>JAKOOJ010000001.1:133249273-134710106 GCA_022577455.1 Arizona elegans
TCATATAGTCAAATGGTGAGTGCAGGAAGTGTAGAAAACAAGAAGCAGCTTTTGAATAATTCTCCATCCTATGATGGGTGGAACATTTATTGTTAAAAAAAAATCAAGAGCCTCAGGCACAGGTACATAAACCTTCCCCCATAACTACCCTAGTAAATAAATTAGTGGCTTTTCCCCAAACTTAGGGTCTTTATTTGTAACATCCTCCCTCCAACTGACATTGTCAGTTTTTAGGATGTCTTCTTAGGATAAAAACAGATGGGGATGAAATAACCCTGATCCAAAGAACTCACTGTAATAGTTTTGAAGTAAGTAGATTAACAGTTCCCAATGATTTTCTTGAAAACTTTTAGCTGTTGGGAGAGTTGATTATTTATGGAAGGGGCATGGATATCTTTTTGTCTGTAATAATAGAATCCTTATTCCTTAAGTAAGAATTGCGTCAAAGTCTATTGCTTATTAGAACATCTAATGAAAGAAGTGAGATAAAAAAATGGAAAACATGCTATATTCGAGAATTTGGGGGGGGGTTTCATTTGAACTGAAATGCAGTTACAGAATTTAATATCAAAGAGAAAATTAATACAGCTTTCTGATCCGCTATGTCAGCTTTGGATTGCTAATGTGCAGTGATTTACTCCATTTTAATATATATTTACTCCATTTTAATATATATATATATATATCTGATCAGACACTTTCCCAGATCAGTGTATCTGTTGTTTTTCCCTGTCCTACTTAAACCATAAGGGCCAACACCTATTTTATTTTTTTTGCTGCCAGAAGTTATTTTATACCTTTTCCTTATTTTTAATAAATCAATGTATATGTTCAATGTTTTTATCGCATTATGTCTGTATAAGCACATGCTGGATGAGTTTTTTTGTTATCAGTGACTTTTGACCTTTTGCTGCATAATATATATAATTAAATTATTATGGCATTATTCTTCCCTTCTCCATATATGCTTCTGCTCTTTTGACCTGAAACGATTACCAAGTCATAATGCATTCAAAGTAGCATGAAAGATGGGACTGGAACTAAGAAATTCATTAGAAGAAAGTTAGCTCTGCAGGCACTTCGGACTTCAAAGGCCAAAAGTACAAGTTGGTTTGAGACAGATCTAAAAACTTGACTTGTCTTAGAAACATCAGAAGCTTGTTAATACTTGCTAATATTGTATGATATGCTTATAGGAAATAAATAACAATCAACAATCTGAAAACTGCATTCTGCACAAGTTGAAGTTTCCAGAATTTTGTTTTGCAGGTGTATACCCCTCCAAGATCTGTTACTTTTAATTATTTATGATAATTTATGATTAAATTATGATAATTTATGAGCCACGGTGGTGCAGTGGTTAGAGTACAGTACTGCAGCCTACTTCTGCTGATCACCGGCTGCCAGCAGATTGGCAGATGGAATCTCACCAGGCTCAAGGTTGACTCAGCCTTCCATTCTTCCGAGGTGGGTAAAATGAGGTCCCAGATTGTTGGGGGCAATATGCTGACTCTGTAAACTGCTTAGAAAGGACAGTAAAGCACTGTGAAGCGGTATATAAGTCTAAGGGCTACTGCTATAGCTATTGCTATTTCTTGCTTTCTTAGAAGACTGCTATCCAACCTTTCCATTTCTGGAGTTTCAATGTACATTACCCATTGATTCTTAAGAGGGGTTTACCAGTTTCCCCATCCTGAGGTGGGAATCCATAGGCAGGTCCACATTTAAACCTGCAGCTCCACAAAAAAGAAGCTACCCTGCAGGCAGAATAGTTGGTTCTCTTCCAACCTCCGCTTTAAGGTCAGTTGAGAGATAGATAGCCTTCTCTTGAAAGAAAGAAAAAAACTTAAATTTCTTCCTGTACTTTATTCTTTTCCCAATTTCCATTCTTTGGAGCTGGGAGAATGATACTCAAAGAGAAGAAAAGGCAGGTGAACGTAAAGGATTAATGATGGGCTTTGCCACAGGGGTGAAATCTACTTACCTTCCTTACCGGTTCAGAAGTGCACGTGCCCCACATGCGTGTGCATCGCAGGCGCGCGCAGACCCTCTGTGCATGAGCAAAACCTGCGCATGCGCAGAGGGTAAAAACACATTACTTCCTGGTTAAAACCAGGAAGTAACGACACCCAGGAGGGTTGGCGGAGCCTCGCACCACCATCGCTACCGGTTCTCCAAACCACCAGCCACAATCGCTACCGGATCGCCCAATCCGGTCCGAACCAGGAAGATTTCACCCCTGCTTTGCCAGCTTCTGGTAAAAGAAAACAAAATAGGACAGCAGACATGAAAAGTCCATTTTGTAGAAAATGGAAGGCAGAGAGTACAGGAGAGAGGGGAAAGGAAAGAGATGCTGGAGTGGGAAACAGAAGAATAAAGCAAGCAAGGGGCAGAAGGAACCCAAGGGGCATCTTTCAACAGAGGGTAACAGGAGTTTGGGATGCTGTATTTCCTTCCTTTTCCTTCTCCTTTCCTATAGAACAGTGTTGCTGAGAAAAGCCAAAATATCATCCCCAGGGACTGCTCTCAGTTTGGTCAAGTGCTGTCTGGGATTCTTATAGGAGATCGAAAAAAACAATATCTCTGATGCCTACACAATTTCTGAATCACTCAAGCCGATGGTCCAGTTAAAGTACTGGGCTAAGCAAATAAATGCACAAAAGATACTGGTATTCTGATGAATCAAGAATCCTTCTATAGAAGATCCAGTTTCTCTCTTCCTACAAGTTCAGTGGGGGAAAATGGAATGTAAAATTCATAAATAAAAATTAGTGATTAAATGTTATTCTGATGTCAGATCCTTTTCCTTTTCTTTCCTGTCTGGATCAAAAAGTCCTCCATTTAAATCACCCAAATGGATTCATAAACATTTGGGAAAAGAGTCTAGCAGAGAACTGCAAGACCTTGAATCTGAGGTCAGAAAGAAAAGATGGTCTCTGAAGAAAAGCTCCAATCCACATCCCACCAGGAAGATTACTTCTTTTCAAGTTTGTCATAGCCATATTGACTACTAAGTGTAGGTTTGGTTCATTATAGGACAGTCTAAATCGACTGTTGAATACTTGAGAATATCATGGACAACCAAGAAAACAAAACAGATCATCAGAGAAATCAATCAGAGTTGTCACTCAAGGCATAAATAACCTTGAGGATTGTATTTTTTCTCCTTTGGATGCATTATGTGAAGGCTGTAATGAAGGCTAGGAATGATGGAAGGAAAGAGAAGAAACAATCAACAACAAAGTGGAAGGAGTCCATTTCAATGGCAATGAGTGTACCACTAGAAGACCTGAAAGACCAGGGTAGGGACAGTGTCAAGGAGAAAATCTACCACTGAAAGTCAACTCCAACTTGATGTCTCCTAATCAATCAATGAGGAACTGACTGATCAATTTAATATAATTAGATACCCACCTTAGCATCTCACCACTTCTGGATTTATCCACACAATTGCTGTTTTCCTAAGATTTAGGGGAGTGGGTGAATATTAAAATCAGAATAGATTACATCTGCTAAGAGTGAGGAAAAATAGTATAGTTAATTAAAAATATTATTTTTCTCATAGGATCATAGAATCATGGAGCTAAATCGGGTAACTGAGTTTGAAGCCAAGGCTAAACTGATTCAGTTTAAACTGAACTGCTGATTCAGAGGCTCAGAAAGAGACTTTATACATTTAGATAAAGAACTGCAAAGTCTCTCAGGAAAATTGCCAGTCTGTAGGATCCAGGGTTTTGAGGAAAAAATAGGGTTTCCTTTGTCTTCCTTACAGCAAAGAAGAAGAAAAAACATCAACTCAAACTCATCCTCTCTTTCCATTCTAAGTTTTGATAACCAAAAGCAAACTGGATGAGCAAATATAGATACAGGTGGAATAGAATCACCTAAAGGGCCACAATTCACTTTATCAAGAGAGTGGCAACCACAGTAGCTTTCTAACCCAATTCTCTAGTTGAAGAAATTTTATTTATTTATTTATTTATTTATTTATTTATTTATTTATTTATTTATTTATTATATTTCTATACCGCCTTTCTCCCGTAGGACTCAAGGCAGTGTACAGTCAAGAAAAATATAGATACACAAACATCATAAAATTGCTAATTAAAATTATTATTATAACAGAGTTTGGCCCAATTAACTAGAACCTAAAATTAGATAACATTTTAAAAACATTCACATGTTCATATGTTTAGCCCCGCTTGTTGGAACATCAGGGTTTTGAGGGCACGGCGGAAAGCACGGAGATCAGGGATATTTCATATCTCAGGGGGCAGTTCATTCCAAAGGATTGCAACCCTCATAGAGAAGGCCCTCCCCCTGGGAGTCGCCAGTCGGCATAATTTGACTGACGGTACCTTTAGTAATCCCTCCCTGTGAGAACGAACTGGTCGGTGCAAGGCTATTGGTGGCAAAAGACGGTCTCGTAGGTACCCAGGTCCCAAGCCATGGAACGCTTTAAAGGTGATAACTAAATTTGCAGAGCGATCACATTGGCAACATCACAAACGTTTTCTAGGTATTCTAAAATAAGAATATTGTCACTAATTTCAGATGAGGTTTTTCTCAGCTGTGGAATTGTGGGACTTAGATATACATAAAATCATTATATGGCAGTGATATAGAAAACTTAGTTGATCTATACAAATGAAACTAATATGCAGACATGTTAAAATCGCTAAATAGGAATGGCTTAGAGAAGAAATAGTCCAAGACTAATAGTTGCAGATACAGCAGAAGACAGTGGGTAGCTAACCTAGGCAGATTTAAAAGAGCTAAGCAGGTTTAGCTCTAGGTAACATTTGTTTGGGAATTTCAGGTCTGTTGGTTAGACTGGGAATCTAAGAATGTATTGGAAGAAAGTAACATTAAGCCACCTCTGCAGTGTGACTGGGGAACTTATGTGTATGTGTCAGTAAAGTTACCAAGAGTCACATTAAAGTAGTTTATAAAAAATAAAAAAAATAATAACCATATTAACCGTAACAATCTATACTCTGTGTCAGTGATGCTTTATATTTCTTACTATTGAAACAGCCAAACAGTTGATGACTTGGTGGTGTCTGATTTGTACCACCAAAATATGCAGTAGTTTATTGACAGGCTTTGTTGACTCTCTGGACATTTCCTGATTTATTTATATTTTAATTTTTTCTTTAAAAATCTATTTAAAATTTTATTATTTTTTGTTCTGCCAATTCTCTACATTGGCTGGACTTTCTGAAATATTATCAATTCAAACTGATACTGCTGATCTTCTGCAGTATCAGTTTGAATTGAAAATAATTATTCAATTATTTGAATAAATTGACTAAGATTCATGTTGTGTACTCAATAATTCACCATGCAATCGGGTGACTAAGCTTTTCCTTGGGTCAAAATGGCCGCCTCAGAACATCTTGCTTCTACTCTTCAGAATTGACTCCTCTTTAAAGGTCCGAAAAGGTCCTTAGGATGCTGCTTTTCAATTTCAAATTATAACAGTATTCATAATGTTTGTTGCTTTGATTTTACATACAACAGACAATATTGTCATGTTATGGTTTTTATCCTTTAGGTATAAATACATACCAACTAATATCATTAGTTCTTAAACTTAATAAATACCTTTAAAATAGAATCTCATGATAGTTTCTGGACCATAACATATTATGATAATTCACTGATATAAAACCACCTCAAATTTAGAGAGAGAAGATAGATGATAGATAGATAGATAGATAGATAGATAGATAGATAGATAGATAGATAGATAGACAGACAGACAGACAGACAGACAGATAGATAGATAGATCATGGACAGACAGACAGAGTCATTGGTCTTATTCAAGATGGTGATGAGTCTGCATATAGATGGGATGTTGAATAAATGGTCCTGTGATATAGTTGTAACGATCCGGACCTGAACATACTTAAAATCATAGAGATGAGAGTGAATTTTAGGAGGAGCCCTACTATTTTACCACCTCTTACCATATTGAACAGCACAGTATCAGCAGTGAAGTCCTTCAAATTTTTGGGTTCTATAATCTCCCAGGACTTGAAATGGACACTTAATATTAGAACCATCATTAAAAAGGTACAACAAAGAACGTTTTTCCTGCGTCAATTCAGGAAATTCCAACTTCCCCAAGAGCTGTCGATACAGTTTTACAGATTAATTATTGAGTCTTGTCATTTGTACTTCTATAACTGTCTGCTTTGGCATACAACCAAACAGGACAGGTACAGACTCCAACAGATAGTTAAGACTGCAGAAAGAACAATTGCAACCAGCCTGCTTTCCATAGAAGACCTGTATATTATGCGAGTCACAGAGAGGGCTGGGAAGATACCTGCAGACCCCTCACATCCTGGACATAAAGTATTTCAACTCCTTGTTTTGGGGCGCCCCTAAAGGGTACTGAAAGCCAAACAGCTAGACACAGAGTTTTTTCTCCTTGGGTCATCACTCTGCTGAACACCTAATTCCCACAGTATTGTTTTATGCTTAAGCATATTTACCCATGTAGTAGGGCTGTAGTATTATTATTTATCCTTATTATCCCGTCTTATTGTTGTTATAATTGTTGTGATTATCATTATTTTGTTGCTTTGCATGTATGCTGAGAGCTTCTGCACCGGAGACAAATTCCTTGTGTGTATAATCATACTTACCCAAATATAAAGTTGTTAATTTAGTATGCAAGATACAGAAAAAGCATGTCTGTCTTGAAAATATGACATGTCTTTATATTGCTTTTTTATTATTATTCAGGAAATAGAATTTTCCCCTGTCACTTGTTCCTCTCCTGTAACGTAATTTGTCAATATTGTACTGTCAAAAAGAAGAAATGCATTCTACTACAATACCTGAGGGTTTTAAAAAGAAGGTATATTATCCCTTTCATTGACATAAGACTATTAGGAAGATGTTTCCAATAATTAAATTGGATAATGACTAATTTCAGGTAATAAAATGCTGGTCTTTTATGACTGAATTCAAGTTGTTATTCAAAGGCTGCCAAAATGGAGTAGGAACTTCTTGGTCTATAAATAGGCCATATAAGGAATAAAGTAATTGAATATTACAACTTGAATAGCAACTTGAATATTAACAACAAGAGTTAATATCAACAATACTTTATTGTAGTGTTGGTATCTAATTCTTTTTCATTTCTCCTGCTCCTATTTGCTATCCCTAAGTTGTCATTCTTATAAACTTTTATTACACGTTGGTAGAATAGACAGAATCTTTCTCAAAGTTATATTTAAATTTTTATTTTTAACATGCTATCATACAGAAATGTCTCAGTCTACTAAGCAAAATTTCAGCTTAAAGCTTTAGCATAAATCTCTTCACTATAATCTTAAAGCAATAAGCCTTAAAGGAATTTTGAAAAACTGCAGCACTATTATAGCTGAATCAAAATTTCCTATTCAGAGAAGTGGGTGTGTGACATCTTTGTAATTTTGTTAAGAAGCTGCAAATAGGGCAAAATAAGGATAAAATTAACTAGCAGTGGCAATCCTGCTCCTGCTGTTGGTGATATTACCTTTACTCAATAAATACCACTACAGAAAGCATTATCTACTTTGGATTTGAATTCCTCATCAAGGCCATTGAGATGTGTGATTAGGTCCAAAACTCTGTCAGAATGAGAATAGTGCTTTCTGCTCTCAGTTCATCATTTTGATATAAAAAAAAAACATTGCTCACAAAATGGCAGCAACAGTTGCAAAACAGAGAAATGAGCAGAGAAGATTTCAACAAATGCTAATTTTATTTCTAACAACTCAACAGTTGACTCTTGGCTTTTTAGGGTCCAGCTTCGAAATGTGGCTGCAAAGCACTTGGATATTCACAGGATGTAATATGGTATGTGCTCAGTCGCACAGTTAGGAATACAAGAGACTTTTACACAAAGTGCAAACTTATTATTTTTTTATTCAATATATTTATATAATGCTTCCTCTTTAGTTACATCTTGAAACTGTTGACAATGAAGTTTTTAAAATGATTGGATCAAATTCAGTGCAAAGATTTGCTAAAAATAGCCATAGCTTGACACCGGAACCATTATTCAGAGTGATACACACCCCGTAGTGGGCTAGGCTGAGCTCCCTTTTCTTTGGAGGTGTCAAGCAGAGGATGGACATCCATCTGTTAGGTTGCTATTTGAGGTTGAACTAGGAGATAAAATCCATTAAGATGTCTCTTCATATGACTGTGGAGATTCTCAGTCATCCAGGTCATAGCTGTCTCAAAAGTGCTTTTTCAAAAGGCGACTGGACTGTTTTTTCCTTGAGGAAGAAGAAGAAATTTGTTTCTCATCCAAAAAAATTCATCCATTCTGAGGGGGCGGGGAGATGGAGGCTAGGTTCTGACCAGGTGGTGGTGGGACTTCAACTCCCAGAATTCTCACCTATAACATGAAGGCAAGGGAACTCTGGGACTTGGAAGTTGCAAGATTGGGAATCACTGATGTGGAAGAAGAACTCCAGTTCATGTGTACTTTTTTAAAAGAGTAGACACTTGACTGTATTGCAGTAATTCCATTTGCTGACATTTGTATGAATTAAGACTGAGGTTTGGAAGGAACAAAACAATAGGACTTTGCATGCTCTGAAAATGATTCAGAAATGCTTCAAAATGTGCACAGCACATTTTAAAGGAATTGACTCAATTGAATTGAATTGACTAAAACTGTTGTGTCTTTTTTGAGGCTTGCACAAAAGAAGGAAATAACCCATGGGTGTCTTTGTGTTTGAATTTATAACTTAAGCCACTTCACTTTACATTTTTTTCCTTTGCATTTAAAAGCAGCTTACGTGTGAAATCAAATAATAAATGGGCAACATCGCCATGTTCTAATTTCAGTATTTGCAATTGATTGTTGCAAAAATCATTCCTTTGATCCAGCAACACAATTTTTGTCTGTCGTTCTTGTTGCCATTTCTTGAAATGCCACTTTCTAAATTAATTGTTATACTGCTCCAAAGTTAGCTTTAAAACATTTTATTTTAAAAAGGAGCAGAAAGCAACCTTTGGAGCACCAAAATGTATTCTTGTACTGCCAGTTCAAATTACATATTGTGTTAATTTTCCAATGTCTCAGTGTTTCAGTATATAGTAGTAAAGCTATGAATTTCTCAGAGGTGTGATTCCAAAATACCGAAAAAAACCTGTCATGTGTTTATTTATTATTTATCATATTTAAGAACGGCACAGAACCATGATTTTATGCCTTTATGGGAGGCCAAGAGAGGGGGGAGGGAACCTCACCTCCAGGGGGAATGTTTCCACAGGGTGTGGACAACTGCAGAGAAGGCTCTCTTCCTGGACCCTGCCAATCAGAATTCATTTGCTGATGGGATCTGCAACATACTTCCCTGTCTGACCAGGTAGGGCAAACTGATATAACCTGGACCCATGCCATGTAGGACTTTTAAAGCTCATAAGCAATATTTTGAGTTGAACTTGGAAGCAGACCAACATCCAATGCAGCTTGTGCAGTAGAGGTATTACATTCTTTGGGTACCCAAGGTTGCCCACAAGGCCGCATTTTATACCAGCCGAAGGTTTATTCATCACATTCTTACAGAGCTAGAAACACATGCCTTCTTTGTATCTGCTTCAATTTAACTTCTGTGTCTGGGATGACAGATATCATAGCTTACTACTTAATAAGTAGCAAGGTTATTTATAGTTCTTATCCCGTCATTCAAAGATGCATGTGTGTGTTTTGCTCTCAATATCTCAATACAGAATACAACAAATTAATGCTTTTTTTTAACATTTCCAGTGTATCCAGTATCCTTACATTTCTACTGACATGGGGAAATGACCAAAGTTAGTAAATCCAGAAATGTGTATAACAGAAGAAAGAAATATGCTGACTCCCAAATAGAAAGTTGCTTGCAATACTTGGCCCTGCCAAGACCTAAAACGGCACTATCTCTTTTTACCTTCAGAAAACTGCCTTGAACAGAAGCAGAAACTACCCCGTCGAAGATGTCAGCAACCCAAAGTGCTGAATAGCCCTGAGGATAACATATATTATAACCAGTTAAATGTAAGTTCAAAGTGGCCGTACAGCTGTTTTACTGTCTTTGTTTCCCATTAATAATTCTGGTATTAATACCTGTTCTAAGACTACCAGCCCCACCCCACCCCCAGTGCCCTCTCCGCACTCCCACCCCAGAGTTCTTCAGCTCTCGTCTTGAACATGTGCTTATGCTCTTTATCTGTTGCTTTCATGTCAGGATGTCTGCCTTCACGGTGAATAATTGATGTGGTTTATCAAAGACGAGCAAGATGCATGCTTCATCAGGCTCACTTGAGCCCTTTGATCAAAAAAATTATGCTGTGACTTCTGATATTATCAGCATCTGCTTGCATTCAACACAAAATCACTTTGAATTAAAAATTAACGACTTGCTGCTTTGCTTTGACTGTGTGTTCTTGGCCCTCTCCACAGGGAACTCTAGGATATCAAGGGAGCAAAAGGAAGCCAAGAAAACTTGGGTAAATATCCATCTTCTTAGTTCTAAGCAACAGTAAACAGAAGAAATCCTTTGTGAGATTACAGGAAAGGGGCAAACTTTCTAGAGCAATTTCTGAAAATCAACAGCAAGCTTTTTCTCTTTATAGCAGCTGTGGGCATTTTGCTACTGATGCAAAAGGAAAGTGTGCGTCTAATGTGAGCTGTATACACATGGGGGAAACAGTCTTTCCTGGGAGTGGGGGTGGGTGGGATATGCTTCACAGCAAAATGCAGGCAGTTCGTTTCACAATGAATTTGCTAAAAGTAGCCAGTGGTGGGTCTTGTCAAAGTAAAGACCTGCAGACTGTGAACCCAGATGTGACAGGAGGGACAGCAATTCAGAAATCCTCCTGATCCACAGCATAAACTAGCTGGAGGGGGAAAGATAAGAAGGAAGGTCATATGTTTCCACAAAGAGCAGTTCTTGGCTATTCTTTCCTGGCTCTTGTTGCAAAGGCTGCTTATTTATGTGGCATTCATTTTATTATTATGGTGACAAGCATTATGTCGCTAAGTATGTTGAGCTACATCTTTGAACGTGCTGGCTGGAAATAATGAACAGTGTAGCCCAGAAGACCTGAAGGCTTGGGAAAGACCACACTATAAAGAGACTTTTTTCTCTCTTTTTATAGGGAAAATCATGATGCAATGGCCTCTGCATTATTTATGGCAATACCAGAATCATACTAGACAATAAAGCATGCTAAACACACTTGAATATAATTTAGCTTGAGCTCTCAATAGCCGTATCAAATATAGACTGTGCTTTAAGTTTGTCCTGTGGCTTATAGTTAAATAAATCCATGTATGTTATCCATGTATGCACCACTGATAGTTCTCTAGAACTTGCCCACCAAATTGAAACTATCCAAACAAACAAATGTTAAGTTACGTTATCCATGTATGCACATTAGGCCTTCTGTCACTGTTTGGAAGTTTTGTCATGGATGTCAAAGGAACAACTTTAATCTTAGAAGGAAGCCTTATTGCGCTTGAAGATGTTACTGAAAATATATCATGAACAGACCTATCTGGATATAAGAAAAGATCTGGTGGCTGAGATCATAAAACCAACCAGCTGCTTTTAAGAAGCCCATAAGCAGAACTTGGGAGCGGTAGCTCTCTTCCACATGTGTTTCCCAGCAACTGGTGTCAAAGAGGCATCCTCTTTCAGGAGATAATAGAAGCCATTGACAACTTTATCTTTCGTGAAATAAGAAGTATCTGAGCTGTTCTAAAGCTGTGATTTATGTTTCTTATGCTCTTTACTGCTATAATAATCAGAGGTTATGTATCTTATCTATATCTATATTATGTATCAGAGTAGAGATCAAAATGGGTTTCCCAGGATTCTCCCACCTAACAAGTGATATGGTGAAGATTCATTCCCAGCTGAGAGTACAGATCACCTAATTAAAATCTGAAATTACTATAAATCAAAGCCAGAGCTTTCTATCATGCTGAGTAAGCATCCGGAATTGATGTAGATTTGTTGCTATGAGAAATGCTATGCTCTTGGGTCTTGTAGGAAAGCTAGATTCTTCACCAGCTCTGTTAGATATTCACCTCAAAATAATGTTTGCTCCTCCACTCTCTAGGAATCAAGGCATGTCTTGTACCAATTAAACAAAAATACCTAGAGATATGACGTGCCATTTATAATGCTTTATTTTGTTTTAATTTTCCTTAGTCAAATAAAAGTGCTGGATTGGGAAGATGAGTATTACAAGTCATTATCAGTGGTAGATTCTATCACAGAAGAAGACAACACATTTCAACCCCTTACTCCCTTTCAAAGCTGAACTTTTGCTCCCTAACTCATCAGTGTGAGGCTGGTAAGGAACCCAAGATGTGTTTCTCATTTTCTAGCTGACGTATGGATATGTACATAGGGTTGTATAATGTGCACATATGTATATATTAAGAGCAGATCTGCCAGTGGTATCTGCTATGCTACTCAATCAGTCTACTGCAGTGGTTCTCAAATGGTGATCTGCACAATGTCATCATAGAGGGTCCACAAAGTCTTGAAGAAATGTTATGATTTGAATCTTGTGTTAAGTCTTGGTGGTCCATGGCCATACCCCATGGCCACAAAAGGAATTTAAAGAGGGGTCTGTGATAAAGAAAAGGTTGAGTACCATTGGTCGCTTTGGAATAGAGGGAAAGAGGAAAACGATATCACAAATCACAGACATGGTACCTTAATTTGTAATGCAAGGAAGATTAGTCCACCAAAACAGGAGAGCATTACCATCCATTTAAAATGCAATATATAGACAGTGTGTGTGTGTGTTTGTGAGAAGAGAATTCAATGATAGGGCATGGGGGTCTTATTTTCCCCAGAAGAGAAGGAAAAGCATATCAAAAGCCTATGTAGTAAAAGACTTAATGACATATGATGAAAGCACTTAAATTAGCACCTTGTAGTTGTTGTTTTGAATTGAAGCAGCAAAATCTTAAAACCCAACAAGAGCAACTACTTCATATGACCACAGAAAATCAAATTCTGTTGTCCCTTATTCTCATAAAAAAAACTGGGACAAGGCATTAGGACAAGGACCTATCTAGTCCAGCATTTTGCTTGCGCAGTAACCAACCAGCTACCACTTCAAAAGTTCACAGCAGGACAGGAGAGAGGCAATGCTTTCCCACTAAATTTTCCCAGCAACTAGCATTCATAAATAAACTACCTGATAGCATGCAATAAACCTGTATTCATATGAACTGCCTTGCTTCCTGATTTCTTGTGCCTGACACTGCCTCTGGTATCAGAGGATTGGGTGATCAGTATGTCTAATCACCAGAGTTATCCTCTCCAGCATGGGTTTGCCCAGCTGCACAAACTCGGAATAACAGAATAACAGGATTGGAAGGGAGCTTGGAGGTTTTCTAGTCCAACCCCCTGCTCAGGCAGGAAACCCTGTACCATTTCAGACAAATGTTGCTCAATCTCTTCTTTAAAACCTCCAGTGTTGGAGCATTCACAACTTCTGGAGGCAAGTTGTTCCACTAATTGATTGTTCTAACTGTCAGCAAATTTCTCCTTAGTTCTAGGTTGCTTCTCTCCTTGATTAGTTTTCATTACTCTACAGTTCAGATATGTGTTTTGTGAACAAGCTCTTCCTTTCTTGCTGAATACTAAACATACTTGCTAGAGTGTAACCACCACTGAATTTAATGGGACTTGATTCTGAGGATCACATTGCTTGTCATGTTTTATCAATTCAATCCCAATTATGTTTTCTCAAAAATAACTCCATTGACTTATTTCCCAGTCAGCATGTACTAACTAGACCACAAAGTATACAGCTTTTGGAAAGTTCTTGTGCTTCAGATTTTCTTCAGTATTTATTATTTTTGATATTCTGTAAAAAGTATCAGTAAAAACAGGAAATTGAAAATTGTACAAACAATCAACATTGTTAATGTCAATACAAAGGCACAGGAAGTAGTCATTTGGAATCTAAGTATTATCAAAACTGGCTCTTCTTCTCTATAACAATTCAGATGTATATGCAGCCATTTCCAAATTAAGAGATGCTGTACCTATTCTGAACCAGTGTCTGGATATCATGATGGGTAAAACCAATAAACTGAGATTGAAGCTGGATAAGATGAACACCTTAAATGGTGATTATTGAGTACAGGAATTGGGTTCAGGAATTGGGTACAAGGGTTGCATTCCATTGCAAAGAATAGGTGTTTTGCTGCCCCTATTGTCACAAGAGGTCCAAGCAACCACCATTGTCAACTTTGTCCCTTGTTGAACTGCAGTCAAAAAAAAAAGAGTTGGTCTTTTAATGGAATAGTCCAACCCACTATATTCCAGATTATAAGGGAAAGGGGGTCATCTTTTGCAGCTCATCAGGAAATTTGCTTTATACAAAGGGAAGTTGTTGCAATGGATTGAGGTGTCATCACGCATGAAATTGGCCTTCTCTAAAAGGGGGGGGGTGAGTCCCATCTAAGTCCTGTGTAGACTCCTGAGGAACTTGTTCAGAATAAGAGGTTTTAGCACCAGCTAACAGAGCTTGCCATTCCAGTGCCTCTTCTCTAGGTGTAGGGCAAGGAGTTATTAGGTCATGCTTCATTCAACTTTGAGATGATGGCATTGGGTCCTCTCTCAATCTCTTGCTTTGGTGCTGAAGGTATCATAGGATATTCACATAAGGATGATAGCATCTCCATCTCTACTGGGATCTCTAATGGCCCCTGTGGATCATGGCTTTGTTTTCCATAATCTCATATTCATGCAATCCCTTGCCCTCTGGGGAAGAAGTAAGAGGCTCAATTATTGGGAAGACCAGATCTATAAGCGGCTCAGCTGTGTCAATTGTGACCAACAAGGATTTCTTTAAATTTTCTAACTTGAATAGTATGTTGTCTTGTTCTGTCCTTCCTGAACTGCAGTCAAGTTACCATTGTTAATGTTCTGAGAACCTCATGGTTAGATTACTGCATACACTCTATGTGGGACTACTCTTGTGTTTGATTTGAAGCCTGCATAGAGAGCAGAATGTGGTGGGTTCCTGAGAAGAACAATTGGTGATGCAGATGTTCATTTGTGAAAGCATCTCTCCAGCTGCCAATTAGCTAACGTGGAGTCTTTGGTGCTCTCTTAGGTTGGTTGGTTGCTTGCTTGCAGACATTTAATGATGCTTCCTAGTTGGATGAAATATCTGCAAGCAAATAACCAACTTCAGATAGCACCAAGGACTCCAAAGTTTAACCATGTGCTACAGATATTCTCTTCTATTACAATTAGCCAATGATTTTACATTTGGCATAAAGCCCTTGAACAATTTTGGATCAGGAAACTTTACTGTGACAAATTTGTGAAATTGCTAAGGTTATCAGAGAAAGTCTGGTTGCATGCACCAAGGTTGCACCAAGAGTATCTCTTACGGAAATTCCCAGGCAGGCCATCTGTAGGATGGAACCTGCAATCTGGAGGGTTTTTCCCATTGAATTGTGCAAATCACCACCATGATATCTTTGATGCTCCTTTTCAGACCTTACTTAAAACAATGTTAGGTGATAATTCAGTTCTGTTCTTTTGTTTCTCTTTCCTCTTTCTTTTAATGATCAAGTAAAAACATACAAGAATGTAGCTAAGATGTTTGTAGCTTGGAATGACACGCGCTGAGTCAGAGCACATGTTTCCTAGTTCAAAACTCCTTTTCAAAATAAAAACATAGCTTCTGGGATAGTGGGGGGACCCACTAAAAATGTAGAGATAAATAAAACAAATTGATTGAAGCTATTATAAAACAATATTGAATTTACCATCTAAATAATTCAAGTAATGTTTAGTGACGATATTTTTGTGACCACATTTTTCAGTTGAAAATATCGGAAGGGATGCTCTTGGGTTCAAAGATGATTAGTTATACCCAAAGGTAACTTTATGCTAATGCAAAGTGTATTGGTGTTTGTGCAAACATTGAGAGAAGCAACACAATCTGCCTTGAAAAGTGCAATTACTGCATAGGTCTGTTTAGCATAATTTTGCCCACTCTGACTGACACCTATCCCACCCTTATGCACAGTGAAGCTACTTCCTCAGGGGAGGGGGGTAGCTTTGGGGTGTCCTGAAGCGGCTACAAATAATATCCACAGAGTAGGGTCAGGAAAATCAAGATGATGTCTCCAGTGGTCTCTGTCTGTGTGACACACAGAGAAAGCAGGTGAGGCTTTGATCACAGCGGCAGGGAAGCCACCTCGACTCAAGGTGATGAACAGACATAATGCTCCTTCCTCCTCCTATTGTATCCACAGCAATGACCAGCAAATAGGTGCTGAGAGATTTTCGGCTTTCTAAATGTAAATAATTCAACTGAGATATGACTGCATTTTCAGTTGAGGGAAACAGATGCTCTCTTTTAAAGAGCAAAATATATTTCAGTGGCCAAGAAAGGGCTTCTCCATTTTCTTAGATCTGCTCACTCAACTCTTCTACTGGATTTATTTCTTTAAAAGTGCAAAGAAACTGGTTTATTATTGTCATTATCCAGGGTTGCTGTTGTTGTTTTCTTTCTTCCTGGCCTATGCTCCTGGGCTTTTCTGTTGTCTCCTATCCCTGTGCTAACCAGATCTATTCCTGCTTTGCTTCTTTAGGATCAGCCAAGATTTGAAGGAATAAAAAAGATTTGCTACCTAGAATCTGTTGGCCATTAATCTTTAGTTTTAAAGGGTCTCTTTTCTAAAAGGAAGATAATGTTAATGGACTCTGTTCTGAGATCTTTGATAACAAGAGTGCTTATTTGAAGTGTCTGTTAATGAAGGAAAGGAAAATATAGAGATCGTATCCTCAGAACCACTGAAATAAAATTGCAAGGATAATTGTTACCGGTTACGTTAATCATCAAGACCCACTATAGGAATCTTATAAAAGTAACATTAAGTTTTGTTTTTATTGACCTGTTTTTCAGTTTAATCAATAAGCTTTCTCTTGGTTACTTGATCGTAGTATCCAAAGATGCTGTGGAAACTAACTTAGAAGCACTTTGCAGAGGTGTTTGAAAGCTAGAAGGAATTGTAAAGATGCAGTTGTGCTGTGTGTTAACAAAGAAAGCTGAAGGAGGCATGGAGAAAAAGAGAATCCCACCCTACCAGATAAAAGAGAGCCTTGAGTGTGTGAACATCAAAGAATAGTTAATGACATGAAATACCATTAAGGGTTAGTATCCCTCTTGTTTCAAGCTTCTCACACCTGCAGCGTATCGCCTGTGTTCTCTTTGTTGGTGCCTCTGAATTGCCTCTATTAGCATTTACAGAAAAGCCCTTGGTGAAATCTTTGGTGTTGTGCTTGGCCTTCTCTGTGTTCCTTGAAAAGTCAAATATTAGTCCTCTATGGGTTTCCTTTATGATACAGTTCCTATTTGCAATTGAAGACTCCCAACATCAGGATGCCATTGATTGCAGAGGAGTTGAGCTGAATGAAGAGAATGCTTTTGTTATTTAAAAGTAATATCAGCAACTCTAGCAGCTTGCCAAACAAGCTCACATTTTGGGAAGTGTAAAACCAGAGCATGACATTCTGATTAGGCCAAACAGACTCTCAAAAGCAGGGCAGGGAGAAAGGCAGAAGAATTGAAAAATCTTGGCATCAGTGAAGGTATAACTTGTTTCATTTTAGACCCTGACAGTTTACCAAATGGGAGAACCATCTGTCTTTCTCAGCCATTTAATATATCCTTTGGTGATCATGATTTGGGAAGCAGGGAGCTGAGGATTTACGCTAGAGGGAAGAGAAAGAAAATCAAGAAATTGGTCAATTGTCTTGGCCAAATAAAGTCAGAGACCTCAAACAAACAAAACACTATAACTGAAGGTACTGCTCTACCAGTCTGGACTTTCTCCTTACAAATACTTGTTTTCCAGTGACAAATACCAGGTATATTGTCCTATGGAAATACATATACTTTTGTTTATCAGTTCAGTGGTAACACTTGCAAAGGAGGTATTTAATTAGCAATCTGTGATAAATTGACTTGGTGATGCAGATGACAAATATAAAGCTATTTTTATATTTTTACCCATTGTGGAAAGACATTCTTGAAGTTTCTAATAATCAGTTAAAATAAAAAGATTAGGGATGAACTCAATCAACTAAAACACTTGTGTACCTGCATCTAGGAGTTTGCAAACACTCTGGATAATTTTGAATTAAGCCTTCATAATTCAATACCAGATTTTTTTGTGGGGGGAGGGGAAGGAATCATATTATTCTTCCACTGTATGGCTTCTCTTCAATCAGAGTTCTTTTTCCTTTTTTAATTAATATTCTCAGTGTAGCAGTTATGAAGCAAGCCTCAGTTACATGAGAGATGTTTTATTAAAAAGCATGCCTGGCATCTTTGCGGGGAACTTTTTTTCTTACACATTTACATGCTCCCCAGCTGAGTGGCCATCCATTTCATTTGATGATCCGTTTGTTCTGCCTGTAGGGCTATTTCAAATCTTGGATGATTTGCTCTTAATCATGGCAACAATAAAACAGGTAACTTCTTTTGAAGTTAGGAATGCAAGGCACTGTTATGTCTCTCCCCATTCCCTGCCCTCCTTTATTAGGAGTCTTAACACCCAAGAGTGATAGCTGAGACTGACATTTCATATCTCATCGCACCATGTTCAGATCACTGGAATAATTCAGAAGCCATATTCATGTCTAATAATCATCCCCACCAGCAGGTCACCAGAAGCAATAATTTATGTGAAGATTGTCACCTGGTGTCAGGATATAAACTACATTATGTTTAGGATGGAACACATGAATCCCTTCCCTGGAATGATCTATCAGTCTAGTTTCTTGAAGATATATCCTGAGGGTAAGATCAGACTATATGTTTGCTGTTTCCCATGAAGTGGGTGCAGTTCTCCTGAGGTGGCAATCAATCTGTGGGGATCTTACATTGCCTGGGTATTTATAGACACTAATAGTGTTGACTGATTAAATTACAGAAAATAAATAATGGATCATGTAGTTCATGTAGCAGAATTCTGTGCCTATACATTTATCCAGCATATATTATGAATACAGTACAGTACGGTACGGTACGGTACAATACAATTACAATACAATACAATACAATACAATACAATACAATACAATACAATACAATACAATACAATACAATACAATACAATACAATACTATGGTTATATGAATACAATACAATGAAATAGTTATATGAATATTAGTTTCTACCCACCCATCTTCCAAATTTGGACAATCATAGTAACATCTGTAATATCATTAGAGTTACTTAGACTGTATTCATTCACCTGCGTGAAAACTGGTAAGACACTTTATCAGTGTTAGGTGTATTTTGTTCACAAAGCTTTACCTGTATTCCCTATCAAGATAAGCAATAACAATGGAATTTATATATCAAATGCAAAAATATGCCTTCATGATGCAATTGTTTGGTCTCAACACATTGGTTGTTAATGAACTCAAAGATAAGTAATCCATGTCTCAAGCATGGAAACTCAAAATCGAAGACAGGAAAGAACTAGCATTTCATCTATTTTTCCCCCTCATTCCTCCTCAACAAAGCAGTATGATTGGAGCATCCTGACAAGTGCCTCCTCGGTCCCTTAGTTGTCTGTTTTAGCAATGGTCCAAACCCACAGGAAAAAAAGGAAAGTGCCCCTATTTATTTTCCAGACTCCCCTGCTTCCCCCTTCTGGTTTTTTTGTTTCAACTTTCAATCACCACTCCATGTCAGCCGCCCACCGTTAATTCCTATTGTGCTAGATTTGTGGTACTTCTGACTACTTTTTTTCTTAGCTCTTTTATACTTTCCCAGTCTTTGGTTTTCTCATCCTGGTTGATAGCTCCTCCTCTGTGTGGATGGCCCCAGTTAAGCTGAAAGGATGGATACTTGGGCAACTAAGAATTCCCTTGGAGGTTTCTCCCTTTTTTCCATTCTTATCTGATTTTTTTCACTTTTGTCATCTTTGCCATCTTTTGTTCTTCGTTGTTGTTTCTTTTTGTGTGTGTGGTTTTTTTTTTGTTGGTTTTGTTTTGGGTTTTTTTGGGGGTGTGTGTAATATTTTTACCTCTGAGCTGCTTCAAATCATTAAATTAATATAATTTGATTTATATTAAATTATAAATTTAATAAAAATAATTATCTGTACTATTAATGGATTCAAAGGAATTTTATCAAGTGAATGACAGAAAGTGGCAGCTGGAGACCAATGAATGGCAGTCATTGGATCTGCTTTGGCTTCAGAGTCTCTAACAGTGGTGAAATCTAAAATTTGTTACTACCGGTTCTGTGGGTGTGGCTTGGTGGTGGTGGGGGTAATGTGACTGGGTGGGTGTGGCCTTTTTTTTTTTAATTTTAAAACCATTTTTTCTACAACCTCTTCATCTAAGAGGTTGAAAAAAATGCTTTCAAAAGGCACTGACAATCCCAGCTGAGTTGCCTGATCGGCAGAGGCTTTTTAAAAAATCAGGCAACTCAGCTGGGATCATCAGAGGCATTTAAAAGAAAAAAAGGTTTTTTTTCTTTTAAATGCCTCTGACAATCCCAGCTGAGCCGCACGACCATCAGAGGCTTTTTTTTTTTTAGTTTTAAAAGCATTTTTTCCACCGAAGAGGTTGTATAAAAAATTCTTTTAAAAGTAAAAAAAAAAGCCTCTGATGATTGTGGGCATGGGGCGGGGGAGGATTTTTGCTACCAGTTCTTCGAACCACCCGCCTCCATCGCTACCGGATCGGGCGATCCGGTCCAAACCGGGAGCATTTCACCCCTGGTCTCTAGGTTTTGATCTAGAGAATTAGTTACTATATAAAAATGAAGATTCCTCTAGATTATATTTATCAACTCATGGCAAATTACTCATGTCTATAAATGTATCATCTGAAGGTGGTCAGCCAGCCAAAATCATGCTAGACACTCTGAACAGAGGTTTATTCTCCATCCACCTGCACTTTTAGGCCAATTCAACTTCTGCCTGTCTTTATCCTGCTATGTTTTGTCTCTCTCCAGTAGGAATGTGGTATTTGTATTGCAATAATTAAACAATCACTAGATTGTGATAAAATTAAATTAAACACACTGGATGTATTTTCTGTATCTCCTTGCTGCTATCGAACACTGATTTTGATTTTTGAAGCCTAAATGTGGTAGCCCACATTCCTGATGTCTCGTGGAATGCAGTTTGATTACTTAACAACTGTAGCAAGAAAAGTCATAGAATGAGGCAAAATTCACTTAACATCTGTCTCGCTTAGCAACAGAAATTTTGGGCTCAGTCGTGGTCGTAAGTCAAGGACTATCTGTAGTTCTTTTTCATTGTAGTTGCATTCAACTGTTTTTTAAAAGGCACTCTTAATTACAGTCCTTCTTTCTTCAGTACTGTTAATGTCCCTTACCCAATCAATTATCTGTTTTTCTGAATTTATGTTATAGTCATTTACCACATCCAGCATATTTACAGGAAGCAAATTTTAGCAGCTAATGTTGGCATTTGTTAGGAGGGTCAAAAAAGGACTCCCCACTAGAGTTCCTTGTACTTTGTGGTGAACCACATTTCTCAGATGGATTGAATTATCTTCCTGTGGGTTGTACCAGATTGCATAAAACGGCTTGCGTTTTATAACAAATTACCTTGAAATTGAGACACCCTCATACTGCTCCAAAATGTGTTTATAATTTTTTCTACTGGTGGAGAAAAAAACAATTGTGGTATAACTTAATGTGCCACTGAGATAAAAGCTGAGGTAGACTGTTTATATCTTGCACCATAGCTCTTTTTGTACATGCTGGGGATTTTGATGCCTGCAGTCTTTTGTATATAGAGATCCAGTGGTGGGATTCAATTTTTTTAACAACTGGTTCTGTGGGCATGGCTTAGTTGGGGGTGTGGCTTGGTGGTCATGTGACCGGGTGGGTGTGGCTAGCTGGTCATGTGACCGGGTGGGCATGGTTATGTGCATAGGGACTACTCAGAGGGCTGAAAAATCATTTCTGACTGGTCCTCGCACTTATGACCATCCTCACATTTATGCCTGTTGCAGCATTCTTAACAACCATGTCAGTCATTTCACCACTACTTCTCTTCACCACGGTGACAAGATAGGGCGCAAAACAAAATGTGAGGACAGTCGTAAGTTCAAGGACTGGTCAAAAGTGCGAGGACTGGTCAAAAATAACTTTTTCAGCCTTCTGACTAGTCCATATGCACATAGGGATTATTCAGAGGGCTGAAAAAGTCGTTTCTGACTGGTCCTCACATTTTTGACCGGTCATCGCACTTATAACCTTCCTCACGTTTATGCCCGTTGCGACATTCTTAACAACTGTGTCAGTCATTTCACCACTACTTGTCTTCACCACGGTGACAAGATAGGGCGCAAAATGTAAAATGTGAGGACAGTCGTAAGTTCGAGGACTGGTCAAAAGTGCGAGAACCAGTCAAAAATAACTTTTTCAGCCCTCTGAGTAATCCATATGCACAAAAGGATACAGCAATAGAGAGGGATGAAGGAAGGAGAAGAGAGATGGAAGAAAGAAGGAGAGAGAGGGAAGGAAGAGAAGGGAGGAAGGAAGGGAAATTAGAGTAGGAGTGAGGGTAAGAGAGGGAGGAAGAGAGGAGGAGAATGAGAAAGGAAGAGGAAGTAGGGAGGAGAAGAAGCAGGGGGGGGGAGAAAGGAAGAAGGAAAGAAAAGAGAGAGGTGGTAGGTTTGAGGAGAAAGATTGCTGTACAGTAAAAAAGATGAAAGGGAAGAAAGGCAACCCCAAACAAATATAAAGATATTAAGATAAAGAATGAATTGTTAAACTTTAAAGAATAAAAGAGAACAAATATGAATAAATAGCAATAATTAGAAACACACATAAAAACATATAATTTATTTTCTTTGAACAGAGTATTTGGCCGGTTCACAAATTTAAATGGTGTTTAGTCATTTCAATTAAATTTACAATTTCTATATTTCCTTTTTGCCATATTTATTCCTTATCTATTTTTTAAAAAAACCAATATTACCCTTCATCCTCATCTCTAATTTTAATCAAATTCAATTTTTCCCTTCTATTCTGTATTATACCCCTTCCCATTGTCATCTATTTTTATATCCATCCTCACATTGGTTAATTATGTAATATTACAGTTGTTTAATATAAATTCAACATTTTAATATAAATCAATTAGTTATATAACTATCTTTTTTGTATATTAATCAATATGAACATGAATATTCCAATTATTTTCGTGCAATCCAATTTCTTACAAATCAATTAATTATATTTACCAATAATAATAAATCAAATAATTTTCCCCATATATTCCTCCAAACCACAACTTAACCATTTCTGCTTTCAATACAATATACAATTAATATTACAATTAATAGTATCTTTTTTTTTCCTTTTTTGTTTTAAAATCTTGAACTCTCCTCTTTTTCCTAAATTTCCCATTGTTTGCACCTACCTTTTTTGGTGAGGAAAAAGAAAAGAAATCTGCCTGCCTAATTTTCCAACGTTGCAGCAAACAGCAAAGCCAACAGCCTGCTTTACTTTCCGTTTCGTTTTTCAGCATAGCTAGGGGGAAAAAAATCTGCTCAAGCACTCTTTGCAAGCAAGCAGCAGAGCCCTGAGCAAAACAGCTGAGAGCAAATCACCTGCGAGTCAGGAGGCTGATCTAATCAATGGGCTAATTGTTCTATGCTGAAGCTCCGCGGGCCAATAAAATTACAAAAAAACACCGAACTGTTTGTTAAATTGCTGGCTCGCCGCCCCTCGCCCACTACTATTTATTGGCAATAAATAGTGGTGCAGAGGGGCAGGGTAAGGGGCGGGCGAGCCAGCAATTTAAAAATGGTTCGGCCAAACCGCCTAGAACCAGCAGAATCCCACCACTGTAGAGATCTATTTCCTCCAACAAATGAATAAGTGGAGCAACCTACACAAGGAATACCTTCATATGATGAGAAGATGATGGTTTTCTCTCAAGTGAATGCATTTAAACATTTCCTAAAGCATGTTAAAGGATTTACAACCTGATACATGGATTCTATCCATTTCTTAGGTCACTTTACAAAATGGGATTTTTCTACCTTGGAAACCTATAACTTCTAACCCAGGCGAAATCAAGTAGAGAAAGAGAATTCCTCGAAGCCTGATTTTCCACCAATAAGTCAATAAACAAGACATATAGACATCGATCCAGTCCACCAATCTCTTAGAACGAAAGAACTGCATCAACCGTGACCCCCAAAGAAAGCATTTAAAATGAACAAACAGGCACCCCACTACACAACAACAAAAATCACAACCCATCAGCTCACAAGAAATCAGACCACATCTCAGTAACAACAACCAGCCATTCAAACAGACCGAAACCAGACCATGACTCATCAGTATCCGAACCAACAACACTAATTGCATCACACAGACGGTACTTAAAACCAAAGACCATGCCTCAGTAACAACAGCCAGCCAATCAAACAGTCCGAAGTCAGACCAGAAGTAGCCAAACAAACAACATCCACACTAATTTGCATCACAGAAAAAGTTATTTAAAGGCCAAGTGCTCTGACAGATGAGCACAATTCAAAGCGAACTGACGATGTCTCCTCAAATGGTGACAAAACATTTGCAACCAAATTGCCAAGCTCAGAGCTCAGTCCAAGAGCCCAACTACCAACCCGAGCTACTAATATTCAAATACAATTCAACCACCTTGGAAACCTATTTATATGTTTGCTTGTATAATTTATTGGCCACCCATCTTACCACAGGATAACTCTGGGTGGATTACAGTATTATTCCAAGTCCCTCTTTATGTCTTCCTTATGCACTTACGCACAGAGCTATTTCTTTTGAAAGGCTTGTGGTGAGGATTCCAAACCAGGTATGGATTCCCCCCAAATGGTCGCGCTCTGAGTCACACAGATGCAATTTTCATGAGGGAAGCCCTCTCTTCAGAAGCCTCATTCCGGAGTTCTCATGTATGGAGGTAAAATGTCAAAAACGTGTCAAAGTGGGAAAAGTTGATCTGCGCATGAAACTGATGTCCTAAAGGAGATGTTGCATTTCAGCATTGTCAACTTATGTGCCCTATGTTAAACTAGCACTCCCAATGAAAAGCCATGGAAGACAACGGAAGATGGCATAAACGCAGATACCTTCCTGCACTCGTGCCTTAGCTTGTAAGCTTCTAATTTCTCCAAACTTGTTTATAGGAGCCTGGATAGCTCTGCAAACTAAGCACTGTAATTTAACACCAGCTGTCTGCAATTAAAATAAGTTCGAATCTTGCCAGGTTCAAGGTTGACTCAGCCTTCCATCCTTTCTAAGGTAGGTAAATTGAGGACCCAGTTTGTGGGGGCAATAAGCTGACTTTGTATAAAATATACAAAAGTATGAAGGCTATTGCTTAACGCATTGTAAGCCACCCTGAGTCTCCAGAGAAAGGCGGCATATAAATCAAATTTAAAAAAAATCAAAGTAATGATAAATTGTGTGTAGAAACAACAAAAAAAAACCCTAAAACAATACGCTTTCCTGTGGTATCTCCCATGGATTTTCCATCTACAAGTAGTCCTCGAGTTACAACCCCAATTGAGCCCAAACTTTCTGTTGCTAAGTGAAACAGTGTTTAAGTGAATTTTGCCCCATTTTATAATCTTTCTTGCCATCGTTGTTAAGAGAATCTCTGCAGCTATGTTAGTCACATGGTTGTTAAGTAAACCTGGCTTTCTCATTGACTTTGCTTGTTAGGTCACAAAACATGAACATAGGGATGCTGCAACATTGTTAAATGTGAAAAACTGTCCAAAGTTATTTTTTTCAGGACCATTCTAACTTCGAACAGTCTTTAAACGAACTGTTGTAAGTCAAGGACTGTCTGTATTTCACACACACACACACACACAAAATTCACTGAAATTTCTTTTCAGATTCAAGCTGAGAAACAACGTACTTTTATGGACAGGTACCCTTTTCGTTCCCCTAATTACCTGCTTCAAGTGTCCTTGACAAAGCTGGCAGAATTCTGTTTTGGGCACAGTGTTTTACCCTTGCTTCACTGTTGTCCCCAGAACCAGTCCCCAGAACTGGTTAATCATCTGCAATTTTGTATCTGCTTCCTTTGAAGTACTGTTAAGCCCCACTGGCTTTTAAGTAGAGATGCTTCAGGTTCTTTTGAAACAAATGGGATGAGTTAATTATGTGATCTCAAATACAGCAAACTTGTCTAGACCGGTACTGGAAAAAGGTAGGAAGATAATGTAAATATACAAGGGAGAAAAGAAACTTTTCCTGGAGGAAACAAAAATGTAGTAGGACTCTTAACATATGCAAAGAAATGTTTGCCAGAAAAAGAACTTATTCCCAGAACGAAGTTTCTGGGAAGCTCCTGAGAGCTGAGTTATCCCTGCAGGGAAAGCAGCAGAGATCAGAAATGGCTAATTTTTACCATCATTATGATCAGAGTCTGTGTGGGCTATAAAATACAGAGCTGCAGTTTTAAAAGTGGCCTGTCCAGAATAGCTACACATTTAATAGGGGAAAAATATCCCCTCTTGAGAAGTAAGTAGTGTGTCAAAATGTTGAGGTAGGAAGTCTATTGCTCTCTATCAGTTATGAGATAAGATATTGCTATAGAAATGATGGTAAATCTTGTTTATTCTGCTCATGTGCCAGAGGGTTTCCTGAACATGGGCCCACAGTTTGTTTGTTTGTTTGGTTGGTTGGTTGGTTGGTTTGTCAAACATGTATGAGCAAACAGGTATAAGTATAAACATGGACATGAACACAGGAAATGAGTACAAATAAATGAGGACAGTAGGAGAGGGACAGTAGGCACGCTGGTGCGCTTATGCATGCCCCCTTACAGACCTTTTAGGAATGGGGTGAGGTCCATGGTAGACAGTTCAAGGTTAAAGTTTAAGGGGTTTGAGGCAGGGGTGGGTTCTAAAATTTTTTACTACCGGTTCTGTGGGCGTGGCTTATTTTGTGGGCGTGGCTTGATGGTCATGTGATAATTCTTTAGGATTTAACAGAGGTACTGGTCTACCAGGCTTTTAACTGCTTGCAGAGCTGTACCGGTCTACCCATTTATTTTTGCAGGCACTGGTCTACCCATTTATTTTTGCAGGCACTGGTCTATCCATTTATTTTTGCAGGCACTGATCTACTCATGTATTTTTGCAGGCACTGGTCTACCCATTTATTTTTGCAGGCACCGGTCTACTCATTTGTTTGCTTTTAACACTGATCAGCTGTAGGACGGCCCTTTGAAGCCCCGCGGCAAGAGTTTAAACAGTTTTTTTCCCTCTAGCCATCAGCTGGGATTCAGGAGGCAGCAATAGATTGGGGGTGGGGCCAAATAAAAGGTAAGAATAATGCGGGGGGCAGGGGGCAGGAGGGCAGCAGAACCGGTTTGGTGACATCATATCGTCACCACTACCAGCTTGGTGGAACCGGGCCAAACTAGGAGGAACCCACCACTGGTTTGAGGATGTAACAACAGAGTCAGGTAGTGCATTCCAGGCGTTGACCACTCTGTTGCTGAAGTCGTATTTTCTGCAATCGAGTTTGGAGTGATTTACCTTGAGTTTGTATCTATTGCTTGCCCGTGTATTATTTCAGTTGAAGCTGAAGTAGTCATTGACAGGTAGGAAGTTGTAGCAGACAATTTTGTGTACTACACTTAGGTCAGACCGTAGGCGGCATAGTTCTAAATTGTCCAAGCCCAAACTTTCAAGCCTGGGGGCATAAAGTATTCTATTGTGAACAGAGGAGTGGAGTACTCTTCTCATGAAATACCTTTGGATTCGCTCAATTGCTCAATTGTTCCTATGGGCCCAGTTTTTCTGCTGAAACAGCTGGAAATAAGAAGCAGCTTTGGAGAATTCCCAACATAAGGCATGTTGCTCTTACACAAATGGTGTCAGATATGAATGGTTCTGAATGGGCAACTAAGTGAACAAATGAGAACTGTAACTTTACATCCAAGAACTGAAGTAAAGAATGGTGTCCAGTGGCTGAGGCAGATTTATAGTGTTCAATCCTTCTTGAAGTGAGCCTCAGTGGAAATTTAAATGAAACCTTTGTAGGGAAAGAAATCTAAATTTGTAAAAATGGGCTTTATCAGTTCTATCTGCCCTTTGGCAAATGCCTCCCTACCTTTCTTTTTTAAACTGGAATATATATAAATCTAGTAGAACAGAATGCAGAATATTGTGCTCAGAGATTTCTTCCTGATGCAGGAGTTTTCTGCCTGAAGGAAGTTTTCATACAGAAGAGATGTCTGACAGTCTGAATTTCATTTTACAACTTTATTGCGGTGATTTTTGCAATGCCCCGTCTAAGTGCATAGGCTTCTGTTGCATGCATGCAAAATGCAAGGAATGTTCCTAACAATATGAAGCAAAACAGGAAACCAGCCCATGTGGCACAATAAATAAAATTGGAGTGGCTTGTGGGGGGTCTGATCCCACATGATCATGAACTTCGCTAAATAGTTTTTTGTTTTTGGCCAAGTTCCTCAGTCTAAGTGAGCTTCCAGTTATTGTCACCATAAAAGAAAGAGAGAGAGAGAGAGAGAGGGAGGGAGGGAGGGAGGGAGGGAGGGAGAGAGAGAGAGAGAGAGAGAGAGAGAGAGGGAGGGAGAGAGAGAGAGAGAGAGAGAGAGAATAATATGTCTCCTAAACTCCTTAGAGGAAAGGTTCTGATAAATGTATTTGGTTACAAATTGTTATGGTAGTCCAATCGGTGACCATCTGTGGTTTTATTAATATTGCTGATCACAGTCGAGGGCTTTCCAATTATGCTGTCCTCAACAAGGGGAACCTGGAACTCAGCGTAATGCCTTTCCTTACAGACAATAACCCTGCTTGCTTGTCTAGGATTTCCAGGGTGTTACTTTAATTGGGTTTAGGCTTTGAATTTTATTATGCTTGCTCTATTGGAATAATGTTTCTGCTTTCTCAATCTGTTCTATGGTTGCATGCTCATGATCTTTCATTTTTATTTTTTTGCCAGATGCCCTCAGTATTCTGGCTAAGTGCAAAAGGTGTTAAGTACAACAATAAATGGAACAATATTGTTACTGGGACTTACTATCCTTTCTGGTAGCAAATATAGGCTTCTTAATAATATTACAGTCATATGATGGAGCTCTTAAGTAGGTTAAGCTACAGGGGCTATCAGGAAGAAGGCCCCACTTGTCATTTACGGAGTGTACCCAATTGAATGCAAGCAAATTATGTTATTTTCCTAAGAATTACATTTATATTTTTGTCACAAAATGTTCCACTTGCAAATTCCTTGGAAAATCCTCTATTTCTACACATGGTAAATAATGTGAATGTTTGATATGGTAGTGCAGGGGTGTCAAACTCGCATCGTCATAGCATCATCTCATGACGTATCGTGACTTTTTTTTCCCTTCGCTAAATCAGGTGAGGGCGTGGCCAGCTTGTGACACATCCAGCCTGCCGGCTGTGAGTTTGACAGCCCTGTGGAAGTGGGAATTTCAGTCTAAAAGCTATTTGCATTCAGACAAATCAAAGATACAGTGGTGTCCTTAATCACCATGAGCTTCCAAGACTATAGCAAATACTGATTGGTGTGGGATGGGGAAGGTTCAGAGGTGGTATTCAGCAGGTTCTGACCAGTTCTGGAGAACCGGTAGCGGAAATTTTGAGTAGTTCAGAGAACCGGTAAATTCCACCTCTGACTGGCCCCGCCCCATCTATTCTCTGCCTCCCAAGTCCAAGCTGATCGAGAGGAAATGGGGATTTTGCAGTAACCTCCTGGAGTAGGGAGGGAATGGAGATTTTACAGTATCCTTCCCCTGCCATGCCCACCAAGCCACACCCACCAAGCCATGCCCACAGAAACGATAGTGAAACACATTGAATCCCACCAATGGGAAGGTTCTATGTTTATCCTAAGAACTGAGGATAATTATTATTGTAATTATAATTAATAATTGTATTATTATTATTACAATAATAATTATAATACTTACAAAATTATGTTATATGTACTTCAGGGAGAGCAGAGCAAGTGGTACACGAGGAAGAAAAATGTAAGATGAGTCTCCATTCTCTTAAAATGGGGATACTCCAGTCTGAGGGCCTCCTCTGAACTTTGGAGTGGTTTTCTAAGAGATATGTTCCCAAAATAAGTAAGGAGAAGCCAACTATGTGGATGAACCATGAAAAAACAAAACTTGATTTACTTAATTTTAATTAAATTAACATGAAATGTTTTAATTATAATTTATATAATTGTTTGATTGTACAGGTAGTCCTTGAGTTACAGTTAATTGTTCAATTAGTGACTGTTTAAAATTACAACAGCAGTGAAAAAAAATGACTAATGACTAAAAAAATGACATTTTTCAAACTTATGACCATTGCAGCATCCCCATGGTCACATGATCAAAATTTGACCACTTGGTAGCTGGTATGTATTTATGAGAGTTGCAGTATCCTGGGCTCATGTGATCACCTTTTGCTACCTTCTGACAAGCAAAGTCAATGGGAAAGCCAGAGTCACTTAACAATCGTGGCAAGACAGGTCGTAAAATTGGGCAAAACTCACTTAACAGCTGTCTCGCTTAGTAACAGACATTCAATTGTGGTCATAAATCAAGGACTGCCTATAGCAGTGATGGCTAACCTTTTCCAGACCAAGTGCCCAAAGCGCATGCACCTGAACCCTCAAAATGCAATGAGCGTGTGGCCCCAAGCATACACTCCCCCTATGTATGCGTGTGCAGCCCCTGCATGTGCCCTGCCCCCACACATGCGTGAGGGCCCCCTGCATGTGTCCCGCTCCTGCATGCGCACATGCCCCGCCCCCCACATGCATGCACGCCCCCTGCACATGCCCCGCCCCCTGCGCATGTGCGACAGAGATCCAAAGATCAGCTGGCTGGCAGGAGGCGCACACGCATGTGCAGCGGAGCTGAACTGGGGTGACAGCTCACATGCCATCAGAAAGGGGGCTGCGTGCCACCTCTGGCACATGCGCCACAGGTTCGCCATCACGAACCTATTATAGTATATAATGTCTGGTGGGCCTTAGGAGCCACAATCAAGGCTGTTAGAAACTGCACAAGTTCCTGGCATCAGTAGTTCCTCTGCGTTTAAGACTAAGGAAACATCTGATGAATCACTACAGTCTTTGGTTTTGGCACACAACAGCTACATCCCATATCCAAATATATTGTCCCTCTCCCCCTTTCTTCTACACATTCATGATGAAATTTGATTCAGTCAGAATCCGCTAGATAACAGTGTGGTTGGCAGAAACTGTACACACATTAACGTCCAATTCTAAATTTAGATTCTGCTTTCTATTTATTTTTAGCTATGACAGATGCCCAACTAATAATTGTGATTCTACATTTAGTTAACTTTCACATGACCTGCTGAACCAATGTGAGTTATTTCTAAGTTGGCAAGTATTATTTGAAAGTTATATAGGTGGTCCTCGGCTTACATTCATTTAGTGACTGAAGTTCTACTTCAAGTTAGCACTTGAAGTAACTTAGAGACTGCATTTCTTGGAGCCTGACAGTTACATTGGCCCTGAAAAAGTGACTTATGACTGTTTATCACACTTATGACCATTACAGCATCCTGATGGTCATGTGATCTAAATTTGGATGCTTGGCAGCTGACTTGTATTTATGATGGTTGCAGTGTCCTGGGGTCATGTGATTACCTTCTGCAACCCTCTGACAAGCAAAGTCAATGGGGAAGCCACATTCAATTAACAACCATATTACTAATTTAACAACTACAATGATTAACTTAACTGTGGTAAGAAAGATGGAGCAAAATGGAGCAAAACTCACTTAACATCTGTCTTGCTTAGTAACAGAAATTTTGCTCTCAATTGTGGTCGTACATTGAGGACTACCCTGTACATCTTTAGATACTTGAAAAATCAGAAGTTACTTTCAACCCCTGATCTTCTGTCTCTTATCCCATTCCTTTGTCATCCACTTTTTAAGCATGAAGTTAAATCAGTTTGACATAAATAATGTGAAGATAAAGGCTTCTGTAGAATTACAGATGTAACTATTGTGGGAAACAGCTACTGCTGAATATATTGTGCAAAGAGATTTGTTAGACGTTCCAATTTGGTTCAAATGAATCAAGTTCTATACGTTTTTCATAAACTAATCAAATGCTGTCAGTTAGTGACTGTAAGCAGTATCTGATGAATGGTATGTATACCTGCTTCATTAATAAGAAGCAAATATTGTCAATATTGTATAAAGTTGTGTATTAAATACAACTAATTTCCTTTTAAGTCTTGAAAACATCATCTGGAAGAATAGCTTGCAATTTCAACTTGATGAATCTCACGGAAACTCTTTGGGGCAAATAATTCCTTTTCACTCTATTTCAGCAAGAATAGACCATGATGATAGGTTGCACTAAAATCTATATATTACTAAAATTCTTGTGTCTATAACCTTTAACTAGACAAAATGGTGCATCATAAGGCAAGATTTTTAAAACCAAGGTACCTCATATAGGTAAACTTACAGAATGTGACCAAAATCCAGGGGCTCATTACTCTTATGAAATTGAAATTTGGCAAATTTTATCAACATTTTATAACATAAAAGTTATCATAAACCATTTTATGGCACAATATAAAATGCCATAAAATATTCCCTGTGGTTAACTCCTGCTGTTTGACTATGCTGAACATGAGGTACTTTCAAGGCAGGTACATCTTTGAATATCTTCCTGAATTTTAAAGAAATTTTCCAGTGAAATTAGCATATTAGAAGCTCTGCTATTGTTGAAGACATTGAGGAATGCAGTAAGAAATATCTCTGAAATGATAGCCCAATGGGTCAGGGTTGTCTAATTACAGTGTGTAAATTGTAACCTTTATGGATTACATTGGCAGATTTGAAAGCAAATTGATTCATATTATCATCTTTGGTGACAATGCCCCGTTAGTCCTTTTGTTGAAAATTTTGAAGAAATGGGGAAGATCATTCAGCAATCTTTCAAATGAACCTCCTGTTAATTTATTGTCCATATTGCTTACGGAACATAAATTGACTGAATAGAAGAAATCAATTCTTGCTGTTAGTTGTCACGTTTCTTACTGCAAAGCGGTACCCTTCACTGGAGCAGTAGTGTTTACAGGTGTGAGTTATTTGCTGTGGCTGAATAATAAATACACAACATAAATGCAAGAAAGATAAGTTTATTCAAATGGTCAGTTATTATTTTAACCATATTTTCTTAGTTGATTTCCCTTGTCATCTATACAAATTTTAGTCTGTATGGAAATACGAATAAGGATATTTAAAAAGTACAACTACAGGCACTAATATGGTACCTGTGAGTTGGGTGAGGGAGCTAGTCAAAGTGCTCTTATACTGATAAGAGATGATGCTGTTAAAAACAATGAAATATGCAAAACTGCAAATGTCTGTGAACATCCCTACTGAAAAGCAAACCACTTAAAAATTAATCACCCTTTGAAAATGGTTGCTTGTCTGGTAAATTTTAACATTTTTTGTAATTTTGTAATTCCCCATTCCACTTATCCCATATATTTATTTGTGATATACAGTACATTCACAAATAATGTATATCACAAATAAATATCCGGGACTGGTTTCAGTTGAAGCTACAGGTACCAACCTTAAGGTGATAAAGTGGGAAGCAGGACACATATTTTTATCTGTTATACACAAACACACCTGTCCACCAATAAATAAATGTCCACTCTTTCTTTTAGGGATATTCATCTTTAATTCAATTGTCATTCAAATAAATAAATGGATATGTACTTTCAAGCATTTGTTTTTCTTTCTTTCTTTTGTTTGAAGTTTTTTTTCCCTAACAATGGATTATTTAGTTATCTCATGTTGTTTCTTTAATAAAAGGTGGGGAGGGGGGGAAGCAACGATTTATGCTTTGTTCTTCAGCCAATATAAAAAAGGCAACCAAAGCAGCTCACAAATATCAATAGTAAGGAAGTCCCTGCCTGCAGGTATATACTATTTTTCTGAAGATTGCTGAAATCACTGAACTTCGCAATGCATTTTAAAGCTGCAGCAAAGAAGATATCTCTTCTGTACTGAAGTACCAATATACATATTATTAATTTAGAATTTTGAAAGTAGCATGTTATGACTATATGAAAATCACTATTGAATTTTGATTTAACTTATGCTGGATTTTTTTCAGCAACCCTAACTTAACTGGATCAATAAACTGGTTTGGTACAGTAGTTTTCTGTTTTGTTTTCTCTTGCAAACACAATAGGATGCTTGGATGCAACCTGCATTCTTCTATTCATGCCCGCCATAGCTCATCTTGATTCATTCTGGATGAGCTCCTTACCCTGCAATTGTAAATTAATCTGAAAGTGTACATTCTACTACTATCTATTGTTTGGTCCTCAGTGGTACTTACAGGGCAGAAATGTAGGCCCTCATTAGCAGATGATTGGGAATTTCCCTGATACAGAAAAACTAGTTTCCTATATAAAATGTTCTTCTCCTTTAATTTTAGTTCAAAGCTTTACAATTCCCTGCTGCCCCACCAAGCTTCCCCTTCTCAGTCTATCCTACAATTTGAGATTGATTATTTTGCCAAAAAGTCATTAGGTTTGTATGAAGTGCTCTATTTATGAAAGAAGAAATGTGTATAATACTTTAGCTCCAGTGGTGGAATTCAATTCTTTTTACTACTAGTTCTGTGGGTGTGGCTTGGTAGGTGTGGCTTGGTGGGCATGGCAGGGGAAAGATACTGCAAAATCCCTTGGGAGTTGGGCGGCATAAAAATATGATTAATTAAATTAAATTAAATTAATTAAAATCTCCATTCCCACCCCACTCCAGGGGAAGGATCCTGCAAAATCTCCATTCCCTCCCCACTCTTGGGCCAGCCAGAGGTGGTATTTGTCGGTTCTCCGAACTACTCAAAATTTCCGCTACTGGTTCTCCAGAACCTGTCAGAACCTGCTGAATTTCACACCTGTTTAGCTCTTTCCATATGTGTAATATGCAGCCATATATTAATCAAATCAGGGTCAGCACATATTTTTTAGACTACCAGAATATGGGATGCAAAAATCCAGAAACTGCTAGATGGCAGCAAAGCAATACAACTCCAACTAAGAGCCTTGATAGCACGGTGGTTTAGTGCACCCTGTTATTAACACAGCTGCCTGCAATTTCTGCTGGTTCGAATCTCTCCAAGGCTCAAGGTTGACTCAGCCTTCCATCCTTTCTAAGGTAGGTGAAATGAGGACCCAGTTTGTGGGGGCAATAAGCTGACTTTGTATAAAATATACAAAAGAATGAAGGCTATTGCTTAACGCATTGTAAGCCGCCCTGAGTCTCCAGAGAAGGGCGGCATATAAATCAAATTAAAAAAAAACAAACAAACAAACTCCCTGCTGCCATTCAGTGGTCCTCTGAATTTTTGCAGCCCTGATTGGATATCTATTTATGTACAAATTCTCCCTTTGTTTTGGAGTACTGCCCCTCTCCCAAAAGAAACATTACCTATGCACTTCATTCTCACTTTCTCTCTCCAGATTTCCATTGACTGGAATATGAAAAAGGGTCTAAGGAGGCCCTTTGGAGAAGGAAACCCAGCCCCAAACCTGAAGTAGCTGCCACTGCCTCTGTGGCTCCATTCTTGTTGCTGTTCTTTTCTACCAGGAGACAGGTCTGCTCCTCCAGGCTGCTGCTGTCACCTTATCTTCGCTGAAGCCATTTGATGGAGGATTATTGGAGAACATTTCCTGGACTCCCAGTGGCCAAATAAGAAGGAAGAAGCTTAAATCTTCATCCTATTGCTTCCATTTGGTGGCATCCTTGGCCAGACAATAATGGTTCAATATGATTCCTAATCTTTCCTGGTGTTTAGCTGTCTGAACTCTACTTCTGTTTAAAGTCTGCATGATTCCACTTCTTAATGTTATTCCCTCAAGCTTTGCTGTGTCACTTTACCTGCTCTTCTCTAATGTTCAAAGTAATATGATATTTGGCTTGGTGGTAATTACAAGTTTTTCAAGAAGTGATACAGATATGAAATAACTGTAGTCCACTGGCCTTCTAAGGGCTTTGAAGGAAGCGATTATCATTGCAATAAAAATATGATTTCATTAGAGTGTAAAGCACCAATTTTCCATTACTGATGAAATATATAGCAATTGTAAAAAAAAAGATTCTGCTGTCCAATTTGCTTAGATCCAAAAACCGGAATATTGATTTCCTCAGTCTCATTGCACATCCAGATTTAAACTAATCCTATGCCTCTTTTGGAGGTGTCCAAATAAAGCTCTGCATGATGCAATTTTTAATAAATAAATCAACATAGGCATAGCATATGATTGTATTCTCTGTCCAGTTAATACCTTGCTAATGTGGGTGGTTCACTACTGGGAAATACAACAATGGGTATTAACACTGAAGCACCATTTCAACAATTAAAAAAGCTCCATGCAACCTTTTTAATAGGGAAGGCCTCTTCACCTAGCCTCATGCAGAAGTGAGTTAACAGATTCATAGAATTCAAAAGGTGTACTTTTATTGATGGCTCCAAAGGAATCCTTAGTAGCTTGTAACAATGGTTGCAGCTACATCTGATTGTTCTGGCGCCTCCTTTCATAAATAGGGACTTCAGCTGGCAGAAGGGCAGGATGCTGGACCAAAGTAATGGTGTAAATGTAGGGAAAGAGCACTCCCCACCACCACCCTTCACCAGCAAGTGGGCAAATCCAGCCCTTGTAACTGTTATGGCTGGATTTGCAACAAATTATTACTATTACTCTGCATGCTGCTTCCAGATTAACCTCCCCACTCCTCTATGAACCGAAAGAGAATTGGGATGGGATAGCTAGGCTGTCTTCTTTTTGTTTTGTTTTGTTTTCTCTGGCCTGCTGGCCTTGGCCTTGGGAATCTCCCTGCTGCTATCCCAGGCCAGAAAAGGCTCCCGAGTTTGCTCTGGTCCCCACCGTCCCATGTTAAACAGCTGCTGCTTCCAGAAAGAGAAGGAAAGAATAACTGCGAGGAAAGTCTCTTGGAAGTCTTGTTTCTTTACAAGCCTTAACTGTTCAAAGATGGAGCCAAACCAAATCCGAACAGCTGGAGACTGGACAGGGACACAAAGTCTTCCCTACGTGTGGACAAGACAGCAGCAGTCCTTCTTCTTTTGCCTTTTTGACTCTCCACGAACCCCAGGAATTAAGAGAGTCTGGAGGGCGAATAATTTACCCGGGGTAGTTAAGTTTATTACTGTGGGCAGGGACACCTTTAAAAAAAAATGTAATGTTATGATATCTTTACTTGGGGGCATCTACGCTGCACAAAACAGCGCACGGGGACAATCCGACCCTTCCTCAAGCGGACCGCGGTGGGGCCTTTGATTAAAAGCTTTATGTTAACGATCTCAACGCGGCACACGGATCGATCCGCTCCATTCCTCTTCCCACGCCAGCCCTCATTTCCATACGATCGATACGATTAAGCAATTACAAGAAGTCTGGAAAAACCCTCAGATGCCTTCCTTCTCTGCTCCAGGCCCCGGAAGGCGCGAGGTGGAAAGCCTATCCAGAGAGGCCCGGCCGAGGGGCTTTGGCTTCTTCCTGGGAATCCGTATGGAGCCGTGGGAGAGGCCTCGGCCCCTTTAATCCCTTCAAAGGGCTCCCGACGCGATTCAAAGTCTTTACAACTCTTTGGAACCCTTGGCGAGGCCGAGGGTTGTTTGGATAGGAAGGCCAGATAAAGATATCTCTCCCTCCCTCCCTTCTCCCTTTCTCTTTCGCGGTTGGACGGCCCCTTAAAAAGGTTTCAGTGGCAACGCGAAAACAATTGAATGCGGCCACTGCGGGGCGGCTCAGGTTACCTGGGGAAAGTAACAGAAATGTCATCTAGCGGCAGGGAGGAGCAAAGGGCTGCCTCCCGCCTGTGCCCGCCCCCGCCCCCTTCCTCTTTCCCGAGATGCCCTTACAGTACAAAGCTCCTCTTCGGCACGTGGCTCAACTTCAGCTCGATTCCCCCAAAGAAGGCGGCGGTTCTTAAGCCAGGCCGGGCGCAGAGAGAGAGAAAGAGAGAGAGAGAGAGATTCTCCCTTCTCTTGGCGCAATCGCTCAGGAAAGGCGCCCCGGCCGTTCGTTAGTCTTGCCGCTGTTTTTCAAGTCAGCGCGCCCACTTAAGAAGTACCGAATCGAGTGGAAATCGGGACACACAACCCAACAACAGCAGCTCTCCGGTCAACTCTTGGAGACGCGTCTGCCGAAAATGGAAAGCGCATGAAGGCTGGAACAGAGCAGCCTTTAAAAAAAAAAAAATTGACAATAAAGAAAACGCAGCTCCGCTTCTGAAACGAAACCATCGACAAGTTTCACTAGATCATCCGAAGAAGGCGATGGAAATGGTTTCGAGATGGGGTGGGGGTGGGGTGTTTTGCAGCCCAACTCGCCATCCGAGGGAACTTGAAGGAATCGAGGGTCTCACCGCGGCAGCCTCTTTGAGCGTCACCCACCTTACTTAGAAGGACATCTTTTGAATAGGTTTCATTTCAGAATGTAAAGTTCATGTATTTCTAATACTGGGCGGTTTTCTTGCTCTATAAAATCAGAGAACTTAAGGTCTTTGTCGCCAGAAAATTTGGACATCACTATCTAAAGGGGTCACTTTCAAAGTATTAACTAAGTAAATTGCACCACTGTTTTGTAGTTTTTTAATAAAAGCAAAAACAAAAACCAATGGAACCGAGCTCAAACACGCCTTTCCTTTTATTATTTACAGGGGGAATAATCACATATATCCTCTGGCTAGAGAAAAATACATAGCCACTCAATGCAAACTTTTATATTGGGTCCAGGTATCCCTCCAGTGAACTTTTGGCAAGTTTATTTTAAAAAATGGAGCAACTAGACTTACTGAGTCCCATCCAAACAGACGGCCTAGAGGCAAACATCCGTGAGATATAGCAAAAGACGTATTGTCTAAGACTCCGAGGCAAATTTTTAATCGCGATATACGTATTTCAGACTTAAGGAGAAATGGGAAAGCAAGAAGAAAGCAAATGGTTTGGGCAAGATACAATGTCTTGAACGTCGAGTGCGAGTCTCCAGGCGGTGAGAGTCCCTTTGATCAAGAAAATCCAATTATTTGTGTATATACATTTCCCACATAGTGATTACTTCATTAATTGTCCCGCCTTTATCTCCTCCCTTCCCATCCCCCCTAATAATCAGTTCTTTTATCCAGACCAACAAACACACCATAGGAGCTTTGTGGATTCAAAGGATTTGCTTTCGCTTCTGAAAGAGCCGCTATTCTTTGATGATTGGGCAGCGGCAAACTTCAAAGCCATAAATCTTCCTCCTGACTGGCTGGCGGCCCAGCAAAGTCCTTATCAAATTCTTGGAGGTGATCCTGGTGCAGTCAGACAGTCCGCGGAGATCGCGCTGAGCCCGGGCTGGCCGAGACTAGCAGAAGTCGGCGAGGGGGAGAAGAAATCGAGCGGAGGGCAAGGGAACCGGGCAGCTTTTCAGCTGCCTCTTGGCGACTTTATGTCGCGGCAGTGGCCCTCCGGCCTCTTCTCCCTCCGGACGCGATAGCCATGGCCGCGGTGGCCGTCCTCCGGAACGACTCCCTGCAGGCGTTTCTTCAGGTTAGTCCCTAGTTGAAGGCGGAGGGTAGAATACCGGGAGCCTCCTCCGCTTCTCCCGCGACAATATTGGAATGTTCGGGCGACAAGATTGGCCACAAAGCGGGAAGCTGGCGAGTGTTTAGGGAAGTGGGGGGCAGCTCACTAGTGGCCATCGGAAAAGTTACAGGGTTGATTGCGCCTGTAAAATAGACAACTGAGCAGATCCCCTGATCCCTGGGCTTCACCCCCTCCCCTTTTTTTTAAATCCACTTTTGAACAAGAAAAAAACTTTTCCCGGTCTGCTCTCTCCCCATGAAAGATTCTCTACAATCAAGGGCTCGCAACTGCATCTAAACCCCGCCCTCCCTTTGCCAAAAGCTATTGTCCTGAGCTGAACGGTCTGACTTGAGTCGTCGGAAGTCGTCCAGAGTGATTGGCAGGCGGGGAGGAGGCAGCTTGGGCGTGAGGGTCTCTCTCTTCCAGCGGGGTTGGCGGTGAGGTTTCCCAAGTTGGCACCGAGCTGAAGTGGGCGGGATGAGAGCGAGGCAGCACCGCGGGCTTGCTGACTCCGGGCATCCCAGCTGCGGTTCATTGTCTTCCGAGCAACGCCCCGCCCAGGTGCCGGGCTCAGCAACTGGTACTTAGCGCCTGGCAGTAAACTTTTTGAGATGCTGCCTGGTATCCAGCAACGGGCCATTGCTGCTAGGCGGAGAGGAAGAGGCCCGAAGGGACCGAGATTAACCGCCTCTCTTTCTCCACTTTTTGCCGCAGGATCGGACCCCCAGCGCCTCTCCGGACTTGGCCAAGCACTCACCTCTGGCTCTCCTGGCCGCCACCTGTAGCCGCATCGGGCAGCCGAGCGCGCCGGTCGCTGCTTCGGATTTCCTGCAGGTCTCCTACGAGTCAAGCTTGGGCTCCCCGTCCAGGATCTTTCACCCGTGGAGCAGCGAAATGCCAGCCCACTCCCCGGGCGGACTGCCTCCCCCGCCGCCGAGCCTCGGGCTCACTCCGCAGCCGGCTTTCGCGGCCGGCCACGAGCTGCCGCTGACGCCCCCCGCGGATCCCTCGTACCCTTACGAATTCTCGCCGGTCAAGATGCTCCCGGCTTCCATGGGCGCCCTCTCCTCCGCCTGCCCCCCGCCGGCTTATGTGCCCTACGCCGCCCAGGCGGCCCTCCCGCCCGGCTACTCCAACCTGATGCCCCCGCCGCCCGCCCCTCAGTCCTGCAGGCAGCTCTCGCCGGGGCCCGAGGACCTCCCTTGGTGGAGCATCCAACAGGCGGCGCCAGGGCCGGGCACTTGCGCACATCGCTTCGCCGGCGGGTTGCAGCGCGGGCTGGTCTTGGCGCCCTCGGAGCTGGCGCAGTACCAATCGCAGCTGGCCGCCCTGCTGCACCCCAAAGCGCCCCTGGCGGCCACGGCCAGGAGGTGCCGCCGCTGCCGCTGCCCCAATTGCCAGGTGGCAGCAGGCAACGGACCCGACGCCACCGCCGAGCCCGGGAAAAAGAAGCAGCACGTGTGCCACGTCCCCGGCTGCGGGAAGGTCTACGGCAAGACGTCGCACCTCAAGGCGCACCTGCGCTGGCACACGGGCGACCGGCCCTTCGTCTGCAACTGGCTCTTCTGCGGCAAGAGCTTCACGCGCTCCGACGAACTCCAGCGGCACCTGCGGACTCACACCGGCGAGAAGCGCTTCGGGTGTGCCGAGTGCGGCAAGCGCTTCATGCGCAGCGACCACCTGGCCAAGCACGTCAAAACGCACCAGAACAAGAGGCTCAAGGCCGGCCTTGGCCTCGGCCTCGGCCTCCCTGGGGTCGACGGGCGCGCTTGCGCAATCAAGCGAGAGGAGTCGCGGGACTTGTGACCTGTTGCGGGGTGGGTTTGTGCTGAGGCGCTTTTGCGCTCCCTCTGCTTTCCTCAGCTGCCCCCTTGCAGGCCGCTTTTCTTCCCGAGAAAAATTCCACTTCAGCCCCATTCAGATTCTGAACATTTCGGGAACAAGCGGGAGAGCTTGTTTGGAGACCATTAAAAGAGGAGCTATGACACACACAGCACACACACACGGAAAATTTCCGAAGTCTGGCACCTTAGAGGCTTGCTTGTCAGATAGATTTCCTTTAAGAAGCAATTGGGAAATCCTTGGTCAGGAGACTTAAGGAATTGATGGTTTTCCTTGGAGTCCAATCTCAGCCCTGGGGAACTAAACTGCCCCCCCATAGACCTCGTTTTGGGTGATTTGAAGTGCAGCCATGAAACCCATCTGTGGATTTGGAACTGCTCTGTGGATCTGAGATTAGCCTTCTGTGAAGAGGTTTTGTTTTTCCTTTGGATCTCCCCCCCCCTTTCCCCCCTCCCTTTTGAATTCCATATTAAGGCTATCCTGGGATCTCATCTTCCATCCAGCTTCCCCAAAGGATTATGGCTTCATTGGCAATTGCTTGTGGCCAGGAGATAGTGGTCCCACTTTCCACCACATTTGGAAACATCTGGCCATAATGGACTAGAATGCTTTTTTTAAAAAAAAAAATAGAAACAGCAACATAAGCCTGGTTATAGTGTGTCTTGGTATAATTTTTTGCCTTGTGTTTAGTTGGGGAGAGATCAGCCCTTTGTATACAGTTTATTTAAAGCTTTGGATAAGATCATTGCCCCTTCCCTCCCCCCTTATTTTTATACTTGATTCCCATATAGGGACTACACCATGAGAAGTTTGAAGCGACACACAGCGTGTCAGCATGCTAAAATAAATGCATCAACCCTGGGGTCATATTGGGAAGATCCCACTGAGCTGATTTCCTCTGGTTGTTTATTTCTTCTGAAACTTTTCGAACATATACCACTAACCCATTTTAAGTGTTTGTTTCACCTCAACAAATGTCCCATTTAGATGGAGAACACCTTAGTATGAGGTCCCATCTGCAGCTCATATTATTAAAACTCAGCATTGTAAAGATCACCTATATTTTCCTTGTGGAATATATTGTAATGGTATAAAATGTGTGACTTTTTATTGCTTTAGCTATTATTTTTTAAAACAATTGCTGATCAGAGTTGTAACATTCAAACATTACAAGGAAACAATAATGTGTATACCTTGTTTGCACCCCAGTTGAAAACTGTCAAGTACAAGGAGCTTGATCCAAAATGAGAAACAAATCAACTACTATATAATTATATTGAAGGGATTTATGTTTAGTGGTGTTAAAATCGGCAAGGCTTATTTCTATGTAATAAGAACCACCAGCCGAGATTATTTTGTTTAACTTCCATTGTCTTCATTGGGCTTAGGAGTTGCAAGATCATGCTTAACGTCGAAAAAGCAGCATACAGTATGACTTTTAAGAAGAAATATTATATGGCAGCATAATACTATAGGAATATGGTTTGTCAGATTTTTTGCCATTTTTGTTCAGTCTTCTGCACTGCGAAAATTGTTTCACAATTTAGAAGATTTCAAGCTGAAAATCAAGAAAATCAAATTTGAAGTTTCTTTTTAATTTCCAGATGTCAGAATAAGGCTGCAATTTTGTACCATGAGCGCATAATTTGGGGAGTTACATCTTCTAAGTGCTCCTAACGCACATAGAAAATATCCAACTTTTTCTGAGATTTTATTTTATATTTCTATATTATATAAACATTTATCAAAGCAGTGACAGCCCCTAAGTGTTCGTCTTGTAAAGCCTGCAAACTTTCAGATCACAACCCTGTAAATTTGTAATATAAATATAATAAAAAAAGGAAAATTCCATATTCTTTGAAAAATAATTTGTCAACTACATCTTAAAATAAAGATTTTGCTACAAACTAACATGCATTCTCATTTAAAGCACAATACAAAATTCCAGTTGGAGCTTTCTGAATAAAGTTCAAGCTTGTGTTCCCAGTTTTCTACTCTATATTGTAGATTTGAAAGTAATTGTGGACACCAGCATCACAGTGAACTGTTCTAGGACAATGGTACTAGTAGAAATAGCCATCTGAAATAGAATTGTTTAGTTACTTTTGCAATTTTATTATTGTTTTAATGGAAACATTTGGCAAATCGTATAAGCAGCAGGATTAATTTGTTTTTAAGGTACTACATTGGGTTAAGCAATTTAAAAGAGAAAATTGCCAAAGCTCATCTGCGAAGTTGCCATTTTTACTAGCTGCGCAGTCTAGAAGATCCATGGGAGTAAGTACTGAAGGGAGTAACAACACTAAAACTTATTCCATATAGCCTGCAGAAAAATGTAATTAGTTTTAAATCTGGAAGGGCACACTGTTTTAAACTAGATTACTTGGGATTATTTTGCAATATTGCCTTCTAATAAAATATGTTTAACTTTAATACAAATGCTTTCTAATCTATGAGACAATAATTTTTCAATGTTTACATCTCTTCTGAGATGAATGTGAACATTAGAGATTGAGAGTGAAATTATGGTGCAAGTTAAAGTATAATGTCAAAGGAATTTATTTTCAAACAGATGGGAATATTAGGAATTTAGGATTGTATTTTAAATGCAGAATTGATTGGATTAAAGTATGTATGATAAATTATAATTAAATATTAATTCATTTAGTCTTGTTCCAGTACTGGCAATTTATATCATTTTGTTAGTAGCACTGTGCTTTAGTAAATTATGTATAATAGTTGCAGTTTTACCAGTACATCTTGCAATTCAATTTTATACATGCTTACTTACAAGTAAATTTTGTTACTGTATTTTCAGTGAAGCTTATTCTTATGAATTACAGTCCTAATGAGATATACAGCAGTTATTTATAAAATGTTTCTGATTTTTTACAATATACAATAGTTGTTATCCTTTTCAATCTAATAAGGAGGCAGGTTGATTGTATTTTTATTTGAAGAACATATTTTTTAAATATATAGAGTATAATCCTTTTAATATATATTTTAAATAGGATAATTCTTTAGGTTTATCTTTTATGAGATACATACAGGATCCTATATTTTCCCTAAATGGATGTCTTCCATCGGTATTAGCTAGCATGCTCATGCAACTTGATAATGGTCATTTCTGGAGAAAAATATATTGTGCAAAGCAGTGTTAGAGAATAAGTGTCTTTTGCACATAGGACTTGCTTTTAAGAAGCCACTGATCTGCACTACAAATTATCCTATGTAACTGAGTTAAGACCACATGTTACATGTATGACACAAATCAATTAAAATCAAACTGATTAGATTGGGAATGTTTAAAGCAAATACTTCAGTTGTAGATTTAAATGAATGGATGTAACTGTGTAGGATATTTAAATCAGCAATCCGCAACCTTTCTGGGATGGCGGCCTAATGCGAGGGAGGGAAGAGAGGATGGTTTTATGCAAGTGGGGCTGTAAGTGCAAGTTCCCGCCGCTCACATGAGTGGGGCTGCACGCGTGAGCACCTGCCACTTGCACAAGTGGGGCTTCATGTGCATGCATGCTCATCTGCCACTTCCACAGCGCAGTTCCAAATTGACCACGGCCAGGTAGTGGGCCACAGCCCGGGGACCCCTGATTTAAATTACATAATATAAATTCCCCAACTTTTACAAAGTCTCTTTGCTCAGAAAGTCAGTCATTATGGGCCAATTATAATTATCCAACAGCATGTCTATGTCTTTCAGATTGTCTTAAATTGGATCTGGGTTAATTCATTTCGCATTTTGTTATAGCATTCTCTAGCAGCTTGCTTTCATATTTTAAATAGTGAAATAGGTTATTATTTATTTGATAAATTGATTACAAATCATGTGCTTATGGTACATATATGCCTCTTCCTCCTACAATGCTAGATAGCTCACAGTAAAACAAAAACATACAATGTGTACATTAAAATATATTCAAACATCCAAACACATCCTGTTCTTTGAACTAAATATAGTAATACATAGCCACTTGCTTCTGTTATATTGTATTTATACTCCAAAGTCCTGTTGGAAATGGTCTTAACTACTTTTAAACATGATAATAGCAAATCACCCATCCTAATCTCAACTAATTTAATTTTCTCCTTCACATGCCATGATGTGATTATAATGGATCCAGAGTCCAGAACTTGGTTAAAAACATTCTCTAAAGCTGCAGATCTATATCCTCCTAAGTTAATGGTGACTGAGTCTCATCAAATTTAACGCATTAATTGGGTAAAATTAACATAAAATATGTCATCTGGGCAAATTATGAAGAACCTGAATTTAATCCACCCTAATCTTCCCTCTCCTTGCTTATGGGCAATGGCTTTTCCTAGTTTGGTATCCTCCAGCTGGATCTGAGTGACAGCTGCTAGAATTTCCAATCAATATGGTCAATCAGGAATTTTGGAAGCCACATCTGGACTCCATTGAGTTGTGGAAATGTGCTGTACACTATGAAAGCATTAACAGAGATTTTAATTCTAAAATTAATAACCATTTCAGGGATGGCATGTGAAGAAGCCCTCACATTTTCAGGGTTTCATCACATTCCTAAGATATTTCTGTTTTTGCCAAACACACAATTTTTCTCATATTTTAAAGATGAGAATAAACTGCAAGTATATTTGCTGCTGGTTTTGATTCATTGATACCCAATTTACAGTAGTCTTACTTCAAACTCGTCCAACAAAAATAAATTGACATCCAACTGGGTATAATGCCGATTCCAGAGGAACAGTTGCAATACTTCCTGCTCAATCCAATGCTCCTTCTCAGAAGTAAGGCGCCTTATTTCTTTAGGGAAATCAGGCTTAGAGGTTTCTTCCCTTCTAAATGTATACAAGAGAAAGTATTTATAGGGGAAAGAGGTGGTTCCTACATATTCAATCTTTGATCATTGTTTTATAACTTCTTTTATTTGGGAAGGCAGCACTAGGAAACTAAGTCATATTCTGAAATGTTTGACAGACTTGAATGCTTTACGTGATATAAGATGAAGGAGGCACTGTAATGTAAATAATCTAAAAGCTTTAGATATAAAGATAACATATTTTGCATTGTGTACTAGTAGTTCATTTTTTATGTATTACATCATAGGAGAATTGAGCTTTATTGTTTTTGTTCTTTTATGGAGTGATGTTAGTGTGTTTATATTCTCCCTCTTGAGGGTTTAGTTGTAATTCATCTGTCATTTTGTCAAAGCACCATTTCCATTCATCTCTTGAAATGTTCTGTGCTGCATATTTTGTATTTTTACAGTCAACCCAGCATATTCTTCTGAATAAAATTGCTGCAAGCAGGCAATTGCTTTCAGATTTCCATCAGCCATCAGCGATGGAAATCTTGGTTTAAAATATTTCTTTGCTTAAGAACAAAAGATGGATTTCATATGTTGTATTTTCTACATTGGGTTGCATTGTTAGCAATATCTATGTATAGATGCATATATTTTGAACTGGAAAGATGCCTGTAAGCAAATTAATACAGCAGTTGCAAACTTCTCTGCCTAAATTAAATTAGTCTAACTCTAAGATGTTAATACAGAAGCTGTTAAATATTATGCATATACAGTGAGTATAATCCAGCCATGATCTTTGTGCATAGGTTTAAAGATTTTGACTTGCTGTGTCAATTTGAGTAGGAATTAATTAGGCTCTTTTCTTCAATGAGTATTCTTTTCTGAATTACTAACTTTTGGATGTCACGTTGTTTAAAAAACTACTTCTGTTTGGACCAGGAGACTTTCCATTCCCCCACCCCCCCAATTTACCTATACATCATCCAAGCTGCTTCAGAATGATTTGGAGTTTATTCGAGGAATGGATATACTGCTGGTTGAACACCAAGTTCCTGTTTGGAGTGTGGCCTCAGTGTTTCCTGATTGTATTAGTTTGTAATAGTATGAAATGACTCTCAGTAATACTTTCCTTGCATGGGATCAGATAGCAAGAAGATGTAGAAAAGTATTCTGCAGCCATTTCCATGAACATCATCTAACCATCACCATGCTAATAATAGTAATGGACACAGTTTTTGTATCTGTTATTGAGTAATGTAAGATGCTGTAAGTCTCTAGTGAGAAAGTAGCTTTGGTGCCTGTTACTGAATTCCCCCATAAAAACATCCCAAATTCAATTATATTTTTGAAACACTGAAAAAAAATTGTCTTTAAAGAAGAAGGCTTAAGTTGTTGCTTTCTTTCACATTTCATTCAAATGGATGATATCATCTATTTAGTACCTAAATTTGAATAAATGAAACCCAAAATAGCTGTCAGGGTCATTCAGATCATATAAACATTGAACCCTATAAAACATGGATTAGTTGGGAGATTACATGCTTTGCAAGCATCCTGCAGTAAAAGGAGATAGGAAAGAAGAAAAAAGCAGAGTTCGATCCAAGATTAGGAAGCTGGCTTTGAAGAAGAATACAATTAATTATGGTATAATCATTTATGAAACAAAAAGAAGTCCTGAAATAAAATCTTCCAAGGCACAGTATGTGATCAATGTTGTGAGGTATCGTCTGGCTTTCAGTGGCTGCATTCACAATCTCCATTTTATTAAGAATAAAATATATACAAGTACTCCTCGACTTATGACCACAATTGAGCCTAACATTTCCATTGCTAAACAAGACAGTTGTTAAGTGAGCTTTGCCCCATTTTATGACTTTCTTGCCAGAGTTGTTAAGTGAATCATTGCAGTTGTTAAGTTAGTAACACAGTCGTTAATTGAATCTGGCTTCCCCATTGATTTTGCTTGTCAGAAGGTAACAAAAGGTGATCACATGATCCCGGGACACTGCAAACACATGCCGGTTGCCAAGCGGTTGAATTTTGATCACATGACCATGGGGATGCTGCAATGGTCCTAAGTGTGAAAAATGGCCATAGGTCGCTTTTCTCACTAAATAAATGGCTGTAACTGGAGGACAGCCTGTATCTCGAATAAACAGTTGTGGGATTCTCAGACGGGACTATAATACCCTGCTGGTGGCTCAGCAGACTGATAGTGTTGTGATTAACACCAGCTGTCTGCAAATACTGTAAGTTCGAATCTCACCAAGCTCAAGGTTGACTCAGCCTTCCATCCTTTCTAAGGTAGGTAAATTGAGGACCCAGTTTGTGGGGGCAATAAGCTGACTTTGTATAAATATACAAAAGTATGAAGGCTATTGCTTAATGCATTGTAAGCAGCCCTGAGTCTCTGGAGAAGGGCGGCATATAAATCAAATTTAAAAAAAAAATACCTGATTTGCCTGGTTAAGGCAGCAGGCTAGAAACCAGGAGACAGTGAGTTTTAATGCCACTTTAGGCACAAAGCCAGCTGGGTGATCTTGCCCAGTCATTCTTGTCTTAGCCCTTGTAAGCAGGCAAGGGAAACCCTGGGAGAAACTTCCCCAAGAAAACTGTAGGGACTTATCCCTGCAGTCTCTGAGATTCAGACGTGGTTGAATAGTAACCAAACAAAACAAACAAAATGCTTAACCCAGTCATTTGCAGTTCGTCGCTTGCATCATAGCATATTTTTTAAACCTATTTGTTTTTGTTTATCCAAAAAATAGCCCCATCAAACTGTTTTGCCAGTTAGTTAACCAGGGCATGACAGCTGTTCCAGCCAAATTTTAAATTTGTTTAAAAACCGCTCTGAGGGTTAATTTCCAGATAGCAGTTCGACTCTTAAGTTTTCTCGTCCGGCCGAAAACTTTTTATATTCCCGGCTCCTTCCGAATCTTCTCCGAGCGCACGGAGGAGGAGGAGGAAGAGGAGGAGGTGGGAACGTTCCCGTCTCAGCTCGAAGTTCCCCGTCGGCCTCCTTTTGCGGTAGGCTCGCAGAGGGCCCGGAGCGTTCTGTTGCTATGGCAACGCGGTGGCCGCCCGAGCCCGCTGGAAGCCCTCGGGCATTATGCAGGGAGCAACTCCGGAGTTGACCGTCTTGCCTCGCGGGCAGCCGAGTCACACCATGAATAGGTGTGATATAGGTGCTCTAGGATACTTTTCCCAGCAAGGTCGAGGAACACGTGTGAATGAGGAGACCCTAATCCTCCTTCCCTTCTTTTCTCATCCAGGTTAAATGTTCTTGTGGGGCAAGGAATGCCTAGGCCAGGGGCTTCTAAGGTAGGAAACTCGATCTTTCTTTCTTTCTTTCTTTCTTTCTTTCTTTCTTTCTTTCTTTCTTTCTTTCTTTCTTTCTTTCTTTCTTTCTTTCCCTCTCTCTCTTTCTCTCTCTTTCTTTCTTTCGCATCTTTGATCATACTTGACCTTTCAAGTTATGGCCCGCCACAAAACCTCTGGACATCCACAAGGCCATACAGTCATACACTCCGCAAAGAGTGCAGGTATGTCTAAATTTTACAAAACATTCAGAATCCCACAGGTACAATCTCTCTGTAGCTAAGCCACACTGGGGAAGCCTTCATCTGTCTTCAGATAATTTTCTCTCTGTCCTACAGTAACCCCAAAGAAACAATAGGCTCAAATTATGAAACAAATCCACAAATTGGTGTCCTAGACAAAACTGGTTTATACCAATAAACCTGGTTTATTAATAGGGTGAGTTTAAGTGGGATGGTGTTTGAGGAGCTGCATTCTCCATAGGGAAGATTAGGAACCGTATTTTATAGTGTCTAAAATTTACAGGTGGAGCTGTGAATAAAATCAATTAAAACGTGAGGATGACAGAAGAAGCAATAGTATCAAAGCCATGTGTGTTTTAGTATGTGATACTGAGAAATAGGAATTAATTACAATGTTTATCTTTTTATCCCTGTGTACTATTTACAATCAATATGTTGGAAATATTAAAGTTTTAATTGCTTTTCAGTGTATTTTAGAGATTTTCTGTTAAGGTAAAATAACAGATACAAAGCAGTGCTTCTGCCCCATCAAGGCAACAATACCAAGCATTGATGCACTGATTTTTAAAAAATAATCTATATCATTTTATGGTAAAATAATTCTTATTCTTTCCCAGTACATGCAAGAATTGCCTGGGGAGAAGGGGCACATGAATATTGTCAAGCATTGGTCAGATCTACAAAGCACTCAGATTGGTTTATTCTGATTTGAACTCAAGCCAGACCTGCTAAATGCAGTTTACTGGATTAAATGAATTTCAGGTCATGAATACAGTGATTTGCAGAAGTTCTGGTGTTCTGCAGAGATAGCAGCAGTTGCACATATGATACATAATTATACACAAAATTATATTTATGTAAATCTGATTATCTAGTCCCAAGAGATGAAGGTTACGATTAGTCTATGGATAATTGATATAACAATTATATAGAGAAGGTCATACAATAACTATTAATGGGAATGTTTTGACTTTGAATGCAAGGTTGGAGGGTGAATATCCCCAACACATTGAAGTATTGTGATAGTAGGTTGATCCTAGAATGATCTTTTTTTACCCTTTAATTTTGGAGATTCTGTATTCATTAAAATGATTTTTTTGCTGCTTCTATTTCTATATTAGTTTAGTTGACACATTTTGTGTCATAATAATTAAAGCTAGATTAAAGCTGCATAATTTATGTTTATAAACTGCAAATCACAATGCTGTGTCCAAAAATAAGTTAAAGCAAATTGAGTTATTTCCTTACATCTTAGTTACCTGGTTTAGTAAGCTTTTCACAACATTTGCAAAAGCAACGATTGTTTAGGGATTTTCTATTGGCCTACTTAAAGTTTACAGAGCACAATAATGCAATGTCAATCCCAGTCTTCCCATTTGATTACATGACATTAGTCTCATGCCAGTTTAGGTTATAAACAATAATGCACCATCAGTTTACTATACTTGGTTCATTTGAATTAAATTACTGAAAATGTAGCCTCTACATGTACTTTGTGGATTATGAAATTTGAAAAGACAACATATGTTCCATGGTCATACAGTGTAAAAGAAGGTAGATAGAAGAGAGACTTTACATGCTTGCAAAGAGTAAGAGTTGTTGTTTTTTTGCAAACATTGAATTTATTACAATATGCTTTTTTAAAAATATGTACCATATGTATATATTTAATGTCAGAGTTTATAATGATTATTGTGATTAGGAATATTAAGTAATATTTTGAATGTGATTACGTAGTTTTACATATATGTATTTTATTTATTAACATTTAAAGTATAAAAGTATATTTAATAAAAGTAAATATATTCAGTATTAATGGAACAATATTAACATCAAGAAGAAGAAAAAAGTTATAGTAGAATGAGATCATGGTAGTAAAATGGTAGTAGATGATGGTAGTAAGAAGAAATGGTAGTAGTAATAGAGAAGGACTCTATATCCCCCTTTCAAATATTGTCAAGAGATTGTAGCAACAATCCACTGGTACAGACCAGGTTTCCTAAACTATACACATATGAAACTTGTTTTCAGAAATGACTTAGAAATATTTGAATTTTTATTTTACACTCATTCAGGTTTCTGGAATGATGGAAGTGATCGCTCCTGAAGGTATTTATTTAAAACATTATATTTTGTATTGTAACATTTTCTTGGATGTCTTTACATTTTAGATTTTATATCAAAAATATAAATGCTCTTTAAATTCAATCCCATTCTGAAGAATATGTGCCTTGAACTAAGTCATTCTTAGTTCTGAGTAAGCTTGCATAAAATTGTAGTATAAGAAAAATTATTGACAGATGTTCAACCTTGTTAACCTGTAAATTATAAAGTTGACATTTTTGTCTCTCTACAGTAGTGCTGTTCAGAGCAAACATGTGCAAAGCAAATGTCTAATTCTCTTCCTCCTCCTTCTCTTAGACATGAGCCTCACATCCTGTGTTGTGGCTTAAATCACAGAGAGCTCCTAAATTTCTCCATCTAAAAATGGAATATAGCCAATATTTTATATGCAGTTTCCCAACGTTTATGTATCAGCATGATGTTAAATGATTCATAATAGAAATTGTGAGACAGAATTATACTTTCTGGGTTTCTAAAATAGATGCTGATTTGAATCTATTGCTTAAAATCCCCCAAGTGAGAAATTAAGAAAAGATTTGAGATTAGGATATTGGGTATATGCAAGTTGCCTCATACAGTACTGTGTATCAATCCCACATTTCAGAAAAGATGGAATGACTTTTTGACTACTGCATAGCAGATGTTTATTTCCAAAAAATGAAGGACAACCATAATATAATCTTGCTGGTTTCTTCTTTCTGAATTTTTATTCTTTTTACAAAGTGATACAATTCTCTTTAAGGTGAGAGTTTTTCTTCACCGTATCCAAGAGATGCCAGGCATTGGATTTGAGATTTTTCTGCATATAGAGCAGGTTGTGCTCCATGAGGGCAGCTGCACAAAAGTCAAGATGGTGACAGTATTAGTGTGATTGAGGACTTTTTTGATCCTCTAAGTCCCTGCATTAGGAAATGGAGAGGATTTTTTTTCTAATTAAAATGATGGTATTGGTGATAACTGTAATTTCTGAATATCTGTTGCTTTCAGTACAAGCGAGAAACTATTACCTTGTTTGTTAAAAGCCCATTTTGCTAACTTTTTGTACAAAAAAAAGAACAAAGAGGGTAATATATCAAAATATTATATATTCTCAACCTTTAACAGGAAAGTGTATATGTGTATGTGTGTGTATTTCGGCTTAAATATTTACGTATATTAATATACATTTAAATTGATAAAAGTATACAATATGATTTTATAAATAGATTATTTCATATTTTCATTTACTCCTCAACATTAGTAAAAGATACTGAGTATGATTCTTTGTCAGATATGTTTATTTTTATTTGTAATTTTTCTTTAAATTTATCAGTATAGCTAAGACTTTATCTGAGCTGCAAAAATCCAAATAATCTTTAGATTGATGCAGAAAAAAAGAAAATTCTAATTGTTTGTTGCTATCTTGTGGTCATCCTAATTTTTATACTCCTGACCTGGTAGCCCTAGCATACCTATCTGGTCCCCAAATATTTACAAGTCATTACCCTTATTTTGTATGAATAAATTCATCAAATTAGATTTATTACATGATTACTATTTTTTCAAGTTTTATTTTATATATAACTTGAAAATGTCTTTTATTGTATTTATTGACCTTCTTTATACACTAAAGCAGGTGAGGTTTGAAGGCATTGATTGAATATACATGATATTTTTCTGTGTTTTTTTTTTAAAGATGGGTTTATCTTAGAAACTTGTTTGCCTTTGTCAAGGTAAGGAAGAAATAAATTTTTGCTCTGGGGAAGTTTAAGCATTCTGAGAATGGAAGATATTTTGGTCTTCTCAGGTTTCTCTTCCTGATAAAATAGTAACAATTTTTAACAATTAATCCCTATTTGGAATTAAATTTGACCAAATAAATGGAGCTTAAATAAAAAAATAGCTGTAGACTAAGAACCTAAGTGTACATTGCACACAGATGGTGCAACAGCCTCTTCTCACTTCCTTCCACAAAACTCTTCAAAGGGAAATGCAACTTTGGTAAAGAAACCGGAGGAAGTGCTTCATCACCTCCCACTTTCTATTTTCATCTATTATGCTGTCCCAAAGCTGTTTTTCTTAAAAATTAAGGAAGCAGAAAGTATCTGTTTTAGGTATGGGAAAAGTTTACAGTTAGAACAATGGCTTATGAGGCCAATCCAAATATTGTAAACAGTGTGCAAGTTTCTGAATTCTGGAAGCTTCTTCTCATCCTGGGGAAAGGAGGAGCTGGTTGAAATTAATTACTGGCAATTTTATGAACACTCTTAAAATTGGAAATGAGGCTAATACAGTACCACACATTCAAATTTAAGTGAGTAGACCCTATAATAAATTTAAAAGGCATATAAAATTATCAATTTGGTGCTTAGAATGATGTGTAATTTTAGAACGTATATATTCTGGGAGTTACTATAATCTTTCTCCATTCGTAATGGGAAAAATAGGTCCTGTGGTATTTAAGAGAGGAAGTTGAGGATTAGGGTTTTTTTACAATAACAGAGCTAAATATAATGATATAAATATAATGGGGAATGGCGTATGTAAATATTGGGATAATAGCCAGCAGGGGGAGATAATGATTGAATGCTACAACCTAGGTATTGCAAAGAAAAGAGGCTGCTGTTTGGCTCCCCTATTTTTTTCAGACTGGAGTCTAACTAAGGGAATCAATGTGATTGCAAAGGTGGGCCTTCCAAATTAAATGTTAAAATGCTAAGTCAATTACTGGCAAACATTGTTTTCTAGGAGTTCATCCTGAGGAAAGTACTGCTTTGGCATTACAAAGATCTGGCCAAATGAAAAAGAGGGAGTTAATTTCTCTCAGCATTGCCTGCCAGACTGTTTTGGATGTAGCGGGAAGAAGGGAGGGAGGGACAGACAGACAGACAGACAGAAAGACAGACAGAAGAAGGTGGTAGGTCCATAGTGTATAGGAGTTCTGTTTTCTGACCAGAAACTCTGTCTAACTCTCGTCCATTTTGATTGATAAAATCTTTCAAGATAAGAATGTACCAATAAAGGAGAATATTTGTAGCTCAGGGTTGAAATGAAGGGTCTTTGGTGCTCTCTGAGCTTGCTTGTTCCAGACATTTCATTACCCCAACTAGGTAACATCATCAGTGGTAGTAAGGAGTGCTGTTTGCTGTCAGTTTATATTCTGGTTTCTTGCTTGTCTGCATGGGTGGGGGTGGTTTGGGCCCCTACCCACACTAGTTGGGGTAATGAAATGTCTGCAAGAAAACAAGCAAGCTCAGAGAGCACAAAGGGCCCCTCAAGTGAGATTGTCCCAGACAGGGAAGATTTGTAGTGCTTTCCTGAAGGTAGGATGTGTGCCTGCCTGTTTAAAAGAAGCTGTGATAATAACTTTAAAAAAAAAAAGCCCTCCCTTGGGCCAGGAGATATCTGTAATATAGACCAGTCTCAAGTATTACATTTCTGAATAAGGTTGAATGAAAGTGTTTTTGATTGAAAAAGTTTCTTTTCAGTACCAGATGGTTTTAATTATTGAAATGTCTGAATATTAGTAGCTCGGATTGGTAGTTATGTTGTTGGTTTGAGCTCCGAGCTTGGCAATTTGGCTGCAAACATTTCGTCCCCATTCAAGGAGACATCTTCGATAGGCTTTGGATTGTGCTTGTCTGTGGAGCACTGGACTTTAAATACCTTTCTGAGTCCTGATCTGATTTCAGGTTGTGTGATTGGCTAGGTGTAGTTGCTGAGTCATAGTCCTTGGTTTTAAGTACCTTTAAGTATATAGTCCTTGGTTTTAAGATTTTAATTATATTGATTAGACAAGACAACCTGAGTTTCAGCTGACATATGATATTTGGTCATATGTCAGCTGAAACATTTGGTCTTGATGGATGATAGTTTATTGGCTATTTTGGTCGTCTAACCATTGTATTTTTCTGGATGATCTGGTGGGCTTGGAACTAGCCCTAGGAACAGTTCTTTGCAGAATGCTGTGTTTGCAGTGATTATGGTCCTATTCCTTGGACATTTCCAGAAGATAATTCTGGGAGAATACTACGCAGTACTTGGGCTACTGACTCATGCCCCCCCCTCCGTAGGATTTTATTGGTTCCCCAACTCTTTAAAATGTACGTAAAACCACAAGGAAACTTATTTGGAACTTTAGAAAGGGGGTCATCAGTATGCTGATAACACCCAGGTCCACTGATTCCTCCTAACTAATTCCAAAGAAGCAATCAGTACACTAATGCCTAATTTAAATAATGGCCAGATAAGGGAGAATCTCTTATGAATCTCTGCTGTTGCAAGATTCAGAGGTGGTAACTGTAGCAAGGAATGTATTTGCATAATTGTAGTCAGTATGCCATCCATTCCTTTCTGATTTTTTTCATGCTTAGGGTTTCTTCCCTTGACTACATCCTGGATTGCCTACTATAGCATATTTTATGTGGAGCTACTCTTGAAAAATGTCTTTTGCAAGTGATGCAAAATACTGTGACTAGGTCCAAGATTAAGGGGTCACAACAGAATGGTATTGAACTACCTGTATTAGCTTCTACAAGCCTAGTGTGCAAATTTAAGTATTGGTTTGACTTTTAAAGCCATAATCAGGTTAGGGACTTTTAACTGGAATGAATTAACTGAATCCGGAATGAACAAGGAAGAAAGTTTGAAGTGTTCCCATCGGTGACTTGGTGGGAATGGGGATGACAATTAAAATGTGAGAGATTCTTTTGGCAACCAGCAATACTATTATGCAGATTAACTGAGTTAAACTAGGCTTTGTTTCTGAAGTTGGGCTATAAGGGCAAGATGCAGCTATTGTTGCCGTATTACCCCTTCCTGGTATAGAGCAACATCCATGCCTAATATGTTTGACCCCATTGCTGGGTTGGTGATGGAGACCCACAGACCTGTGGTGCTAAGTGGCTTCAACTTGCATTAGGAGTGAAATCAGGAAGTTGGAAATTCATTAAAGGTCAGACATTGGAACTGCTTTCCATAAATAGATGGAATGGAAAGATGCAGTGTGACACAATAATCTTAAAATAGAAGTTTCATGGAAAGGACAAAAGGGATGTGCTGAGATGATGGTTAGGTGAAAACAGGAAAGCCACCAAATAGTTTTGGGCTGGGGACCTGTAATCATTTTACTAACTAAACTGTACCTGGTAGTTTTCAGAGGGAAGATTAAACCAGAGAGCATTCCTATTCTTGCAGGAGCAGTCTAATACCTTACTAGATTGCTAGGCTGATTACTGATGTATACTCTGTCACAGTAGTGATTGAAAGATAAGTAGTAGGTAGATATTTTCTGGTGCTTACATACTGTGTTATGGTTTCTTTGTGTGTCAAGAATATTGTAAGGACTTCTGTATCTCCTTGTATAAGGATTGCTGGCAATGTTTCTTCTGAATGATGTAGCATCTGCACTGAAGATCACTAAAACATCTTCCATTTGTATATTATTATATTGTGCCTTTGAGTCAGTCCTGACTCTTGGTTATTACTTGGACAAGTCGCTACAATTTTCTCCATCTGAGAGAGAGTGATGGGCACCTACATGGCTTTGTGTCTAGAGTGGGACTAGAACTCACAGTCTCCTGATTTCTACCCTGTTGCCTTAACCATTACCCCAGATTGGAATTGTAAATATACACCAAGCTTGGAATATTTTTTGGCACGCTATGTTCTATGAACTTAATCTTTGTGATTTATAAACTGTGGCTTATAGCAAGGTGAATTGTATAAACTCTGCCAGTTATGATTTTTTTTAAAAATCCTTAAGAAAGCTATATTGTAGCACAATGTTCAAGATTTAGTGGTCCCCAGGAAACTAGAGAGCAGTTTATTTCAAAGCATTATTTGCATTTCACTATGCCATGCTGAATATACTCATTGTATAAATTATTTTATCTTATACTAGGCATAGTAGTTTGGGAAGGACAGATGCAATGAAGGTAAAAATATTTATCTGGATTTTACTATAAGTTTATCTTTGAAAGGAACGTGTATGTTGGCATTTATTAGTTTTAATGAAAACATCAGTTTTAATCCATTGAATATACATAACTATAATCAAGAATCACATTCTGTACTGTGTTATCATATTTTTTTGGAAGTTATTCTAGTAAGAGCACTCATGGTGAAGAATCTAAAGACCGAGTAAAATAGCAATTCTTACTTTGTATTGCAGGAACAAAAGAATAAACATAATGGAAGATTGCATGTGTTTGGTCCAGAAGGTAAATAGTACATGATATCATAACTAGAACCCATTGGGCCATGTCCCCACTAACATTTTAAGGATAATGCGCCATTTTCCTCTCCTGGCCTCTGGACATATCCACATCAAGTCTCTAGCTCTTGAATGAATCTGGTTTAAGGCATTGTTAAGTATATTGGATTAGTCGTCTTCTGCTTAATCCTATTATTGCTTCAAGGTGTGAAAGGCTATAATACTTTGTCACAGTCATCATTGTGGTAAGATCAACTGACTTGTTATCAGTGTGAGCAGAAAGATTGTTAAAAGCACACCTCCTCCCTCCCCTCAGAACACTAGTCAGCCATTTCTGTCCAGGTGGTGTTTGCTCTCTCCATAAGCACTTTGTTCTTAAGTTCTTTTTTTCTACCTATCACCTCCCCCAACCTCTCTTATTATTGATACCAACTACTGTCCAGACTTGAAAGGAAAACTCAGCTATTTTATTCAGGAAAAAAGAAAAGGATGTTTGTGCTGTTTTGCTTTAAAGATTTGAAAACATGTTTTTACCTTTAAAAGTAACACTCATATTTTTCCTCATTGCAATGTTTGGAAAATGAGAGATGTTCACCTGGGTTTTTGTAATTTTTTTTTGTGCAGGTTTCTCTATGTTTGTCAGTTTTAATTAGTTTTTCACTTCTTCCATGAAGTAAAAAGGGAGATTGCTCAGAAATTAATCTGTTTTAATTATCCTGCTGTATATGGTCCAGTTAACTGCACTATGTTGACATATCTGCTTTTCCAGAGCTATTTCTGTCCTGTAGATTTCTTTATTTCACGTTCAGAAAAATTTGGGAGATGCCCAAATGGAGGCTGAAGAGAGGCAAATCAACCAACCTAGAGAAGCCGAGATAGAATCCTGAAATCAATTTTCCAATAGTACTGTATAACCCTGACAGGTGGATACAATTCCTGTTTGTTGAAAATGGAAGATGTCAGAACTAAAGAGAAAATCAACTGAATTGCTTAGCATGAGAGTCCTGCTGACCTGTCAGGGCAACACCATTGATCACAGGCTTGGAGCAGAAACAATAGAGGCAGGATATGTGGTAACTCTTTCTAGCTGAGTTCTTTCTTGTTCCACAACTATAGACAGAATCTTGCCAAATTGAAGCACTTTACTATCTGTATTTACTGTACATTTTTGAGAAACTATTAGGGAAGGGCTGTCTGCACCCTCTTTGTCTCACAGATTATATCTGGATTGACCTGCCTCTTATTCTCTGGAACGTACTCCTTCCTCCTGTGATCCAGCCTAGTACATTCCATCATAGGAATCACTACCTTGAATTGTGTCTGAAAGCCAACTGGCAACCAGCACATTTCTCAAAGGAGCAGGGTGACTTAGGTTTCCAGGATACACCCATCATTGCCTAGGCCAGCACATTCTATACCAACTGTAGCTTCCAAATGTTTTTCAAGGGCAGCTCACATACAGCATATTACAAAAATCCAACCAGGAGGTGAATAGACCTTGACTGAACAAGGCCTTCAGATCCAGAAATGGCTGCTTCCTGGCCACAGCTGCCACTTCCTTATTGAACAGAAATTGTGACTCTAGGACAGGGGTGTCAAGCTCAATTTCATTGAGGGTTGCATCAGGGTTGTGTTTGACCTGGGAGGGGTGGGCAGGGTGGACGTGGCCAGAGTGGGGTGGCCAGCTTGACCTCACTCGTGTCGGGGGCACCTGTGGTGGCCCCAGTGCTCTGCCAGCGAAAACGGGCTCCTGAGCTCCATTTTTGGCTGCAGTGGCTTCCTGCAATCCTCTGGCAGGGAAAACAGAGCTTGGGAGGGCTGCCTGCGGCCCTCCCAAGCTCCGTTTTTGCTGGCAGAGGCACCACGGGGCCTTTGCTGTTTTCAGGGTGGCCCCGTGGGCCAGATCTAAGCACCCAGTGGGCCAGATCTGGCCCCCGGGCCTTGAGTTTGACACCCCTGGTCTAGGAGGATGGCAACATTGCAAGCCAATTCTGAATGGGACAGCACAGTCCTTTTCAGAGTCAGGATGGTATTTTTCTAGCGTCACTAGATCCATAAACCTAAGATCACTCTGTCTTGGAGGGATTTAGTCTGAATCCGTTCCTCCCCATCCAGACCCTTATAGCCTCCAAGCACTGGTCAGCACTGTTGCTTGTTTGGCCTAGGTCCAAGATTATTTTGATGATACTGAACCCTATGACAATAGATGATTTCCCCCAAATGTTAAAGGGATCTTAAAGAGAGATTTTAAAAGAGAAATAGGAAGAGGGGAGAACCATGAAGGATTCCATATTTAGATGTCTGAGTAGAATCGTCCTTTCTCCTCTCTGCTTGACTGGACCTGCCCCTTCAGGATGGAAGAGAGACCTTGCAAATCGGTCCTTCCCTCCTCACTGCCTTGGAAGTGGTCCAAGAAGATACCATGAGTGATAATACCAAAAGCTGTTGCGAAATGAAGGAATAGGATTGCATTTTTTGAACAATTTTTCCATAAGTCATCCAAAACTGACCAGTTGAGTTTTTCAGCTGTGTTTTGGCTTTGATTGCAATGGTTTCAAATAAGCTGTTTCCTTTAATTGCTGGAGTTGCCTGGCCACCACTCTCAATGCAACATTTCCTAGGAAGGAACAGATGGCAGCAAATCTAAAGTTATCCAAAATAGTCAGATCAAATGGAAGTTCTTGAATAGGAGACCCATGACAGCTGTTTTTAGAGGCCACAGAAAACCCCCTCACTCAAAGAATTTAAGGAAAGTCTAGCAAATATATGTTACATTTATTGTGGGCATTGTTATCATTCTGTGCTTTCCATTTTAAGAGAAAAATTATGATTAATAAATTGATCCTACATCAAACAAACTATGGTTTTCTGTTTCTATTTTTAGAGGAAGTAGTTATTGAACCAATTCAAACAGTCCCACGGTAAGGAGTCACATTATGTGGCTGGTGTATTTCTTATAGTTTAACATCATACCTTGTTAATATATAGATTGGTAACAATGTCATAATTTTGTATATGTTTGTGTATAGTTTAGAAATAAATCTCACTCTTTCAAGTAAATACAAATAGGATTGAAAGAACTAATACTGATTCACAGTTGGTGTATAGTATATAGATAAAACATAGGCTGGAATTGCCAGCAGCATTCCTGTGAATCCCAGTGTGCTTACAGACACTGCCCTTATTGCCTTTCAAGCTGCCATCCCCTTCTGCTTTTTAAATATTTAAATTGTTTTAGTTTTAAACAAAAAGGAAGCAGGCAGGGTACAAAGCAAAGTACTCTTAGACTAATCTGCATTGACAAGAATACAGACAGATCCCAAAGAAGTTCTTAGGCAATAAAAAGCCCTTTAGATCTAGCTTTATAGATTATGACCACTCTGCTGAGAAGAAGAAGAAAACAAATGTTAAGGCTAAACTGGGGTTTAGGGGTGTCTAATGGGACTTGGTGATTGGACAAAGACCCCCATGGCAGCCACTTTTTTTTGCTACATATGATATGTTTGCAAAATTTCAAAGCCACCTGTTGGCTCAAAAAGTTTGAGAGCACTTAATTTGTTTAATACAGATTTGTCGAAAGCATGTATCTGTGCTGATTCCAAATATTCGTAGAAAATATATTTGGTTCCAGTGACTTTTCTAACTTTTCACATCAATCTTGGGTCCAATGCAGGTGTGCTGTAAATGTAAATAAAGTGTAAAAATGAGGAATGGGCTTTTCAATTGCATTTAGTTTATTCTTAATAAAGTAAAGAAACCAAGCTCCACTCGGTTCTCACCACTCCCACCAAAACTTTATCACCACTCCCACCATAACATCCAACTGGGTATGATTTTTATGAAAATATTCATAAACTGATACTTATTCCATTAATTTCCCTAAGTGCTATTTTATCTGCATTTCACCTGTGTACAATGCTTGTTATCATTATGCCAAGGTTATGATCCCGGAACAGTTAAACCTTCTACAGTTTGCCTTGCTTTGCTTTGATTCTCTCACAGTATCCTTAGAGCCTGTGCTAAAATTTTCTTTGACCTTGTTATTTATAAGGGCAAAATTAAGCATTCGGTAAATAATTCAGAACTTTTCTCATTTTCCATTCCCATGATTGTGGCTAAGACACTGAAGTTCAGTTTTCCTGGGGTGACATATTTGAGTTCTTGTGGCCTATCGTTCCCAGTATCTCTTCATTTTTTTTCTTCTTCTAAAAACTTACAATAGCAGAAACACATGCTAGGCTGCCAGAGGTAACTGAAGAGCGGCATAACACAGTTGAACTTGCTGGAGTCAGGCAAGGGCCAGCATCACCCACTCTTTCCGTCCTGTAACAGTAACAGAGTTGGAAGGGACCTTGGAGGTCATCTAGTCCAACCCCCTGCTCATGCAGAAGACCTGTACTAGGGATTCGAAATGCCGAACTGCCGACCTTTCTTATCAACAAGCTCAGTGTCTTACCCACTGAGCCACGTAGTCAGGCTAGGCGACTTTTTATCTACAAGGAATAAAAGGCTGTTCTGGCAGAAGATTGCCTGAGAACTTCCTTTCGCTTGCCAAGATGGGTTCCTTGCGATATTTATATAAGCCAGCAGCTTCCGCAGAAGTGGTACGAAGGAGGGCAGAATGAGCAAAACATCCATGCACCATCTCAGTGCAGGCCCTGTTTTTCTACATGCATTGGGATGTCACCTGTGCATATGTAAAGGGTGGAGCTTGCAGTGCAGTACCGTTTTTTGTCAATTTGGTGAAACTACGAGTTCCTGTGGGTGCCCGTGCAGTAAACGGTCGATTATGCTATTGCAATCACGGCCTGTTTGTAGAGTTACAGCAGTGTTTCCAAACCTGGATAAATTAACTTAATAACTGCAATGATTCATTTAACAATGGTGGCAAGAAAAATGGTAAAATTGGGCGAAATTCACAACAACTTTCTCACTTAGCAACAGAAATCTTGGGCTCAATTGTGGTCATAAATCAAGGACTACCTGTAACGCATTCTTGTTTAATTTGAGTAGGTTGATCTGTGGGATAACTTCCTGTACCATCCTAGCTTTCTGATGCTAGTGTGATTTTCTTTCCTGCCTTTAAAAAGTACAATTTCCCGTTAAGGATAATTAACAGCATCTATAGCAGCATATTTGCTATGCAGTCTATATGTTTTGTTCCGAAGAAATAAGTCCCATTTGACCTCAGGCAAATATATTACAGGGTGGTAATATTGATAATTAAACACGTAAAATTTGGTCACTGAGCATTTCCTCTGCATGAGACATACACAAGAGTGTGTGTGCTAATATGGGGCTCTGTACTGCTTGTATTGGAAATAATATGTTTTAGTAGGCTCTACATCCCACCGGTGTATCCATTAGAGCTAACAGCTATAATCATTCAGTTCCTTAAACCTATAAAATATAATTCATTATATGGATTTTTTTTTAACTCCACTGAATTAAATTTAAAAATCATAATTTTCAGGTATTTATATGAAAAGAATATAAAAATAGAATGCTATGTGTATGTCTGAGTATATGTTTCATAAAAGAAACACAAAAGTTTTTAAATAGATCAAAATAAGATTGAATATTTTTTAATTTCACACACACACATATATAATATGTATTCAGTGTATTTCTGACTTTCTAATGCCAAAGGTGCTTGAACCTATAATAAGATAAAATAAAATTTTATAATTGAAGTGTTAAAAACAATCAAAATCACATCAATAAAATTAATATACTAAAAGTAGATATACTCTCAGTTAATTTCATTTCAGTAAAACGGAAATGTTATAATTAAAAAGTTTCTCTGAGTATGAACAGCTTTACCTTCTGAGAAAGGATATTAAAATGAGAATTTGCATGGACTCCTTTGATGGGAGTTTCAGAGTCTGAGAACTACTTTAGATAATCCCAGAAAGGTTAACTGTATAGTACTGGATTATTTCCAACTTCAATATGTACTAAACTATCCATAAACTATATTGAATAAATGATGTAAACATTGTAAAAATTTATTACAGTGAAAACTTACAGCTAAAAAATATTGAACAATAAGTTGTACTACAGAATTATTTTAGAAAGATTATATTTAAAATTAGGGAACTATTATACAATTAACACGATATTAATGTATTTACTCATGTTGGAATACCAGGGCTATAAAATAGGACATTTAACAGTATTCGAGAAAAAAGGTGGGGTAGCAAACCATTTCAGTACTGTTTCCAAGAAAACTCTGTAGATATGTTTATGTAGTTACCCAGAGTTGACTCAATAATGTTTTATTGGTCACTCTCTTAAATTATTTAAATTTAAGAGACGAATAACTGAAGTATCAAAATAATATATTTATTCTCTGTAGAGATATATTATACAGTTGGTTATTATTTTGGAAAATTTATGAATTACTCCATAGTTCACCAATTATTTTATGTCTGTGTTCTGTTTGTTTTATCATTGTGCCAAAATCAACCTTTTACCCTAAGCTTGAAAAGATGCAATACAAGAAAGCAAAAATAAAAAGTTACAGCAGCTGTTTAAAATTATATTTTAGTAGAATCATTACTCTGTCACCGATATTTAAAACTTTTTGCAGTAATATATTTTTTAAATTTTTAACCAAGGTAGCATGGGATGTGGAAATGAACCTACAAGCAGACCTTACACTCCGTCAAAGCAGATCTTGTTATGTACAGCTAAATCATTAGAAAAGTAAGTCTCACTTCAGTTGAGTTGTTAATTAATTCTATTATAAGAACAAATTGCTGACATCAAGCTTTTTTAACAGTTAACTGTTGTTCAGCTACCCAACTTTGTACATCTCGACAAGTTTTTATAGCCTGCTCTTGAAACATTGTAGAATAGGATTTTTTTTTAATCTTATACATGTGAGGGAAGTGCTGCCTCATGAATGTCTATTGCCATTGTGACAGCTAGAAGTTTAGAACAAAATAATCATGTGAAAAGACCTCCGTAATTGTATTGGTCTTTATGCCAATTGGTGTGAGGATAGAGGTACCCCCCCCCACCCCACAATGATGCTGCAATAATAGTTTGAGATCATACATCCACAGACAGGGAAATGCAGCATTAACTCTGAATAGCTTTTTTGTTCCACAAAATTAAGTAACACCACATGTGCATTTTTTTAAAAATGTGCATGTTATATGTAAAATGCAATTAATGTTATTTCTAATTTGGCCCTAAACATTAAGTAATTCTGATCTAACCATGTAGAAAGAGTTTTTTAAAAAAGAAATGTTGTGACTTATTTAGTATTTATTCTATTGGCTCAATTTGTTTTTGTAAAAAAAAAATTATGCTTTTTTATTGTTTGGGGAAAAAATGCAATGCTAAGACGGAATGCTTTAGCGGCCAGAATTGTGAAAAAGAAAAATCCAAAGATGAATGTAAGACCACATGACTGCCTTGAAAATGCAGGTGAGATTTATGTCTGCATTTGTGCTTTATAGATAATAGGGATGGCTGTCTGTTCTTGGGATGGAGAGTAGAAGCCGGAATTCAGCTATGCATTTCCAACATAAGTAGCCTTATTTCCTCTATGTATTGTTCTGGCCATGTCAGTTTATCAAGTTTTTTAATTTGGTATTTTCAGTACAGACAAATGATGGTTCTGGACATGCATGATTTTGCATGCGTGCAGTCTCTTTACCTTCATAAAGTATCCATTTGAGCAACAAATACACAAAATGACTATCAAATTTGATTGGAGATTCTTATGAATAGTATTTGGTATTACGGTGGCTGTTCTTCCCACACTGTCTGGAGGCTGGGGGCCTCTGGCTGGGGGACAGCAGGCTTCAGCTGAACCCTGGTAAGACAGAGGGGTTGTGGGTGTGTGGAGCCTTGGGATCAGCTTGTCTCTGCCATCTGCTGATGTGTCTGGCACTTCCTCTGGACACTGGCTTGCCCACCCACTTGGATGAGCTTGTCTCCACTGCTACTCCTGGTGCCCTCTCTGGTCACTGTCTCACCCATTTGCCTGCTGGATTCGCACTCTCGCTCTCTCTCTCTCTCTCTCTCTCTTTCTCTCTCTCTCTCTTTCTCTCTCCCCCCACCTTGCTGTTTCTCATCTTCACTCTTTGTCCTCCTTCCTTCTGGGTGATTCCCTCTCCCTAGGAGTCATCCTGGGATGCCCCTTCCTGCCACTGGCTGGGTTCCACCCCTCAGGCGTCCACATCTGATCACCAGCCAAGCGCCACTGCCCCAGGACACCTGCAGTCCCCTACCTCCCAGCTGATCAGCTGTGCATCACGGATGACACCAATCTTATCTCTGGCCTGGACACCTACAGACACCCGGTGCCCAGCTGATCAGCTGTGCGCTGCTGCTGCTGTGGATCTTGAATCCAGCCAGCTGTTGTCCAGCTGATCAGCTGCAGTGAACACTGCTGCTGGCCAGGGCTCTGGCATAGCTCCGGTGAACATCACTGCTCCAGCCCACCCCTTCTACACCCCTCTATTACTTCTTATTTAATTAAATAAATGCAGATAGCTAAAAGCAATCTTTGCTTCTAGTTTCTGTGTTATTTTAAATATATAAATGTACATTAATGTACATTGCAGGATGGTATACCTAAGTCTTTCACCCTTTCACCATGGTAGAAACATACCTGGCAATCATTTCCTCCATATTTCCCATGCTGTAGCTTTCATCTTTTTTCCAGTTCATGGATGAGATAGACTTAGGTCATCCTTGGCTATATCAGAGTTAGTGTAGTGAATGCCTTTGATGGCCGTGGCAACAGCCATTATGCTTTTGCCATTAGCTTGGAAGTATTGTGACTACTGAGGGTGCTTGGAAGTATTGTGACAACAGAGGGGGCCAACAGAGCAGGGCTTTTCAGCTGTTTCATTTTGATATGAATGCTCCCCCTTCCCTCTGCTTTGCCTCTGCTACCACCTTTCTCCTGTTTTCTCCCCAAAGAGCTGGAGGTAGCAAGCTGCAGGATTGTGCAGTTGAGCTACACTGCTCAGCTGGTTGTTCTAAAACTGTTTTAATTCTATGGGTTACTGATTTAGCACAAGGCTGAATTAGCTAAACAGCCACATGATGTAAGTGAGATAGCCTGACTCTGAAAAGACAGGACAAGCCTCCACTGGGAATAGGGAAGGAATTGCCTTTTCTATGATGACATCTGTCTCTTGGGCGTTGTGTCACTGAGCTAGTGACACAAGTTAGAAAGTAAAAAAGGTCTGCATGGTGAAATGAATAGACTTGTGGAATATTTTGCATGAAAATGGAGTGGAAGGTTGTTTCCTGAACACAGTAGAATCTGTATATGATGAAAGTGGGAATAGATGAAATACCTACCAAATAGTTTAACATTGTGTAGAGAATTGGCTAGAAAGTGTGATGTCCTTTGGGTAGTTAATGCAGTTATGGGTAAGAAAAATTCATGCTAATGGTAAAGGTGTCTTAGTTGGGGACATGAATGGGTCCTTTTTCATGCAGATGAAGTCATGTAATTGAGAACCCAAATGATTTTCCAACAAATGTTAGATGGATTATAATGAATGATGCCAAGAAGACTATAGATTTCAAATTAATTACCAAAGACCAAGGTAGTTGTGTTCTTCTTAATTTCCTCTTTTACCACTTCACATGTTGAAGGAGATACAAAGTTCTGATTCTTGCAATTTCTGGTTGCCTCAACCATTATTATTTGATGCTGTCATAATGTGCCTTTGATGTTTCTTTCCATCTTCTTCTGGCCTTGTGTTCTTTCGCCTTCTCTTTTTGTATATTTGTATGGTATAGAATCCCAAGACAACATAAGGTAGTTGTGTTTGACAGATAAAACAGAGTGAATTACTGCAAATTACACATACATGAAGAGCAATTAATTCTACTTGATTTGTTTTACCATGTTAAAATGTTTAGATAGGAAATAGACGGCTGTATTTTTAAACATGCAAACGGTGATAGAAGAGCAATGGGTGAGTTGAAAGAATTAATGTTTGTTGAAAGAAGCAAAAATGGCTCTATGTAATGCTTCTGCCTACCTTTTTAAATAGAAGTGAATGTTAGCTATGTCAGTGAAAAGTATACACAATACGAGAACGTGTTACTTAACTATGAATGGTAAAACAAGAACAAGTGGATGCTAAAAGTATTATACTAAATGGTTTGTGTTAAAGTAGATTTTTATGCATTTCTTTTTCTTCTTATCTCTCACCTTAAATTTCTTTTGCTTTTTACTACTATTTTTCTGAAATTTTCACAGCATAGTTTATTCCAAAAGGCAATGAAGTGGTGGGTTTGTAATATAGGCTGCCAATTAATCAAGTTTAAATTTTCAGTCTGTAAAAAGTGTTCAATGAATCAACTAGCAAGCCTTTATAATTTCTTTTACCAGGAAAGTGTAATTGGCATAGACTTCTTGCCCCAATTTTATAACTGCCTACTTAGCATCTGTGAAGGATATGTCCTCACCGCTGCCATCCTATTGGTAGCCAACTACTAATTTAAGCTGCATCTGAATCAGTGGGATCCAGCAGGAAAGTGTGATTTATCATTAGAAGAAGGGATAGAATTTCCCGTGTGAACTTCTTTTGTGTGCAAAGAAGGACAGCAAAACTCTTCTTGGCTTAGTTTAAGAGCTTAGATAAAAAGACTATTGTGGAAGCAGCCATTTTTGGTGTCACATACTTTCTTTCATCTGAGGGAAGAAACTACATCAACCAATCCATGAGTGAGCTAACAAAAGAAGCCACTGTCTTGTAGATCATTACATCATCTTAGTCTTAAGTATTAACAATTCATAGAAAAATTGTCAAATATTGCATAGTTTTCTAAAGTAACTCTGACTTCTGAAGTTAATTTGCTCCATGTTCATAGAGCTTCCCAGTTCTTCCTGTTACCTTTCTATTAGCTAAACTCATATCATGGTTGCATATGATGTCAGTCAGCCTCACTAAATGAAGGGTAGGTTGATATAAATGTTAAGCTCAGGAAAACTATACTGTGAGGATTGACAATTGTAATGTAAGTGCAGTGTCCAATGGAATATAAAAAATCTAGTAAGTGAACCTCATTATCACGTTTAAGGGAAAGTCCTCCTGCATCTGAGGCAAATTCAGTTTGATTCCAGTTTCTTCAGTGGTAAACCAGCTGCTCCAGGGAAACCTACAAATAGGGTACTAGTAATCTCTCCACAGTGATGCTCTCCACATATTGTTATTCTGTATGGTATCCTGTTTTTGAAAGAGATTCCATCAGTAGACCTGCTTTTATGAATTCATCTGATTCTCATTTTAGAGCTAAGCCCTTAACCAGCATCAGATTCTGAGGCACAGAATTCTTTAAATTGAAAGTTTTTTAAGTTGGCAATCATGCTCATTGGGGAAATTTGTTCTGTTGTTGGGGGAGATAATTTTTATCTCCTCCAACCATATTAATTTTTTTGAGATATCTTTTTCTAAGATAATAGCTTAATTGCATCAGTCTTGTCTCACTTGAAATATGCTTTCAACATTTAGTTACTTGGCTGTCTTAATTTTCTTTTAAAGAGAACTGTTACTGACTACAATTGGGTGTGTACTGACTACACATCAATTGGATGTGAAAAACAATCCAAACCTATGTTTGAAATCCATGGTTGTTATTAGAGAGGGCAGGATAATTCTCATGCTTCCACCTCTAAGAAGGTAGAACAAATACACAAGAATATACTATTTATTGACATCTGTGATATCTGACTATATGTATTTTATTGGATCAATAATCCAGTGCTAGCCATTCATTTTATTGCACAGGTAGTTAAAATCATTTGACTTACATATATATAAATATTATAAAAGAGGGCAACTTAATGACAAATATCAAAAATATGGACCAATCACATTGTGATTTTGTTTGTGTTAACATTTGTAAAGAGTTTCTATAGAATTCCAAAGGCCTTTCCTTTTCATGGAAGTTTGAATTTTGTTTAGATGAAAAAATGAAAAATTCCAAGATTGATGAAAAGACTGTCAACAATGAAGTCTGTACTGAACCACAAAAGGACAGTGTGGACAAAAAAAAGGATGATGAAAAGCCACCAGATAGTTCAGATGACGAAAACAACACTCGTCAAACAGACAATGAAACTCAAAAGAGAATTGCACCACTACAATTGATGGGAGAGGTACAAGAATATACTAAACTGAAGCAGCACTGAAACGGAATTAGCTTTTCACGCAAAGGAAGTAAACATATTTCTCAATACAGTTGCTATTTCTTAAAATAGGGTTTATTTTCCCCACATATAAATAAAAATCCCATTGTTACAAAGATTGTAAAAAATAGTAAGAATCTACCTTAGATAAAAAAAAACATAGCCATGAATACAGTTATGAGACATATGGGCGAAATAGTTTTGTTTTGCAAAACGAAAATAAAACAATATTTTTCATCTCAACAATGTTAGTATGAGCTGCCTGCAATAAAAATGTAACATGTCCACTCTAATGCAGATATAGGTGTGATATCATTCTGATGCTATCTTCTACCCTAAAGGCTGCGTTCTCACTTTGCTTTTAGCTCTTTCAGAGAATACAAGGGCTACAACATATATGGACATTGTAAGTTTAAATAATTCTGACTCCAAAAGTTGTATGCAATAGCACAATATCTTCAATCTTTCGGTATCACTTTAGTTTTTGAATTATGTCATTTTGTTCATCCAAATTTCTTTAAAATTATAATTACATTAAGAATGAAGAGCATAAGATAATGCATCGACTGACTATATTTTACTATTGTTGATTAGTAATAACGATAGTATAGTCTATGGATGCAATATTTTATTTGTAGTTTTATTTATTTAAGATATGCTCATGGCTTCCACTGCTTCAGTCCCAAGAACAGCCATAAATAAAATTTAAAACAAATTTGAAGTCAATTAAAAGCAATAAAACTTATTACATTCTCAGATAAACTTAGAAATTTTTTTTTCAATTTGTATATTTTAAAATATCTTTCCTAGTTTCTGAAAGCAATAATGGAACGGAAATACAATCTTGCAAAGAAGCTTTGTCAGATGAGTAAGTACACCATTGTGTCAATAGTGTATTGTTGTCTATAGTGTTCATCATTTTTATTTTGTCCATTTTTTTTTTACTCCTATGCTTACCACCCAGAGTAGCAATTGTGAGATTAAGTACCATATTTTTTAAAAAAATCCTTTTCACCCCAATGAGTGGCATATATGTTTTCCTCAATCTCAGGTCCTCAACCAGTGACCTGGGAGTTTGAGAAGTCTGTGCAGCATTTTAGCTGTTCCCAGCACTGAAGTGTTCTGGACAGGGAGCTCGGATGTCATTCATGGGATCTGTCGGAGCTGCTCTCCCATCTTAGGAATCACAGACCCAAATGCTCCTATGACCATTGGGGCACTTAGGCCTTTAATTTCCACATTCTCTCTAGTTCCTTCTTCAAGGTCTGGTACTTCTCCAGCTTCTCATATTTCTGCCTGATGTTAGCGTCACTTGGCACTACTACATCTATCATCCCCACTATCTTCTGGTCTTGTCTACTACCATAATATACCAAAATAGTTTGATTGGCCAACACCTACCTGTATGCCTGGATCTAGAAGTCCTACAGGATCTTAGCGATAGCTTTTGGTAAAATCTCTCATCTGGACTTGGGAGGATCTAGCCCATAGACAATGCCAGCTACTTGGTTGTGCTATTCAGGGTGTGCTGTTCCTACATGCATGTCACACTCTGTCACTATGTTTTGGACTGTCTCAGACTTTTTTTTTTTTTGTATAACCTGTAACTGAGATCCTGTCTAATGTGGTAGACCCCTGCTTCTTTGGTTTGGGGCTTAGTCCCTGGTCTTCTGCTGCTATGATCAGTGCCTCATATTGTCTTTTAGTCCAGTTCTTTCCAACCACTAGTAAAATTTCCCAGTGTCAGCTACCTCAAATGTCTGTCAATGGTAGAACTCATGCTGGGTCATGTCTTGCCTTGGTATTTCCTCTGCTTGATCTTCCTCTCATGTCTGTTGCTGCCTCAGGCATTCTTTCAGCAGCTCATCTTTGGGTGCCATTTTACTAATTTCTGGTTTCATCCAGAAAAGTGGCTTTGGTACTCACCAGATTTCACCCACCCTCTTTCCAGGTGGTGTACAGCTGAACCTGAGGTGGAAACCTTGGTACATCGTGGAGAACTTTCTTTACAACTGTTGAGCCACATTTCTCCAATCCAAATTACACCCCAAAGTCCTCATTATAGATCTGTGTAAGGCATTATACATATACACACATACACACACACGTAGATCATTTTTCCATATTTTTTTTCCTTAACATAACTCAGATTTGAGGTTTCTTTAAAGCTCCAATCTTGAGAAATATAATTTCATAAAACAGATTCCATAAGAATCAGGAGTTATTATATGTGTGCTTCCTATACTCAAGTATATAAATACAAAGTATTATATTATACTCATCAGAAACATATAGCTGTATAAAGTCTATATGTATCTGTAGAAAAGGAGCAACTTCTGGTTTTTGTTTTGTATTTTTAATTATTTTTTTATAAAGTGAAGCATAAGAAACAAACAATAGAATAAAATATCAGTGATAGTAATTAGGGAAATTACATCCGTTACAGTTATTAAAATAAACAGAGAAAAGAAGGAAAAAAGAAAATTGTAAGGTATCAACAGAAAATCCAATATTTGAGTATTACTGAATCTTGGCCATATATTTTTCATTAGTATCTTGAATCCATGTCTTAAAATTAAAATCCAGTATTTAAATATTACTAAACCTTGGCCATATAGAAGCATGGTGTGCAACTTTTTATAATATAAATATTTCAGAAATTGAAATATCTCATTAATGCATTAATTTTTCATTCATTAATATATGAATCCATGCCTTAAAATTAAGTGTATACCTTTTTTTTTCCATTTACATAAAAACATATGATTGGGAGCTGCCCAGATAGGGCGACTATATGAATATTTTAAATAAATGAATTTCCACATAAAATAATCCTTATTGCCAGGTACCAAGCTCTTACAAAGAGGTAGAGTTATTTGTAAAAGGCTCTATAATCAATACATAGACTTCTTTAATTACTGTATTTTTCCTAAGTCTACATTAACACATACAGGAACTTGAAACCAAAATGGAGTCATGACTGGAAATGACCAAATTGCGTGAATCAAAGAGCCCTTAAATTTCTTACAATGGCAGACAGACCTCTCCTGGGGTGGAGGAGGGAGGTTGTCAAAAAAAAAGGCAAGATAGTAGGCACAATTGAAAATTATTATCTCCTTTCTTGAATGGCATAATCTTGGTCTCTGTCTTCATAGCCTAATGCTGCTATTCAGATTTTAAATAGGAATGTAAAATTAATCTACATATTTCATGGATCAACACTACACACAAACAACAACTTTCCTGTTTGCTCTTTAAAAAATAAGTTGGCTTGTTGGTGGGGCTAGCTATCATTTTTGGTTTCTCTTGGTTTGTCATTTTTCCAGACGAGATCATTTTTTCTAGTTTTACTAAACTTTTCAATTCTTTAAAAAAATATCAAGAAAATGTGTGTATATCATTTCACACACAATTTTCTTACGATTTTGGCAAATAGTGTTCTGTAATACAAATGCATTTAATATTAATTTTGTTATTTAATTTCTCTTCACACTTTAAATTGGAGATCATATTCAAAATTCAAGAATGTGCACGTTTTGAAAAAAAAACCTGCATTTTGATTTGCACATTGCTTCAGAAAATGTAATTTAAGTTCCCATCATATTATAAGGTATATTGCCCAAAGGGATATGTGTGAGTGAATGTGCGTGCGCGCACATCCACACACCTGTTTTCAGCAGGTAAATCACCTAAATAGGGTGCATAGTGAATATTTTTGCACTCATGAAATAGAGGTTGATGGTTTGGATTAGGATTGGGAAGAAGTACATATTTATATTTTCTTTCATCCCAGAAATATTAATTCCTTCTCTCTTATCAAACTCCAGTTCTGATATATGAACCAAGCAACCCTGAAGCTAATCAGTTTCTTCCACTTATTGAGAAAAAACTGCTTCTGGGTGAGTATGATCATTGGAAATACTACAAATTATTTAACAAGCATTGATGAAGTTAATATTTTAAAGAACTGCACACAGTTACTTGTTATGGAGGAGTATAAATATTTGTAAAATAATGTGAACTATGAAGAAAGCAGATGAATAATAAATCAAATTTCTGAAACAATTATTACTAATTAAAAGCAGGTTTGTTTTTTTCTTATAACGCTACTATTGTTCTTGCTACAGTGAGCGTTTAATGTTACGCATGCAAAGAGTACATATATGCCTAGAATTACAATCTATTTATCAAATTTATGTCAAAGTAGGTGCACATTCGGTTGAAGAATTAATTCCAAAATAAATGATAATGGATTGTATTTGAATGTGCCTAACTGGTGATGGAATAGCGCCCACCAGAGGAACAAATCCCTTCCCTCCCGCATCTTAGGCATTTTCCAAATCTGCTTTAGAGCATTTGAAATTTATGAAGCAGATGTGGAATTATAATTTAGATCAACCCAATATACATCTTTTCAGCATGTAATTCAAGCTGTTGGTTGTTCACATCTCCAATTTGTTTATTACGTTTTTTGATGCCAAATTCTAATTTTTGAAAGGAAATAAGTAGAAAGTTTTGTTTCCATTGGATTTTCTCTTTAAGACCTAGTCATCTTCTGGGAAGCAGGAGAAAAATTCAGATGGATTATGAGGCCAGCAAATGAACAGGCCACATACATACTGAACATTTAGAAGAATGGCTGCTTTTAAGCTTGTGTCTTTTACATTTCTATGTTAGAAAGTCATTGTGCTGACGAAGATGAGGAAACTGATGAAGAGGGCAGTGATGAGACTGAAGAAGAGACCAACAGTTCAGAAAGCAGTGAGACTGAAAGTGAAACAAGTTCTGAAGATTCTCAAGATTCCTAGAAATTTGGAAGCACCATCAATGAGTGGTTTTTTTAATTTTTTTCTGCAAAATACATTAAAATCAATAGTCTATTATTTATAGACAATACAATTATTTATTTATTGTGCAATACAAATGTGTGGCTTTTGTATAGCTTCTTACATGGTGTATAATTTGTGAGATAAATGTAGTTGTTTCCAGAAACCTAATATTTAGGGTTGACTGCCTCAGCTACTACTGTGTCAGTCTTTACTCAAAGCATTAAAGGCAGGACATGCATGTATCCTCTGATTGTTTAGAAAGTACAATACAAGAGGTTGCAAGAGAGACTGATGTTTCTCCTTATTAATTTGGAAGGAATTTAAGATCTGTGAACCAGGTCCTTTGGGAAATAGCAGTAACACTTAGATTTATATACCACCCTATAGTGCTTTACAGCCCTCTGTAAGCAGTTTACAGAGTCAGCATATTGCCCCCAACAATCTGGCTTCTCATTTTATCAACCTCAGAAGGAGAAAAGGCTGAGTCAACCTTGAGCCGGTGAGAATCGAACTGCTGGAAGTCAGCAGAATTAGCCTGCAGTACTACATTCTAACCACTGTGCCACCATGGCTCTATCAATGTAACAAGAATACTCATTCCTTCTAAATCCTGAACTTTCAGAATCGGCAACAACTCAATATTGTTGAAATTCAGATTTAATTTTTTCTCCTGCATACAATCTTTTACAACCCACAAACACTGTAGATGGGACTCTTAAGATATCCAACCCCAAACTCACAGAACAGGAGAAGCATACTTGACTATCATCATTTTGCTGATGGAAACTGGGTCAAAACTGGTGCACAATCATCCCTAAAAATGTCACATAGGCATTATATAATAGGAGAGTTACCTTGCAGCTGTGTGAGATTTCTCAACGAGCAAAGTAACAGTCTCCTAGCACCATTTTCTGGCATGATTGCATGAGAGAATGAACTCAAAGCTCAGGGTGATCAGGCAAGTCTCCTTTCCACTGGGATCCAAAGCTCTGTTGCGGCCTGGGAAAGAGGATTAAAGAAGTCCCACCCTCTTAAGTAGAGTGTGTGTCACATAAAATGGACAACAAATCAAACATGCAGGTGGGTAGAAGGAAGAAAGAGTTAAGTCAAGAAAATACCAAATAGGTGGAAGAAAATTGCCATGGCAAAGGCAAAAGACATAAAGGCAATCCACTGCTGAGGACCAAAGATTGGGGGAGGGGGCAATCAGAGACTCTGATCAGAATCTACAAAAGAAGCAACCAAAACAAGCCCATTATATCCAACATCCCGAGCACAGAGTCACAAACCAGCTCCAGAAAGAGAGAACTGTTGAGTGTGAGAGCCAAAGGAAAGTCCCATTTGCAAATCTGTAGAGGTGAGAAGGGTGGACTCAGTTTGACTACCAAAGCTGAAGACCTGGCAGAAAACAAGATTGAGAGAGCTAGGAAATAGTTAAGATAGGAGATCAGTGCTACAAAAACAATGCTAGGAACGTAAACATGGAACACGGTATAGAAATCCAGACTAAGCAAACCAAAAGACTTAGCAGCCCCAGAAGAAAAAAACGAATCATCTACAATATACAGTATAATGTCTTCAATAGCCACTACGAAGGACAATAGGCAGAAGACTGGCAGAATGCATCCATAAACACCAATTAGCAGTCAGAAGACATGATGAAAACTCTTTAATTTCACTATCTATGGACAGACTTAACCCTAGTTTCAACTGGGAAATTGACCATTCTAGACCAAGCCAAGTCCAAAAACGCCAGGGAATTTCTAGAAGCCTGGTACTCTGATAATTAGCCATCAATAGACATAGAGACACATAAACAGTATCTATTTACTATGCAAAAGAGAGAATCAACATGCCAAAAATAAAAAGACCAAACACTCCCCACCGGCAATCAAGGCCCAGGTGAGCATAGATTAACTCCCAAGATTAACATCAGACCAACAATCAAGAATAAACAATACAAGGATCTGCCAAACAAGCCAATGGTAAACAGCCCAACTAAAGAACCATTCTCACCAATATTGACAGGGCAAACCACTAGAATATAAACTGAGAGCAAACCCCATTCTTCACTAGCACCGGTGGTGTGTTACCAAGTTTGGGTAATGAAACATCTGCAAGAAAACAATCAAGCTCTCAGAGCACCCAGGACCCCTATCTCACTTCCAGTACTGGTCATCTGCCCATGTGATCATGCCTAAATATTTATGAAATCTGGATGTAAACCCATATTGGCAAAGATCTTACCTAACACTTCTGCTATTTCACTGTGTCCCCAACAGTTTAACTACATTTGGGATTTGTTGAACATTTTTACTGATCCGTATATGTAAATCAAAATACACTTGGATGAACAGATAAAATTGATATAGTAAAAGCAAAAAGCCATAACCTTTGATGATAATTACAGTAGAGCTGCCTAAAAAACTGTCAGGCCATTTAAGCTGGAAGCAAAAACCAAGTAACACAAAATCACAGAGGCAACTTGAGATAAAATCATCAAGAAACTGAATATGTATTATAAGAAGAAGCCAAAAAAAATCAAAGTAAGCTAACAAACATAATGGTGCTCAACATCAGGGCAAAATTAGATTTAAAGTTTGGATGAAGAATAAAATTATATATCTAATTTATCCAAGAGGGAGAAAGGAGTAGTATAAGTGATAGAAGTGGCCTTTCTGTCGGCAAAGCGTCTGAGGTGGCCCGGGAGTTCATGGCTTCCATGACGGCCATGGACCTGACCCAATTAATTCATGGACCCACTCACATGGGAGGACACACTCTGGACTTGATTTTTGTCTCTGGTCAGTGGATGAATGATCTTGAGATAGGGGAGATAGTGACTGAGCCCTTGTCATGGTCAGATCATTCCCTTCTTAGGCTTGACTTTCTAACCGCTACACCCCGCCACAGGGAGGCGGAACAGCCCAGATGGTTCCGCCCCAGGTGCCTGATGGACCCTGATAGGTTCCAGATGGAGCTTGGGCCATTCCCTGAGGCTCTGACTCACGGCTCGGCTGAAGAGCTGGTGGCTGCCTGGGATAGGGTGGCCGCTGACGCTTTGGACCGAGTTGTGCCTTTGCGGCCTCTGACCCGTCGCCGAGTTTACCTGGCTCCTTGGTTCTCCGAGGAGCTGAGGGAGATGAAGCGCCGGAAAAGACGTCTGGAGAGCAGTTGGAGATCTAGCCGTTCCGAATCTGACCGAACACTGGTAAGGTCTCATATTAAGACCTACCTAGTGGCGATAAAAGCGGCAAAATGTAATTATTTTTCCACTCTTATCGCATCTGCAGATAACCGCCCAGCCGCCCTGTTTAGGGTGACCCGCTCCCTCCTCCATCTGGGAGCGCAGGAGGATCCCTTGTAGGGTCGGGCTGCGGATTTTGTTCAGTGTCTGCACGATAAAATCACTCAGATTCGGGAAGGCTTGGTCTCTGACTGGGTGGGTACAGGCGGGATGATGGAGGCCGGTCTTGAGAATGTCATTTGGGAAGAGTTCGACCCTGTCGCTCCCAAGGATGTGGACAGGATACTGGGACGGCTGAATGCGACCACATGTTTATTGGACCCGTGTCCCTCCTGGTTGGTGCTGGCCTCCCGGGAGGTTACGCAAGGCTGGCTCCAGATTATTAACGCTTCTTTGAGTGAGGGTGTCTTTCCATCTGCCTTGAAAGAGGCGGTGGTGAGGCCCCTCTTCAAGAAGCCCTCTCTGGATCCGGCTGTTTTGGCTTACTATCGTCCGGGCTCCAACCTTTGCTTTGTGGCGAAGGTTGTTGAGAGTGTGATGGTGCGACAGCTTCCTCGGTACCTGGATGAAGCTGTCTATCTAGATCCGCTCCAGTCCGGGTTCAGGCCTGGGCACAGCATGGAAACGGCATTGATCGCATTGGTGGATGATCTCTGGAGGGCTCGGGATAGGGGTTCCTCTATCCTAGTCCTGTTAGATCTCTCAGCAGCTTTTGATACCATCGACCATGGTATCATGCTGCACCGGTTGGAGGGGTTAGGGGTGGGGGGCACCATCCTATGGTGGTTCTCCTCCTATCTCTCTGACCGGTCGCAGTCAGTGTTGGCAGGGGGCAGAGGTCGACCCCGAGGCATCTTATTTGTGGGGTGCCACAGGGGTCGGTCCTCTCACCCCTCCTGTTCAACATTTATGTGAAACCGCTGGGCAAGATCATCTGTGATTTTGGGGTGGAGTTCCATCAGTATGCTGACGATATCAGCTGTACATCTCCACCCCAGGCCATCCCAACGATGCCCTTGAAGTGATGTCCCGGTCCCTAAAGGCCATGCGGGTTTGGATGGGGAGAAACAGGCTTCAACTCAACCCTTCCAAGACTGAGTGGCTGTGGCTTCTGGAGTCCCAATTTAGCCAGCTGGTGCCATCGCTGGCTATTGGGGGCAAGTTGCTGGCCCCCACGGAGAGGGCTCGCAACTTGGTCCTCTTGGATGCATAGCTGTCTTTAGAAAAGCATATGACAGCCGTGGCCAGGGGGGCTTTTTATCAGGTTCGCCTGATTAGCCAGTTGCATCCCTTTCTGGATCGGGACTCCTTACGCACAGTCACTCAGGCACTCGTTACTTCCTGCCTGGACTACTGCAATGCTCTCTACATGGGTCTCCCCTTGAGGAGCACCCGGAGGCTCCAACTGGTGCAGAATGCGGCTGCGCGAGGGATTATGGGAGCGATGGGGCGCTCCCATGTGACACCCCTCCTGCGCGAGCTGCATTGGCTTCCGGTGCTCTTCCGGGTGCACTTCAAGGTGTTGGTTACCACCTTTAAAGCGCTCCATGGCATTGGGCCTGGGTACTTACGGGACCGCTTTCTGCCGCCGATAGCCTCCCACCGGCCAGTTCGCTCCCACAAAGAGGGACTCCTCAGGGTGCTGTCAGCCAGGCAATGTCGGCTGGCGACTCCCAGAGGCAGGGCCTTCTCTGTGGCAGCACCTGCCCTCTGGAACGACCTGCCCCCGGAGATACGTAGGATACCAGATCTCCGTGCTTTTTGCCGTGCCCTCAAAACTTTTCTATTTCATCAAACTGGGCCGGCATAACCCCCCTCTCCCCCTTAGATATTTTTAATTATAAATGGATTTTAGTCAGGTGGTTTTAAATTTGGGGCCAAAATTTGTTTAATTCTTTTAAAATTTTAAATTTTGTATCGGGATGTTTTTATTCTTGGCTGTGCACCGCCCTGAGTCCAGCAGGAGAAGGGCGGTATAAAAATTTAATAAAATAAATAAATAAAAATAAATAAATAGAAGCAGTAAAGCTGCAGTAAAGTGTTTACTGGCCCGATGCCCTTTCTGATGCCTATGCAGAGTTCTCAGCAGATCAATTCTCTTTGCTCTGATACAAAAACATCACTAACTAGGATTGAACTCTCAATCTCCTGAGTGTGACACAAACATCTTCACCTCTAGGCCACCACATCTCTCTGGGCATTACATGCTATATTTCAAATTTTATTTAAAAATTTATTTTTAAAATTATATTTAAAAATTATATTTAAAAATTTCAAATTTTACTTACATTTATGAAATATTCAAGTAATTCACAAGCCAGGGACCTGATGCTGAGCATCAGTATTCTTTTCTTGCTGACAAATTCCTCTTAAATAATAATTAAAATGATTGTCAGGTAGATAGCAGATTATTCAATAAACTAATAGTTTCAGATTGACCTTTTTATGTAGCAAGTTTCAGAAATAGTAATTGAAATCAACTTTAAACGCAATGGGAAATTCAGAATTTGAAACTGAGATACAGTGCCACCTTGAGAAAGCTCCTTAGTTTCGATTTAAGAAAAAAAAGTTCCATAATAAAGGAGACGGATCTGCTTTTTCTGTACGTGTTTGTTAATAATTATTTTATTTTTAAACGCCCTTTGCTTTGAAGGGGGAACCAGTAATGTCAGTTCTGTGAGTCTTCTTTTCTTAATGATCACCTGTTAGGGAAGGCCCAGATTGAATATATTTATGCTGTACTTCCAGCTTAGCTTTTGTAAACTTCTGCAATCAAAAATGTTGATCATTCTGAAAAATCATAAACAGTTGGTTGCTCTTTGTTAAGTCTTCCAGCTGAGCCTGCAGGTGTTGAAGATAAAGTAACATTTATTCGTGTTATTGTTTTTACAAGTTGAAGTGCTTTGATTGCTTCATTGTCCCCATTGATAAAATGAAACTAAAACTACAGGCAAATTGCAGCTTATATTTGAAGGAAATTCAATAAATTTAGGTACTATGATATCTCATATTACATACTATTGTGGGCCAGAAGCAGAAAGACAACAGATCTGAATCAACTAATACATCTCTATGTGACTTTCAATATTCCTAGAAAAAACTTCTAAATTAGACAGCTGAAATTCAGTAAACTTGGAGAAAATCATGGACTTTATTAAAAATTGGTTCATATCTCTATACAAGACATACATTTCTGGACTGAGTATGTGGTCAAACATTCTTCTCCATTGGACAGTCCTTGCCTAGACTAAAATTTATTCACTTTGCTGTAGATCTAATTCCCGGGCTTCCCCCCACCCCATCAGTAAGTATATGTAATTATTTTTCCTTTTGATAATAACAGCAATATATTTGATAACCATGGTCTGTTCGTTTCTATCCTATCCTGATTCTATTTAGTAATGGTGAGGGCCAATTGTGCCTTTCCCTCAACTCTTACTCTGACAATACTTAGCATACCTCAAAGGCCTAAGTACACCTTCACCTCTGAGCAATGAGTATCTGGAGAGAAAGGGGCTCGAATTAATAAGCAGCCGGTCTGGAAATGGTTACCCTTCCTTCTTAGCTGCGGAATTCCATTTCTGACGTTGCTTTTCGCTATAGCGAGAACAAGCCTTTTTAATCACCCTAATTATCTTCCTGTCCGTTGCTGCTCTCCATGGTGCTGAAATCGATTGTAACACAATAGAATTGTCCCCCTTTGTACCGCCCACCGCCTCTCATTGCAGCCTTTGAACAGGGTCTTCCCAGGAGCAGCCCTGAACTACCCTTAAGTGATAAGTGTAATTTATCTTTTTATTGCAGAAGTACTCGACGCAACAATATTTTTTTTTTATTCTGTGCAAATCGTTTATTTTATTTTTTTTTAAAAAACGATTTTATCCGGGTGGGGGGAGGTAGGAGATCGAATGGTTAACCGAGAAGCTTAATGCGAAATCTGTCCCTGCGCGTCACACCGTGGGGTAGCATTATTTTCTTATCATTCGAGCAGGGACCTGAAGTTGCTCTGAAACTCTTTTATTTCTTTTTTTCCAAACAGTGAATAAGTGGTCTATATGCCGGCAAATCTTTTTAACACTTTTAAAAATAGTATCTGTCTGGGGATGAAGCAGCACGTGGCTGATCGTTTCTAACGCAGAGCAAAATGGTCGTTTCGGTGGGTAGTCAGCTATTTACTGCCTATTACTCTCTGACGAGGGGTCGGGCGGGGGGGGGGGGGGGAGTTATTCTACGGAAGTCCTTCAATAAAGGACAGACTTGAGACTTCAGGGACGCTGCCTGATTCTCCTCTTCAGCCTTTCCTAATGCAACTTCTCTTGTCCTCCTCCCCTGATTAGGTGTCACGATGCTCTACCCCGTTCCCCCTTGGAGAAGTATTTATATTCATCTGATATTACCAGGCTCCAAACTCAAAAAAAAAAACCCAAAACATAAATTGGCAACACTGAAGAGCATTTCTTAAATTCAGTATGATCTTTTCCTGTCCCTTTGGCAAAGAAAAAGGAAAAAAAAAAAAAAGGAGCAGTTAAGAAATGCAAATTTAATGCGTGTGGTTAAAACCGAGTCCAAACGATTAAGTGTCCTATTTTTGTCAGCAGACGCCGGGGAACATCTCATTTTTAATTCGCTGCCGCCACCTAGTGGCGACATGGCGTTCGGTGTTCCGACTTCGCCAAACCTAGACGCGCCTTCACAGAAAAAGGACCGCGGTTTCTCTTTAGAACGATTCTTTCATCATATAAATAGCCACTCGTGAGATTTTGATCCGAGAAAGACCAGGAGAAGCCTAAAAGTAGGATTTTTTTTTTTTTTGAAGAACGGGACTTATAATAAAAGCTGATGACCAGAACACGACAACGCTCTTTCTATACAAACGCTTGTATTGCAAGAAGAAGAAAAGATGTAATCTGGACTGAATTCCTAAAAACGAGGTTTAGTCTGAATAACAGGGAAGGAGAGGTTTCCTAAAAATGCACTCGGTTATTTGCAAGCTGAACGCCCCCCCCCCCCCGCCCCAGTCGTGATCGGGCTCCGAATGAGTTCAAAACAGCCGTCACGTGCACTGCCCCTACGGTCCTCCTTTCGAAAGCCAGAACACCTGCAAGTCAATCACATTAGCTTGATAACGCGCGTGATTCAACCACCCCACCACCCCCATTAACATCCTCACGCCTTTCCTCCCCCCCCCCCTCCTCCTCCGCTGGGATGGAAGGAGCGCGGTGACTTATGTCAGCGTTGCAACAAATCTCAGACGAAGCTTCCCGCTTTTAAAAAGCAAAGCCCAGGCAGGCAACTTGGCAGCCCGGGAGGGAAGGGAGGTCAGTTCGAATTAAATTCCAGAGCGCCATTGATATTCCGCCGACGTTTGTGGGGGAAGCTTATAAGGGCCAAGCCTCCTTCTAAAATCTCGGATTTTTTTTTCGATCTGATGCGTTTTGGACTCTCGGAGTTGGTTCTCGCGTCCTCTGTCTCTCATTGGTAAGTATTTGCGATTTGTTTTTGTTTTTTCGTATTTCTTTTATTGCCACCTCCACCCCACCTCGATTTTCTCGTTCAGTTTGGGATTGGAGACCGTTCTCTCTCAGTAACACCGTTTCTACGGTGAATAAATTCGAATAAAGGCTATTTGGGGAATATTTAGGAGCGGATGGCGTTGATCATACATAACCTGTTACTTCAACCTGCCAAGCTCGGCTCGGGGAACCCGTCATTCTCGGCTCGCGGAGTTCAAGAATTGAGGTCGTGGGGGGTTGCGCCGGTATTTGATTCGGTAGGCGAATTTAGAAGCAAAAGTCCTTATATTTTGCAAGAATGAACGCTTGAACAAAAACTTTTGTGTTTAAAAAGGCAACCCTGACAGAGGTTGTTTCCATCGGCGGGGGAAAAGAATATTTCGTACATTTGCTGCCAGCTTGATTGTGTGTGTTTTGTGTTTAATTAACGTGGCGAAACGACTCTTGAGACGCCCCAGCGGTGGCGGCGTCCTTAGGACGAAAAGGAGACGAATGGGTTGATCAGTTTGTCCCCATCCAGAAATCTTGGAACCCGGAGACGGAATGAAAAATCCTGGCAGAGCCACGGAAAGGCCGAGCAGCTCTCTTCCAACCCAACACCGGATTGAATTTATGAAATTACAAAAGACGAATTTTGACCATTTTGAGGGCATTGATCCCGAAGGGCGAGTAGTTATTCCCCGCTCCGTGGCGCACCTTTTCTTTGCCTTCCCAATGCATCGGGGGGTATTTCGCGGCTGCAAATTGCTGTGCCGGCCGAATACGTTAGGTTTACCGGCTTCTTTTATCCGCATTGGGTTTTTTTTTGTTCCCCCACAACTAAGACAATGCTTTCTATATTATTTCATCTGAAACGGAAATAAAATTGGAGAGAAGGAGGTATTTGTGCCGCAAAAATCGCTTATCTAGGAGTGTAGTCTATCAAAATATTCCTCTCTCTCTGTGTGTGTGTGTGTCTGTTCTGAGCATGCTTACTAGAAGTTTCCCATTTGGCGTGAATCATAATTAGCCTCCTCATCGGCCTTTAATAGAGCTGCCCTAGACGTTCCGGTCAGCTGAATCCATCCTTCTCTTCCACCGCCGGCGACACGCCAGTTTATTTCCCATCCCTGCCAGGAGCCAAAGGAATGGCTTTTTCAGTTCCTGAGCCCCGTCCAGACATCTTCCCTCTCGCCGCGCTTAGCAGCCAGCGCTGTCTCTTCTAAAATCCGACTTAGGTGTCGTCACCTCCAGCCATTTCTCCCTCCAAATCGCTTTGTCTGAGATCAAGATCGGCGCGGCCGTTGCGGGGCTTCGGGGAAGGCTTTTGGTGGGAATCGGGACTCCTTATTCGTAGTGTGTATCCACACCTTCCTTTTGTGCAGGCTTCTCTCTGCACACATATCCACCCGCACAGGCGCACCGTCCCCACCCACCCCTCCTCCGACAACCGCTACTTCCCGAGGAGTTGAATAGCTTATTGTTGGCTGCAGGCTCGTTTTCTGGATCGCCCCTCAATTCCCCCGAAGAAAGAGGGAGAGGGAGACAACCATCCAAACTCTTCCGAGGAACAGGTTTCTAAACCCGTTTTTCTCTTCCATTGCAGCCCGTCCTTTTTGGGGGAGTCGGAGAAAGCCCGAAAGAAGACTCCTGGGACCCAAGGGCTGGACCTCTGGACCTCATGGCCACCTCGGATCCCTCCTCCTCCAACACCGCTCAGGATCCCAACCCAACTAATTTACGACCCACAAGTAGGTCTCGGGTTTTCGTTTTGCAAACCTCGGCCGTGCATGCCTCTTCCTTTCAAGCAGGGTCTTTGAGGAAAAACAGTGGAGACGCACGAACCCCGCTCCCCCTCCCCGCCAAAAAAAAAACCAACATGGAAGCCTTCTTGGATCCCCCTCCTCTCCCTCCGCTAAAACCGAGAGGAGGTCGAAAACGAGCTTGTGGGGATTGGGGTGGGTGGGTAATGCATGGTTTTCTTTCCGCTTGAAAACAAAGAAACCTGATGGTGTGCCTAACGAAAGGCGAAGGGGAAGGTGGAATATCTGGTCTCGGCGCCACCTCCCCCGCCATTGACTTAATATTAGAGGAAAGGGCGGGAGGTTCTGCAAACGCTCATGGCCCTTTGTGGACGCCTCGGGTCTCAAAGCGTCCTTCCCCGTTTCTTCCGTTTCGGCAGCCCTTCCCGAGGGCGCCCGGAAAGGCAGGTCAGGGCAGAATTGCTCCCTGCCCTGAATTGGATGGGAGATCGGCAGGTGCCAGTGACAAGCGAGTGATGCTGCAGGTGGAAGGAAGGAAGGAAGGAAGGAAGGAAGGAAGGAAGGAAGGAAGGAAGGAAGGAAGGAAGGAAGGAAGGAAGGAAGGAAGGAAGGAAGGAACTACTCCATAATTGACTATAATTCAATTATCGAATTATAGCGCGTTCAGACAGCCACCCAGCTCCCATAGAAGAAACCGAGCTGGAATCAGGCTGCTTGACATGATCGCCGGAGACAAAGCGAGGGGGAGGGTGCTCGAATGGGAAGGAAACGAAGCCTGGCGAACCCCGCCAAGCAGGGAATGGCGTTTGCCCTAGAAGGGCTCTCGGGGTTATGAAGCATGAACGCCCAGACGTGGCTGTGAACAGCAGCGGCAATTGCAAGGGGAAAAAAATGGGACGGGGTGGGAAGGAGGTGGAGTGGGGGTGGGGGTGGCAACCAAAGAAAAATCGTTTCTTTACGGTGGACAAGACTTTTCTGTCTTTTCTCCCCTGCCTAACTCTTAAAATGGCCAAACAACACACCGGGTTAGGGATGCTTGTTCATATTGCGCGTTGCTTGGCTCTCTTCCTGGACTTGACAAAAGGAAGAGGGGTGTGTGTGTGTGTGGTCGCGTGTTCCCCTCGGCAAGACTGCCCGCCGCCTTCCCGCCATTCAAAGGAATGCGCCTCCTGCCAGGCGCCCCCGGCTGGCAATTGTGCCGGGCGTGCAATTCCTGCCAGCCAATTCCCTCTATTGTTTCCCGACGGCTCTGCTGCCTCCGAGGTCCAGTGGAGAAGGCGCGTGGAGGGTGCCGCCCCGGGGGTTATTTCATTGCCCTCCTCTCCTTGACGTGCTCCCACCTCGCCTCTCTGGCTGCCTCGGGCGGGGAGCGAGGCTGTTTTCGAGTCCTGTCAGAGCTGTTTTCATCGCCTGCCATTCTTTTGCCCGCGTTTCCCTTTGGCTCCCCTCCCCGCCCCCGTTTCGCCCCTCCCGGTGTCCTTCTTGGCCATTCCAGGCTCCTCTTTTATTGAGGCAGCTCACACCCCCACACCCCCATTGCCTTAGGTCCTTGACAGCCCCTCCACCCCTTCCCAGCTCTCTTCCTCAGCAACCCTCGTTTGTCTATCGCGGTTCAGTGTCATCTCTGCTACATCACCCAACTGTCCGATTTGGGTATGGGTTCCCCGCCCAGCCCCAGCCCCGTTTCCGTTTCTCTCCGGCTTGGCTTGTTTCCTTCGCCTTTCCATTTTTCCTCTCTATTTTTCTACCCTCTCTCCAGTTTTCAGAAGACCTCCCTCTTCCAGCCACACTCTTTTTCTGCAAGCCGTCCATTGTCTAGATCAGTCTGCCCAAAGATGATGCCTCCTTGATGAAGTTCAGTTCCCAGCCTGGGAATCCTGATGTTGGAGTCCAGTGCATTTGGCGGGCACCAGGTTGGAGAAGGCTGCAACAGGCGGCTCTTTGTCTTTGCCCATCCGGTGCTGCCCCTATAGGTGATCCAAAGAACAAGAAAAGCTTCTCGGCATTGAAAGTAAAAGCGGGGACTGAAGGCAGAGGGTGGATGGAGCCAAAGTCCAGGACCTTCCCTTCAGAGCTCCGCCCCTTTCTGTTCAGTTCCCAAGAAGCAATAAGGGGAAGTGGTCTTTTGGTCCTTGGGCTGTTCCTATTTTCTTAAATGCTATTTTAAAATTGTGGAACCTGTCAGACTTACATAGAAATGTGAGCCACAAAGTCTGTGAAGCCCTTCGAGACTAGGGTAGGTTACGATTGTCAAAAGTATTCAGAATTTTTTCGTGACGCCTTTGCAATATTGTTTTAAATGGGTCTTGCCTTAAATTTATTTGGGGAATACTTCCCGATGTCGTGTAAAAACCTATCTCGATCTCTCTTCAAATCTTAACTGGTGTAATAAAATAGTACTATGCATTTTAATCTCATCATTCGCTTCCTTTTAGGATCCTGGTTTGTGGTCCATATGACAACATCACAAATACTCATCTGAAAGCCAAATGGATTTAGTAAAAGTAACATCTCACTACCCTCATAGCCTTTTTATACTTTTATTTATTGGACAGTCTTATGGTCCAATGGACCAAAAGGCATCAGTAATCTTTTTTGCCCCCTCATATCAGTTGCATGTCCTTTGCATATTCCTTTAATCCAATTTTGGGTTATTTGCTTGTCATTCTCTTGTCATTTTTCCTTCGCTTCTTATCCCTGTACTCTGTGAGATATTGGAAAATTGAAAGCAGGAGGAGGCATCCATTCCTAGCAGAATAAGTCTTAATTTTTTCTGCTGGGTAAGCTACAGTTACTGTTGGGTACGGCCCACCTTCCTGGCAAAGTCGTGATTCCCATTAAAAAAAAAAAAAGTGGGCTGCAAGAAGGTCATCAGCTCCTCCCCTGATTTCAGCACCTCCGGGAATGGACAGCGCGATGCGCGCTTCAGCTGCCTGGAGTGGGGCAGAGAGAAAAGGCCGGTGGGAGGGGGCGAGGAGAGCAGGCCGGATGAAAGGAGGTGTCTCGAAAAAGGGGGAGCAAGCGGACGTGAGAGGCCTTTTAATGTGCCACCCTGACTCGTCAGTCGGCTGCAACCTAGTCATGCAAGTCTGATCATCTAGTCAAATACTATTGTTCACCCAATTAATTCTTGAACTCTTCCATGACCCCATTTCATGCTAGTTTATTTTAAGCTGCCACTTTCATGGAAGCCTGCCAGTAAATTATTAGGAGATCGGATCTCTCCCAGCTGCCTGTTTCTTCCTGATAGGACCTCTTTTGCCACTGAGCCTTGAAGTCACCAGACTCCCGCTTGTCCACACGCTTGTCCGTCAATCAAGTCTCCCCATCACCGCCTCCTCTCCGCTCTGCTTCCAGTATTGCTGATCTTAAAGCGTTGTTAGCAAAGAAATAAACTAGAGAAAACCAAAACAGCTGCTCTCCCACACAAGTCACACCAAGCGCTGATGCCTTACGTAGCCTCAATCCCAGGACACCGTATAAAAAGCTATTAGCGCTCCATTTATATGGATGATTAAAATCGTCTTAATTCGCGGTGGGGGGGGGATAGAGGAAGCTGAGATAAATTAGATTTGTATGCCACTGGTGCCCAATATATCGGCACTCAACCTAAAAAAACCACAACACCTTGAATCATTAGACTTTTTTTCCCACACCTAGTAGATCGCCTTTTTCTAAACATTCTGCTGATGTGTTGGTTTTGTGAAATCTCGCGTGTAGATTTGCTAATCTGCCAGATAGGAATTGCAATACAGCGGGTGAGGAGGTTCCCATCCGCTCCTGTAGGGAGTAATTTTTTGTTGTTGTTTCTATTCCCTTTAGCCTATGACACCTGGTGTGGTGTAGCTCATGGCTGCACGAAGAAAATCGGGCTCAAGATATGCGGTAAGTGAAAAGAGGCAAAAATAAATAAATAAATAATAATCACACTTTGCTCAGCCAACTCCCTCTCACCCACGCCCACCTACACACAAAAAGACACGCCGCTTCCTCCCTTATGCATTGTCTTGAGTCTGTAATCACTCCCGCAGCTGTTAATCTTTCATTAAAAAAAAAAAAAATTCCGGGAGGCCTGAAGGAACTAGGTTGGTTGGCAAGGAAAGTAGGCTACCTTCTTTTATCTTGAGACAAGGCAGAGGCGGGATGAAGCTGTCAAGAGGTGCTCCTCCTTCCTCCTCCCACGGAGAAGTTTAACAAGGCAGCCGCTAGCTAAACTCTTCTTTTAGAAGGGAAGCGGGGGGGCGGGGGGGAATAGGAGGAGAATCCCATTTGCTTTTTCCTCCTGGGTCGGAATCGGGCGCTGGGATGTAAACTCTTGCGCCACCTACTGGTCAACGTGAGCAAAAAATGCAGACAGGGCGGGCGCTTTTTTCCTGTACAATCGATTCGCGGCGGTGCAAAGGGGCTTTCATAGCAGCCAGAAAGCCGGGGGGAAAAAGAGAGGGGGTTTTTTTAGGAAAAACAGAAATTTCACCGGTCGCGAGGGGGAGGTTGATAGGCAGGAAGTCGAGGGGGAGCGGGAGATGCTTATGCGCAGCAGAAATGCGAATATATTTTATTTATTGGTTATTTATTGGTTCGATTTATATGCCGCCCTTCTCCGGAGACTCAGGGCGGCTTACAATACGTTAAGCAATAGCCTTCATACTTTTGTATATACCTGCTTAGTAGGACTTTCGGCCCCCCCAAGTGATGTTCTTTTTTATACAAAGTCAGCTTATTGCCCCCACAATCCGGGTCCTCATTTTACCTACCTCGGAAGGATGGAAGGCCGAGTCAACCTTGAGCCTGGTGAGATTCGAACTTGCAGTAATTGCAGGCAGCTGGTGCTACTTAACAGCGCTTTAGTCTGCTGCGCCACCAAGGCTCTTTGCGGAGAGAAAAGGGCCGGGAGAAACAAGTGGTGGAAAACTGGGTTGCAGGCAGAAAGGGGTGTGTTGCACGCCTTAAGTGTGCGAGTAGCTGCCCTGCGGGTTTGGGGTTTTACAGAGGTGGATATTTTTCCAGGAGACAATCCCGGCTCCCGTTGCTCGTTTTTCATCGCAGCCCCCAAGGTCCGGTTCCCACCAAGAAGCCTCCGATGGCCATCCGCGAAGTGGGAAGGGGGGGGTTGTGGCAGAGGCGGAGAGGGCTGGGAAGGGCCAGGGCGCGGTGGGGCCCTCTGGCGCAGCTCTCTGGGCTGCAACGTTTTCCACCTTATCGGCCGGGAAAATCCAGACCTCCTGAGGGAGGAAGATTAACGAGGGCCTGATTAAAGAGCCATTCGTCAGGCTGCTGCGCCTGGAGATAGGGACTGGCCGCCCCGAAGGAAGGAACGGGAGCGGAATAGATGGAACCATCAAATTGCATCCGTTACCGCTGGAGATCCCTGGGAGGGTTGCGAGGCATCTGCCTGGGTCTACGTTTCGCTCTAAGGCAGTGTTTCTCAACCTTGGAAGCTTGAAGATGGGTGGACTTCAACTCCCAGAATTCTGGGAGTTGAAGTCCACCCATCTTCAAGCTACCAAGGTTGAGAAACACTGCTCTAAGGCCTCCTTCCTGTCAGCGCAAAGGAGGGGAGGCCAACGAGGGAGACCCCAGTTTTCCTCATTGAACAATGTAAATTACAAAGCTTCCCCACTATCTGGTGGGAATTCAACCTCACTGAATTTTGTGGAGCTAAACTCACCTAACTAGGCGCGGTTCTACATCTGGATATTTACATAAATTTGCCTGCTGGCTTGGGCATTATTTGTCTCTGGGCAAACCAAGAGGTTTAAGACTCCCTAAGCACGAGCATAGCTCTCAAGATCTGGTTCTAGAGGGTTAGAAAGCGGGAGAAGAAACCCACGGAGCTCATTTGGGAATCGGGAACCCACCGGTCAAAGTTGCCTTGGGGTGCCCTTCAGCCTCTATCTCTTTCACGAATAGCCCTTTGTAGACTTTACACCGTTTTCCTGCAGGCCCTTCAACGGCCAGAGGGTTCCCCCCACCCCACCCCGGCCAGCATTTTTCCCATATTTTAACCCAGCTCGGCAGAAGAAGATAAAGGGAGACTCCATTGATCCGGCTGATTCGGATTGCTACGCTACAAGAGTTTCTAAAGCAGCAGTCCCTTCTCCGAGCCAAAGAAGGTGGGGTCCCACTTCGGTGCGCACTGCCTGCTTGGGCATCTGGATAGAAAGAATACAAGTGCCTCGAGGCGGCATCGGTGGCGGAGGCACCAAGAAGCTTCTTTCAATCCGGATTATATATACCCGTCTCGACAGTCGGATGCCCAGCTCATCTGAGCTGTGAAGGATGAATGCCTCTCCAGGCAAATGAAGGTGGCGCTTCTGGGGAGCGATCTGGCGCAAGGGCTCTCGGAGCGAGGCGGGGCGCAATTGGCCTGGTTGTCGCAGGAAAGCTGGGCGGCCGTCCCCGGCGGAAAATGGCCAGTTCTCACGACCCACCCACCCACCCAAAAAAGTCGTGTTTTTCAAGATTAAACAAGGGCGCCCACTCCTGTGCCTCTGCCAGATCCACGGGCGGTTCTCGGGTGATTGGATTTGCTTGGTTGCTGGCCCTGCGGGCGATTTCGAAAACTCGAGAGGAAGGGGACACCGATCAAATGCAGAAGAGAATTTATTTATTTATTTATTGGTTCGATTTATATGCCGCCCTTCTCCGGAGACTCAGGGAGGCTTACAATGCGTTAAGCAATAGCCTTCATACTTTTGTATATACCTGCTTAGTAGGGTTTTTGCCCCGCCCCCAAGCGGGGGCGTTCTTTTTTATAAAAGTCAGCTTATTGCCCCCACAATCCGGGTCCTCATTTTACCTACCTCGAAAGGATGGAAGGCTGAGTCAACCTTGAGCCTGATGAGATTTGAATTTGCAATAATTGCAGGCAGCTGGTGTTACTTAACAGTGCTTTAGTCTGCTGCGCCACCAAGGCGCTTCGCCTTCGACATTGCAAATTGCCCACCTAAAGGCCGCCTAAAACCTCAAGCAGCTGAGGTGCGGAGATGGATGCTTTTTAAGTGGGTTGAGTGAATCCGATGGGCCTTCCTCCCAAAACCCTCAAGTCAACATCGAAGCAGCGCGCCTTTCCAGCCCATTTGGTGGGCCGGAGAACCTGCCTGAAGGTCGGCGGGGACGGCGGCATCTCAAGGCCAGCGAGGAGTCAGGGCTGCTTTCACAAGGATATTATTCAACCCTGAAGCCTGTGAGCTGCCCTCTCGGTCTTCGGCTTTGCAAAACCCAGGCTCCAATTCTGAAGGCGCCTAGAACTGAATTCCATCGGTAAAGGCAATTCTGACCACTACAAAAATCCGCACTGAGAAACCAAAACTGTTAGTTCAAGAAACACTCAACCCCGTTTTCTTTTCTTCCTTTTTCTTTTCTTTCTTCCTTTTGGAAGAGGGAGAGAGAGATGCTGTTCAGGAACCCGAGCGGGTGCTTAGCGCATCGTTTATTTGTTTCTTAATTTACTGCAGTGATTGATCGACATTTTTCCCTCTGTGATCTTCATCCGGTGTTAAAACGAATATTCGATGAACTCTAACGAACTTACCTAACTAGAATATTGGTTTTGTTCTGCAGCTTTCGGGTTATGTTTTGAAGTTATTTTCCGACCGAGTGATAACGTTATATAAAGAATGTCCGTCTTGAGAACTAGAAGCTTGGCAGATTATTGTTCTCTAGCAGGAAACGAGAGAGACGGAGGGAGGGGAGAGAGAGAGAGAGGGAGGGAGGGAGAGAGGGAGGGAGGGAGGGAGGGAGAGAGAGGGAGGGAGAGAGAGAGAAAGAGAGAGGTCTGAGAAAGGGCAAGGGGAATTCTAGCTGTGCAAATGCACCTCATTTCCGTGGATTTCAGCCTTCTGGGTCTCGGAGGACCGAGATGCGGGTCCCCTGGGGCTGCGCGTCACTTTGGATGCAAACTTGTTCGCTGAGCTGTGAGTGAATCCAGCGGATCTATAGAATTGAGATAGTTCTATCAAAGTACAAGCACCTTCTGTTGTAAGTGAACGTTGCTGAGAATAATCCAAGTTACTTTTTTGAACAAGCTGACATTCGAAATGCATGCAGCCTATCTGGATTTGTATGGAGGAAATAGATACGCTGAATTTACTTACACATTAAATAAATGCATAAGGAAAGCAGAGTTAGCGATTATGCGGTGTCCCGCCCCCGCCCCCAAATAAAGAGCAAGGAAAATTGTTTCCTGTCTCGTACATCAACTCTAGGAGGCCCAGCAGTATTTTAGCTGGATGATAGTTGTCAAAGGCTATGAGCTTTGTGGTTCAGCGGAGGCTTAAATCACTTGAAACATCATAATTAAATTCAATAATAAAAACTAATTAAAGTTCAACCCGAAAAACACATCTATTATTCAAATGTCTTTGGGATTGTTTGAGGTAATATAAAAAAAAAAAGGAGGGGAGAGTGTTCAAAATGCAAATAACCCAAATTAAATAGGTTTAAATTTGTACTAACTGGCTAGTTTCCCTTGAGTGATTAAATATCACCTCCGTAAGAAACTAGGAAAGAATAGGTAATTATCAGCATGAATTATCAGCAAGGATTTAATGTCCCTCTTTCGATGTGAACGGTATTATCCACAACTCTGATTCTATTTTAATTGCGATCGGATGCTTCAGTTTTCTTTTTTGACCCATCTTTGTTCTTCCCAGAAAGAAAAAGAACTAATTTCCCTACTAGGCATTTTTTCCCCACACCAACAAGAAAAATAATGTCCATTTTGATTTCTCTTCAAATGTGTCAGTGACTAGGAAAGTCTCTTTTTGTTTGAGGTAAATCAGAGCTGACCTGTAATTTATGCTCGTGATGCCTCTAGGGCTCATTTCCCAAGCATAGTTACATAGCCAAATTCTTCTTCCTCTTCTTCCACCTCTTCTTCCACCTCTTCCTCCTCTTCTTCTTGTTTCTCTTGTTCTTCTTCCTCCCCCTCTTTCTCCTCTTCCTCTTCCCCTTTCTCTTCCCTTTCTTCTTCCTCCTCCTCCTCCTCCTCTTCTTCTTCTTCCCCTTTCCCTTCCTTTACATCTCCATCCAAGGAACCCACAGTCAGGAAACACATTGCTTGATTTATAGTCAACCAGTGAACTGGAATTTTTTTTAAAAAAACCTGCCTGGCCAATTAGAAAGTAACCAAGTGTAGATCATCTGCATAGCTTTCCTAATTGGCCATGCTCTCCCTTAGGTAGCATAGGCTTTGTCCAATGAAGCTCTAGAGAGTCTCCCAAAATTCTATACCAGCTTTCAAAGAAAAAGAAAATTAGGTTTCTGGTAGTTCCCTGAGGTTTTGTAACATTTACCTTGACTGTTAGAATGGAATTGGCCTCAGGTCTGTTGCAATAAATCAAGATGAAACCATCCAACATAAATTCAAGCTATTTGGAAAAAGAAATTGAACAAGTAAATATGTTTGGGATCATGATAGAAAGAAGTTCTTTTATCAGGTTTCTCAAAATGGAGGCTTAATTTCTACAATGAAAGGGCCTAACTTAATCTGTCAGAGACTTGATCAGAAATCAGTGCTTTTGCTCTAAACTTGGTCTCATTGGCATTTGGCCTCTATGATTATATAGTAGTGATGAGGTGAAATTATCTTGCATCTGCTCAAATTCTGTTTTGCAATATATGGTTTTTGGAACTGATGAGTCTTGGCATTACCCCTGCTGAGTGATTAGTCTTTGGGAAAATACTCGTCCAAAAGTAAGGTATAGAATGAATGTTCCCAATTATTAATAAGAAAAACAGTAGAAAACTATATATGTTATACTTTAGGTTTGCATGATATACTAGACTAAGTGAAAATAGGATTGAGTAATTTATGGTTTAGCGTGTTTGGGGAGGCCCAGCCACTATCTATGCCTATCATTTTCTGTGTATCATTTAAGTCATGTTATGGCCTCTTTATTTGTTCTGATGTAACCTTCATGAATGCAACAGCTGCGTTTTAAAATCTGGCTTTTGGATTTAGCATTTTGTGTGAAATCCTCCAAGGGACCCAAAGTACTTATTTGCAGATTCTCTCAGCAATCCATCTAAGATTTTACTTTGGTGCAGATGCAAATCTTGCTATTACGGCCCCCCTCTTCTCTCTCCCCCCCACCCCCCCATGAGTTCTTGGAAACTTAAATGCTTGCAATTCTTTTGTAAACCTTATGGCCTAATAAAAACATTGTCCAAATATAGTGACTCAGAAATTCATTCCACCGCCTTTAAGAATACTTACTTTTCATTAAGGGTACAAACGATTGCACTTTGAGATAAGTGTCTCAAAGACAGCCCCAAAATATATCTGAATAAAGGCATCTTTATGCCATCAAATGGAGCCTGGAAGTCCTTTTCCTTTCCTGCGTTCTGCTCCAGTCTTCTCAGCAATCCCACCCTATAATCCAAAAGAGGCATTGTCTTTGTCTTTCAAATTGAAAACTTCCTTTTCAATCATGGTCAATTTTCTTCCCCCTTTTTAATTCATAAGGCTCAGCATTTGAAGCTAAAACGAATGAGCCATACACACAGAATTTCTCCCTTTCTCTCTCCATTTATATGTACATAGAGAGAAGTTGCCATTTTATAAATATGCATCTCATTATCTAATATTATTTCCTTCTTTGCCCCAAGTCCTTTAAATCCTGCTTTGAATAAAATTGGTTTTCCTCTTTTTTTTTTTTTTTTTAAAAAAAATTGCTTTACAGAGGCAAAGCCAATCAAACCTCATTACCCTCCAGGAAAGGAAAGGGATAGACAATCTATTGTAAAGTAATTGCCTAATCTGTACTTATTACTTTAACCTCATGAAGATGCAACCACTTGGTTAATGCATTAATGGAAGATTTCCTGATACATCATCTTCATAGAAGGCTGGCTCAGTTTTTAGAATGAGAATAACTAGGTTCACCTTTAAACAAGGAGTAGAGGGCAGCCCTAATTGGCTGCGGGCAAAGTCCCTAGGTTTGTTTTAATTCACTTTTTCTTTCAAAATCTGTGTTTATCTAGCTTCTAGAAAGGAAATAATCACCAAGATAGTTCAGTGATGGTTATCAATTAGTCTGGCCAAGAAAGATAGAAAATCCAAATTAAGTAGCCTCATATTTTGATCTCTTGCATATCTAACATTACTAGGAGATAAAAAGAGATAAAATCTCTTTCAAGTCAAGTTCATCCATGTAAGGTTTTGGGGTTTTTTGCCCACAATGCTGAAGTGGTTGCCCACTGCTATCTTCTGGATGTTTTTGATATCTGTGTCTTGTCTTCAGATCTGGCTTTTCCTAGTGGTCACCCAACCAAGTAATAACCAGGTTCAACTTGCTTAACTTCTGAACCAAGGCAAGGTTCACCTTGTGACTATCAGGTGCTGGTTTGCTGATGAGTGGAAGCCTGCAAGAGTGGATTTGCTTTCTAAGGTTCAGTGTGAACATGTTTAACTCTGGGCTAGACTGTGTATTATTTCCTGGACATTAATCCCAATAGCCATGACCAAAGGCCCTCTCGGCTAAAGCTGGTGGGATTAGCAGCCCCAGAGATCTGGAGAATAAGAGGTGGGCAATGGCAAGACTCATAAATTGATGTTTTAAACGAGTTTAAGTATTGTTCAATTCATCTCCTATTTTAATATCCTTTGGGGAGATTTTGTTTCAAGACAGAGACCTGCTAGGGTTTTCCTTCACATCTAATGAAGGTCATATCTACTAAATGATCATCTCTAGCCTGGCATACAACGCACGTTTGGTGGAATTTCAATTGCAGGTGCTGTGTTGATATTCTGAACAACTGCATCTGTATCTGTACATCTTTTAGCTAAATAATAATAAAGAAGCTGAAATTTGTGATTAACGCTTAGGGTTTGAATAGAAAAGGTCCAGTTTGGTTCTCTTATTCAATGGCCATGTTAGCTCACCAAGGTTTCCTAACCAGTTTTACTGAATAAATCAGGGCTGGTTAAGTTCAGAGAGCACACAAACCCCAAATAAACTATCTTAAGCTTGATTAAGTTTATAGTCTGAGCCTAGCTATTAACTGATTTCACACATTATCCTAATGCCAATGTTGTTATGTTATGATGTCGGATTGATATTCTACCTTTTATTTAGAAGTTCAAAACAGCATACAAGGTGATCACTTTATTATTTCAGCATCTTAACCAGTAGACCTTCCTGGCTTTGGTTAAATAGTTGTCCATAAGTAAACCATAACTGGCTGGCTTCACATATTGAAGTAGCCTAAAGCCAGTTTATAAAATTATAACCTGGAATGCCTGAACCCCATAACTGAAAGAATTTGACCTGGTTAGTCTTAATTTTGCCCACCAAAGACTGAAGAGCTACAAATCTTCATCAACCATGAAATGTAACCAGCAGGATTTTGGACCGGTCAGTGATTGAAAATCCTGGCCACTTCTCTCCTCCTCCCCCCCCCCAAAAAAAACCTGGTCCACCTCACAAGCTGTTGTTTGGATGGTGGCACAGAATCACTCAAATAGACAAGAACTGAACTAGGAGTCCTTTAGTACCTTGGGGGAAAAGTCAGTGTTTCAAATAAGCAAAACTCCAGAGCTCTATTTTGCAAGAAAACTGGATATATACTGGCCAGCACAGCTGTCAGGTGCAAAGAATCAGAAACCATCCTTAAGATTGCAGCAGCATAGAAGATTCATTCAAGCCTGTAAGCAAGAAACTGGTCAACTAAAGTTCAACGCTAAATTGCCACCAGATAAGGGTCAACAGAACTCAGAAGGAGTTGGACTTGGAACGCTTGTGGGAATTCAAGGACTCTAAACTGATGACAGGCTTAACTCCACCCCTCAGCTCTGCCTGCTCTACCCCTACATCAGCTCCCCCAGCTGGTAGGAAAACCACAATCTTCGTAGCATCACGGAGAGGGTGGGGGGGGACGACTGATTCAGGACAGATGGTGTTGGGGGCAGCCTTGCTTAGCACCGACTGGATCGCTTCTAAGGACCACACCTCTCCCTTCCTTTCGCTTCTCCAAGCTTCGCGGATGAAGAAAAGAGTGAGCGGAGGCGCCTCCCTTCCTCCCCCACTTTATCTCCCTTGGGAGGGCTGGGGGGGGGCGCTACGTGAGCTCGTGGGGAAAGAGGGCTGCGCTCACTTAATGGATTGTCCACCTCCACCCACCCCCATTTCTCCTATATTACTTCGGCCAATTTCTTTGCATCCAGGTGAGAAATAGTTCCTTCTCCAAGACCTGGCTTAATTTCGCATTTCAAAATAATAATAATAATAATAATCCCTCCCAAACACCCGCAATTTCAAACCCTTTAAAGTATCTTCCGCCTTTCCGTAATAAGTAGAGAGAGACTTCGTGTCTAGCGAATTCCCCCCACCCCCTAGACCTTCCAAAGCTCCTTTCTCGGCTGTGTTGGAATTGCAGATCCCAGGGGGCAAAAGGCCCCGCTGGCTTTGAGGATTCAACACATCCGAAGGGCGCTAGGTTGGAAAAGGAGAGTCTAATTTATCCCTAGAAAAGCAGAAGCTTCTCCCTTCGGCTCCTCCTTTAGGCACGATGCCATCTGAGTTACCTTGGGCCGATCACTCTCACGAGGGAGGGAAGAAAGGAGGGAGGGAGGGAGAGAGAGAGAGAGAGAGAGAGATCTACACTGATTCGAAGAAGGGAGGGAGGGAGGGAGGGAGGAAAGAAGGAAGGAAAGAAAGAAGGAAGGAAGGAAGGAAAAAGGAAGGAAAAGAAGGAAGGAAGGAAAGAAAGAAGGAAGGAAGGAAGGAAGGAAGGAAAAAAGGAAGGAAAGAAGGAAGGAAAAAGGAAGGAAGGAAGGAAGGAAGGAAGGAAGGAAGGAAGGAAGGAAGGAAGGATCAACACTGAATCTAAGGGCCTTCCTTCCCTCCTTCCGATCCCGAGAGCCTCCCCATACTAAAAAAGTCCTCCTTATAGGAAAGCGTCCTCTGAGCAAGGCGGCCAATGGCTTTACTCAAAGGGGAACCCTAAGATCGGTCTTCCGATTAACCGTTGGGAGCCTCCCACCAGTATCACCTTCAAAAAGAGGATATGAAAACCCGAATCTCTAAAGGCTGACTACTTGGTCCCGCTTGCTTTCGAGCTACCTGGTCCTTCCCGGCTTGAAAAAATAAACGCGGCCAGGCTGGATAAGGCTGCCTAGGGTTGGGGGGGGGGGGGAGGGCTTAGCTTACTCCATTGTAGTAATGGGGCACCTATTTCTCCCGAAATGAAATGAAATGAAGCCCATCGAAAGCCTTTCGAGAAGAGGTCCAGGTGAGGCCAAGTGTGCCAGAGTTCCGTTCTTGCTGTCATGCAAAGATTTAAAGGCTTCTGGGAAGTTCGGTGACAGTGACGAGTGCCACCGCCCTAAATAAACGGATTGCCCCACTTGGCTCGTCCCTCTCTCCGACTTTCTTAGCTAGGGCGAGTTCCGGGGAAAGGAGATCGGGGGCGGGGGATCCTTCCTCACGGTGAGATCTGTCCAACAGGACAAAAGGTCTAGATATGCAGATTGTGGGATCTCCATCTCTTGGGGGTTTTAAAAAGAGGCTAGGCAACTAATTCTGGTATATGGTTTCATTGGTTTTCCTGCACATTGCGGTGGGTCGGACTAGATAACCTTTATGGTACCTTCAAGCGCTACAAATCTACCATCCATCCTTCCACTTTACAATGCTTTGATTTTCTACGATAGAAGGAAACTAGAACCAAGGGGAGATTTCCTGACAGAACAATTAGTCGATGGAACGACTTGCCTCCAGAAGTTGTGACTGCTTCAACACTGGAGGTTTTTAAGAAAAGATTGAACAGCCACTTGTCCGAAATGGTATACTATATAGGGTTTCCTGCCTGAGAAGACGGTTGGACTAGAAGACCTCCAAGGTCCCTTCCAATTCTGTTATTCTGTTAATGGGAAGACGCTCTCGGGTATAGGGCCTGGATAGCTCTGCAGACTAAAGCACTGTAATTTAACACCAGCTGTCTGCAATTAAAGTAAGATCGAATCTCGCCAGGCTCAAGATTGACTCAGACTTCCATCCTTTCTAAGGTAGGTAAATTGAGGACCCAGTTTGTGGGGGCAATAAGCTGACTTGTATAAAATATACAAAAGTATGAAGGCTATTGCTTAACGCATTGTAAGCCGCCCTGAGTCTCCGGAGAAGGGCGGCATATAAATCATTTTTTTTAAAAAAAATCTAGCTTTGATCTGTTTAACCTCCCTCCCCCTTTTTCTTCTGGGGCTTCCTCGCGGTCTGGTGGACGATCAGATATAGAACACAAATATGCAAAGCGAATATCTTTCGATTTTAATTAGATCAAGCCTTTTTTTTTTTTTTTTTTTTTTTTTTTTGAGTATTTGCCTTACTTCGAAATTGGCGTATCTTTCCGGCATGTTTCTCTGTTTTCAGTTTGGGGCACCGTATTCCGTTTGGTTTAACGTGTGTGTGTGTGTGTGTGATTGTGATGAATCATTATTATAGAACAGGGTTATAAATAGCAGTAGTCTCATATATTTGGGGACCGAGGCTGCAGACTGATGTTTGGGATTACGTCACACAGAACTGCTGTGGCATCCGTAAAACGCCAGATGTGTAGAGGGACATTCTCCATTTCTTTTTGAAAGAAGGATGAGCCACCGGTGGCTTTCCGACGTGAACGAACTACAAATCCAATGCCCTTCTTCTTTTTTTTTTTAACCGGCTGGGTGGGCTTCTGGAATTGTAGTTCAACCACTTCTGGAGGAATGTGGAAATATACGCTCATCCTGCGTATATTTATTGGGTTCTGCGTCCTCCACAATCCTCCCGGGTGGTCTCGGAGGAGGCGTCTTCCTTAGTTTTCCCAAACCGTTTGCTGTGATGACCGCCCCGCCCTGAAAACTGCCTGGAAGCCCTCTCCCCACCCCCACCCCCGCCCCATTTCAGTCTATGGGGCGAAAAGCCATCCTGCCTTGTCCCGAATGTCCCCTTTTGTGACCAAAGATGACCCCCAGCCAAAGGCGAAAAGGCATGGGCCATCCTTCGCTCCCCCCCCACCCCTTGCCTTTCTCCTGTCGGGGTGGGGGTGGGGGGGGGTCCTCTGAGTTCTCCTCCCTGCGGACGCCTTCCCTCCCCCCCTATAAATCCATCTCCCGGACAGTGGGTAGGGGGGGAGTGTAGAGGAGCGCGGGGCAGAGCTCATCGCCCGTGGGAACGGCCCGGGGACCCCTTTCCAGGGGTGCAGCTGCTAGTTCGGGGCGACCATGGAAAGCGCGATCGAGGCTTCTCTGCTGACCTGTTCTCCTTGTCCTAACCCCGCAGGCTTCCTGCAAAGGAACAACAGCTTGGAAGACAAGAGCCGGCTGGTGAGCGCGCTCAAGGAAAGGCAGAGCGCCCGGAATCTGCTGGCTTGCGAGAACAGCGAGAAGGAAGCCCGCTTCCAGAAGACCGAGACCGACTTCTCCAACCTCTACGCCCGGGGTAAAGTCCTGATCTTTTCGCTCCCGAGGTTCCCTTCCTTCCCTCTCAAAAGTCCCAACCTGCCGAGGCTTCCCTTCCTAGGAAAGGGGCGGGGGTGGGGTGGGGGGAATAATGGTTTGTCCAGTGCCAAACAGCTGGAAGCGGCTTTCCTGTCCTGGGACGTCCCTCTGCGGCTGCTGCTATCTGGGGTCACTTCAGGATTGTCCCCAGGCACGCCAGCTATAATATAGCTGAGTAGCTCTGCAGACAAAAGCACTGTAATTTAACACCAGCTGTCTGCAATTAAAGTAAGTTCGAATCTTGCCAGGCTCAAGGTTGACTCAGCCTTCCATCCTTTCTAAGGTAGGTAAATTGAGGACCCAGTTTGTGGGGGCAATAAGCTGACTTTGTAAAAATATAAAAAAGTATGAAGGCTATTGCTTAAGCCGCCCTGAGTCTCCGGAGAAGGGCGGCATATAAATCAAATTAAAATAATAATAATAAAAAAAATAAGCTAGCCAAATGCTTATCCTGTTATGCAAACTCCGAACGTCGGTGCAATTTGGGTCATCTTTAGTGGGATAGTCCGGTGAGGGTGTCCTGCAGCTCAGAAACATGAAAGGAAAGTTATTTGGGACAAGCAAAGGGAAGCTGATTGCCTTATGCCATAAATGGGCTTCAAATTGAAGAGTTAGTCAAAGACTCCTAACAAGGTTAGTCGCTGCAGCTAGATGGAACCTTCCTTTACAGAAGCAGTATACCTTTAAATGCCAGACGCGAAAGGAAGGTCTCTGCGAACTTGTCCCAAGGGCCACATGCAGCTCTGAGCCTCTTTTTGCAGGTAGAGACACAAAGGATGCCAGAACAACCGTGATGCCTGAAAACCAATCGCATAGCTTTCCCATCCTTTTATGGGCAAAAACAAATGGAAACGATCGTCAGCCTGTGGTGCAAGTTCAAGACAAAACAAAATTCCCCGAATTCCTTTCACAAGCCCAGCCCTGCCCGCAGGGAACCTGGGACCCCACCCAATCCGTGGACCCTGTTTTCTCAGTGGCTCTCTTCTGCTTTATGGACTTCTAGCTATCCACTGTGGTGGGTGGGAAAAGATTCTGTTTTATGGGTTCTCTTTTTTAAAAAAAAATATATTCATAAGTTTGGTGAGCAAACTCTTTCACCATGTTTAGATTTAGGCTCAGTCACTTAACCTGGAAGAGATACGCTAGGCTTTTGCGATGGGCCCCTTCCTTCCCTCTCCCTGCTTCTCAGTTTACATGCAGCTGCTGGGATCCAACAAGCAACAAGTTATTTATCACTCCCCTGCTTGATTTATGAGCTTCCCTGGTCAGGATGTCTTGTGCTGGACTGGAGAGTTGATCCCGGGTTTTGAGCCAGCCATTCTTCTGGCAGACTTCCCTCCTGCCTGCATCGAAGCGCTCAATACCCCACTTGCATTATCATCAGCCAAAGAGCTTCTCCTTACCTGAATCTCACTTTTCATTGGCTTTAATTAGCACAGGTATTTAGAAGTGCAGCTCCCATATTTCTCTATCATATCCCATCTTGCCTGGAACTGACGGGAATTGGAGTCCAAAATAGCTGGAACTATCATCAGGTTGTTTGGTTCCCAAGTCTGGGGTATTTTGATGCTCCAGTCCTCTCCTATTCAAACCAATGGGCGAGGGTCTTTTTAATACAGTTGTGGGGGGGGGGGGGGTTTGCAGAGCTTCTTCATTAGAAGTCTGTTTTGTTAAATCTGGTGTCACTTGCAATCTTTCAGAGACTAACTAGCATTGACTGAGACTAATCCCTGAAGACCGTTCCCCATTTTCTTTTAATTAAGGAAGGGACATTGCCCCAGCAATCTTTTTTCTCTGTCAAAATCTTGCATTCTTTTGGTGCCCCAACCCCAGAGCAGCTGAAAGTTGTACTAAGCAGTTATTTTGTTAAAGGGGCTCTTCTTTTCCTTTAAGCAATCAGTAAGCTGAAGTTACACCATGGGCATAGATGTCAGTGAAGAAGGGAGGAGGGCAAGCGATATAATATGTATTGCCGACTCCTCCTCTTAGAAGTGCAATGTGGTAACACACCTTAGAAAGGCCGGAGCTCGCCCGCAATGTCACGATGCGCATTCTATCATTTTGGCATCATTGTGAGTAGCTGTGGATGCCTACACAAATGGGTTTACCCTGAGACATTTCACTAACCATTTGTCCATGGTGAAGTCAGTTGATTCCCAAGGCAGGAAGGTCAGCCCAAAACCTACATGGTATCTCCCTCTCTGGTCCCTGCACAGCATCCCCTAGGACTATTCAGCTTTGGGCAACAGGAGAGCCATTCTTTCAAACCAGGCTGTACCTCTCATTGCCATTGGTGAGCTTGCTTATTACCAGCTCTGTATGTATGAGTGGTAGCTGTGTAATGAAGTAGAAGGAGGGAGAGAGGGAGGGAAGGAGGGAAAGAGGGACAGGGGGGAGAGGGGGGAAGGGGGAAGAGAGGGGGGAAGGAAGGAGGGAGAGGGAGGGAGGGAGGGAGCAAGAGGGAGGGAGGGAGAGAGGGAGGGAGGGAAGGAAGGAGGGAGAGAAGGACAGGGAAAGAGAGAGGGAGGGGGAGAGAGGGGGGAAGGAAGGAGGGAGAGGGAGGGAGGGAGGGAGCAAGGGAGAGGGAGGGAGAGAGGAAGGAGAGAAAGAGAGAGGGAGAGGGAGGGAAGGAGGGAGAGAGAGAGGGACAGGGAGAGAGAGGGAGGGGGAGAGAGGGGGAAAGGAAGGAGGGAGGGAGAGGGAGGAAGGAAGGGAGGGAGGGAGCAAGGGAGAGGAAGGGAGAGAGGGAGGAGAGAAAGAGAGAGAGGGAGAGGGAGGGAGGGCAGAACGCTCCTCTATTGCACCTGCCAGATGTGAGTCTATATGATAAAGCCACCCCTGCACACATGTTGGGTGTTGTGGGGTGGAGTTGTTTTTTAACACAAATTTACTGTATTCCATGAAAGGAATAAACTTACGTTCAAAAGTACCTTAAACAAAAATTGACATGTTGCATTCTGAAGAGAGAGAGAGAGAGAGAGAGAGAGAGAGAGAGAGAGAGAGAGAGAGATGACTCACACAGTGTCTCTCTCAGATCTGTCAGCTATTATTCAGGCTGTCCACTCTTGGACTCATCTAGATCCTCAAGCAGAGGATCAGCTCAAAAGCCTGGATGGTGAAGCATCTCTTCTCTTCCTTTGCCTCCTGTCTTCTTCAACCTTGGCAATAGATCTGCAGACTCGGAGAACTGGTGACTGACGGATACTGTAGTTAAATCCTAGCTGTACCTCAGGACCAATAATGGCACTCCTGGGATTGGCAGGCGGTTCTCCCATCAGCTGCTGATGTGGGGAAAGGAGAGGGGAAGGCAGCCTTCCCTGCAAGGGAAATGAGGACATCAGGCCTCTGGCTTCTTCAACCTAGAACGGAGGCAAATGGAATTGGACGCAGGGACAGTATGTCCACTACAGATGCATGATGGAGAACATGTCCACTGAGTCGTGCGGAAGAGCCATATATCAAAACTCTTTGGTTTTAGCCAGTTAGGTTATAGGATTGCTTAAATGGTAGTTTCGTAGATGCCTTCTCACTCTGTTGTGTGATAACCCACATTATCCCCAGTTAGTGAGGCACTGCCTGAGAATAATGTGAATTCACCTAAACGGGGAAGGCTGTGCCAGATCTTTTTCCTGAGAGGCAGCCAAGCTGAAATCTTTGGAGCATGCTTCAGATGCAGATGGGAAAGGAAAAGGATTATCTGTTTCTCACTTGGCTCTTGTTAGGTGATATAATATACCCAACGGGGATCAAATGTTGATGTACTGTATAACACACAGTGAAAACATAAAACCATGCAAACAGCCAGACCAGCTTTGACCGAAGTCCTGCTGAGGATGTCACCTAACCTGGTGACAAAATGTTCAGAAACTAAGCAGCAAGCTCAGACAACAAACCACCACAGGGGGAGAAAAAGGGCAACTCATTTTCCAAGCATGGGCTTGAAGACATCAAGAAAGGATACCATCAGAGCAATAAACTGGTCAAGGGATACGAATGCAAATTGCAACTTTTGAGCTGAGCTTTCAAATAACAGGCAGGCAGTCCTCTGCGCATATGGCAGTTGGGACTGGAATTTCCAATGCTAAGAAGTGTGGTTCTAAAGCCATCCCAGTTGCTGTCATTAACTAAATTTCACAGTTGTTAGAAGACGCAATTTCCTTCTGGCTTCTCACAACCATATAAAGAACGGTTGCTGGAATTGGGTATGTCTAATTTAATGAAAAGAAGGACTAGGGTTGACATGATAGCAGTGTTCCAATATCTCAGGGGTTGCCACAAAGAAGGGGGAGTCAAGCTATTCTCCAAAGCACCTGAAGGCAGGACAAGAAGCAATGGGTGGAAACTAATCAAGGAGAGGAGCAACTTAGATCTAAAGAGAAATTTCCTGACAGTTAGAACAATTAATCAGTGGAACAACTTGCCTCCAGAAGTCGTAAATGCTCCAACACCGAACATTTTTAAGAAGATGTTGGATAACCATTTGTCTGAAATGATATAGAGTTTCCTGCCTAAGCAGAGGGTTGGCCTAGAAGATCTCCAAGGTCCCTTCCAACTCTGTTATTCTATATTCTATAATCTACCACCCGAGCTACAGATATTTTCTATCATTTCTAGAGATGAGGTTTCTCACCCAAGACTTGGCTCCTTTGTGTGAGGCCAAATGAGATGTAGATTCTCCCCAGATTCTGGATGCCCATATATACTGTAGTAGAATGGCTCCAAGAATCCAGGAGCAAATTGGACTGACATGCTGCTATTAGTTTGTTCTTCTCTTTCCAAGATGAGATTTCAACCTTGATGATGGTAGGAGATTATGGAAATCGGCAGCTCAATGAACGTATCTTGAGGGGCATTGGATTGAGAAAATTGCTTTAATTCATCTGGGGTGGATCCTGATGATCAGCCATAAATGACTTGTCCTAGGAAGAACTCTGGGCTTGTATTGCTGAGCCTGCATTAGTACAAGGCTCCTCCTGTGTTGAGTCAACTGGATGGACTGTAGCCATCATATCTCAAGTTAATAAACTTCATTGATCACATGTATTAAATGGAAGGAGAAGAAATGCAAGTGATTTGTTTTGGAAAATGAGTTAGTTGGGACATGGTATATACCAGGGGTCACCAACCTTTTGTACCTTAGAACCTTTAAATCCCATGGACCACTAATATGATTTTAAAAAAAAAGATAAATAGTATTTAGTGCAATATAAAAAATGCAAATAATTTTTCTGCGGACCACCAAAATTTTCTCACGGACAACCAGTGGTCCACGGACCACTAGTTGGTGACTGCTGGTATATACGGTAGTCAAAACTATATTCCTGTCAATGAAATACCCAAGCTAGACAAAATCTGATTTGGTACCTTTAAAAGCAAGTACTGTAGATTCATTGCAACCTAAGCTTCATGGGCCATTTTGCATCAAATGTTCCTACATTCCTAACAATAAGAACCATTTGATGGTAGAACCAATTGCCTGGCAAGGTCAAGGGCTGTTCTGCATTGGAGGTGTTCAAGCAGAAGCCAGATAGCATCTGTCCAGGAAGTGTTGATTTGGATGCCTGCAGAGTGCAGAGAGAGAAAGAGACTCGGTGACAGAAATTGTTTTTCCAACTCCAGGATTCTAGGCTGTCATTGGTTGAGTATAATGAAGAAAATAGTGAACCATGGAACCTTATTTCAAGGGGAATAGCTTACTTGGTATTTTCCTGCTGTAGGTTTTTGTTGCTGTCATCTCTTGCCAAATTAGTCATTTTCCCAAAGCATCAATTCAACATTTGATTTCATGGAAGAAGGATAATTTGAGCCTTGCTATTTGTTGACAATCCCCCCCCCCATTTGCTTGTCTTCTTGGCTAGCTCTGTGTCAAGATTTAACTGCTTTTCTTCTTTCAAACCTTATCGCTATTCAACTTGCCAATGAACTAGGGGGGGGTAAGGGGGGAATGGAGTGCTGAGATTTTGGGCACAGATCTTGAGAGCCTGGAAACCATCAAGGTCACCACTGCAGGTGCTTGAGAAGGAGGTGGACTGTTCCCATAAAAAAGGGACATCTCATAATTGGACAATGTGATCACCCAGGAGTGGGGAGAAGAGGAAACTATTGTTTAACTAAGCAAGCATTTGACCTGGAAAAACAGAGCTTGTTTTGATTCTTCAGTACCAAAATGGTGTATCCAATAAAGTTTTACTTTTGCTCCTGAAAGTGTTTAGTTATTTTGGGTTCACTAGTCAGACAGTTGATAGTTGACTCTATGGTATTCTCAGGAGTCTTCTCCAATGCCAAAGTCGAAAAGTATCAATACTTTCTATCTTGCTTCTTGAGAGTCCAACTTTCACTTCCAAACAGAAAGAACAGGCTTTTAAATAGAGATGTGCAGCGAGGGGCTCGTCAGATATTCCTAAATTCCAGTATCCAACATTTCATGCCAGGATAACCAATGATAAAGACTATAATCCAACAACATGGAAAGGGCCACACATTTCCCCTGGTGTGGCCTAAGCAGCATGAAATTTAACTAATCCATATTTAGTGTTCAGAAAAGGAATATTGGGTAATGAAAATTACAGTAATTTTGCTGGATTAATTTATGGGTGTATAGGAGAGCCACTGCTGAGCATTGATTAAATGTTGGATTGAAGCTATTCAGCTTCAAATTCTTATGTGATCAAAAAAAATTCACTGCATGATTATAGACCATGCTGACAGTTTCAGCGTAAATTGTTTTCCAAGCATATTCTGGCAGTAACTGGGTGGGTTATTTAGAAGTATTCCATGTGTTCTCTTTTATTATTTGGGGGTAAAACAGAACAAAAAAAAACTTACTTAAGAAATGAATCTATACCTAAGACCAGAAATGGAATTCAATAAGAGTCAGAGATGGCTTGGTCTACCAAACTGTTATTATCTTAGGGAGTACCAAATGCAACAAAAGTAGTTAGAACATTTTCAGATTTAGTAATAAATACCACACATGCATATCATTAACAACAAGCCTCATAAGGTTTGTCATGGGTTTTGAGTGGCTCATCTCTTTGCCTAAGGTAATGGCCATGAGAAATCAAAACCATTCAATATTATATTGGGGATTACAGGAAAACAAATGATTAAATTCTAGGGAAGGGTATATCATCTGTATTGTCATCTATGCATCGTCTATGGGACCCATCATCTTCTTGAATTAGAATTTTACTCTGAAGGGTATTTTATCACTGTTAAATGCTATTTAAAGTATATAGGAGGAGCTGGGAAAGTGTTTTCCATCTGTAACTGGATTACTTATTTATTGTTCCGTTGTTCAGATTTACTGCCAGCCAAGAATGGCGAGGAGCAAACCGTTCAGTTCCTTCTGGAAGTGGTGGATATTCTCCTGACCTATGTGAAGAAGACCTTTGATAGGTCCACCAAGGTGCTGGATTTCCATCATCCTCATCAGCTCCTGGAAGGCATGGAAGGCTTCAACCTTGAACTCTCCGACAATCCAGAATCACTTGAACAGATTCTAGTGGACTGCAGAGACACTCTGAAATATGGAGTAAGGACAGGTGAGAGAATGTGTTGGGCCATTCATGAAGTAAAGAGTTTAGACCAGCGTTTCTCAACCTTGAGAGCTTGAAGAAGATGCGTGGACTTCAACTCCCAGAATTCGCCAGCCAGCATGAATTCTGGGAGTTGAGGTTCACACATCTGCAAGCTACAAAGGTTGAGAAACACTGGATTAAATTGTTAAAAGGTTTTGTTATCTGCCTGTATGTGAAAGTAACAGATGCAGAAGCTTTATTACAGCCTAGAAGGGAGAGACTATCTCAGAAACCAATACACACTAATTTATTTCATTATGTAAAACAAATGTAAGTACTGTGTAACCTTGTGCTGAAGAATCTGGTATGAGAGCATACAGCATAGCATCCAAACAAGAGTTCTGAGTGGGGGCATACCTGTAGCCACACTACTCAATGGCAAAAGAGATTTCCTAATGCTAACGTTGGCATATTTTGCCACCATATTATTTTTATTACGTTAGATTCAGAACATCAGTAACTTTTTTTTTCTCTTAAATCTGTTAAGCTTGACCACTTAGCTTGATAGTATAGAAGGGAGACGAATTATCAGAAATATATTTCCTCTGATCTTGACTCAAGGAACGGTCTTTCTATCCTTCCAATTTCCAAATATAACAACAAAAAGATTACCTTGAATAGATTTATTTATGTATAATTCTCTGAATTCTTTAGTAGCAAAGGTCCATTTGGTGCTTTTGTGAAAAATAAAAATATATACTGCAGGTTAATGGGAGAGCATCTCAGTATTATTGTTTTGGCTCTACAGTTAATCTTTCAATAAATTTTCCAGCTCCACAGACCTAGTTCACACATTAACCAATGCAATACACCCTTTATTTAAACAGAGTTTATTGAATTAACCATAATAGGTTAAGTTTACCTTACAGACTAAGCCAGATCCAAAGAAATCATAACATGGCTTAGATTTAGCATAATGGAAGGAGAAATTGTTGCTAAATTAAATAAAGCTTTCTCATCTTTGGTAGTAATCCAATTGGTTATTTATACTCCATGCTGTTAAGTACAGTATAACATTTTCACTATTATTTTATGAAGATGAATTGTTCTTGTTTTTCCACCAATGACCTGATTTTGATAGTAGGCATCTGAATTCTGTTTGAGAATGGGTGGAATTAATAGAGAGAGAGAAGGTGGAAAGGACGTTGCACAAAGAATAGGAGACAACTATGTGTCTCTACACTCATATTTGACTCGTGGAAATTGGCCATTAGAAAGACCCTGTCTGGAAATATTGTAAAGACATACCTTTTATAGTTTTAAAAATATAATGCAACAAATCAATTTGACCAATTGTAAGACAAAATGTGGTTGTAAGAAAGAACTAACTGGCGTAAATAAGGCTCTATTTAATTGTAAATCATATGGCTTTGAGATTAGATTTGGACCTCTTATTTAAGACATATATGAAAAAGTATCAGTAGGAAATTTATTTTAAATTCAATTTCCTTTTTTTTATTGAAAGAATTGACTTATCTCTCCAGGCAGTCACCCTGCCGTCCATGTATTCTGTATACACACATATGCCAAGGCTCCTTGCTTGTTGCTATCCTTAGAGAGGCTGCTGGGTGATTCATTTGTCACTCATATTTTGCATTTTACAACACTGGTTATAGCCAATTTATAATGGCACCCCTGAAAAATCCTAATTGCTTTTACCTGATGAAATGCAAGCTGCCTGTGTCCCAAGGGAACAATATCATTAGGTAAACGAGGACATAAATGAATTTGTACTTTTTTGTCTTTATGTTCCATAGACATTTCATACAAAAAAGAGGAGCGGGGGAGGGAAGAAGCGGGATTTGGATTCTTCAGTCATTAATACTTCCAACCTTACCAATAACTCATCATACCGCAGGGAAATCTCTGTTTCCAGTCATTTTTGAATGACTTCGGTCTTCTTTAATAAATTAGACTATTTGCAGAACAATCTGTTTCCAAGGTGAAATGATTACTTGAAATGCTTTTATTCCACATTGCAAGGGGAAGAAAAAAATCAACTACTAACAAGCTCTGCAGAGGAACTTATTTTCACAAAGAATAGCAGTAAGAGAGCAAACTTACCTTTCCCCCCCCCCCCCTGTATGAAAGGACTGGAGAGGTGAGTCAGGGTTACTGAATATGATTTCAGTAAAATATGAATCCAATGGGGAGCTAGAAGTTCTTGGTAGGTTTTTTTTCACTCAGATTCAACAATCAGTAAACAAGTGGAGGAGAGGCAACAACATTGGCCCAACTGGCAGCTCCTATTAAAGCCACTGTTCCTTCCCAGTATTAAGTTCACCCTTTAGAGGACGTGACACACATTCACTCCACTTAACAAATGCTCTCTTCCTCTGGATAGCTATACAGGAAAGATCTTAATGAAGGTTCTTCCCTATTCAGTAGTAATCTCTCAGGTTACCGAGTGCTGAAGGCAAACCAGAGAGAAAGATTATCATCACTGTGTCCTCCTTCTAAGCTTCCCAGAAGCATCTTTGGCCATTCAAGAAAAGAACAGGTGAAATAGACCTTTAGTCTGATCCAGCAAGAACAGGAGAGAGGGAGGGGGAAAAAGAATCTGCCACATAGGTATGGGATGCTTCATTAAAAGAGCTGCCTTGGGACAAAGGGTTGGAAATATACAATCCGCGTCTCCTAGCCCTAGAATTATTGAACCTTCTATAGCTCAGTCTCTTTTCAGGGACTTTGGGCAAAAGAAACTTTTTTGGGAGTGGGGCGGGGGGAAAGCAAATCAAGCATAAATTTTTACATCCTTAGGAAAGCCATGCTATTTTTTTTTCTTCCAAAAATGCAGATTGCCATGCGGGAGCCTTCTTTATATGTGTTCTGACCTAGGCTTCCTTAAAAAGCATGAAGCAGAGTCTTGGTCCCGGCAAAACCCCTTTTATTTACACAACTGTGAATTCCTTTCATTCGCAGTCAACAAGGCTTGGCAAACAGTCTTTCAGAGGAATATTTATCAACACAAACCTTATCTCACTTGGAAACCTGCCAGATAACTGGTTTCCAAATGCAATGTAAGGCAAAACTTGGCACAGAGTCTCTTAGAGTCACAAACAGAACTTTCCACTCTTGAACCAACCAACCGAATTGTTTCTTGCAAAAGGCCCCTCCCCATTGGCTCCTCTTTTTTTTCCTATGGGAGGGGCCAATCACCTCTAAGTTGTGGCTTTACTCCCAAGTCAACCCTGCTTTCTTAGTTGTTCTTGTCTTTTGGCAACTCTGGGAATGCGCATACTGGGAACAAGCTCCAGCTGTTCCTCTGCCTCACTGCTGCCTAGCTCCCTCTCTGCCTCCAACGCAGAGCCCTCATCTGAGCTTTCCCCAGCCCCCAGGACTGGCCCATGATCCTCCCCAACCTCCTCACTGTCCGACTCTGCTGCCAGCTCTGCTGGCCGCCAGCGGGCCACAACAATATGCATGGAGTTATCTATGGCAATAGGACTTCTCTGTTCCTTTCATAAGTAGGGAGATTCCTGGTTGCATAATGGGGAAACTCCTTTCTGTGAGCAGAGTGTTTTCCTTTGTGCAAGAGAAAAGGCTTCTCATGTTTGGTTGGTTTGCTCTCTAATTTGCATTGGACCAACAATATTGCTTTTCAATCTCAGAGAATGGTAAATTGGCTGTCTAATCTAATGAGACCAGGGAAGTTCTGTGGTGGTTTGATGAAAGTAGGAGATCACCCTGATTTTCAAGGGAACTATCCAGCATTGTAAAATATGAAGATCGAGGGGGGTCTCCTAGGGACTAAGAAAAAGCTATGGAAGTTTTTCTCAATGGGTCTAATATTTTAAAGCAGGGATGTCAAACTCGATTTCATTGAGGGCCTCATCAGGGTTGTGTATGATCTCAGGGGCCGGGGTGGGGCCAGGGGGCATAGCCAGCTCAACATCACTCCTGTCAGGGGTACCTGTGATGGCCCAAGTGCTTTGCCAGTGAAAATGGGCTCCCAAGCTCTGTTTTTGGCTGCCACGGCCTCCTGCAGCCCTCTGTCAGTAAAAACGAAGCTCAGGAGGGCTGCGTTTTCACTGGCAGAAGCACCATGGGCCAGTCCTTCGCTGTTTCCAGGGTGGCCCTAGGGCCCAGATCTAAGCACCCCAAGAACCGGATTCACCCCCGAGCCTTGAGTTTAATACCCCTGTTTTAAAGGGACCCTGATTTTGATATCACTTAAGATTGCTTCTTCATTAGCAAGATTCTTAAATTTGTACAGCTTTCTTCTGCCTGAAGAATGTAATAGCATTAGCCCAGGTCCCAATTTGGACTCTGCTGAAGTGTCAGTGCTAACCATGTAATTACTACTGCTAGGATTGTGGTAGGAATGTGACATTCCAACTGAGGTAGATTGAATTCTCAACTATGCTTGTCTTTGGCTTTGGAGTGTGGCCTACGAATAGATCTTCTGATGGGATGTTCCTGTGTAAATCCACAACCAGAAGGTGGCAAGATTGTAATGTACTATTTTACTTCAGAAGTTTGCCTTTAAAAACCCTGTTCATATGAGGCCTGGTGGAGAAAGCAAACATCCTTCTTGCACCTGTTGAAAAATGCAGCAGAGTTCTTGCCTACGGCTTTGAATTGCTGTCAGAAAAAATCAGTATCTGTAAGGCACAACAAATGCAAAAATAACCTTTGGATTGGAGATCACTTTTTATCATTCTCCAAGTTTGGTCATATGTATTGCTGCAGCAAGACATGCTAGTCAGAATTTGGCATGACAACTAAGCTACTCACCAAACATTTCATACTAAGGATAGTAGCTAAAAAGGGCATACAGTATAGGATGCTACTAAAACTATATCAGTATATGCCACTCCTAGTACTGTTACTGCCTTGGACTGTAGGAATTAATAGATGACTAAATAAATAAACAGTGGCAAAATATGTTTGCTCTTTGCCTACAAATTATGAGAGTTAATTAGTTTGCCTACAAAGATCATCTTTGTAGAGCCACGGTGGCGCAGTGGTTAATGCAGTACTGCAGGCTACTTCTGCTGACTGCTGGTTGCCTGAAATTTGGCAGTTTGAATCCCACCTGGCTCAAGGTTGACTCAGCCTTCCATCCTTCCAAGATTGCTAAAATGAGGACCCGGATTGTTGGGGGCAACATGTTAACTCTGAAAACCATTTAGAGAGGGCTGTAAAGCACTGTAAAGCAGTATATAAGTCTAAGTGCTATTGCTATTGCTATCTTTGGAATCAGCTTTACTTAATCTGGTGTTTTTCAGAGGTGTTGGACTAACTCCCATAATCCCCAACCAGCATGATATTTTGACTAGTTTGAGTTGAGGTCTAGCAGATCTGGCCAACACCAGATTGAAAAGATTGTTCAGTCTCTTAAAACAGGGGTGTCAAACTGGCGGCCTGCCGGCCAGATGCATCACGCTCACTCCAGATCCGCGAAGGGGAAAAAAATGTTGTAATATGTCATGTGACAGCAACATGACACAGCAAATTTGACACCCGTGCTCTAAAACAACAAAAAGGTGAAAGTGAAAGATATAGGCAAATGGCTCCACAACTTTCATGAGAACAGGATCTACTGTCTTTCTCCATAGCTAGTTCCTGCTGCAAGTTAAATCTGTTTTCTAATGTTGAAGCTATGTTTCTTTCATTTAAAATAATGAGATATTATTCCATATTAATCCTTAAAACCCATAAACACTTTAAAATAAATAACATGCTTATTTCACATTTACAGGGCAATCTATAATTTATTTTAGAATGAAGTCTCACTACATTCCAAAATGCTTGCTACTGGTAGATATGCATAGGGATGAAGTCTTCAATATGTTAACATGTTATAATGTAATTATCCCAGCATAAATACCAAAACAGACATTTCTTCATACATCTGAGTTCGACTTCATTCTCCACATTAGTTTCAAGGGAAGATAGTTTAATGGATTGTGTTTCAGAGTAGGATGTTGAAAGATAGGAGGGAGGGAGAGAGGGAGGGAAAGGAAAGGAAAGGAAAGGAAAGGGAGGGAGGGAGGGAGGGAGAAGAAAGGAAGGAAGGAAGGAAGGAAATTTTCTTTTCTATCTCCTACTAAGAGCAGTTCCTGACATCTACAAATGACAAAGAGGAAGACTAGCATTAGCAGCAGGCAAGGGAAATATAGATCGGGCTATGCCTTTAATGGGAAAATCACTATCAAAGCAATCACTGAAATACCCAAATGTGCTTTTTTTCTTTTAAGAGGCAACTGGACTTTCTGGTAAATCACTGAAACAATAGTGTATTTGGGACCAGAATTTCCAAGCAAGGCGGTTATTAAATGAGTCACATCCAATTTTACAACTTATGCCACAATGAAACTGTTAGGGTGTGTGTAAAAAGTATTTGTTGCTTGTGCAACGAGCAGAGCAGAAACACACAGGGAAGGAGATAAACGTGCGGCTCGTGTGAGAAAAAATAGTTTATCTACAAGTAACAAACAGTCTCGGTGTAAGTAAAACAGTCCAAGGTCATAAACAGTAATATCAGTCCAGTAAGTATCTTCCCTTACCAAAGCAAACAGACTTTAGTAACTCTTGGTATACAGTACCATATAATAGACTCAGTAAGCAACAGGATACAAACAGGTATCACTCAGGAAGAACTAGGCAGAACCAGGAAGATCCAGAAAGAATCAGGAAGATCCAGAAAGAAGCAGGAAGAACAAACGCTTCTCTGTGCTGCTTATTTATGCACTGCAGCCTAATTACAGGGTTCAGCAAACCCCGATTACGTGGCTCAGTTGTTTCTTAAAGAAACAGATACATTGCCTGACCAACAAGTTAGGAGTAAGCTGCAAGCTGAACCTAACATTCTCCCCATTGGGCAGGACAATATACACAATAGATACAAAAAGAAAAACACACATCCAAATCATACATTGTACAGTAGTATCAGGTACATTTCAGATTCTTAATCCAAATCTTTCACAACAATTGGTGTGTTTAATGGCACCTTGTGCTTTAGTAAAGTTATCAGCAATATTGTCCTCCGATGCGCAATATTCCAATGTAATCATGTTATCCTTAACACATTGCCGAACATTCAGATAACGTATATCAGTGTATTTAGTCCTTGTCTTTACAGCAAGATTCGTTGCCATTTTAATGGCTGCCTGGTTATCTTCATAAACCGTAATAGGATAGTCCATTTTGAATCCAATATCTTCCATCAACTGTTTATAATAAATCAGTTCAGTACATGTAAGTGATAGACAAGAAAACTCCGCTTCCATGGTAGACAAACTGATATGTTTCTGGCGAATTGATCTCCATCCAATCAGGCAGTTATCCAACATGATTGCAATTCCAGATGTAGAAGTTCTGTCAAAACTGGCATCAGCATATGCCTTTAACATCATATTGGCATTTGGTTCTAAATACATAGCAAAATGCAGAGTTCTTTTAAGATACCTAAGAACACGTTTTGCAGCCTGCCAATGCCTATCAGTAGGCTCTGAACTATATTGTGCTAGTTGATTAACACTAAAAGCTATATCAGGCCGTGTCCAGTTGCTCAAATACGACAAACTGCCTATTAATGATTGATACAGTTCTTTACTGAACTGTGGACTCTGCAAACTATCCTGTTGGAATTCCTGTGCCATAGGAGTCTTGGCAGGTTTACATAATTCCATCCCATATTTTTTTAACAATTTGCAGATCTTATTAGTTAGGAGTAAGCTGCAAGCTGAACCTAACAGAAACGAATCACTGCAGTTGTTAAGTGAATCATACACTGTTAAGTGAATCCAGCTTCCTCCATTGACTTTGCTTGTTGAAGCCAGCTGGGAAGGTCACAAATGACAATCCCACGGCCCTGGGATACTGCAACTGTAGTAAATACAGGTCAGTTGCCAAGCGCCTGAATTTTCATCACGTGACCAAGGGGATCCTGCACATGATTGTTAAGTGCAAGGAATAATTGTAAGTCACTTTTTTCAGGGCTGTTGTAAATTTGAACAGATGCTAACTGAATGGCTGTAAATTGAGAACTACTGTATTTTTTCCTATTCATAAAATTAAGAAGGAATGCCTTCTGAACTCACAATTCCTCTACAACAGACATATTAGACATGCAGCCCACAGGCTGCATCCGGCCTACAATAGGCCCAGAGCTGTCCCGTGAGGCCGTCCTGGAGATAGCTAGGGACCCGGCCCACCCTGGCCACGCCCATGCAGTTGGCCATGACAACCAGGCCACGCCCACCCCAGCCCCCCAAGGACAAACAAACTGATACGGCCCACAATGGGATCGAGTTTGACACTCCTGTTCTACAACATTACTGGTAAATGTATAGAATTTGATGTCTCTTCTCTATTTTCTCTATAATGGATATAAATATGAATGAACCGATAACTATGATATTTAAGCAGCTGTCTTTTTTTTTCCCTAGGTCACCCTCGCTTTTTCAACCAGCTTTCCACGGGGCTTGATATCATTGGTTTGGCTGGGGAATGGCTGACCTCTACAGCTAATACAAATATGTAAGCACAGCTTTTCTTTTCTTTGGTACCCAGAAATCAGATTCAAATCCGAGGGGATCGCGGCCAAAGTTGAGTTGTATACCTGCACTTCAGGAAAGGCCTAGTTAAGGGATAATCTCTGAGCCTCATTGCTATTAAACGCAGCATTCAAAACTTTTTAAACAAGCAGTAAACCTTCAGACTTATGTCCATGTGAATTTTTACAAAAGATAAAAACAAGAAGACAGGGAAAAGTGGTTTCCTTAGCTCTCTTCGCTTTTCTTCACCTGTGTCCTTTCACTCTTCTCTGAGAGGCAGAAAGATAACGAAGTATGCTTAGATGAATTAATTACAGGTTATCCCAAAGTGCTTTTTCAAGAAGCAATTGGACTTTCTGATTTTTCTTTGAAGAAAAACCAGGAAGACCAGTTGCCACTTGAAAAAACAATTTTGGGACAAGATGACTGAGAATCTCCATAGACATTTAGTAGTTACAGGTTACTGTACAAATTGTAGCTAGAAAATATTGGAAACGCTAAGGCAGCCCTGGGGTTATGCTGTTCTATGGTGTTTACGGGGAGGTTAATGGGTCTGCAATGTGAGAGGAAAAGAGAAACAGCCAAAGCAGAGGTCAGCAAGTTTTTTTCTATAAAGGGTTGGAGCCTGCCCCTTCTCAGTCTTATTAGGCACAGCTGGCAGATTTGCTGCCAAGGAGCACAGCAGCCATTGACCTTGAAATCAGGTTAATTAAAACCAAGACCAAGCTTTCAAGATTTGGCTTGAACTGCCTGTCTGTGGTCATAGAAAAAGCTTATAAGATGCAAAATGGAAAAACAATTCCCTCACTGGAAGCATTAAAGGTAAAGGTTCCCCTCGCATATATGTACTAGTCATTCCCGATTCTAAGGGGTGGTGCTCATCTCTGTTTCAAAGCCGAAGAGCCAGCGCTGTCCAAAGACATCTCCATGGTTATGTGGCCGGTATGACTAAACGCCAAAGGCACACAGAATGCTGTTACCTTCCCACCAAAGTTGGTCCCTATTTTTTTACTTGCATTTTTTGCTTGCTTTCAAACTGCTAGGTTGGCAGAAGCTGAGACAAGTAACGGGAGCTCATCCCGTTACGCGGCACTAGGGATTCGAACCACTGAACTGCCGACCTTTCGATCGACAAGTTCAGCATCTTAGCCACTGAGCCACCATATCCCCTTTTGAAGCATTAAAAGAGTGTAAATAGGAATAGGAATCAAGCTAGTGGAAGGCACTAGTTAGTTTTACATTTCTCACAAATGCTGTTGTTACTGCATTTATTTATATTAAAGTCCAGATAGGGGATATGAAATGCCTGGTAACCATTGAAATTGGCCTTTTGATATAAAAGCCCGTCTCCTGTTCTCTATGAGTGTGATATAGAAAAATAGGAGATGACAACTCTGTCCTGATCTGCAAGACCTTTATAAAGAATGACAGGGCTGCATTCATCCCATTCAAAAGTGAATTTAGATTCTTGTTCTATGTGTTTTGTCTCTTGTGTGTCATTGCATGCTATGATGGCTACATTCATAAGTGGTTGAAAATGCCTCGAGACAGAAAAGCTGTGTGTTATAAGATGGAGGCATTTCACTTGCAAACTGAAAAGGAAATGTCTAATTGTCCACTAAGGAGGTTCTGTGGAGCCCATGTTAGCTTGGTGAAATAACATATATGTTCTTCTGTTGAATTCTGCACAATATTTGACCTGAGAAATCTTCCTCATTTGCTTTAGTGTACAATAGTCTGTATATTCTTTCTTGTGCGTTTGATTTTTCCATTCAGTGCTACTATTCAAAGCAGCAAAGGGACCTATTTTTAATTAAGCTGATTTATGCTCCACAGTATCCTAGAAAAAAATATTGAAGTACCCAGTCCAGACAATTAAAATTTATATTCCATGGAATTCAGTGAGATGATGGAGTATTTTTATCATTATTCTCCAGTGAAATGTATGTCTAATTATATATTAGATTTATTACCTGTTTTTCATTCAAGGTGCAGGGGTGCTATTCAGCAGGTTCTGACAGGTTCCGGAGAACTGGTAGTGGAAATTTTGAGTAGTTCGGAGAACCGGCAAATGCCATCTCTGGCTGGCCCCAGAGTGGGGAGGGAATGGAGATTTTGCAGTATCCTTCCCCTGCCATGCCCACCAAGCCACGCCCACCAAGCCATGCCCACAGAATTGGTAGTAAAAAAATTTGAATTCCACCACTGTCAAAGTGGTATACATAACACTCCTCATTTTTCCCCACAACAACAATCCAATCCTGTATGGTATGGCACGCTGAGAAAGAGTAACAGGACCAAAGGAAGTGCTCCCAGCAAGCTTCCATGGTTGATGGTAGACTAGAACTTGAGTGTCCTTACCTCGATCCAACAATTTAGACCTCGGTTAAAGATTTTTGTTTTAAGGCTCCTCCACACGGCCAAGTTAAAGGTTATTTGCCCACCACTGAACTAGCAAAAAACTGAATTAACATGACATTTCTTGTTTTTATTGCCAATTCCTACTCGGCCAAAGCTATGCTGTCAGCAAATGTCAGGCATTCTTCTTTACTGCAAACAGATACATGGAGGAAAGGAATTTTTCTTTTTCCTTCCACTAAATTCCACCAGGAGGGAAGAAAACATCACTCTCCTTATGGAGGGATACCACTTGCTAACTTCTCATAAATATCTAAACTGGTGACTTTATCACCTACCAAAAATTGCTCCAGGAATGTGTAAAAATGCCTCAGTTGAGCAGCTAACAGACATTTGGTGGGATTTGCAGTGCAGCATCATGGCCATTCCTGCTGCATCACCCAACCCATTTTCTGTCACTGCTCCCGTGGTAATAGTTCTAGATAGGGTTAGAGCTCTTTTGGAAGATTGCTAGATCCATGTATAAGCATAGCGCATCTAAACAGCTGACAGTAGTATGGTGGGATATATCACAGATTAGGAAAGAAATTCCTGATGCATTATATTATCCCTACCAAGCGCTGCTAGTTCCGTGCTTATATGTGACCTTATAACACAATTACTAACAAACATACTTTGCATTGCAGTGCTTATTTTATTACAGGTAGTCCTCACCTTATGACCATAATTGAGCCCAGAATTTATGTTGCTAAGTGAGACATTTGTTAAGAGTTTTGTCCCATGTTATGACTTTTCTTGCGACATTTTTTTTTTTAATTTGATTTATATGCCGCCCTTCTCCGGAGACTCAGGGCGGCTTACAATGTGCTAAGCAATAGCCTTTATCCTTTTGTATATTTATACAAAGTCAGCTTATTGCCCCCACAAACTGGGTCCTCAATTTACCTACCTTAGAAAGGATGGAAGGCTGAGTCAACCTTGAGCCTTGGCGAGATTCGAACCTGCAGTAATTGCAGGCAGCTGTTCTTAATAACAGGGTGCTTTAGACCACTGTGCTACCAAGGCTCTGGTAAGTGCCTTTGTTAAGTGAATCACTGCAGGTGTTAAATTAGTAATCCAGTTGTTAAATGAATCCGACTTCCCCATTGACTTTGCTTGTCAGAAAGTCGCAAAAGGTGATTTCATGATCCTGGGACACTACAACCGTCATAAATATGAAGCAGTTGTCAGGCATCTGAATGTATTTTTTTTTCATATATATTTTTTATTATTAAAATATAAACAAAAATACAAAGACAATACAAACAAAACAAAACTCCCACCACCCACCACACCCAGGCATCTGAATGTAAATCACGTGACCATGGGGATGCTGCAATGGTCTTAAGTGTGAAAAATGGTCCTAACTCACTTTTTTCAGTGCTGTTGTAACTTTGAATGGTCATTAAACAAACTGTTGTAAATTGAGGATTACCTGTACTTGTAAATTCCTACTCCCACCCCAGGTTTCCCCAGGCATTAATTGATTCCTACCCACGATTATTTACCTACCTGAAGCTGGGTACTTCATATTGTAGCACTTAAGCAGGCATGTATTTATGCGCTTTTTTGTTGATTCTTCATTTATTCCTTGAATGCATTGTATGCAAATCTCCATGATCTTTTGCACACAGGAAAAGCCTTCTGGTCACAGAAGGGCGTTTCAGGAACCAGCCGATTATTAAATAAATTAAACATTCTACCACAGCCCTTTAGAAACACGATACGCTGAGCATATATAATAGAGCGGACATGTTTGTTCTTTGAAACGATGTTGGTTCCCTTGATACGTTTAATTTGCTTTTTTGCTGGAAGCTTCATTTCTTTGTGAAAAGGCCATTCGGCGCTTGGTTCCCTTTGGAGAGCTTTTCTCCCTTTGTGGTCCTGCTTTTTCATTATTCCCGGTTGCCTGCAGTGACAGCAGCAACAGAACACACATTAGCAGGCTGTTCTTGTGGCCACTGTTTTCTTCCCAGATAAACATTACATAATTCCAGCATATGGCTGGGAAAAATAAAAAACAGGGCAAGGTCAATTTAAAGGTGGAAAAAGGCCCCCTACCATCCCTGCCATAGCAGGCAAGTTCAATGGTCCCATATTTGTTTGTGTGGAGTATGCCACTCTTTCCACTGGCAGCTTGGGGGCTGCCATCACTGCTTACAGCATCTGCCTCCTAAGGCCAGCCCCATCCATTTCACTGTCATGCAAGGAATAAAAATTATAATGGCAGCTGTTAGTGGCAACTGCATTCTACCCATCTTTTTCCCTCCCCGGGAACATCTCCAAACAATGCAATGGTTGAGATGGGCTTGAGAAACGACCAGGAGCAACAATCAAATGCATTTCCTTGTCACTGCTAGTGAAAGGAAATCCTGTGTCCCGTCCCCCCCTCCCCAAAAGGAGGGGGAGGGTTCTTATATCGATCTCTCTTTGGTGGCTGTGATTTCTTCCCTTCCACTTCCGCAGAATGGAAGCTGAACCAACCTAGTCACTGAACCTGACCTTGTTTTTTTGTACTAGCAAACATTTTGCCGAGCTTTCTGGGAAAGTTAAAATGGTGGCCACTGGGAGGAGCTGCTGAGGTCTGCTCGGCTTCCACAGTAACCATGGAGAATGGAAAAAGAAACAGAAAAAAAAGAAAGAAAGAAAAACCATCCAAGGGGTGGGGAAATGATCCCTAAGTAAATGAAATGGCAAGAGAATAGAAAACGTACCAGATATTGTTGAATGAAATACAAAATGAAATACCTTATGATTCTTGATGAATGTATTTTTTCTTTTATGTAACACTGAGAGCATATACACCAAGACAAATTCCTTGTGTGTCCAATCACACTTGGCCAATAAAGAATTCTATTCTATTCTATTCTAAAATATGCAGGATTTCCAGCTTTGATGTCCAAGGCCTTATATCTGTCCTAGCATTGTGTCACTTAGGGTAGATGCCCAACACAGAATAAATCCTGCCCTTCCTCTGGAGGTTGCAGTATCAGGAGGGCCACCTTGCTGGATCTTCAGCAGGATTTGTTCAGCATCCTTCAGTCTACCTTTTCATGTTACGTTGCTTACTTACAACGGCTGACTTTTTAAATCATAGACTGTGTCACCCCACTGTGTTCCTTTTATTGCTTTATTGTTGCAAACCTTGCTCGCTTTGTGGTAAGCAAAGGTAATTAATTGATTCATTATTGAATATTAAAGTAAATCCGATGTGTTAATACCGTAGGAGTGCATAATGCTCTGTACTTCATAGGAGCCCTATCAAATTGTTTGCTCAGAAAGTTGTGATTGGTCATAGATCCCCTGTTAATGTACATTCAGAACGAGTTGTATCCGTAGGTTCATGCGATGTTCTTTGGAAGTGTTGTTGTTGTTTATGTTCTGGTTACAAGTAAGCATTGGACTGCATGGCTTAAATGGTCTTTTCCAATGTTATGAGCCTTTATGTTTGGCAGCTCCTCCCACAGTAGCATACTATTTTAATTGTTGAGGCATAACCATTTACTGTCTTGCTGTAATAGCTGGCAGGACTTAGTTGCGATCTTTGTTAGTAGAGTAGAAGAATTATATTACGGCAATTAGCTCCTCTTTGGTTTATTTCCAGTATAGTTTCAGTGAGACGTAATATCCTTCTGCTGCAACCTTAATGAAGGAAAACTTTCCACTCCATACCCAAAGTAATTCTTTTTTAGCCTTTTCTTGATCCTCAAAGAGAACAAAATGGCTTTATATGGGAATTTTTGGTACATGGGGAGAAATAGACGATATATTAAACTGTAAGCTAGGGGTATTATGTTTTGTACTAAATGGACAAAACAGTGAATTGCCGTTTTGTTACCTGTAATTAGTAATTAGAATATCTCCCTTTTTAATAACTGCTGGAGGTATTGATAGTGTGGCATTTATAATTAGCTCTCTGGAGAAAGCCAAATACATTCCTGTAAATATGACTTTTTTAAAGCACAAGTATTTCTAATTTTCTTTCTGAGTAGCTTTCTGATGGTGTTAGAATACTGTTTTCATAACTTTCTGTGTTTGGGAAATAGAAACCAGCATTTTGTCAAGTAAAAATATTTACAAGTGGTCCTCAATTTATGACCACAACCGAGCCCAAAATTTCTGTTGCTAAGTGAGACATTTGTTAAGTGAATTTTGCCCCATTTGACAACTTTCCTTGCCACATTTGTTAAGTTAATCACTGCAGTTGTTAAGTTAGTAACACAACTGTTAAGTGAATCTGGTTTCCCCATTGACTTTGCTTGTCAGAAGGTCGCAAAAGGGGATCCTATGACATCTGGGACACAGCAACTGTCTTAAATATGAGCTAGTTGCCAAGCATCTGAATTTTGATCACATGACTGTGGGATTGCTATAACGGTCGTAAGTGTGAAAAATTGTCATAAGTGACTTTTTTCAATGCTGTTGTAACTTTGATTGGTCACTAAGCGAACTGTTGTAAATCAAGGATTGCCTGTATTTATTTATGTTTGTTTACGCAGGTTTACGTATGAAATTGCACCTGTTTTTGTACTCATGGAACAAATAACACTTCGAAAAATGAGAGAGATTATTGGATGGTCCAATAAAGATGGCGATGGAATATTCTCACCTGGTAGGTTTAATTCCATTTTTTTTATTGAATAAATGTTTAACAAAATAAAACCAATGCAAATATTAGAAAATAAAGAAAATAAAAAGGATAGTGAATAAGACAGAAAAAAGAAAAAGAAAGGAAAGAAATGATCATTAAAAAGGGCCTTCCAATCTTTTTGACAGTGATTATAAATGCATGAATATTGTACCTTTTCTGTCTAAGGTTACGTCATAATTTCCTTCTTTCATAAGGTACTCTTTATAATCTTCTAACCCATAAATCACACATTCATTTTTTTTCTAATTTCAGCAAAAAGTCCATAAAGGATTTCCAGGCAGGTTCCACTCCATTCTTGACAAGTTGTCTCTAGCACCCAGGTGGTCAGTAACAGAGGTGGTATTCAGCAGGTTCTGACCAGTTCTGAAGAACTAGTAGCGGAAATTTTGAGTAGTTCATAGAATTGGTAAATACCACCTCTGACTGGCCCCGCCCCCATCTATTCTCTGCCTCCCGAGTCCCAGCTGATTGGGAGGAAATGGGGCTTTTGCAGTAACCTTCCCCTGGAGTGGGGAGGGAATGGAGATTTTACAGTATCCTTCCCCTGCCATGCCATGCCATGCCCACCAAGCCACGGCCACAGAACCAGTAGTAAAAAATTTTGAATCCCACCAGTGGTCAGTAATGCTGCAAAGCCCAATCAGCAACTGAACATAAGCAGATAGTCTGTATCAGTGGTGGGTTTCAAGTAATTTAACAACCGGTTCCCTGCCCTAATGATTTCTTCCAACAACCAGTTTGCCAAACTGCTCAAAAAGTTAACAACCAGTTCTCCCGAAGTTGTGCGAACTGGCTGAATCCCATCAATGGTCTGTATGCTTTTAGACCTATCATATGTAACTCAGTACAGTAAGTCAGAAAAACTTATGCTTTTTAATTTAACTTCGTTATTCTGAAAAGGTGGTACTAGACTCCTTTTGATTTTTGGCTTTCAGTTACAGTCTCTAAATTACTTTCCTTCAGAGGCCAAACAAAGGACATTCTCCTATTTTATAACTTGCATAACTTTTAGGTTTTTAACCTGCTTACTTATATTAAATGAGGCTAACTATATATACTGAGTGGTTTTCTATGCTTTTAGTGTTGCGTATTTTAATTATTGCCATCTTCAATATTAGCAAAGTTAACTTTCCTAACCTTTCTTGATAATGTGAGTTAAGATAGTCAAAATATTAACTAACATATTAACTAAAACCTTAATATGCTTCCCTTTTAATAGAAATGTAAAAATGTTCTTGTTTGTGTGTAACCATGACAATATCCAAAACAACACAAAACAATTGGGACCAATAGAATTTCTATTGGTCCCAATAGAATGTTTAAGCAGAGATTTCAGGAAACTATATCTTATTCTCCACTTCCTGAGGAATGTTGTTGAATTTGAAGTTTTTGCAAATATTATCTTAAAAAAGGTAATTACCTTAAAAAAGGTAATATTCATAAAATGGGAGAGTTAGCCTTGAGTAAAAACAGAGGTGATTATCATTAACTTTTATCTATTGGTTCATTGGATATTGATGCTTTTTTGGCTACATTTGCAACATAGTTCATGAATACCATTTATACCTTTCTCATAGAACTGTATCAGACTTCTTATTTTCATGTTTCTAATACTCTATTGTTGGGTCCTCTCATTATAGGTGGCGCTATATCCAATATGTATAGCATCATGGCTGCCCGTTATAAATATTTCCCAGAAGTCAAAACCAAAGGCATGGCTGCAGTGCCTAAACTGGTCCTTTTTACCTCAGAACATGTGAGCTCAATAATTTCAATTAACATGATTGTGATTACTGGATATTGTGATTTTTGTCATCAGCCTTGTTCTGGAGAGATTAAGTCTATTTTGTTTCATTTTCCTTCTTCCTCCTTAGCATTTTGGAGTTCAAAAGCATTCATAGCAAATTAACATTATCTATTGATCGTTGTTTCAGAGTCACTATTCAATAAAGAAAGCTGGAGCTGCGCTTGGATTTGGTACTGAAAATGTGATTTTAATAAAGTGCAATGAAAGGTGAGATATTTATACATCTTTAGCTGGGTGTCTTTGTGTTTATGTTTAGGTTGGAACAATGCTAAGGACATAATAACAGCATCAGTGAATTCCCTACTGTTGTTTCATTTCTGTTTAGTCCTTTTTTCATTCTTCTTTCTTGTATGTCAGATTTGGCTTTCACATTTCACTTTGGTTGCAGGGGCAAAATAATACCTGCTGATCTAGAAGCCAAAATCCTGGATGCCAAACAAAAGGTATTTTTTTAAAAAAAAAAAAGAGGAAAAGATCTCCTACTTAATTTTCTTATTTTATTTAGAATATGTTTACAATTTTGACACAGTAGCACTTACTTCTAAATAAATGTGTATCAGCTTGCATTCTTCATCCATCACATTAAAAGGCAGGTTAACTATAAGAACTAATAGGCTCAGAAGCATAAACTGGAACTGAAGAAACTTCTTGGATGAGAAGTGAAATGTTTGCAAAGGAAAAGAAAACAAAGAAGCCCAGCTGCCTTTTGGAAAAAGCACCTCTGGGATATCATGACCTGGATGATTGAGAATCTCCATAACCACTAAGCAGCATAAATGGCCCTCTCCACCTTCCACATGTGAATTTCCACAGGGAACGCATTCCATGTTATAAGTCAAATTCTTGGAAAAAATTCTCCTGATCCTTCAGCAAAGTTCTTGTGTGGTTCTTGAAATCTTATTGAAGATTAGAATATATAATTGGTTTTTAGCCAATTCACCTTATAAGAATACTGATAAACTAAGACAAGAATTCTCATAGTAATGTCCCTTCCTTTGTATATTTCATTCCTCTTTGAATGGACTCATGTGACTATTTTCTCTTTGCCAATTGTATCATTATTACAATTGTCTCACAATGAGATTCATGAGGGCAACTTCTTAATAATTTTCACTTCCATTAAGATTTATCACCAATTTTAGTTAAAAGAAAAGGAGCAGCTATATTTACTGTACATCTCATACTCGTTCTTAAGGTTACAATTTACTTCAGGAATGTCAAAAATGTGGTCAGGGCTCACTCATCTCCTTCTGGAAACCTTTTGATGTACTCTTGAACCACCTCAAGCCCAGGGACTTCAGTATAGCATGATGTGAAACCAAGTATGGTACGACCTCTATGTCGGTAGAAGTTGTACATCCATGCTTTACATCATGAGTGCACAAATTTGGCTGAAGGTCGCATTTAGATATTCTGGATTGTACAGAAAACAAGATGTATATAGGTAGTCCTCTATTTAGGATCACAACTGAACCCCAAATTTCTGTCGCTAAGCAAGGCATTGTTAAGTGAGTTTTGCCCCATTTAACATCCTTTTTTTTTTTGCCAAAGTTTTGAAGCAAATCACTATAGTTGTTATGTGAATTTGGCCTCCCCCATTGACTTTTGTAAGTCGCCCAGAATTGTTTTGAAATGAGATCAGTAGCAAATAAATATCATCATCATCGATTTTGCTTATCGAACTGGAAATATTACAACTGGTGATCAGTGCAAGTGATCATAAATATATGTCGGTAGCCAATTGTCCAAATTTTGATGACATGATCTTTGGGATTCTGCAATGGTCATAAGTGTGAAAATCAGTCATAAATCACTTTTTTCAGTGCTGTTGTAACTTCGAACACCACTAAATGATTGGTTGTAAACTGAGGACTATCTAATGCAGTAAGAATAAAAAGCAATATCATCCAGAGGAAATCCCCACTTCCAATTTTTTTCTTCAACCCATCTATTTTTTTCAGTTGATTCCTTCTCCACCAATGCACTTTCCCCCATCTTATGTAGCCTTAAAATAGCTATGTTTAATTTTCATATTCTTATACTAAAACGTGGAGAGGAATGAGGGCCATGTAAAGGAAGCTAGGGAGTCGAGAGACTCAGGTTAAGTACCAAGATGTTTTATTTTTTAATTTGAAGCAAATGCAAAAAAATCTTGTGTCCTGATAAAAGGATGATAATGTGTATTCTCTGAAAAGTTTTCTTCAATGCTTGTGGTTATTCAATGTGTTTCCAGAACATTGCTGCCTTTACAATGGATTGTAATTATTAGATATTTTTCTATCATCTCCTTTAGTGTCTTTGGAAAAGTCAAAGAAAAAATATGTAACAATTAAAAAGAACTCGGAACAATTGTACTTTAAGTTAGTGTGAATCTTATTTGAAAAAAAAATGTATTTCACAATAGAGCTTCTCTGTTTTTCTTTACAGGGATACATTCCCCTTTATGTGACTGCAACTGCTGGTACAACCGTTTATGGAGCCTTTGATCCTATTCCAGAGATAGCAGACATCTGTGATAAGTATAATCTTTGGCTCCATGTGGATGTAAGTAACCAGGGCTGCATAATCCCAATCCATTTTACTTGGAAATAAAGCCCATGAAACAAAATGGCTATGCTTGCATGACGTTCTTAGCAAAATCAGTTGTATTGTGCAAAGTAACGTCCCAATCATTTCAAGATAGGATCATGTCAGAACTATCACATGTTAATTACTCAGCAACTTAAACTCCCCTGTCAGCTTCTAGACAGAGATGAGACACTAGAACAGCTCTGCAAATAAATCAACACCAGTCAGATTATTTTAGTGGGTTTTTTTTTCTTTTAACCCATTGTGGGTGGGTGTCTTGTTTAAACAGGGCAGTTGAGAGGAGGCTAAGCTTTCTACTGATCATACCACATTAAAATAACAATTACTGCCCTCCCTCATTTTTTTTTTAAAAAGCGGGAAATTTAAAAAACCTATCAATCACTGTAAAAATGATGTCTAAGGCAGTTAACAAATCAGTACAACCAGGAAAACTATGTTTTCCTAGATTGCCTGCAGGATCATTATCATGTACGTCATTTACCCAAAAATCAGATATGTCATGTGAATTCAGCCAATGAGCTAGGCTTTTGAGTAGTGATCAGTGGTGGGTTTCAAAAATTTTTACTACTGGTTCTGTGGGTGTGGCTTGGTGGGCGTGGCAGGGGAAGGTTACTACAAAATCCCCATTTCCTCCCAATCAGCTGGGATTTGGGAGGCAGAGAATAGATGGGGGTGGGGCCAGTTAGAATTTTTACTACTGGTTCTCCGAACTGCTCAAAATTTCCAGTACCGGTTCTCCAGAACTGGTCAGAACCTGCTGAAACCCACCTCTGGTAGTGATGTATTGATTAGAGCATTAAAATACAAATAAATTATTGCATTGCTCTGCGAATTATTGCATGGCTAAGATTGTGGAAAATAGGTCCACCATTCCTTCTTTAGGGAGAATTAATACAGTGAGTTTTTTGCTGAAATGAAGTATCTTTAAAAAATATTTCAAGTTCCCAATTCAATTCCCGAAGTTTACCAATTTTTCTCATCTGTTCCAGGCTGCCTGGGGAGGTGGGTTACTGATGTCTAGAAAGCATCGTCACAAGCTGAATGGTATAGAAAGGTACATAATTTAAAATTCTGCAGGGGGAAAAACGACTTTTTATAAATATATCAGCATAAGCATTCTCTTCCCCCAACCTCCAACAAGAATGGAAGAGATTTCCCAAATGTTGTTGGACTTGAATTACAACTTCCAGCCTCCACCCTCCCCCATCACCCTCTCAGCCATCTTGTCAGTGCTGGTTATAATTCAGCAACCTCTGTTTTGCATAATCTATGGTAATTATGAATATTGTATTCAGTGGCATATGTGAACCATGATTTGAATGGGATATACGTACCTTAGCAAAATGGGCTGCACAAATGTCTTCAACCTGCACTAGATCATAATTAACTAGAATTATTTGGGGACCTACCCAGTAGTGGGTTACACTTACCTTCGCTACCAGTTCAGAATTGGGAGCATGCGCACACTTTGATCGCGTGCGGCACTTCTGCTCATGTGCAGAGCGTCCGTGATGACATCTGGGCGGGTGGGCAGAGCCTCCCGCTGCCACCACTACTGAGGCGAACTGATAGAAACCCACCACTGGACCTAGCTGGTGCTAAGTTGCTGCAGTACTAAGACTAAAATGTTGACAAAAGAACATATTATGATTGCATATCAAGTGGCAGAACTTGAAATAGTTTAATTTTGTGGAGGAAGCAATATGACAAGCTGCCCAAAGGATGGAAAATACATTCAGGGCAGCTGTTCTTTTAGGATTAATTTTGCTATTTAAGAGACAATAATGATAAGCTGATGGTGTAATGAATGCCAATTAATTACTGTCAGTTTTCAGCTGGTAAGCTGATGCACTAATTAAATTCTTGAGAGAGCCCTCTTATGGACACAATTTTAATAGCAGTGTGGCAATTTTCATTTCCTCAAAGTACCAGCCGATCAAAGTCATATTTAGTCATTATACTATTAAGAAATGCTTATGAGAGATTCTTATAAGATACAGTTATCGGTATATTTCTTGAATTTTCAGTTCTTGTATTTTCACCCAGAATCTCTTGCAAAAAATATATCCGCATTTAGAAATGCATCCACAATGGTTCCTTCTTGAAAACCTAAGGAATCATCTGGCTATTCTATAGTTCCTCCAGCTGAATCGGGGGGATGGGGGGGGGGACCATTTCAATGTATATTCATTCTTCTTAGTTCCTCCAAAATGAATAGAAGTGCTGACAGATAATCTCAAAGAAAGTCTATAAGGCTCAACTTAATAATAATAATAATAATAACAACAACAACAACAACAACAACTTTATTGTCATTGTACATGTATACACAGTATACCCATACAACAAAATTCACTTAACACCCAAAGACCAGGTCCAACACACATAACAATCCCCAAATACCCACCCACCCACCCCAAATTCCCCACCGTTAAACCACCGAAACATCCACACAACAGACCAAGTAATGCTGTCCAACAGCTCACTGATGGTGGCCCTTTAGTTCATTGTTGAGTGCAATTATAGCTCTGGGATAAAAACTATTCAGAAAACGTGTGGTCTGAGTTTTAATTGTTCTGTATCTTCTGCCAAAAGGCAACAGTCCAAAAAGATTGTAAGCAGGATGGGAAGAGTCTCTGAGAATGTTTTAATGGTTGTAAGTCTTCCCCACAATAGGGATCAATACATTTGTCATTAGGCAGTGTGGTCATTAAGTGAGCACCTGATTTCATAACCTTTTTTGCTGCAATTGTTAAGTGAAAAATCACATGACAACAACATGCAACTTTCACTGCTGGCTTCCCTACTGACTTTGCTTGTTGGAAGCCAGCTAGGAAGATCTCAAATGGCCATCATAAGATTACAGGATGCTGCGATCATTACAAATGATCTTGGGAAATGAGGGGAAGAGATGCCGCTTAGGGAATGATCATATAAAAGGGGGAAGTGTGCAGCTGAATAACAGGCAAAAAAAAAAAAGAAAAGAAAGAAAGAAACTTAGAAAAAATTCACCCTAACTTATCAGACAATAAAAAGAGACAATGGGAGATTTGTCCTTTTAGAATTGCAAGATTTTGCTATTCTAAGGCAGGCCTGTCAAACTGGGGGCCTTTGGGTCAGATACATCATGTGCAGGCCACACCTACCCTGGCTCAGCAAAGGCAAAAAGTGTTGTGATACAGCCCATGACATGATCAAGATTGACACCCGTGTTGTAAGGTAAAGGTAAAGGTTTCCCTATCCAGTCATGTCCAACTCTAGGGTGCGGTGCTCATCTCCGTTTCTTGGTCAAGAGAGCCACTGTTGTCCCAAGACACTTTCGTGGTTATTGTGGCCAGCATGGCTATATGCCAAAGGCACACAGAATGCTGTTACCTTCCCACCAAAGTGATACCTATGTATCTACTCCGTGGTGGCGCAGTGGTTAGAATGCAGTATTGTAGGCTACTTCTGCTGACTACTGACTGCCAGCAGTTTGGCAGTTCAAGTCTCACTGGTTCAAGGTTAACTCAGCCTTCTGTTCTTCTGAGGTTGTTAAAATGAGGACCCAGATTGTTGGGGACAATAGGCTGACTCTGTAAACCACTTAGAGAGGGCTGTAAAGCAGTGTGAAGTGGTATATAAGTCTAAGTGCTATTGCTATTGTTACTCGTATTTGCATGCTTTCAACCTATAGCCTTACAATAAAGTAGGATTAATTCATTTTGTTATGTTTTCGGTTTGGTCTACTCGGGAGGCCAATAGTTATCCAACCTTATAAAATGTGTTAATTATGGGGTTATTGACTTTTAATTAGTCCATTTGACAATGGTTGACATATTTTAGTTGTGCTATAACCTCCATTGTGGATGTGCAGGTTACCCTGATCTCACTGGCGCCAGACTGCTCCTACCTGATGTTAGAGAATAAGAAATCACCACCTCCGATTCCATGGCTTCTAAACATGTTTCTTTGTTTTGCAGAGCCAACTCTGTCACATGGAATCCACACAAGATGATGGGAGTCCTACTGCAGTGTTCTGCCATTCTTCTTCGGGAAAAGGTTTGTTTCATAAATTGAATGCTCCCTCCCTCTATTTTCTTTAATCTACCCTATATGAGCTGCCTTTCCCAATGGGAAAGGAAAAATTCCTTTTCTGTTGGGACACACCTGAGTGTCAATTGCAGTGAGTGGAATTAAGGTTCCTGGTGGTAGATGTTTGTGCCCACAACTGTGACGGTAGCATAGTTAACCACAATGATTCTGAAAAGAGGAGTTTGTTCCTCTAGTCTTCATTCCTAGATGTTGGGTCTTTAGCATTTGACTAAGAAATGCTCCCATACCACACATGTGGACTCAAATAAGGGGCCATTGATATGTTCTCAGTACTATATGGCAGACTTTGGGGTCTAAGTAAAATATCATATGGATTTCTGACATCTGTGTTTCCCAACTGGATTTTTTGTGCTGTGAGGTCCTCTGGGATTGATTGGAATCAGGATCTCTTCTGCTAGAAGAAGCAGAGAGAAAAATGGGGCTGCAGGATGGAGTGTGTTGTCTCTGGATTTTCTACTGACTCAAAAAAATAAGAGGATTTAATTGTAATACCAATTTTAAAAGCTTAAGCAAACACATACCCAGTAATGTTTAATGCATGCAGCACTGCATTTATCTCTTGCTTGACGTATGTTCAACAGGCATGCTTTTTACAACAGGGTATACTTCAAGGTTGCAACCAGATGTGTGCAGGATATCTGTTTCAACAAGATAAGCAATATGATATCACCTATGACACTGGAGACAAAGCAATACAATGTGGACGCCATGTGGATATATTCAAATTCTGGTTGATGTGGAAAGCTAAGGTAAATAATGAGCAAAATGCAGAACATTTCTATAGAAGCTTAACCAGATGTCAATTCCAACCTATTCAAAACGGCTTTAAATTCTTAGAAAACATAAGCAAATTGTTGATTTAAATATTGATATCTCCCAGGTGAAACAGCTTGGGGAAAGGAGAAATCAGTTTTCTAAATACCTAAGCAAAACAATTCATGAAATTTGCACCATAATTCCTATTCTGCCTATATTTTGTGTATAATTGCTTACTCTATCTTACCAGCCATATCTTTTTGGGGGTGGAAGTGGGGGGTCTCATGCAAAAGCCTAAAAAAGGGAATAGCAAATGAGTAGCTAAATGGTATTTTGCTCACACAAAGGCCAAAGTACTTCTTTTTTAAATATGGACAACTCTAAAACATTAAAATGAAGTTGTTCCATACATACAACATTTACAAATATTCCATATTTCATTGCTGTTCAGCTTTGGTTCACAAAAGAAATACACAGTTTGACTCCAAATTTCCACAATTTACTCTATTTACTCTACAAACTATTTAGAGGATGCAGAAAGAATATGAGATTGAATTATTTCTTTCCCCCTCTTTTCAAAATAGGGTACAGTGGGATTCGAAAGTCAAATCAACAAATGTCTTGAATTGTCAGAATACCTCTATAATAAAATTAAAAACAGGCAAGAGTTTGAGATGGTTTTTGAAGGAGAGGTAAGTTGTAGACCATAAAATACTTTCAATTAAATTATACATTTTTGCAATAGAAAAATTTTCCATCCAGCCCAAAATGTACTGTTATTTTATCTCTTTGATCCCTGGTAGACAGGTGAAGAATATGAAATCAATTGAAACCAGTGAGGTACATAACGCTGAAATTCAATTGATTCATAACCCTTAGAAAAAGGTGTAATCACTAAAGCCTTGAAATGTATTTTGTTCCAGTCTAGCAGCCTGCTTATTATTTGTTACTTAAGTAAAGGAAAACATGCTGTTCAATGGTTTGAATCCTAGCTGAAATGGCTTTCTGCTTGACTGAGCCTTTGCAGGATTTTGAGATCCCTGTCTTAAGGTTATGGTCAGGCATGAACAGGATTGTCAATCAAAAGGTGGCATTCCAAATGGACTGTTTATATTTCCCATGAATTTTTTATTATGAGAATAATCTGGAGAAAAAGGTAAAAACGGTGGTGATGAATTGGAAAACATCTCTATTTGTTCCTGTGCAAATTGCCTGTCTGTCAGTGATGTCCTAAGTGCTTTTGGGTGCATTCACTTGCATTTTTTTTTGCTCCGTTCTTCTAAACTTTGAAGGACAAAATCAGAAGGCATGGCAAACAAAGTACCGTAACTGTGTAAGCAAGGAAAATTAATCCTCTTGATGAGTACATTAATGAACTGCCTTTGTGATTTTTTAAAATCTTTGCTTATTTCGTTTTATGTTATATAGCCTGAACACACAAACGTTTGTTTCTGGTACATTCCGTCAAGTCTCAGAGGGATGCCAGACTCTGAGGAAAGAAGAGAAAAACTACATAGGGTAATTTTTTTTATTTTTTATAAAACACTTACAAAAAAGATTTTCTGAGTCAATACATTGACTCATTATACATTGCAAAGATAAACAATGTAAAAAAATGAAATAATTGCTTTAAAAAACATATTATATAAACTAAGATCCTTACAGCATCTAAAAAAACAGAAAGATTGAAAGGCTCCAATGGAAGTGAGTTGAACAATTCGAAGGCAAGACCTGTGACTCCTCCTTCTCAGATTAATATTTCCTGATTTTTCTTAACTTTCCCAAACTTTTCACACCTTCCAAATGTCCTACCACTGTCTTGTAAATTCATAACATAGGATCACCCCTCATTAATTTTCAAGCCCTGGAGAGTGTGGGGTGTGTAATCATTTGTGGGAATAATCTTGGGAGACCGGAGGAGGAAGAGTCACAGGCAGGCCAGTGATGAGATTAGAGAGATATATCAGTCCACAGAAGGAATGAAGGCTAAAGAAGTGTCTCAGAAGGGACCTTCTCTAGTTCTCTGGAAAGTGAAGGCAAGGGAGGAGACAACTGCTTTCATACTTGCAAGATTTTCTTACTATAATCTTGTATACTCATGGTATTGGTTACTTGTCTGGAGTACCTCCAAGGAATGACAGGATGACAAGTATCTCTCTTTTCCCCTCCTGATTCTGCCTTTTTGAAAACATTCAGTGCTGTTGACTTGGTTTACAGAGCTTGATTAGAGACCCCCTCAACTATCTCTTTCCACTTACACCTTTGAAATGGTTCCTGGTCCTTAGGTGATGTAGGCAGAAGAGCAACAGCGGTCTGATTATTTCAGGGCAGTTCAAAAAAGCAAGACATGGTCTGTGTGCTCTGAATGCTTCAAACTCTCTTCCAGGGAACTCTATGTAGAAAGCATTAAATATTGTAGATCTACTATGTAGGTATCCAACAAATTATGGGTATGTTAACTGGTGATGAGTGTGAAAGTCATATGCTCAATGAAGAGCCACTTGTTTCTTTTAAAATGGGCCTCTTGTATGAGACAGAATGAGAATTCCATTATTGTTTAGTAATGAGTTTACTTGCTTGGGTTTAAATATGCCTCAAATATAACCCCAAAAGCAAAATAGTGTTTGAAAAATAACTAAGCAACAGAACTGATATTACAAAGTTAGATCTGTAATTATCCAATTGAATTACAAACCAATAATCACTCCAGTTCATCTATATTAGGGATGAGGTTCTGCTTATTTTGCCCTGACTCTATTTTCTTAATTTTGTAGCCAGAACATTTGTCAAAACCATTAAAAACCAGTGAATTGTTGGTTTTGTTTATTTATATACTTTTACCACCAACAAATCTGTTAGGTCAGTGATGGCTAACCTTTTTGCCATTGCATGCCAGGAAGGGGTGGGTGGATCACATGCACGCATGCCCAGACCCATAATTCTATACACCCTGCCCCCACGCATGTGTGCGTGACTCACCCCCATGACCCTTCCCCCTGGCATGCGATGGCCCAGTAGGCCCATTTTTTTGCTGTCCACAGCCTCTAGAGCCTCTCTAGGAGTCTGGGGAGGGTGAAAACAGCCTTCCTCCCCCCCCCCCAGAGGCCCTCCGGAGGCCAGAAATGGCCCGTTTGCCAACTGCCGGTAGAGACAGCAAAAAACGGGCCTTCCCCACCACCCCCTGAGGCCCTCCGGAGGCAGGAAACAGTTTGTTTCCCTACTTCTGGTGGGCCCAGAAGGCCTGAAAATTAGCTGGCCGGTGCGCGCATGCGTGCCAGAGCTGAGCTCGCGTGCCCACTGATATGGCTACGCATGTCACCTGTGGCACATATGCCATAGGTTCACCATCACATTGCTAGGTGGATTTTCTGCCCCAACTACCAAAATATCTTACACTGTCTCCGTGTTTGGGGTGAGGTCCTCCATGATTCTAATTAATATTAATTTTTGTCAGGAGGGGAAATAATATGGTTGAAGTACATGGTCATAAGGTTTTGTGTAACCTCGTAACTTGATTATATTTTATAGAAACTTTAAAAATAAAAGCAACAATGCACCATCAGTGCTGTCTTCCATATCTTGGCATTCTCCCATTCTGTTGGCTTTGCAAATACCAGAATTTCAGGAGAACATTGAAAGACTGCCCATCAGATATACTGATACCTTCTTCGTCCATTCTGTATTTTCTCTACATCAGGCCTTGCTTCCTTGCTGATGTGCTAGTCTTCTCCCTCAGAGGGATCTGAATCCCAAATCTTTTTTCTTTCTTGTTTCAATCTCAAGGTGGCACCCAAGATCAAAGCTCTGATGATGGAAACAGGTACCACAATGGTTGGATATCAGCCTCAGGGAGACAAAGTCAACTTCTTCAGAATGGTGATTTCAAATCCTGCAGCCTCCAAGTCGGATATTGACTTCTTGATTGAGGAAATAGAACGATTGGGGCAAGATCTGTAGTCCACATGAGTTGAACCGTAGTTTTTCTCTAGAGCGCTCTTTTCCAGTACTGGCTGTTTTTTAACCAGTTCTGTAGAATACATTTTAAGATGATCGCTTTCTAAGTGTTTGATTCTTCTGAGACCCTCTCTTTAAAAACAATAGTGCCCGCTTCCATAGATTATTGAAAAGTACATAGGAACTGATTTATTATTTTACCAAAGGATAAACATATTATTTTGAAATATATCATTCAGCTAGTTAGGTCTGGTAATTCTAGTTTGCCCGAAAGCAAATTATATTAAGATAGCTAACTAAGAAATCTGCACTATATGTACAGTGTGATGATGTATGGTGGTGTGTAGACATATTTTAACAGAACAAACACACAGCATACACTTTATATGTATATAAAGAAAATATATAAACAATAGTAAGCATTCCAGGTGTTTCCTATCACGAACTGCTCTTCTGAAGCTCTATTAATACCAAAGGGGCTTCACTAGATCAATCCTTGGTAGATGATAGACCAATATTCCCATTTCAGGTATAGTACAGAAGCATTGATTCTACTGATTTTATTGAAATATCATCATCCATAATACTGGAGTCCATGTCTTTACTCTGTATTAATTTAAATGGACAAGGCCAAGCCCGTATGACATATTTTTAAAACCCACTGAAATCAGTATAAATTTACCCAGCATGTTAGATTCTCGCATTTTTTCAGACTGGAGTGTAAGAGGCCTGTTCTTTCTATTAAGAAGTAAGTATTTTCTATCAAGTAGTAAGTAACATGACAACCAGTTTACAGGTGATAAAGCTCCCAGGTAAAGCTGGGGAAAAACATTTTTAAAATGTAGATTCTTAGGAACGATGGTAAATGGTGAATGTTATTTAAACATTATTTATTGATGCTTCTCTAATATATGGAAAAGAAAGAAGAAAGCAAATCCAAACAAGTACTTTAGCTGTATGTATATCCCTTTAGCTATCATATCAGGGGAATAGTAGTAGCTGAGTTGTTGTAATAGATTATAATATTGATGTATTTTTTAGAAATTCACTTGTGTAGATTGTGTACATTACTGTTAAATGGGGTGGGGGAGGGAAAAGGAATTACATGTAATAGTTTTCCAGCAAAATAACTGTTCAGTTCTAGGTATATGAGCTATTTGCTTCTTTATATGCAAAGAATTTACCATGCTAAAGAATTGTCTTGTATTTTCTTCCATTTGTATTGTAGCCTATTTATATAATTATCAAAGTTCTAAATAATGTTTATTGGTAATTCAGTGTAGTTGTGAGCCAAAGAGAAGATTAAAAATTAGTTGGCACATTTATATAATATATGCCCTTAAAACAATAATTTAGCAGATAATTTTACTTTATCAAATTCTAGAACTACATTCTAATTACTATATTATAATCTAGATTTAAACCTAATGAAATCCTTTCACTTTAATAGAAAAGTCACTTTATTAATTATATGGTGATCTGACTATATACTGAATGCATTTTAGTGATTCATGAATGTTTAAGCAAAGGACCCTCTGTGTCTGAATAATCCACAGCCGTTGGTTTATAGGAATCCTATGGCAAGTTCCCCAACGATTGGGCCGTAATCTTCTGAAGGGGCTACAGTATTCTTCATTAGTAGCAAAAGGGTAACTGTGGCTTTGACAAGAAAAAAGAGAAGCTCAACACAAAACCTTTTAAATATGGCTACAAGAATTATTGCATATGTAGCTGTAAGATTCACTTTCAATTTGTTAGCTAGGCAGCTGGAGTTTTTGACCACACTAGTAGAAGGCAAGCAAAGTCACAGGGCAGGCAACAAGATGATTTTAGTCAAGTGACTTGTTAACCTAAAGCCTTCCTAAATTTCCTGCAGTGGCTGTTTAGCTTCCATTTAATGCTTTATATTTCTCATGCATAATAAACTGTAAGGATTACTTTAATGCACATTTGCACACATGTCCGCTGAGATGAATAGAATGTGTGTACATCAGAGAGAATTGTGCCCAGGCAACCATATATGTTCTTTATTGCCTGGGTTTTATTAAAACAGTGTTTTGTTGAAAATATTAGCAATATTTTAATGAATGTTTGTGTAGCTTTTCATCTTTTGGTTCCAGGATTTTCCCAAGTGTGAAATGAGTATATTTTAAGAATCCACATGACTCTACCTTGATATTACTGTCCCCTTCACTCACTTGACTCTTTCTTTTGTATTAAAGTGATGATCCCTTCTGGAATTGTGATGTGACTAAACTACTTTCAATGTATTAAGTGTCCATATGGTATTTTACCATCGTGTGGATGGAACAATTGAGAAGCTGCTCAGAAGAGTCTAACATCTGCTATCTATAACTGATGTTCAAATGGAAATAAAAAAAATAAGTGACATCTGTATTTTTATAAATGTACTATGACATGAGCCTTTTTTCCCCTTAGCCTGGAAACATCTTTCTTGGCACAGTCTTCAATCCCAGGCCCGAAACCACTTATTTTAGTAAATGATTCCTTCTATAAAATTGATCCAAGACCATAGGGAAAAGACGCACCTCTCTTTGTTGTCTGATCGCTCTCATTGAAATTTAGAGATTGAGAACTAAAATGCATTTGAGGTTCCTGTTATTTTTATGCCTAAAGCTGTGCTCTAGAATCCCAAGTTTAGATAACGCTATATAGCCACATAGCATTAGCTGAGGCCATGTGGCTGAGGTTCCTGAGGTTGCTAGACATGCTTTTAAATATTGCATATGTGGGCTGGGAGTGTTGAGAGTTTTAATACAGCAACATTTGGAGGGACGGTAGGTTTCCCTTCTTCTGGAATTTCTGTGATTGCAGTGGTTTAGGACTTTCTATTATGAGCCACGGTGGCACAGTGGTTAGAATACAGTACTGCAGGCTACTTCTGCTGCCTGCCGGCTGCCTGCAATTTGGCAGTTCAAATCTCACCAGGCTCAAGGTTGACTCAGCCTTCCATCCTTCCGAGGTGGGTAAAATGAGGCTCCAGATTGTTGGGGGCAATAGGCTGATTCTGTAAACTGCTTAGAGAGGGCTGTAAAGTACTGTAAAGTGGTATATAAGTCTAAGTGTTACTGCTATCTAGATCAGAAGTACTATCCCAGTAGTTCTTAATCTTTTCTTCACCATTTAAATACCTTTTGTGGCCACAAACCCCCGAGACTTAACTCAAGATTTAAATCACAACATTTCTTCAAGCTTTCGTAGATCCCGTGACAACATCACAGCCCCCCAGGGATCCACGGACCACAGATAGAGACTCCGTATACTACCGTCCTGTTTGTGAGCCAAGAGAAAAATATATTGATTTAAAAACTAATGAACTGCTTTCATCATAGACCTCCTGTTCAGTGAAGAGGCCAATGTTCTTTTATAGTGCCTGAATGTGGGTCAAGGTAAGGGACCTGATTGGTAGAGTCTTTTGTCTGTTTCCCTTCCCATAAACTTTACCAGTGCCAGCTGAAATTGCTCTTAACATGTAATGGACAGGCCTTAGAATGCCTGTTTTAGACACCTGTCAAGCTGCGTCTCCAACAGATTACAGGCTCTGTGCCCGTTACCTGCCAATTGGGCTATTCCAAATATGGGTCTAGATCTCTTCTGAAAGTGCCAAACCCGTGTCCAAAACTACGCTGGCTGTTGGGTCACAAGAATGGAAGAGAGGTACAGGGTGAAGCTGGAGGAAGCAATTGATAGTGGACAAGCTTCTATCTTGACTAGTCATGCAAAAGAATGGTAAGGGAGAGAGTCAGTGGCTGTGACTAGCAGCAGCTGTAGAGGAGACAAGATTGTACCCCTTGGAATAGTAAAAAGTACAACCACATGAAATTCCTTCTTGGCAGAAGGAGCAGAAAATCTATAAGGTGCTTATCTGGAACAGAATCAGCAACATCCAAGTGACAGTATCTGGCTTTCTCCAAAGCACCTGAGGTGGAAACTAATCAAGGAGAGAACCAACCTAGAACGAAGGAGAAATTTGCTGACAGGGAGAACAATTAACCAGTTGAACGGCTTGTAATCAGAAGTTGTGGGGGCTCCAACACTGGAGGTTTTTAAGACAAGGTTGGACAATCATTTGCCTGAAATGGCATAGGGCAGTAGTGGTGAACCTTTTACTCACTGAGTGCCAAACAGGTCTGTGCTTGGCGTGCTTTGTGCACATGCACGCCATACGTGCTAACACGCAGCTCCTCCCCATGCACCTCACATGCAACCAAACCATCTGCGCATGTGCACAGCTTTCACACGCGCCCCTGTGTGCTGCGCATGCAATCATACCAGCTGTGCATGCGCCCAGCTTTTGAACCTGTGCTCCACTGTGCGCTGTGTGTGCAATCGCGCCATCTCTGCACGCGTGTGGCGTTTGTGCATGCAATGCACGGGCGTGAATGCCACCTGCACGTGTGTGCTGCGCACCAGTACTCTCATGCATGTGTGCAAATGCGCGTGCATGCGCAGGAAAGCTCCGAAGACCAGCTGGGACCCTTGAATTGCATGCGCACTGGAGGCCAGGACACCAGCCGGGGTGTGCGTGCATGCGCAGCTGCAGGGGAGTTCGGCGACAGCTCCCGTGTCCAGAAAAATGGCTCTGCGTGCCACGCGTGCCATAGGTTTGCCATTACAGGTATAGGGTTTCCTATTTGGACAGGGGGCTGAACTAGAAGATATCCAAGGTCCGTTCCAACTCTGTTATTCTCTTATTCTGCTTTCTCATCCATCTTAAATCAACCTTCTGTATAGCAAATGATTAGCATTCTCTAGGATGCGGGTCCTGTTTTTCAAATCCAGATGTATTTACTCTTTCCAAAAAAAAAAAGTAAACATGTTTATGAGTCTAGGTGTGCCCATATAACAATAAAAAACATTTTGGAATGGTCCGGTCAGGCATTGGGAGAGGCAGATATCTAGAGTCATTTACAGCCCAGCCAAAATGATTCTAGCAGGCAAAACCCAATGATCAGAATCAATCGGGCAGGTCTGCAACAGCCTAAAACAACCAACAGAAGCTGCACAGATGCCAACACTCAACCATAACATCCATCATGTTATCCATGAAGCATTCTGGATCAGATTCACAGGAAAAAAAAATCTTTTCAGGAGAAGAGGGAAATATATCAGAAGAGTTTAAAACTGAACCATTGAAGAGACCATGAAGCAGAGGTGGGTTCTGGCAGGTTCTGATCAGTTCTGGAGGAGAACTGATAGCAGAAATTTTGATTACCGGTAAATATCACCTCTGACTGGCCCCGTCCCCATCTATTCTCTGCCTCCCGAGTCCCAGCTGATCAGGAGGAAATGGGGATTTTGCAGTAACCTTCCCCTGGATTGGGGAGGGAATGGAGATTTTACAGTATCCTTCCCCTGCCATGCCCATCAAGCCACACCCACAGAACCGGTAGTAAAAAAATTGGAAACCCACCACTGCCTTGAAGCTCCCTTTAATATGTGTTGGGGATGAGATGGGGGCAATGGTGTGAGGACATGGCATTAAAAGGAGCCTTGGTGGCATAGCAGACTAAAGCACTGTTAAGGAATACCAGCTGCCTGCAATTACTGCAAGTTCAAATCTCACCAGGCTCAAGGTTGACTCAGCCTTCCATCCTTTCGAGGTAGGTAAAATGAGGACCCGGATTGTGGGGGCAATAAGCTGATTTTGTATAAAATAGAACACCGCTTGGGGGGGCCAAAAGCCCTACTAAGCAGGTATATACAAAAGTATGAAGGCTATTGCTTAACGCATTGTAAGCCGCCCTGAGTCTCCGGAAAAGGGCGGCATATAAATCAAACCAAATAAATAAAATAAAATAAAATAAATAAATTAAAAGCTGTTAGCAAGAACATGTTCATGCTGAGGTTGGGAAGATAAGCCAATAAACCTGATAAATATTAATCTTTACCTAAACATGAATCATGTATTAATACTGTTTGCCTTCTTTTTTTTTTTTATTTGATTTATATGCCACCCTTCTCCGGAGACTCAGGGCAGCTTACAATGTGCTAAGCAATAGCCTTCATACTTTTGTATATTTATACAAAGTCAGCTTATTGCCCCCACAAACTGGGTCCTCAATTTACCTACCTTAGAAAGGATGGAAGTCTGAGTCAACCTTGAGCCTGGCAGGATTCGATCTTACTTTAATTGCAGACAGCTGGTGTTAAATTACAGAGCTCTGTCTGTTGAGCTATCCAGGCTCTTCAGTTTATGATGCTGAAGAGCCTGGATGCTCTTTGGATGCTTATGAGCCACTCAATGCCACAATTCAGATTTCCAGTCTTGCATTGAAGAATCTTCCCTTGTTTTTTTCTCTCTCTACTTGCCACAATGCTCCATGATATCATGTTGGCCACATGACAGCGGAAATGTCTTCAGACAGCGCTAGCTCATGGCCTTGAAACGGATACGAGCACTGCCCCCTAGTGTTGGTAATGACTAGTGGAGTAAAATCCATAGGGACTTCTTTCCTTCCTTCCATACTTGGCACTAGTGACTGATTAGTTAGTATCAGGAATGGATGGTTCCGTGGACAAAATATCATCCAAAACCTGATAAATGTTTCAAGAATGCCATCCTGTAAATGTCAGCTTACCCTTTTAATATCAGTAAGGCATGCAAATTAAGATGACTCACTCGCTAACCAATCTACTTAGCAGTGTAGAAAAGGTCTTCCACCAATTACTTGCTTTATAGCTGCTGAGGTCGCCAAACAGAAAATTAATAGTGAGCCAAAGACCATTGCTGAGAAAGTAGAATGTCACATTTCACTGAGGCCAAAATCATCTGTCAGCTATGAAGACGGTCAGATGATGCTAGGAAAACTGCACACTGCCGTCTTAAACCTTAGGAGTGGTGAGTTACTGTGTGCTATTCTAAGCTCCTAAAGAAAGGATGGAATGAGAGCAAATAATAACCCATTTTTAAAACGCTTATGTCAGTGTTTTCACTGTATCTTCTTTTTTTTAACAGTGAAAGTACTAACTTGTTTCTGAATTATTATTCCAATGATATTAACGTTTTTTTAAAGCTGAGAATTATTTGAGACTGTTGATCTTTTTTCTCTCTTTTGGCCAAAGATTGCTGTTTTTCATACATGGAGGATTTATTTCTGATTACAGTTAATAATGGCTCTTTTAAACTGCTGATTCAGAAGTATTGGTAGGTTTCTTTTCCTACGCTCTCATCAGCTAGCCATATTGGTTAGCTGATGCTGCGGTAGACCAGGTGCTTCAATAGAAAAACACTTTATAGATATATATCTATAAACAAATATACATGTAAACAAATATACATCCAAATAAATATATATGCAGACAAATATACATACATACATACCAGTGGTGGGTTTCAAAAATTTTTACCACTGGTTCTGTGGGTGTGGCTTGGTGGGCGTGGCAAGGGAAGGATACTGTAAAATCTCCATTCCCTCCCTAAACCAGGGGAAGGTTACTGCAAAATCCCCATTTCCTCCCGATCAGCTGGGACTTGGGAGGCAGAAAATAGATGGGGGCAGGGCCAGTCAGAATTTTTACTCCCAGTTCTCTGAACTACTCAAAATTTCCATTACCGGTTCTCCAGAACTGGTCAGAACCTGCTGAAACCCACCTCTGATACATACATACGTATGTATGTATGTATGTATGTATGTATGTATGTATGTTTATGGTTTAAATAATATTTTCATTTTTAAAAAATCTGCAATGCTTTTGGATTTTTTCTTAAGCTCTGAAGATGGTCAGAGATGTTCCAGCTTGGAGCAGTACCTATGGTTCCAGGGCAATTTATGACCATAGGCACTGCTCCAAGCTGGAACATTGTCCGTCCTTTGGGCTTTCAACATGCATTGGTCTCCACAGAATTGAAGCAACAGTCTCAGAGGATGCAGCCTGAATTTCAAGACTCTTTCCTGGGTTTCAGCTGTTCCCTCCCGAGGGCCAATGTGCCTTTTAATATAAACAAAATCCTGCCTATGCAGAATCAGCCCCACTTAATCCAATTAGACTTCCTATCCAGTCTGTTGAAGGCTGCAGGCTTTGACTCCCTACATAAATATTTCTGTCAGAGGGGCAACAGTTTCTGGAAGGAGAGGGCAAATGAGAGGACAGAAACCAACCAAAGAATTCCCTGCTGTCTGGCAAACTAAAGAGGAGTTTTATTTGCTAACAGTGACTGGGTAAGAGTCTGCTCATTAGTCTTTTTGTCTCATCTCATCTCACCTAATTCTCATCAGGGGAAACAAGATAACCAGGGAGTCACTTTTCCCAAGACTATTCTGCGTGTTACTTTATCCACAAAGCAACTCATGTTTACTGCTGGCTTCACCATGATAATATCGGCAGATCATCTTCTTGAGTGCATGGAGCACCAAAGTCTGAGTGGAAAACTCTCAGGTGACCTCTTCCTATATTCGCCGCTTCTGGGGGGCAGCAGTGAACAGTTATGAATAAATGTTTTCAATTCATCTCACTGCCACAACAAGAAATTGTAGAAGATTAAAATGCCAGTCCCTTGGCACAAAGCTAGAATTGTGGAAAGTCCCTTCACCAGCACTCAATGTTTCTGATGGCATTAATTTCCCTTTTGGTATTCTGGGTGGTTTATATGACAAAACTATCTCCTACTGAAATTTGGAGTCATGCAAACTGGTGAAGGCAATATCACACCTATGTGTTGTCTTGTATATTTTTTACATATTGAAGTTTTTCTTGTTAGTATTATCTGGGATTTTTACTATAATATTCCTTGTGTTTTCCAATAACTTTCTCAGCCAAATTTCTCATAGTTCCCTTAAGAGCTTATTTGGAATATGACCCCTCTACACAAGGCACCCTCATTGCTCTTTCTTTGTATTTCACATATATACATAGCATGTCTAAATTGCATTTAGATCTAGGACTTAGCTGATCTTGTATTATTTCTAAAAGTATTTCTGGACAACTGGTTAGTCTCAGAAAGATCCCAGATGAAAAGCAGATGAAAATCTTTTCCTAACTAAATATATAAAACCTCAAAAATTAAACAATGTAGTAAAATAAAAGGCAGATGTTACCCTCAAACACAAAAAACAGGGTTTTTTTTAAATTTAGGTATCTATCATACGAAGAGCTGTGTTAGCAACCAGATTGAACAAAAAATGCTTTTCTACCTGAAATCTGTCAAATGTGGGACTACTGTAGTTTAAGTTCTATCATTGGGGTGCCATCACAGAAAAGGCTCTGGTTTATATTCCCACCTTTTTCGGTGATATTATAAAGCTAGCATCAGAAGTTGACTATGACCTGTTGGCAGATTCATATGAGTAGAACAGCTTTTCACACATATAAATGTCTGGATTTATAGTCTGTAATGACATTGATTGATTGACTGATTATGTGGCATGCAGTCAGTGTCAACTCCTAGTGACCACATCAATAAAGTTTCTCCACGATGATCTGTCCTTAACTTGATGTTTCAGGTTTTCTAACCATGTATCCATCACCACAGTAACTGAACACATTCCCATTACTGCTTGTCATCCTTTGTTCTTTTTCCTTCCACTTTTCTCACCATTATAACTTTTCCCAGAGGTCTAGGACTTTACATAATGTGTCTAAAGTAGGATCATTTGAGCCTGGTTATTTGTGTCTCAGAGTGAAAAAATATCTAAATTCAGAGGAATCATCTCCAACTGAATTATTTTTCACTATAGAAAATACTTTCTTATTCTTCACCATAGTATTTTATGAAAGAAGAAATTATTTTCCAACAGAAGCCATGAATAGTCAATCTCTTGTAGGTATTCCCTATAAAATGGGCCAATGCAAATAAGCACATGGGTCATTTGTTTGCCTTACCCTCCAGTCCTTGAACAAAGAGGGGAGATTGTAATCTAAATTAAGTAGATTTAGGATTTAGGATACATTTTTTCATCATGAAATGAAAGTGGAAGTTTTTGCCCGAGTCAATTTCTATACATTTCTTCTTTTTCCTTGCACTCTGCCTCCATCCTATCTTGCCTAAGAGGTTTGGCAAGGCAGTTGAGTGCCTGATCATCAACTGTGCTAACAATTGTGCTATTAAACTAATTGTGCTAAATTAAACATCAATTGTACTAATAATTATGCAACATTAAACTATTAAAGAGAAGAGCAAATTCAAAGTAATTCAGACAGAGATATGTCACTCTGAACACATGTTCATTGTGCACTTATTTTGCTTCTTTATTTGTTTTAGAAAAAGAAAATATTAGGCAGCAGAATGGGATTTGAAGCAGCTGTCGCAAATGTTTCTGTTGCCTCACTGAGCTATTCTTGAGAAAAACCTAGATTACTTTTTCCTGTGGGAAGTGAAACATAACCTGAATGATAAAAGCACCAGCTTTTTCCATCATATCAATCATAAATTGAATTCTGATAAATATGATTAAATAGATTGAAAATACAAAAATCTCCATTTTGTGAACAAAAAACTTTTAAAATGATACAGATGGGATGGAGTTTTAATTTTCCAATTTAAAATTCCCACATAAGTTTTTTTCTGTTTTCTCTCACGGTGATTTCTATTTATTCCTTCCAGATGTTAAGGGCTTAGTTTCATATTGTGGGTTTATGCTGAAAATGCAAATGTATGATTACTTTTATGGGCTGCCAAGGTATGAGCACTATCTAAATATTCTTTGAACTTTACTAAGGTATCTAAGTTTTTTTTTCTTCCATTACTGGTAACAGGAAACACATAGATGAAAATGTTATCATAAGAATTGTTGTGTTGAGGGGCAACTGTATTTTAAGCCAAATGTTATAAGCAATTCTTGTTACACTTTCTGAATATGATACAGCTGGGATCTTCATTATCCTGAATGATCCTGGTGCAGTTTCACTTCCAATGTGTATTTTGGTTCAGACAAAAATCTCCATTGAAATCCTTCATCATAAATTTCACATACAATGTGATTTTTCAGCACCCCATACCCAGAATTTCAGTATTGTGATAAACAACACAGCTTTGGAGTAGAATCAGCAATACTTTTTCCTGGTTGCTAAACTCTTGTTATGAAATTTAAATCGACATATAATGACTGATAATACAGGGAGAAATGACCCTTCAGTAATTTTTAAATTATCAGAGTTAAATTCTGACTTTATTTTGTACAACATCACCATGCCATCTTCAGTGCCTAGGGAAGGACTGGAACACATGGCCTCCCAGTTTCCAATGCAAATATTATCTACACCAAGGGTGAAATCTAAATTTTTTTGCTACCGGCTCTGTGGGAGTGGCTTAATTAGCGGACATGGCTTGGTGGTAAGGTAACTGGGTGGGCGTGGCCAAGTCAATGTCACTTCTTTGCCCTTTTTTAACCTACAAAACACAACACAACACAACTGGCTCACCCACAATGTAAAAGCAGCTGTGCTAGACTCAAAATGGCCCCGCAACAAGCAGGAACCTCACACAGCCACAAAAAGCCCAAAAAACCAACTTTCACACTTTACACACACAAAATTCCACATACAGCTTTGTGAGATTCTGTGTGTTTGTGTAGTTAGAGTGAAACACTACAGAAACACACTAAATCTCAGAAAGCTGCACAAATATTATTTTATTTTAATTTATTTTTATTTTTATATAAAAGCAGCTAAATTTAAAACTTCCTAAACTTTAAATGGCTAGGTCTAAAAAAAGAACAACTAAAAAAAACCCCAATTAACTATTTTTTTAAAGCTCCCAAAGAGGAAAAAAACTTACCCAATAGAACAGGGGTCTCCAACCATGGCAACTTTAAGACTTGTGAACTTCAACTCCCAGAATTCCTCAGCCAGCTTTGCTGGGAATTGAAGTCCACAAGTCTAGGCAGGAAGGCAGGCAGGCAGAAAGAGCTGCTCATCAATGAGCTTGATTGCAGGCAGGGAGATTCAGTTGCTTGCTGATGCATGGATTGCGATTGTCATGCGATCAGCAGCTAAAGTAAGCAAGCTGGAGGCTGGGAGAGGTGGGAAGAAAAAAAGAAACTTTTTTTCTTTTACATGGCTCTGGCGATCTAAGCTGAGTTGCCTGATTAGCAGGCAACTCAGCTGGGATGTCAGAGCTTGGCTGGTCAGAGCCATTTAAAAGAAAAAAAAGGCTCTGATGATAGCGCGGCTCAGCTGGGCATGGGGGGCAGGGGCAGGGATTTTTGCTACCAGTTCTCCGAACTGCCCGCCACCATCGCTACCTACTCACCCGAGCTGGTCCGAACCGGGAGCATTTCACCCCTGATCTACACCAACTGGCTCCCTGTTAATATCATGAGATCGTCAATGTTCAAACTTTAGTCAAGCAGGAACAATGAATGCTGCTATCATAGCAAATGTTTGGGTCCCATGAAAAGTTTAGATAAGAGAGAAAAAAACCAGAAGCATCGTGGCAAGACCGGATGGAAAAATAGCAGGCTCCGATGAGCTCCATGAAAACCCAGCCGGACAAACTGCTGCAGGGGGGTTTTCGGACCGGAACCGTCCTGTAAGAATAGCAAAGAAGGAGAGGCATCTTGGACGACCAAGAGGAACAGGCAAGTTCCTCGATAGGTCAGAGACAGCTCTTTGGACCAGCGGCGGGGGTGGCAGCCATTGCAAAATTACCTTTCTGAAGCTGGGGAAACTGGACTAAGTTTTTGTGCAGGAGCGGTGTTTGAATGGAGTGCTGGTACCGGGTGAGTGATTGGCCAACTCACAGGTAAAAAAAAATTGAATCTGAAGAAAGAAATAGCAGCGTGTTCATGGGATAAGAACTTATGCAGCAAGTTTGTAAAAAGAGACATTAGTTTAAATACAAACACTGCATTCTGATTAGGTACTAGGAATCAATAGTTCAACAAAGAACCATTGCGTGACTCTTAAAAAATGGCTGGTAGCCCATCTAGGCACTTTATTTATTTATTTATTTATTTATTTATTTATTTATTTATTTATTTTCAATTTGTATACCGCCCTTCTCCTAATGGACTCAGGGCGGTGAACAGCCAGAACTAAAACACACGCCAATACAAAATTTAAAATTGTTAAAAGAATTACTGGCCCAATTTAAAACAATTCAATTAAAATCCAATGACAATTTAAAACTAAAAAACTAAAAAAGACTTAAAAACGGGGAGGGGGTTCACGCCAGCCCTACTTGATGGAAAAGAAAAGTTTTCAGGGCACGGCGAAAGACCCGGAGATCCGATATCCTTCATATCTCTGGGGCAAATCGTTCCAGAGGGCAGGAGCTGCCACAGAGAAGGCCCTCCCCCTGGGGGTCGCCAGCCGACATTGCCTGGCTGACAGCACCCTGAGGAGTCTTAACAATTTGTTAAATTGGCAATATGGAGTCTTGGATGTGTGAGGAATTAATTGAGATGTTTAAAAATATGTGTGAATCTCTAAAAGGTAATAAAAAGTCAGAAATTTTGTTGGAATACACAGTGCAGGAAATAGGAGAGAAGGTGGTAAAAGAGAGGATTAATAAGGAGCGAGAAATAATATTGAAGGAAAAGAAATTGAAAGCAAAAAGCAGTTAGATGATTTCACTGTGTTTTACAGTGGCAAAAAAAGAGTGGACAGGGGGGAACATCCCCCCAAAAAGAATCAATCAAAGGGTAAAGAGGGAAATAGTGGGAAGAAGTTAGGAGAAAGCTTGGGGAGAACTACTTGAATAATATATTTAAAAGTGAGAAAAAGGATTCAGAAGAAAAGATATAATACATATAAAAAGAAGAAGAAGTTAAGAAAATGGGATAAAAGGAGAAAATTATCAAGAAGTAGAATTTTGGAGAGACCAAGAGAAAATGGTTAAAGAAGGGAAGATTAGTGGAAAGGAGGAAGGAAAGTAAGGTACATATTAGTAGATTTAAGAGAATTGTATTAATATTATTAATTGTGGCTGGTCAACTAAGTTAAATGGTTTTTATGTGAGATTTAAATATGATGATGTATATTGCTTATAGTAAAACAGAATAGCAGATGAAATGTGAAATGGCAATTTGGTTTAATTTTGAAGACAATTTAAATTAAGAGACAAAGTTGAAATGTTAAAAAGTGGGATGGGGAATTTGAGAAATATATTTAGCAATGGAGAAATAAGATAATTGATGTTATTGTAAGAGATTAGGAATTAAGGTCGGATAGTGATATTGTTTATGTATTAAGAAGAAAGTAAGATAAGATAAAGAACTATGGAAAGATAATATTTATGGCTGAAATTGGAAACAGAGATATGATGTAAAATGGATTTGAAAAAAAGAATAACATGGCAGAAGCTGAAATAATAAGATATGGTGAAAAATGATTAATTTGTGATAAAGGATTATATAAAAGAGATAAATATGGAAAAATGGGAATATTAGAATAGATTATAAAGTTTATTCTGTATAAGATGTGATCCGGTCAACACTCTGTTCATAAAATATGTATGATGAAAGAAAAATTCTAATAAAACTTGTTTACAAAAAAAAAAAAAAGAAAGTTTAGATGAGAGCTTGTTTTTGTTCAGGGCTATCTTGTTTGCTTCAGGAGATACAGAAACCATGGGAGGCAGTATGAAACTCCTCCAGGGGTCAAAGGGCAAGCATTAATATAAAAAGCTCTGAGAATCTCCTCTGGTTGTCAGTGTGTGTGTGTGTGTTTGCTTACAAGAGCAGTTAAATTCCTCTTAGTCTTTCAGCTCTCTGTAAATTCTACAATCATCCCCTGAACACAGTAGAATCCTATTAATAATAATAAACTTTTATTTGCGGTCACAGACCAAAATACAAATATAATTGCAAAAGAACATGGGGAAAGTAACATCATAAACAGTTGGCTACCAGAAGCCTTGGCTGAGAGGAATTACATCGTTCTCCTCTAATAGTTACAGCTCTTTAAAAAAATTTAGAAACCTGAAAAGTAATGTGTGAGGAGCCATCCCCTAAACAATATAAGGTCAAATTACTAGCATTGGATCCAGAGAGATCTAGTAATTTGACCTTCTCCTGAACACAGTAGCTGTACTGCAAAGAACTGAAATGACACACAAAGGCCAAACACGATTTTATGAGCTGTCTAAATTCTTTTTGTAAAGAATTCTGTCAAAAGTCCTCCCCCAAAGTCCAGCCATACACAATATAGGGGACGCAGTGGGCCAAAAATATATTATTAACACACAACACCCCCTAAACATTACACAGCAGGGAATGTTTTTAGAGAATTTGGATAATTTTGTAAAAAAAATAAGCAACAAATTACATTGGCAGAAAAACGCTACTTTTTTTTTTAACCTAGGGTGTCATTTATGAAGGGAATGAGAGAGAACATACAAGAAATAGAAAAACCATTTTTAGTGAGTCATTTACTTTGAAAGCCCCTGGCAGCTGAAAATTGGACATTTGTCAAAATGGTCTCAGTTCCAAAACACAAAACTGGCATATGTGAATTTTCGGTTGTCTTGAAGGTAAAAAGCTTGTCAAGAGCAAGATAAGAAATCCAGTGAATGATCTCTTATATTTTTGAGACTGGACACCCTGGAGCATTATACACACACCGAAATTCACTCTTAAAGTACTGAACTGGAACACACCCCTAGAAGCTATAAAAAGCTATTGCAAAAATGTTTGCAAGGCACTCTGAATACTCTAAATTATTGTATCATTTTTAAGTCTTATTAAGAAAACGGATAATACTTTTCGGTTACATTGACCACCAGGAGGCACCATGAGACTAGTGTTGTTCTTAATTGGGAGTCTTCAGATGTAGATAGCTAAATGGTTCAACTAGTAGTGGGTTGCTACCGGTTCGTTCCGGACCAGTAGCGGTGGTAGCAGGAGGCTCCGCCCACCTGCCCAGACGTCTCTGCACATGCACAAAAGCATCGCGCGCGGGCACGAGTGCACCCATGAGCGAACCAGTAGCGGCGGGATTTGAATTCCACTACTTGTTCAAACCCTCTACTGGGAATTAAACTCACAGACCTTCACACTTTTAAGGATTATACAGGTAGTCTTTGCTTATTAACCACTCATTCAGTGATTGAAGTCAGTGAAAATGGAGATTTACAACTGGTCCTCAAAGATGTAGCTATTGCAAATTCTGCAATCACTTGATCACCATTTGCGAGTTTCACATCTAGCTTCTGACATACAAAGTCAAGAAGGAAGCCAGCACAAAGTCACCATCATGTGTTATCACACTTAATGACTGTGGGTGATTCACTTAACAGCAGCTGGAATTGACAGTGTGAACACATGAAATTTTACTTAACAATTGCATCACTTAGTACTGTAACAGACCTTTAAGAGCTAAGTGGCAATTATTGGGACAGTAAAGGACATTTAGATGATCTCAAAATGGTATATGCACCCTGCCTTCCCTTAAGTCATGGGTGTCAAACTCAATCATGTCACGTGACGTCACTGACATATTGCAATGGTTTTTGCCTTTACGGAGCTGGGTGTGGCCTGCGCGTGATGCATCCGGTCTGTGGTTTGACATCGCTGTCTTAAGTTCTCAAAGCAGAGGATTAGATATGATCTCATTCTCCATGTATGATCATTTTATTTGATCTCCACCAGGGGTGGGTTCTACTTACCTTTACTACCGGTTCGCAACAGGTTCACATGCACAGATCGCTGATGGCGACATCCGGGGCGGTGGGCGGGGCCTTCCGCCAGTTTTACTACCGGTTCTTATGAACCGGTCTGAACTGGGGGCAACCCACCACTGATCTCCACCCTTCCTCCTGGATGGGAAGAATTTATTTATTTTACATGCAGCATGACATTAATATAATGTCTCTGTTTTTCTACTCTGAGAGCTTTATAGCAGATAGATGGGATTTCCTGACAGCACATGTTTTTCGTCATATCCCAAAGCCCCAGCAGGATGATCATGAAAATTTTTTTTAAAAAAAAAACCCTGGATCCTATCAAATATATTTGAGAACATGGCCCTCTTCTTGTCTTATTCCAAAGATATCAAAAAAAAAAAAAATCAAGTTATTTCAGTCCTTTTGACCTGTATATAACATATATGTATATGTGCATATCTCTCTATTTCTCTCATGTCTCTCTCTATCTACCTCTATCTGTATTTCTATTTGCATATTTTGTTTTCATATCACCAAGGGAAGGTTTTCTGAATTTTTTTAAAAAATGTGAAACCTATTTTTCTGACATAATGAAAGACCACTTTTTAAAGATGCCTGGGTTTTTCATACCATAGACACAAGTCAGAACCAGTTCTAGTGTGCCATTTTTAGAGAGAAAGGTAAAGAATCAAAGCCCCTCCAAGATCAAACTATCTCTTTGGCAAACAGAGGTACACAAAGGCACAAAGTGCTAAAATATCCCCCCTCCACCATCAGCTCTTTCTACCCCACTGGCTTTCATCCAATGAAATGAATCATACAATTCTATCATGCCCAAAACACATATTCCTCTTTGTATATAGTTGCTATTTCATCTAAGCTCACCACAACTTCAACGAACAAAGCAAACACCACCATCCAAAAACAAAAAACCCTCAAAATTGTTCTTTTTGCTCAATTCTCAGTTTAACTCTAAAAGGAGTACAAAAGACATTTGTGCATTTACAGCACTGAAAACTGGTTCTTTCTGATCCTTCAAAACAGGAATGTTAACTGTATCAGGTTGAACAACCATTTAATATTTCAGGCTGTACCTCTCTGTACTGTGTGGAATTCTCCTCTACCCAAACCCCGGGCTCAAGTATATTCTGTATGAATTTCATTTTGCATACAAAATACCATTTTTTTTCAAACAGTTACATAAATACTTTAAGACTACTTGGTTATCTTTTTGCAAGCTCTTTGCTCTTATCAAGTTAACTTGCAAAACTTGTAAAATCGTGTTTGTTGCTTCAGATGCTCATGAAAAAATAATTTCTGTTCCTGCAAGATCTGTCTGAGAGTGCACTAGTATATGTTTATTCACATTCAGAGGGAGACTATTGTCTTGGCTTCATTTTCTTCCCCCCGGATTTCTCTCTTATGACCCATCTGGGTTAGAATAAATTCAAAGCCCTTTACCAAATTACCCTCATCTGAATACATCTGCGGTACAGGAGGAATCAATAGACAAGTAATTGTGGCAATTTTCCTTCTTCTAAAGTCTGATGGAAACTTACATTCACAATGTCAGTAATTACCCTTAATGAAATATTATCAAGCTCCACAGTTTGTTGCAAGGGGGAAAAATGGGTTCCTGGAATCAGAACAAGGCATTAGTTCTCTCAGCATTGGAACAATTTAATAATCATGCTTAACATTTATAGAGGGCTCTTGAATACTCAAAGCACTTTTTATCCATTACTTTTAAAAAATTATTTCTCCTACAGTTGACAGGGTCTAGGGAAATAGCTGCTTAGGTGGGAGTGCCCTGTAATATAGAATATGCATGGCATTTTTTCCCATCCGTATAAGAAACCATCGCTTTTTAGCACAGTGATATGGAACTTTCTGTATTAAGAAACTATCCTTACATGGTTTCATTTTCCACTACTGAGCATTTTATTGCTATTTTATTGCTTTGCTTCAATTGATCTGGTCTTGTTGCTGTTTGATTTGGTTCCATTTCCTCTGTTTTTAGTGTTCAGATAGCAAGCGATGCTGTTTGTTTAAAAAAGACAGTGCCCCATCTATGCAAAGCGGAAATATGCACAGACTTGCAGGAGCCCCAAAATTCCTGTACGGTACAAAGAATCTGAAGAAAGAAATAGCAGCGTGTTCATGGGATAAGAACTTATGCAGCAAGTTTGTAAAAAGAGACATTAGTTTAAATACAAACACTGCATTCTGATTAGGTACTAGGAATCAATAGTTCAACAAAGAACCATTGCGTGACTCTTAAAAAATGGCTGGTAGCCCATCTAGGCACTTTATTTATTTATTTATTTATTTATTTATTTATTTATTTATTTATTTTCAATTTGTATACCGCCCTTCTCCTAATGGACTCAGGGCGGTGAACAGCCAGAACTAAAACACATGCCAATACAAAATTTAAAATTGTTAAAAGAATTACTGGCCCAATTTAAAACAATTCAATTAAAATCCAATGACAATTTAAAACTAAAAAACTAAAAAAGACTTAAAAACGGGGAGGGGGTTCACGCCAGCCCTACTTGATGGAAAAGAAAAGTTTTCAGGGCACGGCGAAAGACCCGGAGATCCGATATCCTTCATATCTCTGGGGGCAAATCGTTCCAGAGGGCAGGAGCTGCCACAGAGAAGGCCCTTCCCCTGGGGGTCGCCAGCCGACATTGCCTGGCTGACAGCACCCTGAGGAGTCCCTCTCTGTGGGCACGTACTGGTCGGTGGGAGGCTATCGGCGGCAGAAGGCGGTCCTGCAAATACCCAGGTCCTATGCCATTTTCAGAAAGATGAAACAATAGCAATAGTATTTAGACTTATATACCACTTCATAGCACTTCACAGCCCTCTCTAAGCGGTTTACAGAGTCAGCATATTGCCCCCAACAATCTGGCTCCTCATTTTACAGACCTCAGAATGATGGAAGGTTGAGTCAACCTTCCAAACACATAGTCTCGCTTTTTACAGGTAGTCCTCGACTTACAGCCATTCATTTAGTGATGGTTTGAAGTTACAACGGCACTGAAGAAAGTGACACAAATGTTTTTCACACTTACGAAGTAGCAGCCCCATGGTCACACAATCAGAATTCAGATGCTTGGCAACTGGCTCATATTTATGATGGTTGCAGTGTCCTGGGATTTTGTGATCACCTTTGTGACTTCCTGACCAGCAAAGTCAATGGGAAACAGATTCACTTAACAACTGCATTACTAATTTAACAACTGCATTGATTCACTTAAGAACTTTGCAAGAAAGGTTGTAAAATCGGGCAAAGCTCCATCTCGCTTAGCAATGGAAATTTGGGGCTCAATTGTTGGTTGTAAGTCAAATACTATCTGTACGTGGTTAAAATAAATTGTTAGAATTTTAACTATAATTTGTCAGTTCTGACAGTAAAGCAAGCTATGGAGGTGATCATGACCCCGGAGGAGAAGAGTAGAATAAGAGAATACGAAGCCCTCTGCAGCTATTTTTTGCCACACCGGCCTGTGCTTTAAAGGAGGTGCAAGCAACCTGTTATCTTCAAGATGCTTTGGACCAGGGGTGAAATGCTACCAGTTCACACTGGTTCAGGTGAATCAGTAGTAATAAAAGCTACCAGTTTGGGCGAACCGGTAGTTTAAAAATGCTACCGGTTTGTCCAAACCAGTATTTCCAACTATCAGCTGTGCTGTGCGATTTATATTCACTGGAAAGCAGGATTTAAATCGTGCGGCACAGCTGTCCCCCCCACCCCACTATTCTACTTACCTTCTTAAGCCTCATTTTTCCACACTGCACGGTAGCGCCTATGGTGTGCATGCGCACACAGCAAACCAGTGGCAAACCTCAGAGGATTTCACCACTGCTTTGGACAATAATATTGTGAGCCCCATATAGACTCTGGTCCAGTTCAGGGGTAGGTTTTACTTACCTTTACTACCGGTTCACAACGGGATCACATGCGCGCCGATGACTACATCTGAGGCAGTGGGTGGGGCCTCCCGCCAGTTTTACTACCGGTTCTTGCAAACCGGTCCGAACCGGGGGCAACCCACCACTGGTCCAGTTGCCAGGGACGACATCCAATACATCTGGAAAGTTATCAGATTGCTCGTCACTGGAGCGATCACATATCCTTATATTGCTAATCTAAATAAATTGCCAATTTATTTATTTTGAATATTTATTGTTCTGCTTTTCGGCTTACCAAAACATTAAAAACAATATCAAAGAGCCAGCATAAAATCTGCAGTGGAACAGAATGATCTTAATCCCCTAAACTGGAAATGCCTGCTAAAGCTGGTTTCTAGGTTCACCTTAGAAGACCTGAGGAATAGCATTTAGACTTATATACTGCTTCGTAGTGCTTTTACAACCCTCTCTAAATGGTTTGCAGAGTCAGCATATCGCCCCCAACAATCCAGGACCTCATTTTATTAACCTTGAAAGGATGGAAGGCTGAGTCAACCTCGAGTCGGTCAGAATCGAACTCCTGGCAGTGAGCAGTGAGTTAGCCTGCGATACTGCATTCTAACCTCTGTGCCACCACAGCTCAAAGTTAGATAAAAGGCATTGGTTTGGGAAGTATCTCTCAAGTGCCCATTCCAAACAAAGGATGACACAGTTGCCAAATACCCCTCGTAAGTCATTTCTCCAGCCGTTCAGAATGTAGCAACATATGAAAGAGCAACACTGATAATGGATATAAAATCCGGGCTAGCTCCTATGAGAAGAGATCATTCTTTCATTTTCTAATTCCAAAAATCTTTTAAGAATTCCATGATAATCACCAATCAACACTTTGAAGTGTTGAACTTTAACCATTAACCCAGTATGTTTCCTATAATCAGCTTCTACATTCTTCTGAATTTTTGAAGTTTGCATCAGAACAGAGGCATCAAAGGTACGCTATTAATATACTAACTACATTATGTGCTGCAATACTGTAACTTGTTAGAGGACATCATCAAACTTGACACCAGCCAGAGTATAGAAACTCTTAAAGAAATAGTGCAAGATCAGAAGATGTGGAGAGACCTGGACCATAGAATCACCAAAAGTTGGACACGACTAAATGGATATCCTCCTCCTCTTCTCCTTCTCCTTCTCCTCCTCCTCCTCCTTCGTCTTCTTCTGTTATAGGTATTCTCACAAAATGGCTGCCATGAGGACTTTTTATATTCATTAAATGGGACTTATGGATGACTCATGTACTAAGAAAGTAACAGCTGAGAAGATTCTCTGCCACCTCTTTTAAGTATTCAAAATGATCATACTTCTTCTTCCTCTTCCTCTTCTTGTTCCTCTTCCCTCTTCCCTCTTTCCCTATTCCTACTTCTCCTCTTACTTCTCCTCCTCCTCCTCCATCATCATCATCATCATCATCATCATCATCATCATCTTATTAGAGAACAAAGAAGAATGGTCTTGTTCAGAAAATTTGGTACATAGGCAGACACAAGAACTAATTATTGGATTTTTTAGTTATATCAGAAAAAAATGAAGCAGGGGCTGAACAGCCAAAATTCACATTATGAATTGCAATTTGAAATGGAATATTTGGGATTTAACTGGAGAAAGCATTGACTCTCTTACGCAGTCCTAAATCACATGTTGAAAACAGGCCATGAATTTTTGACCCTGATTTTTGGTTGTTTTGACAGGTGGGAGGAAAAAGCATTCTTTGGAGCATGAAAAAGATGCTATAGCAATTTCCAGAAGAGGCAATGCTGCCTTAGAGGGATGTGATGATGATCAGTGAAATGTCAAATAGTCTGTTTTTAATAGAGAATAAACGGCCACCCCTTGTAGGGGAAGATAAAGGAATTCTTCTCCTTCAGGTCTAGAGAGAAAAAAAAAGCTATATCAGCCAGTAAGACAGAACAGAATTAATCACCATAGGCTTCACAAAGCCAACAATATTAGACAAAAAGGAAGTTAAGGGCTGTGATTTATTTCTTCTCTCAAGAAAATACATAAGGGGAACACTTCAAAAATACTCACTGAAGAAATCTTTCAGGGACCATGTCACAGATAAACCTCATCCTGAAAATGGAAGCCTGGCTGAAAAGAGCTTTCCCAGAGGCTAAATAAAATTGTTTCACTTGCGCTAAGACAGGGGTGTCAAACTCGATTTCATTGAGGGCCACATCAGGGTTGTGTTTGACCTCGGGGGCCAGGGTGGGCGTGGCCAGGGTGGGTGTGGCCAGCTCGACATCATTCATGTCAGGGGCATCTGTGGTGGCCTAAGCGCTCTGCCAGCAAAAACGGGCTCCAGTGTTCCATTTTCAGCTGCGATGGCCTCCTGCCGCCCTCTGCCAGTGAAAATAAAAGCTCCATTTTCATTGGCAGAGGGTGGCAGGAGGCCGTTACAGCCAAAAATGGAGCCTGTGTGCGTGCAGCCCTCCCGAGCTCCATTTTTGCTGGCAGAGGCACTGCAGACCAGTACTTTGCTGTTTCTAGGGTGGCCCCACAGGTCAGATCTAAGCACCCCGCGAGCCCCCGGGCCTTGAGTTTGACACCCCTGAGCTAAGACTTCTGTCATGTTGCTTACAAGGATGAAAGTCCTTGCAATGGCTCGACCGAAGCTTTTGGGAAGACTGAAAACACTGCGATGGGAACAGACTTTCTCCCCATTGTTTTTTAGGGGGTCTATAAAAGCAATTCTTATGGTATTGTTTTTCTTCTTCATTCTTTGTACAGGTAATTCTTGACTTATAACCACAACTGTCCCCAAAATTTCTGTTGCCAAGCAACAAATTTACTTTGTTAAGTAAATTTTATCCCATTTTATCCGACTTTTTTCCCACAGTTGTTAAGTGAATCACAGCAGTTCTTAAATTAGTAACATGGTTGTTAAGTGAATCTGGCTTCCCCATTGACTTTGCTTGACAGAAGGTTGCAAAAGGGGTACATGACCCCAGGACACTGCTAACATCAGAAACATGAACCAGCATCCGAATGTAAATCACGTGACTGCGGAATGCGGCAATGGTCGTGTGAAAAACAATCATAAGCCACTTTTTTTTAGTGCTGTTGTAACTTTGATCGGTCACTAAATGAACTGTCATAAGTCAAGGACTACCTGTATTAAGAAGATTGTGGAGATATTGGGTTGTGAGGAGGGTGCTGAGTTGATTCTGATTGGGAATGAGTGCTGTCCTTTCCCTCTGGAACAGCCTCCATGCAGCGAGCCATGTAATGCCATCCCTCCCAATATTTAGGAAGGTAAAGGTAAAGGTTTCCCTCGCACATATGTGCTAGTCATTCCCGACTCTAGACGGTGGTGCTCATCTCCGTTTCAAAGCCGAAGAGCCAGCGCTGTCCGAAGACATCTCCGTGGTCATGTGGCCGGCATGACTAAAGGCCAAAGGCGCACGGAACGCTATTACCTTCCCACCAAAGATGGTCCCTATTTTTCCACTTGCATTTTTTACGTGCTTTCGAACTGCTAGGTTGGCAGAAGCTGGGAAAAATAATGGGAGCTCACCCCGTTACACGGCACTAGGGATTCGAACCACTGAACTGCCAAGCTTTCGATCGACAAGCTCAACGTCTTAGCCACTGAGCCACCGCGTCCCTAAGGATTTAGGAAGGTAGTGAAGATGAAACTGTTCAACAGAGTTTTCAATAGCTAAATCTTATTACTAGGAGATGCCCATAGTGGTATAACTCTCGTAATTTAAGAGATTACTGTGTATTATGTGCTTTAAGGTATGTTTTATGCTCCACCCGGCCAGGAATCCTTTGACAATATGGCGGTGCAAGGATATAATCAATCAATCAAAAGTAAATATGATCACAAAGCAGTGATAGATCAGTTTCATAGTTCTGAGTTTATACTGAGTTGCTTTTTTTTTACACTAACGGATTTGTTGTGCTTTTATGCACTCACAGTAATTTTTACAGCACTTTTATATTGTTAATATTTTGCAGATCAGCTTTGATGCAGCTGAGGGGGACACTGACTTGTTCTTTCTAGCTTGTCATCTCCCAGAACATTTCTCTTCACTAGCTATCAAATTTGTAAGTTTCTCTCCTTAAAACCCACTTTGTACTCTGCTTTTAAAAATGTGACCGAATCAATGCATCAGATAAAGGAAGGAGAAGGAGCTGCTTGCAAATAGGCATCTGCTATTCACAATTTTCCAGCTTCTAGTTAATATTTGAATTTAAGACTCAAACCAGTTTCATCGTATATTGTACGAAAAGGTGCTTACAGAGTATATTTCCCTTAAAACCCACATCTGATCTAGAATCTTTTGCTGTAAGAGTTGGTCTATTACACATGTGAATCCAAAGCCTCCAGCTGATATTTCCTTCAAAGACAGTCACAGGAAAAAAAACATGGCATGACATTGAACAAAGAGAGTAAAAGCTTCATTCAATCCCTTTTACGTGTCCTCCCTCTTCACCTGCTGGATGTGGTGTCTTGAGATGGTCCAAGCCAGCTGCCACCTCAGATAATAATCACTATATTAATCCAGTTCTAATTTCTCTTGTCGGTTGAATAGCCTCCACAATTAATCCTGGCAGGGTTCCCTTTAGGAGCTATTTCTCAGTCACTTGTTAATTTATACAGAAAATGGCTACTTAGGCACATTGTAGTAAATCCATACCCAGTAGTAAACCGAGTATAATGCTTTAAACATTATGCCTTTTGAAAAAGTGCCATGCATAAAAGTCTTACATCTATTCATTTGTTTTTTTTAAAAAACCCTATTTAGTAAATATTTAGCTTTTATTCTGTCTTAACATACTATATATATATATATATATATATATTCTCACTTAGTCATTAGTGTTTTTAGCTGGAATTCTTCCTAGAATTCTAAAGCCAGTAACCAGGAGTAGATTTGCCTGTCAATAAAATACTGGTAAATATCTAAACTTAAAAACCAGAAACTCATTTTCAGTGTAGAATTAAGAAAAGATCAATTTAGTCAGGACACTCACCGAAATGCTAAGCACTACTATACCTAAAATGCTAAATTTATTGTTCCATTTAATCAGATAAGATAATTTATTTACTTATTCATTAAATTTGTATACTGCCCATCATGCAGTTTGAGGCAAGTTGAACAGCTTCCCCCATTGACTTTGCTTGTTGGAAGCCAACTGGGCAAGGCTCAAATGGTGATTCAGATGACCGTGGATGCTGCAACCACCTTAAGTACTTGTTGGTTGCCAAACTCTCAAATTCTAATCACGTGACCATGGAGATGCTAAGACAGTCATAAGTGTGAGGATTACACATGAGCCAATTTTTCAGTGCCATTGTTACTTCACATGGTTCCTAAACAAATGGTTGTACGTCAAGGACTCGTGTCTGTGTGTATGTTGAAATAATTTAACTACAGGTAGTCCTTGACTTACAACTGTAACGGAGCCCAAAATTTACATGCCTAAGTGACTCATTTGTTAAGTGAATTTTTGTCGCATTTTACAACTTTCCTTGCCACAGTTGTTAACTGAACCACTGCAGATGTTACATGAGTAAAATTGTTAAGTGACTCTTTCTTCTCCATTGAATTTTCTTGTCAGAAGGTTGCAAAAGGGGATCACATGATCTCAGGACACTACAATAGATAGGAACCAGTTGACAAGCAATTTAATTTTGATCTTGTGACCATGGGGATGCTGCAACAGTCATAAGGGTGAAAAACAGTCATTAAGTCACTTTTTTCAGCGCTGTTGTAATTTTAAATGGTCACTAAATGAACTGTTGTAAATCAAGGACCTCCTGTAAAGGTTAAAGGGGGCTTATACAGACACATATTAATTTAGACGTTTCCAGCTTCTTCAGTATCCTTTTTCAGGTTTTTCTTTTATAGCCATTTCCATAAACTAATCCCCTCTTCAATTATACTTTTTATCCTGACAAACCATAACATCTATCTCAGGTAGTGTGATTTGAAAGAAAAGTTTGTTATTCAATCCCTTAAGGATTAAATTTTTGCTCAAAATATTCCATAATGAATTCTGATCAAATCGTGACTGGAAAAATAAGATATGCTGTATCAGAATCCTAGTCAAGCCTTGGAATGCTCTTCCCAATCACAATGCTTTCCAAATGTGTGCGGACATCAATGCGCTGAATTCTTAGCAATGACTACACCGATAGGAATTCCGAAAATTAAAGTCCATATCAATGTAAGGTGCATACTTTGGAGAAGGGTGTCTTGGAAATGTGCACAGTACTGTTTGCATAGTTTGTGTTTATTATTTAGTCATGCTGGAGGGAAATATAAAGCAACACATTTCTATCTTCTAAATCAAGTTTAAGGGCCTGGTGGCTCAGCAGACTGATAGCATTGTGATTAACACCAGCTGTCTGCAATTACTGTAAGTTCGAATCCCACCAGGCTCAAGGTTGACTCAGCCTTCCATCCTTTCTAAGGTAGGTAAATTGAGGACCCAGTTTGTGGGGGCAATAAGCTGACTTTGTATAAATATACAAAAGTATGAAGGCTATTGCTTAACACATTGTAAGCCACCCTGAGTCCCCGGAGAAGGACGGCATATAAATCAAATTTTTTTTAAAAAAATGTCTGAACTTCAACTCCTAGAATTCCCCAGCCAACCATGCTGGACATTTTAAAGTCACCCAAGTTTGAGAAAACTGTTCTAAATCAATTACTTTTGCTAACTATATTATTTATTTATTTATTTAGACTAGATTCTACTCTTGTTAAAAACAATTCCAGTGCTATTGCTGTATGCATTAATCGAGGGACATTTTTCTTTCATTGATTTTGATCAGCTGTGATTTCTTGGAAATACTGCCTCTGTCTGCCTAGGTTCACACATTATGCTAAACCACAATATGATCTGATCCAAGCAACCTGGAATTAAGGAGAAACTTCTTAACAGTGAGGACAATTAACCATGGAATAGCTTGCCTTCAGAAATCAGCATTCCATCAATGGAGGTTTTTAAGAAGAGATTAGACAGCCACTTGTCTGAAATAGTATAGGTTCTCCTGCTTGAGCAGGGGGCTAGACTAGAAGACCTCCAAGGGCCCTTCCAACTCTATTCTGTTTGAGTTTAGAATGATGTATGAACTCATCACTGTAGTTTATAAAGCAGAGTTGATAGCTCAGCAGAAAAATATCTTACTTTAACTCTAACCCTAATCCTAAATCTATCCATCTTTATTTCCTAGCATTTTTCAGTGTGTCTGCTCAGCCAGCATTTGGTGATTTGGGGCAATGACATATGTCCTTCATTACAGACTTCCCAAACTTTTGCAAAAGAAGAGTATTCCTGACCATGTTGAGAACTCCCTGTTGTTTCTTAGGGATCCTAGTTTGATTTTAGAGACCAAAGGAAGCTCTAGCTCTGTAATGCCCCCCTTTTTATTATGTGTATAATATCCTCCCATAATTAATCCTCAAGTTATAGCTATTTTCATTCCTGAGCTCTGTAACTCAAACAGGTCATTTATCAAATAGTGAGGCAAGTGATCTTCCTTTTTAATTGCACATGATTTGTTTTCTTCCATCCTTATTCCTGCTGGCACTGCATTAATATTTTACAAAGTGTTCAGAAAGAATGAGGGTCTGCTTATTCCCCACTGCTTTTATTCTATTTTTGAAAGCAGATGTCAGCTTTGGAAGCCATATTAGGCTGGAAGCTTCCAAGCTGCCACCTTCTCATGTGTGGGAAAGTAGGAGTGGGGATTTATTTGAGAGTTTTGTATTTAGACAAAATAGCATTCTTCCCGTCGGTCAAGGTCAGGACAAGCCTGCATCTGGAGAAGGAGTGGTTGGGAGTGCTGTCTCGAGATGGAATGGATGGTGATTGGAGCATGTCATCGACTGAGGAGTGAGAGGATGGTTTGGGGGTTTTGATTTACTGAGGGAAAACATGGAACTCTCAGATTCGGGTTTTCCCAAGATGTGCCAGTATACCTACTCTAATAAATGGAACTTTGAGAAAATGCTCGCCTCAAGAGTTTTTAATTGGAGCAGAGGTTTTTCTGGAATGCTGACAGCCGAGTTGCAGTCCTGTGCAGTGTGCACACTTTCATAGGAGAATCTATTCTATTGGCCTTATTTCTAATAAACTCGCACTGGATCACCTTAAGTAGAGCATTATTCAAAAATGTTGTGAAAAAAACACTTCCAATGTCATGCAAGTGCAGCACCTTGCTGCTATTCATTAAAGCAATCCAGTCCCCATCCCACTTCAGAAGTTTGAAAAAAGGGCCACTAGTTTAAAAAGTCAGATTAACTTTAATGAGTGACTTCCTTAAAGGAACTACATCTGTCTATAGCAGATCTTTTTCAACAAGATCTGCAGATAGGTTCTTTATAGAAAACAACAATTGCTCAGCATTCAAGAAGGCTGTTCCGCCATCTGTCTTATTAGACAGATCGTGTATAATTTTTAAACTAACTCTTTATTTGCATAGAGATGTTTTCCATTTAATTATTTTATTAACATTTTTAAAGGGCACTATTTGTGAAATTAATTATTATTCTTATCGGATGATGCCTTGCTGTTACTCCAGTAAATGCACCTGCCCATTCAAAACTAATTACAGCAATTAAGGTTTAATGGTTCCACCAAATACGACTGCTCATTAACTTTAATTATTCCAGAAATGCAGCTGCTCAGATACATGTACATAGGTCCGTATTTATTAATTCCTCCTTTTAAAAACACTCTTTGAAACAGGACAGTGTTGGATAATTTCCTCTTTAACATTATTATTTATTATTATTCCATGTTTCCTCACTCTTTTCCCCTGTCCTCCAGCAAGCGGTGTTCATATTTTTGCTTTTAAAGCACTCCTGAAGTATAGGAAAATGAAAGGTTTTATTGTCTTCATGTTAAATGCATTAGGCAACCCAAACTCCAAAATCAAATTAGCCCAGTTTTGACTGAAAAAATTACAATGAGATGAAATAGTCAATTTGGTTAATTTTATCAGATATAAAATATCAATAGTCAGGATAAAAAATACACTAATCCATGTCATATGATTTTCCTGTTTGAGAAATAAAGGGCAATGCTGCTTTAGCCATCCTTCCAACCTATCTTTGGAAAGGCTTCTGGGTTATCTGATCTTGCCTTCTGCAAAATATAGCAGTCTGTCTGCCCATCCATCCATCCATCCATCCATCCATCTTGCTGCCCATCTCAACAAATGACTCTAGGCAGCGTATGTCATAAAAACAATTAAAACAATTCAAATAAATGTATATGGTTGCCAAGTAAAATTCTTGCCACATATGTTAATATAGCCCAGAAATGGGGCCTTTAACATACTGAGGGATCCAGGCCTAGACATACAGCAAGGTCTTCATGGCCATAGAAAAGGTTAACATGGTCAGGGTCGTCCTAATCTCTGAAGGGAAAAGGTTCCAGAAGGCAGGACTATAGCAAAGAAGGCACATCTCAAAGTCCCCCGCTAGCCAACATTCCTTGGCTGATGGGACCCATAAAGGCCCAACCTGCTGGACCAAATTGGATGGGGAGAGATAGCTGGGAGTAGATGGTCCCTCAGGTAATCTGGTCCCAAGGCATGAAGGGCTTTAAAGGTGATAACCAGCAGCCAGAATTTCACCCACTGGCAGCCAATGTAGCAGTGATGTCACATTTGTTGAATAACCGACACCATTAATTACTGATGCAGCTGCATTCTGCATCGGTTGAAGCTTGCGAAAGTTCTTCAAGACCAGCCCCATGTAATCTAACTATAAAGTAATTCAGTAATTCACTTTATAGTTAGATTACACTTCTTATAGATTCCCTGTTGTCTGTGCATTTTATGTATTACTTACTTTGGTTTTTAATATTCACAGTAAGCTGACCAGATATTTTTATAAACCTTTGATTTTTTTTTAAAAAAAAAGTTCTCTACAGCAACAAAAAGAAGAAAAATTCTACTCAAGTGAGTCTGCATCAGATTTTCACATATTATCTTTACTCCACATATATTTTAAGAATAGGCCACACTAATTTTTCTACTAGTTTGTATATGTATTTTTATTGCCTTATCAGCTGCAGATGTTTATATACTGCATAGCCTTTATATTATTCAGTTTAACAACTTTTACTACAGCAACATTTATAATCTCACTCTGTGAACAACCCCAGCAGTAATTGAATATCCTACCAAAAATATGCAAGCGTTAATTTCAATTCTTTTATTAGCCATTTTTCATCTTAGCCTGTCGGAGCAGATTATCCAAATAAAAATATAGAGCAATAAAAATAAAACAGAAATAGTGGATAATATGCCAGAATGACAAAGACTAATAGTGCAATCCTTTCTTTTCTACTCCAATATTTAAAGATCTGATGAATAAAAAATAAGACTGCTCTCTATTTTTCTTGAGCTATGGGTAAGCTATGTAGAGGATTCCAATGTGGACAATATCTGCCTGTACAAAGGGACTGAAAATAAGAGCACAGTGTGTCACATTTCTGCTATCTCACATGCCTTGACCCTTGTAGAATTGGGTCCAAGATGGCATGGTAATGGGATGGGTAATAAATTACCACATTAATTTGATGACCTAGTAACAACTTTTCCAATGTTTAATTGTATGGTATGTCATAACCATACCAAGACTGTCACTTGGATACTTAGATGAGATGCTCTGACATGAGTAGGTACATACATGTGCATCATTTTGGCAACATTGTAGTTTGCTGCAGATGCCACTGGTTATGAGAGCTTCACCTTCCCTTGCATCAACATGGCTTGATAATGTATGATCATGGTCAGCCAGCAATTTTCCTCTAAACCAAGGTTTTCCTTAAAACTGTAGGCTAGAAAGAGGAAATACCAATCATCTCTTTTAAAAACCATTATGAGATTTGTCTTTCTCCTACTACCTTTGTTCCTCCACTCATACATAGTGACCTCACCAGGGGTGGGTTCTAGTTACCTTTACTACTAGTTCACAACGGGAGCACACGCGCTTCTCCACATGCACAGAAGCTTTTGCACATGCATAGATCGTCAATTATGACATCTGGGAGGGTGGGTGGAGCCTCCTGCCACTTTTACTACGGTTGTAAAGAACTGGACAAAACCGGGAGCAACCAACCACTGGGCCTCACCTAAATTGAATGATTAATCTTTCACTTTCCAGGCTCCTTTCCTGTATTAGCTAGTCTTATATTTAAAAAGGCTTAAGATTCTTCTTTGATAAGCCGTGAATACATTTATGGTCATGTGAAAGCATGTTTTAGAGTCATGAGTCTCTTATGCCCTCCGAGTTTTGAAAGCTGTGATTTATGACTCAGAAAAACTGCACCTCCCCTCCCTCACTTCTGCAGGATCCTTTGAAATGCTCTTTTCTGAATCATGAAAGCATACAGAAACTCTATCCCCAATTCCATCCAGATCCACTCCCTTTCTGAAGTTGGGTCAGCAGGGATGTATCTAAATATTGTATTTAAGACTGGGTACAATGAGAGCTAACAAGAGTATTAAATATTCTGACTTTTGAGTAGGTATGGCAAGGATGTGAAGCCCATCTCTGAACATAATGAACTACCAACCACATTTAACTAGTGTCCTGTGTGAACTTCAGTTGTATGCTAAATTCATGGTTGTGTGTCCTGCAAACTCAGAAAATATTAATTGAATAAACCAGGTTAAGTCAACTATCAATAAGTACATCAGGCAAATCTAGAACATGTATTCTTATAAATATTGCTTGTATGTTAGAGTTTGCTTTTATAATTCTTAAAGATAAGAATATTTTCTTTGACATCTTTAGCTAGGCTAAAAAGGAAATTGTAAAATTATTGAATACAATATTTATTCCATGTATAGCTGACCTTTTTTCTCTAAATCAAAAGGCAAAGCAAATGTTAAGTCCATGGTAACCTGTGAATCTATCATCTGTGCACGTCCTCAAACAAGCAGCAGGTTCTTTTGTAGAGTCTGACAGTAGAGGAGACAACACCACTTCCTGTAGGAACAATTCTCTAGTACAAGAAGAGACAACTATGAGATGTACTGGCTGGTTACCACAGATGGAACTAAACAGCATAAACAGTTTGATTTGTTCTTGGTTTTAGTACGAGCAATTCTGGTGGCTGATGATCCTAAACTGGACAAGGTGGCAGTGTTACACAGCTGAAGGGCTGTTGGTTTAAAACCTCTTGATGTGGAGCTAGATCAGATCCAAAGGAGGCTCCCAAAGAAAAAGAGGCACCTCTACAGGAGAATATTTGTAGGTGAAGGTTGAAATAAGGGGCTCTTTGGTGCTCTCTAAGCTCATTTTCTTGCAGACATTTCATTACCCAAACTAGGTAACATCTTCAGTGCTAGTAAAATGTGGGGTTTGCTCTCAATTTATATTCTAAGGGTGGGGAACAATGGACCTTTTATGACTTATCGACATCAACTCCCAGAATTCCTGAGCCAATTGAGGTCCATAAGTCATAAAGGGGCTATTGTACCCTACCTCTGTTCTAGTGGCTTGCCTATGGTGACCAGACGTCCCACTTTTGGCGGGACAGTCCCGATTTTTAGCAATTTGTCCCGCGTCCTGCGGCGTTTTAAAAAAATCCCGATTTTTGGAAAGAATGCAGGACAAGCTAGGGAATGGCGGGAGAATGGGAAGGGAATATATGGTTTTCACTCACCCTCACCCTCTGCCTCTGTTGGATCGCTGGTCCCCATTCGCTTACCCCACCCACTCCCAATCTATTGCTGAGTCCCAGCTGATGGCTAGAGGGAAAAAAACTGTTTAAATTCTTGCCTTGGGGCTTCAAAGGGCCACCCTACAGCTGATCAGTGTTAAAAGAAAACAAATGAGTAGACTGATGCCTGCAAAAATAGAAAAAACAGCCCCTTTCAGCTTCAGCATAGGTTAATTACCATAAGTTGATTTGATCAGCCTCCCAACTCTCAGCTGATTTGCTCTCAGCTGTTTTGCGGAGGGCTCTGTTGCTAGCTAGCTGCAAAGAGGTAAATTGCTGGAACAGATGTTTTTTGACCCTAGCTATGCTGAAAAAGCGAAACTGAAAGTAAAGCAGGGTCTTTGCTGCAACATGACAAAATGAGGCAGAGAGATATTTCTTTTTCTTTTTCCTCACCAAAAAAGATAGGTGCAAAACTGCAAACAATGGGAAAATTAGGGCAAAAGAGGAGGTTCAAGATTTTAAAACACAAAAGAAAAAAATCTCTATTTAACTAGGGAATTGTAATAATTGAGATACTATTAATTGTATATTGTGTTGAAAGCAGAAATGGTTGTGGTTTGGAGGAATATATGGGGGAAATTATTTGGTTTATTATTATTGGTAAATATAATTAATTAATTTGTAAGAAATTGGATTGCATGGAAATAATTGGAATATTGATGTTCATATTGATTAATATACAAAAAAGATAGTTATATAACTAACTGATTTATATTAAGATGTTGAATTTGTATTAAACAACTGTATTACATAATTACATAATTAACCAATGTGAGGATGGATATAAAAATAGATGACAATGGGAAGGGGTATAATATGGAATAGAAGGGAAAAATTGAATTTGATTAAGATTAGAGATGAGGATGAAGGGTAATATTGGTTTTTTAAAAAAATAGATGAAGAATAAATATGGCAAAAAGGAAATATAGAAATTGTAAATTTAATTGAAATGACTAAACACTGTTTAAATTTGTGAACCAGCCAAATACTCTGTTCAAAGAAAATAAATTGTATGTTTGTATGTGTGTTTCTAATTATTGCTATTTATTCATATTTGTTCTCTTTTATTCTTTAAAGTTTAACAATTCATTCTTTATCTTAATATCTTTATATTAGTTTGGGGTTGGTTTTCTTCTCTTTCATCTTTTTTATTGTACAGCAATCTTTCTCCTCAAACCTATCACCTCTCTCTTTTCTTTCCTTCTTACTTTCTTCCCCCCCCTCTTCTTCTCCTCCCTACTTCCTCTTCCTTTCTCCTTCTCCTCCTCTCTTCCTCCCTCTCTTACCCTCACTCCTACTCTAATTTCCCTTCCCTTCCTTCATCCCTCTCTATTGCTGTATTCTTTTTTGCATATGGACTACTCAGAGGGCTGAAAAAGTTATTTCTGACTGGTCCTCGCACTTTTGACCAGTCCTCGAATTTACGACTGTCCTCACATTTTACGTTTTTTCCTATCTTGTCACCATGGTGAAGAGAAGCAGTTGTGAAATGAGTGACACGGTTGTTAAGAATGCTACAATGGGCATAAATGATGACCAGTCATAAGTACGAAGACCGGTCAAAAGTGCGAGGTCCTGTCAGAAATGACTTTTTTCAGCCCTCTGAGTAGTCCCTATAGTATACACATAGCCATGGCCACCTGGTCACATGAAGGTTGACAGCTTCTGCTCCTGTGAGCCGAGCAGCCTTACTGGTCGCAATGCTAGCAAACCTGTTAGAACAATGTTAGTGAAATAAATCCTGTTAGTTTTTACTTCAACCTGTCTTGCCTCAGTCTGTTTGTCCCTAACAGGGACATAACAGAATCACTGCAGTTGTTACTTTAGTAATGTAGTTAAGTGAACATGTCTTTCCCATTGACTGCTTTCAGAAGATCGCACATTGTGACCACATGACCCCAGGACACTATTACCATCATAAATGTGCCAATTGCAAAGTGTCTGAATATTGATCATGAGACCATGGAGAAACTGCAACGTGTGAAAAACCATTGTGTCATTTTTTTTCAGTGCCACTGTAACTTTGAACAGTCACTAAATAAACTGTTGTATGTCAAGGACTACCTATCGTTTTCTTAGCCACTGTATGGAGATTGCTTTCTTTCCTGAGTTTTTTTCAGCAACCTCAGTGTAGCCTACAGCCTGGGATTTCCTAATGGCCCCCAACCCTGTTTAGGTTCCAAGCCCTGCAAAAGGTCGCCTTAGGTGTGCGTGGCTTTGAACGCGGCTCACAAAAATGTGCGCTGTGGGTAAGAGGTCATTGGACCCGACAAGTCCTTCCCCTTCTTCACCGCCAGAGAGCAGCACGAGGCCCCTCGAAGCGATACCGCATTACTGACGGTTATCACCAGTTTAGTGCCTCGCGGGCCTCCGTCGAAGCACTTATGAGGCAGGCCCCACATTTCTGCTGATTCTCCTTCCGCCTTTTCTCTATAAACCCCAGAAGGCACCGCGAGCAAAGGCGGGGTGGAGATGGGGATGGTGGGTGGGGAGGAAAAAAATTACTTCGCTGAGCGTCCTCCCGGCACGCATGCGCCGCAGCGCTTTCGTCCGGCTCGCCCTTTTTCGTCCCACGCGCCCTGGGTCCAGCAGGCGGCGCTGTCAGGGAAGCTGCTGCCACGGAGGCCTTGGCGTATCCCAGCGTCGTGCGCAGCGAGCGTCTCCCCCCGGCCCGACGGAGTGCCACGTCTTTGGTGCGGCGGGGCAACGTCGGCTTGGCTGGCTGGCTGGCTGGCTGGCGCGGGAGGGGCGGTTGCGCCGCGCGTCCGTTTGCGCGCCGGAGAAGCCCGCTGCCACCGCTCGGCACCCTGGTCGTCCGCCGCTGGGCCTGAGCCATGGGCTCGTCGCAGAGCGTGGAGATACCCGGCGGGGGCACCGAAGGCTACCACGTCTTGAGAGTGAGAGGAGGGGGACTCCGTGGAAAAGGGGGGGGGACGAGCGCACGTGGGAAGGCGGTGCAGGGAGAGGGGTGGGGGGGGGTGCGGGGTGGGGTGGGGTGGGGAGGAAGAAAGCACCCCCGGCAGGCGAAGAGTGCAGGAATGCGGGGAAATGCCCGGAGTTCTTGGAGCAGCCCTACGGCTACGTCCCACGGGTGACTTCCAAGACCTGCCAGACTATAAGCCCTACCGTGGAAAGAGGGGGGTGGTTTGATGACCTGGATTTAGAGGATCAGTTCATCCAGAAATATTATTCGTGGGGATGAGTATCTGATCTTCCTTCCCCCCCCCCAAAAAAAAACACCTCCAGAAATTAGTTTTGCTACTTAGCGCCTCTCTTAAAAGGAGAAACCGAGAAGGAAGTGCCTGGTTTTTTTTGTTCTTTATGGGATGGCCGTGGAGTCGCGTTCACCTTCCCAATGGCTCTGTGGGCTTGAGTGACTCCGGGCGAATGTGTTTCGGCAGGTAAATCTTTGCCTGGATCCGGGAACGACATCAGTTTCGTGCACAGATCTGTTTTCACGAGCTTATCTCATGATGGGCAAGCCTCCCTGACCTTGGGTTCCAGCAACGGTATTGATCTGGTATGCTGGAACAAGCCATCCTGTGCGACAGTTGCATTACTGCTTCTTGATCAACCTTTGCAAATCAGTCAAGACTTGGAATAACTTTGTTGTCACTTTAAATGTACCCTGATCGGCATACGTTAAAATGAAATTTCGTTGCGTAACAGTTCTCAAAGGGTCACCACCTGCAAAATACACTAGTATCAAACGCGACAAAATAAATAAGGACAAAATTATGCACATACCCACATATATTATGATGGCATGTAATATGATCGCATATAACAAGATGTGATGTACAATATCTGAATCTCTTCTGTGGAAAAATCGGAGGGGGGTGTCTTGTCACGTCTGCGCTATAAAATGTAATCTGTCTTTCCCGCTTTTGGAGAAGTGATTGTTTAATTTAAAAATGTAAGATGAACTTCCAAAGCATAATTGGCTAATAAACTTAATCCGGTAGAATTGTGAAATAAGCCAAGTTGGCAGTTAAGATAACTGATGCGTGTTAAGCCATTACACTATTGAAGCATGTTAGCAGATGCAAGTGGAGAATTGATCTCCGTTGTCTTAACTTCACATACCCTAAAACGTATAATTTCTGGGAACTTCCCTACACTTTGGGATTCATGTTAGTCCTGTTATATGTTGGTGGAAGTATTTTTGTTTTGAGTAATATACCTGATTTTTTTAAAGCAAGTGTATGATGCAGTTTCAGCAATTTTGTTGCACTTTCTTCAAGTGAATTCCACAAAATACAATAGTAAATTGCAGCTTGTCAGGATGTCGAAACTTTCACATTAGTGAGATTTGTTCATTTCTTTCATCATCATCTGATTCCAGAGTTATTACAACTTTAGTTGATTCAAATAACTTTTTTCCAGATAAAATAGGCATCAAGAAGTAAAGATGTTCAGTAATTTGTATTTTAAGGATTTCTAGACAAGAGATATGAAATACTTTGTTCAAGATCTGATAAATATCAGAAAGACTAATTGTGTTGTCAGTTACAAGTTCGATTAATTCCAAATTTAACAGTATAGCCCTAGAGGAGATTTGTGTTAACTTCTCCATAAACATAATTAGAGATTGGATTTGTAGCAGTGCTTCCTTAACATTTTAGTCTATATTGATATACAGCTCTCTTTTTTTTTTCTTTCATTCAGTCATGTCTGATTCTTGGAAACTGTCTAGATAGGCCCCTACAGTTTTCTTGGCAAGGTTTTTCTGAAGTACCATTGCCTCCTTCCTAGGGCTAATAGAAAGTCAGTGATGCAAAGTCACCCAGCTGGCTTTATGCCTAAAGTGGGACTAGAACTCAGTCTCTCAATTGCCAACCTGGTGCCTTAACCACTACACCAAATGGCTCCAAGATAGAAAATAACTTATACTCTTGGTATTTTAACTGTTGAAGAAATAAAAGGTAACACAAATGAAAAGTAATGCCACTGTGTCATAGAAACTATATTAATTATACTTCTTTTAGGCCATTTATATGTCATCTTTTTTCTGATATACCCAAAACAATAAGTATTTAGAAAGTAATGGAAAAAATGCTATACAGTGCAATAATATACAGTAAAACAACAGAATGTATCGTATTTAATATATAGAATATTTGCTTAAGTGTGCCAAAAAAGTTGTTTTTTAGGTGGGATGGGGACCATATTTTCAATATGGTCAAGAGTGAATTTATCTTTTACATGCTGGTTTGAAATTTTATGTTTCTTAAAGTCTGTAATTTATCAACTTTGTTCAACACTCATAATTTTGAAAGCAGCTGTTTATTTAAGAGTGGGCAATTTTTTGATGACCAGGCAACTTAACACTTAGGAGTGATGAAGAGTGCAGCGTATGTTATATATCCATTGATTAGGAAGTCAGCTATTGATGTAGACTCCTTAGGCAGCTATGAGGCAGTTCTTACTGAATAAAAAAAACATTAGATATGTATTAAGGTCTCTCATATATAAAGGCATTGGATTTATGGCAATCTGACTTCTTCCTCCGAGATTTTTTTTCCTTATTCATTTTTCACAGAAATTGATAGTAATAGAAGATACTTTTCCTGGGTTTCCCCAATATGAAATGCTGTAATACATTCGCAATTAAAAAGTATTTTTCTACTAGGCAGTAAAGTCATATGATATAGTAAAAACTTTTGTTTGAAATCACAGTGGGATATTCCAACGAGTATTTGTAGGTTCCTTCTTGGTTAGATTGTTATACTGCTGAGTGAGATAGTGGCTAAATGGGGAATGAGTTGCCATCAGTTTGCTGCATTCTTATTATCCTGTTTTTCTCCAACATAGTTCAATAACTTCTGGTCTTATGTATTGACATTCCTAAGGGCTGCATAATAAATTGCTATTATGAATTGGAGACATACAATTCAGTCCTTATTTCTGGTGTGTTTGCTTGTTTTTGCATTCTAGTCATAACATTAAATAGAGGTACTCTTTACTAGCTTCATTTAATAAGAAAGCTAGGAGATTTTGCTGTGTTTCAAATCTGACAAATATCACAGTTCTTCACATGAGGGTCAGAACCTGACAGAATTCGCCACGTCTTCCATGTAGCATAATCTTTCTTTCCCCATTGGTTTAGCTCTTGCAAGGGAAACTATATTTGTGCTTGTTTGAAGGCAGGTTTAAAAGTGTTCATACAACCTGTGGCCAAATAAACAGTATTTTGAATGCCGTGGATAGGAGCCATCTAATTCAGGTAAACTCAGACACAGTACAGCTTCCCTTTGGACCTCTTGAGTCAGTCCAAGGAGATAGGGAAAAACAACGAGAAAGTACTGCATGGAGCCCCATGAAAGTATCCTGTTTAAGTTTTCTCCTTTCAAGCAAATGCCTGAACATGGTTTATGACATTCCTATTGTCACTAAGAATGCAATGTGGCAGAGGAAGCACCATTGCCACAGTTTAATTTATATCAGAATATTAACAAATTAAATATTTTTAAAAATCAGGAAAAATACTTAGTTACAGGTCAATGAAGCAAATGGGATAATACAATAAAGTTAATAACTAGTGGAATATGAAACTTTTGACATTACTTATCCTAAATCTGACCCTGGATCTAGTGACTTCAGACGAGTAGAACTTGGAGCCAAGGACCCATAAAAAGAGGAAAGTCAGACTCATACACTCCTTATTTGACATAGATATACAGATCTCCAGAATGTGACAGAAAACTTTAAAAAGCAGATGTTTCAAAAGTCTGGAATATCTGTCCAGTGTTTCACCTATGTGAATTTATTGTGGAAAATATAACATGAATAAATATGTTGGATACAAGAATATACCACAGTATGCAAGAGAAAACAACATTATACCAGGTTTATACAGTATTGTTGGGTGTATATATAAGTATCTGTCAGAGAGGAGATGTGAATTAAATAAATGTTAGATTAAGAATATATAAGAACAAGAATAATTTTATTTCTATACCGCCCTTCTCCCGAAGGACTCAGGGCGGTGTACAGCCTATTAAAAGCACAAGACAAACATCAATTAAAATAATTTAAAATTATTGAATAATTTGGCTCAATTTAAAACCCCAGAAATTTAAAACACCCAATTTAAAATTATTACGTTGATAGCCCAGCCTGGTGGAACAACAGGGTCTTGAGTGCACAGTGAAATACCCGGAGGTCGGAGAACTTACACACTTCCAGAGGCAGTTCATTCCACAGGGCTGGGGAAATCATGCTGAAGATACATCAGCTAAATGAAATAAAATGTAGTTCATTCCCACATATATTTTGGAAAGATCTGCTAATTAATCTATGACCAAAATAAAAATGTGAGATTGGTTAAACAATTTACTTTACAAGCTTTTATACAGAATCTATTAGTTCTTTGCCTGAGTGGATGTTAAACTAATTTTTGTTAACATTTTTGTCTTTTTAAACTTTTGCAATATAACTTGCATGTTAGCGTTCTTTTAAAAGACACTTTTTGCCTCAGGCAGTGATTTAGAATAAATTCTTTGTGCTTTAAGACCCCAAAGAGACACATAACCTCAGGGAAATTTGAACTCTTTAGTACATCTAATAGCAATTATGTTAATGGAGAACTAAATCAGAGATTTACAAGGAATTTAAAAAAAAAAGTAAGTATTTGCTGTCCTTGTAAAGATCCTTGGTAGCACATTCCATCTTCTTTGTTTGCTTCTGAACAAAGTGATGAAACTTCTCATAGATAACTAGAGGTTATCTAAGGCATGAATGTGGATATGGCAGTGTTTCTACTGGGTAAGGTAAAAATAAGCAGAGAATATATTTGCATTACTGTATGCTTTATATGACCTTTAACTACAGAATAAAGTAATTATACACATTTCTGCAAATATATTTGGAAAGCAAACTGAGATTGTCATGGTTCATATAGTAATAAATTATGCACTTATGAACTTACCATATTACTTACTGTAGAAAAGTATTGTTACCTAAAATTACTTGCATGTTAAATAACCTTTTTAAGATTGAATTTTGGCAATAAGATAATCTAGATCAGGGGTGTCAAACTCAATTTCATTTAGGGTCGCATCAGGTTTGTGTTTGACCGGGGGGGGGGCAGAGTGGGTGTGGCTGGGGTGGGGGTGGACAGCTCAATGTCACTCATGCTGTGGGCACCTGTGGTGGCCCAAGCGCTCTGCCACAAAATGTCAAGGTCCGTTTTCAGCTGGGATGGCCTCCTGCAACCCTCTGCCAGCAAAAATGGAGCTCGGGATGGCTGCATACAACCCTCACAAGCTCCATTTTCGGCTGCAATGGTCTCCTGTAATCGCAGGCCACTCCTTCGCTGTTTCCAGGGCGGTCTCGCAGGCCAGATCTAAGCACCTTGTGGGTTGAATCCAACCCCGGGCCTTGAGTTTGACACCCCTGATCTAGATTATTGGGGGTGGGTGGGTGTTGTTTGTTTTTTTTGCATTCTTATGGTCTATTTGGTTAGAACTCTGCTAGAATGAATGGTAGTACAGTACCCTAAAACAATCAAATATATGTAGCTGTGTGCTCTGAGACTCCTCAGCGTAGGTGATTTATTTTCTTGTAACAGTTGGATCAATTTACTTAGAGCTTTTTCTCTGAAAAAGAAAGTTGTTTCTGAATAGTTCAGTGGAATCTTGTGGTAGCCAATTAAAAAGAAAAAAAGCTCAGTCGATTTTAATGGAGGGAACTGAAGCTTAGCCTTTAATGCAGACTGTATGTTGAAATGTTTTATTACATTATCTCTCTGCTGAACTATCAAAAAATTCTGTCTTCAGCATTTTGTAGTTGATAAACTGGTTGCCAGTTTTAGGCTTTCTTATCAAAAACTCTTCTTAAGCTTTTTGGGTTGAAGGTGATATCCACAGTAGTTTAAATTTTAGAAGATTATGGAATTTTAAAAATTCTAAAATAAGAAAATTGACTTACAAATGAGTCCGTGTAAGCTATTTGAATCAATCAGTGTTAGTTATTAGTGGCATCTATGAAATCATATCTGTAAAACTTTCCAATCACATTTTATTAATCCAGGTCAGTTCTTGTACCACTATTCTGCCAATTAGAATTTATCAGATGAAGACCAAGTATGTCCAGATTCTTTCCTCTTATGTATTCTTATAATTGCAGGCCATCAGATCACATATTTGTGGTTTAAATAATATTAGAAATTGTATATTAAATCAAATTTTATGTGTTATGTGAGCTTTATAAGACAGCAGTTTTAAAAGATGAGAAGGTTAATTAACTCTTCTTCCAAAACTTTGCCTAGAGCAGGATGATAATCCTGCTGTTCAGTACAGGTGGTCCTCAATTTATGACTAGAGTTGACCCCAAAATTTCTGTTGCTAAGGGAGGCAGTTAAGTGGGTTTTGCCCCATTTTACACCTTTCTTGCCACAATTCTTAAGTGAATCACTGCAATTGTTCAGTTAGAAAGACCACTGTTAAGATTCCCCATTGACTTTGCTTGTCAGAGGGTTGCACAAAGTTACCTCAGGACACTGCAACTATCATAAATATGGATCAGTTGTCAAGCGTCTGAATCTTGATTATGTGACCCATGCAAAAGCTACAACAATTTAACTGTGAAAAAGATCATAAGTCACTTTTTTCAGTGCCATTGTAACTTGAATGGTAACTAAATGAACTTTTGTAAATTGAGGACTACCTGTATAACAATAATCACAAACTAACTCATAAACAGTATATAAGCAATAATAAACAAAATACAATATTTTTAAATAAATTTTAAAATACATGGTCCTTCTCAAAGTTTAATAGGTGTTAATGGGCTGCCTAGTGGCAGAATGCAGCTGAGCAGTCTTATTTAATGGTTCCTTCCTTCCTTCCTCCTTTTGCCCGAGGCATTCTTTCCATAAGACTGTTGGTAATCAGACCAATTTGTGGTCAGGTTAAAAAACAGAACATGAAGACTTCCCTTTGTTTCCAAATATATCTGTAAATTAGAGCAGTTACATATAAGGGATGTAGGGAATTGTCTGAATACCAATTTTACCAAACATTAAAATAGATGATTAATACATGTTATTGTAAAGTAAGGCTTGACATTATGTAGCATTATATATATAAAACAGAACACACACACACGTATATATATTGCAGATTTTGTATACATATGTTAACTATCGTTTTTCAATAGCCATCCAATTCTCTGAAAGTGATTCTGGGAAGTGTACATACAGAACTTAACTATAAAACACTTAACTATAGGAGAGGTTGATAACAACCGGAATATGGAAGCCATCACAAAATGTCCTCAATCCTCTGGGATTCCCCAGACATAATAACATAGCCAGGTCTTGAAGGACTTGGAGAATATTGACAAGAATGGAACTAATCTTCCAGGGAGGAGAAGATCAAGGTGGGTGATGTGGCAAAGAAGGCCCACCTCCTGAGACTTCATCCACCAGACGAAGTTCCCTGGCAGACGGGACCTGCAGCACGGCTTCTCTGTTAGGCCTGACAGGGCAGGCAGGTGTAATCTGGGAAAGCCAGTCCCTCAGCTAACCCAGGCTCATGGCCATGAAGGGCTTTAAAAATCAAAGCCAGCACCTGGAATTGGACCCAGAAGCAGACTGGCAACTCATGCAGCTTGCAGAGGAGAGGTATACGATAGTCCTTGACTTATGATGACAATTGAGCCCAAAATTTCTGTTGCTAAGCAAGACATTTGTTAAGTGAGTGTTGCCCCATTTTATGATCTTTTTTGCTACAGTTGTTAAGCAAATCACTGAAGTTGTTAAATTAGTAACACAATTGTTAAGTGAAACGAGCTTCCTACATACCGCCTATCAAATAGCCGAATTTTGATCACGTGACCATGAGGATTCTACATCACAGAGTAGTAAGTGTGAAAAACTTTTTTCAGTGCCACTGTAACTTTGAACGGTCACTAAATGAATGTTTGTAAATCAAGGACTCCTGTAATGTATATAGGTAAAATATTGTAAAATGGGACACTACTCACTTAACAGCTGTCTTGCTTAGTAACTGAAATTTGGGGTTCCATGGCTTTATGATTGTGATGAAATACAGTTCCAGCAAAATAACCACAAAAGAGACTAAATGATATCCCCAAAGAAATTGGTAGACAGCCTGTATATAAATATTATTAATTAATGATATTAAAAAACATTAATATCATTAATGTTTGATGAACATTAGGACTTCAGGACTTCAGAAGGGTCTCAAGCTTTCCTCATGTTTAACTGAAAAGGAAGAAAGCAGTTGTTTTTTCCTCAACATTTTTTTTAACTCTAATCTTCTGCTGATTTTAATACCTTACAGATTTCTTGTTTAAGCTATCTTCCTCAAGTAATGTACTTATTGAAAAGAACCTGATCTCTAGGTAATCACCAGAAATAGGTATTGTGTAGTGCAATACAGAGAGGAGTGTGAGAATGCAAAGATACATAGCAACTGTCTGCAACTCCTTAAACCAAAGGTGTTGTTTCCTGGGGTTGCAGTGCAGCTATGCAAGGCAGCTATACAATCTTGATACAAGATGGAACCAATTTAATGAGTCACAGAAAGATGCTCCCTTTTCATCTGTATTCTCTGGAACAGATTTTTGCTTCAAATCCAAAAACTGCAGTCCTAATGTCTGCAAATTTGTTTTTGTTCTGTCAATCTTGGTTTGGCTCTAAGCTGTTTCGCTAACCTGTTAATGGATTTTCCTTTTGAGCTATTATTACTCTTAACTGTGATATTTAAAATATGATCTACATCTTTGCCATTTATAATTTTTTAAAATACATTTTACTATCTTATTAGGAACTCTAGCTTTCTGTGCTATTAACTGTTTATTTCATAGCTATAATCTTGTTCTTATTTTAAAAAAGAATAACTAATATTTCTTACCATGTGTAATGTAGCTGTGTTCAAAACAAATTCATAGGTGTATTCATGGTAATAGATCGTTTTGTGCAGAGGTTGACTTGTATATTTTGAGAAAAGACTCACACAATCAGAAACTGGAAAGTTATTGAAACCTCATTTCAGAGACTGCAGCCCTTAAATTGCAATTGCCTATGTGACAACTGGATTTCCTAAGATACATCCACAGTTAGTGTCTTGATAACAGGACTTGTTATCTGTTATTTCCAAGAGGTGGCATATATTTGTCTTTTTAAATTGGTTTGACTCTCTAAAAGTTTGTTTCTCCTGTAAGTATACTGTTGGCTTTAATTAATGACAAACATTTATGGTTTTTATTAATGTTTCCCATGATACTGCAGTTGCTACTTTTGATTATTATTATTTTCCATGTATTGTTTATGTTTTAGGTGCAAGAAAATTCACCAGGCCATAGAGCTGGATTGGAGCCATTCTTTGATTTTATTGTTTCTATTAATAATTCCAGGCTGGTAAGTGAATCCCTAAATTAAAACTTACGGGTGGGTACCTGAAAACATAAATCCAGATTTATAACTTCACAATCCAGTGTTATGTAGTTATGCCTGGGGAGGGAAGGTAATACATTTTTCCCAGTTGAAAAGAGCTCCTGACTTATAAAAAAATAATTTGAGACCTGCTTGTACAAGCAAAGCTGTTTCCTCTGGGAAGTTTAGTTCGCGAAAGGAAACACATTGTTCCAGGCATAGATTCCTTTGATTCAAAATTCCTACTGATGGGTTATTGATGAAAGAATAAATAGGTTGTTTTCTTGGTTTAATTCCTATCTTGGTAACTATTATATGAATTGATTATATGACGAATGAAGGCAAATAAATATACGTGTCCCAGGATAATGTTGCAACATCCAATCTGGGTTGGTTACTGGGATTAGAGATTTAGTCTTCCAAGTTTTCGGACTGGTACTGGAACCAGTCAGGGAACTTTTTCAAAGAAACACAAGAAGTTCACTGAGGATGGGCTTCAGACGAGTCTGAAAGCTCGGAAGACTAAACCTCTGGTCCCGGTGGCCGACCCAGATTGGATCCTGATTTTATGAGTCCAGAGAAGACAAGATTATGATACCTGGGTTTTCCATGCCTTTTGAAATACAGGTAGTCCTCAATTTATGACCACAATTGAGCCCCAAATTTCAGTTGTTAAGTGAGACATTGGTTGTGTGAGTTTTGCCCCATTTGCTAAGTGAATTACTGTGGTTACTTAGTTAGTAACCGGGTTGTTAAGTGAATCTTGCTTCCCCATTGACTTTGCTTGTCAAAAGATTGCCAAAGGTGACCACATGACCTTGAGACACAGCAACCATCATAAATATGAAAGAGTTGTCAAGCATCTGAATTTTGATCATATGATCATGCAGCTGCTACAAAGGTGTAGCTGTGAAAAACAGTCATCGGTCACTTTTTTCAGTGCCGTTGTAACTTTGAACAGTCACTAAATGAACTGTTGTAAGTCAAGGACTACCTGTACTGTATGAAATCCCTGGCTTCTCCATTTCAGCTGTGAAATGTATATGGGTAGTTGAGGTACATAATTAAGTGTAGTTGGCCAAAAAAAAAAAAAAAATACCTTGGTTTTTCAGAAAGTTTTTAAAAACTGTCTGATTTTTTCAGCCGGGGGGTCATTTGGGGTATCGTTAATTTATTGTTGATTGGTGTCATCCAGTCTAAATGCAGATGCTGAGGGAAAGTTAGTATATGGTATATATGGTTTGTTATGAGGAACAAATAATTTTTAGAAGAAGAGAGAATGATTAAAATTATAAGAGCAGGCTTCTGCCCATTTTCTTGTAAGAAAATGAAAGTTTGGTGCTTTAGGAAAGGCATAGGTTTAATGCTAGGAATGTTCAAAACGTCCTATTGAAAATGTTTTTCTATCAAATACTTTGAAATGCTGATACATTGCCATAGCGTGAGCATAACTGCCAATGAATTTAGCGAATTTTTATCTTTATACCTTCCTTAGAATAAAGACAATGACACGCTGAAGGACCTGTTGAAAGCCAATGTGGAAAAGCCTGTTAAGATGCTGGTCTATAGCAGCAAGACCCTGGAGCTCCGAGAGACATCCGTAACCCCCAGCAACATGTGGGGAGGGCAGGGCTTGCTGGGCGTGAGTATTCGATTTTGCAGCTTTGATGGCGCCAATGAGAACGTATGGCATGTGCTGGTAAGTAGAAGCTCTATTTTTATTTTTTATTTTTTTATTAGAGAACAAAATCATTCTGTATGAAGAATCTTCCGGTTTTAACTTCCTTTTGGCTATGTGCTTCCAGTAGGAATTCACCCAAAATGGCGTAGAAAAAAAACAATTAGTTGCATATATCTCTTTACTGCACTTTCTTCATTAAATTAAAATCGCTATCAATAAAAAAAGTGTGATGGCTATCATAGAGTTTGTTGCATATCTAGAAATAAAGCTTTTCTATATGTTTTTGGTGGATATTTTTTTAAAAACAAGGAAGAGATAACATTCACCAACACAGCAATACATTTAATGCATTGTTCCTTATATTACTTTGTCTCCAAAACAGTAATCAATGTGCAAATACTTTTTGGTACATATCTGTATATGCACATTTTCAACAACTTCTCTATTTTGAAGACTGTCTTTTTTTTTTCCTGAAGTGCATTTAATTTGTTAAGGAAACTGAAAAATATTTTAGTGGTTATGGGGCAAAAGTGTGGAGCAAATCTTAATCATACGGACACCTGGAGTATCATTTTCTCTCTTTTTCTTCTCAAGCCCCCCCCTTCCTTTTCTTCTCTCCCGCCAAGTATAAATTAACAATAATAGAGTTGGAAGAGATCTTTGGAGGTCTTCTAGTCCAAATCACTGCTCAACAATAGTCCTATACCATTTCAGACAAATGGCTGTCCAGTCTCTTCTTACAGTGTGCATGTGACCATGTAGTAATCAGCAGTTAACTTGATTTAAGAGAGTTTTTAATTTTTTATCTATCTTTTGTACTTTTCTTGGTCTGATTAAGGTATTTACTTTTTTAAAAAAAAATTATGTCTTGTAATTAGGAAGTTGAACCAAATTCTCCTGCTGCAATTGCAGGTCTTAGACCTCATAGCGACTACATCATTGGGGCAGATACTGTCATGAATGAGGTAAATATGTTATTTCATTTATTAAAAAAAAAATCAAGATTCTGACCATTTTAGACTGAACTCAGATTGCTCATAATTATTTGCAATTGGTTTTGTGATAAGCATTGTTGAGCTTTCTTTTTGAGTAGTCATACATAACTTAGAAATTAATATTTATTATTATTAATTTTATTAATTTAAAGATGAGCAGAAAAACAAGTAAAAACAGCAAGGAAAGGTTATTTTAGAATTTGGGCGTACATGCATTTTTTATTTTTTCTTATCGGTAGAAACAAACTAATGAATATTGTCATCTGCTAAAATGAGAAATTCAGCTCATTCTGAATTTCAGAACATTAAAATAAAATAAATAAAATATCGTTGATTAAAATTAATTGAAGTATCAACTAAATATGTTTTTTCCTTAGTCTGAAGATTTATTCTCTCTCATTGAAACACACGAAAGCAAACCATTAAAACTTTATGTATACAACACTGATACTGATAATTGCCGAGAAGTTGTTATTACCCCAAATACTGCATGGGGTGGAGAGGGAAGGTAAGTTGATTTTGTTCAAAGAGATATGAAATGTGAGTAAACTCATCATTTTGGTACTGTTTCTGGGTTGTTTCCACACAGTCAGATTTGTACCAAACTGGGCAGATGCAATGACAGTGTAAATATTTTTCATAGATTTAATTTATGTTAAGTATTTTAAGATATTTATTGTTCACCCATGAACTCCATTTGCATTTTGAACAGACAGAATGTATGAGGAATAAGTTGCTAGTGTGATTCTGTTTTACAATAAAACTTCTTAGGGTAAAATTCATGTCAAAACTCACATAACTGCAAGATTTTGTTCATCCCCTTTTACTGAAAACAGGCTTTAAATTTTCATGTTGAGTGAAAACTGTAATTCTGTATATTATGAATACTGTATTTCATCTAGGTTTCAATTAATTTAGAAAATAAATGTCAATTCTATGGGGCTACTGATTTCTTTTGGCTGTATAATTTTCCATGTGACTTGTAGATTTTTAATTAAGTTTTTAATGACCCACTTCAAATTCATAGTGTATTAATATGTCCCTATATCATGAGAATAGGGACGCAGTGGCTCAGTGGCAGTTCAGCGGTTCGAATCCCTAGTGCCACGTAAGAGGGTGAGCTCACGTTACTTGTCCCAGCATCTCCCAACCTAGCAGTTCAAAAGCATGTAAAAAAAATGCAAGTAGAAAAATAGGAACCACCTTTGGTGGGAAGGTAACAGCATTCCGTGCACCTTTGGCGTTTAGTCATGCCGGCCATATGACCACGGAGACATCTTTGGAAGTGCTGGCTCTTTGGCTTTGAAATGGAGATGAGCACTGCCCCCTAGAGTCAGGAACGACTAGCACATATGTGCGAGGGGAACCTTTATCTTTATCTTTATCTTTATATCATGAGAAATAAAGTTCTGCATTCTGTTCCTATTTAGCTGAAAAGAGAATAGTATGCAGATGATCCTTCACTTATAACTGGTCACTTAGCAACCATTCAAAGTTATGATAGACCAGTGTTTCCCAAACTTGGCTATTTTAAGATGCATGGACTTCAATTCCCAGAATTCCCCAACCAGTATGCCTGGTTGAGGAATTCTGGGAGTTGAAGTCCATACATCTTCAAAGGGTCAAGTTTGGGAAACACTGTGATAGACCCAAAAATAGTGATTATGATCTGGATTTAAAGTCTCAACAGTTCCCTCCCTCTCCCGCTCCTGGTCTGTGATCACATTTTGGGCCTGCATTTATGGACATTTTCAAAGTCCCACAATCAGATGACCACTATTTATGGTGGTTTTTGGCATTTACTTCCGGTTTCAGCAAATAATACTCATTGCAAACAATGAGTTCATTTAACAACTGCAGCATTTGTTTAACCACCACAAAAATAAAATCCAATGTGGTCACATGGATAACACATTTAACAACCAGCACAGCCTACAGCCATAACTCCAGACACAATTATGGTAGTAAGTTGAGCACTTCTTATTAAGGCAAATTGACAAATGAAAGAGGCATACCTCTATATTCCCATGAAATTCCCATGGGATTTCTGTATAATTATGTAACTATCTGGGGTCCTTGAAAAACTTTATTCTGAGGGAGGGAAGGCTATGGAGTTGTTCATTAAATACTTTAGGCCATGGGATTTTATATGGCCAACCATTCAAATGTTTCTAGTTATTTTTTTAGAGTCTTTATGCTGTGTTGGTGGCAATAGTTTATAATTGCTCTAGAGATGTGTAATTTTTGGAAATGAGCACAATCCTTAAAAATGAATTAAAGTTGATATTTTCAATACCATGCACGTGCTGCTATTAAATTCATAAACGTAGTATGGCTATTTAAGGATACTGTTTAAATTCTGTCCGTACAATTCCTCAAAGATAACTCATTGGCATGGGATAATTGTGAACACATTTAAGGTTAATCTCGTTTTTTCTTTCTTTATATTTAAAGCCTAGGTTGTGGCATTGGCTACGGATACCTGCATCGAATACCTACTCGTCCTTTTGAAGAAGGAAAGAAAATTTCTCTTCCTGGGCAGTTGTCTAGTACACCTATTAGTCCGCTCAAAGATGGCTTCACAGAAGTAAGTTGTCATCCTTTTCTTTTGCAGCCTACAGTGTGACTCTCCGAACCACTTCTGGTGGAATAATATTCCTGTTTTGTAACGTATTATTCCGATATGTACCGTACTTTTCGGAATATAAGACCCACTTTTTTCCCCCCCTTAAAGAGGTTGGAAATGTTGGTGCGTCTTATGCACAAAATACAGCCATTTTTGGCCTCCCAAAACCCCGCCCTGTGCATCCCGTTTTTGCCAAAAACAAGCCCATTTTTGTCAAAAATGGGATGCGCAGAGGGTTTGGGAGGACTGCAGCGTGCTCCTGGGAGCCGGGGAGGGCAAAAACCGGACATGCGGAGGCCAAAAACTATTTTTTTTTCTTGTTTTCCTCTTCGAAATCTTGGTACGTCTTATACTTGGTGCATTTTATAATCCGAAAAATACGGTATGTTCTTTTCTAAGCATTTATTTCTTGTAACATCTTACAAAGCAGCAGCTCTCTGATAAAACAAGTGATCTTTTTAATTAGGTGCAATTGTCTTCAGTTAATCCCCCTTCTTCACTACCACCTGGAACTACAGGAGTAGAACAAGGCTTGGCTGGTCTTTCCATTAATACGACTCCTGCTGTCCCTAACGTGCTCAGTACAGGTTTGTCTTTTGTGCAATCCTAATACCGGTGTTCCGTTTTCTAAATGTAATTATATCGGGTGAGTGATAGTCTATTTAACTTACATGCCATGTACAGTAATGTGCTGTATAGCTACCAAATGGAACATTACTGGAGGGCTGGGTGGAGAAGGGTCTGACTCTTGAAGATGTTGTCTTGAAGACCAGATGTTAAAATCTCAGTTTCTATAAATAGAATTCTGCCATCTTTCTTCTGTGTTTTGTTGTTGTGGTGGTGGTGGTGGTGGTGGTGGTTGTTGTTTATTGCTAGTCTTATGAATCTTCAGTAATTTGATTCTCAGGGGGTGGGATACACTCTGGAACTCCACGCATTGTAGCACAAGGTTTTTCATTAAGGAGAACGAATGAGCAAATATGAGAGTTCTCTAATGCATCCAAAACACTAATTAGGTTTTGTTTTCTGTCCAATATTTTTCTACATTTTTTATGTTTTAGAAAATTTTAAAAATCATTTCTTTGGCCAAATTTTATATATGGTAGGTGATCAGCAGCAAGCATTGGCTGTATCTCACCTACCTTTGTCACCTTGAGATAAAACAAGGGAATAGGGGCTTACAACAAATTCCTGTTTTCTCTTACAAAGCAATAACAAGCCACAAAACAGTCCAGTTGCATTGCTTGGAACAGGTGGAACCCACAAAATGATATTTCTCAAAACACACAAGCACTGAAGCAGAGTTCTCCAAATGCAGATTTCAAACTCATAACATTGGATTCGTTTTTGCATGAACACTTTTCCTAGTTGTCTTGAACACTTTAAATCTAAGGAAGTACGAGAAGATGAATATGGTTTCCTCCCAAATCATTTCATTTTAGATTACTTGGGTTCATTCATTCATTCCTATTTTCATTTTAGAATAAAGTTACAAAACAATAACACATATTAATTATTTTGGCTTGTTTTTTTTAATTTATTTTCAACATTGAGGGACATGCTCTGACACAAAAGGACTTGACATCTCCATCTTAAAAAAAATTGAAAGTGGTTAATAATAAAGATTTTTGCTAGAAAACCTAAAGACTACTTTTAAGGTAGATGGGTTGGGCTAGGTCAGACATTTTGCTGGATATGTTCAAAATAGCATTTGAAAGATAATATGGCTTGATTTTTCCTTAGGTGTTCCTACAGTACCATTATTGCCTCCTCAAGCAAATCAATCTCTTCCTCCAATTAACTCAGCATCTCCATTACCAGGTATGAGATATAAATGTCGATGAACATTTTTGTATGTAATAGTGAAAAGGGTGTTTTCAAAAACAGTGGATATAAAAAGTCTACACACACACACCCCTATTAAAATGCCAGTTTTTTGAGATGTAAAAAAAAGGCAGACCAAGATAAATCACAGTCAGAACTTTTCCCACCTTTAATATTCTGAAGTGATTTATCTTGATCTGATTTGTTTACATTTCAAAAACCTGGCATTTTAACAGGAGGGCATAGACTTTCTATATCCCCTGTAGAAAATAGTCTGTGAATTTTTCTTTCATTCACTACAGTATCTGAGTAGATTTTTTTAAAAAATTTGACTCATGCTGTATCGTTGGTTAATTTTCAGATGCCGCTCCAAGAATGTAATTTTAGATATATTACATTTGTTTATACCAAAGAGAACTCAGAACTAGTTCTGAGAACAAGAAGTGCTAGCCAAAAAATTATGATAATTTTATTTCAATTAATATGTGGTGTGGCTAAATATACTATTTCAATTAATTGAAAACCATCCATCTTTTTATAGATACTATAAATTAGAATGTAAAAAAAGATGCATTTTCATTTCATATTATATGAATAGAGAGAGCCAGTTTGGTGTAGTGGTTAAGGCACCAGGCTAGAAACTGGGAGACCGTGAGTTCTAGTCCCACCTTAGGCACAAAGCCAGTTGGGTGATTTTGGACTAGTTAGTCCTTCTCAATCTTAAGAAGGAGGCAGTGATAAATCACTTGCAAAAAATCTTGCCATGAAAATTGCAGGGGCCAATCCAAGCAGTTGTCAGGAGTCAACACTTATTTGAAGGCAAACATACGCACACATATGCAAATACACAAAAATGATATGAATATACCAGAACCAAGATAATCTTAATTTAAGATTTTTTTAAATAAAATCTTCCATAGTCTATTTAGTGGCCAATTCACTTGATATTTTGTTTACATGAGCCCTAAAAGAGAATCTGACATGAAATGAATTTTTAATAGCAGCTCTGTTTTTCAACTCAAGCTCTTTGTGAAGTTTGTTTAAAACATGAGTTCATACAAGATAAAAACAATTAAAAAATAAGTATAATGACTCTTTACCTCAAGGTTAGCACTAAAGACCTTGCATGATTGGATTACCTCCACAGTGGTCCAGATTGGATGAGGATGTTTTAACAGTTTTGGACTGAGTATCTTTGTGCAGTCTTAATGCATACTATAGTGTCTGCCTTTGAAATCAAATGTATGGTCTCAGCAAATTAGTGCAGGTTAGAATTTACAATTTGAAGGAAAAATATGTATAACTGAAAAGCGTTCTTATATGAGGACTATTCCAAATATACAAAAAAGACAGAGGTGGCCTTGTGCCCTAACATGACAAAAATAAATAGAAATGGGAACTGGGAACTCTGAAAGGGAAAGAACTGCACTGGTATAGCAATGAAACCTGTAAGACTATTGGAAATACTTTGCAGTTTATGAGTAACAAGACCTTTGCTCCTTGTCTATCGGTAACATTTGGAACAGTATTCATATACATTTTTGAAAATCATAGAAGAATCGTTCTCTGAAAAGATTTCTTAAAGGTATATAATACAGAGGATTATAGAAAAATTGCAGCTGTGGCCTCAGAGGGAGATCTCTGAGTCTCCCTCTGAGGGCTGGGCAGGGGACAGAATGTATCTGCCCTCAGTGTGGAAGGGATTGCCATTCTCGAATTGGCCTTTTTAGTCACACTAGATGCTGTTTTAGGACTTCTTTCCAGAGCACGATACCATAGTCTTTTGAGACTGAAGAATGCCAATGATGATGAGAAAAATGGCACTCACTGTATATAGCTGTCTCTCTTGTAAATAGATTGCTTCTTGATACATTATGTGAGGGAAGAAAGTACATGCTGGCTATTTCCATCTATGCCCATTCCTTGAAGTAATACACACGACCAAGGATATCTTCTGGATATCCATGTGTCTCATGTTCCCTCTTCAACATATTGTGATTGTTAGAAAAGAGACAAAGTGTTCCTCCAATAAATGCCTTTGTCACTTTTCTTTTTTCTGCTTCTGCAAGTAATATGAACTTCTGAAATTTAGCATCTTATTTTTATTAGGATTGATGGCTTTACCTGCTGGACTTCCCAACCTGGGGAACATCCCTAACTTGAATTTACCTGGTCCGCATTTAATTCCTGGTCCTGGATTAGTAGACATTGGGCAGCCTGGTATGTTTTGATGAATTTCTGAACTGACACCTAATAACTCCGTGTAATGATTTTAGTTCAGTCCTGTTGCACATGACTTTATGTAACCACTAAATTATCTTAAGCTTATAATAAGTAAGGCTTCCATATGTTTGCCTGTAGCCCAATTTAATTCGGTATCATAACATTTAGACCCCATTCAGGTGAAGAAAAGCCCCTGAAATCCTATAGAGAATCCAACGAAAGGAGAACACTTTTCCCTTATTTTTCTTGCAGTCCCAACACTACTGTGCATTATTACACAATTTGTGTCCCTAGATTCTTCCAAAAATTACTGCCATAATATAACTGATACAGAGAAGGGAAATAAATAGATGGAGATTAACTGTTTCTTTATTTTAATTTTATGTTAATTAGATTTAAATTTAAATTATTTTAAGTTAAATTTAGTTTCTGTTCTTGTTCTTTTTGGAGTGCCACTTCACCTGCTAATCAGGATGCTGTTGTGTGCTAAAAATTAAAACTAGATTTAGCATCAACTAAACAACAACCATCATGTCATATTTCATTGGCATACTTGAGAATAGAAAGTAATGTTAAATCTTTTGGATGCATTATTGTCAGTGGTACAATATTACTGTGAAATAAAAAGCTTCCTATGTAAATGTAAAGTACAGTTCTACATTTACTGCATAAAAATGCAAAAAGCTCTATGAACCCTGGCATATAAATTGATTTTTTATATTCAAGTCATTTTTCTGAAATCTTCATGAATAGATATTGGATAGGACAGAATTCAGAGGACTGTGAAAACAGAATCATATGCCCTTTAGTTTGTCTGCATGTTTTTGGCTAATGGTTGTTTATTCATTCGGATTCTATAAGCTGCATAAAGGAATGTGATTTTTCTGAAGGGGAGGGGAGGATTCTTATACGAAATACCTGTGCCATAAGAAGTTAACAGCAGTCTTAAAGCTTTGCTGTGTTCTGATTAATACGAGACCTGGTAATCTCTATAGGCAACAAGGGGTCCTTAAGTGGTGGGCCATGATCCTTTAAGACTCATGAGGAACTTTTAATAAAGTAATAACATTTTTGCTTCTTGCTCACACAAAGCAAATTGATGGCAGAAAGTTGTTTTACTGTTTGTTCCAATGAAATGTTTTTTTTTAAAAAATTAAGTTGGAAGGTCCTCTCAATATTTCATATCATAGATGAATTAAACGATTAAAAGCTTATTTCGTTCCCAATCTTAATCGTAATGAAATAATTAGTATATTAGCTATCACACTTCCATTTATTATTTTAAGAGGAAATGGAACTGCAAAATGTGTGACCCTCCAGGAAATTAATCTCTGTAGTAGAAAGATCTTGCTCAGGATACACATCTGTAGAGACTCTTATGGAAGGTTCTTTGTATATATCCCTACCATCTTCCTTGCAATACGCAGATGCAATGTAAAATTGCTCTTTACAAATGACATAGCTCTGTAGGCTAATGACTTACGCAAGTAGACTGCAAGCTCGTTTTTGTCTTCTGATGTTTTTAGGATTGCCACCACTTCCTTCCTTGCCTCCAGTCAACCTGTCTGGGATTGCACCTCTATCACCGGAATTCCTTGCCAAGTTCCCATTGGTCAGTGAGATACCCACTCTGCCTACGGATCTGTTGTCTTCTGTTCCCATCACAACAAGCTTCCCTGTGAATCCTGGCACGACTGTAAATGTGGAACAAACCTCTGCACACATTCTGGATACAGCTATTCCTCCCCCCATGGTTACTACTGCTGCTTCTAATGCTTCCACTGTCAAGGCATTGTCTCCTGAAGACAGAGGAGATGGGATAACTTCCTTCAATGAAAAGCCAGCACCCTTGGTCACAGATACGGCTGTGTCTGAATCATCATAACTTCAACTGATTGATTGGATTGGGCTTGATATATTTATTCAACAACAGTATATGCAAACTATCATTACTTTCATGCTAGTTTGTATTTTGTTGTCAGAGTTCTTGTAAATATACGGAAGGTGACTTAAGAGTCCAGATTTTTACAAAGGGCTTGGTGTAGGGTAGAGAAGGGGGAAGGAACTGCTTATATTTAAAAAAAAAAAAGAATAATAAAAAGGAACTATCAAGGTAGGATATGCAGGTGTCCGCTGCCAAAATTGAGGATTTTTTAAAGAAAAGGTGTAATCTGACTTCAGTAGGCTACCTTGCTTACTTTCTCCCCCACAAATTTGCTTCTTTTAGAAATGAGCAAGTAATTCATGCTTGTAGTATATGAAAACTTTTTTTCTTGTACTTTACAAGAATTAGAATTTTGGTAATACATTGTGAGGGGTAAAAGTATTTACTTTTGTCCAAGTTGTACATTTTAGCAGTATAAAGATCTTCAAACTAGAGCTCTTTTATTAAAAACTTCAGAACACAACTTGTAAATTCAGCCTCATTTTTAAATCTGCCTGTATACAGATCTTTCTGTTGAGCTACTGCCCTTTTACCTAAACCTAGCCTCTGTTGCTTTGCTTTATAAGCCCACTGTCAAAAGTATTGTGAAGAAGTCAAAAGGAAACCTCATAATATTGGACATGGCTCAAAAACAGGAAGATGAAACTTTTCACCTTTTTTTTTTTTTTTTTGTAAAACAGGTTGTATTGAAAGAGCTTACATAATGGCAATAAATTCTGAGGATTTTATCTTGTAGCATTGGGTGAGCATATTATTAAAACTGAACAGGAGTAAATACACAATTGTAACACAGTTTGGGAATGAAAAACATTTCTCCTCTCCCCCCCCCCCCCCTTCCCAAAAAAATTTCTTATTGTTGGCTTTGCTGAGTTGGAATTTCTGGAAGGCCACAGTTCTCCAATTCTACAGAAAATGTTTATTTTTTTTAAAAAAAAAACTTAATTATTAATTGTGGCCCAGCTAGTAGCAAATTAGATGTTATAGCAATCAGCTTCAAATCCAATTCTGTGATTATTCAGTATGGGCCTGAGCAAGGAGCCTTAGATTAATTGAATCCAGATAATTAATACAACTCTTTTAAACATATATATTGTTGAAAAATTGGCTTTCCTTTTCATGTAATTTTGGAGTTCTAAAGCAAATATTAAACAAATCAACACATACAATGTATATGATTTCCTAGTTGTTAACCACCCCTCCAGAAGTTTAATTTTAAAGTCTCAGGTGAATGGAAGGCTATATTAAGGTTCAGTAGGCAAACACTTTGTTCAATGACTCTGCTTTGCTCATACATAATTGTGTGTATAACACTTGACAGCTTTTAGTCTCTTGAAAGCATTACTTAAGAGACAGTCTCTATTTCCTGTCCTGATGGGAGAAAGAGGAAGAGTAGTCTGCCTTTCCATTACTCCTGATCCTTTCAAAGGGATCCATTGTAGTGGTAGTGCACCCTCACATCTGAGAAGAGATCACTGCCAAGATCATGACTAGCTCTGAAAAGCAGAAAATGGAGTACAGTGTGTTCTGCCAAAAACAGGTACAGTAAATGGCTCTCCAATGTTAACAGATATAGTATGCTTCCATTTTAAGTGAAATATTTCCTGCCTACTAGTAAAATGATGATATTCATGTTTACTCAAAACACCTCCTGGTTCAGACAGCTTATGTCCAAGTTATTTGTGAAATATCAACCTTGATCTGGGATTGCAGGGTTGATAACTTTTCTATGTCCCTTCTGACTGTCTCCAGTTCTGAGACAGTCAGAGAGACAGTCTGTCTCTCGTTCTAAATTTCAGTACTCATAAAGAAATAACGATCACTTTACCTCCCCATGCAAACAGTGACGCCCCATTTCAAGAATGGAAGGAGGAAAATCATAGTCCCATTTCTGCATCCTTATGGAAAACTGATGTCTCTGGAAACTGAGCAAGTTTTCAGAACGTTGATTAATCTTTCATATATGATATCTGGCAAACAGGAATGTGTCACTATTGGTTTCGCTTATACAGAGATGTAGATCAAATAAATAAATCAGAAAACCTGCCAGAAGGGCACCTACGTTGCTGAAAGGAGAAGTGTTACACAATTAAACCTGGGTATGAGTCAGCTTGTAGAAAATGGCTGAGGCTATTTTTCAGCCAAAGACTTGAAATGAAGACTACATTGGTAGATGTATCTTTGTCGTTTTGGAGGCAGTCACAATCATCATAACACTTAGTCTCACCAACCAAACAGTATTTCAAGCTTGGAAGAAAAAAATTGAATGTGTTCTGGTTACAACTTGTAATACATTGCGACACCTAAAAAGTGTACTGTGCACTGATGAAAAACACAGAAGCATCTCTTGATAGTATTCCACAAGATGGTTTTTCTGGCAAAATGAGGGAGGAAGCTTTTGTGGGTTCTGTCCTTTTGCTGCAGAAGTTTCTGGACATCTACTCTAAAGAAATTGGAGATATTCGGGAATATAGCTCTGGAGGATACAGATTGCAGCAAAAGTTATCTTCCTTCCTGCAAGGAGGAGAGACTACTGCAATTGTCAAAGTTCAGAGCTCATATTGACTTTAAATGCAAGTCTGCTCTTCTGATTTCCGGCGCTCCCGCGTGCATGAAAGCCAGCTGGCGTGCTGGAACCCAGAAGAGAAATGGGATGACTGGCGTGCCCGGATAGATGGCTCTGCATGCCACTTCTGGCACACATGCCATAGTTTGGCCATCAGGGTCCTATCAAATGCTTCATTTGCCTATATAAAACAAAACATACTATGATTCTGCTGGGCATTACAAATGTGGTGCTGTTTCTTCCTCCAGAGTTATTGCTGCCTACAATGTCTCCAAAACATCAGAAATGTCCTCAGAAGTGGCTCTACCATCACTAGAGCTGCTACTGCAGTTTCTACTTGTATAAAAGGCTCTTAAGTTTAGTGAAGGGTCGATTACTGTCCCTCTTTAGCAGAATTGAGCTGAAGCTGTAAAGTTTGCACGAATATTACCTGTTTGCAAGTAATGAATATTTGCCTTGGAGGGCGTGAAAGATCAAACATAGTCTTTATTTTCAAGGGGTATTTCCATCGGAGAGTTCCTTGTAGTTTCCTTAGGTTATAAGTGAACTAGCATACAGCAGCTTCTCTATATGAAAATTAAATTATCACCAGTTCAGTACATAGAAAAAAACAGTGATACTGATCCCTTAAATCATCATACCAACATAATTCAGACTAAATATGTATGGACAAGAGGTAACAAGATCAATGGTTCTGACAAGATGACCCTAACAATCACAAGAACAAAAACTTTTGTTTCTTGAAAAAAGGACAAAAGTGTCAGATCCAGATTTTGTCATAAAAAAATATATTGTCTCAAAAAAATAAAGCATGGCTGCAAGTCATTAAAAATATCCCTGTAGATCCACTCCAGCAAAGCAACTTGTCCCTGCTTATATGGTGTAAACTAAATAGAATGCAGAGCAAACATGAGTCAATTCATTGTAAAAGTCAACAACTATCCACAAAGTATTTATTTACTTAAATCTCCAGATAGGCAAAGCTATCTTGATAGTTTACAATAAAACTCAGTAAAAATACAGAATCAGAATAAAAGCATAACACAACAAAATGCAAAGTAAACATATCCTATAATTTGGCAGCTGCAAGGTGGATGTCCAAAAACTAAAACAATATAAATTAAAATGCAGTAAAAGCATGATAAAAGCCACTTTAAAAGCTGGAGAAAGTAGGATCTTCAGATGTCCCAAAACAACGCTGGTGTGGATGTCAGTTAAGCCTCATGCGGAAGGGAATTTCATAAACAGTGCCAGGCCAGGGCTGTCAAACTCCCAGCCCACGGGCCTGATGCATCACATGCTGGCCACGGCCACACCCGGTTTAGCGAAGTGGGGAGGGGAAGTCCCAATACGTCACGTGACGCCGCCGTAAAAATGTGAGTTTGACACCCCTGGCTTATACAGTAGAGGTTCACCTTTGTAAATTCACCAGTTGAATTTACACTAGTATTTCTTTGGAATGGAAAAATGAAATAGCTTTTCTTTAAAAAATAATAATACAGATAGTCCTCAACGTACGACCACAATTGAGCCTAAAATTTCTGTTGCTAAGCAAGACATTTGTTAAGTGACTTTTACCCCAACTGTACCACCTTTCTTTGCCACAGCTATTAAGTGAATTCACTGCCGTTGTTAAATTAGTCACATGATTTTTAAGTGAATCTGGCTTCCTCATGGACTTTGCTTGTCAGAAGGTCACAAAAGGTGATCACATGACCCCAGGACACTGCAATCGTCATCAATATGAGTCAGATACCAAGTATCTGAATTTTGATCCCAGGACCATGGTGATGCTGTGACGATTGTACGTGTGAAAAACGGTCATAAGCCACTTTTTTCAGTGCCATTGTAACTTTGGTCACTAAACAAACTGTTGTAAGTCGAAGGCCTACCTGTAATTGCTTTTCTGCAGACTCTTGAAGTCCTGAATTATTTTATTTTTTTCCCCCTAAGCTTAGGAAAACTCCATACAGTATTCAGTTCTGGCTATTTTGGCAAAAAAACTACTCTTTGACTTCAAAGAACCAAAGATTCCTTCTATGGTGGCCTGATTTAGTTCAGTACTCCCTGGCATTAAATGCACATTTCTTCTTTCAGTTTCTTCAACTTGGGGAAAATAATGTTGCTCCACTAGATGGAACCACATCACTTGCTTTATTTTGTTTGGTAGCAGCTTGAGTTTTGTTTTGTTTTTTCTTCTTCTCAGAAATCTATGCTTATTTAAATCTTTATCAGTTGAGGCTTTCACACAAAAGAATACCGAGCAAGCTCTAGCTGTTTTTTTTTAAGGCAAGTGTACTTGAATTCAGGCCTACAAGGACAAAGGTTGCTGCTTCATTAATAGGCAGTTGAGGACTTCTGCAATCTGTGAGGTGCTCAGAAAATGCTCCATTTAATTAATTCTTAAAGGAAAATTCTGTATTGTTGCATTAAGTGACATTACATGAATGTTAGTTTTTCATTAGAGGAAAATTAATACCCAAAAGGAGAACATTAAATTGCTTGCCTGCTGTAATTTTTAAATAAGTATAGGCAGACACTGAATAAGTATGAAGAAAGTATACTAATGAGTTTGGCAGGAGTCCCTCTTGCTGTATCGTATTAATGAATTAATTTCTCTTTAGACTTAATAGGCTGTGTTTTATATAGTTCTTCCATGGAGCTGAATAGCATTTATTACTTTAGTGTAGGGACTACTGCTGAAGAGGCTGCTTTCCCAGGCCTGTTTTAATCAGCAAATAAGGTAGCAAATATTGTTTCCTATCCTTAAACATCCATAACAAAAATAAAAAATAAAAAATAGAACATTCTTTAATAGAACTGAATCTAAGGCTGCGTCTTTGCTTGCATCTAACCATGGCATAAAGGAATTTACGGGATATCCTTTTTATTTCTTTGACCCCCATAGCATTACTTTCATTTCATGCCCATCAGAGAGACGGAAGGAAGTCATCTGAGGCTGTGCTGCTATTAAAATAGGATTTTCCTCATTATTCCAACCCAGTTGTGGGTTCCTCCCGGTTCGGCCTGGTTCCGCCCAGCCGGTAGCGGTGACGATATGACGTCACCGAACCGGTTCTCTTTGTTCGGGAGCTGTCAACCACCGTGTTATTCTTACCTTTTATTTGGCCCAGCTCCCAATCTATTCACTGCCTCCCAAGCCCCAACTGATTGGCTAGAAGGAAAAAAAACTGTTTAAACTCTTGCCAGGGGGCTTCAAAGGGCCGCCCTACAGCTGATCAGTGTTAAAAGGCAGTGTGGTGGTAGACCGGTGCCTCCAAAAACAAATGAGTAGACTGGTGCCTCCAAAAACAAATGGGTAAACCGGTACAGCTCTGCAAGCAGTTAAAAGTCTGGTAGACCAGTACCTCTGCTGAATCTTAAAGAATTGTCACATGACCATCAAACCACGCCCACAGAACCAGTAGTAAAAAAATTTAGAACCCACCCCTGTTCCAACCCACTTAAGGTGGGCCTGAACATGTGTAAAATATGTCAGACTTCAGCATCCATCACTTCAGAAGCAAAGTCTAGTGACTAGAAGTATTGTAGATAGAAACCAAGAGGCAGTGATTGGCTCTTCCATGATGTCACATACCCATCCCATACTATATCTGACCAGCTCTTTTTGCCAAATTCTTGCTCTTGTTTCCTTAAAAAGCCACACTAAAATGGGGCTTTTATCTTGGTGGTTCATCAGATATATGTGGTAGCTTTGCATGCCAGTGCGAGCTTTATTAGTTTTGTGCAAGACTAAAACAGTTTAACAGTGAAATGTAATATAATTGTCTAGGGCCATGATGGCGAATCTATGGCACGCGTGCCACAGGTGGCACGCGGAGCACACGAGCGTTGCCCTAGCTCAGCTCCAGTGTGCATGTGTGTGCCGGCCTGCTGATTTTTGGACCTTCTGGGCCCACCGGAAGTTGGCAAATGGGCCATTTCTGGCCTCCAGGGGGATAGGGAAGACTGTTTTCGCCCTCCTCAGGCTCCAAGAAAACCTCTGGAGCCTGGGGAGGGTGAAAAACGGGCCTACTGGGCCCACCGTGCCATCGCTTGCCAAAATCAGGGGGAGTGCAGGGGTTGCGCAGGCGCATGCAGGGCATGAGTGGGCGCATTGAATTATGGGTGTGGGCACGCATGGGTGCGACACCCCTGCACTCCCCCCACTTTTGGCACATGACAGCAAAAAGGTTAGCCATCACTGGTCTAGGGCAAGGGTTCCTAATCCCTGGGCCGTGGCACACTATCGGGTCATGAGCTGTTCACAACTGGGCCATGGAAGCAGCGGGTGAGTGCGTGCGTGCATCCCCTACTTGCATGAGTAGCAGGTGAAGGCGTGCATGTGCACTCCATTTACGCAAACAGTGGGCATGTGTGCCCAACGTTGCACAAATGGAGCTGCGTGCATGTGCTCTTGCCAGTCACTCGCAATGAACCATCCCTTCTCCCACCCCTGCCGGTCTGCAAAGCCGGAAAGGTTGGGGAACTCTCATCTAGGAAGATAAAATTCCCTTCCTTCCTTCCTTCCTTCCTTCCTTCCTTCCTTCCTTCCTTCCTTCCTTCCTTCCTTCTTTTCCTTCCTTCTTTCCTTCCTTCTTTTTTTCCTTCCTTCCCATTCTCAGTATACCTAGGACAATTGGGAAATTCCAACCTCAGAGCATTTTAATACAGGAGTGAGGATTCCTCTGCATGGCTCTAATCATACTTCCCTCATTTCAAATAAAGTATGAAAACCCCTATGGAAATGCAGCAATTTACTGTAGATATATAACAGAGATAATTTGCTTCTATTAAAATAACTGAGATGTAAAAGTATTTAAATTGGAGCTTAGATCAAGCCTGCAAACCATTCAAAAACTCCATCATTTCAATTTCTAACTAATAAATGATTTTAAAGCATATTTCTGATGTTTTCTGAAAAGGGGCATCACTTTTTCCCCCAAACAGTACAGAAAAGGCTTGTTATTTGTTGGTTGGTTGGTTGGTTGGTTGTTGTTTTTTGGGAAAGCTACAATATGCCTTAATGCCACATAATAGCAATAGCAATAGCACTTAGATTTAACAGTATATACCGCTTCACAGTGCTTTTACAGCCCTGTTTACAGGTTTACAGAGTCAGCATATTGCCCCCAACAATCTGGGTCCTCATTTTATCGACCGCAGAAGGATGGAAAGCTGAGTCAAACTTGAGCCTGGTGAGATTCGACCTGCCAAATTGCAAGCAGCCGGCAGTCAGCAGAAGTAGCCTGCAGTACTGCACTCTAACCACTGTGCCACCGCAGTTCACTCAGTCACTCAATCAACTTTCCTGAAGAGGATTTTTCAGCCATGACATGTGTGAAGAATGAAGACATAGAGCACATTCAGTCAACATACAGAACCTGATTACTGGATTAATTATTTTCTGGGTTTGTATAACACCCTTGATCATGAACCAATGAATGAGGATGGGATCTCACATCAGATTAAACAACTAAGGAAGGATACTTAGCATGCTGTGCAAATGCAGCTACTAAATTTGTAGCTGTTCTGGTTTGCAGCCACTGAAGAGAATGTCTGTGTGCCACATCTAAGATTCATTGACCATCAATTTTTTAATCTAAATGAATTAGAGAAAGGCATAAATAATCACTTATCCTCCAAGACCACACTTGCCCAGCCATTTGGTGACCTTTCATTGCCACTAAATTATATATCTTTCATTGCAATATTAAATATACAGTAACTAGTCATGTTCATTGAATCTAACCAAGTTAATTTGATTTTAGTCCCACTATCACCCGTTGGTCCCCCTCTCTAGGTTTAGAGAATTGAGGACAAAGGATCTGTTATCCCCCATTTTTCTTATTCCTCTGTTCTCCTGTGGCTGTTCTGAATGCCACAGTAGGAGCAACAGGAAGGGAAGATGAGGAAGAGAGCCTGATGTTGGGGTGAGCTCCCATTCCTGCCCCAGCTACTGCCAACCTAGAGGTTTGAAAGCATGCAAATGCAAATAGATAAATAGGTACCACTTCGGTGTGAAGATAATAGCGTTCTGCACATCTTGGCATATAGGCATGCCAGCCACATGGTCATGGAAGCCCCTCTAGATAACACTGGCTCCCTTGGCCAGGAAATGGAGTTGAACACAACACAGAGAGAGGGGGGGAGGGAGGGAGAGAAAGAGTCAAATATGACTGGTCGGGACACTTTTACCTTTACCTTTTTTTATGTCAGGCCGGCTTTCCCCTGCCCCTTGAGAAGAGCCATTTTCACTGCTTCCTTTCCCACAGAGAAAGGAGGGGGGGAAGTGGCAGCCTCCTCCCCCAAAGCTGCCTATGGGTGTTGGCAAAAAAGCCTCAGGGCCTCCTCTGCCAGCTCCATAGTGAAGAGACCAGGCAGGGCAGAAGCAGACATGTGATGAAGAAATGTTAGATACAACCTTGTGGGAAAACCACAGGTGGCTTCCTGATTGGGTGCTCCATGGAAAAACTGTATATGTCTTCCTTACTGACAGAACTGGAAACATTGTGAAGGAGAGACAGACTACCAACAGCCACCTAATGAAGGTTGGCCAGTTTCTGCCAGCAGTCCTAGAAGGGAGCAACTCCCTCTCTTCAAATCTTCAGTGGCCTATCCTTCGCAGAGTACGGTGAAATTAACACTGGGTGTTCTATCAATGAAAATAGGGATAGGGCAGTGGTGAAATCTTCTGCCGGTCACCACCGGTTCACTGCCCGTGTATGCACGGTGCGTGCCAGACGCACGCTGTGTGCATGCATGCGCAGTGCACACCAAACACGTGCTTCGCGCAGAAAAAGGAGGTAATAAATTCGTTTGAAGGTAAGTAGGACAGTGGGAGGGGGAAAACCGGATTTCCTGCTTTCTAGCGAATATAAATCGCATGGCACAACTGACAGTTGGAAATACCAGTTCGGACCAACAGGTAGCTTTTTTTTTTACTACCAGTTCACTGAACCGGTAGATTTTATCACTACAGGTTCGCCCAAACTGGTGCGAACAGGTAGGATTTCACCACTGGGCTAGGGGCTGCTATAACTTGTCCAGTGATAGAAAACATTAAAATGCAACCATTGTTTTCTTGATAAGTCTTCTGTTTATCAGGCTTCTCCAACCAAATGCCTTACAAATGTGTTGCAACTGGAATTCTCAGAATTCAGCCACTTGGCAACTAACTCGTTTTTATGATGGTTGCAGGGTCCTGGGGTCATGGGATCACCTTTTGCAAAATTGTCAAATCAGTCCCTTTCTGACAAGCAAGGTCAATGGCGAAGCCGGATTCACTTAACAACCCTGTTACTAATTTAACAACTGTAGCGATACAGATGTGTAAGATGGGCCATTTTTGTACACTTGGATAATGTTTAACAGTATAGGAAGTGGATCCTAATAATCTCTCCTCCTTCATTGCCACCAGCAGAAACATTTTAAGAGAATCTAGCTTCTCCATTGTGTCTCTTTGAAGGAGGTGGAAACTACAAATTAATAATGATGTGAGAAAGGCAATTATAGGCAAGCCTTGACTTATTTTATTATTTTTTTGAAATCAACATTTTTATTTTAAAACAAAACAAAACATAAAAATATTATCATTCCAAATAATTACAGACAGTATGTTGATCAGTGACATTCTTTTGTGCTCCTCCTCTCTTCAAATTATCACTAAACATCCCAGCTTATTTCCATAACAATTATTTCACTTAATTTATCTCAACTTCCACTTATTTCATAATTATCTCCAGATTTTATTGTCCATCCATTGATAAAATAAATCCCATATCAAATAATACTGTCTATCTTCCTGTTCTCTTATTTCAAATGTCAGTTTACTCATTTCAGCACACTCCATCATTTCTTAATAATTTCTTCATCAATAGGTATTTTTTATTATTATTATTATTATTATTATTATTATTATTATTATTATTATTATTATTTAATTAATTAATTTTTTATACCGCCCTTCTCCCGAAGGACTCAGGACGGTGTACAGCCATATTAAAACAAACATATACCCATAAAATTTAAAACAATTTAAAATATATTAAAATTTGGCCCTATGTTAAAAACTACAGACACCCAGTTAAAATTCATATTCTAAGCCAGTCCGGCCTGTTGAAACAAGAGTCTTAAGGGCACGGCGAAAGGTACGTAGGTCGGGGATCATGCAAATCTCCGGGGGCAGTTCATTCCAGAGGGCAGGTGCCCCCACAGAGAAGGCTCTCCCCCTGGGTGTCGCCAGTCGACATTGTTTGGCTGACAGCATCCTGAGGAGTCCCTCTCTGTGGGAGCGTATTGGCTGGTGGGAGGCTATCAGCGATCTCATACATACCCAGGTCCTAAGCCATGGAGCGCTTTAAAGGTGGTAAACAACATCTTGAATCGCACCCAGAAGACCACCGGAAGCCAGTGCAGCTCGCGCAGGAGAGGTGTTACATGGGTGCGCCGTGTCGCCCCCATAATCACCCACGCGGCCGCATTCTGGACCTGTTGGAGCCTCCGAGTGCTTTTCAAGGGGAGCCCCATGTAGAGAGCATTACAATAGTCCAGACGGGACGTGACGAGGGCATGAGTGACCGTGCGTAAGGCATCCCGGTCCAGAAAGGGACGCAACTGGTGAATCAGGCGAACCTGATAAAAAGCTCCCCTGGCCACAGCCATCATATGGTCTTCTAAAGACAGCCGTGCATCCAGGAGGACACCCAAGTTGCGAGCCCTCTCTGAGGGGGCCAAGATCTTGCCCCCAATAGTCAGCAGTGGAGCTAGCTGGCTATACTAGGACGCCGGAAACCACAGCCACTCGTATCTTTTCTCCTTTCCAGCTTTTAGCAAATACAATTCTAGCCGCTGTTAAAAGATTCACAATTAGACATTGCAGTTCTTTGTTATATGTCTCTGGTAAGATCTGATAAAACATCTTATACAGATTCTCCTTATATGCTGTAGACATTGTCATTTTATAATTATGTGACCACAATTTTTACCATTTCTCTAAATCAATACCATAACCAAAATTCTTCCCCCACACTATCATTGATTCTTTAACTTGTTCTTCTTCCAATTTTACCTCTAACAGGTATCCATATAACTTTTTAATTACATGGTCATCAGAACCCAATAAAATCTTATCTAAATTAGTCAAAGCATTATAAAAACCTTCTTGTTTGAGATCTTCTCGATATCTAGAAAATATTGGCATGTATGAAAACGAATCCATTTTACATCCCTGATCTTCTATTTCCTGCTTTAATTTAAGTTCACCCTTTTCATCCAATAATTCCCTATAGCTAATAATTTGTTCCCTTCTAAATGTCATTGGATATGAAAAAGCTTCAATTGTAGATACCCAGACTGGAATCTTCAGATAATGGTATTTTTTAACCTTCTCCCAGTTCAGCCATAAAGTTTCACATATCTGATGTCTTCTAAAATACCCCTGTACTTTAGTTCCTTTGTACCATAGAAAGCATGCCACCCCATCAACAAATCATGTTCCTCCAAATTCAATAATCTAGTATTTTTCAAAGTTATCCATTCTTTAAACCACATTAGAGTAGCTGCTTGATAATAAAATTCAAAGTTAGGCAAACCAAAACCACCCCTCATTTTAGCATCTTGTAACAACTTAAGTTTTATTCTTGCCTTCTTTCCCTGCCAAATGTATTTCAACATCATTTTATTCAAGTCTACAAAGAATTCCTTATCCAACTTTATTGGAATTGTCTGAAATAAATACAAAATTCTAGGCAAAATATTCATCTTAATAGTTGCAATCCTACCAAAGATAACTGCAAATTTCCCCATTTCACCAAATCTTGTCCTATCTGTTGCTTAAGTTTATTATAATTATTTTCTTTAAGTGAGCTACATCTTGCTGTCAATTGTATCCCCAAATATTTTACCTTGTTTGTGACCTGCATCTTTGAGATCTCCATCAATTTTTCTTTTAGTTCTTTAAACATATTTTTGGTCATTATCTTTGTCTTATCTTTATTAATTTTCAAACCAGCTACTTCCCCAAACTCTCCAATATTTTCTATCAGTTTCAGGCAAGCCTTGACTTATGATAGATCTCCCCAGGTTACTTATGACCCAGATTCAAAGTTCTGACAATTGCCCCTCCCCATGTCATGTGACCACACTTCAGGCACTCGGCAACTAGGCCACATGAACAACTATCACAAGTTATGACTGTGATAAGCTGGCTCCATTATGTCATAACTCGAGAACCACCTGCAAATATTTAAGTTGCCAATCTAACTCAAGTCCAAGGCTTCCCCTCTACTACAGAGAGCTCTTGGCTTACAACAGTTCGTTTAGCAATCTTTCGATCCTTACAGTAGCATTGAAAAAAGTGAGTTGGGATCATTTTTCACACTTAGGATTGCTGCAACATCCCCACAATCATGTGATCAAAATTCAGACACTTGGCAACTGACACATATTTATGATGGTTGCAGTGTCTCAAGGGTCATGTGATCACCTTTTGCAAAATTGTAAAATAAGTCCCTTTCTGACCAGCAAAGTCAGTGGGGAAGTGATTCACTTAACAACCATGTGTAGTTAAGGTATACTTTTACTAAAGCCAAGTCGTTACAGCATAAACAAAACTGGATCTGAATATTCCTGCACAATGCCTGCTTTTTCCCACTTCTCCCAGGCCCTCCTCCTCTTGACCATTCCAAAAGTGTCCCAATAGTACTCAAATTTGGTGTCTTGGTAACAGCTTTAAGGTTTGGCACTTCTTTGGTGGAGTTTCTGTTCCGGATTGGGACCTCCGCTTCCTGTCATCTTGTTATCTCTCCTCCCTACATTCCCATTCTCCTCCCTCCCCCAGGCTTTAAGGCAGGAAGCCAGCAAAGCAAAGCAGGCTGAAGTATTTATTTATTTATTTATTTATTTATTAAGCTTATATGCCGCCCTCTCTCCGGAAAGGACTCAGGGCGGCTCACAGCAATAAAAACAGATAAAATCAATATTAAGTGTTAAAAACCATTAAAACTCCCCTTAAAAACCCCTTCAGTCCAATCCGGCCTGGCGAAATAACCATGTCTTAAGGTCACAGAGGAAAGAGCGCGGGTCAGGGGCCACCTGGAGCTCCTTATGATTCCATAAGGTAGGTGCGCCCACAGAGAAAGCCCATTCCCTAGGAGTCGCCAGACGACACTGCCTGGCCGACAGCACTTCAAGGAGGCCCTCCCTGTGGGAACGCACTGGGCGATGGGGAGCTGTCGCTGGTCGCAGAAGGTCTGTCAGGTACCCCGGGCCTAGGCCATGTAGGGCTTTATAGGTGATAACCAGCACCTTGATTTACAATGGCAGACCTGACATTCTCAGTCCCAGGAAGAAGAAAAGGAAGGCGTGCTAGGTATACCCTATCCTGGGCTTTCTCTCTTTTTTTAAATTATTTTTTATTTAATATATATATTTTACAGTATAAAAACAAGACATATATTTAAAAAAGAAAGAGTAAAGAAAAGTGAAAGAAACCTGATAAGCAAATAAGAAAGAAAGAAAAGACAGAAAAGAAAGTAAAAGAAAGAAATCAAGGAGTGGCTTCTTATCTTCTTTATGGCAGTTATAAATGCATTATATTTTATCTTCCCCTTCTGAGGTTACATCAGGGCTCCCTTCTTTCCAGATTCTATTTTTTCTAATCATCAAACTGATAAATCACCAGTTTCATTTCCCTCCCTGTTTTCATCAAAAACTCAATAAGGGATTTCCAGTCACTAACAAAGGTGGATGCCCTGGCTAGCTTGACAGTGAGATAGGTAGCATAAGGTGACCAGACGTCCTGCTTTTGGCGGGACAGTCCTGGTTTTTAATAATTTGTCCCGTGTCCCGCGGTGTTTTAAAAAAAGTCCCGATTTTTTGAAAGAATGCACGGCAGTGGTGGGTTGCTCCTGGCTGCCTCCTGAGTCCCAGTTGATGGCTAGAGGGAAAAAAACTTGTTTAAACTCTTGCCGCGGGGCTTCAAAGGGGTGCTCTAAGCTGATCAGTGTTAAAAGAGAACAAATGAGTAGACCGATGCCTGCAAAAATAGAAAAAACAGCCCCTTACAGCTTCCGCATAGGTTAATTAGCACAAGTTGATTAGCTGGGCTTCCCAACTCTCAGCTGATTTGCAATCAGCTGTTTTGCTCAGGGCTCTGTTGTTGCTAGCTGCAGAGTGCTGGAGATTTTTTTCCCCCTAACTATGCTGAAAAAGCGAAACTGAAAGTAAACAGGGTCTTTACTGCAACCTGGTAAAATGAGGCAGAGAGAGATTTCTTTTTCCTTTTCCTCACCAAAAAAGGTAGGTACAAAACTGCAAACAATGGGAAATTATTTAGGGCAAAAATGGAGAGTTCAAGATTTTAAAACACAAAAGAAAAAAAAGCTCTATTTAACTAGGGAATTGTAATAATTGAGATACTATTAATTGTATATTGTGTTGAAAGCAGAAATGGTTAAGTTGTGGTTTGGAGGAATATATGGGGGAAATTATTTGGTTTATTATTATTGGTAAATATAATTAATTGATTTGTAAGAAATTGGATTGCATGGAAATAATTGGAATATTCATGTTCATATTGATTAATATACAAAAAGATAGTTATATAACTAATTGATTTATATTAAAATGTTGAATTTGTATTAAACAACTGTATTACATAATTACCAATGTGAGGGTGGATATAAAAATAGATGACAATGGGAAGGGGTATAATATAGAATAGAAGGGAAAAATTGAATTTGATTAAGATTAGAGATGAGGATGAAGGGTAATATTGGTTTTTTTAAAAAATAGATGAGGAATAAATATGGCAAAAAGGAAATATAGAAATTGTAAATTTAATTGAAATGACTAAACACTGTTTAAATTTGTGAACCAGCCAAATATTCTGTTCAAAGAAAATACATTGTATGTTTGTATGTATGTTTCTAAGTATTGCTATTTATTCATATTTGTTCTCTTTTATTCTTTAAAGTTTAACAATTCATTCTTTATCTTAATATCTTTATATTTGTTTGGGGTTGGCTTTCTTCCCTTTCATCTTTTTTATTGTACAGCAATCTTTCTCCTCAAACCTACCACCTCTCTCTTTTCTTTCCTTCTTACTTTCTTTCCCCCCCTCTTCTTCTCCTCCCTACTTCCTCTTCCTTTCTCCTTCTCCTCCTCTCTTCCTCCCTCTCTTACCCTCCCTCCTACTCTAATTTCCCTTCCCTTCCTTCTCTATTGCTGTATCCTTTTATGCATATGGACTACTCAGAGGGCTGAAAAAGTTATTTTTGACTGGTCCTCACACTTTTGACCAGTCCTCAAACTTAAGACTGTCCTCACATTTTACGTTTTTTGCCCTATCTTATCACCATGGTGAAGAGAAGCAGTTGTGAAATGAGTGACATGGTTGTTAAGAATGCTGCACGGGCATAAATGTGAGGATGGTTATAAGTGTGAGGACCAGTCAAAAGTGTGAGGACCTGTCAGAAATGACTTTTTTCAGCCCTCTGAGTAGTCCCTATACACATAGCCATGGCCACCCGGTCACATGACCAACTAGCCATGCCCACCCAGTCACATGACCTCCAAGCCACGCCCACAAAATAAGACACGCCCACAATGGTGTCCCGCTTTACCAATGTTAAAATCTGGTCACCTTAAGGTAGCAAATCAATCAATCAATCTTTTCCCCTAATCAAACAAGTCAATTTTACTATCTCTTCAAATTCTGTCATTTGAATATGCAAAACCAGTCTTCCAGAAATTCTAATTATCTGTTTATTAGTCCTGACAAGAAAAGTTCTTTTCAGCTGAATATTAATCTTTAGAATTCTCTCTATCACTACACATATTTGAATTCAAATTTTTACCATTTTTTTTTTACCAAACTTCACTGAGCATAATAAAATTACCTTTCATGTTTTACACATTTTGAACATAAACTTGAAACACTTTTATATATTCTAGATAGTTTTTCTAGTATCACATACAAAGGGTACATCATTTATAAAAGTTATCTTTTAAAGTGTAACGTAATAGGAACATCAGTCCTTTCAGACACATATTTTCCATTGTTCCCTCTGTGTTTACAATGTAAGCATTGTTTGCATATTGCCCCCAACAGTCTGGGTCCTCATTTTATCCATCTTGGATGGATGGAATCCATCCTTCGGCTCTGTCAAGATTGAACTCCAGGCTATGGGCAGAATTTACCTGCAATATTGTACTTTAACCACTGCGCCACTAGAGGTCCTCAGGTATATAAACACTATTTTAATAAATAATGAATCTCTGAAGTACTAAGAGCTAAAGATGATTCCAAATGATTGGGTAAAAAGATGGTGGAAAAATAAGAAAGATGTGCCTGAGATGGGGCTCAAGTTTTGTGCTTCTTCTTGTGCTGTGCCAGTGTCCCTAATACCACCACAAGGCCTCAGTCAGAAGTGTTAGTAACGCATGGTCAGTTACCATTTGTTCACCTAAGCAGGAAGACATCCACAGCTTTCTCACCTCAGAAAGCAAATGTTATGGTTTGAGGGGGCCCAAAAGGAAGCAAAAAGAGCTGATTTAGTCCCTTCCCCCCCGCCCCCATGGCACAAAAGAAGATGCTTTAACAAAGAATTGGGGATTTGCGGTGAAGAGCAGGGACTCTTCACCTGCTGCTTTGTGCCGTCACTAATGCACTGTTTTCCCCGGAATTTCATGTCAAGCGCAGCTGCTCCACAAACAAATAATGGATTAAAATGCCTCATGCAATGCAACAAAAGGACTAAAAGCACAAAAGCTGCTAATTAGAATAATTTAACAGGTTTGCCATGCTGCGGTATTTATATAAACAGGCAGTTGAAATCTTCTCTGTCTTATGGAATGATTAGTTCCTGAGCATCGGAAGGATGTTTCTTTCATCCCAGCTGTGCAATTGGCATGAAAATAAAGAGGGCAGGAGGCTGACTAGTTTACCAGGTAAATTAATTTCCCCCTCCCCCCTTTTTTAGATACAGATGTTTTTCTTAAAAAGTCAACGCTCTCTTGACAGCCATTCAGGAACGATCTGATATAGTGGAGTGAGTGGAAAAGGTCTACACAGGTCTGCTGCTTCTTCTGCAGCCTCCTCCAGGCAACCTGCAAACTGGGGGAGAGAAGATGCCTCAGTTATATATTTCAAGAACATAAAGGGATGGCATTGCTTTTCACTTAACCCTAATCCTTCCATCTATATTCATTGCTTACCGGTGCCAGTTCTATAATGGGGTTTGCCTGTTTCTTCTAGCACAAACCCTGCTGGACAGTCTGTTTAGTCTACCGTTGCGAACTGGTAGTAAAAGTAAGTAGAACCCACTCCTGCTTCAGATCCATACTTAGAAGACACCACTCTTAGTTTTGTTGGTATTTTGTATTCAAACTTTACTAAAGATCTGATATTCTGTGCATGGCAATATCTATTTTTCAATGCCTTCTCCTTTACGACTCATCTTCTATTTATTTTTTCAGCACAGTGTCCATATTTATTTTGAACCCTAGGAAATACAACTACTTCAATTCTTCAACATTATCTCTAATGTTCATAACACTGTAATGTTCATGCCGGTTCAAAATTTTCCTTAATATTTAACATAAACCCAGCATTATAAATTTCCATTTTTATTTTCGTAATGAGCTTTTCTAGGTCTTGTTTACTTCTGGCTAACAAAGTGATGTTGTTTGTTTATCTCAAGCAGTTTTATTCCAACTGTCATCTCTTCCAATCTTGCCAATTTTATAATATATTCACTATAGATTAAGCAGACCATGGGGACAAAATGCCTTTTTATCTCTTTCCCTTTCATATTTTGAAGCACTCTGTTTCTTAAATATTTCTTCTTAACAGAGTTTCTTTTATGGTAAAGAGTCCATAAAAGAATTATCAATTTCATGGCATATCTATTAACCTTAATAGATTCCACATTCTGGAATTATCTAACCAGTCAAATGCCTTACTGAGCTAGAAAAGTAGCATTTGTGCTCTGCTTTATTCGTATTATGTTAGCTATCTGATCTTGTGTCTGATCTTGTATACGTGGTATTTCTCTTCCCATGAATGGCTCTATTCTTTGTGAGATCTTAAACAGAAGTTTGCTTGTCTGAGAAATTAGTGTCTTAGTTCAAAAACGTGTACGTGCACTTACATCTCCTTTCTGATATTGATCCTATGTGGATTACATAAAAGCTGATTTAAACTTGACTATGGGATTTTTATTTTATTTATTTATTTTTGCATAAAGGATAACATCTTAGGAAGAGGATAGCTATTTGGTGTTTTAGATGAGGTGGGCAGCATGCTTAAAAGAGTGAAGGGGTAGCAATACAGCCTTGAAAATGGAAATTCCAGCCCAAAACAGTGTTTCCGTAGCATGGCTGGCTGGGAACGGAGGTTGACAAGCATTGATTTAGATTATGACTTACATTAAAAAAACAACTTTCTAGCTTTTGGACCAGGAAAGGCTCTCTGGAAGAGGAAATACATGTATACATCCATCTTTTCCAATCTCGAAGCCACACAGACCTGTTCCATATTTGTTGAGATGGAGTTGTTCACACTTGAAACTGCTGCTTCTGCGGTTTTAAATAGTTTTACAGGATATTTTATTTGCCATTTCTTATTATACAATGAATTTGATTACAGTATTGTAATTCTGATGTATGTGTAGAATCTGCATTTATATCGCCTGAAATAATGTTGTTGGCAATAAACAAAGAACACTCTTTGCAAAAAAATAAATCAGTCAATAAACTTGTTACAATATTGTGGTCACCCAATTCAAATCCCCTCACTTTTACTTTATCAGACAGGGAGACTCTTCCATTCATGTTGGGCTGACATTTCTTTCTGTTGGTATCTAGACTTATTTGGGCAATTGATTGTATTTTGTTATTTTCTCTGATTCTTTCTCTTCCATTCTGCTGTCTCGAGGTACAGCAACATGCGCTATCCAGCCTTTTTTCTTTCTTTCTTATCAATAGCTGTTAAGTCTGGGGAATTACATGACAGGTTTGAATTTTAAAAGTCCCAGAGCACTTTAGCTTGTTCATTTTCTATTACTCTTATCTATTTTGTGGTCCCATCCCTTCTTGCTTGCAGGCAGAGAGTATTTCTTGCAAATATTCCATTTTCTGTTGTTTCCAGTTTGCCATGCTATTGTTTGCAATTGGTCTGTGCAATCTTCTTGTAGTAGCTAACTAAGAGGTCCACTGTTTCTTCAGCTTCTTTGCAGAGGCAGCACTTGCTGCCTGTAGCTGTCTTCTCAGTTCTGAGTTAATATGCATTTGTTCTAAAGCCTTGGTCTTGATCTAAGCCAAAATTAGCCCCTCGGTCTCTTTCTTTAACTTTTCTGCTTCTCAGCATTGCCGGATCTTGTTATCTGTTTTGCCTGCTATTTTTTAAGGTACTGGCTGTGTAACATTTTGCCTTTCCATGTCTCTTCATTTGGACTTTCTTGTAGACCAGTTAGATCTCTCCAAAACTCAGTAAGCTTTTCTGGCATACTAGATTCAGTGCATGTTCCTTCAGAAATCCTTCCAATGACCTTTTTTTCTTCTTCAACTGTCTTGTGTACTTTCAATAGTCTACACCCATGAATGTTCCTTACTAAGTAGAAATTGTCAGTGTCTCTGTGTGATGAAGGGCATGATTCATTGTCATATAAATCCACTATTTCAGCCGTGTATGTAATGATTGCAATTGTCTAGCTGTCAATTGCCTTGGTGGTAATTAATGAATAAAAAATAAAACTAGAACAATAGTTTTGGGTTTTGCCTGGGAATATATATGCAATTATTGCCTGGGAGTATAGATACAATAGTAGTTTTGCCTGGGAATCCAATCCTTTCTTAGACTGATGGTTGGCTAATATTGCCTGCCTTATCACTTGATATTCTACAACAGGGGTGAGGAGCTATGGCCCTTTTATGATCTGTGGACTTCAACTCCCAGAATTCCTGAGCTATCATGGTTGGCTGGCTCAGGAATTCTGGGAGTTGAAGCCCACAAGTCATAAAGGGGCCATAGTTCCCCACTTCTGTTCTACAAGAACAAGAGGAGATGGGATTCTTTAAAAGAGCTCCCTAGATCAGTGATGGCTAACCTTTTTACTGTTATGTGCCAAAAGCGGGGGAAGCGGGGGGGTCACGTGCATGCGTGCCCACACCCATAATTCAATGTGCCCCACTCCCCACGCATGCACATGCAACCCCATTCCGCGCGATCCCCACTTTTGGCACACAATAGGACAGTGGCCCCAGTAGGCCTGTTTTTCTCCCTCCTCAGGCTCCAGAGGCTTTCTTGGAGCCTGGGGAGGGTGAAAACGGCCTTCCACACACACACCCTGGAGGCCCTCTTGGAGGCTGGAAACGGCACATTTCCCGACTTCTGGTGGGACCGGAAGGCCCGAAAATCAGATGGCTGGTGTGTGCATGTGCACTGGAGCTAAGATAGGGCAACGCTTGTGTGCCCACATATATGGCTCTGCGTGCCACCTGTGGCACGTGTGCCATAAGTTCGCCATCATGGCCCTAGATAGATACAGCTTTCATCTTCAGCCTTACCCATGGGGAAGTGGATTATTTTTCTGCTGACATTGCTGTCTATCAATTCAGAAAGTAACAAAACACAACTGACTCCTGTTGAATGATTCTCCTTGTGAATGTCATCATTGGAGGAAACCACTTGCTCAATGAACCATATGAAAGGCATGTTTGGTGTAGGTGGCTGATGACTCCTTCCTTTGTGCTTTTATTTATTTTACTAGCTTTATTTTTTATTATACTAGATCAGGGGTCAGTAACCTGTGGCTCCGGAGCCACATGCGGCTCTTTGGGCCCTCTGTTGTGGCTCCCTGTCAGGTGATCCCACCACTGGCTGCTCCACCCCTCACCCTCCCAGTCACTCCTCGCCTGGCCTGAGAAGGTAAGGGCGACGGTGGGGGATGGAGAAGCGGCCACGGCAGAGACAGGGAGATACAGAGAGAAGGGGAGAGATAGAGACATAGAGAGATACAGAGAGAGGGGGAGAGGGGAGAGAGAAGGAGGGAAGGGGGAGAGAGAGAGATGTCAAAAGGATTTTGTGGTTCCTGGTGTTTTTTAACCACTGGTTCTCTGCCCTAATGACCGGCTGGGTAGGCGTGGCTGGGGGGTGGTCATGTGACTGGTGGAAGTGAGTGACATCGAGTTGACCACGCCCACCCAGGTTTGGTGGCTCCTGGTGTTTTCTTTTCTGTGGGAAACGGGTCCAAATGGCTCTTTGAGTATTTAAGGTTGCAGACCCCTGGACTAGATGTTGTTGGATGGTATCAGCTACCACATCAGATAGTAATTTGAATGTTGTTGGTTAGCAGGTAATTGGCCTGCAGTTGTCTCTTTTATTGGATTTTTCATTATCAGGTAGATTCTATCAGATATTAACTAATCTTCAATTTCAGTTTCTTGTGGTTTGTTAAACTGCTTGGCAATGAGTGGGATGGACCAGTTAGATGTTTCAACCAAAAACCATATAGTTCATCTTACCTGTTGCTGACCAATTCTTGATCTTCCTTGTCTTTTTCTCCACCATTTCCACTGTTATTATATTCCATTTCAGTTTCTCTTTTATTCTTAGCCACCTCCTTGATCCAAGCTGCATTCTTGTTTTATTCCTTTGGGTTGCTCCATAGCCACACCCAGAACTGCACTGCATCTTCTTTGTCCAGCATTAACTGGTTCACTACAGTCTTTTCATTGGTGGATTAGTGGAAATTGTTCTGATTTGACTGAAATTGAAGATTCTTTAGTTTTCTTGTTCTTCGGATTCTTCTTTTTTTTTTCCCATCTTTTCTTGGTTTTTTTTCTCCCCATTTGATCTGAGCATGCTGATCTTATTTTCCAACTTGGTCTTCCATTTTGGTGATGCAATGTTTGGCCTTTTTTTTCTTGTTGTCTCTGCAGTCTGAGCTACTTCTGGCAAGGCTTCAACTTCTTTCCCCTGGGCAAACCTTTATGATTCTTCCAATTCTTTATTGGAATACAAATACTTTATTTCATATCATAAATCAAGCTGAGCTGCTAGCCTCTGTTCTGTTATTTCTCATTTGGGATGTTGCTTTTTCCAGAGATGGAACATTCTTTTTAGATATCCTCTTCACGTTGGATTGGATTTGTAATAATAGATTATTATTTCTTTGTTTCCAGTCTTGGTGTATTTGCAACAGTAAACAATTATTCTTCCAATAGAATAATTTTGCAGCTGCTGGCCCGGGTTGCTCAGCCAACAGTCCATAGTCCTGTAACCTATTTGTCCAAGAACTCCAACACCTAGTCCAATCTTTGTTGACCTGAGTGGTGGCTGATCTGGTATAGATGTTCATAAGATACATTTCATCATATTGTTTATGAGAGAAAAAGTCTTTGGTTCCTTTGAAATGATATGTCCAGAATGGTTGAGCCACTGGCACAGCATTCATGCTCCTCAAAGCACACATATGCTATCATTACACATGAATGTTACTACTCTGTTTGCTCTAGGTTACTATGTTCCAGCAAACCTAGAGGTGGTATTTAGCAGGTTCTGACAAATTCTGGAGAACCAGTAGCGGAAATTTTGATTAGTTTGGAGAACCGGTAAATACAACCTCTGACTGGTCCCGCCCCCATCTGTTCTCTGCCTCCCGAGTCCCAGATGATCAGGAGGAAATGGGGATTTTGCAGTAACCTTCCCCTGGAGTGGGGAGGGAATGGAGATTTTACAGTATCCTTCCCCTGCCACTCCCACCAAGCCTTGCCCACCAAGCCATGCCACACCCACCAGAACAGGTAGTAAAAAAATTTGAATCCCACCACTGCGCAAATCCATTGTGTTTTTCTTTTGACATAACTTCATAACTTCCTTTATAATAGTGCAAATTTTATTTAAAAGTCTTGATAAAATTGGCCAAAGCAAATTTTATTGTTTTATTCAACCTACAATAGAATAAAACAAATCTTCTATATTTGCTGCAAAATTAAAGAGGATAGTGTGTGTACCATGCTTAAAAATATATCAAGTAATTCAGTCAGCATACTGAATAGAATAGAATAGAACAGAACAGAACAGAATCAGAAATGAAACAGAGTTGGAAGAGACCTTGGAGGTCTTCTAGTCCAACCCCTACTGAGGCAGGAAACCCTACACCATTCAGATGTTGGTTATCCAACATCATCTTAAAAATTTCCAATGTTGGAATATTCATGACTTCTGGAGGCAAGTTGTTCCACTGATTAATTGTTCTAACTGTCAGGAAATTTCTCCTTAGTTCTAAGTTGCTTCTCTCCTTGATTAGTTTCCACCCATTGCTTCTTGTCCTACCCTCAAGTGCTTTGGAAAATAGTTTGACTCCCTCTTCTTTGTGGCAGCCCCTGAGATATTGGAACACTGCTATCATGTCTCCCCTTTATATTATTCCTTTTATAATAGAAGACTCAAGAAAACAGTAGATTGAGCTGAAAAATATTCAGATTCCGGTAAGAATTTAAACTTATCCTTTCTCTTCCAAGCAGACCTTCATACAAATGATCATGATAGCTATTGCCCATAAGTAATATGCCAAATATGGAGAAAAAGTATTCAAGATTTATTCCATACATTTCTCTTTAACTCCATTGACAACATATCCAGATTTCAGTAAAGGTTAAAACCATAGAATTCAAGCCATAGAGAAAGAAATATCTTTACATAATAGTTTTTCTTTAATAAAAACTCAGCATCTTGCAATTTAGAGCAAGTTGAACAAAAAGTGCTGTGGTTTTCGTGGTGCCAGAGTGCAGCATTACAAAATCAAAAGGTGATAGAGATTACAAATAGACCTCTCTCTCTCTCTTTTTGAAAAATTAATGACTTCAGTAATACAGCTTTACTTCCAAAAAGATACTATTTGTAATACATTATGATGAATCTATCTCAGAGCTAAAAGAAGTTCTGGACTTAAGATTCAGAGAAAAAAGAATTTGGTGATAATACTTGGCAATCTCTATGGCAGCAGGCGCATTCTTATTAGCAAATACATTTTAATTAATGTATATTGGTAGCATAAAATCCTGGTAAGAATCTCATATATATCTTCTAAATATTAAATAGTCTGGCAAATTGGAGGGGAACTTTTGTCTCTAATGGGAATGCGATAAAGTTTTAGATTCTTGGAAGGAGGTATTAAATCACATAAAACTAGATAGAAGATTGAACTATCTTCAAAATTAGACTTACTCTACATATTTTCCAGTTAGAACAATTAATTGCAAAATGATAAAAATAATAATTTTATATTTTTTGCACTCAAATTAATTGTTTCTTAATAGAAATAATTTGATAAAATCTCAGTGGAGAGATGAAATGGTAAAAACTCTCGAATAAATCCACTAGAATACAAACCAAGGAAGTAAATTATTGTTCTACAAGGAATGGTAAGATTTCATTATTTATATAAGAGGTAAGTATCTTGGTAAGAACTTGTATTAATAATTATGGGCAGGTTAAAATGTAGCTGCACTAAATAAATGAATTAAAAATATACATTTTTAAAAAGCAAACATCCATAATTAAGCTCTCTAGTAACCATGTCTACCTTAACAACTATTATAATGGCAAATATCTAATTCACAATGAAAATGTCATACAGCATAACTCAATCTGATCCCTGATATTGCTTTCAAAGAGCATTTTGTTGGACTTGCCACATCCCTTAACTATTTCTAAGCAACAATTATTTTCTGAAAAACATGAACAAGAATTACTTTCCTTTTGTGTAACTTATGATGTGCCCCACAAAATTTAATATTATTAATTTTAAAAAAGCAATAAACACCCTTAGAAATGAATTAGAAAATCTTAGGAAAAAAAATAATTGTACACTAAGTATATGCCAAGCCAAATGCTTTACATAAATTAATAGCTCAATTAATTTATTCCTAAAACCCAATTAATCAGTCTACTCGTTGAACATTTTATTAGAAATGTGAAATATTTTCCTGCAGATCTACAATAACAGGAAGGGATAGAATCTACTGTTAAATGAAACCACATATTGTATAGAACTATTTTAAAATATTTTTGTGCTTAGTAATGGTGTATTACAAAGACCTGGTTGGCAAGGGTGGCAGTGTCACCCTCTCTGAAATGTATGGATATGAATATAAAAATGTATGAACCTCCCTACTATATATAAAGATACCTCTAATTTGGATTTCTACTGATCCTGGCTTCTTCATGAGGAGGGTATTGTTTGCAATAGTGGCAAATAGCTGTAGCTAGGGTCTAGGATGAAAGTGGAGGTGCATTCTCACAACTCTTGTGGGTTGGTTTCTGAACGTTTCGTTACCAGACTAGGTAACATCTTCAATGGAATTTGGGGAATGTCATTGTTGGTGTTCTTCTGCTTATAAGGGCTTCGTGTGGTCAGTAGGTCTTGTGTTGGGAGGGTCACATCAGGTGACAGTATTGTGATGGGTCAGGTGTGGGTCACATCAGGTGATGATGTTGTGAGGGGTCAAGTGTGGGTCACATCAGATGAGGGTCTGAACACCAACACTAACATGCCCTAAATTTCGCTGAAGATATTATCTAGCCTGGTAATGAAACATTCAGAAATCAACCCACAAGCTCAGAGAACAAATCCCCATCCTCAGAGTATTGTTTGTTGGACTACTTTCTGGAGAGTATTAATCAACACCTCAGGAGTGGAGATCCTGTGGTATCCTCCCCACTTAAGAAACTTATTCCATCTCTAACCTCCTTTTTTTAAAAAAAAAAGAAAGAAAGAAAGAAAAGTTTTATTGAAATTCTGATAACTGGGCAGTTATAGAGCAACTTAGAAAAATAAATATATTTCACTCAGAGTTCAGGTTTGAGCATTGTTCATTAGCTTTGTTAGGACCTGAATGGAGGTAGTGTATGCCATCTTGTCCTTGTCCCAGCAGCCTTTGATTCCATGATCATGGACTCTTTTTGGACCTGGAGATTAAAGACACTGTTCTACAATAGTTCTGTTCCTTCTTTAGTGGACAGAGAAATGCAGGATTGTTGGACTAGAGACGTTAACTAGTCAGTTACTACTACATGGGATGCCACAGGTTTGCTTCCATCCATCTTGCTATCTAATATCTACACAAACCCCATAGTAGAGGTCAGTTTGAGGGGCAACTGATGTTCCTCAACTTTATGCCCCAGACCAGGGCAGGCTGAATATGCTGCCCACATATTGCCTTAGTGCCTGGAGGCTACTAAATGTCAAACCCGTCACACACCTCACATAAAGACCGCATGGTTTTCACAGGTTCAGAGTAGGCAGGTTATTATATAGGAATAGGAATAGGAATAGGAATAGGAATAGGAATAGGAATAGGAATAGGAATAGGAATAGGAATAGGAATAGGAATATAATTCTTTATTGGCCAAGTGTGATTGGACATACAAGGAATTTGTCTTTGGTGTATATGCTCTCAGTGTACATAAGGAGAATAAAATACATGCATCAAGAATAAAAAGATATAACACTTAGTAATAGTCAAAGTTACTAATAGATAAGCTATCAAATCATATTAGGAAACAAATAAAAACAATATAAATTGAAAGATACAAGCAACATGGTTATAGTAATAAGTTGGAAGAGATAGTAAGGAAGAGAAGAATAATAGTAATACAGTCTTAGTAAATTATTTTACAGTATTATAGGAATTAGTTGTTAAGCAGAGTGATGGCATTTGGGAAAAAACTGTCCTTGTGTCTAATTGTTCTGGTGTGCAGTGCCCTATAGCGTCGTTTTGAGGGTAGAAGTTGAAACAATTTATGTCCAGGATGTGAGGGGTCTGTAGTAGTTGTGGGATTAAAAAACAAATTACTACCAGTTCTGTGGGCTTGGCTTGGTGGGCGTGGCTTGGCTTGGTGTGTGTGGCTTGGTGGGCGTGGCAGGGGACGGATACTGTAAAATATCCATTCCCAACTCACTCCAGAGGAAGGATACTGTAAAATCTCCATTCCCTCCCCACTCCAGGGGAAGGTTACTGCAAAATCCCCATTTCCTCTGGATCAGGTGGAACTCAGGAGGCAGAGAATAGATGGGGGTGGGACCAGTCAGAGGTGGTATTTACCGTTTCTCTGAACTACTCAAAATTTCTGCTACCGGTTCTCCAGAACTGGTCAGAACCTGCTGAATACTATCTCTAGTCTGAAGATACTTTCACAGCCCTCTTTTTGACTTGTGCAGTATACAGATTCTCAATGGAAGGCAGGTTGGTAGCAACTGTTTTTTCTGCCGTTCTAATTATCGGCTGAAGTCTGTGTTTGTCTTGTATGGTTGCAGAGCCAAACCAGACAGTTATGGAGGTACTAATGACAGACTCAATAATTCCTCTGTAGAACTGGATCAGCAGCTCTTTTTGACAAAAAATATTGACAAAGGGGTCAGGTTATGGAATTTGGGGAAATGGATATGAGTCTCTTTCCTCTCGTTTAATAATGACCGCATTAAGATAGAGCTTCCCTATTGCTTTTCATCTTCTTTCTAATTGAGTGTTAGATAGTAGCAAAGAATTGTTTTTTTGATCCCATAAAATATCCCTCTGTTCTTTTTTCTGTAATGTTTTGGAAACATTCATTTTTACATCCAGTGCCAGAGATTTCCTCTCACAAGGACTCAATGGGAATGAAGTTGAACCTCAGCAATGAATGTCTTCCCCCAGCTCTATCTGGTACACTAGTTGTAATTTTACCTGGGGTGGTAGGATTCCACAATAGTAATTCATGTTTTTACATATTGTGGCTAGACTACTGCTATGTGCTATCCATGGATCTGTTCTAGAGGGCTACCTGGAAATTTTAATTAATCTAAAATATAATGGCTCCTACAGAGTGGTAGCTGGCACTTGTCACCATGAAAATATATCATTGTTTTGAATCCTGCCCTGGTTTTCAGTTAGCTTCTGAATGTAATTCAGAGTGTTAGTTGTTAAAACCTATATGGCTTAATACTAAGTATATCTAGAGCCATGTGCTCCAATAAAATCAACCTCATGTATTTATTCTAGGAGAAACTGCTCCCGGTCACCATTTCCATAAGCTCCTGCTACATTTCTGTGGCAGTGTCTACATTTTGGAGTTTCTGGAAGGGATATTTTCCCTACCGTTTTAGCATTCCAAGAAACTACTGAAAACAGAATCGTTCTGGGAGATTATGGTGATGCATAGCATCAACAATGGATAATTGTAACTATGGTTTTATGATTTTACAAATCTATAATTTTTATCTTTACCCTGGGTGTTTTATTTTTTATGTTCTCATTACGAGAAACCGCCAAGAGTCTTGAGAACGCAGTGGGTAATCAATCTAATATATAAATAAATAAATAATATATATTAATTTTTAAAATGCTGCACTACCGTATTATTATGGCTATGTCTACCAAAACATACATAAAGGCAATTCTTATCTAGCATTCTGCTATATTAAAAAAAAACAAAAAGAAAAAGCAAGTGGAATCATTTAAATGGCTTCCTGGACGCATGGGTCTAATTTGCCATTAGAAAGAAATTAGGAAAGGAAAAAAGAAAATATGTAGGTGTGAGTACACATGTGTACACCAAACATATTGCACTCAGGATCTCACCGATGTTTTTCATGACTGTTCAGAACCAGGATTTGTATCAGTTGGGTTTCTGGATCAGAGAAACTTGGAATGTTTCCAAGGATAGATGTTTAAAGTGGGGAATATCCCTGTTTTTTTGTGTGCAATTGATAACTGCTAATAAGTTTTTAAGTGGTTTTTGCTTTTTCTGCCTTAACCCTCATTATAGGCTGGAATTCTGCTTATTTATTGTCTTTAGCTTATGCTTCTCAAATGTTTTTTTTAAAATCAGTTGTATGTTGGTTTTACAAACTGAAAAGCTACACATCTACAACTCTGAAAAACACATTGCCCAAAGAAATAGTACAGTGGTACCTTCGTACTCAACTGCTTTGAAACTCATCAAATTTGGTACTCAACGCATTTTGACATGAACATTTTGTCCCACTACTCATTGTTTGTTTAGTACTAATGCACAAGCTAGAGCTTGTCAGTATCAGCTGCTTTATTACTCGCTATAATATTCTTTATGGGAAAACTTTGTTTGGTACTCATCCAGTACCAATTAACGATGAGTACCAAGGTACCAGTGTAATGGAGGAGGAAAATTGTTTCACTGACAAATCCCATCCCAAGTTTCACTCCATATCCTGAAAAAAATTAGAAACATTAGCAAAAGTATTCTTATTAAGTGTCTATGGAGATTCTCAGTCATCCAGGTGACTTTCTGGTACCAGAAAGTCCAGTTGCCTCTTGAAAAAAATCATCTTTGGGGTATATTTGTTGGTGTTGGTGACCACCTTTAAAGCACTCCATGGCTTAGGGCTGGGGTATTTATGAGACCGCCTTCTGCCGCCAATAGCCCCCCACTGGCCAGTACGCTCCCACAGAGAGGGACTCCTCACGGTGCCATCGGCCAGACAATGTTGGCTGGCGACCCCCAGGGGGAGAGCCTTCTCTGTGGTGGTACCTGCCCTCTGGAATGACCTGCCCCCAGAGATACGCACAATACCAGACCTCCGGACTTTTCGTCGGGCCCTGAAAACACATCTTTTTCACCTAGCCGGGCTGGCTTGATCCCATCCCTTCGATTTTAATTTGTAATTGGTTTTAACCCGGGTTGTTTTAAATGGATAGCCAAATTATTTAATGTTTTTAAATTGCTTTTAAATTTTATATGTTATGTTTTACTATGGCTGTTCACCGCCCTGAGTCCTGTTGGAGAAGGGCGGTATACAAATAAAATAAAATAAAATAAATAAATAAATAAATATTTATCAAAAGGCAGATAGAGATGTTATCTTGTTTTTTAATTATAAGACTGGAGGGTGGCCAGTGATCCCAGTTGTTTCTTCTGCCCCAAGAACCCACAGAAAATGGACCCAAACCCCATGCCAGACAGTGATTTTTTTTTTAATGCTCCCTGTTAGTCAATTTAAAATATTTTTATAGCAGGGCATCTTGAATCAATGATTTCTTAAATCCCATTAATCTATGCAGCCTACTCTTTAGTAGTCTAGTAACAGAGGATCTCTGGTGGGTTTAAATATAGAGCAAAATTGGAATTATGTTTAAGACATTGACATGAAATAAAGATCAACATTCAAACGCAACAAAAAATCAAAATGCATCACATTGCAAAACAGAGATCAAAGGAGCTAGAGCCATACTGGGCCAGGGGGTCCAAACCTTTCTTGGTTCTTATGGTTGGCTAATATTGCCTACCTTATCAGTTGATATTCTACAAGAATAAGAGGAGATGGGAATCTCAAGAGAGCTCCCTAGATAGATTCAGCTCCCATCTTCATCCTTACCCATGAGGAAAGCTGATTTTTCTTTCTGCTGACATTGCTGTCCTTCCATTCAGAAAGTAATAGAACACAACTGGCTCCTACTGAGTGATTCTCCTTGTGAATCGTTATCATTGAAGGAAGGTATTTGCTAAGTGAACTACATGCAAGACATGTTTGATGTGGGTGGTTGATGGCTCCTTGCTATACACTGCATTGCAAAATTGAGCTATCAGAGTGTTTAGGCTGAATGGGAAGAGGCCTAACCATCTAATACAGCTGCTTTACGGGCTCTCGTTGATCCGAAAGTGATTGCAGATCCAGTCACACCGCTAAAACATTTCTCCCATTAACCGAAGTAACTTTGTCATGTTACTTTTGAATGAAGCATACAAGCTAAATTGTATGAGAAAGAGAAAAATCTCTCTTAATGACCTGCCATTCTCCTTTTAAAGTTGTAAGGGGCAGAGAATTTACCGAACATCCGAAAAATGCTCAATCAGCATTAATGTGTAAATATTGACAGGATCTCCTTTTTTTGCCAGCTAAGAGGCATCCTGATTCAGATATCCAAAACTGGGCTGCAAAAAAGCTAGATGAGCAATAGAAAAAACAGAGAGAGGAGAGAGGAGGGGAGGGGAGGGGAGGGGAGGGGAGAGGAGAGGAGAGGAGAGGAGAGGAGAGGAGAGGAGAGGAGAAGGGAAGGGAAGGGAAGGGAAGGGAAGGGAAGGGAAGGGAAGGGAAGGGAAGGGAAGGGAAGGGAAGAGGAGAGGAGAGGAGAGGAGAGGAGAGGAGAAGAGAAGAGAAGAGAAGAGAAGAGAAGAGAAGAGAAGAGAAGAGAAGAGAAGAGAAGAAGGAAAAAAGACAAGAAAAGAAAACTCTCATTGTTTGTCATTAAGTAATAGGTTGACTCAGTTTTTGCAGTTTATATAATAATCTACTCTTTTAAAAATTCTTTATACAAGGGAGCCATGAAGTTTATCCAACTTTTTTTTCCCATTTGGGTTATATACACAGCTGTGTTATGAATTCCTAGGATAGCTTCAAGCCATTATTTATTTAATTTTTATAACTGTTCATCTCGAATATGGGACTCTATCACCATCTCCATCATTTCAGTGTATTATGGTTGGTTGCACAGTCAGTCAGGTGTTTAGATTGGATCTGACAATTTTGTCCAACTATCAAGCTTCCCAAGGACCTGGAATAGGTAGGTGGTGGTGTTTTCAGGGGTTAAAGATATTGTCATAAATCAGTTCTCATCGGCCTTATTAATACTTTCCTTCCAGAAGTATAACAGCAAAGGAAATTGCCCAACCCATACTATGTTACTGAATTTCATTTTAAGGTTTATCTTTCCTGAGAGGAAATGTTCACAACTCCCCCCCCCGTTCAGATTTTACTACAAAACTCTTTTTAAGACCTTAATTAATTCAGAAACAGAATAAATGGAAACTGAATATAAAATGATAAAATGGGATAAAATGATTTTGACAGATTTATTCCTGTCCTTTGCCACCATCTTGCTCTTAGGCCAGGCCTTCCTTACTTGGAATTCTAGAGTTGTGGTCCTTTACAAAACCATGGGGAAAGAAGTCTGGTCTACTGGAAGAAACCATCTTAACCTGGTGAGTTCATTCAAAGCAGCTGTCTATTGTTACGGCTCAGTGAGGTTTGTGGAATTTAATGCCATAATTTCTCAACATCTTTCTTACATGATATTTGTAGGCTAATGTACCCATGCAGATTTTTGTTCTTCTGCCTTAGAGGGCAGAAAGCAATGCATGCATTGGTTAGATGAGGTTTAATAATAATAAAAAAGCCCAAATGGGCAACACTTGTTTTCAATGTTTATAGTAGGTCAACATGTAGAAGAGAGCCTGTGGGAAATAATACAGATTGAACTGACGAGATTTATCCATTTATTTCTTAGAGCTGGAGATGAGTCCTAGCAAGTTCAGAGCAATGGGTGCAGACTAGGATTGTTGGTCAGGGTAGCATTATTAAATTCTCTCCCCTCCCCCTCTCTCTCCCCCCCGTGTGTGTGTGTGTGTGTGTGTAGAGACGATTTCCATCTGAGGATGGAAGAAGAAATTGAGAAATGTTCTTATTTATATATAAGGGGCGCCATACATTTTGGCTCTATATATTTTGACTTGAGAGAACAGGAACCATTTTTCTTAAGCATCTTGGCTAATTCTGTAAAGCAACTTTCTTAGAGACTGGCCCACTATCACATCCCATCTGTGGCTTCTTTGATCAAAGAAGCACATTGTCCATCAGACTTATACTAAAAGGACCATTCTCTTGCCACCAAGCTTAAATTTGGGGGGTCTCTCTTCTCTGAGATTCCAATAATGGCATCACAAGGTTTCTATGTACATGCCTGTTTAGATGCTTCTTGTTCAACTGGGTAAATCAATCAGTTGCTTGGATTTGTTCCAAATCTTTTACTCCGAGGATTATGTCAGATGATTTGTCAGATGTTTGATTTGCCCTCCAGGATTGAAAAATTATTACCCAAAACTGACATAAAAGGAACAGGCGGAGATAGGGTGAAATTTATGCTGTTTTCATATGAATGTAAACTAAAATTAAAAGAAAGGACAATCACTCTCTAATGCCATTTTCCAGAGTCACCTCAGACAGCAAGATGAGTGACATATAAATTTAATCAGTGGTGGGTTCTAACCGGCTTTACTACCGGTTCTCTTCATGTGTGCACTTTGCGTGCTGGGCTAAAAATAAAGAAATATAAGGTAGGAATAACGCGGGGGCGGGCAGGAGGGCCCAACTCCCTGACAAAGAGAACCGGTTTGGTGACGTCATATCATCACTGCTACCGACTCAGCCAAACCGGGCCGAACCGGAAGCAACCCACCACTGAATTTAATAAATGAAAAGTAGTAAACAAAAAAAATACTCATATTAGATGAAGGCACACACACACAGAAAATGTGAAATCTCCTTCACCGGTATTAACAAAAGTCTTAGGAGTAATTGTTGTGAAATTGTTATGCGGTCTAAGGAATAATCACAGATATAAAAACAAATCAAAATAAACTTGACAAAAGAAGAATAGCAAAATAGAAAATATTATAATGGACAGATCTATATACAGCATCCCCCGTTTATTATGAGGGGGATTTGACAAGGATGGAATTCAAGGAAATCTAAAAGAAGACACATTCATTAAAAGGAGAACTATCTATCTATCTATCTATCTAGTAATAGGAATGAAACCCAAACATATCTAATTTGTGTTGCTTCTCCAGCTCACCATATGAGAAGTAATAAAATAAATTTTGTAAAAGTTAAAATCTGCTTGAGTGTTTTTATTAACTACTGGCCATGGTATGTGTGCTGACACCCTCTATAAGTGGCACAAAGCACCATAATTGAATTGTGACAGTGGGGCCCAAAAACAAACTATTCAACATATAGTGATACAGTGCCGAAACAGAGCCTATAATCTAGACTTTACTGACTTCCTGGCTGTGACAAATGAAGCAAAAAAATTATATCTGTAATCTAAACGTACTTTTATAATATTTTAGATTACATATTTCATATTTTATATTTTTGTTCCTTGTTTTTTTTAAATCAAAATGTGATATGAATGTGCCACACAATCAATCAATCCATACAAACATATATACATACATATACATACATGCTGTCTATCCCTGAAACTATAAGAAAAGCGAAAAAGAGAAACATGTAACAAGTCCTGAAAATAAGCCACAGGAATCCATGGCCTAATTTCAAGATCATCACAAGATGCAAGAGAAGAGAGATGGGAGAACTGAATGCCCAGATGTCTTTAGCAGAGCAATTATTAGCTATTTCTGCTTGCATTACTGTTGCAAAGAAACAGTAGAAATTAGAGAAAGCTGAAGAACGTGTGTGGCTCAACACCTTGATAGAGACTAGATAATGAATAGTCTGAAGGTCCCACTGAGTTGGTGTCTATTGCCTCTATTTCAAGTCAATGCTGTCCCCAAACTGCTCCCCAAGTAATGGATAACAGAGGTTTTACACAGCATGGAAGGTGTTAGAAGCTAGTATAATTAAGGAAAATGTAGGCCTGGCTTGCTCGTGGGTGATGGCAAGAACGAAAGATTAAAGACACATTAGAAAAATATACTACAGGCAGTCCTTGAGTTATGACCGTAATGGAGCCTGCCCATTACAGTTACAAGTCACAATGGTTGTTAAGTGAGGCACCCACTTGTTTGCCATTGTTGCAATAATTCGAGGATCGGACTCAATAAATGATTCAGAATAATAGTATTCAAACAAAGTATTATTTATTTACAGTAGGCATTCTATATCCTCTGGATGATTGCAGATAGAAGCAAGGAGGAGGAGCATGTATGCCCTTTTATATCAATAAGGCGGGGTTAGAGGTAGGAGTGGTTACATATGAATACATTAAGAAAGGAAGAATAAATTAACCCTTGATATTCTATGTACATACATTTCCTATATTTAAGAATAAGGCATTTACCTGTGACAAATCCCCCTTTAAATGCCGATTCGACATACAACAGTAATTACATTCAGATTCAGAACAATATAAAACTTGTAATTTTGAAGTCAAATATTTATGTTGTTTAGACTGCAAAGGCTTAGTCAATATATCAGCTATTTGTTCCGTGGTTTCGCAATGAATAGCTTTAATGAATCCATCCTGAGATAATTGTCTTACGTGTTTGAATTTGATGTCTATATGTCTAGATCTCTGACCAATAGCATCTGATCTAGATATTTCTATCGCAGCTTTGTTATCTTCATGTATAACAAATGGCAATGAAGGGCTCTTCCAAACGTCTGACAATAAATCATTGAACCATACAAGATTATTAGAGGCTTTTGACAAACAAACATATTCTACCTCAGTCGTTGATGTAGCTACAAGATCCTGTTTTCCAGTATACCAGTAGACTGGACAGTTGTTAAGAAAGAATACATAACCAGAAGTGCTTTTCCTGCACTTAGTGTCACCTGCCCAATCTGCATCAGCGTAACAAGTGAGAATAGGCTCTTTAACATCGTTGGGTTCTAACAGTAGGGAGAAATCTATGCTGTGCTTCAAATACCTTAGTACTCGTTTAATGGCTTCCCAATGATACATTAAAGGTTTACTGACATACCTGGATAATAAATTAAGGGGTAGAGCAATATCTGGTCTGGTCCAGTTAGATATATACAAAAGGGAACCAATAACTGATCTATAAAGTGTATTATCAGTAAACTCAGGAGATGATTCATTCATGTTTCTTAAAAAATCAGCTTGCATTGGAGTATCACAAGGCTTTGCATCACTCATATTACATTTGTTCAAGAGTTCTATAATTTTATCTTTCTGAGACAATCTAAATCCTTTTTTAGTCTTACTGATTTGAACTCCAAGATATTTATTTACTTTCCCTAATGATTTTAAAGAAAAATGTTCATTTAATTTTGTTACAAATGTATCCTTTTTTTCTCTATGTTTGCCAATATACAAAATGTCATCCACATAAATTAACACAAATTCTATTGAATCACCATCTTTTCTAACAAAGAAACAATTATCTGCAGTTGTGGCATTGAAGTTCATAGCTTTGAGAACGTTGACCAAACATTCATACCAGCGTTTGCCGGATTGCTTTAATCCATACAAACTTTTGTTTGGTAACCAAGTTTCATTCCTATTTGTGTATTGACTATGAGGAGCTTTTACATATATTTCTTTATCAAGTTTTGCATGTAAGTATGCAGTTTGTATGTCATATTGAAAGACTTCAAGATTAAGGGCTGAGGCTATTACTAAAGCTGTCTTGACACTTTCAGTTCTTACAGTGGGAGAATATGTGTCGGTATAATCCTCAGGATACTTTTGAGCGTAGCCCTGTGCAACTAGTCTTGCTTTATATAATGAGTTGCCTTCTTCCAGATTTTTAATTTTAAATATCCACCTAGTACCTATAATTGTTTTGTCTTTTGGAGCTGGTGTTGGAGTGAATACGTTTAGTTCTTGCAAACTGTCCATTTCTTTGGCCATGGCTAATTCCCATTTCTTTCTTTCTTCTATGGGGAGTTTTAATACTTCCTCATACAGTCAGGTCCATAAATATTGGGACATCGACACAATTCTAACATCTTTGGCTCTATACACCACCACAATGGAGTTGGAATGAAACAAACACAATGTGCTTTAACTGCAGACTGTCAGTTTTAATTTGAGGGTATGTACATCCAACTCAGGTGAACGGTGTAGGACTTACAGCAGTTTGTATATGTGCCTCCCACTTGTTAAGGGACCAAAAATAATGGGACAATTGGCTTCTCAGCTGTTCCATGGCCAGGTGTGTGATATTCCCTCATTACCCCAATTACAATGTGCAGATAAAAGGCCCAGAGTTCATTTCAAGTGTGCTATTTGCATTTGGAATCTGTTGCTCTCAACTCTCAAGATGAGATCCAAAGAGCTGTCACTATCAGTGAAGCAAGCCATCATTAGGCTGAAGAAACAAAACAAACCCATCGGAGAGATAGCAAGAACATTAGGCATGGCCAAAACAACTGTTTGAAACATTCTCAAAAAGAAGGAATGCACCGGTGAGCTCAGCAACACCAAAAGACCTGAGAGGCCACGGAAAACAAGTGTGGTGGATGACCGAAGAATTCTTTCCCTGGTGAAGAAAACACCCTTCACAACAGTTGGCCAGATCAAGAACACTCTCCAGGAGGTAGGTGTATGTGTGTCAAAGTCAACAATCAAGAGAAGACTTCACCAGAGTGAATACAGAGGGTTCACCACAAGATGTAAACCATTGGTGAGCCTCAAAAACAGGAAGGCCAGATTAGAGTTTGCCAAACAACATCTAACAAAGCCTTCACAGTTCTGGAACAAGATCCTATGGACAGATGAGACCAAGATCAACTTGTACCAGAGTGATGGGAAGAGAAGAGTATGGAGAAGGAAAGGAACTGCTCATGATCCTAAGCATACCAACTTATCAGTGAAGCATGGTGGTGGTAGTGTCATGGCGTGGGCATGTATGGCTGTCAATGGAACTGGTTCTCTTGTATTTATTGATGATGTGACTGCTGACAAAATTGTCAGAATTCAGATGAATTCTGAAGTGTTTCGGGCAATATTATCTGCTCACATTCAGCCAAATGCTGCAGAACTCATTGGATAGCGCTTCACAGTGCAGATGGACAATGACCCAACGCATACTGCAAAAGCAACCAAAGAGTTTTTGAACGGACAGAAGTGGAATGTTATGCAATGGCCAAGTCAATCACCTGACCTGAATCCCATTGAGCATGCATTTCACTTGCTGAAGACAAAACTGAAGGGAAAATGCCCCAAGAACAAGCAGGAACTGAAGACAGTTGTAGTAGAGGCCTGGCAGAGCATCACCAGGGATGAAACCCAGCGTCTGGTGATGTCTATGCGTTCCAGACTTCAGGCTGTGATTGACTGCAAAGGATTTGCAACCAAATATTAAGAAGGGAAAGTTTGATTTATGATTATTATTCTGTCCCATTACTTTTGGTCCCTTAACAAGTGGGAGGCACATATGCAAACTGCTGTAAGTTCTACACCGTTCACCTGAGTTGGATGTACATACCCTTAAATTAAAGCTGACAGTCTGCAGTTAAAGCACATTGTGTTTGTTTCATCCCAACTCCATTGTGGTGGTGTATAGAGCCAAAGATGTTAGAATTGTGTCGATGTCCCAATATTTATGGACCTGACTGTATGTATTGGGTGTTGATGTATCATCATTTATGTGCATTATATAATCCTTATATTTATTTGGCGTTTGGTTCCTGTTACATCTAATTGTTCTCTCTGGTCTGCTATCATTATCGTGTAAATATCTTGCTTCCTTTTTTGTTAATGAATCTGTTTTGATTTTGGGACAATTTCCTATCCATGTTTTATTGTTGCTCTTTTGTGTATTGTGGTCATGTTCTTCTCTTTCTGTCTTATCTTGATTTTTAATGTTTGGTTTTGTACTTGGAAAAATCTCATTAAGATGTATCTTAGACCAATTGGCCTGTTCGTGAAATACAGCTGTTCTAGAAATTATGAATTTATTATTATTGTCAATAAATCTGTATCCTTTTGTGCCTGTTTCATATCCCATGAATCTGAGCCTTCTGGATACATTATTCCCCTTACGTCTCAATTGTTTTGGTATATGTACGTCTGCTGTAACACCAAATACATGCATGTGGGCTATCTTAGGTTTTTTATTATACACCAATTCATATGGTGTTTTATTTATGACACTAGACCAAATTCTGTTTAGGGTATAATTGAAATATAATAGAGCTTCTGACCAAAATTGTTTGCCTAAACCAGCATCTTCTAATGTGCATCTAATCATGGTTTGTAGAGTTCTTTCATTCTACTACTCCATTTTGAAAAGCAGAGAAAGGGCTAGAGGTGAAGTGTAACATTCCTTTGTCTTTTAGCCATTGGGAGAATTCTTTTGACATGAATTCAGATCCCCTGTCTGTCATGATTTGCTTTATTTTTACATTGTGTTGTGTTTCTACACGTTTATAAAATTCTTTAAACTTTTGAAATGTTTCATCTTTGTGTTTCAAAGTATAGACAAATCCATAACGACTATAGTCATCTACAATAGTAAGGAAATATCATTTTTTGTATGTAATTGATGGGGTCAATGGACCAACTAGGTCCATATGTACCAGGTTAAAGATATGATTTGATGATCTTGTTGCCTTTTTTGGTCTGGGTTTAGTTCTGAGTTTTGAGGACTTACATACTGAACATTCCAAATAATTTTACAATCTTTTATTTTAACACCTTCAGCATGTTCAACCATTTTTTGTATTACAGGAAAACTAGCATGTCCTAATTTTCTGTGTAATATATGTGCACATTCATCATGAATTGGTTTTCCAATTATTGGTCTTTTGTTATTATGTGTATAATGTGTTTTCATGGTTATGATTTGTTTCATGTTCCTCATTGTCACTGTCACTGTCATTTTCATTTTCTATGCTAGTGTCATTTTCCATGTTTGAATCAATGTTGTGTAGCCATCTTTCTTCTGTGACTAAGTATGGTAGATCTCCTTTGATAACTATATTACCTAAGTTTATTTTGTTTTTCTCTAGAGTTGCTTTTCCCTTTGAGAACACTATATTTATGTCAGAGTCTCTGCTCAACTTTATTGCACTAAGAATGTTATGAGGTATTTCGTGTATTAATAAAACCCCCTCTATTTTCCCTAGACCGAGTAAATTTACATTTCCTCTTCCAATGACTTGAACTTCTTGGTTGGTTACTTTAATTACAAATTTATCTTCTATGAAGGAAGATAATATTTTCTTATCATGTGTTGTATGATTTGTTGCCCCAGAATCAATGAGCCAGGCATTATCCTTTGAGTTTTGATTTTTGGTTATGGTATACTTATCTAATCCATTTAATGATCCAGACTTTCTTTCTCTTGAGTTATCTCTGCCCCCTCTACGTTCTCTAAAATTTGGTGAGTTTCTATATCTGTACCTGTCAATAGATGATTGTCTGTTATGGTATCTGTTTCTATTGTCATGGTTTTGTCTTTCTCTAAGGAATTTTGGACAATCTCTTCTATAGTATTCTTTGGATCCACAATTATAACATTCAATTGGTTCTTGATGCCTGTCTTGAAATACTACCCTTTTGGTCTATCTGTGTTCTTTGTGTGTGCTGTAGCGGCTTCTTCTCAAATTATCTTCAGCTATTAGTCTATTTGATAAACTCTCTATAGATGGATATCCTAAATTAATTGTGTCCAAATGTGATATGTAATTATCCCATGATGAATCTAATGAATTAATGATAACACTTTTCATTGTCTGATCAGATATTATTTCTCCCCTTAAATGAAGCTCTGCTCTAGTTGTGTTTAGTGATAGTAAATGTTCACTTACAGTAGTTCCAGGTTTTATCCTGGCTGAGAAGAAATTTTTAGACATTCTTGTTGTGGTTGCCACACTTTCACTATGAAACAATTTAAACATGCAATGAATTATTTCTGATACAGTCGGATTATGCTTAATACTATGATAGATAGCAGGAGATATACTAGATATTAGTAAATAGAATGCTCTGTGGTGCAGGCAGTCCAATTTTAGAGTCCATGGTCTTTTGGGAGGGTTAGTTATGAAAAATAATAAATTCTCTTTTAAGAAAACAACCTGGAGCTGTTGACTCCATTCCTGTAAATTAATACCATCTATTCTCAATTTTGGAAAATCACTAGGTAAGTTTCCAATGTTATTTGTTGCATTACTTACAACTGGAGGCTGTCCATGATCTTGTAAATGCTGATAATTGCAGAATGGTGTAGGTATGCTTGCGATCAGTCTGAATGGTTCTCTCTGTTCTTCACTGTCTCTATGCTCGTCTGCATGTATTCGCGCATGCGCGTTGCTCATTTTGTTTCTGGAGCTGTCGGGAGAAGTTCTCGTCGCTGTAGCTCCCTCGTAGTGCTCTTCTTCTGATGATTCGCTCTCTGGCTCGGCTTTTGGTGTCCAGGTGGGGATTGGAGCTTGCTTCACTCTATCGTAGTCGTCTCGGTTGAGGCCTCTGGCTCCCGGGATCGTTTGCGGTGTGGGCGAGTACTTGCAGGGTCCCCTGGGTTCGGGCGTCAGCGCTCTCGCCGTTTGGGCTGGAGTGGATGGAAGTAGGGACGCTTGTCCACTTGCTTCTGTGTCCTTGAATTGTAGTTTGCTCTTTCTTTGTTATTTGATTTACAGTCTTTGGTACTTTCGCTGATTTCTTTGTGATTTGGTCCGAAGGCTGCGAAGAGTGTTTTCATAGCTTTTTCGATTTGTATTTCAGTTGACGTTTCTTCGGTGTCTGTATCAGACTCTTCTGAAAAGTATGATCTTTCCTTTTTATTCTTTATGTTGGATAAAGTCTTTCGCGCCAGCCATTTTGAACTCTGTCCTTTGATTGGTTCTGAGCTAGCCATTTTGGCGGGCTGGCTAAGCCAAGATGCCTGCCATTCAAAATTTTGCGTGGGACCATTAGTCTTCCTCTCGGTTATGTTTTCATCTGTAGGTAATTTGCTCACCATTTTGTGTTCTTTAGGTTCCGGTGTGTTGATGTGTTTTTCTCTCGCTGCTCCGTTGTCTTTTATAATGTCCTGGAGGTTCGCGATGAGATTTTTGTCATCTTTATGGTTCTTCAGCAGTCTTAATATTTCTGATCTGAGCGTATCGTTTTCTGTCTCGCTCTCTTCTTGATCATCGGGTTCATCGATTACCTTTCTTTGTCTGTGGTGTAGTTTTCAGGTTCTCTTGTCGTTTCAGCTGTAGATTCATCGATCATTTCTTGATCTGTTTCTATCTCTTTGTTGTGTGCCCTGGTGTTGGGTCTTTCTCTTTTGTCTCTGGAGTTTTCTTTCTTTGGCATGTCTGTTTCTTATTGAGTCAGCCAACCATCCTCTGCTACCAGATTGTTGCAATAATTTGAGGATCGGACTCAATAAATGATTCAGAATAATAGTATTCAAACAAAGTATTATTTATTTACAGTAGGCATTCTATATCCTCTGGATCATTGCAGATAGAAGCGAGAAGGAGGAGCATGTATGCCCTTTTATATCAATAAGGCGGGGTTAGAGGTAGGAGTGATTACATATGAATACATTAAGAAAGGAAGAATAAATTAACCCTTGATATTCTATGTACATACATTTCCTATATTTAAGAATAAGGCATTTACCTGTGACAGCCATGCTTAATGACCCCTACCCCTTCTCTCCCCAATACGTTTTTTAAGCAATTGGGACACTAAGTGGGGCATGGAGTATCTCAGGGTTAAGAGAAGGCCTGGGAAGCCTAGCACAGGCCCAGGTTAAACTGTCCAGGGCACCCCAAGGCTTCTGAGGCCTCCCATACTCTGTTTCCCATTCCACCGGGTGTTGATTCTTAAAACGACTTTAACTGAAGCCATATTCTTTTTTACTTTGTTTTTAGGTTGCCATACATGGGGGGGGAGGGGCTATGGGGTGTGGGATATTTTCCTCCCATGTGCCAGACATAACAGCGATAAGGCCCGTGAATCAAGGTCGCCTCAACGAGAGCTCGTAACTCTCATTGTGGAGGGAGTAGCTGAGAAAACTGCCATCTACCTGGTTGGCTAATGTGACCTGTGACAATAGGGTGGGTGGGTGGGGTGTCCATTTCTTTTATTCTAACAAACTGCGGGAAATATTTAGAGTTGGTTTCACATGAATGTGCCGGTATGATGCACCCAAAAAAATGGATCTTTGAGAAAAGCCACAGCCTCAGAGTCCTGTATTGATTGGGACCATTACTTGGAACTATGACCTTGAGCTTCCTTCCCACCCAACCACTCAGCCAGAAATAACCAGTGGAATAGCTCAGGGTCTTAATCTTTGTACAGAAGCTGGCAATTTTCTTTAGATGAATTATGTAGATAGATGTCATGCCTTAATCAGTGAGAGGGGTGGCATATAAATTTAATACAGGTAGTCCTTGACATACGACCACAATTGACCCCAAATTTTATGTTGCTTACAAGACATTTGTAAGGGAGTTTTGCCCTATTTTACAACCTTTCTTTCCACAGTTGTTAAGTGAATCATTGCCGTTGTTAAACTAGTAACATGGTTGCTAAGTGAATCTGGTTTTCCCATTGACTTTGCTTGTCAGAAAGTCAGAAAAGGTGATTGATCACATGCAACCATCATAAATATGAATCAGTTGCCAAATGTGTGAATTTTGATCATGTGACCAAAGGGATGCTGCAATGGTCATAAGTGTGAAAAAATGTTCATAAGTCACTTTTTTTCACTGAGGTAACTTTGATCAGTCACTAAATGAATTGTTGTAAGTTGATTTACTACCTGTAAATAAATAAAATAAAATAAAAATTTCTGTAGTGATTTCAAGTTCAGCTGTTGGTGCAGAATTGGCTCTATGTAGGATAAGGTTCTGGGGCTTAAAATGACTGGAAATCACTTTTTTTTAAGCCAGAAGTCTTTTCTATTCCTCATACTTTTGGGCTGATTGATTTGAAAATTAAGTGATGAAGAAAAAGGAGGTCAGGCCATGCTTAGGGTCATTTCTCTCCATCCGACCTGCAGAAAGAAAAAAGTCTAATCTGAAAGATATTTGGGAAAAAAATATCTTTGCAAATCAGAGCTTTGACTCTCAGTTATTATCATATTTTCACAAAGATAAATTCTATAGCAGCTTTTCATTTCCAATTATATTAAGACAAGTCTAATTACAAACCAAGACCCGCTGAGTGGGAAAGCATTAGTTTAAAAGGCATCGTTTCAGTATTAAATTTGTTAAGCATTTAATTATCAGAGATTTCACAACCAATTCTGCTGATTAATTGTTCTGCCATTCAAGCGGATTATTGCCCCATTCATGAAGCCTGAGTTGCTCAAGTCCATTTACCTTAAAAGGAAAATTGCACTGCTGGGTAGGATGATATTCTCTATGTATTGTTAAACATTTCACAACCATCAAGTTTAATGTTTTAATTCTTATTCCTGATCATTTTTAATGTTTTTTATGGTTTAATATTGTGTTTTTATTACGTTGTTAGCTGCCCAGAGTTTTCAGTAGTAAGATGGGTGGCATATAAATTTAATAAATAAAGAAAACTATCAGAAAAATGTTGGTGCTGTGTAAATATCACTTCTGATGAAACATCCCATCTGCAAATTATTTATGGCAATGTGTGTACTTAACCTATTCTTATACCTAGTCATTCTATTGGAATATCCAAGCACTTTCCACCATGCCCTCAAGACCTTTTTATTTCAACAGGCTGGCCTGGCCTAACTTCCTCTTAATTGTTAATTTTAAATTTGTTTTAAAACAATAGGGGTGTTTTAATCTGTATGGGCCAAATTATTTAATGTGTTTTTATATGGTTTTTTAAATTTTGTAGTATGTGTGTTTTATCTTTTGGTTGTTCACCGCCCTGAGTCCTCCGGGAGTAGGGCGGTATATAAATCCAAAAATAAAATAAAAAATAAAAAAATAAAAAAAATGATGCCCTGAAATTATAAAACTTTAATTTGTAGTCATGGTGGCGCAGTGATTAGAATGCAGTATTGCAGGCTAATTCTGCTGACTGCCAGCAGTTCAGCAGTTAGATTCTCACCGGCTCAAGGTTGACTCAGCTTTTCATCCTTCCAAGGTCAGTAAAACGAAGACCCAAATTGTTGGGGGGCAATATGCAGACTCTGTAAACTGCTTAGAAAGGGCTGTAAAGCACTATGCAGCGGTATACTGTATAAGTCTAACTGCTATTGCTAAATGCTCTTGCTATTTGTGGAGAAGGGACTTAATCAGGGGTGAAATCCAGCAGGTTCTGACAGGTTCTGGAGAACCGCTAGTGGAAAATTTGAGTAGTTCGGAGAACTGGCAAATACCACTTCTGGCTGGCCCCACAGTGGGGTGGGAATGGAGATTTTGCAATATCCTTCCCCTGCCATGCCCACCAAACCACACCACGCCCACAGAACCAGTAGTAAAAGAAATTGAAACTCAATTATCTGCATCACTTAGCAGTCATTGCAATCTTTGTAGCATATTATAGTAGTCCTAAATCTTGCCCAGTTGCTGAATTTCAGTAAATAATCGTGAAACTTTCAATGACTATAGATGAGATTATAGAACCTGAATAATAAACAAAAACTGACATGAACGGATAAATTTTTTTAAAAAAGATTAGATTTCTTCCTGAATCATAGTTAGAAAATTAATTTGTAGAATAGATCTTGATTATTTTTTTTAAAAAAAGCAAGCTTACTACGGGGTTAATTTAAGAACATACAGTATCTTGTTTCACCACCACCCCTCTCCCCGCAAAGGGATATTTCACAGTTGGAATTCTTTCCTGACTAAATGAACCTTGATCCAGCAACCATACTGTAATAATTAATTTATTTGTATACAGAGTTAAATTTATTTACTGAGAGGTTTCTAAAGAAAAATGTTTCAGCAGCAGCATGGAATAAAAATAATTCTGATTAAAATGAAACATTAAAAACAATTAAGACTAGAAAGTTCTCAAAATAACAAATATAGCTTTAGGAAGTAGAACAGTTATGATTTGGTATTTGATTATAAAATATCTTCTACTGATTATGGATATTTTCATATGTTTCTATATTGATTTCCAATTTGTTTTCAATTGAATTATTATTTTGTGAGCCTCTCGGAATTGCTTAGATGGGATGGGTGCCTTTATGAATTGAATAAATAATAACAACAATTACAATCCATCCATGGATGCCCTCTTGTCATGGGGGAGAGGCTTGTGAGTTGTGATGCTCTGTTGAAGTCGGTGGCATGTCTACCAGAAGGGTCACTCACACCACACAGGTTTTAGCAGAAGAATCGGAATAATTACATCCATCAACCCATTTATTACGGTAAGAAAACAGAAAAAGAATCCTATTATGGATTGCTCAAAAGGACCATATCAGTGGTATATTAGAATTCTTAAGCATCTCTCAACAAATGGGTAATGGGATTCAGGAGCTATGGCTGGGCAACCAGGGTTTAGCTCTGTAAGATTAGAGGAAGAACAAAAATGATAGAAAAGACACGACTATACTATCTTTGAAAATCACATCATTATGACCTGCTATTATAAATCAGAACCAACAAACCATAGATACCGATTAGTGGCTTACAACTGAAATAAAAAGATTAGGGTAAGAGAAAAAGATTAGGGTTAGAATAAGGGTTGGGTTGGGGGTGGGGGTTAGGGTTAGGGTTAGGATTGGATTGGGGTTGGGGTTGGGGTTAAATTAGGGTTGGGGTTACATTTAGGGTTAGGGTTACTTTTATTTATTTTAATTTTTTTATTTATTTGTCAAATACGTATAAGATAACAGATATAAGTATGATTATGAATAGAGGATAAGGATACCAATAAATGGGGACAGTAGGACAGGGATGGTAGGCACGTTTGTGCGTTACGGTTACATTTAGCGTTACGGTTACATTTAGGGTTAGTGTTAGTGTTACTGTTAGTGTTAGGTTGGGGTTAGGATTAGCATTAGGGTTACGGATAGGGTTATGTTTGGGTTAGGGTTAGGGTTAGGCTAAGGTTTGGGTTTGGGTTAAATTAGGGTTCAGGTTAGGGGTTAGGGTTCGGCTTAGGCTTAGGTTTAGGCTTAGGTTTAGGGTTAGGGTTAGGGTTAGGGTTAGGGTTAGGGCTAAAGCTAGGGTTAGGGTTAAGTTAGGGTTAGGATTAGGGTTAGGGTTAGGGTTATGGTTAGGGTTAGGGTTAGAGTAAATGTTAGTGTTAGATTAGTCTTAGATTAAGGTTAAGGTTAAGGTTAAGGTTTGGGTTAGGGTTAGGATTAGGGTTAGGGTTAGGGTAAGGGTAAGGGTTAGGGTTAGATTAGTTAGGGTTAGGGTTAAGGTTAGTGTTAGATTAGGATAACTGTTAGGGTTAGGGTTAAATTAGGATTAGAGTTAGGGTTAGGATTAGGATTAGATTAGGGTTACGGTTAGAGGTAGGGTAGGATTAAATTTGGGATAGGGTTAGGATTAGGGTTAAATTAGAGTTAGGGTTATGGTTATTCTTAGGTTTAGGCTAAGACTTAAGGTTAGGTTTAGGTTTTAGGGTTTGAGTTTGGGTTAGGTCACGGTTAGGGTTAGGGTTAGGGTAATTTTTGGTAACTAAAGGCTTAATTTTGGCTGCTCAAGAGCAAGTTTTTCAAACTAATGCCAGAATCACGACAGAATTGGAAAAAAAAATCATCAAATGATTCAAAGTGTATATTGTGCAAAGAAGCAGAAGGAATAGTAAATCTTAGCTCTTGCAAGAAAACAATGCAAACTGATTATAAACAATGATGTAACAGTTACCAAAACAATTCTCTGGAACATGTGTAAAAATTATGTGCCTCTAATAAATTAATAGTGGAAACAGAGAGTTGAAAAATTGAGCTGGTTAAAATATTGTGTGATTTCCAAGCACAAACTGTTAAAAGTCTTGGCTCATAATATACCAGGTGTAACTGGACTGAAAAGAAGAAACTGTGGTTTTTTGATGCGGCAATATCAGGGAAGAGTAGAAGAGAAAGCAAAGCATTGGAGATCACAAAGTCTCAAGATCTGAAAATCAAAATTTTTGAAATATTATGGCATTAACCAGATATAGGCACACTGAGTGCCATATAAAAAAATCTTGGATGGCACTTAGAAAATCTGCACATTGACTTAATTTCTAGTTGTCAATTATAAAAAGCCACACTACTTGGATTCACAGATATATTACGCTGATACGTTAATCACATCCCAGGTTCTTGGGAAGAATTTAATGTGTATGAAGGCCAACACCAGCTAATGAACTGGCAACTGGCAGACTTCACATTGTTATGAACAGATAATAAGAGTATTATGGGAACAACATAGGGAGGACATCCTATATCTTGACTAATTCCCAGAGATAGTGAATGTTTAACTGGGAAAGAAACTTATCAGTTCAACAACAAAATATTTTAACATTATGGAATGTTAAAATTAGAGGCTATGTTTCACAAACTCTGTGTGACCTCCTGTCAGACCTGGAAGCCATCTCTTACATCTTTTACTTCAGGCCTGCCACATTTTCTGTTGTGGGAAACTGGGAGGGGAAGATTGTATGGAGTGTGGAGGATATATAGTCAAAATAACATTCTTTCTCAGACAGTCAAGGCCGCCTTGCCCTGCAGCTGTGATGAGATGACTGGGAGTTATCTCCAGGTTTTGGATGGTGCCTGATTGGATCATGTGATGGACATGTGGGGTGTTGGGCAGGGGCTTGAACTTTCTTTTGGGTGGGGAAAACCTGGAAGCTTTCAGATTCGGGTTTTCCCCGATGTGCCAATATGAGATCTCTAATAAAATGGAACTTTGAGGAAGCTCAAGCCTCGGAGTCTTATTTAGTTGAGGGTGTTACTTGGAACCCTGACATTAACCTGAACCCTTACAGAACTGACTAATGATGATGTATTTAGCACTGCATTTTAAAAAGATGTCCTTAGCTGACAAACTCACTAATTCTCACTCACTAATTTATAAAAACCCTCAGTTTTAATCAAAGGAAACTTTATTGTATCAGATATGCCAATAGGAGGGGATATTTGCAGCTCAGGGTTGAAGTGTGGGGTCCTTGGTGCTCCCATAGTATCAGGGTTTAATTGCAGAGCAGATAAGTTGCATAATTAATGAAACTGGGAAGTCCTGGATAGTTCTAAAGTTCAATTTATTATGCAGTCCACTTATACCCATAAAGTGCACTCACAACAGCATTTGGACAGGAAGCCAGCTGTGCCAAAACACTTGGTGCCAACCTTTCTAGCATCAAGCGTTGGTGGGGGAAAAAAAACAAACAAACAAAAAACAAGACTCACCTTCTCACCTTTTTATTCCCAGTCCTCCGCTGTTCCTGCCTGCACTCTGTTTATTTGACATTTGCCTATAAGAGTGGCTGTAGAGAATACAAAAGCTTACCAGTATCATTTTAACATTATGGAGTCCTGGAAGAAAACTACTCTAATTTTATGGAATTAGGGCAAATTAAAATAAGAGATAAAATTAAATATTTTACGTTCTAAAAGCCTGGGGCAGTAGAAAGATCTTCAGTTGCTATCTGTATGTATAAAGAGATGGTGCTATGGGAGCTTTCTACGGGGTGTTATGGCAAATTCCATCTTTTAATAGAATAGAATAGAATGGAATGGAATGGAATGGAATGGAATGGAATGGAATGGAATGGAATGGAATGGAATAGAATAGAATAGAATAGAATAGAATAGAATAGAATAGAATAGAATAGAATAGAATAGAATAGAATTCTTTATTGGCCAAGTGTGATTGGACACACAAGGAATTTGTATTGGTGCATATGCTCTTGGAGTACATAAAATAAAAGATACATTTGTCAAGAATCATAAGGTACAACACTTAATGATAGTCATAGGAAAACAGTCAATATAAATCTTAAGGATACCAGCAACAAGGTACCAGTCATACAGTCATAGGTGGGAGGAGATGGATGATAGGAACAATGAGAAGATTAATAGTAAAGCAGACTTAGTAACTAGTTTGACAGTGTTGAGGGAATTATTTGTTTAGCAGAATGATGGCATTCGGGAAAAAACTGTTCTTGTGTCTAGTTGTTCTGGTGTGCAGTGCTCTATAGTGTCGTTTTGAGGGTAGGAATTGAAACAGTTTATGTCCAGGATGCGAGGGGTCTTTAAATATTTTCACAGCCCTCTTTTTGACTCGTGCAGTGTGCAGGTCCTCAATGGAAGGCAGGTTGGTAGTAATTGTTTTTTCTGCAGTTCTAATTATCCACTGAAGTCTGTGTCTGTCTCGTTGGGTTGCAGAACCAAACCAGACAGTTAGAGAGTTGCAGATGACAGACTCAATAATTCCTCTGTAGAACTGTATCAGCAGCTCTTTAAAGAGAAAATTATTTCAATTGTTAACATTACTTACATCGATCATTTACAGAATTCTTTCAATGCCATTGGTTTTATGGGAAGTTCTCCTAATATCCACATTTTTTTCATATGCTCTGCCCCCTGTTGCTGTTTATTGTATTTAATACAATTAATTGGCTTTTTTTTAAAAGTCTAAACCTTTCAATTTTTTATGTTGCTTTCTCCTGCACCTCTCCTTAAAAGACAAAAATAGGAAATGCTACTAAAAAAAAGAAAGATTAAAGAGGATGGTGATAGATGTAAATTAAGGATAAGCTACTATATATATACCAGGATACAAATGCTGAAATGCAGTACCATAATTGAAAAAGAAATACAATGCCTCTCACCATAGTAGCCAGCCTGTGACAAGGACCTCTATATTTATTGAGCATATTGTCAAGGTGCAAGCCATTAATAGATAACTTTAAAGTCCTTTCCTAAGATCATTTAGCTTAAAAATCAGTTTGGGACTGGATAGCTCTTCAAAAAAAGACCCACCTCATGTAGAGTAGAAATCTATTATTGTTAAATGAAGGTATCATAAATCTTTTTTTGGTGTGCTTTTAGTTTGATGTTTGTTTGGCTTTTTGTTGGACAGCCAGTATCTTTGTACAGCATAAAATAGGCTTTTAGAGAAAAACATTCAAGTTAGGAATATAATTTTTGTATGAAAATTTATTGGAGAATGATAAAGGTATGAAAGAAAATAAGGTTTAATTTAGGACATGTCCTGATGATAGAAAAGCCTAATTTAGTTAATCCAAGTAATTTAAGGTAAATTATTTAAAAGCCTGTTTTGTGATCTCTTCCTGTGTGGAAAAAGAGAAGTAAGGTAAATATCTGAGATCAGAGTCAGAAGAAAAAGATAAGTGAAAAGAAAGAAAGAAGCAATGGAAGCACAGAAAATATTAAATAACCAGTAAGGAGTATGCAATGTGAAGAATTACAAAGTAAGTCTTTTAAATGAAAAATGCAAAATTCTTCTGCTAACTAATTGCACATCTATTTCCCTTAGTTATCAATATTTTTAGAGGTACACAAAGTCAGGGCATGCAAAGAGGAAGTCCAATATTCTCCTTCTCAGTAACTTGCATCCTAATTTCATATCATATAAAAATGCTTTCTCTTCTTCTGCAATTCATTCTACTGTCCTCCAGTTCCCATTTAGTATACAAGCATTTGCCTTGGGTCCAACTTCCATATGCTTGCATTTGGTTGGTCTCATTCTATAGCTCATACGAAGAAGACCTAAGTGGATAGCATTTCTTTCTCCTTCAGCATAATCTGTCCTTAGTTTCTGTCACTTGCAAAAGAAGTGATGAATCAAAACATGGTGAAATATGAATTATTCCAAGGTTGACACGGTTAAGCTAAGTTTGTCTGCTAGATTTTTCTAGTCTATCATACAAGGAATGCAATAAGATTAAGCTTGCCTACAGTACATGCTGTTAAATCAGGCCAACCAAAAATGAAAATTAGTTTCTCTTCCAAACTGTTTTGTGTCCTAATTTTTCTCACCTGTTACAGGTAGGAATAAGATCATCAGAACACTAGGCATCAAGGAGGCTACTTGAAACTATAGGCCTAAAGTGCCATTTAGTGGATAGGATTCCCTCATCCTGTGCTGATCAAAGTAAAAAAATAATAATAAAGGTAAAGAATAAGTAAAAACAAAATGCATGTTGTCAATTACATATTGTATGTCTGACTTTGTCAATAATCTTATGGCAACAGATAAGCCAAACTTTGGTTAGGGAAATGAGCACTTAGATCCTTCTAAAAAGGATATTCAGCTATGAAACTGAATGCTGGGATAATCTCTGGATTGTAATCCAAATTAAGAGAAAAAGTGAGTGTGTTGTTGGATACCTACTCTCAAACTATTAGGCTGTAAGCATAAAATATTTTAAATTCTGTAATTGCCCTGGGTCCTAACCGTCTGTTTCATCAATGGAAAGGGTGTTCTTCAAATGATGTTCTAGTTAGTAAGATAGGTATGTATTCCTATCCATAATAGATCTCCATACTCATCCTGGATTCCTTGGAACTGTATCTTTGCCATCTTGTGTCTTCCCAACAAAACATACTATTTCGTAAAATGTGGAGGCTGAAGATATATTGCAACTCTTGCATGCCCTCACTAGATCCCAACCTAAAGACACTCAAGGGTGACAATGTATTATGACAGCATAAATGCCACACTGATAGTATCCAGTTGGTGATCGTATTAAAGGTGAGAAAACATTGGAAGAGTATGGCTGACATAGTTGCTTGCATGGAGTGTCTGGACCAATTAAAGGACATCAGGAGTCTTGGACTTGCATGTTTACCTCTGTGGAAAGTTTTTTTTTTTTGCTGCAATATTGGCTAGGAACCTGTTCTCAGTGTAAAAGATGCTTTGCTTACTTTCATAAAGCGATGACTGTGCATGGAAATAATAGCAAAGTATCCTGCAAGGTCAACAGTGGGGACATCTATAAATTGTGGTGCATAGGACCGCAACACTTAAGGTAAAAATTGGCAACTTCATATTCACTGGGCATCAATGTCAGCCAAATAACCAAATAACCACAATTGAATAACCAAAATCTTGCAGAAGAGTCAAGTCTCATGAGAACTTGCTGATTTAGGCATTGGACAGGGTGGATCCACCAGAAATTATGGAACAAAAAAAGTGACAAGTATAGACAGAAAAGTTGCATAGGCGAGCAGAAAAGCAATCAAAACCACTGTTTATAGAGATTTTTTTTTTCATGGTTTCTCATTGGTGCAGTAATTAGAGTCGAACGAGTGAGAAGTTTCTGTCATCAAAGTTACAACTTCCAAATATTGTCTGGGGTATGCAATGTTCAAAAACACATATTCACAACAAAGACACTCACACATATGACAGTAAACAAAATCGCATAATGTATAGAAAAAAAAACCCAGGCATTTTACTTAAGGAACTAGAGAAGAATAGGATGACTGATTGAACCTGGAGATTTACAGAAATGCAACCAGGGACTACGGTATTTACTTACAGTAGAAGGAATTTATGTCTCCAGGCACAGATTAATTGCATCCTAAGGGGCTGAAGGAATTAGAAGGTAGTAATGTATAGCTGAACTCTTATATGTTATTTTTGAGAAGTCTTTGAGAACAGATGAAGTGCCAGATGACTCGAGATGAGCTAATATTATCTCTAGGTTGCTTTCTCTCTCAAGGATTTGCTAAAATAATCAAGATACCCATACAGTTACAAATGAGGCTTGTATACAAAACTTGAAAAAGTAAACTATGGTATGTTTTAACTGTGAGCTGTTGAAGAAATTGAATTTAGCCTGGTTCACACTAAAACTAAAAATCTGGAAAAACATGCTTTATAAGACATGATGGCTAGGTACATACTATTTACACTTTATTATGCTGGCCAAATAGCCTAACTATTGTTTCTTAATACTTCCCCCACACCTCAGCATAGGCACTGTGCTCTTTTGTGCTGATGTTCATTTTAATTTCCACAGAAAAATTAAAATGAGGAAATGTGGAGCAAGTTGTGAAAAGCAAGAAAGGTTAAGAATAATACAAACGCTGAAAAACAGAACTCCAGTCACAAACCAGACACTTTTCAAAGTTCTTGAATAACAGGAATCATTTCACAAGAGACTTATAAGAGATGTAACCACGTATGACTTTGTATGATAAAGTGCATATTCATTTCACCTATAGTACGCTGAAGCGTTTAGAACCTGTGGTAAAAATGATAAAATCATGTGCCATTGCAAAAGTTAATAGTCACCTGGACTGTTGCTCTGATTGGGTTGGATAATGTCAAGTACTGGGGCAATCAGGAGATTCAGGCAGTTCAAATGAGTATGAAGATTTATTGCAAACTTAAGTTCTCTACAAGAATCTGACCAACTGTCGGTCAAGGGAAATGAGCGGGAAATAAGGCATTCAAGGTGGGCTGGACTTAGATCTCTTGCAGGTGCACAGGGACTCGTGATTTATGATGCATTTAATCTCTCCCTTGGGCTCAGCCTGATCATCTCCTATAGATAGTGTCACAGTAAAGAAAAATCTTCATATGATCCTGGAAGACAAAAGCAGAACCTTTTTCTTAAATCCCCCAATCCTCACAGAACTGCGCTGGGAGGACTACAGGCCTGCTAAAATAGGGTGCGGAGCTGCAGAGATAAGGAAATAAATACACAAAACATACCAGACTGCTTTCTTATCCAATGGGATGTTTTTACTAATTTATTTATTTTTTTCTCCATCAACAGAAAGAATCCTTCGATTTGTAATTAAGCAATTCTAAATTTGGTGCATTATCCTACATAATAGATGGACCGGCTCCAAGACAGAATGTAGTAATCTGATCAAATGCAATTGGACAGAAAACAATTGGTTTTATACTGAGGGACTTAGAGAAACTACTCCTTGTATTAAGAATAAAAGACATTGTAAACTGTCTTTTATATTCCAAAATAAGACCTTGAAAACCAGCTTAAATTTCAACTCTCATTATTTTATTACTGTTTTGGCTACATTCTCTACAATTTCAGCAGCATTTTGAAGAGACAGTTAATGTATCCTTATGTACAACAAAAACAAAATGGCTTGCAACATCAGAAACAAGAGCCACATTTTAACTGTACAATATTAAATGAAAAACCTGTGGTAATACAGCCTCCCTTTCTGCGACATGGACAAAGTTACATACAAGTATTCAGCATTATGAATATGACAAGAGGAATCTTGTATGGAAGAGAGATACTGCATTTGGAAAAAGGAAAAAAAAAAACCTTACCATACAAGGCAGTTAGAAAATGTTTCACATTTTAAAATATCTGTACAAGCCACAAGAGACATCTTTAGAGGAACATCTTCCCACCTTGTAGACAGTACTTCCAGAAACCGAGAATAACCATAAACAACTTCTACATCTAGTATCCACGTGCTTCAGTTCAGGAAACTGACTTGAACTGTACTGTATAGTTCCAACACAGATCGGTTTGACATGCCTTGATTGTTAATGAATTATCTACTTTCAGTCTCTCTAGGACTTTCAGCTGACTTGCACCTTAAGGAGGTTGTTTTGATTTTTTTTGTTTTGTTTTTGTTTTTTGCAAAAGCAAAAGCAACATCATTTAGCAGCAATTAAAAGCGCCTTCAATGAGACTTAAAAAAAATACAATATCCAATTAGAAAAAGCCATACTTTTAAACATTTGTACAGAAATAAGTTGCTGAATTTTTTTTTTAAACTGAAAATATGACATCTGTACAATACATTTACAATAAAATTAGAAGGGAATTTGTCATTATCCTGCATAGAAACATTAAACATGACCAATTTGCTTTTGGTTACATATACGGCCTTGTAAATCCTCCACAAAAAGCCTGGATAGCAGATAATCAGTTGACAATTCTGCTAAGTATCAAAATGCCACTTAAATAGTTGAGCTAGTTTCAAACTAGATTTTGCTCCCTCACTGGAACTGTTATTTTTATCCCTTTGAAAATACAGTCATTCAATCAACAAACACATTTTTAAAAACTTCGCACCAGCCCTACCCCCACCCAACCCCGATATTAAATCCCTTCTATCCACTGAAATTAAGAAACAAAGCTGTGTCACTCAACTTGACTTTGGTTTTTGAAATGTTGACTTCTTGGGAAGAAAGATTCTTTTATTTAGCTTTTTTCTTTATCTTGTCCAGGCACTGAGTTGTTGTTCTGTGCTCCATTTTCTTCTTTATTGAAATAATGAAAACTACCCCTCTTTATAAGAACTCTCCAGTATCAACCAAAAGGTTTTTTTTAAAAGTAAAAAGAATATTTACAGTATTCCCTCCCTAGAAGTCCAAACACACATTTTCTTCAGTCTTAATAACACAGTACATCTGGTTGGGAGGCAGCGGGCAATGCTGTCCTTCCAAGTTTTCAAAGTGAACATCTAAAGTAAAGGTACCCTTCTCAGGTCATGATCCAGTCTCCTCAGAGAAACGACTTTTCTTTGAAGGGCCACAGTATAAAGACACCATCGTTAAATTTGTCCTGCTGTGTAAACAACGCCAACAGGATGCTTTCAAATGAAAGTCCACTGCAGCTAAATATCATGAAGGTGTCAAGCGAACCATCTTGGCGAAGAAGCTTCAGTAAGGAATAATGCTTGATATAGGTGGTGTGGGAGAGGCTGCCAGTCCAGTCATATGCAAGTTTCCTGAAGAGTTTGATCTTCTCATGTGTGGAAGTAGGTAAGCATCATTAGCCAGCTGATGGACATCAAACCGATCCTCCTTACGGTATGCTAAGCAACGCCTGATGAAGGCCTAGAAAGGGGTGGGGTGGGGGGAAACAGACAGCATGGTATGGAATTAAATGCAGTTTGCTGATGGAATGTCAACCAACAGAATGTATTCCTCCTTTTTCTTCTGTCTCCCAAATGTGTCCTAGAGGCTTAGAGACTTCAAGTTGAAGAATATGTAGGTAAAAATCCCACTATTCTAATAGAAACCCATTCATGTAAATGTTGTAGCATAATATCAAATTTGAAATCTCCGATTCAAATTTCAGTTTACATTGAATTTAGCAGATGTTTTCAACAAGCCATGCTTGGCTAGATTTGTTCAGCACCTCCTAACAAATTCAAGACTTGTGTTTCATTTATAGTCAACTATAATATGTTAAGTAATCAGAGATGCTAATTATAAATAACATTTTCCCACTAAAGTATTATTATGAAAATACAAGCCGGCCATAAATGAATTGCTCAACAATGTTGTATTAGGTATTTTTAATAGCAACATTATAATAGTGGGAGTAACACTGTTCTAAAATCTACTGAGTTCTAATTATAAATCATTGTAAAGGGATGGGAAATCAAAATCAGTTACTGATGTACATAATATTACATTGCCAATTAATTTTTAAAAACTTCTAATTCTGTGCCATTTCTCCCTATTTTTTCCTTTTAAATGTTTTAATCTTGTTATTGGAAATATGTAGATAATGCTCAACAAGGCAGAAATTACTTACTTCTCCCAATCATCATTTACATACTAATCTTCAATAAAAATATAGAAAGCAAATTCAGAATAGCAATAAAGACTGTAAGAAAAATGTGTATATTATGTGTATATTAGTGTGCATGTAAGTTAGAAATTTAACCAAAACGGGCTCCTGAGCTCTGTTTTCAGCTGTGATGGCCTCCTGAAACCCTCTGCCAGCAAAAATGGAGCTCGTGGCCCTCGCGAGCTCCATTTTTGGCGGGATGGCATTCTGCAACCCTCTGCCAGTGAAAACAGAGCTCGCAAGGGCCACATGAGCTCTGTTTTCACTGGCAGAGGTACTGCGTGCCAGTCCTTCGCTGTTTCCAGGGTGGCCCCGCGGGCCAGATCTAAGCACCCTGCAGGCCAGATCCAGCCCCTGGGCCTTGAATTTGATACCCCAGCTGTAGTCGCTCATGAGTTTAGTGGCTTAGGAGCTGAGAAATCAACACTGTGTTCAAAACTACTGTGTACTCTTTATGGACATATAACCAGCAAAACAAGGATGTGGTGGCTCAGTGGCTAAGATGAGCTTGTCGATCGAAAGGTCGGCAGTTCGAATCCCTAGCACCACGTAGCGGGGTGAGCTCCCGTTACTTGTCCCAGCTTCTGCCAACCTAGCAGTTTGAAAGCACGTAAAAGTAGAAAAATAGGGGCCACCTTTGGTGGGAAGGTAACAAACAGCGCTCTATGCGCCTTTGGTGTTTAGTCATGCCGGTCACATGACCACGGAGACATTTTTGGACAGCACTGGCTCTTCAGCTTTGAAACGGAGATGAGCACCGCCCCCCTAGAGTCAGGAACAACTAGCATGTATGTGCAAGGGGAACCTTTACCTTTAACCAGCAAAAGTCTCACTTTCTTAAACCCTCTGGGTACAATTCATTTGACCTAGGACAAGTCATTCTCTTTCAGCCCAATTCACCTCACAGGGTTGTTGTTGTGGGGAAAATGGGAGGAAGGTGTGTTGGATATGTTCACCACCTTGAATTACTTGTAAAAATAATAAAGGGGGAATATAAAGCAATAATAAGCAAACTTAAGCGGGATCTTGGGAATGGCAGGAAAGAACAATAAGTCACCATTTTGTAATTTAAAAACACCTTAAAGTATTTTGATTTAAAAGCAAAAAGCTTAGCAAAACTGTCAATAGTTTGGATGCTTTTGAAATAGTAGCGGAAGAAGGATTTACAAGAATTAAAAAGGATATGAAAGAAGAAACTAAGAAGACTGAAAATTCTGTAGGACAACTGGCTGAAAATGTAAAAAAATTAATGACAAAGTAGAAGTTCTGGAAAGTAAGACAGAAGTTATAACTAGAGAGGTGGACAAAGATTTAGACAACTTGGCACAACTGGAACTGAGAAAAAACTATTTTTGTTTAAGCTTTAGAGCAGATCTGGCTATTCTATGGCCCACAGACCATGGTCTTTTGGTTGCTTCTATGAGACCCGCGGTAATTCAAGAAGATCATGGGGAAGATATCAGGGGGAAAATTTTTACATTTCTGACTTTTTAGATTGGGATGCAGATGACACAGAAACAGAGATTGATAAGGTTTACAGGATCAATATATGATTTGCAAAATTAAGTAATGTTCCAAGGAGTGTGTATGTTGTCATGAAGATGACTAGTGATCATGTTTTGCAGTAATATTATAATACTCGATTGAAGATTGAGAATGAGAACACAGATGTATTTAAGGAAATTCCAATTAGAATACTATGTAAAAAAAAGAATTTTTGGTGTGTGTGTGTGTGTTTCTGGTGTGATTTATAGTGAACCAATCTTCAAAGGCGTGGATATGGCATTGTGGCAGAAATCGACACCCAGAAGGCCAACACTGATCAATGAAATATCTCTGAATAAAGGAGAGATTGTGAGATAACCCACTTGTTATCTCACAGCTGCTCCTCATAGGTAAACAGTGGGAGGAACAATTTTTGCATTTTGCTTGCTAGCTGAGCAGCTGGGAGGCAAGAGATAAAAGTTATAGAAAAAAAGAGAATCAATATGTAATCTTAGATAGGTTTGATTAGAATTACAGTACAGCTGCCAAGAGGAAGATTGGAAGCCATTTATCTATATTTTCTTCTCATGTTTTCTGTTTCTATCTCCTTTTCATAGTTCATTTTTCCGTCTTCACATTTACTATACTTTACTATATTTTGCTTTCTTTGATTGTATTTATTACCAATGTAAAATCTTTCAAGTTTTTGTTTTTCAAAAAGTCCCTGTATTCCATCAGCAGACCGTTTTATTACATGCAAATCTGCGGAAGTGATTAAGAACTCATTTTCTTGGATCAAAAACTCTACAGTAGTGTCCAAAATTGTGAGAACCTTTTGGGAAAAGTGTATTTTGAGGTTTGATGGCTAATAACACCCATTTTTTTTGGAGTAGTACCATAAAATTATATATCAATGGAAAGATAATTTAATCAAGAATTGTAATGCAACTAAGTTTGTTCAATTAACTGTATTCTATGAAAAATTATAGCCAAATGATCAGAAAAAGGAAGCACAACTTGCTTAGGTTGATATCGGGTAGCTTTCCTTCATCTGATTGTAGCTAATGAGCATGAGTGTTTAGAGAGCCAATCAGATAGTCTGGTCAGCTTCAGCACATTAGTTTGCTGGTTTTGAGCACACGCATGTGCTTTTTATCCCCTGCTTGGGGATAAAAAACAGCTTCTAAAGCACAGCTGAGAGGGAGCAGCAATGAGAAAGGCAGGCAAAGCACAGAGATCGCTTCACTCACCAGCCCCTCGTTAGGGCTGAAAAAAAGCTTCTAAAACACAACTGAACGTCAGAGGGAGTCGCTTCTCTCACTAGCTCCTCATTAGGGCTGAAAAAAAAAGCTTCAAAAAAGCTACATTCAGAGTATAAGACGCACTCAAATTTTCAGTCTCTTTTTTTTGGGGGGGGGGAGGTATGTCTTATACTCTGAAAATTACAGTAATGGTGCAAAGAGTTGACTTGTCGCCCAGAAAGCAATGTAAAATAGTATTATTAAGTGAACAAGGCTACAGTTATAAAGAAATTAGAAGAAAAATTGGTGGAAACTTAACCAATGGTGGCATTTCTAAGTTTTTGAAGAGATATAAGGAGACTCAATCACTACAAAACCACATTGGTAAAGACAGGAAAAAGTGCACAACAACAAGTGGTGATAGAAGAATTAAGAGACTGTGCCTATGTGACAGAAGAAAATCATCTGGGTGTATACAAGATGAAATGGTGCAATGCAATGTGAAGTTGGGTGCAAGGACTGTTCGGCGCAGCTGCAGGAATTTGGCCTAACATCTAGAATTCCACTTTTATCTCTCAAACAAAGGTTGAAAAGCATTACATTCTTGATTAAATTATCTTTCCATTGATATATAATTTTATGGTACTACTCCAAAAAAAAGTGGTGTTATTAGCCATCAAACCTCAAAAATACACTTTCCCCAAAAAGTTTCCACAATTTTGGCCACTACTTTATTTCTTCTAAAACTGAAAGGTTTGATTCATTAAGAGGTTCTGTATCATGCTCCCTTTTATATGTACTAATACTATCTTCAGAATTCCTCAGCTCCCAAAATCTATCCAATAAGTACAACTATTCAGCGATTTGCACACCTGTAATATACATATAACACTTTGCTTGTTGAGATGTGATAATGTAAGCGTGTGGTAAACACAACTCCAGATATCAACCTGTCTTTACTTTAGATTATGATCATTCTGGACTATTAAATTCCCAAATTTAGCATTCACAATACTTTATGTGTTCTTAGATGTGGAAGGTTGTTGGTAACAGAGTATTACCAATTTTGTCAGGAGCAAAGAAACTATAGAGGGAAAGAATGGAAGTATGGATTAGGGTAGATAATAAGCTACAGTGAAAAAGATGACATAGTTGGAAAGAAGCAGCACTATACAATATACAAATATTTAATCCAAGCCTAGAAGCACCAGGCAAGCCCAGTCTTGCTAAACTCACAGAACTTGTTTAACTTGGATGGGACTACAAACAAAAATAGTGTACCTGAAGACATTCTTCTGTGAAAAGTAGAGAGAAAATGCAATATTCTCCCTTCATGTGAAGAAGATAAAGAGGCCATTAACATGGAAAATTAAGCTAACTATGGAGGAATTCTATGAATAAGTTTTCACTTGCCTCCACACAAGGACTAATAGTTAAACAAGCCGAAACAAACTATTGCTATTTAGTCAGAAATTATGGCTAAACCAACCAGAATGCCATTGCTGAGTTTTTTCCCCAACAAACACCATTAAAACATGCCATTTCATTAGTTACTTTGGAAGAAATAACATATTTTTCGGAGTATAAAACGCAGCTTAGTTTTTGGGGAGGAAAATAGGGGGTGGGGGGAATCTGCCTACCAGGTATTCATCTGGCTAGGGTCCTTAGTCTGGTCAGCTTCAGCACATTAGTTTGCTGTTTTTTATCCCCTGCTTGGGGATAAAAAACAGCTTCTAAAGCACAACTGATCTTTGGAGAGAGAAGCAATGAGAAAAGCAGCAAACCACGGAGATCGCTTCACTCGCTAGTGCCTCGTTAGGACTGAAAAAAAGCTTCACAGCTGAGAGTCTGAGGGAGCAGGCAAAGCTTCACTGAAAAAAAGTTTAGCATTGAGATTGCTTCACTCGCTAGCGCCTCGCTAGGGCTGAAAAAAACTTCAAAAAAGCTACATTCGGAGTATAAGACGCATCCAAATTTTCAGCCTCTTTTAGGAGGAAAAAAAGTGTGCCTTATACTCTGAAAAATACGGTAGATAAAACTTGCCCAGAACTATTTACATAAACACCCCAATCAGGTAAAACAAAGATTTAGGTTGGATAATCCCTTCTTTATGTTTCAGGAGATTTGTAATTTCTTTTAAATCAGAGATGTTTGAAATAATCTATGATTAAATTTAAAATTTAAATTTAAATTTTAAATTAAATTAAAGTTTATAATGCACTGCTTGAAACTGGCTTGTCGGGAAAGGAGTAGTGATCATTTTAAACCATGTTTGATTTAGCATTACATGATGCATAGTTAACAACAGCAAATATAATTTTAAAACAGATGACAGTGATACTATACTTTAGGATTTAGGACAATGTAACTGTACTTTAGGATTTTCTTCTAGAATTGAAAATTACAGAACAAAATAAATTGGCTTATCTAGTTAAGACTTCTGCAATTATTGATGTTCAAAGTATATTTAATGTCACTCATCTTTACTTACACTTATTTTCTATTCAACAAGATCAATGTTTCAGAATTCTAGAGAATCATTTTCAGTATCTGATAATTTTCTCCAGCATCTGATAATAGATTTACATAAATTGGAGAATGTCTATGGAGATTCTCAGTCATCCAGGTCATGGTTGTCCTAAAGGTGCTTTTTCAAGAGCCAACTTGACTTTGTTTTTTATTTGAAGACATTTCACTTCTCATCCAAGAAGCTTCTTCAGCTCTGACCTTCAGGTAGGGAATGGAAGGATTTATACTCCTTGCAGACAGCTGCCCATTTGCATTCTTTTAGAGAGTGGTTAAGGCCATCTGGAGGTTTATCTGTGTCATCAGGATCACCTGAATAGTGCAAATGGGTGTCGAATTTTGCACTACTCAGGTGACCTTAATGAAACAGAAAAACCTTCATGTGGCCTCAACAATTCTATAAAACAGGGGTGTCAAACTGGTGGCCCATGGACCGGATGCATCACACACAGGCCACGTCCACCCCAGCTCCGTGAAGGGGAAAAAAGTTACAGTATGTCACATGATGGGAACGTGATGTGTCAAGTTTGATACCCATGCTTTAAAAGAATGTAAATGACTGGCTGTCTGCAAGGAGTATAAATCCTTCCATTCCCCACCATCCAGTCTGAAGAAGCTTCTTGTATGAGAAGTAAAATGTCTTCAAAGAAAAACAGAAAGTCCAGTTGCTTCTTGAAAAAGCAATTTTGGAACATAAATTGGGGAAACACAGAAACTGTTTGAAAACTATGAATTTGCTTTTAAATGCATGAATTCCCATGTGAAATTAAAAAACAATTGTTTTAAAAATTTAAATGCATTTTGTTTGTAGTTAGCTTTAAATATTTTGTCTGACTGAACTTGTGTCAGAATATATCATTCTACCAGAATTGATGGTTGAACTTTTTACCTTGGCTTCATTGCTCACAACAGGCTTTACTGGGAATTGAACTTCAGTGGCTTTTAATATTGTGTTTTCTTGAAGTATATCTTGTTGTGATTGGTTATGGCCAAATGGCTGGAAAGAGGTAAAAAAAAATTCAGTTCATTATACCAAATATCCACATGCATATATTTGTTTTTAAAAAGAAACCTTATTTTTAAAAATTATGCCATTTTAAAATATTTTAAAGTATTTTAGAACCATGAGAAATGAAAACAGGTGTAAGTTGAAAAGAGAGCCTAATTGGTGTAATGGTTCAAGCATTAGGCTAGAAACTGGGATATTTTGAGTTCTAGTTCCACCTTGGGCACAAAGCCACCTAAGGCCAGCCAACTCTCTCAGCTCTAGGAAGGAGGCAATAAGAAATTACTTCAAAAAATCTTGCCAGGGATTTGACCAGGCAGTCTCTGAGAGTTGAACACAATTGAACAGAAGAAAAAAAATAAGTGTACTTGCCTGTACATATTTGATTAATTGAACAATGCTAGTCAAATTTTTATGTATGGAAAATTGCAGTTACTGTGAATGCTTACCTTTCGGCCATATAGACACTGGAAAAAGATTACTCCAACTGACCACACATCCACCTTGTTAGAAATTTTTGGTGGTTCTTTTCCTACAACAAAGCACTCTGGAGGCAAATACCTGAACGAAAACAAGAAAGGAAAAAAACCATTCAGGGTAAACAGGCATATGCCGTCCATCAGAACACTGATTATTTTTTAAAAAAAACCTAGTCAAAATGGTTAAGCACAAACATAAAACTAGCATGTAATGTTGTTAATGCAATTCATAATAACACCAAGTTATTTATTTATTATGTTTATATTAGAAGTTTATTAAAAGCTTTCAAGACCTGATATTGTTCACCTAAGCTTTTATTTCAATTATTATTAGGAGTAGAAATAATATTATTTCAATCAGAATATAGAAAAACAAACAAAAACATAGTCATTAGTATATAAACATGCTAAATCATTGACTCATAAGCTTGTCATACTAGTAAGAAACAAACTGTCTTAAATTAAAACATTCAAAATCTGCATTTTAGGATCAGTTATATCTTTCTTCTCTGACTTGTGAACGACACTATTACATAAAATTGTGCTACGTTTATACATATTTCAATATCCAAGCAAGTAAAATGAAGCAAGTCACCCAAAGAAGTTATGAAATGTGGCAATTAGAATGTGGAACTAATACTATACTATTTTACTAACTCTGCTGCTCCAGATCCACAAGGGTAGACTCTCTTAATTAAATGGAAATTTCCTGTTTTCTATGCAGCATTGCAGAGAGTCAGGCATTTCATCTTACTAATGAGTGTGCTCTTCTATGTGTAGGAGTTGTTAAGAGATAAACATACTAAGTTGGTTTATGTCAGCAATTTATTTCTTCGAAAGCAACTCCGAAGCAAAGAGGCCTATTTGGTGCTTTGAATCACTGACTCAAGACAAGAGTAATCCCGTTTAAAAGCAGTATGAATGAGCTTAATGAAGGAAAGCCAGTATTAAGGAATCAAATTCATATGGCTAGACTTTACTTTAACAAACATAAGCAAACAGTCCAAATCCTTAGCTCTATTTTCAATAGTCTGGACTTAAGACAGCATCTGGGGTCTTAAAAATAGTTCTTACAATTTAGATTGTAACAGGGAGGTTAGAATATAAATCACACTGGGCTCCATAGAGAACTAAGCAAGGTTGCAGGAATGTACTGTATGAGCCACCTCTAGGTGAAAAGAAATTAAGTACTAGGGCACTGATGTACTGTATATTTTGAGGCACATATTTGGTATGTTTATTTCAGTTTCTAGAATGAAGAAAAACATTCCCCAGATGTTTGAAGTTTTGGACCTGTACAATATCTAGCTCATTTACAGACCAGTGATGCTGATGACATTTAGGTCTCTACAAAAAGAAGTGCTACTGATCTTGAATTATTAATCTTCATCTCAATATTTGTATATTGTGTAAAATCATTTAACTCTCTCCTCAAAGTAATTTCTGCTCGATAACAAATGATATCATCAATAAGAAATATGATTACAGCAATAGCTATTTTAGCAGAACGAAAATCCCGTCCTTTTAATCTTTCTAGAGTACAAAGCCAAAACGCATCTGTTTTACTCTTCTCAGTGTAGGGAGAACAAGTAAGGATATATCATAATATCTTATTACAAGCATTGGTTTCTAGTTCTAGCACGCAAGCTTAATTTACTGAGAGAGTAAATTTACTGAATTATAACAAATCATGGTAGACCAAACTAGAAATTGAATTGATAAATTCAAAACCCAGGTTGGAAGTTGGTAAGATACACATCTGAGATGAATACAAGCCATTCTGAATGCTCACAAATTACCGTATTTTTCGAACTATAAGATGCACCGGAGTATAAGATGCACCAAGATTTCGAAGAGGTAAACAAGAAAAAAAAAGAGTTTTTGCCCTCCCTGGCCCCCAGGAGCACTCTGCAGGCCTCCCAAACCCTCTGCGCAAACAGGATGTGCAAAGGGTTTGGGAGGCCTGCAGAGTGGTCCTGGGGGCTGGGGAGGGCAAAAACGTCCTCATTTTTGCGAAACACAGGCCCATTTTTGGCAAAAATGGGACGTGCAGGGCAGGGTTTCGGGGGGGCAAAAATGGCTGTATTCGGTGTACAAGGTGCACCAACATTTCCACCCTCTTTTAGAGGGGGGAAAAAGTGTTTTTTATACTCCGAAAAGTACAGTACAACTTTATAGATCAAGTACATTCAACACACGGCCACATCTTCATGCATTTGCAATCACGATGCTTTTTTTCCCCTATGATGGAAAATGGCTTTGCTTGCACATGTCATTTATGTACAGTTTACAAAGTTCTATAGCCACAATACAATGCTGCTTTAAGGTTCCGGGGGGGGAGGGGGGGAGGGGACGGGACCTGTCCTTCATATGCTCTCGTTTGTTGCAAAGCCTTTTTCTCAAAGTATCTGCAGAGTACTAATACTGGTGAAACTTTGATAATTTCAACATCACAATTCAGAAATCAAATGTATCTGTTTGCCTCCCTTTTTCAATAGAACCAATGTTTTACGGTTAAGAAATATACAGCAATAGCACTTAGACTTATATACCGCTTCATAGTGCTTTTACAGCTCTTTCTAAGCAGTTTACACACTCAGCATATTGCCCCCAACAATCTGGGTCCTCATTTTACCCACCTCGGAAGGATGGAAGGCTGAGTCAACCTTGATCCAGTCAAGATTGAACTACTGACAGTCAGCAGAATTAACCTGCAATACTGCATTCTAATCACTGCACTACTACGGCTCTATATAAAAAGAAGGTGGCTGTTTCTTAGCCTGAATGTATATGTTCAATATTAGAATGTCTTCAGTGAATATTTCCAGTTTATATTTGCATATCAGGTTTTTATTAAGCTCAGCATGATAAAATATAAATTCTGTTCCATTAAGGTATGAACTGAATTAGGCACGATACCAGTCTTTATATAGGGCAGATGTACATAAACTTTGTTATTCATGAGAATAATTAAAATGTCATTTTAAAAAATGTATTTCATTTTTTTTTTGGTTTAATAAAAGAAAAAAAGTTTGTGAAATAGAAAATAATATACCAGTAAGTCCCAGCTCCTTGTGAAGTCAGGTCCATTCCATCAACACCATAGCTATCATCATCCATTATTTTAGACAGGCCAAAATCTGTGATTTTTATTTCTCCACATGCTGTTCCATCAACCAAAAGGATGTTTCCTATCAAAAGAAGAAAATCTCATTATAAAAAGCAAGTCTAGCCCATTATAATGGCTTAACAACATTTCATTCAAATGATGAGAATGTAATCGTTTTTAGGGTTGAACAAAGGACTAAAGATGTGTTTCATGATTTGCAGAAGTATGAACAAAGCACCTCTCTTTGAATCATTCAAATACCCACATCTTTTAGAGTTCATGTGGCTGCTTCAAAAGTTGTTCCAATTCTCAATGCATATCCACATTTGCTTAGCTACTTTGCTTCATTGGTGGACCCTGGAAAAGTATTGTCTATGCTTACACAAACCCACAGAGTTAACAGAACACAGCTTTCAAAGCAACCAACGAGCTTTACAGCTTCAGTGAATCTCTTATTCTGAGATACTCCACTTTCAATTGCATTGCACAGCCCTAAAAATTTTACAGAACTGAAATATCTAACAGGCATGTTATAAATCACAAATAAACTATTCATAGAACTATCCCATGTAGCACTTGAAACCTTTGAAAGGCAATTTATTTACTTTATTTATTTATTAAATTTATGTGCTGCCCATCTCACCAGTCAGACAACCGCTGGATGGCTGGCAGTTGGGAAAAAGTTAAAGTTCCCATATCTCAAACATCTTAAGTTCCTATATTTCAAGTCACAGAATGCATGCAAACTTTGTTGTTTACAATTAAGCCTACAAAAACTTTATATAAGGATTGGTATACATTTCATAAATTCAAATCCAAATTATGGATTTTTAAATAGATAGTGCACTTTTGGGTATTGTAACTGTCATGCTATTCGTACTAAATTTTATAGTTTTCGTGTATTAAGCATTTCATAGAAAAACAAAAGCTTCAGAAACTGGAAAACAATGCTTGCAATTATATTTGCATTATAATTTTGTTGTATTTCAGTTTTTCTTGATTGACTAAGCTCTGTAGCTACTGTATTTTGTTATTTCTATTTGTACATTATATTGAGTATCCACTGAGAAGCAATCCAAAAAGAAAGCAACAAAATAAAATTATTTCCTGCCTATTCAAAAACAGACAGAAAATAATGTTTCTACGCAGTGGAAGCAAATTAGGCTATTGTTATTTTATATTCCAGAATAAAAACTCTAATGTTGAGTGTATTACACAATAAAATAAGCAATATATTAACTCTATATATACATTAAGTAATTCAAATTAGGTCATAATTTCAGCAATATGTTATACTTAGCAGCCTCTTCCAATTTTTCTTCATGGTAAATTGGGTTGAGAGAATGAGAGGACCAAGTGAGACTCAATCTGCCTCTTCTTGTCCTAGTCTAACACCCTATGCTATCTCATTTTAAGAACAAAAATAGAAAACTCCCTTGTTAATAAGCATGAAGTGAATGATATATTTTATAAAAATGCTATATAAAAAGGAAGTTGTATTAATGTTTCTGACTTACCTGGTTTAAGATCATAATGTATAATGGGTGGTTTAATTTCATTGAGATATCGCAGTGCATTTACAATCTGCATTACAATGGACCTAGCTTCCTTCTCTGTCATTAGTTTATGTTGTTTGAGATAGAAATCCAAATCATTGCCTTCACAATATTCTAACACTGTACAAAACCTACAAGAGTAAACAAAGATAGTCCAGATAATAAAAAAAACCTACTGATTTAAGCATAAAATAAAAATATGAAATTAACTGGATATTAAAAATATTAATATAATTCAAATTGCTCTTAAACAAAAAGGTATTATTTTATATACTTACGTATCTGTATCCAAGGAGAAGTAATCATAAAGTTTTACTATCCGTGGATGATCCAACTCTTTGTGTATTCTGTACTCTCTGCAGGCATGCCTTTCGAAAAAAAAGGGAATCATTAATCATGGATACTAGAGTGTCATTTTAACTTGCCACCAGAAGAAAGGTTTTTAAAAATGCTTACTTGTGGTAGTTTTCCTTTTTCTCATCTCTCCAGCTTTTGTTAAGTTGATGTATCTTCACAGCAGCATATCTTTGCTCATAAAGATCAAATGCCTGCAAGACCCATTAGATGACGTTAGTAAACAAAAAAATACTGTTAAAGTTTCAAGTAAACAACTCCTAACACTTCCCTTTCCCATGTGAGTCTCTAAATTTTATTAAGTGAAACATCTAAAATGGAGATAAGTAAAACTTGAAAAGTCGGAAATTATGTGATAAAAAGTTGAATTTGGAATGTTGAAAGAGTTCTGGAGATAATTTTCTTTCGGTCATTCCAATGGGGAAGAGGTTGACAATTTGCCCTTTTTTGTGTGTGCTATGATGATTAATCATAAAACACCTATTTTTCTAAAGGAAAATTTGATCATGTTTACAATCTGATTTTTTAAAATTATAGGCCCGGTTTTGTAAACTGCTTTGCAACTATGATTTTTTCCCCCCTTTTAATGACCCTGTAATACCTTGCATCGGAGTGGAGTAGAAGCAACTTTACAACTATATGGTTAAAAATAAGTTTTAATTACCATCAACTGAATGCTTCATCCAAGATCATACACAATCTTAACTATAATTTACTGAGACAAGGTAATTTCATAATCTATGGTCCAAAACTTAACAAACCATAGCTCTATACCATTGATAAGAGTAGCCGAAACATCATGCTATTGTTAATACAAATAAAAGTAAAAAGTTTCTAAGCTTCTCACAATAGTGCTAGAAGAAATATATTGCTTTCAACATATTAACAATGCCTTAGGAGGATTTCTTTAGAAGTGTGTTAGCAATCAATGTATACTTATAACATAAAAAGGAAGATATTACCTTATATACTTCACTAAATCCACCTCGACCAAGTAAATGAAGTAACAAATATCTCTCATTTAATGTTGGATGGTCTTTGAACCTTAAAAAAATTAAGCACAAAAGTGGTTTATAAACAAAACAGGGCTTTAAAGTTAGCGCTATCTACAGTGTTTAAACAAGTAAGGGGGAAGGAAAGAAAAAGTTGAAGAAAGCTACTTGCAGATGTAAGCAGTTATTTTCATCTCTGTATAATGCAGGGAGTCTAAGATGGATCACATTAATATGCACCTGCCTGTGCCCCTCTGTTTAAAAATAAGAAGGAATCATAAGTTAATCAAAAATGGCATCTGGCAAGAGTCACTGCATCTGGCTACTACAGAGGCAGATGGGGATCAGAGCCATTATGCTGTGAGCTCAACCAAAAGACTGGCATCTCTAAATTCCTCTTTTCCTTGAACTATTTCAATTCCTGCTAGTAAAGGACCATGGGTAAGATGCATGTCCACATTGTGCCCGTTCCCTCAAGCACACACAATTTTCATGGGAGAGAGTTAATCTGCTCCTACACTTATATTACTACTATTGTGGGAATCAATGGGAATTGAGGAGACAATAAAAGGCACCCCCCCTCCTCCCACCCAGCAAATGCAGTGGGACGAAAGAGTACTATCTTCAGCTAAGAAGGATCTTGACAAATAACCATCCAGCTTCTGTTTGAACTCTTGACTGAAGAAGAGTTCACTAACCCCACCAAGACTGTATTATGTCATTAACTATGTGCTTGGTATTTTTAAAAACAGATTTGTTAAAATGAGAAGTCAGTCACTTCAGACTTGTTTCCAGGCCAGTAAGATTTCTAACTGGACTTTAATAGAAACGTTTAAGACACTATGGAAGGGACCCCAAATAACTGCTTCATGAATTGCTTCTACTTTTATTCAGAGATCCATGAATGACAATGTTCACATTATAGAATAACACAAGGTTTATCAAGATATACAATACCTGTAAGTTTGACTCTTTATTCTTAAAAAAAAACAAACCTCAGATAATCATTGCTATGGGCCATCCTTTCTATAAAAAGAACAGGATGTGTATCTGTGGAATATAGTTTCTCCACAGTCTCCTTTGCAACCTCTAATACCTGATGACATTTGGGAGTGCTCTACATGAAATTGGAGGAACTTAATCCAGTCCTTATATGAAAGGAGGAGCCATTCCCACCAAAATCAAACACAGATGGTCAAATGCCAAATCAGTTTGGCAGCAAAGAAGGACTATCTGAAAATAAGATACTATTTTCTACTACTTCAGAGGACTCTTGAGATGCATAAAAAGAAATTCGGAGCTTTTTTTAATTGCTATGAACTACCACACAAACTTTCAGGATATAAAGAATTTAATGGGGTAGGGATATTAGAAAGGGAAAAGGAATGAAGTGGCTTGTTAAATCTCCTAATAGCGAATTTTCAAGTATCTTGAAGGAGGGAGGATTGCGAGGTAAGAAAAGTCTGCTCCCTGTATTATTTAGAGATATTTTAAGATGGTAAGAATGCAAATGAACAAGAGCACATTTTCCACTTTTTAAAATCATCATTAATAAGTGTATTCTGTCTTTTTAAGAAAAAAATTATCAGAATTACCTAAGGAAGTTAATATAGATAGATAGCTAGATAGCTAGATAGCTAGATATAGATATAGATATTGTGTTATTTTATGTTTATTTCAAGAAAAACAAGAGTGAAAAAGGAAGCCAAAACTGGCTAAGTAGGGTAACAGTATCTTCTGCTTATTTTTCTGTCACATTTTTCCAGAGCCAGTAAACATTGAGAAAATGAATATGGAACATTAAAATCTAGAACCTTACTGAGAATTATCTTCATTGTTTATTCTTTTGAGTTCTCGTATATGAAGATTTCTAACTCTTTCCAAACGTTCAAGTTCTGCTTGTATTTCAGCTTCTTCCTGCAAAATATGTTACAAAAATGAACAAGGAAAAAAACAACAATATTTTACCCACATCTCAACTGCAGTGGTGATAAAATAAAGCAACAAACTACTACTTTCATTTGTTGGACCCATTTTTTTATTCATCCCAATTAACAACTTTCAACCAATTTTGAGGACAAATATGGACTAGAGGAGAGATGTTGTTGTTCTTCAAAAAAAAGGTGAGAGAAAGTAGGACAAAGGAACAATAGACACATCTGCATTGAGATTCAGGAAGATTCTAAAGTAGATAATACTAAAATGGTTCTGTCAGGAACAAAACCTTGTTTTATCTTGTTTTTGATCAAGTAAATTCCTTCATTGATTGCTAAATATCTGCCAAATGCATATGACATACTGATTAGCAAACTAATTAGCAAGCTGACATAAAACGGATATAGATGTTTTAGAAAAATATATTTATATTTGACATAAGCACACACACATATAATCATGTGTCATATATTTATATTAAACTGGAACAAAAATGGAATGAAGTGTCACTAGTTTCTATCCTAGGCCAACACCCTTTAATATTTTTATTAATATAAACACTTCCAGTCTGATTTACAGATGGCATAATTTTTTGTGGAATAGCTAATTTATTAACAGACAGAAATAAAATTCAAAATTGTAGTATCAGTAAAAAAATATATTAAAGAGAAGAGTTATAAATAAAATAAATGTAAATGGCAACTAATGCAAAATTCATTTAGGAAACAAAAATCAAATGCATGGGCACAGAATGGGGGATGCCTAATAGTAAATTACAAAAAATATGAATAATGAAAAATATGACTATAAGAAAAGGCAAAACCAGTTTTAGTTGTATCAAGAGAAGCAAACTGTGGTTTCTGATTTCTGGGAAGTGAAATAAGCATTCTACTTCAGTGGTCCCCAATCTTTGTGGTTTGCTGGTCCGGCTTTGTGGGGAAGGAGACGGGTACTGGGTTGCGTGAGTGGCAGGCTGGTGCGCATGCAGCCCTTTTGCTTGCATGGCCCAATTCCAAATAGGCCACGGTCCGGTAGTTGGGGACCCCTGTTCTACTTTATTCTGTCTTGATCACTCCTTCCCTGCCTATGAGCTTTGAATATTCTATTCAGTTCTCAGGATGAAACTTGCAAAAGGATTCAGACAAACTGTTCTAGAAGCTAAACTACTTGATAATAAAGTGAAGAAACTGAGAATGTTGATAAGGAAAAAATGAGAGGGAACATGATAGCACTTTTTAAATAACTGATAGGATATTACATAAAAAAAGCCCAAGATTTTTGGAGTACATGGAGTAATGGATTTATCTAGAGAAAGCTAAATTGCAACAGATTGTTAGAAAACATTTTCTAATAATAAAAACAGTTTTACTTTTGAACGAATTACAGAGAAAGAGCAGGCTCTTGTTCACTGGGTGTGTTCAAGCAGATGTCAGACAGCATCTGTCAGGAATATTTTAATTAAGATAGCTGCATTGAACAAGAAGTTGTATTGAATAGCTTAAATTATTCTTTGTGGTTTTTTTCATAGTACAAGAATATAAATTAAACTGAATTTCAGCTAGTTTCAAATCTAAGTAAAGTGAAAAGTTTCCTTGACTGACCAATCAAAATTTGTCCTACTCATTGGGCATGATAAGGAAATATATACATTGCTATAGGTGTCAATTTCCCCAGCATGTTTCTCATTTACAATCTTGGTATGACACAATAGATAATCAATATCTACTTTGGACATCAATCCAGATAATACTGGAGATATACAGTGCCACTCATTGCTTAAATCAATCAAGATTTTTTCGAGAAACTAAAAATTAACCACTTTTAAACAATGAAAAAAGTAATAGATCTCTTTTAACTATTTTGTTCTACATTTTCTTTGGATGTTGCTGATCTTAAAAAGCTCAGATGATATAAAAATATAACATTAGTGGGCAACCTTTTATTCTTTCCACAAGCAAGGTACTGTGATGGCCACAACTTTGAGGACAGGTTATAAGTACCACTCATTCAGCACCATTGTAACTTTGAACAGTTGCTGAACAAGTGGTTGCTAATTGACTATCTGTAGAGCAATGCACATATCTAATGTCAACAATATAGACTACATTCCTATCTAGACAGAAAACATTCATGCTCCATTATATTAAGTAGAGAGAAAAGAGTTTCAGTTACTCTGCAATTTAGATTCTTAAGCAGCTGTGCCTTATCTAGGAATGGGAAGAAGAAGAGGGATGAACCCAAGCCTGCTATCTCCAACTGTAAATAATCATGCCAGTTCTGCTAAGAAATGTGACTGGGGATTGAAAAGAAAATACAAATGAATGCTAAAGAAATCCTTGCTTTTCTGAGTCTTTGTATAAAGTCTTGAGAAACTACACTAAACTACACTACACCTATGACAAACTGTTGATGTACTATGTTCATATCCATCCTTTATTTATCTAATTTCATGTATTCGGGTACCAAGTCTCCTATTTGAAAATATTCATATTAAGGATGATTTATGTTATTTAGCATTCTTAGTTCTGAATATTCCAAAAAAGTTACTCTAACATTAAAGATCAGTGGGTTAGGGGGGAAATTATCTCCAAGGGTAATTTTGGCATATCCTAGGAATAATGGAGCAATTGGTAATTGCTTGTTTGAGAGTTGAAGATTCAGTGTATCCAAAATTTCAAATATGCCTAGAATATCATCTATAGCACAATTGGGATATACATTCAAGTTGGAGGACAGGAAATCAAAAGAAAACATGCAAAGTGAAGTACATTCAAACAACATTGTATATACAGTAATGGCCAAAATTGTGGAAACCTTTTGAGAAAAGTGTATTTTTGAGGTTTGATGACTAATAACACCACTTTTTGAGTAGTACCATAAAATTATATATCAATGGAAAGAGAATTTAATCAAGAATGTAATGCTTTTCAATCTTTGAGAGATAAAAATAGTTTTTTTTTTGTGGAATTCTAGATTTTAGGCCAAATTCCTGCAGTCTGCGCAGAATTTTATGGTACTGCAAAAAAAACTGGTATTATTAGCCATCAAATCTCAAAAATACACTTCTCCCAAAAGGTTTCACAATTTTGGCCACTATTGTAGTTGTGTATCAGGGATTATGGACACAGGTGTACAATCATTATCATATAAATGGTACAAAAAATACCAAAGGAACCCAGCATGATTGGATTAAATTCTGCAAAATTGTACATAATTTATTTTAATATTGAAGGTACTTTAACTATACTTATCTATGCGTAGTGATATAAAACAGCAGAGAGCAGAAAATGAACACGAATCCAAAATTAGGTCATGTTCATTTTGGTTTGATTTGTGCATATTCCTGGTTTTTGTTTGTTTGTTTGTTAATTCAGACACATTATGACTAATAAGAGACTTATTAAATGAATTTTGGAAAAAATGTGAATTAGTATAAATTCAAAAAAAGGGAAGTGTAATCTAACATGGATTTCAAAACCAAATCTTTTCTTTGAATTGTGGAACACATATTTTCAGGAAAATGTAGCTTTTTTAATTATTTGTTGAAATCAAGTATCTATCAAACACTGCAGGTTGGTTTGATGACATTTATTTTTATTCGTGTATGTTCACTGTACACAGCCCTATGATAATTGTGTTTTGTTGATACATAATAATGGCATTTTTACAAGCATTTAAAATTAAATAACTATTACATGCACAATATGGAATTAAGGGAACAACTGTTTTTCTAGAAAGGAACAAAGATACGGGAGATGAAGTTTAATAGGGTTGTTTCTTGTGTGATTATAGCACTTCAAACTAATCAAAACTAAGAGTGGATTAGGAAAAATTGATTACATTACATACCTTTTTGAGATGTCCTAATCTAAGCTTGAAAATTTCTTCTTGTTCATGATATTCTGCTAGGGTTAGCCTACAAGGGTAAATACAAGTAATAACATTTTAAAAATCAAATGGAAGATAATTGCATATAAAAACAACTGCTATTCTAAATACGAAGAAACCTGTACATGACTTGAAAATGATAGATAACAAAGCTTGTGCTTTGATGTGACACAAATGAAGCACCTCCATGCTATTCACTAAAATAGTTTGACATTTGGTCCTGCAATTGTTTTAGGAAATCTACTTACTGAAGTTCAGGCAACTTATAAAGCAGCCGTAACTTTTTTTAGGTTCACCTAGAACACTGAAAAAACCAGTCTCTTTTAACAAACCTGAGACAGCTATGCTTCCCCGCCTCAATCAATATTGAAGTGTACCCAGTCCTATTTTGCAGACACAACTGTGTCCTGAATAAGCAAGAATTGAATGGAGAATTCAAGTATTTCAGAATCCAAATTAATTCCCTTCTCTCTCTCTCTCTCTCTCTCTCTCTCTCTCTCTCTCTCTCTCTCTCTCTGTCTCTCTCTGTCCACACAGAGAGAACCAAATACTGAGTATTTTTAGTATTTCTGGTCTAAAGAGCTTCATATATTAGAAAAAAGAGAAGTGGTACTGGAGTTCTAATAATGGTGACACTAGAATTTTAATCTAATCTAGAAGTGATCCTGGAAATCCAATAATACTGAAGATCTAATAATGTGGGATTACCCATTAAGAACTATGCTTTGTTTGAACACTAAACCACTGATTACCCTAAAAATAGTAGTTTCAAAGAGATTAAACTTCACAGATCAGGAACAAGATTTTAAGACTCGTCCAGAATAAAATCTTTCTATGAATTTGTTTTAAAAAGTATATTCAGACGTTGTATTTAATTAAAATCTAGTCTAAGTTATACATTTCCATAAATATGGGTATTTATAGAAAACCAATTTTATTACAAGTCTGCCACCAAAATGATTATATAAGAAACAAGTTCTTTTTCAGAGGGGTGGGAGAAGCTATAATTAGCATGATCAAAAGAATTAGTTCCTTTACTCTTTGGAGTTTTATGGGGGAGAGCAAGCAAGGAACAAAAATGCTGTTCGCATACAAAAATAATCTTAAAAATAACCTAACTGCTCAGTACACACCGAAAATTGGGAGAAAATATAATTCCACTCTCTAGTATCCGTATACATGGCCCCAGTCACATTAATAATAATGAATTCCCACACAGAGAAGACTGACTCCTGCTTTATCTAGTTATACTGTATGTATTGACACATGCACATGTGGGTTGTTGTGTGTGTCAACAGTATCAAAACTCTGGGCATGACCAGGTGATGAAACACCTTTCCTTTTCCAGAGCTTGTTAAAGGAGGGAGGGGTCACTTTGATCTCTTGCTCATGCCTGCCATTTGGCATTGCTGACCCTGTCACAGATGCCCCTGTATACATCCATTTGTCTTTAAGTAAACGTTCTGAGCTTACAGTTGTGGCAAATTGGGCCTAACAAATGGATCATTTTCTGCTCCATTGACGGCTTTGTTTTTCCTCTGTTTAGGCTCTGAATTGGCAGAAGGTGCTTGAGAATTATTTGTAGCTGGAGGTTTCCGTTTTGCCAGAAGTTTTCTTTGTCTTTCAATATCTTCTCTTTGTTGGTTTACCCACTCCTGTTGCCTGCAAATCAAAATATTGCCTTTAAACTGCAGAACTTCTTAAGAACAAGTTACATGTTTTATTAACTTCTGGCTTACTTGTTGCTTTTGGTTTATTGTGACCAGGCAGACTAATATATGCTATATTGTGGATTTGAGATCTTTAACAAAAGACCAGCAAGTGTTTATAGACAATGGCCAATCTGAAATCTGTGATCTATGCTTATAATAATCTTTATGGAAAGTGGTCAATACTCTCCTTTTGATTTTGACTCAATTAATGGTAGGAAGGTAGGTACGTAGGTAGGTAGGTAGATGAGAGAAGGAGAGAAGGAAGGAGAGAAGGAAGGAAGGAAGGAAGGAAGGAAGGAAGGAAGGAAGGAAGGAAGGAAGGCGGGCAGTTGATTAAGCGCTCTGTTTCTTTGATTTTCAAAACAGAATAATAACACTGTGTACAAAACCAGTCACAGCACTAGCTGTTTGAACTAATATAAATCAACCACTCCGGGGGAACTGATGATTACTAGCAATTTAAAAACAAAACATTGACTAACTTTACAAGATTCTGAAATGCAAAGCCATCTGTCCACTGTTCAGTAAACGAAGCACCATGTCGAACAGTTGTAAAATGCCCAAGGCGTAATCTATCTTGCATACTTTTTTCTCTGCTTGCCAGCTTTTCTTGCGTGCTCTAAAAAACCAAAAAATTCAAGAGGTGTGACTTAACTGTTTCTGAAAAGGCAATTTCATCTACTAATAAAAAATGATCTAGATCTGTGGCATTTTTAAAGTATTTTGTAATCTTATACAATTATTATTTTTTCCTAAAATATTAACGTTAATGTTTTTATTTACTGTATAGGACTCAGTAATCTTTATTCAAGTATTATGTAAGATTTTCTTAGATTAGAAACAAGTTTGCTTCTATCACTTAGCATATTAGCTGAAATCATCAAAGTTAAACAGAATATCCTGTTTTAGTATCACAAGTGCTATACTACAGAGTCACAAATGTTTTTAAGACTTAAAAACTTCAAAATCTGAATTGTTAAAAAATAATTATGGACTTCACCACAATATGGCTGTCACAGGATACCCGTTTATTCAGTCAAGGTAGCCACAAACTGTTTTATTCAATGATTGGAAACTGTTCCACCTATCAGCTGCCCTAATATTAGAGCATCTGACTGACTATGACAGGAAAAGTGGAGAGCTCTCATAAGGTGTCAATAACAACAATTCTGTATTTTGATCTAAGGATTTTCTTACTAACTCGGTTTTGGTTGAACTACTTCTGGTCCCATCCTCTATTTACAAGGTCAAAGCAATGTTTCCTTTCCATAACATTCTAAACACAGATAAAATACAATCCAACTTACTTTTTCAATTAAAAGTTTCTTGCTCATTGAAATGCATTTATTTAATCTTTCTTTATATTTTTCAAGTAACTTTTGTTGTTCATCTATTTGCCGTCGTAGATCACAATTAGCCTAAGAATTAAATGAAAGTATATACATATTATGAATACTGATTATAAATTACATATAAATAAAAGTACAGTTTATCTTCTCTTGAAAACCTTGACATTTATTTACAAAATAATTTGCAGCAGAAGTGAGGCTAAAGAATTCATTTTAAGCATATGGAAATGTGGGAGGACATTATATTTAGAACACGATAAGCAAATTTTATGCCATTTTGTTTTTGTATTTTGAGTCAAATACAACTATATAAGTTACAATTTTAAAACAGCATATAGTTTCTCCTACTTCATTTCTTTAGCACAGGTAATCCAATATTTCTATTAAACTTATTATCACATTTAATAAAATAAATTTAATAAAATAAATAAATTTACCCTGAGCAAATCATCTATACGACCTTCTTTTTTTTCCAAGTCTTGATTTTTATTACTTTCAAGTGCAGTTAATTTCAACATTGTGAGATCAGTCTGTATAAAAAAAATGGGGGGGGGGGAAGAAAGAATGTAAAAACCGAGCAAATGCATATCACAACAGACTTTTCTAAGTAATTATTGATATCTTTCACCCAAACAAAACAACAATTTACCTTAGGAAGCCAGAGAAAAAAATTAGCACTATATAAGTTTCTGTGGTTTTATTCAGAGAGCACTGACTGATGCTTAGGTTATCCCTATGCATTAAAAACTCAAGCCTCTAAAATTTACAACAAAAAGCCAAAAAACTTCCAAACACAAGGAAAAGAAAGGGCAATCTGTCTCCCCACACCCTATTAGTGCAAATGTGTCAGAGTGTGCACAGTGTGACTGCTATTTTGAGACAACCCAGGAGCAAAATACAGTACAGGGTTTTTTCAAACAGTGGTTTATCTACAAGTTATATACAGTATACATACACGTGCTAAGCAAAGGCAGGCAATCAATCTTCAACTATAACAGGAAGCACACACTGAGAACAATGGAGATAGAACATGAGGAGAGAGAGAGACGCCCTCTAATAGCCACCCCTATATAGACAGCCTCTTAAAGTGATAACCTTGCTGACTCATCTCATTGCATCATCTTGGTTTACAGCCTTACAGCAGCTGGTCAGCTATTAAATCATCATTACTTTAACACTCCACCCATTTAAAGTTGAACAGCTGAGTGCTTTAACATATTCAGGATTATGTCCTTGCCTCCAGCTTTGGTTCCTACTCTTATTGCTACAAACGCTACTAGTACCATTACTACTACTGCTGCTGGAACTACTTTTAATTCCATTATCTAGTGACTCTGTACACTTTGTCTCACTGATCTCCATTACATCCTGTTTACCATCCCTTGGCTGGATACCGTTACTTACTTTTTTCACTAGCTCAGTTTCCTCACTTTGGTTTATCTGCCTGCCTGTCGTTCTCTTTAACTTTGGCTTCCTCCATTTATCTCATTGTTCCTTAGGTACTAGCTAAGATCCTATCTCTTGGTATTTACGAGGTTCATTATGAATACCACTCTAACCCCACCAGCTTTGAATCTCCCAGGAAGTAAACTAGGGGTGGGTTCTACTTACTTTTACTACCGGTTCGCAGTGCATGCTCTTCTGCGCATGCGCAGAAGCGTTTTGATGACGTCGGGGTCAGTGGGCGGAGCCGGTTTTACTACCAGTTCTATAGAACCGGTGCGAACTGGGGGCAACCCACCACTGAAGTAAACCTTTATTATACCCTTCAGGTCTCCTAGGTATACCTCTGTTTGTTTGTCTTGGGTTTATCTTACTCACAGGATATACCCTGAACTTTGACTCCTTACAAATAGTACAATCCAAATATACATTACATTTCTTTAACTTCAGCCCCTCAGCTAGGTCTGGCATCCTTTAAAACTTGCATGCCCCAATCTCCTATGTAACAGATGTATGCAACTCTCATGCGTGGGAGCTTTCGTAAGTACACATGCACAATTATTTTCTTGCCTTCCCAGAACGTACAGATCATCCTTCTTAAACTCTCATGCACATATCCTTCCACCTTTCGTGATGGAGTACTGCCCTCCTGCAAACAGTATTTCATAACCCTGCCTGTCTAACCTAGATACACTTGACAGATTATGATTTAATGCAGGTACATACACGTTACCTTCCCCTTTTACAGCAGCTCTTTGACCATTAGCCAGACTAACATATAGCTGGTTACAAAACAGAAAACTTTTGTGAATTATTAGCAATATACTGACTCGCCCCACTGTCCAACACCCAAGTGTTCCTAGTGTGTTCAGACACTGTTGCTGCCAGGGAAAACGATGCTGGAGAACCTCTCCTCATTTGTTGAGTAGTCCTGCACCCTTGTCTTGCTGCTCCTCTGTTTATCCTCTCTGTCCTCTAACTCAAGGAATGTCCTTCTCATAGCCTGCAGATGTGTGGACATGTTCTCCCCCAGTGTCAACTGTGCTTTATACCAGGGGTCACCAACCTTTCGGACCTCAGGGACCACTAAATTCATAATTTTAAATCCCGCGGACCACTAATATGATCTGCCTAATGACTGGCTGGGTGGGTGTGGCTAGGTGGTCATATGACTGGGTGGGCGTAGCCAACTCGATGTCACTCATGTCAAGGGGCACTTTGCCAGACTCTACTCGCCCCTACCCTCCCAGCCACTCCTCGCCTCCCTGCCTGGGCTCCTTAGAGCCCCAACAGGAAGCTGTTGTTGGAGCTAAGCAGCCACCATGAGAAAGAGTTGGCAAAACAGCTGCTCAGCTCAAACTGTATCTGACCGAGGAGGAAGTTCAGCAGAAGCACCTCACTGAGGACAACGAGCATAGGCTTTTCAAGCAGAGGGAAGACCTGCGGGAGTGCAAGGCCAGGAACAGGCACCTGGAGGCTCAGTTCCAGGCCATGATGCAGTCCCACTAGAACGAGGTCCTCGGGCTCTTCGCCATCAGCGGCACTTCCCTCCAGTCTTCGCCCAAAGCCCCACACCAGGAGGCTGAAGCAGACTCCAAGTCGGAATTTCTGCCCCCCTTTGACCCACACAAAAAGACCCTGAAGGGGGAGACTCTCTGTAGCAACACAAACATTCATTGCACATATCCGGCCCAGGGGCTGTCGTTTGAGGGGCCCTGATTTAGTGCAATATAAAAAATGCAAACAATTTTTCTGCAGACCACCAAAATGTTCTTGCGGACCACCAGTAGTCTACGGACCACCAGTTGGTGACAGCTGCTTTATACAATCTCCTTGTCAGCCACACTTTACTGCACGCAGTCTCTCTAACATACACAGTGCGCAAAGCCTCCAAACACTTTTTCGCAGACTGGAGACCCCTTAAATGTTATCAGCTGATTGGCCTAGAAAGCCAGAATTATGCTGGCTAGTGCCTTTTTATTTCTTCTCTGGTCCCTATCGTCCAGGACTCCTGGTGGATTAGAAATAATCGTCCACAACTCCTCCCTCCACAGGTACATCTCCATCTTCACATTCCAGGAGAGGTAGTTTGTCTCATTCAGCTGAGACACCAAGAAACTTCCTCTCATTACTCCGAGGGAGGCCATGTGCCTGCTCTCTTTCACTAGCCACTAACCACTATGAAACCATGTTGCACAATCCCTCTGGCTCTGGTGCAAGCTCACACTTGGTTTCTCTTCTCTCTGGTCTTTCTAGTCGCTCTGGCCTTCTCTCTGAAATGGGCCCATAACCTGTCAGAGTGTGCACAGTGTGACTGCTATTTTGAGACAACCCAGGAGCAAAATACAGTTTTTTCAAACAGTGGTTTATCTACAAGTTATATACAGTATACATAAACATGCTAAGCAAAAGCAGGCAGTCAATCTTCAACTATAACAGGAAGCACATACGGAGAACTACAATGGAGATAGAACATGAGGAGAGAGAGACTCCCTCTAATGGCCACTCCTCTACAGACAGCCTCTTAAAGTGATAACCTTGCTGACTCATTCTCATTGCACCATCTTGGTTTACAGCCTTACAGCAGCTGGTCAGCTATTAAATCATCATTACCTTAACAAAATGTATTTTAACAGCTTTTGTTATTCGAACAACCAAGAAGCAAGTTAATGTGCCATAAATTATTTGTGTCAACAAAAAAGTCAGTTCAAGGTCCAGTCAAAAATTTAACTTTAACAGAAATTTCAGAGATAAAAAAATTCAGATGTACTAATGAAGAGGACCAAAATAAATGTCCATTGACATAATAGTTTTATGTCTAATCTTTATCAAAAACGAAACAGCCTTATAATCAGAGCTATATATGCTGTGCAGACTCTGAAGGAAGGAGACGAGTCATCATGATACCATGCCGCTCAATCCCAATTAGCTGATCCAGGATTATCATGATTGATGGCATCAAAAGCTGCCAAGAGGTCAAGTAGAGTAAGGATGGACACACTATCCACATCCTGCCCATACTAGAGGTTATCCAAAAGCATGGGCAATGCCATTTTCATCCTATACCCAATGCCATTTTCATCCTATATCCTATACCCAGGTCTGAATCCTGACTGATATGATTCAGATACTCTGTTTCCTCCAAGGTCCATCTTCTCTACCAACTTCCCCTCAAAAGGGAGATGAGATACTGGACAAAGCTGTCTAGTATGGTGGGATCTAGCTATGGCCTCTACAGGAGGGGGTGAACCAAGGACTCTTGAAGAGGTAAAGTAACAATCCCCTTCTTTACAGAAAAAATAATCACTCCCAGAATCCACTCACACAACATCCCCCGGCCCGTTTTAACAAGCCAGGAGCAGTGATGGGTTCTAAAAATTTTTACTACCGGTTCTGTGGGTATGGCTAGGTGGGGGAACGTGACTGATTGGGCGTGGCCAACATGACATCACTCACGCACTCAGTCACATGACCCTCCCCAAGCCACACCCACAGAAAAGGTGGCTAAAATTTTTGGGACTTTTTTACACTTTTTTTGGACACTCCGGCCCCATATCCAGGTCGGGATGCGGTGGGGTACCGGTGGTCATCTCGGTTTTCCCTCCATTGGCCTTCCAGGCTGAAAAGCGCCCCTTCTCACCTCTGATGGGCCTTCCCCATGGTTGCAGCCGGAGCAACCCACTCCATTGGCTCAGGGCAACAAACTCAAGTTCAGCCCAGACGAGCCGAGGAACTGCGGGGAGCTTCTCACATGTTGCACCCCCCCCAGCCTTCGCCCCGCACTGCTGCACCGTTTTTGGGCACCCAGCTTACCAGGCTGCCCCTGTCCCTGTCGTGGATCCAATGGCAGCGGCTTCGGGAGACGCTGGCGGCCCGGAGGCGTGGGCGAAGGCTGGGAGGGGTGCAACACACGAGAGGCTCCCTGCAGTTCCTTGGCTTGTCTGGGCTTCACCTGAGCCCGCTGCCCTGAGCCAGTGGATGGAGGCACTCTTCCCGAGCCAGATCTTTCCGGATTTGACTTTGAAGCGCAGCTCATGGCTGCTACATTTCGCTCTGCTGTGCTAGCGAAGGGGAAGAAACAGTCACTGGAGAAGACACAGAGCTGCTCCAGTCCACATGTTCTCCAAGTCAGCGGCTGTTTCTCTCCTTCGTTGCTCTTTATGGGAAAGCATTTGGTGCAACACAGTAAAATTTAGCAGCCATGAGCGCGCTTTCCTCCAAGTCTCATTCGGAAAGCTCTGTGCAGAGAGAAGCACCTGTTTCCCTCTGCCGCCCACAGCGCTCAGAGGAAAACACGGCTCATGGCTGCTGCCGGGCTGCTCCAATCCCTGTCACAGCTCCAACAGCAGCAGCTTTGGGAGATGCTGGCGGCACGGAGGCATGGGCGAAGACTGGGAGAGGGTGCAACACACATGGGACTGAGTCTGCTCCCCTTCGCCTCCCCACACTTGTTTACCCGTCCCAGAGAGCTCGGGCTACGCCTCCCTCTGACCCGGCCACCTGCCTTGCCGGCGTCGCTCCTGAGCGAACTCTTCCGCCCTCAGCTTTGCAAAGCAGCTCTCAAAGAGAAAGAAGCGGGCGTGGTGCACCCAGAGCTGCCGCTTCTTCACAACAGCCGAGGATTTCTTCCGCTTGGAGTTCCAAGCTGGGGGGGGGGGGCTGCAACGGCAGCAGCTTTGGGGGCTCCTTCCCTCAGTGGTTCGTTTTCTGTTACCTCGTCTAGGCGACTTTGTCATTCAAGGCTCCTCCATGCCTTTTGATCTTTCTCGGGCACGGAGAAAAGCGACTCTGTGAAGGGACTGAACCTGCTGGAAACCGAGAGGCTCCTTTTCCAGCCAGCCACTGGCGCACAGTGCCGGAAAGACCTCCGGTCGCTGCCGCCATCTTTGCATATGTGCAGCTTTCTTCTCACCGGCTGAAGGACTTTTAGGTGCCCTGCAGCCAGGCGGCTGAAAGGATTCTTTGCTCCGGTCAGCTTACTGTCCAACGGATGTGTCAGGTGGGCGAGCGACCAGCGACCGAGGGACTGGTTCAGGGGTGTGGCCTGGCTGCCATTACTACCGGTTCAGAGAAATAGTTCCTAAAGTTACTACCTATTCGGTAGAACCGGGCCGAACCAATAGCAACCCACTACTGGCCAGGAGGGATATAGATCTAAAGGTGGCTGAGCTCACAGTCCTGAGGACCTTGTCCACTTCCTCAAGTCCAACAGGTTCAAACCATTCCCAGATAACTGGACAAGATTCCACCCTAAGAACCTCCTTTGAACCTGTAATAAGGCCAGCATTCAACTGGGAACAAATCCAGGTGTCTTTATCTGACAGACACTGTGGAAGTTCCTCCACGCAGTTAAATGCTGGGAATATCCCTTGTAAGAGGTCCTCCTTTTTACCCAAGAGCATTTGTGTCACTTGAAACAGGGTTGCAGAGCAGCAATCTGTGGATGCTATAAGAGCAGAGAAATTCTGACACTGCACCACCTTTACCACCAGGTAAGCCTTAACAGTGGCTCTAACTCATCTTTGATTAGTTTGTTCCTTGTTTTTGTTATTGTGAATAGATAATCCTAATAGTAATGACCAGCATTTTTTTCCTCCCTTTCTTCCGTTTCATTCATCACCTGATGTTTCCAATTTAACTATGAGTCGTGGAAATTTAAATCCCAAAGCAAATGTTTTGAAAGATTTTCAATATTTTTAAAATAAATATCTCCTAGCAGAACACTTGATATTACAGTGGAGAGGGTTGAAAACACACAGACATTAAGAATGCTTTGTTTCTAGATATCACCAGCATTTCACTGCACCACGTGGTTCACTTTTGTTATGGAGACCTACAGATTCATTGCAAAGGCACTTTCAGAAATATGGAGATAGAAATGGCGAGAAAAAGATTAATGAAACTAATTAATGCCTTCATTCATTCATTTACTTAGCACTAAATAGATACTGAGAATTCAAGATACACACCTGAGTGATTTTAAACGATAATTGTTTGGGTTGCGTAACAGGGTGGTCCCCAAAAGACAATGCCGTAGGAGAGGGGCTGTTTTGCCGAACCTAGATATACAAACAGTATTTATCATATTATCAGAACACTGAAAGAAATCTTTATAAATATCTGCATTAGGGGTTTCTATGGGTCAATGGGTGACAATCATACAACAGGCAAGAATTTTATTTTTCATCCTCTAAATCTAAAGGTATCTATGATGCACAAGAACCATGAGATATTATTGCAAAGTGGGTTTTTTTAAATCAATAAAAATAAAGCATCTTAGAAACACCACAGAGGATCAAGAAATTTACTTGATTTTTCTTGAATATAATCACTCCTGAAGAAAGAAACACTTTACAGATCACTATATAAATGCAATAACCATGCCATGAAAGTTCCAAACACTGTTGGACAATGGATATTCCCATGGTACTATGTTCTTTGTACAATAGCTGGTTGACTTTCATTTCCCCTGCTATAAAGGGACACAATGGAAAAAAAAACACTGAGAGCATTTGCTCGTTTCAAATTCTTCCAGTAGCAACTATTGTCCATTACAGCAAGAAGAAATTGTGTTAAGTTTCAGTAAGCAATGCAGCAACTTCAAGATACTAAAACGGATGTGGGATGAAAGGCATTTACCACATAATAATCAGGAAACATTATTATTGCTATTGATGAACTAAGTTGATTTGTCTATTTTTAGCTGTCTGAAGCTTTATGTAACCGCAACCAAAGGGACAGATAAGGACATCCAGAGAATTCACCCAAGAACAAGTGCTTGTCACTTTGCTAGATTGTTGGCTAGAAAGGATGCACTATCCATGGATACAGATATAGATGGTAACAATTTGTATGGTTTTAAAATCTCTACTGTTCATTAAAGTAGCTTGTCTGATTTCAGGCTTCTGGATGAATCTGAAAGAAAGCTAATGGTGCTCTAAGGAATTGTAAAATATATAGCGAAATATAGTTTTCTTTTATGATAATAATGAAAGAGGAAATATTTTATCAGTGCCGAATAAAATAACCAGGACAAGAAAAAAAATGGGATGGGGATTCTTTTCAGTGAATTTTTTTCCCCAAGTAAAACTGGAAACCACAATTACTATTTTTTTTTTAAAAAATGAATACTTTCCTTTATATATAAGTCATATAATTGCAAAGACTGTTTACCTCCCTTGGATATTGCAACTTTTCTCCCTGAATTTTCAGTTTTTTTTTATTTTTTAATAGTTTATCAATGTTTCCCCCAGTTGATGAAGCAAAAGCAACCACAAAACTCCTCAATAAAAAAAAATGCTTTCATCTTCCAAGATTATGCCACTGTGAAGTAACAGTAGGACTCAATGGACCACATTTGAACGTTCAGGAATTTAAATTTATTTAGGCTATGGAACAACATCTAGCATATTAATTTATTTTTAGACTTCTTTCTTTATATTTCCTTGCAATGGCCCTTCATAAAATTATTTTTGGCATTTCTTATAAGTATCAACTGACAAGTATCTCCTGCTACAGACCAGACATCATAAACAAAGGAAATTAATACTATTAATTCTACAGGTTTATTGCCAAGTAATTGGTCACTAAAGACATAAAACAATAGGATAAACAATTTTGCTCAAACAACATAATATAAAAACAGCCTCAGTGATAGTGGTTTCAAAGATGCATGAGACATTCTGTATTGCATGCTGATCAATGATGCCTATAGATTACACTTACAGAAGAAGGGGCGGAATGTGAATTTTGAGGAGAACGAATTGCAGGAGGCATTCCTCTTACTGGACTAGACCCATTTCCACCTTGATACTAAGGGAGGAAAAAGATGCATATTTACTTAAGCATCAGTTAATGGCAAACAATCAACTCTTATCTCTCCATTATAATTCACTATTTAAGGCAAAATGGTTGTTTTCCATCTACTGTTAGCTTTATTCTTAATATGATTATTAGATTATTATTGATGTTAATTTCAGCAAAAAGTAACACTAACAACAATAACATGATCTGACAGCTTTGTACAACAGTCTTATTTTTTTTTTAACTTCACTTTTGCTAAATTATGAGTGGTACTAAATTCTAGGCATGCCTAAACTATGCATAATGAAAGTATTAAAAAAATACTTTTGAAGAAACAAGTATCTTCTCAAGAGATGTAAATAACCTGCCTTGTAAGATTTTTGTTTCTTTGATTTATGTCTGACTCTAGAATGACACTAGGCATTTCACTATATAACAGACATTATATAGTACAATATAGACAGCCAAAAGCAAAATAAACAAAGAAGTAATTATATATATTGACATATAAATATATATCCAAACACTTCTCTCAAGGGATCCTAGAGATCCTAGTTCAGGGCTTGGGGTCAAAGGTCCTTTGGAATGCCATCAGTTCCAGTTCCTGCATTAGGTAACATTTATTTATTTATTTATTTATTTATTTATTTATTTATTTTGTTTGTTTGTTTGTTTGTTTGTTTGTTTAAATCTGTATGCCCACTCGCTCTCAGTGACTCTGTGTGGCTTACAAAAATAAAAACCCAATCTACAAACAATAAAAAATAATAATAACCTCCCCGCCCCATGACAAAATCAGACAAGCCACTTGATGGGCTCCATCTCACTCCACCCCCAGGCCCATTGACAAAACCAGGTCTTCAGGAACTTGGAAAAGAGTGTCAAACTGGAGGTCAATTTCTTCTCTGCAGGAATCTTCCAAAGGGAGGGAGCCACCACAGAGAAGGCCCTTCTTCTAGGTCCTACCAGATGTATTAGGTCCTACCATAAGTACCTCCTTAGGAGAGGGGACCGGCAACATTCTTTGCCTCACTGGTCCAGTGAGTTAGGTACTATTATTAAATAGTACAAAGGAGAAACTCCATAAATAAGATGAAACAATTGCCTCAAGTTTATAAACATAGAACTAAAATTGAAGAAATTGCCATAGGTCAATGGCTTCGTAATGCATAAGGTTGAAGTAGAACAGTTTTATCCACGTTCTCTGCAATCCCATACTGGTAGGTTTTTCGTAAATACTCCCATTAGAAAATTGTACTTTAGATCACATGTATAGTTTAAAACTCAGAGTGGCTTATCAAACTTTCCACGGGCTCAACTTGATCACTGCTAGCATATGTGAACCATCAAATGAACACCCTTTTAGTTCTATGTCTTCAATTCATGTATGTTGAAAGAGCATCAATAGCACAAAATCAAAACTGTATGGTTAAAAAACTGAAGACAAATTTGCCTTTCTGAAGCTTGCTATAGCTCAAGAAAGCCTTCTTAAAATTAATATCAGATGTCCCATTTAAATTTTCTTTAACACTAGTGGGTAAATCAAGACCTATAATTTTTGATATCAAGTACCATCTGGATATGAAATAAGCACAATTAAAACAAAGCTGAACTTTAATTACTAATAATATCAATCTATACGAAGACTATCATATCAGTAATTGACTGTATCAATTATTCCATAGGAATAATATCAGTGGGAATATATTCCTTGTGCATCCCCCAATCTCTAGTAAAATGTTAGAAAACCTTACAGAGCTATTTCAAGGCACATACAGAGGGAAGGGAGAGAAATATTAAAGGAAAACCACATCGTGCAAAGGGAAGTCTGGTTATATACTACTGGATTCAGCCCAACACTATAGGCTATCAATGACTAAATGGAAAAGGAATCTATACATTTTTAATACACACTCCTCTCTTTATGTGGGCATAGGAAGTTAACAGCATTTAGCTATGCTAGTACTTTCTGTCAAACCATTTGTATATTAGTCTTTGTAAAGCTGGGGATTTCTACTTAATTTCATGCAGACAATTGTGTTAATTTAGCGAGCTTCTCCACCAAACATCCATAGGTTGGATGCCTAACTTTTTTTTTCTCTTTTTTTCTCAGCTTGGGTAAGAGAGATGGTTAGGGTTAGGGTGAGTTCTATATGTATGGAAAATGATATGCCATAATTAAATCAAAGAGAAGCTGCATTTTTATCACCAGGAGCCATAACTTTTCAGGTGAGAAAAAAATAATAATACAACTTGATCCCCAAATTGCTATAAGGACCTAGTTTTAAACAGGATAAAGAAATATAAGAAAATGCCAACTTTTGGGAGAGAAAACTGAAAACATCTAGTGAAAGGGAAGGCATCAGCAATCCCCAGGAACAATACACAAGCTCTTAAACTGTTATTCTAGCATAACATCTAGAATAACATCCAAGTAAAAAAAACCCTCTCGTTATGTAGGGTCATTAAGATTGATAGGATCCTTGATTAATGTTTGCACGCTGGGATTACTGAACAAGAAAAGCAAAACTAAAACTACAAGAGTCTCTACAGTTTGCCTTTCCTATGTTTCTTGATCTCTTCAGGGCCCAAGACATGTATCAGCAAACAAAATGATCTGATATACCATATTTTTGCCAGAAAATTCTACTACTGGCTTATTATTATACTGATTTAAAAGTAGATTATTACTGTAGCAACAGTAATGATATGAAATCTGAAATGTTTTATCTGTTCTAAGGGACAAGGGGAGCCTTGAAATACATATCATTCCAATCCTATCATCTTTTGTACTATCCCATTTTCCAAATATTTTTATGCAGAAAAGATTGTCTATAATTAATATACATGATGAAAAGAAGACAGATAAACGAGTTTGTTATCTTTTTCAAGCTTCCATAGTTGACTTAAAAATAGAGTGGAAGTCTTTTTAATACAATCAGCATAAGACACCAAATTTATAATCTTCCTTTTGAAATTTGTTATTCAGACCAAAACAAACTACAAGGCAGGTTCAAAATTGGCTACAATTCCTAAAATACCTCTCAACTATGCATCTTAATAATACAATTTGTGGTTCAGAATACCCAATCCATTCTCATCTGTTTTAGCATTATGTTGTAAGAAAGCCTCGGTTTTTAGCTTGCCTGTTTGAAAGCCAAAAAATAATTTCACAATTTTGGATTGTGAATGAGGACAAGCTAATTGAAAGAACCCAAAACAATTATTTGCACTAAGGGCTCCACTGCTATTATAAACAATAATGGAGTGCAATCAATTACATACTTAATTATGGAAAAGTCATTAAAATATATCAAGCAGATATCCTGGAAAAGAATGGGGGTGGAGGATATATACATTGTTATTTAAATTCAAAAACTGACTCTAGGTAGCTTCAATAAACAAACAAACAAAAAGATAAACAACATAAAACAATCAATAGATCTTAATTGGCAACCAGCAATTTAAAATTATTCTCATGATGGGAAATCCAACCATTTTGACTCCAATATACAAGGCTGGGCTTAAAAGGTATTCTAATGGCCAAAAGAGTTGGAATCAATTGTATGTTGGTGGAGGAGACTGTTCTAGAGCAGGGGTCCCAACTCCCAGTCCGGTAGCCTGGTGTTGGATTGTAGCCCATTTGGAACTAGGCCATGGAAGTGGTGGGCAAGTGCGCGCAAAGCGGCATTTATGAAAGCGGTGCGCATGCACAAAACCATCCCCTCTCCTGCCCCTCCCCCCTGGTCCACTGTAGCAATTCACTTAACAACTGTGGCAAGAAATGTAGTAAAGTGGGGCAAAACAACAATTGTATTCCTTAGCAATGGAAATGTTGGTCTCAATTGTGATTGTAAGTTGAGGACTACCTACTGAGCTTACTATTCTCTGATATGGCACAATATAAGTAATACAAGAATTTAGAGTCAGTAGGCAATAGTTTGAAGCCAGCAGGCAATGGTTTGGATTGATAGTACTTAAAATAATAAGTATAATTTTGTATTCTAGGCACTTACTGCACATGAATATTTATGTATGCTATGAAACCATATTATGAGCTCCATTTTAAAACTACTTTTTTAAAAATAGATAACAGGTAATTTCCTATCAAATGAAGTATACTTTAATGTATGAATACTTTTTAATCAGAATCAAAATAAAAGATCATATCAACAAAATAATTTGTATTAAAATTGACCTTACCTCAAAATAGTCACTAATTTTGTGCCCACGTCCCCCAATGTTTTTCCCTGCAACAAAGTCAAGGTTAAGAAAAATAGTGGGATAAATTTTAAAAACTATAAACAAAGTCACTTATATTTCCTAAAAGGTTCCTTACAGCGTATTGTTTTAATTTGGCAAGTATTTAAAGAAAATTTGCTAAACATATCTGAGAAAGGAAAGTATCAGAAACATCTTTTATCAACATTTCACTATCTGAAGAAATGAACACTATGAAAAAAAAATAGATTAGTTATTTATTGTTATGTGTCTTACAAGATCAATAAAGCATTATACTTTTAAAATATTATTTTAAAATATTATTATTATTATTATTATTATTATTATTATTATTATTAATAATAATAATAATAATATTAAAATATTAGTTATAATTTATTATAAAATTAAATTTATAAAATTAAAAACGTCTAATCAAACTCCTTAATTTGAAAATATTTTCGTCTGATACTTCCAAAGGAGTTCACTTAAAAGGCCTGAAAGTCTATAAAGTAAGAACAATCTTTACTAAATGCCATCATGATAAGCTTTTTTCTTAAGTTAACATTTTATTTTGTCTCACACAATATTTAAAATATTTGAAGGAAAAATATGAGCACAATGTTAATAATTTACCTGGTAACCATAAAAGTAAAGAGTCATTCAAACCACTATCTTGTTCAAAATACCGTTAGGATCAATAACTTACTAACAACTCTGATAAATATCATTTTTGTTATAATATTAATTACCGGGGGGGGGTGGTTGTTTGTTTTTGGCAGTCCAGCTATGAAATGTGGATAATTATTAAAGGAACCATGAAACAGAAAAAGACTCACCACAATGTCTTATACTTCAAAAAGCTGAACCTTTACTGAATATGGCATTTTGATCAGCTGACAACTTTCATTCATACTATCAAATTGATTCTATAGTAATATATTTTACCTTGACTGCTTTCACTCTGGTTTTCTGCTTTCCTTTTTCTACCCCTCGAAGACTCCAATTGTTTTTTCTCAGGAGTCTGACAAAAAAAAATTAAAACATGTTTTTTCAACAAATAAGAAGAGTTAACAATTAATCTACATGCTGTATATCTGTACCAAAAAGAAGCAAAAAAGCATAATGTATTTCTATAACTCATGTATTACTTTTGTAATACAAAACTCTGTAATTACCTATTTACCATAAGTAATTACATAATTACCAAGATTACATCATTGTATTAGAACACAGAATTTATCTCAGATAATTTAAAAAAATAAAATAAAATGCTTGTATAGAAATACCAAAAATATCCTTAAATATTGGCCTCTGAACAAATACAAGTACTCTGTTATAAACAAAAAAAAAACCCATTAAGGGCCTTTCCACAGGGTTCATTTAAAGTCCTTTCTGTTTGTTAATGAAATTATACATTAACTTTAACCAAGGAAAGAAAAAGTGGAAACATACCATACAGCAAAGTATGCAGCACCAGGATAGAGGTATTACCAGCATACAGACTGCATCACAGATACCAAACACAAGGTAATGGAGGCATGAATAACTATCCCTGAGAACCCCAGCTCTAAAAGTGGACATAATAGGCAGACAGCTTGGAAATAAGCGAAGTGTTCCATAGCCACAGCCTCTACCTGGTGCTCCAATAGGAGCCATGAATCCAGGGTGGATACAAATTAATGATTTTTTTAAAAAAAAATCAAAAAAAAATGGATTTTTAAAATTTAAATTGGATTTTTTTATTTAAATCAGATTTTTTTGATTTTTATTGAATTTATTTTAATAAAAAACTTTTGGGGTAAAAATCTATCGTAAGATAGTTTTCTATTTAAGATACATAAATAATTTAGTTTATTCAGCATGAAATGGAGCTTAGTTATGTAGCACAAGGCTGTATATTCTGCAACACTGGGACTATCAGTGAGTCAACAGTGGGTCAAAGGAGTAGCAGAGATGACAGTTGCTCTTTAAAAATTATGATTTAAATCGAGTTGATTTAAATCAAATCTTTTTACTAGTGATTTAAATCATGATTTAAATCAAATCCACCCTGCATGAATCTATGAGAACTCTCAAGTTATGCACCTGTCCCTTTGAGAAGATAGATACAACTCTTTTAGAGTCAGATACAAGCAAACTTACTAGATGAATAGCAACTTCAACTTTTTGGAAGTTAGTTACAGCTTCATATTTTAGTTTCTAGATCAGGGATGTCAAACTCAATGTCGACCCTGAAGTTGGCCAAACTGTAGCCATTTTCTTTTTGGTAGTTTTTTTCTAGGGAGGTTTCTCTTCTCACTACTTCAGGGCTGACACAGCCTGGAGCGAAGAGGCCAGGGAGGGGGGGTATAGAGATAGATGGGATGTAGTAGCCTAAATAAAATTATTTCCCCTGGGAATCAAGGACGTTGGTGCAGGTGTTTGAAAGGTGGAGACTGAGGTCACCTAGCAACTGGATTGTATGCTGATTGGACCATGTGATTGGATACTCTGGGGGGAAGTGACAAAGTTTTAATTAGGTGTAAAACTGGTGGGAACTTAGAGCCGGTTTTCCATCAGGAATGTGCCAATTTGATATGTCCCAATAAAATGTCCTTTGAGGAATTTGCCTGCCTTGGAGTTCTTATTGAATAGGAAGTATTACTTGGAACCTTGACACTCAATTTCATTGAGGGCCACCTCAGGGCTGTGGGTGACCTCGGGGGGCTGGGTGGGCATGGCTGACTGGTGGGTGTGGCCAACTGGATGGCATGGCTAGCTTGACACCACTCACGGAGCATGGCCGATTGGGTGGGCATGACCGACTGGGTGGGTGTGGCCAGCTTGACGCCACTCTCCAAACTGCTGGCATGTTTCCTCTTCACATTGGGTAGACCAGGCCGAAGGCACACTGGCCCAATGTTTCCTCTTCACATTGGGTAGACTGGGCCAAAGCCACGCTGGCCTGATATTTCTTCTTCACATTGAGTAGACCAGGCCAAAGCCATGCTGGCCCAATATTTCCTCTTTGCATTGGGTAGACCTGGCCAAAGCGACATGGGCTGGCCCCTTATATTTTCCAGGATAGCCCTGTGGGCCGGATCTGATCCAACTCGCAGGCCTTGTGTTTGACACCCCTGTTGTAGATAATAAATCAAGAGATCTACTGTATCTTCTGCTTGGCATAAGATAGAGATATAATACAGGGTACCATGAGCGAACTAATAATATCTCACCCTAAACAGATGGACGAGCTATCTCAGCATTTCAACATAGCTTTTAAAAAACACAGAGAACAAAAAAATGAAACTATAGCAGCTCATATAGGAGCAGCCAAGGTCTTATTCATTCATCCATCATTACCATGGTCTGAACTGTCCACTCAGGTAAGAGTGTAATCCACTATAAAATTATGCCAATCTCAGACCTTGCAGCTGATCCAGAAGAATACTATGATTGATGGTACTGAATGCCAGTGAGAAATCTAACGCCAAAATAGCTGTACTTCCTTTATTTAGATCTTGACAGAGAGCATCAACAAAAGGGAGCAATGTGCCTTCCATCCCACATTCAGGTCTGATATCCGAAAGCAGCAGATCAGGTAATCCTTCTCATCTAGCACTCCTGTATCTGCGTTCCAACCACCTTTTGCAAAATCTTCCCTAAAAAGGCATTCAAAATATTGCATATATTGTCCAGACCAGTCAGATATTTAGATGGTCTCTTCCTGAAGGAATACGCCACCGCATCTTTCAAGGCTATAATATTCCTCTCTTAAGGAGTCATTAATCATGTCCCAAATCCAATCATTCCCTCAACTTTCATTGCTTGACAAAACCAGGGGGCAGGTTTCCAGCCCACCATTCACTAAATTCATAGTTCATCATGGAATCACCCAGATCGGCAGTCAAGGAGAGGGCACAACTGGAGGTGGTATGTGAAGCTGTGTCAGATTTTATTTATTTAAAAGGTTTATATGGCTGCCCATTTTATTCAATATGGTGGCTAACAACAGCAATACAGAAATTATAAGGCAGAAATCCCACACAATTAAGACCATCAAGGCAACCCAGCACTCTCATGCTGGTAGACAATTGTAGAGAATGAAGTAAAATGATCTTGACATATCATCTTGGCTGAAGAAGAACAAGAACCCTAAACAAAAACAATTACAGAGGCAAAATGATTAAACTGTTTTTTAAGTCCAGAGTAAAGAAATAACATTCAGAAGCAATTAAGGCAGGCACCTCCATAATTCACTGGAGTAGAAGAAAGGTGATATGTATACCATAATCAGACTTGCACGATTCTATTATAACAGCCAAATACAATAGAAGTAGTTCTGGTCTTCTAGTACAGTTTTCCTGGTCTGGTTTATCTGACCTGGGCTCAACTCCTATCCTGGACAGGAGTGGGAGGGGGGGATTGCCTCCACATTTCAGAGATCAACCATTATTCATGACAGAACTGCCAGAAAACACTGAGTTATAGTCCCACTTTAGGCATGAAAGCCTGCTGGGTGACTTTCGTTGAGTCACTCTCTCTCAGCCCAACTCATCTCACAGGGTGAAAATAGGAGAAGAACGTTCTGTAGGTATGTTTGCCTCCTTGAATTACTTATAAAAGTATTAAAGGCAGTGTTAGTTCTACTATCACACCACTTCAGCCAGCTTCACTTTGATGGCAGCCTGCTATAAAGTATGAGAGAGGGGAAATAGGGAAGGGGAATGATAGGAACCAGAAGTGCCAACCAAAGACAATGGTTGAACGATCCAAAGACATAGGCATGGGAACGGAATGTGATCGGAATGCGAACCAAAGAGGCACCAAACTTTTAAACCGCTATCCAAAACCACCAGTTTGAACGTCATTGGACATTGGGGGGGCTGAAAGAAGGGGAAAACTATCAGCTTTATGAAGGAATTCTCAGATCTGGCTTTACATACACTGTAACCACTTGGTTTTAGTAAAAGTATAGAGTTTGCTACGAATAGAGTCGAGGGACTTTCTTTCCTAAATCCCCAAGCTGGGACAGGTCTAAAAGGCAGGATAAAAATAATCTTTAAAAAATCCCCAAGTGCTAACTGGAACATAGGAGTTGTTTAAAATAAATCAAAGCCCTCCCAAGGCAAATAGAACTGGTTTCATTCTTCAAATGCAGTCCTTATCTACATTTAATTTTCAGACAGTTTGAGCATAATCATAAGTCATCAGAAAATTAATATTCTTGCCATTTTCAAATTATTACTGTAGTTTGAATCTCAATGCTTCAACTTATAGGACATTTTCTATCAGCTGAACTGGGATAGAGGAGAGAGGGTGGTTATCTCTTTTTCCTACAACCTCACAAACATCATCAACATCTATTCCTACAGAATTTGGGAATCTTTCAGAACAAATCTGGAGTAAAGAAAAAGGAAGAAGAAAGTCTACCAAGGCAAGCAGCCTGATTTTAACATACAACCTTAACCTACATGGTCAATACCTAAATAAGTTGAAACCATTTATTAAATAGACTGCTTAATTAGAGCCTTTTCAATAATTTCTAAATCATGAAGATACAGGATTGAATATCTTGTTTTCAGTTTTAGAAATGTGAAAATAAAGTTCCCTATAGTTATTAGGTTGAAAAAAAATGTCAAATTATCACAACAACAGAAATGCAGATATACAAAAAGACAGACCTCTCTTATTTACAATTCTTAAGGTTAAAAATGTTATCAATTTAAAATAAAATTTTCAGATATTTGATCAGATTGGATTGTATTCATAATAGTACCCTGAATAAATCAACAATCTTGTAAGCAACATATCCTTTTATTCACCTAATAAATAAATAAGCTTGTTAAAACAAGCTTAAGATACATGGTTTATTCACCTTATTCTTTCACACATGCTGTGTGTGTATATTCTTTTTTTACATAACTATTAAGAAAATTTGAATGGCTCATAATTTTATCCAAAAATTTCATTTGCTTAAAAAAAATCAGTTAATTCACAATTAAACAATACATCATTTTGAAATAATCTTCCTGTGCATCAATTCTGACAGGATGTGCATCAGTTTTTTCCGTATCTTTAATGCAAATATTCTAATTATAATTAGCTAGGAAACCCTCTTAAATGTGTCTATCTTTTACTGAACTCAGTAATATAAATGACAGGTTAGAAATTCTCACTTAAATATTTTTAACTACTTCATACCTCAGATTCTTTGTCACTTAGAGATCCCAAGCTGCCAAAACTGTGGTTGGAACTCTCATTATTAGTTGAAGCCTAAAGAATAAATAAAAGAAAGAAAAGCATCAAATGTGTAAAATTGCTAATTGTAAATCAAATAATGCATCACTAATAGATTTCATGGTTTGAAAAATGAATGATTATACACACATACTCTGGTTATCACATGTGTAGAGCTGTGGAACAAGCAGTAACAATTGCAACTGTTTACAGAGGTCTATGTGAGAAATAAGATTCTATATGTCAAATGTAGTTACAATTATATTTTACACTATTTTTCATTATAGAAGGAAAATTGTGTACAATAATGATAATAGGTATAATGAAATATCATTTACTAACAATAAAAAACTAAGAGTTTAAAACCAACAATTAAAAATAAGCAAACAATTATGTCAATGAATACAATCATTTAAGGGCTAAGTAAATAAAAACATTTTAAGTTTCTTGTGAAAAACACTCCATAATAAAAGCAAGCTTAGTCTCACTGGAATTTTATCCAATAAATTGGGCAACAGGAAAGAGAATGCCCTCTCAACAACTACCCATGGTTCGGTCAGCAGTGAAGTCTCCACAGGGGTGAAATGCTCCCGGTTCGGACCGGCTCGGGTGAGTAGGTAGCAATGGCGGCGGGTAGTTCGGAGAACCGGTAGCAAAAATCCCTGCCCCCGCCCCCCATGCCCAGCTGAGCCGCGCGATCATCAGAGGCTTTTTTTCTTTTAAATGCCTCTGACAATCCAAGCTCTGACGATCCCAGCTGAGTTGCCTGATTGGCACAGGCAACTCAGCTGGGATCGTCGGAGCTTTTTGAAAGCATTTTTTTTACATGGTTTTACATGTTAAAAAATGGTTTTAAAAGTAAAAAAAAATTTGGCCACACCAACCCAGTCACATTTATTTTTTTTATTTTATAAAATTTGTATGACGCCCTATATCCGAGGACTCAGGGCGGCTCACAACGACAATCGACCAAGCGACTGTTAAAACCAACAAATATACATAAAAAATCAAAAAAGTATTTTAAAAATTAAAAAATATTACCCCATCAGTCCAAACCAGGGGACATAAATAGCCAGGTTTTTAATTCATGGCAGAACGTACGAAGGTCAGGGGCCAACCGGAGTTCCAAGGGAAGTTGATTCCAAAGGGTGGGGGCGCTCACAGAGAAGGCTCTGTCCCTAGATGTCGCCAGCCGACATTGTCTAGCCGACGGCACCGAGTAGGCCCTCTCTGTGAGAGCATACCGGGCAATGGGAAGTTGACACTGGTTGCAGGTGGTCCAACAAATAGCCTGGACCTAAGCCATGAAGGGCTTTATAGGTTAACACCAGCACCTTGTATCTCACCCGGAGAGCAACCGGCAACCAATGCAAGCCACGCAGGAGTGGTGTAATATGGTAGTATCGGGTACCTCCCGCAACAACCCACGCGGCCGCATTCTGCACCAGCTGAAGCCTCCGGGTGGTCTTCACGGGCAGCCCAGGTAGAGAGCATTGCAGTAGTCGATCCAGGAGGTGACTAGCGCATGAGTGACTGTGTGTAGGGCATCTCAGTCCAAGTATGGGTGCAGCTGGCGCACCAGGCAAACGCCCCCCTGGTCACGGCCGTGATATGATCCTCCAGACTCAGCCATGAGTCTAAGAGGACGCCCAAGTTGTGCGCCCTGTCTACGGGGGGAACACCTCACCCCCAAAAGACAGCGTTGGAACCTCTTGCTCGGCCCTAGATGCCGGTATCCACAGCCACTCGGTCTTGGCCGAGTTAAGTCGAAACTTGTTACTCCCCATCCAGATCCATACCGCTTCCAGGCACCGGGACATCACGTCGAGAGCATCACTGGGCTGGTTCAGGGTGGATATAAAAAGCTGGGTATCATCAGCATACTGATGATACCCCACCCCAAAACCATGGATGATCTCTCCCAGCGGCTTCATGTAAATGTTGAACAGAAGGGGCAAGAGGACCAACCCCTGGGGCACCCCACAAGTGAGGGGCCTCATGGCCGACCTGTGCCCCCCTGCCAATACCGCTTGAGTATGACCCGAGAGGTAGGAGGCGAACCACCGTAAAACGGTGCCGCCCACTCCCAACCCCTCGAGGCATCGCAGCATGATACCATGGTCGATGGTATCAAAAGCCGCCGAAAGATCTAATAGGACCAGGATCAAGGAATGACCTCTGTCCCGAGCCCTCCAGAGAGCATCCACCAGTGCGACCAATGCCGTCTCTGTGCTGTAACTGGGCCTGTAACCCGACTGGCACAGATTGAGGTAATCTGCTTCATCCAGGGCCACCGGAAACTGACGTGCCACCACGCTCTCAACAACCTTCACCAAAAAGCGAAGGTTGGAGACCAGACGAAAGTTGTCCAAAATGGTTGGATCCAAGGCAGGTTTCTTAAGGAAGGGCCTAACCACTGCCTCCTTCAAGGCGGCGAGAAAACTCCCTCCATCCAAGGATGCCGTTATCACTGCCTGGATCCAACTGTGTGTCACCTCCCGAGCTGCATAAACCAGCCAGAAGGGACACGGGTCCAGTATGCAAGTGGTCGCACACATTACCCCCCCCCATCAAGCCACGCCCACAGAACCGGAAGTAACAAATTTTAGATTTCACCACTGGTCTGCAACATACCAAAATGGTGCAAAAATGAGGACACACCCAATAATATCTTGATAGAAAATCCCACTCTTACATACCCACTCTTACATATTTGTACAATATCCCATTATCTGACACAAGTATGAAAGTGTGGTATTTGTATTATGATGATCAAATTATTTCATTATCTGCTCACTTTACTACTGTCCTAGAGAAACCAATGGAGATCATCGGATAACACACTTGCTCCTGTAGAGAAAATGAATGTCTGAATGTGCTTCCTGTATCAACATCATAGTATAGTATAGTATAGCCTTTATTGTCATAGTACATCATATATACAATGAAATTGGTTTAGCCTCTCTGGTGCAATCCATAACAGAAAATACAAAACAACATAAATAGTATAGAGAATAATCCCTATACAAGTAATTGGGGAAAAAAGACTAGTCATACGTTTCCATATGTGCATGGAGTGATTGTGATTGTGTTTAAGAGTCTGACAGCCCATGGATAGAAGCTACTTTTAAACCTGTTTGTCCGGCTGACTACGCTTCGATGTCTTCTGCCCGATGGTAGAAGCGAAAAGAGACACTGGCCAGGGTGTGAATCATCCCTAAATATCTTCCTTACTCTGCTGAAACAGTGAGACCTGGCGATGTCATCTAGTGGTGTTAGAGAGCAACAAATGGTTTCTTGTGCCGAATTGATCACTCTCTATAGTGCTTTCCTGTCCGCAGCTGTTAGACCAGCATACCATACTGTTATACAGTATGTGAGGACACTTTCTATTGTAGACCGATAGAAAGAAGTCATCAGCCATTTTTCCACCTGATTTTTCCACAGGACTCTAAGGAAATGAAGTCTCTGTTGAGCCTTACTAAACACCAGGGACGTGTTGCTTTTCCAGGTGAGATCTTGACTAATGAGCACTCCCAAGAATTTAAAAGAGGAAACCCCCTCTGTACAGCGCCCCTCGATGTACAGTGGGGCAGATTCTTCTCTGTGCTTCCGGAAATCTAGCACCATCTCCTTTGTCTTGCTAGTATTTAGATGTAAGTTGTTTTTTGATGTGGATACCTTCTGGACTTCTTCCCTGTATGCTGATTTGTCCCCTCCAGTTATAAGCTCAACACTGTTGTGTCGTCTGAAAACTTTATTATAGTGTTAGATGGATTTGAGGATATGCAGTCATATGTATACAGCGAGTACAAGAAGGGGCTGAGCATGCAGCCCTGAGGGGAGCCTTGCTGAGTTTCAGGGTGGAAGATAACAGAGACCCAACCCTTACTGTTTGTCGATGGTCCGTCAGGAAGTCTCTGACCCAGTCACAAATGAAGGGAAGGAAATTCAGGTCAGTCAGCTTTTCAATGAGAATGCCTGGTAAGATGGTATTAAAGGCCGAGCTATAGTCTATAAAAAGCATTCTCATATAGTTTCCAGATTTCTCAAGGTGCCTCAATTCAGTATGTAGAGCAGTGGCGATGGTGTCTTCTGTAGACCTGTTGCTTCTATAAGCAAACTGGTGTTGATCAAAATTTAGTGGAAGACAGGACCTGAGGTGTTGTAGAACCAATCTCTCAAAGCACTTCATCACTATAGACATCAGTGGATTGGGTTTATAGTCATTCAGGCTATTTTTGGCAGCTTTCTTCGGAACTGGAATGATTGTGGCTGCTTTCAAGCAAGATGGAACTCTGGCCAATTGCAGGGAGATGTTAAAAATCCTTGTCAGGACCCCTGTTAACTGGTCAGCACAGATTTTTACCACTTTCTCCAGCACTCCGTCTGGACCTGCTGCTTTGTTGGGATTTACGACCTGCAGCTTGAGTGGCTGGAGATTAGAGGGCCTTCGAGCTGGAGCCACAGAGACAGGTCTTTTAACCTCAAAGCGGGTGAAGAAGCTATTCAGCTCCTCCACCAGCAGGGCATCAGTGTTGGCTGTTTTCATCGTATTCCCCTTATAATTGGTTAGATGTTGCAACCCCTACCACACTTGTCTTGGGTTATTATCACCCCAAGACAGGTGTGGTAGGGGTTGCAACATCTAATCAATTATAAGGGAAATGCAGTATTAAAAGCTGCTGAAAAATTAAAAGAAATACTAAGATCACAATCTTCTTACCCTCCTCCACTAAAGTGAGGGGTTGTTGTTCATTGCATCTTTTTGATTGATACATACCAAAAGTATTTCTAAATCCACCTATATGATAAGACCTGAAAATAGCAATAGTACTTAGATTTATATACCGCTACATAGTGCTTTACAGACTCTCTAAGTGGTTTAAAGTGTCAGCATATTGCCCCCAACAATCTGGGTCCTCATTTTACCGACTTTGGAAGGATGGAAGGCTGAGTCAACCTTGAGCCCCGTCAGAATCAAACTCCTGGCTGTGGGCAGAATTAGCTTACAATACTGCATTCTAACCACTGTGCCACCATGGTTCAGGGTTCGTTGCAATCACACGCACAACTGCACACAATCCATATTAATTGTATAACGAAGTATCAACCCTCTGAATTTATTTTGAATACAGTAGTCCACATTCCTTTTTACCTTTGCTCCAACGCTACAGCTTCCCGTACTTCCAGTACTGCCACTCACAACTCCAGTAAATCTAGCCTCTAACAGTTCTTGCCTTCTTGGATCCAGGCTATGAAGCTCATCCATTGCACCTATAAAACATGTTTACTTCATTACACAACTGCAAATGATTTTATGTAACCATGAACAATCCTACTATTTCCCCCCAAATTTAAATGAAATTTTGCATTATGGAATATCTTTTTCCAGGAGAAATGCATGTGTTAAATGCAGAACACAAAGTTTCAGAAAAGAAAAAAAAAAGATGCAAATTAGAAAGAAGGAAATTCATATGAAATTCATAATACGAAATTCAGTAATTTATAAATCTTCAAATATATCAACAGTGGGAAATAGGCAATTGAACCAAAAAAAAGCAAGACTATAGAAACATTAAGTACATTATCTGCATTTTCCTCCATTTGTAGAAGATGTAGTAGAGATCTCTAGTCACACAAATAATAGTTTTTTTCATCAAAGAACTCCAAGGGCTTGAGATAAATAATGTTTATAAATTCTAGAATTTACTGACAAATTGAAAACAAAGTGGGTCCAGATGGAATCTATTCATAGTTCTAAAAGCATTCAAACACAAAATTGCTGATCTAACAATTTGTTCAAAATATGTTTTTGAGAACTAGAAAGTGATTAATATGTCAAATTTTAAAAAAGAATCCAAGAAATTACAGGCTGTTTAGCTTAAAAATAGCTTTTTCATTGTGATTCACTTAGTGGCTCACTATGCACTGTGCACTATGCACAAGTCTACAATTTGAGGCACCACAAATTAATGACCCTCCCAAAAATTGTGGAACACATCCCTAAATTCCAAATGTAATTTTTAATGTGAAGAAAAAGAAAAATAAGGCACAAGAAACAATTCAACATTAGCTAAATTTAAATAACGCAATGTCATATATCTCTCGTACTTCCAACTTAGATCTATAACTCAATACAGCAGTCTTACCTCTAATATCAAAAACTTACAACTTCAATAATAGATTACCACCACCCAGCACCAGTTCAGGGGGAAGGGAGGCAGAGAGAAAGATAGAGAGGGAGGAAAAGAGAGAGAAAGAGGGAGGGAGGGAAAAAGAGTGAGGCAGAGAGAGAGAGAGAGGGCAGGAGGGAGAGGGAGGGAGGGAGGGAGAGAGAGAGAGAAAGAGAAAGAGGGAGAGGGAGGGAGAGAAAGAGAGAGGGGGAAAGAGAGAGAAGGAAAGAGAGAGGAGAGAGGGAAAGAGAAATTATATTACAAAAGTTTTTCGTTTTTATTGTTGTAAGTGTAATATTTCAAAAGCAGAAAAAATGAAAGGGCATAAAAATGCATTTATCATATTTTTCTTAGAACAATTAGCTGAACGCTGCCTTGTTTATCATTATTTTAGGTAGTAAAACCTCAGTATTCAGGTTAAATTGCCATGTTGGCACTTTGTGATAAATAAGTGGGTTTCGGTTTGCAGTTTGGGCACTTATCTCTAAAAGGTTCACCATTATTGCCCTAGACCAGGGGTGAGCAATTGTGGCTCTTTTACAACCTGTGGACTTCAACTCCCAGAATTCCTGAGACAGTTGTCTCAGGAATTCTGGGAGTTGAAGTCCACAGGTTGTAAAAGAGCCACAATTGCCCATCCCTGCTCTAGACCAAGTCAAGTGCAAAAACATTAGAAAATTCCTAGAAGCCTGGCATTCAGACAAATCAGTCATCTATAGGCATAGAGAGATAAAGAAATCTACATATCATTCAAAAGAAGCAATCAAAGCCAAAAAGGAAACAGAAAGACCTAAACATCCCCTCAACAGCAATCAACACCCAGATGAGCAGAGATTGACAATAAAAGTAACACTAGACCAACAATCAAGAATTAACAATACCCCCATCAAGGAACTACCAACTCAGACAAACAAGCTAACAGTAAACAACAGCCTAATCAAAGAATCACTGAAACCACTCCCACCAATGCTGAAAGAGCAAGTTACTAGTATATAAAATGAAAGCAAAACCCACTCCCTTCTTGCATTGATGTTACTGGTGGTAATGAAATATCTACAAGAAAACAACCACATTCAGAGAGCATCAAGGACTCCACAATTATATTACATTAGCTTTATTTACCAATGGCAATCGCATTTAGATTTATATACTGTCACATAGCACTTTATAACACTCTCTGAGTGGTTTACTATGTAAGCATTATTTGTATACTTCCTCTAACAATCTGGGTCCTAATTTTACCTACCTTAGAAGCTAAGTCAACCTTGAGCCCCATCAGGATCAAACTCCAGACTGTGGGCAGTGTTTGCCTGAAATACTGCACTTTAACTACCATATTTTTCAGAGTATATGACACACCAGAGTATAAGATGCACCTTAGTTTTTGGGGAGGAAAATAAGAAAAAAGCTGATTGGCGGGTGGATCAGCCTCCCGTAATACCCCCAATCAGCTGTTCTCAGAGGTGACTTTTAGCAACAGGTTCGTTGTTATGAGCTCTGTGCCTTGCTTTTTTTTCTGCCTCTGAAAGCCTCCAAAACAGAGGGTTTTTTTGAAGCTTCTTTCAGAGGCTTTTTTTCTGAAGCTGTTTGGAGGCTTTTTTTTCTGAAGCTTCTTTCAGAGGCTTTTTTCAACCTCTGAAACCTCCATTTGAGAGGCTGGGTGGGGCTACATTCGGAGTATAAATCGCACCCAGATTTTCACCCTCTTTTTTTGGGGGAAAAGGTGCATCTTATACTCTGAAAAATATGGTACTATGCTACCAGTGGTTAAACATATTTAAACGTTATTTAAATAATGTTTAAATGTTACCAAGATCTATCTGAAAGACAGTACTACATTCTATATCATTTTTACAGGCCTAGAAGAAAATTCTTGAATGCTATGGTTCAAATGAGAAGTATCTTCCCTCAATAAATTTTCTTCCAATCATGATTTCTTCTCATTTCAAACGCCCACAATCACTGAAATGCAAGGCTCTAATAAATGAATCAATACTGCTTTATTTTTATGTATCTTCATAAAACTTCATATGTATCATTTCCTCTTCTGAAGCCCTCTAACCTTTGAATGTCAAAAAGAAGTAATATTGTGCAGAATGCATCCTACATATTCCAGAATCCTATTTTTAATGACTGTTTTTGTGTGTTAATTTTCAGCTAAATTTCAGCATTCCATGTACAAAAATTATTCTATCTCTCAGTATTTTCCAAACAGTATGGCTTTTTTCAAGAGATAATATGACTAAACCTAAATATGAAACATTTCTTATCAAATCAGGGCCAACATGAACATGAAACACAATGAGGTACTGGATTATAGTGCCTGAATATTTTTGTAATGAGTTCCCCCTAAATATTCACTTGCTGTAATAAAATTGCAGAAAGTAAGTTGTGTTACAAAATAAAGCCACTCTGTTATATGGTTAAGGCATCAGACTAAAAACTGTGAGGTTGAGTGTTCTAGTCCCACCTAGAACCAGTCAAGATGTTGATCTTGGGCCACTCACATTTTCTCAATCCTAGGTAGGAGATAATGGTAAAACATTTCTGAAAAACCTTGCCAAAAAAAAACTTTAGGGACTAATCCAGGCAGTCACTAGAAGTCAAAAACCGAATTGAAAGCACTAATATACTATATATCTATATATCGTATATATATATATAAAAATTAGCACATGCATGAAGCTTGATACATTAAAAAATGTTAAACTCCTCCTCCTAACACTGTTCCAGCAATCTAAATAAGTATAGTTGAGAATTATATCAATTTTCACAAGCTGCTAATGTAGCTACTCTAATATTATTTTACTAGGCCAGTGATGGCTAACCTTTTTGTCGTCGCATGCCAAAAGTGGGGGGAGTTGGGGGGGATTGCGTGCGTGTGTGCCCACACCCATAATTCAATGTGCTCCGTCCCCCCATGCATGCGCGTGTGACCCCCCTGCTTTTGGCACTCGATGGCATGGTGGGCCCAGTAGGCCCATTTTTTGCCCTCCCCAGGCTCCAGAGGCTTTCTAGGAGCCTGGGGAGGGCGAAAACGGCCTTCCCCACCCCCCCAGAGGCTCTCCGGAGGCCCAGAAACAGCCCGTTTCCCGACTTCCAATGGGCCCAGAAGGCCCGAAAATCAGCTGGCCAGCATGCTGGACTGAGGTAGGGCAATGCTCGCATGCCCACAGATAAGGTTCCGTGTGCTACCTGTGGCACCCGTGCCATAGGTTCGCCATCATGGTACTTAGGCTGTACAAATTTCTGTGTACACATCATGCAACAAATGAAAAGTCCATGCTCAAACCCAAGCAGTGCATTTGGTCTGTATGAGGACTAAAACGTGTGTGCTTTATTCAGGCTTGAACCAAAAATACATACAGGAGACCATGGAGAAAAAGTAATGGTTAACTACAAATGACAACACATACCTGAACAAACATAAAGGAAAACAAAACACTCAGAAGGTTGTGTGTTAGGTATGCTATGCTTGAATTCAAGCACTGCAATGGTGGCTCAGGAGAAAGAAGATATTGTCCCTCCTCCATTTTCAAATTTAGTAAAAAATTATATATTTTCTTAATTCATTTTTCATCAGAATTCAACAGTATCTGATTGAAGGCTGTCTGTCCTTTATAAAAGCCATACATTCTCCATGGCGCTGGGTGGAAAGAATCCAGGAGTGGATGTTGCTCTCTCTTCTGCCTGGAGACTGAGCGTGTCATCATTTTTGGGAACGCCTCCATTGCCTGGCTAGTCCCCAGTTTGGCTCAGACTTCAGCCAGATAAACATGGGTTTTTTTAGATTGATCAGAGTTCTTTACCAACTACTGGATTCGCGTGAGACTTTCCCAACCTGTCTTTCCTTGTAGAGCGGATCGCACTTTGGTCGTCTGACTTGTCTGCTGGTCAGATGCCTTCCCGACTGTCAAGCCGAGGTCCCTGCCAATCTCCTGAAGAGCGGAGGTGGGTCTGCCTTGTTCAGACCCTTGACTTGCCTGCAGGAGCATGGAGGGGACTCAGTCCCTGCCCAGCTTCGTCTGTGCACACTGTTTGCGGCTCGCGCATTAGCGCAGGAGGAGAAAGAAGCCACAGCGGCAGTTAACCTCAGCGGTCTGCCTGTCTTCCTTTCAGATTTCAGTCCTTGCCCAGATTCATCTGGGCACACTGATTACAGCCAGAGAGCTTAGCGCTCTTCTTGCTGAGCCACGGCAGCTGTCACCCAGTCCGGGTCTGCCTGCCTTTACCGTGTGCCTGCCTGTCATTGCCTTGAGGCAACATGGCAATTCTGGAGCCTTCCCACAGCAAGGCTCCATAGGACAGGGAGGTTAGGGAGCTTCCTCTGCTTCCTTCAGATCGCAGCCAGGGCTCATCCATTCGAGCCTCAGCTGCAAGTGGATTAAAGTTGCTGCCAGCACCAGAGGCACTAAGGCAGCCAAAAAAGACACCCAGAGACCTCAAGACCATAGAAAAGGAGGCAAAGAAACGGGGTGAGCCAGCTCCTCCTTCAGTGGGACTTGTCATCCCCCTCCCTTTGGAAAGAGAACCGTTGGGCAATTTTGAAAAGACAAGCCTCTCCCAGCCTCTTTCTTACCAAGCCTTGTCACCAGATGTCGCTGGTGAGCTGAATTTCCCTATTGACAGGGAAGGCTCAGTTTATGAGGTTTTTTTCTGCTGCAGCCTCAATGGTGCCTCATTCAGCTGTGCAGGGCCATTTTTCTAGATCAGGCTCCAGAGGCGACCTTTTGCCAACTGCAGCTGGCCTCCGCCAAGGTGAGGATATTGAGTCAGGAATTTCTGACCAATTGCAATTGCTTATTTCCTAGGCAATTACGCAGGGGATACCTGTATCGCCTCAGGAAATTTCTCATCCTTCGCCCCAGCATTTGCCACCTTTCGCTCAAGTTCCCTGGTCAGAACCCTGGGGGCTTCCTTCCAAGGCATCCTCCATTCAGAGTGGGGATTCCTCAGGGGAGGAAGAGGATATTATGGTTTTGTTAGGCGATGAGGGGATGGCTCCAGATCCATCACCCTTCACTGGCCTCTTTCGGCCTGAATTATTTCAGTCTTTGCTCCACAAAAACCGGAGTCTTTGGGGTCTTATCCTGTCCCTGAGACAGCTCCCAAGGCATAGGACTCCGGTTGCATGCTCTTTTCGGATCCAACCGTGGAGCAGGAAGTGGTTCCTTCGCCCAAGCTCTTCTTGGACGTTGTCCAGAGGCAGTGGACCCAGCCTGGATCAGGGCCTCCTCTTACAGGCACGGAGAAGAAACTATATAATGTGGCTGCAGATTTTCACAGGTTCTGCAAATGCCAGAGATAGATGGCCCGGTGGCAGCCTTACACTCTACTGCCATCCTTCTGATGCCATGGACTGCCTTAAGTCGGAGGATAAAAAGGCAAAAATAAGCCTCTGCAAGGCACACCAGGTGGCGGCCTGGGCAGTGAAGGCTGCCACCTCTGCTTCATTTTTTAACCATGCCTCCCTGCTTTGACTCCGCCAACTGCAGGTGAGGGTGGCCCCAGATGATGTCTGGTTTCACCAAGACATCAATAAGTTGATGGCAGCTGCTGAAGTTTCAGCTGATGCTACATTGAATGTGGCAAAGTTCGCATCTCGGTCCATTGCCTCTGCTGTGACAGCTCATCGCTTGCTATGGCTCTGCCATTGGCAAGCCAACAATAAGAATAAATGGAAGTTGGCATGTCCTCCCTTTAGAGGTAGCAAGCTGTTCAGTGTGGCGTTAGAGTCAATCCTAGTGGACACCAGGGATAGAGGCAAGACCATGTCCACTATGTTCAGGTGGGGGGAGCGAAGACCAGCTCCCTATTTCCGGTTGTAGCCCTTTCTGGCTTCTGATGTTGGGTCTGAATACCAGCAGCCCCAGAGATCATTTTCTAGTCAACAGAACAGACCATCTGACAGAACGGGCTTTCGAAACCGTCAACCATTTCCAGGCAAGCGACCCTTTTGCGGGGCAGGAGGTCGCCCCTTCAGGCGATCCAAGTGACTGCACAGCCGATCAGCCCATCGGCGGCTGACTCAGCCTCTATTTCCATCAGTGGGAGGCTACAACATCAGACAACTGTGTCTTCAGCACGGTGAGGTTGGGCTTGGCCCTAGAGTTCCTCTCCACCACCACCCCAGAGTTCTTCATCTGCTATCCTGTCACAGGACACAGTAAAGAGAGGACTGATGGAAATAGCCATCCAATATCAGCAGGAGATCCAGGCCATACAGCCGGTCCCTCTGGCCCAACAGGGGCTGGGATTTTATTCAATCCTGTTCCTTGTCCCAAAGAACTCAGGGGGGAGGGGTCAAGAGCAATTCTAGATCTAAAATGGCTCAACAGATACCTGACCCACAAAAATTCAAAATGCAGTCATTACAGCTAATACTGGAGAGCATCCATGGGGGCGACTTCCTTACCTCAATAGACTTGACGGAGGCGTACTTACATGTACCTATTCTGCCCCTCATCAGCAGTACCTCCGATTCTCTTACAAAGACAGACACTACCAATACAAGGCTTTGCCCTTCAGCTTGTCATCGGCACCTCGGACATTCACAAAGGTGTTGGCAACATTAGCAGCCCACCTAAGGACTTTACCAATCAGGTCCAGTGTTACCTGAATGATATTTTGATCCAGTCCTCTTCCGAGCTTCAAGCAGAGCAGACCTTGAGGACAATGATCCAGGTACTACAGGATCATGGCTTTTCAATCAACACCAAGAAACACCACCTTTCTCCGACCACCAGACTGCTCCATCTGGGGGCAATCATAGACACTTCCCAGTGTGTGGTCTCTCTCTCTCACCGGAGCATCAAGACAGCTTGCGGACCGTAGCCGGATGCATCCGGACAGAAGGTACAGTATCTCTAGCCCTCCTGTCACAATTACTGGGGAAGATGGTGTCCTGTATTGCCATCGTACCTTGGGCACGTCTTCATACCAGGACCCTGCAATGGTTCCTCTTGCCTTACCAGAAGTCAGGCAGGGGCAACTCATCCCTCAGGTCCGGGTCCCATGGAAGGTGCTTTTCTCCTTCCATTGGTGGTTGTCCCAGGCCCTCGACAGGGGGTGCCTGTTCAAAGAGCCCATCTGACCATCACGACGGATACCAGCCTCTTCGGTTGGGGGGCCCATCTCCAGTCATTGATGGCTCAGGACAGGTGAACTCAAACGGACCTGAGCCACAATATCAATTGGCTGGAGCTCAGGGCAGTGCACCTGGCTCTCAGGCGCTTCCAGAATACTGTAACCAGACAACATGTATTGATTTTGACGGACAACGTGGCCACCAAGGCCCACATCAACCGCCAAGGGGGGACTCATTCCAGGTCCCTCATGGAAGAGGCCATGCATCTGGGCCTCTGGGCAGAGAGTCATTTTCTGTCCATTCAGGCAGAACATATATCGGGGATGCAGAATGTGCAGGCAGATTGCCTAATCAGAGTGACAATAGATCAGTCAGAATGGTGTCTGCACCCCTCACTGTTTCAAGAACTGGGAGGTCGCTTAGGCATCCCAGTCCTAGATTTATTTGCGACCCCTTGCAACAAACAACTGCTTTGTTGTTTCTTCAGCAGGTTTCCATCGCTAGGGGCGGAGGGGGTTGACGCCCTTCACACCCCGTGGCCTCGGGGGCTTTTGTACGCCTTTCCTCCCCTTCCGTTGCTACCAGCAGTGATCAGGAAGGTCTTGGCGGAAAGGGCGGAAAATTTGCTGTTAGCCAATCATCAGCCCAGGAGACCATGGTTTGCGGACCTGGTCAGCCTGTCAGTGACCAGGCCCTGGAGGATACCTCGGGACAAGATCTCCCTCAGCCAGGGAGCCCTGATCCATCCGGATCCACAGTGGCTCCAGCTAACCATCTGGAAATTGAGTGAAGGGTCCTGAGACAAGACAACTCTCCACCAGGGTCATCCAGACCATTCAGGCCTCTAGGAGGCCATCCACCGACGGTGCACGATGCTACCTGGAAGGCCTTTTGCACCTGGTGCTCCAGGACAGACACTGATCCTTCTTTGGGATCGGTGGCTCAAGTCCTGGAGTTTCTCCAGGAAGGTTTGGACAAGGGTCTGACTCCTAATACTATCAGAAGACAAGTGGCAGCACTGTCTTCAGTCTTGTCGTGCAGGGGTCTACAGTCTCTCACACTACATTCCACTGTGCGCAGGTTTCTCAGGGGTGCCACTAACTTGCGGCCCCCTGTGGTCCACAGGTATCCTACCTGGGACCTGACGAAGGTGCTGAATGCCCTCACTGGGAGCCCCTTCGAGCCTCTGAGATCAGCTAGCCTGCGCTTCCTCACATTTAAGGTGGCCTTTCTGGTGGCAATCACATTAGCCAAACGTATTTCGGAACTGGCAGCCCTTTCAGTGAGGAAATACTTATGTATCTTTCATACCGGCAGAGTAGCTCTGCGGTTGGACCCCTCCTTCATCCCAAAGGTGAATTCCTGATTCCACAGGGTGTCAAGTTTCCGAAAGATGCTCTAATTAATTCATGAGCCATGATCCAAACTTCAAAGGAAATATAGTGATTTATTAGGAGCATCATTCCGGCAATACTCAGATGCACTCAGGGCTGACCCCACAAAGATTTACGTTCCCCTATGACCCTGTCTCTCCCCTCCTCCCTGGCCATGTCATAAATCACATTCTCCAATTAACCACTTTGGCTGGCTGTGAAATCTAACACCCTCCTTCTGATTGCGATCAGAAAAATGTATGGAATTCACTTCAGTTCTCCCTCCCTCCTGCTCATGACAACTTGAAAACTTTGCAAGTTGACACAGGGCCCAGGAATTGATTCTGCCTAACTTCTGTCCAGGGCCAAAACACGCCCTGGAGAAGAAATGGCACACCTTTGCATTTACATCAAAAGGACCTACTTTCTGAGGAGGATGGAGTCTTTGTTTTCCAGCCTTCGACGCTGGGACAGATCACTCCAGATGGTGGAGTGGATGGTGGATTCAGGCATGCATTGCCAAGGCATATGAGGCATATCCCTGCCAGTGCCTACACCCGGAGCGTGGCCACAACAGTGGTGTGGGCCACACAGGCTTCCATAGAGGAGGTCTGTCATGTGGCTACTTGGTCTTCTCCATCCCCCTTCACCTTCACTTCGGCGGAAGCAGCCTTTGGACGATGGGTTCTTCAGAGGGTCCACACTGAAGGGGTGATTGGGGACCAGGTTGCTTCCCACCCTTAGAGCACACCGGCTTTGGTAAGTCCCACTCCTGGATTCCCTCCACCCAGTGCCATGGAGAAGAGACGTTGGTCCTACCTGAACGTTCTTTCTCATGGCGATGGTGAAAGGAATCCAGCCCCACCCTGCAGCTGTCTGGTCCACAGGCCAGGGGAGGACTTATGTTTTCTCAGATTCCATGCCTCATCATTGCTGCACCTTTGCCAAACTGGGGACTAGCTAGGCAATGGGGGCATTCCCAAAAATGATGACACGCTTAATCTCCAGGCAGAAGAGAGAGAGCAACACCCACTCATGGATTTTGTTTGTTTGTTTGTTTGTTTATTATTTATTTATTTATTTATTTATTTTATATGCCGCCCCTCTCCGGAGACTTAGGGCGGCTCCTGGATTCCCTCCACCATTGCCATGAGAAAGAACGTTTAGGTAGGACCAACGTCTCTTTTCATGTCTTTAATCATATCTAGATTGTATTTGCAATAGAGGCCACCATGGTAGCCTTGGTAGTACAGGGGTTTAAGGCACCCTGTTATTAAGCTGGTTATTAAGACCAGCTGCCTGCAATTACTGCAGGGTTCGAATCTCGCCAAGGCTCAAGGTTGACTCCGCCTTCCATCCTTTCTAAGGTAGGTGAAATGAGGACCCAGTTGTGGGGGCAATAAGCTGACTTTGTATAAATATACAAAAGGATGAAGGCTATTGCTGAGCACATTGTAAGCCGCCCTGAGTCTCCGGAGAAGGGCGGCATATAAATCAAATAAAAAAAAAAAATGGTAACTTAATACCTTAATAATTTCTCTCTTAATACCTTATAACTTAATTAAGTTAATACCTTATAACTTAATTAAGTCTTTAAGCTCTTGTTTAGATTTTAATTTCCCTTCAGTGTCCAAAATGTCTTTATAAGTCACAATTTTTTCAAACTTCACCAGACGGATATGTAAACGTTTCCATCATTGAGAGCCATTCTGGGATTCTCAAATAGATCTTAAATTTTATTTTTCCCCATACAGATAATGGACGTTGGTCTTACCCGATACGTCCTTTCTCTGTCAGGAGGAAACGGCAGTCAGGATGGGGAGACGCTCCGTCTATGCGTATGGCCGAGTCTGTCCATCAAATAAGCTCCGCCCTCATGGGCCTCTCCAGTTATTCGGTGAGGGCGAAGGCACAGACTCATGGGACGTGTCTTCCTGAAATGAGAAAGAATTAGAAGGCCACCCACCCTGCCCACCAACCGGACTGGATACAGTAGGGCGGGGCTGACTGCCGTTTCCTCCTGACAGAGAAAGGACATATCAGGTAAGACCAACATCCATTTTCCTGAATGGAGGGAAATGGCAGCCAGGCTGGGGACATACCAAAGCTCCATGTCCACCAGGGCGGGTGAACTCCGGGTCCGGCTCTCCTCAAGCTTGATGGACCGATTGGAGGACCCGTCTGCCAAACGAAGCGTCGGACGAAGCAAAGGAGTCCACTCTGTAATGCCGTACGAAAGGACTAAAGCTGGTCCACGTGGCGGCCCGGCAGACTTCCTCAAGTGATGCCTGGGTGGACCAGGCAGCCGAGGTGGAAGCGCTCCTGGTTGAGTGCGCCGTGATGCGTTGTGGTACGGGCACATCCGCATGGCGGTAGGCTAGCATGATAGTGGCCCTGATCCACCGACCCAAGGTGGGCCCCGCCATGCGGGAACCGATGTTCGTGGGCTGGAAGGCGACGAAAAGAGCTTCCGTCTTGGAGATAGGGACAGTCCGGGCAATATAGATTTTCAGAGCCCTGCGGACGTCCAAGGTGTGCCAGGAGCGTTCCAAGCGATGCGACGGACGAGGGCAGAAATTTGGAAGAACGAGTTCCTGGGCACGGTGGAAGGTAGAGTTCACCTTGGTCAAAAACGCGGGGTCGAGGCACAGAACGACTCTGTTGTTATGAAAAATACACAGATCTGCTCGGATGGATAGTGCCACCAGCTCAGAGATGCGGCGGGCTGAAGTGATCGCCACCAGGAAGGATACCTTCAAGGAGAGAAAGCGAAGTGAAACCTGGAGAAGAGGCTCGAATGGAGGAGACATGAGGGCATTGAGGACCCTGTTGAGGTTCCAGGTGGGAAAGTGATGAATGACCAGGGGACGTAGGTTAGCCGCCCCCCGGAAGAAGTTCCGGATGATGGGATGCCGTGAGAGGGTTTCCGTTGATCCACATGCCAGAACCAAAACGATGGCAGCTACCTGGCAGCGAAGGGTGTTTGGTGCCAGGCCCTTCTCGAACCCTTCCTGGAGAAAGGTTAACACGTGAATGATGGTGGCTGAGGTTGGAGACACAGAGTTCTTGGAACACCACAAGGAGAAGGCGCGCCATGTGGCCTCATAGATACGAGTCATGGAAGGGCGGCGAGCGGCCTTAATGGTGGAGATGACCTGTGGTGGTAACCTGGCCTCAGTCAAGATGAGCCGCTCAACCGCCAGATGGTCAAATGAAGCCAGGTGGGGTCCGGATGGAGAAGAGCCCCGAGAGAGGTGCAGCATGGACTCTGGAATACGCCAAGGAGGCGCTACTGACAGGGACACTAAGTCTGCGTACCATGGCCGTCTGGGCCAATGTGGAGCAAGGAGAATGAGCTCTGCCCTCTCGTCGAGCTATTTCCGTATCACCCTGGGGATCACAGGGATGGGAGGGAATGCGTACAGCAGGCCGGGCGGCCACCGGCTGCGGAGGGCATTCATAGCCTCAGTCCCGGGTTCCGGGTACCTGGTGAAATAACGTGGAACCTGATGGTTTGTCCGGGACGCGAAAAGGTCCAGTAAGGGAGTCCCAAATCTGGCCTCTATCTCCCGAAAAAGGGATGGGGGGATGCTCCACTCCCCTTGGTCCACAAGGTTCTGGCTGAGGGCGTCCGCCTGGACATTAGCAGAACCTGAAATGTGGTCCGCCTTGATGGAGGTTAGGTGTATTTCAGCCCAGAGACCCAGTAGGCGGGCCTTGTCCATCAGGGACCTCGAGCGGGTGCCCCCCAACTTGTTAATGTGGGCCTTGGCTGTGGTGTTGTCCGTGAGGACCAGGACGTCCTTCCCCTCCACTAGGTCCTGGAAGTGAACGAGTGCAAGTCGAATGCCCGCAATTCCAACAAGTTGATGTTGATGAGGGACTTCTGGGCTGACTACTGACCTTGGGCCATGTGATGGAGGAGGTGGGCGCCCCACCTCGTAAGACTGGCATCTGTGGTGAGCTGGATCCGCACAGGTTCCCTGTAACAGGTGCCACAAAAATGGCACTCAAAATCCACCAGTGTAATGAACTCAGAACTGGGTCCGGGAGTTGCAGATGGACAAGAGAAGTGTCCCGTTGGGCCTTTTGGAATGGCAGTAGGAGCCACTGAAGTTCCCTGCTATGTAAGCGAGACCACGGTGTGATGCCAAAAGTAGACACCATTTTGCCCAAGAGACGGGAAAGAGTTAAAACAGTAGCTGAGCCAGTGGTAAGGCACTTGAGAGCTAAGGAACGAAGGCTGTCTTGACGGTCGGGAGACAGGAAAACCATGGACAATTCAGTGTCAATGAGAGCCCCCAAGTGAAGAATGCGGGTGGATGGTGAGAGGTGACTCTTAGGCCAATTAATAGAAAAGCCGTGGGCCTGCAGAGAGGCCAGGACAGTAGAGAGGTCCCTATGGGCCTCTAGGAGGGAGGAAGAAAGAACTAAAATATCATCTAAATAAAACTGGAGTCGGACGGGTTGAGAACAAATGTGGCCAATAAGGACGGCCATAATTTTCGTAAATACCCTAGGTGCCGAGGAAAGCCCAAAGGGAAGAGCCTTATATTGGTAGTGTTTACCCATAAAACAAAAATGCAGGAATTGGCGGTGGGCGGCTAATATGGGCACATGGAGGTAAGCCTCCGTTAAATCAACAGATGAAAGAAAACCCCCAGGTCGTACAGATTCAAGAATAGAGGAAAGGGATTGCATCTTGAACCGGTGATATATTATGTGCCGATTCAATTATTTAAGATCTAAAATGGCCTTCCAACCGCCTGAAGACTTCTTGACAATGAATAGATGGGAGTAAAACCCCTGACCCTGCTGGTGAAGGGGGACCTGCTGAATAGCTTCAATTTGGAGTAGGTGGTCTATGGCGGCTGAAACGAGATCATGTTTGGACCTGTCCTGGGAAACAGGACAGGGAAGAAACCGTGAAGGAGGTAGGGAATGAAACTCTTAAGGATAGCCCAGAAGAAATGGTGCTAAGCACCCAGGAGTCATTAGTGGAATTTTCCCTTGAGTAGAAAAAAAAGATAGACGTCCATCAATGGGAAGGGAGGAGGAGTGATTATCTGGGTCTCCTAGAGAAGTGCCCCCCCCCCGAGATGAACGTTGAGGTGGGAGCCTAGATCCCTGTCTGACCTGAAAGTCCTGCTGAGATCTGGAAGCAAAGGACCGCTGAAATCGAGGTTGGAATGATGAAGAGTCGGAGGCCCGAAAGGACTGGTACCTAGAGGGAGTAGAATAACGAGATTCCCTTCATCGGGAAGCAGGGGGAAGGATCTTACATCTGTCCCTTGTTTCAATGAGGAGTGGATCCAAAGAGGAACCGAAAAGATTGCCGGCTAAGTAAGGAGCAGAAGCAAGTTGCCATTTACTGCGCATGTCCGCCTGCCAACTGCGGAGCCACGAAAGGTGACGAGAGGTCACGGTACAACGTACACCTCTAGCAGAAAATCTGGTGGCGTTGAGTGTTGCACCGGCTGAGTATTCGAGAGCCGTCGAAATCTTATTCATGTCTTGGTGAGACCTGGAATTAGAGAGAGGAAGACGCGCCTGGAACTGTTTAAGCCAGAGCAAGGCCTCCCTGTTGAAAAAGGAAGCCAAATTCGACACCCGTATGGACCAGGTGGTAGCAAAGTGACCCTTGAGAAGTGTCTTCTCAGCTCACTTGTCTTCTGGCCGGAGAGAGTCTTCGGCAGGACCGGTGGGATGTGAAGTATTGGTGAGGGCTACAATGGGAGGATCCACTGCGGGCAGTTGGAGAAGGTCTGCTAGAGGAGCCGCCGAGTTGTAGAGCTGCTTGTCTAATCCGCTGGGACTAGGAGCAGCTCCAGGAAGAGCCCATTGTCGCTGGAGAACATCTGTAAACAGCTTTGGAGCCGGGATGGTCTCTGGATCAATGATGGGTTCCGCAAACATGGCCGTTGCAGGGTCGCTAAGAAAGGAAGTCCCAGCTGCAGAAGGTGGGTCTTCCAAGCGAGTAGTGGCAATCACTTTAAACAGGAGGGAATGGAAGACCTGAGGTCTGAACAGGCCAATGAACGAGGGTTGATCTGGACTTAATTCCTCATCATCCAACCAGGCCTGTTCCTGGAAGTCATCAGCCTCACAGACTGAAGCCTGGTCCGCTGAGGACTGGGATTCGATGCGGTCATGTTCGGAAAGAGAGTCCTCCAGATCCCGGGACTGGGTCCGTTGAAGAGCACATGGGGCTGCCGATACCGGGCTCTGATGAAGGCACTGAGCCAGGCTTTGTCTTATTGCCCTGGATATAATGGCCTCCAAAGAATCAGCCATGGCGGCCAGAGTTGGGGCCTGAGCCGGTGGTGGGGTAGCTTGATGTGGCACCGTATCGCGGCCCTGCAATGATAAGGAAGGGCCCAGAAGCATTTGGAACAGCAGCTGGCTGTCCGAGGCTGGAGCGCCAGGAGAAACAGCGGGAATGTCAGAAGACAGTTCCTTCACCGACCTAGGAGACCTAGCAGCCGTGAAAGAAGAAGTAGCAGGCCTGTCGATATCCTGCGGAGCCACTTGGGCATGCACCCTGAGGAAGGCCTTTTCAATGGCCTTATGCCTCCTCTGTTCCTCTTTAGAGGAAACGGAGATGGAGTAAGGAGCGGTGGTCTTCTTGCCCCTGGTTCTCTTGGGAGGAGGCGGTAAGGTAGAGGATCCCTCTAAGGGGTCGCTATGGTGCCGGCGTCTCCCTGAGGAGCCATTGTGCACCCCTGCATCTGACCGCATGGCGGTCACCATTTTGGAACAGTTCCGACAGTCGATCGCGGCAGAGAAAAATGGAGAATTTAACTCACAGGAGCCTCCCGAAGCCACACCGAACTTGAAATCGCCGATGGAGAAAGGCGTGGATACAGGAAGTCACTAGCCCTCCAGCTATTAGCGCGACAGATGGCTCTCGGCGAGCGGCCGCTCAAGCCGAGGCAGGCTGCTGAACAAAGGCCTTAGAAACGCAGCCAAGGCTCACCCAAACATTCGGGGAGCCAGGCAATGATGAGCCTGGGATAATTATCTACCAGCCGGTAGATACGAGCCGATCCCGGCTGTTTTTGATGAAGGAGAACAGTGTAGTCACAGAGGGAAACTCGGAGGCTGGAAGACACATCTTGTCAGCATAGATCGAGTCGAATAACTGGAGAGGCCCAGGAGGGCGGAGCTTATTTGATGGACAGACTCGGTCATATGCATAGACGGAGCGTCTCCCCAGCCTGATTGCCATTTCCCTCCATTCAGGAGAATAGTGAGTTTCTTATGTAGTGATTTTGAAAGTATCTGTGAATTTTAGTCTTCTTATACCATAAGGTGTGCCATCCCAGTAGAAGATATTGTCAAGGCTGGGGTGAAGAACAGGTGGGACAATCAATTATACTGTAGTGGAATTCAAACATGGACCCTAAGCAAAGGTCATGCAAAAGATACAACGGCCATATAAACACAGCAAGGAGAAAGGGGTGATGTGCATCAGTCTTGTGCTAATCGCCCTGTTAAGACTCCTCTGAATTTTGATTCAGCTGAAATCTGGAACCACCAAATGCCTTGGTTTTCAGTTTCCTGAATTGTGACCCAGTTGGAATAGCTGCCATCACAGTGTTTGTTCTGTACACAAATACACATATATTTCATGGACAAAATTATTTTACTGAACTTCAATACAATAATTCTTTATTTAGCAAAAGTTCATTCTGCAGCGCTTTTGTGCAATTACAAAAGAACATTCTAGTAGTTACTGCTTACCTATATCCGCAACAATCTCTCATCCTTATGGATAAACGGTCTCCAAAACCTATGGAGTAGTGTAATGATCCATCAGAACTGCCTGCCAGATCAGCTATATCCAAATCAAAAGGTGACAAGGTATTTTATCATTATGCTTTATATCCACAGGACCTTAAAGAGGAAACTGTCTCTCTGAAAAAGCAACTTATTTATAGCATTTTTTTATCCTGCTCTTCAGGCAGAAGTACTCTCAGAGAAGCTTATATAAAAATCAATGAAAAAAACTAATTCCTACCAACGGGGATATTATTTTAAGAAACATGACACAAAAAAGAAGAGAGATGAGGGAGAAGGAGAAAAATAACAAATCCAGGTTACAAAGGGAAATGTTAGTTCTTAAATAATACCAGCTGCTTATAGTTCAGGGAGAGGCCAAGCCTGAGGGAGGTGCTATATCTGCAAGACTGAAGAAATCTTTCCCTTCCCAAGTGATTTCTCTCCCTCTGAAACTAAAGCTGTTACAGCTGCTATGTACTGTAGCAAGTGGATGTTGTTTCGATTTTGACAATAAACCACTAATATTCACAACGCATGGTGGTTTTCCTGTCAGGATTTGCAACATTAACAGTTTAACATTACTCGTAATGTAGTTTACGAGTACAACACTCTTCCTTGGATTAATCCTCCTGATAGTTTGTTTTACTTAGCTGAAAATACAAATCTGTAAACTCTAGGAACAAAGGTGAAGGAGTACAGCGAAATGGGACTAAGATTAAATATTTAAAAAGATGGAACTCATGACAACAAATACGCCAATTAGCTTTAGAATTGAGAAGGAAGATACTGAAGTGGGAGATAGTTTCTGCCTTTTACAATAAACTATCAACAATAAAAGAATCAGCAGTCAAGAAACAAGCCACAAATTAGCACTTGGTAGAGCAGCAAAGTTGGTCTTGAAAAATATATTGATACCACAAATAATATATTCAGATACCATACCTACAAAAATCAGAATCATGCAGGGAATGGTTTTCCCTATGACATTCTATGAAAGCAAAAGATGGACCCTGATGTAGCAGGATAGAAAGAGTATTAAAACTTTTAAATGTATATAACAATGTATGGAGGAAGCAGATCTGGAGCTTTTCCAGTCAAGATTCAGACAGGTTTATAATACCCAACATTGGTTATGTTTATGGATGACCTCTAGATAGATATCGTGCATCCATCCTTGCCCTTCTAGATCTCTCGGATACCTATTTGATGACTTGGTATTTAACCCTGGGAGCTGCTTTTGAAGAATACTCAGAAGCTTCAACTGGTGTAGAAGGTGGTCTTGCACAACCTTGGAGGCTCTGACGTTTCCCCATATAACACTAACGCTGTGTGAGGTACAGTAGCTCAGAGCATGCTTCTCGGTAGAGTTCCAGATTCTGGTTATTACTCTGAAAGGCCTACATGGTATGAACATGGCTATTTTCAAGTCTGTTTCTCTGGATGTGTCTGCACATTCCTTCAAATCTAACAGAGAAGATACCCACCAGGTCCCTTCTCTTCAATACTGTGATCTTGAGATAGGCTTATCAGCATGTAGATTTGTTGAAATTATCATTGTTTACATGAGAAATTCCACAGATGCTTTCTCCACAAAAATGAAGAGATATGAAGATTTCTAACATTCTCAATGGCAATGTACACATATAAACCTATTTATTTTTTATACAGATTACAAACTTCACGTTGTAATCTGATTTAATTTTACTTGGGGCCTTAAGAGTTGCTGGACAGCATACAAATTTAATAAATAATTCATTCACAGGTTTATTCCTATTCTGAGCTAAAGATTATTGAATTCTGATGTCACTATATTTTCTAGATTTTAAATTTTTGACCATATCAAATATATAAAACTGATTCAAAACTGATACAAAAACACAACTAGATACAAAGAAAACAATAGAACATGTATATTTTCTAGACATGGATAAAATGATGCCTAAAGCTTTTGCCAGCTTTTATACATGATTTTCAAGTATAGTGAGCATTTAATCTCACATAAGAGAACAAGATTTAAAGATCACAGTAATTTTTGTTTTAACTATACAAATAATTGGTATAGTTTTCTTAGTAGCAACTGTTCTCGAAAAAAATTGTGTTCTCATTCACCAAAGATTATCACTGCAACTTTTTCAAAGCTGTGACAATTTCTGTTTTTACATTCTAAGAACTCAAAAAATCTTAGAAAGTTTCTTTGCAACTAGCTGATTCAAAACAAGAATTATATTAAATTACTTATGTCCAAGCTTCAACCTATTTTCATTGTAACATATTCTAAATGCATGTTATTGATATATACATATTAACATTTTCTAAAATCTGATTCATAACCAGATAATGTAGATAGAAATGGAATTTGAAAGTTTACTGTATTGTTTTGGAACATTTCCTAGCCATAGAGACTGAATCATATGTTTGTGCAGTTGTAGAATATTGTCCCAGAACAGCTTGAGCATAAATCCTTGGTTTCTGCTTTCATATCATCTGCAATATGAAATATTCCAATGTTCATTATTCAGAAAAATATTTTTTTCATAAGAACAGCTAAAAAATAAGCCCTAAGGTGCTCCATCTCAAAGTACAGCTGAGAAGATAATGTCGTAAAGCTATTGCTGCTGGGACTGAAGAAAAGAAAGCTACTATTTTCACTAAGGAAGAACATATCTTCCATGTCCCACAAAGCTAAACATTGACCTAGGTTCAATCCATGACCTTTGCCATTATTTTTGTATGTAAGATTTGGTTCCTTGCACTCTCTTCACAGCTGGTTATGTCAGGAATGAGAGAAGTGAAACAATTATCGTACAGACTGTAAATAATTACTGCTACATTAATTTACAAGAAAAGAAATGTAATTCCATTCTTGGAATACCAAACAGTATATTGTATTCTTTCCTGAAACAAAGTTTAGTGCTTCAAATGCCAAACACTATTTAAAAGTGAGTTCTCTTGTGCTCAACAGGGTATTCCAAGTTAAGGAAGGATTGAATATTAAAAAGAATTAGTGTAGACATTTTCAATTTTGAGTTGTAGAAGCAAATTTATATTTGCCCTCCCTCCAAACAGGATACATATTTAAAATGTTATGTACTATACTGGCATCCAGTTTTCAAATATCAATTTTTCCTATTTTTATATATAATACCGTGTTTTAACAGCCTTTCTATTATTTTCATGATTTTGAGTAGAAATTTATTGTTTATATCCCTTTCCGTTGGGACAAGCAAAAATAAAAAAATAGAGACTGCGGTGGAATGTAGTCTGGATTCCCAGGAGGGAGGGGCTGCATTCCAGAGGGCCAAGGGAGAGCAAACTTTAGATAGTCTGGTTGGGAGAGAGAGAGTTAAGATAGTTCTTCTCTAGAAGTCTCAGAGTGTATCTTTAATGATGTAGTAGTTGCATTTATTTCACAAAGTTTCTGTCTATAGGTGAGGAATAATAAAGGAAACTCCTTAGAAATAACTCTGCATGTCTTTCTTGTTTTTTGGAGCCTGAGCAAACCACAAATAGTAACCAATATCACTATTTCATGACAACATGTATAGTCACATTACTAGGCACAATTAACAACTTACCTCATATTCTGAACCAAGAAAAGCTTCTAGATAATGCTTTAAGGAGACTGAGTTATAGTATTCTAACCATGATAAAAACCATATTCGTAAAGAAATTAGTAGTAATAAAAGATAAGGAGGAAACCAAGAAAAAAGCATGTAAGAAAATTAAGATAGAATAAATAGTAACATTGTGAGCTTTTCAATTTCTTTCCAAGTATAAAAGAAAGCATGGCAAAAGTTACATCCTGAGTCCTAACAGCTAGAGTAGCATTTGTAAGAGATAGTCAGTCATCTAACATTGAGCCTTGTTTATCATTAATATATCCCTTTTCATCATAGATAGGGCAATAGGATGATGTCTTCCACATAGAGATACCACCAGGCAGAGGCAATTCCAGTGAATGTTTACAAAATCTTCCTTCAAAGTATGTGGTGGCAGATGGTCGGACAGTAAACAAAGGTAAAATCCTCCTTCAAAGAAATGCTGGATATGGTGACCCAATACTAGGAGGGGCTTCTATTTTTCTTATAATGGTATCAAGATGAAAACTTTGAAATTGTACCATCATCTCTACAAGTATTCCATTCAAAAAAGTTTATCTCTGATGTACAGCTTTAAAACTAAGCTCTCCTAAAGGGAGGCAGGGTGCCTTTGAAGTCTAAATCAGTACCAGGGCACAGACTAAACAATTTACTGATATCCAACTAGGATTCCATCCAGAGCATAGAATGTGTCTCTTTCTGAAAATTACAAATATATCCCTTATTGAAAATTGGTCTTTGTTCAATTAGCTTGCAGTAAGAATTACCCTTGATTTAGATGAAGATCCAGAAGTTCTCAGATGTAGATTTTCCTTCATATTATTACTGGGTGTTTTTTTTCTTGAACAATGTTTTCTCATTTTGTACAAACTACTATATTTTAGTTTGTTATGGGATTATTAATATTCATGAACAGCGGTGAAGGAAATCAAAGGGAATCAGCTGATAGTTAAAGGGAAAAATGGCTAAATAAATAGCTTTCCTGGACAGGGTTGTAGTTTACTGCACGTGAAGAAAATGGTACAAACCTTAGAAACCAAAATAGTTATAAAAAGTCTTAAACAGCTTGAGGTCAGAATACCTGGAAAAAACCTTTCCCCATATAAATCTGGAATACCACCTCCTTAAAAATAAACTATACGTTGACTGTTTACAATCTAAACATATGCCAAAATAATTTTATTTACCTTGGCATCTACCTGAAATCCTTGCATGATGCAATTGAACTAATTATCACTACTGTTGTGTCTGCTTTTTAATGTTTTCATATTATTTTATTTATATTCATGTGTAATTCTAATTCAATATTCCTCTCAATATTGCATGACCAGTAATGTAAAATTTACATTAAAATATACTAGACAACCCATGCCCCACTGAAACATTTCAGAGATATTTCCTTACCTAAATGACCAAAGAAAGGCAAAAAAGCAGTGGGAGTAACTTCCAACTTCCTGCCAGCTTCCCCATTGAATTTCATTTGCATGGAGCATCAGAAATCTTCCTTCCTTCCTTCTTCCTTCCTTCCTTTCCTCCCTCCCTTGTGAAAAGCTTGCAAGGAAAAAAAATCAGTGGGGAAGCCAGCAGGAAGAGCAAGTTCAAAGCTAGCAGGCAGGTAAATGACTACTACTGAGTCGGGGAGCAGCGAGATGGTATACATAAGGAAGGATACATATGGCTCTGTGAGAGATGTCACACAGGTCAGGTAGGATATATGGGGGTGCATGAAAGGTGCCTTGCAGGTTGGGGACAGATGGGCCACAAATGTCAGGAAGGTTGCCTAGGGATACCTGAGAATGTGTAAGAGATTTGGTAAGAGTCAAGGATAGTGCACAGGAGAGCAATTTGCATCAGAGAGGAGACACAGCGGGGCAGGCAGCATGGATCAGAAAGAGCATACAAGGGTGTGTGAGAGGTGACATGCAGATCAGAAAGGGTATGTGTGCAGGGGTGCACTAGAGATGCCATGCAGGTCAGGGAGAATACACAGGGGTAATGCAGGTCAGGAAAGGTGCATGTGAGTGTTCAAGAGGTATCATACAATCAAGGAAGGGATTGAGAGGTAGCATGAGGTAGGAAGATAAACAATGTTACCTCCCTCCCTCTTCCTCTTTCCCTTCCCAGAAGATAGGTAAGCAACTGGGGTTGAGCAGGGGAGGAAAAAAGTAATTTTGTGAGTTGTTGGGAAACATCACAGAAAATTAAAATTGACCATGTATTGCAGCAGGCAAAGAGCATTGAAGCCACAACTTTCCCAAATTTCATTTCCTCAGGAGGAATAAATCCCAACATTCTATAAGTCAGCCTATTTGAGGTACGTTTGCTGACAAAGTTTTGCCTTATGATGCACTGCTTCTCCCAGTTTAAGATTATGGACCTGATAGTTTTAGGTAGTACTACATAGATACAGTAATGTCCATGTATTGTTATTATCTAAATCAGAAAATTATCTACCAAGTTTAATTACTTCAATGGAACATTAACTATAAACACTGTTCTTCCTAAAAATCAAGCAAAAATTGATTCTTCAAAATCTTGGCCTGTGTTTTATTATCTAGTTTCTAAAACAAAACAAAAAAAATGATTTAAATACTTTGATAGCAATGTAATTGCATGCCATTCAGATCAAATACCAAATACCAGATCATAAGACCAATTGTCCCCAAAATAGAACACATTCTCTCATATACAAGAAGTATTCAAGGTTAAAAATTTATTTAGTTCTGACTCCAGGTTCTCTTCACTTAACTCCCAAATTTATTCTACAATGGAAAGGTATCCTAGATAGAACACACAACAGATTAATTATGGAGTAATTGCAATTTCTTTAGTATCCCAAAGACTGTTTACACTGACTGGACAACAATTCCAGAAGGCACTGAGATGCTGTTGCTTCCAGTTATCCATTCTATGATAAGTACCTCTTTCACCCACAGACATCTCTACTGGGACAGATAATTTTACCAAGCAAACATTTGCATGATGAATATGCTGTTGTCTATAACCATAACAAGAGGCCTATGATTCTATTACATCTTTTGTGACAAAGAAAATAACTAATTTGGATTTGCTGTTTTCTTAGAGCTACACAGATAACTTGGTGAAACCAAATCACTACATGTTTCTCCCAAGTTGTAAAAATTTTATCTGGAATTCTGGGCAAGCCAGTACAAGCTTGACTGTAGGTTTACACTAACCTGCAAAAACACTTATTACTTCCCAGCTTTGGAAAGCATGGAGCTGGAGTGATATATTTCACATACTATGTCTCATAGGAGAAGCCGCTGATTAATATTTATGTTCTTTGATCTTTGAAAGACATATTTCCAAAGGAAATAATTGTAACACAGGGTAGCAATGGTTAGGAATTTTACGTATCTCAAAGATAACTGCTAATTGGCTGTGTGTCAGGCAAAGAGCAGCAATCTACTATTGGCTTCTTCCCGATTTAACCCTTCAATACTGCAGTAATTATCATAGATAACTAATGAGATTTCTCTCTACAGTTTCTCTGTATTTTTTATTTTTCTTTTCCAAACAGATTTGATTAGCATATCCCACATTTTAAAAAATTATCAGCGAATACCTTATGAGCTCTTACATATTCTTGTATTGTAGAGCATCAATGCAGCTACTACACAGGTATTCCTCGATTTACAACAGTTCATTTAGTGACTGTTCGAAGTTACTATGACACTGAAAAAAGGGACTTGCGACCGTTTTTCACACTTAAACTGTTGCAACATCCCCATGATCAGGTGATCAAACACCTGGCAACTGACTAATATCTGTGACAGTTGCAGTGTCTCAGGGTCACATGACCTTTTGCAACCTTCCGACAAGTAAAACCAATGGGCTAGCCAGATTCACTTAATAACTGTCTCACTTGGCAACAGAAATTTTGGGCTCAATCGTGGTCATAACATACTACCTGTATGTTCTAAATTCTATACTGAAAAGCAATTATCTTGCTTTGGCTATTTTATAACCAAAGACTACCAAACACTTCTGGTCTATCACAAAATATAACGGTAAGTTTTGATATGGTGATGACACCTCAAATAAAAGACCTGTTCAAATACAGATCTACTGCCTATTAATGTAATTTCCTTTCTCTCAATTAGAATTCCTAGCGTTGAGAGCTGACCGTGATTTTGGCGAAGAATTCTGTCCTTCCATTTATGTTTGTGTTTCCTTGACAATCTTTCAATCTGAAAGTTACAATGAACTTTTATTCCCGATTTCTTTGCATTTTAAACATGACTACTATCGAATAAGCCAAATTGATCAGTAGGAAAAAAATACTTCATTTTTTACTTGACATTGAATGAGTTTTACTTTTTTCTGTTTAACGTGCATAAAATATATCAAATATTTCATACTGATAAAGACAAAAATGATTTTGTCCTTGAAGCGGAAGATTGTTTTAATTTTAAAAATTGTCAGAAAATGTTCATGATGACTATTGTGAGAACTTGCAAATGAAGGTGTATATTAAATATTAAAGTATATTAAAGTATTCAAAGTATAAAGTATAAAATGAAGATTTGTAAATTTCACTCCTAAATTTTAATTCATAAAATATGACAATTTTTGAGAATTATCCATTTATGTATTAAACCAAATTTTAAATGAATTGTAATAATTAGGGTTAATAATTTTATTATTGATAAATGCTTTTAATTTCTTAATGCAGCTAATATCAAACATCTAATTTTCATCTGGGCTCATGATTACAGGTAAATTTTATTTACTGATTGTAACAGAACAAAATTGCGTAACTATATAGCTGAATTGCATTAATGAACATAAAATTATATATGTGGGCATACTCACTGAAAAGGTCCTATTATCCAATGAAAAATGTACTTATTCCAAGAATTCGAGTATCCTAAGAAAATCATCCAATGGCCATTTCAGCTGTTGGGCAAATTTGTAAAATATAGATTTAGAAATCAAAACCTATTGAATGTAAAAACAATTTTAAGAGCCAATTATATTTAAGTAGTGGTCAATTCATGATAATTAGATCCAAGTTACCGTAACTGCTATATAGTGAATTATTTTGTTCACTTCAAGGTAGATACTATGACTCCTTCAAAGTCATATTACTACCCAGTTTCCCAATGTTTTCTTAATGGATAGGGCTTTAAACTAAAATTGGAAGCATATTTAACATTTAAGAAAATTACTTTTACGTTCTTGTTAGGCAAAGCAATCCATGACAATAACTGATGCAAAAGACTCAGGCTGGGGCATTTTTGTTTTTTTTAAGCTGGAATTTTATTATTTTGGTTATTATTTGGAGAGCCAGTTTGGTCTAGTGGTTAAGGTACCATGCTAGAAAGCAAAATAATGTAAAAATAATAAAATCAGGATATATATGTATGCTATATGTGTATATATGTACATGTACATGTATAATGTATGTATATTATGTTCATATGTATATGTATATAAAATTTGACCATATTTTATACAAAGGTGAAACACAATTATCATTCTGAGTAGGATCAAATGAAAAGAAACAAAATAGAATAGAATAGAATTCTTTATTGGACAAGTGTGATTGGATGCTCAAAGAATTTGTCTTTGGTGCATATGCTCTCAGTGTACATAAAAAGACAAGACACATTTGTCAAGAATCACAAGGCACAACACCCAGTGTTGTTTTTAGAAGATAAATCGTGTGTGTTACATACATTTTGGATGCCCAACTACAATTTTCTTCTTGCTCTAGTGACTTCCTCATCCATTTCCAAAATTTATTTGTCTGTTTGTTTGTTTGTTTAATTTATATTGCCACCTATTCACCCATGACGACTCAAGGAGGCTTACAGAATATAAAACCTCATTTAAAACAATAAAACTAAAAAAAAGAATCAAATAAATTAATATAATACATAAAATCACCCCCACCCCTACAATAACAATTTAATTTATTGTTAAATAAACAAAAGTGAAAATTACACTAATAGTATTCTTTTTGAATGTTTCAACTGCTTATCAAGAAGTAAAGTTTCTAACATAATGTATAGAATAAAAAAGAGCACTAGGATTTCAAATCTCTAGAACAGCATTATAAAATTTATGCAAACCATCAAGAAAAAGTAAATTCTGGCACCTTAATATGTTTCAACTGAGACCTAACTTTGATCCATGATATGGTGCTCTAAAATGTCCTAGTGGATTTATTCAATCCTTCCTTAACTTTTGCTTTTCACTCAGTTATGATTTACTGAAATATTAAGCTTAGCACTAGCTACAACTTCTCATGTTTTCAAATGACACTTCATATAGCCATTTTAAATATGGATAGCAAAAGCTATACTTAACCTTCATCTAAAAAAGAAGGGAAGCTTCCTGAAGAAACTATAATCTGATATCAAAACATTTCTATTCCTATAGGCAGAATTCAACTTAAACATTTTGCATATACACAATTCTGATGTATAGCTTTATCTTACTACATTGATTCCCACGTTCTTTATTTCTTGCTGTTGCTTTCTAATGTTGAATTTTAAATTATAAGTTCCTCAATCAAGCCTGTATTTTTACTGATTCTGTAAACATATTCTATAGTACAGCAGCATTTAAAGCCATCAGATTGTTAAATATAACTTCAAAAGATCTAAGGGTACACAATAAAATGTTGACTTTAAGAATTTAAGTAAGCAACATGAAAAACTTCAAAAATGCTGTACACTAACCTCAGTGTCTGATGGCATTCACCATGCACCTTGCTCTATTATTCTGAAAATCATGCAAACCAGGATAAATTTAACATTGTGTATTAAAATAGCACACCTATAGTCAACTATCACAAAGATAAATTCCCTTCACTGAAATTTGCATTGGGTAATAAGAGTTTAATGTGCTGACATCACAATGTTCTTTTATGACATTCATATCTTTTTGCTCTTTCAGGATTCACCAAATATTCAGTAGTCAGAACTAGGTCTATTAAACAATTCAAGATACGGTAATACAAACCGTACCACTAACTAAAAAGTTAATTGTCATAAAATTCTTATTATGGCATACATTTTCAGACTATAGCACAGTTGCATTAGATGAGTGAATTGTCTATCTTAGAGTATAATTTTTTTTTTGATTAGGAGCCACAGGGCAACAGACAGAGCAGGATTAGCAATATAACTCCAACTTTAGAGGAGGATAGTAACTTTCTACTTTAGGTCAGGTTGCTGGTCTTACTCAGAATTTAAGACTAAACTTCACAAAATCAGACATAAGGATTAATTCCAATTCAATACTTTTCACATATATATGTTAAAATAGAAGACATTATTATCAAATCTACATAAATCATAGACCTAGGTATATTAAATCATTAGATATTTAATCTGATTAACTGTATAATCCATAATTAGTTGAATTTATTACATGTTATACCTTGTTTGGTTTACAGTATTATATGAATCAAGATTAAATATTTCAGATTATAATTTTTCCTAATCATTCTAACTATTTGTCCTCAATTGTTCCCTTTATCTGACATGCTTTTTCTTTTTTTCTTTCTTTTCCTGTCCATGAGTTCTCTTTTATTCTACATGAGTATCTGGGACCTTATAAAAGGTTTGGGTCACAGCCAGTGGTGAAATCTAAAATTTGTTACTACCGGTTCTGTGGGCATGGCTGGGGAGGGGGGCGGGGTAATGTGACGGTGGGCGTGGCCTTTTTTTTTTAACTTTTAAAACTATTTTTTCTACAACCTCTTCAGCGAAGGGGTTGTTAAAAATGCTTTCAAAAGGCTCTGACGATCCCAGCTGAGTTGCCTGATCAACAGAGGCTTTTTTTCTTTTAAAAGCCTCTGCCGATCAGGCAACTCAGCTGGGATCGTCAGAGGCTTTTTTTTTTTTTTTACTTTTAAAAGCATTTTTTCGGCCGAAGATGTTGTAGAAATTTTTTTAAAAATTAAAAAAAAAAAGCCTCTGATGATTGCGTGGCTCAGCTGGGCGGGGGGGGGGAGGGATTTTTGCTACTGGTTCTCCAAACCACCCGCCTCCATCGCTACCAGATCGGCCAATCCGGACCGAACCGGGAGCGTTTCAACCCTGGTCACAGTTCCCCAAATGATGCTGAAAGTTACAATCTAACAGAAACATACTTACAAGTTCATATCTGTCATGAAGTTTTGATAAGTCTATTATAAGCAGCAGCAGCAATGGTCTTTCCATTGTTAAAATTGAACACGGAGAAAGAAGGAGAGAAAAAATAGACAGATACCTTTAAATTATGAATCTGGAGATTATTATAATTACTATGAGTACAATGGATTACAAGGAGAACCACTGAGTCAATCCTGGAACAAATAAAGACCGGTTCTTCTTTGTAGGGATGTTCAACAAGCAGGAACATATTCTGGATTTGTGATGCAAGCAAATGATGAACTAGAAAATTTGGCAAAGATTAGCAAGGTTCAACTAATTGACTAATAGAGTATGCTGGAAAATGGAATCATATCAAATAGGACAATTACAAACATAAAGGAAAAATACTGATTTAAGTGTAGATACTTACAATCCACCAAGTTTTTACAATAATCAAGATATAAATATTCGTTTGTACCAATAATCCAAGATCTTTGGTGATGCAATTCAAGTATCAATTGTACTGCAAACATATGGCTGCTTAAAAATATTTGTTTCACATGACAGAGCCAAAATCTCCTGTCCCCTTTTATAGCACAATAGCTCCACTTCCATGATCTGTCTAGATGTTTCTGTAACGTCTTATATGTCCATAGAGGAAATTATTTACTTTGGCCCTAATTGGCACAACTGTTGGCAGACATATAAACATCCCAACTAAAAGTCGACTTGTTTCTGTTCAGATTCAGAGGCAGAACCTGTCTCATAAATGCTATTAAAATGTCCATGGTACACACCCAAATGACAATCAAGTTTAATACTTCCAATTGTTAACAACTCTAGTTGCCATTGTGACCAGGAGGCTGTTTATCTTTCTTCTGAGTGACTTCTCTTCAGGAACTTCTAAGAAACTTAGAAACTTCCAAGAAGATTGCAAAATTTTTAGCAACAAGCTATAGATTTTGGAAACCATCTAGTTCTTCCTTCATGCTATTAACTGTTAGCTGTTAATTGCTTTAGGATTTTCTTGCAATTTAAAATTTTCCTTTTATAGTTATTTTGTTCATTACTGGTCTTTTACTGTGTTTGGTTTTGGACCATAAATAAATGTTGCACGGAGATATTAAGATGTTTTAATGTCTTACAATAATATTAAGAGTTATACAAAAATATTAAGCAAAATCATCAATCTGAAATCTAACAGTAGTTTTATCCATATTTATTTCTAAACAGTCCCCAATGAATAAAATTAAATTTCTGCACACACATAAACATAGCTAAGTCATCAAGATTTTCAAGAATGAAGAACTGCTAACTATTGGGTAAAATTGATGCTTTTTTTGTAATGGGAAAATATATCCTTATAAATTAAAATATATGTAATTTAAATTAAAGAACATTAATTGAAAAGTGACTGCATTTTATAAGGCATAACATAAGAATATCAAAATATATATGGCCTAATTATATTAATTTCAACCTGTAATTAAGGACCACTGGTAGTCTGCAATGATCCAAGAGGCGAAGGGGGGGGGTAAATATAATATAGAAGGTAATACGATCTGTAGGCTGTAATATATTTATGCTAAATTCTTGCTTTTTTTTCCTACGCTCGTTAAAAATGGTTTCTTGTAAGTAACATTTGTAATGAATCCCATTTAATGTTTAATACTAATGACTATTATCCTTCTGAACTAATTCTACAGCGTTTTGTGGTACTGAATTCTCCCAGGACAAAAAAAAAATTAAATCTATGAAGAATGAAAATATCTGCACACTTTCCCTCCATGCATGGCAACCACTGAAATTAAAAATATAATAGTCCCAATTTGTGTTCTTTTAACTAAGCAAAGATCATCAACCAAGCTAGCAAGCTTAAGGAACAAAGTTTAAGAGGGTGATAATCAAGAATTTAAATAACCTATGATTTCTTCATATCTACCAATGTTGTGAGAAATAAGCAGAGAGTCAGTGGTCCTCAGGCTGGCATCATTCTAACACCAGCTGCTCAGCTTCATGAGCTTTAAGCGCATAATAAAAATCCATTAAGTTACAATAAGAATGGGAAGAAAAAGCTACAGTTTGACCTTCTTTGTGTATAAGAATATGGAAGCATAAGACACTTATCATCCATACAGGAAATGGGCAATCAATTGTTTAGTTTGGCTTTATGCTTGTTTGCAACAAAGCTAATTATCAAACCAAGTTATGTCTGAAAGACTTCAAATCAGTCCCAAACAGGAGCCTAATTCAGGCAAGTAAAATTAGGAGGTCTATAAATTATTGCCAAGTCCCTTGTCTGGGGAGGCTGCCATAGTACTAGAAGCTGCATCTATCAAGTGTAAGAATTGTAGCAATGGAAAGTACATTGAGTAAGATAAAATGCATATTTCTGTGAAAAGAAATAATCACAGGATATATTTTAAATGTAAATGACTATACCCTTGTTTTTCATTAAGAAAAAAATATGAAAATATGCTATTCTGTAGATTCAAACTCTATACCACAATTAGTCAAAATTGTTTTGAGAGCCCATTCTGAGTTCCAATGTCATTATAATTGTTCATAATTCAAATTATGCAGCATCACATCAGTGAATTTGATTCAGATTTAAGTATAAGCGAAGACACTAACCATTCTATGTTCTATAACCTTTATTTGACAGGCAATTAGGTGCTTGTTTACAAAAAAGCAACCTGAAAAACAATTCATAAAATTTAGTGAGATAGGTTTTAATATTTTAAAGAGAAAACCATATGCCCAAGATATAGAAAGATTTTTCCATAAAAGGGATCATGCAAGTAGATTCATGTGCTGTATAACTTGGGTTTTCAAGCTAAATAACAATAGACTAACACACAACACACAATATACTAAACCATTAAGTATATCATTTACAAATCACAATGGTTGGGTTCACAAGACTCTAAGTCAAAACTAACCAAGTTATATATCAGCGTAGTGCACTGTATGATTCAACCAACTTCTTGCTTAAATAGATTTTGCCAATTCCTGAAAACAAATTAAAGGGATTCCTGTGACTCCATACATGGATTATGAGGTGACTACTGCAATATAAAGTTTAATAAAGAAATTTATCTAGTAATCACAACACAATAAAAATGTCAAAGTTTAAATTCAAGATAAAAAGATTTTTAAAACATTCTAAGATGCACTGATCGTTTTAGTGTTACATATTTTTGAATGTCAGTTGCAATAACAATAGTTAAATAAATAAATAAATAAACAAACAAACAAATAAATAAATAAAGTTTAACAATAGTTAAACCTTTCAACCAATGGTTCATTAATCCCCCCTCTTTTCTGATCAGTACTCTAAAAAACTGACCAGTACTCTAAAAAGCTTTACTTTGCCTGCACTCTTTTTTTGAAAACGTCTTTCTTTTGCAAGCATCAACTAATGTAGCCTGTGATGGCCTGGTTGGCTGAAGCCACCTCCGTGACAATTTGGATAAGGACAGACTTTTTCCTCTCTCCATCCCCTATGTTTGCAAAACAAAACCATTGTAAGTCCATGGGGAATGAAAATAAAGTGGGAGCAGCAAAGTCTTCAGATACTCATGCAATCTATGTGGATTTCCCAGTGGACTAGTGATTGCTTAACCACAAATTACTATTACTCTTGATTTAGTTGACACACCAAAATAACATACAATGTTATACACTATGGCCATGATGGCACACAGAGCCATCTCTCTGGGCACGCCAGCCATCGCTCATTGTTCTTTCAAGTTCCGGCGTACATATGCGCGCTAGCCAGCTGGTCTTTGCGTGCGTGGGAGCACCAGAAACTGGAAGAGCAGCTTCCTGACACGCATGCGTGCACTGGTATGTTGAGCTTCCGGTTTCCGGTGTGTGCCAACCAGCTGGTCTTCACGCGCACATGCCTGCCAGAAACTGGAAGACCAGGTGACCAGTGAGTATGCGCGTGTCAGAAACTGGAAGCTCAGTTTCACAGCGCACACATGCGTGCCGGGGAACTGCTTTTCAGGTTTCCGGTGCTCCCACATGTGCAAACACCAGCTGGAAGAGCAACGGGTAATGGCTGCGTGCCTAGAGAGATGGGTCTGTGAGATGGCACTCAATGCCAAAAAGGTTCACCAACCCTGCGTTATGGTTAAGAAAAAGCAAGTAAATCACAATCTAATCTGTGCTTGAGGTTCATATACCATGTTAAGGCTAACTAAAGCATCGCCTACTAAAGGTTATCCTGTGACCTTTGCTTACCGGATATACATCCTAGTCATTCAAAAGGACCCTGCAGTTATACCATTTTGCCATGTATCTGTGAACACAATCTGTGGTTCTAGTATTACAACATGTGGCCAGCTTCTAACCTCCAAACCAGACTGGAAATACAGGGCAAGTAGTAGCCTTTGAGAAATGTAAAGTCAAAAATTCCAGCTTTTAACCTGCTATTAATATTTTTTTATTTATTTTATTTATTTATTATTCAAATTTCTATACCGCCCTTCTCCTTTCAGACTCAGGGCGGTGAACAGCCAAAATAAAAACATCTATACATAACATTACAGTTAAAAATAAAGTTAAAATAATTTATAAATTTGGCCCGTAATTTAAAACTTGTCAATTTAAAATCAATATTAAAATTTTAAAACTAACCCTAAAATCAAGACAGACCGGCTAACAGAAAAAAGTAAGTTTTTAGGGCCCAACGAAAAAGTCCGGAGGTCGGAGACCACTCGTATCTCTGGGGGTAGATTGTTCCATAGGGTAGGTGCCACCACAGAGAAGGCTCTCCTCCTGGGGGTCGCCAGCTGGCATTGTCTGGCCGACGGCACCCTGAGGCCCTCTCTGTGGGAGCGAACCGGTCGGTGGGAGGCTATTGGTGGCAGAAGGCAGTCCCGTAAGTACCCAGGCCCTAAGCCATGGAGCACTTTAAAGGTGATCACCAACACCTTGAAGCGCACCCGGAAGTCCACCGGAAGCCAATGCAGCTCGCGCAGGAGAGGAGTCACATGGGAGCGCCCCGTCGCTCCCATAATCCCCCACGCGGCCGCATTCTGCACCAGTTGGAGCCTCCGGGTGTTAACAAAAACAACAAAATTTCTTACCATTAATTAATCTTTTCAGATTCTCATTAAAGTAAACTTAAAATGGTATTGTGGATACAATGGAGTATATAAGATGATGGTGCATAATTATTAACTTGGCTTTTTGCTTACATACATATTTTGTATTATATATGTATTATGTATGTAAATTTGTATTAAATACATATTTTGTATTTTCTCAAAGCATTAATATGGTTACATTTTCGATCTAGTGAACTACCCAATGACTGGGTACGTACAGCCTACTAAGTAAAAAATAAGTCACATCATGAATTAGTCATATAAATTATTTTCAATAATTTGATGTGTTAAAATATGAGTAAGTCATGAAATTGATTCATATAGGTTTAGAGCAGCACGTTTATCCATTCAAAGATGCCCAAATTCAGGAAACTTTTTAATTATTAATTACAAATTTACTAATTTTGAAATAGTGAAAGTTCCTTCACATATTTAAATTTCATTCTTTCTGAAATTTTATTTTGTAAATTTTGTAAGTTTACTCTTTTATTTAAAGAAATATTCATTATCACAAGTTGCCAAACAATATTTTTTAAAGTTTTTACAATTAGATACTGCCTAGCAATGAAAATCAACTTAATAATAAAAAGTTGATTCTCTTTGCTAGGCAGTATCTAATTGTAAAAACCTTTACTATTATCATCTCAAAATGCCAATAACTGAAGAGGGGGCATGTTTTTATCTCTCAGCTTTCTCAGCTCTCTCAGCAACTTGTGATTGGCAGATCAAAGACAATAAATATACATACAGAAATACAGGTAGTCCTTGACTTACAATAGTTCATTTAGTGACCATTTGAAATTACAACAGCACTGAAAAAAGTGACATGACTGTTTTTCACACTTACGACCACTGCAGCATCCCCAAGGTCATATGATCAAAATTCAGATACTTGGTAACTGACTCATATTTATGACAGTTGTAGTATTCCAGGGTCACGTGATCAACTTTTGTGAACTTCTGACAAGCAAAGACAATGGGGAAGCCAGATTCACTTAACAACCTTCTTACTAATTTAACAACTGCAGTGATTCACTTACCAGCCATGGCAAGAAAGGTCGTAAAATGGAGCAAAATTCACTGAAAAAATATCTCACTTAGCAACAGAAATTTTGGGCTCCACTGAGGTAATAGCATCCCTCTTAGCATCACAACTAATCTTATGCAAATCCAACATTTTGTTTGCAGACATTTAAAAACAGACACTAGTTCTTAATCCCAATCATAACTAGTTTCAATTTTCATTTTATAAAAATATCCTGAAAATATTAACATTTTGAAATGTTGAGACAGACCACTAGGACATCTAACCCTAACTCCTGCTCAGTGCTGGGCGTCAAATAAAGCATTCCAGACAGATGCTGTCTAGTATCAACCTGAATGCATCCAATGAAGATGTATCTACTAACCTTTTGGATAACTGGTCCTGCTACTGAACTGCTCTTCCTGTTAAGAAATTATCTGTCTTCTTGCAACTTAAATCAATTATTTCATATTCTGCACTCTGGGACAGGAGAAACCCAGTCTTGACTTTCTTTTATATAACATTCTTTCAAAAATTTAGGAGTGCTATCACATTCTGCTCGGTCATTATTTCTCAAATTTAAACATGCTCAGCTCCAATCTCTCTTCATAAGACTTATCATGTAGCCTTGTAATTATCCTTGCTGCCCTTCTTCTGCATCTATTCCAGCCTGAGTCATTAAAATATGACCAAAACAGAAATGATTTAATATGTAACATGCAAATCTAACTGTAATACAATACAGAGGAACAATTACTTCTTCTAATTTAGAAGTTCTTTTTTGATGCAAAGTAAAATTGTTTTGATCATTTTTGCAGTCACCTCACACTGCTGGCTTATATTTACTTTGCAATCAATTATTATTTCAATAGTAGTTTCTCTCATATTCTCTCATTTCATTACTAAAACAGGTTACTTTCTCTTTTGTACTTGCACATTTGCTTTGTTTCTTAAGTGAAGAATTATGCATGTGTCTCTTTTTAATTTCATTATGTTACTTTCAGCTTTTTCTATAAGCTATCACAATAATTTTGAATTGTATTAGTTATAGAAATGAGTACTCTTGAGTGGCAGGTACAAACAGAACAAGTGCAACATGCTCTATACGGGAATGTCCTTGAAAATAATAACAACTGGTCCAGTATAAAGCAGTGCAAATAATTTTGGGTACCCCAAGTCTGCCCATGTTACACTGTTGCTGTGCAAGCTGCACTGGTTTTCAATTTCTTTCTGGGTGCAATTCAAGGTACGGTACAAATTATCACTTTTAAAATTTGTGGGATCATCTCTTCCCTGAGGTTACCTGCCATTCTACCAGATCAAGTAATATGGTCCCATCCCTGGTCCTTTCTCTTATATTGTTGTTTTATAACATTGTAAGCCATTCAGAGTCTCTTGACAGTGAAATGGACAGCATATAAATTTAATAAATAATAATCAATATTACCAACTAGACAATGTGCCTGCTTGGTAATCTTCCCTGCGCTTTGGAACATCATTTCCCTTGAGATCTGGGCCTTCTGATAAACTCTCAAGGCCTATTTTTTCTTACAAGTAAAGGTATACAGGTATATTCAGCCATATAGTAGGGTACTATATGGCTGAAGTCCAGAAAAATCATTTATAGATATGAAGGTTGTGTTGTTCTGAGGGCATTAGGAGTTTTAGGCTAGTTCTATGCTTTTATTATTGTTTGTAAATTGCCCAAGATTATGTTGCATAACAGCAGGGTTATATAAATTTTAATAAATAAAATTTAAAATCACAATCCATAACATAAAATAATACCAAATAAAATTGCAGCCCGTTTTCACCAAAAATCAATAAATAACATTCATTGATAACCTTCCATGGTACTATGGGTATCACTGAACCAGAAGATTCACAACAATAAAAACAATATGGCTGTCTAATCTTAGATAAATACAGATATATGATAAAAGAAATACCGTCCCTTACTAATGAGCATTAAGAGAAATGTTCTAGTGGTAAGAGATAATAAATACTGGCACACTCTGCCTAAAACAATGAACAATAGCATGTATGTACACAGCAATTATGCCAAAATGACATACATGTGAGGATGTCATCATATTAAAGCAACCCATGTACTTATATCCTGATGTCTGAATTGTCACTTACATTTTTGCCATTTGTCCACCTCCATACAAATGCTCATAGGAAATAATTCCACCCTGCAGAAGACTTTCAAAAAGGGGATGGACAAACCAATAGAGAGGGTTCAACTAATTCCTGCCCTGGACTAGGTGAGCCATAAAGACAATTTAAATGGATGCGTTCTATAATTTTGTAATATAAGATGCAGCAGTTCTTACTACAACTTACAGGTTATAAATACCTGCTGATACTGTTGGCCATGCATAGTATATAGCCTTAATTGATGGAGACCACATTCCTTTAAAAACAGTGGCACTAACTTTTTGAGTAATCATGCATGGGATTAATATATATTAAGGGATCACCCCTCAGAATCCCAATTCTGACATTCAGTGAGAAAGTGGCCCATTTTGGACAGCATGATTTCATTTTCTTCACAAATCGAGAAATTAGTGTGGAAATAAAGCTCTCTGAAAGGCAAACCACTCATACCTTCCACTAACTTGCCCTCACAAAGCATATCTAAGTCATACAAAAATGCATGATTCTGAGGTACTTTAAAGGTGAGGACAAGAAGCAGTTTACCACCCACTTCCCTTTATACCTCTAAATGCTACCCACAAGAAACCTTCCTTCAAAAATCAGATAAAAAATACCAGGATTAAAAAACATTATCACTGGAAGACATCCTGTGACATGCCAACAAATAGAGTTGCAGGCCCTAGTTAAAAATGTACTGCATTCATAAAATTGTATCCTTGATATTTTCAAAAAAAAATTAAAATATTACCTCTTTCTCAAAGTCTGATATTTTATGATACTCTAAATCTTTACTTCTGCAATTAGTGAAATATTTCATATTTGTTAAGTATCCCAGTGATTTTAGGGAATGGCATCTTCCAATCTAGTCACCTCATGTGCTCTTCAAAAATTACAAATACTTAATGATTTTTAGAAATCCTTAAATGAAAGCTATGCTTTATATGTATGTTCATTTTTGTTGCATATAATCCTTGAATTATGACAATAAAAATTTCTGTTGCTGAGCAAGACAGTTAAGTGAGTTTTGCCCCATTTTGCGACATTTCTTGCCACAGTTGTTAAGTGAATCACTGCAATTAAATTAGTAACAAAGTTGTTACGTGAATCTGGCTTCCCCACTGACTTTGCTTGTCAAAATGTTGCAAAAGGTGACCACATGATCCGTGACACTCCAACCATAAGTATGAGTCAGTAGCCAAGCATCTGAATTTTGATCACACAACCATGGGGATGCTGTAATGGTTGTGTGAAAAATGGTCATGTCAGTTTTCAGTGCTGTTGTAATCTCAAATGGTCACTAAATTAATGGTTGTAAATTTAGGACTATCTGTATGTTTGTTTTATACAACTTGAAAAGTGAATGTAGAGTTTAGAGGGTTATTGACTGTGATCAGCGAGCAACTAGAAAGAATTACAAGTATGCTGCCCAATTTTAAAAATGACACAGTAAAGGCAGGCAATTATTTTTGTTCAATGGCCACTTCCTCTGGAAGTGATCTATTGAGGACAGCATGTCAACAGTAGGTGAGGCCTAAGAAAGCAGTGGGCAGGGCCTAAGATAAAAGTTGGGGTTATCTATTTCTAAACCTCCTTTCTGTTTCTCATGTCCATTTGTTTCTTTTTAATATTTTATTCTGATTTTCTCTGTATCCCCCACCCCACCAATCTGCAAGTTAGGACAAGATGCTCTTTTTATTGCCACAGCATGAAATGGCTGTTCGTAGAGAACTTTTGAATTTTAGAGAACTTTTGAATTTAGGCCAACATTATTACCATATACTTACACCTATCCATGCTGCCTGTTTTATGTTAATGAGTTTCATTATACATTGGTTATTGACCACAGTAAAAAAAAATATTTCTTCTTCTAGGACAAGGCCTTTGTTAAATTAATCTGAGACCTCCATATGGTCTTAGTTCTGTTGATTGTTCACCCTGTTCTAGTGTCACATTTTTTTCATAAGCTTTATTATTATAATGAAAGATGCAAGGGGAACTCATAGGTTTAAGTACAAGTACTAAAGGTCAGATGAGGGTGGATTAAAGTTCTCATGTGACATGGAAATTATCTTTGTATCTCTGAAGTAATATTTCTAGCTCCCAATGCCAGAGATAAACTTTAATGCCAGTAAATTGTCTTTTGAAAGAGTTACTGAAGCAATTACTATCCATGATGGCCTTGCAAGTTGAATTAACAAAATGAGAAAACCAACATCTCAGCACAGTAGATAAATATTAGGTACAGCAAGTACTGCAAATAGGAAATGCAGCCAGAAAATGGCTAAGGTCTATTTGTGTATTTCAAACAATATAAATAAGTAATTAGACAGGTTTATTGATCTAAAAATAAAGACTGACCCAATATTAAAGATTACTATACATATTAATTGAGTTAACCAGTTAGCCAACTGTACGTTAGCAGCAGCTTAATAAACCTGGTTCAAACTAATATATACAACTTTAGCTTTTCAAAGTTTAATTTCTCTAAAGAAACCAGAAAGAACCAAATGTCATATCATTCAATGTATATACATGATATAAATCAAACAATTTCAGGTATTTTCTATACTACCTTCATTTCAAACAGAGCTTAGCATTTTCAGCTTCCTATCTAGGAACGTGTGCAAAAATGACATAATTCATACACGTCCAAATGGGGGAAACAAGATAGATACTTCCACCATGTATGGCCAGATTCGAATTATTTTCAGATCAGACCTTTTAAGATGCTACTGACAAAAATACCAACAATTTTCTTTATCCTGTAAATGTATTTTGAACTGGAAATATCTAGTTCCTCAAAAACAATGTAATATTTCTCATATTTAAAGTTTATGTACTTCTCAGGAACTGCTTATTTTAGAAACACACATATACAACACAAACACAAACAAAAGGCAAAAGGCACTGAATTCACTGGAGTAAGCACTGTGGTCAGAGAGCTATCAAAACCCAAAAATCATGAATATGCAGTATTCATTCTTCCAATATACCATATGTTGTTGAATCAAAGTTCCTTTATATCCCCTGCTCACCAACATTTTAAGTAAAATTAATCATTTCATAAAGCAGTATAATTGCTACATCTTGTGGCAACACAGTTTAATGCAAGAAAGAAGGGGGGGAATGGACAAACAATAAAAAAGACTTGTTTGCACATAACCTTCATACAGATATTCCCTGCAAACACCCACAACACCCTGCTCTCTCACTGTCGTTCTGCTAGGAGAGGGTGGGGGAAGGAAAAGAGGGAGGGAAGAAAGGGGGAAAAATCGTCTAAGATGCAATGGAGAAAAGGGGGAAAGTTGCAGTTATTCTGCGCCCCGGATTTTAACACATCTCCCTTCACTTCTGCGAGAAACCTACGGCTGAAGAAAGTCTCTTCCCTGTATCAATAAGTGCGTCGATCTTTGTCTCTTTTCCACCATCCTGCACCTCCATGATGCCAGAACGATTCGACCCTTTTTTTCATTTAAGCAACAGCCACGTTCATCACCATTATCACCATCAGAGGAGGGGGGGGGGAGAGCCGCCTTTTTTTTTTTAATTTGCAACAAGAAATAATCAACTACTGGGGAGGGGGGGAGAGAAATTTGCAAAATTATTTCCCTTTTGTTAAAAAAAAACAACCAGAAAAGGAAAAAAAATCAGTTTAAAAACAAAGAGGAGGGTTATCCATGGAAGACCCCTTATTTGTCAAGGAACTGTTGGAGGCATTAAAATCTACCCTCTTCCTAACAAGCACCGAAAAGTGAGCGGGTGGAAGGAATTAAGTCGACCCCGAGGGGTGGGGTGGGGTGGGGGGAGAGTCTGGAATAAATGGCTACATTAGGGCTGGAGTTTTCCTGCCTTGGAGGGAGGAAGGAAGGGGGGGGGGCAGAGTCTAGACCTTCCACCCTCGGATGCAGAAGGAAGACATTTCTCGCCTCTTCTCGCTGCCCTCGTCGCGCACTCGGTCCCGGCAAGCCAGGCACTGGCCTCAGGCGGCGGCGGAGCCTGCCGAGGTTGCTGATGCTATTGACACCGCCGTGCCCCTCCCTCCCTAAGGGCCCATTCCCCACATCAGCCAGCCAGCCAGTCATCTTCCTCCTCCTCACCTCCCCTTCCCCGCCACGGAAAAACTGAGCCTTTTTGAGCGCTTTCCCTTCTTCGCCTATTTACCTTCCTTGAGCGGCGTGTTGTTATGGAGCAGGGAGGCCGCCGCTGAGGCCGCCACGGCCGCCGCCGCCGCCGCTGCTGCTGTCGCCGCTGCCGCCGCCGCCGCCGCGGAGCAGCCCTGCAGGCTCGGTGGGGACGTGGAGAGCCGGGACCAAGATGGCGGCCCCTCCAAACTTCCACTGCTACTTTGGACACTCATCAAGCTACTTTCTTGGAGCCCGGCGGCAGCCGCCGGGGGCAGCAGCACTTGGGGAAGAGGCGGCGCGGCGGCGGAGACGCGACCAGCAACCCGGCCGCCACTGCCACTGCCACCGCCGCCGCCGCGGTCATGGCCGGGAGTGGGACGGAGGAAGCGGGGAGCGGGGATCCCCGGACGCGGGAACACGGCGGCGGGGCTGCGGGGGAGGCCGCCGCGCGTCCGGGCAGGAGCTCCCGTGTCGTCCGACAGGCGGCCGAGCAAACGCGGCGTCGGCGTCTCAGGCCGGAGCAACCTGCCCACACCTCTGCACTGCGTCGCCTCGGAGCAGCCTCCAACGTGGAAGACGGAGGAAATCCTCTCTCCGCCTAACCTTCTCCCCTGCTAGGGTGCGGGCGGCAGGGAGGGGTCATGCGCAGAGACGATCGCGGGCTGGCAAATGGTGAGGGAACGGCGACGCCGGCGTGCCGCTCTCGATGCTGCTGCTGCTGCTGCTGCTGTGCATCTCGGCGGTAGCGCTGGCGGCCCCTCCAGCTCGCCTGGGAGAAGGACGGCGCACGCAGTCGGCTGGGGCACCTGCTCCTCCCCCTGCTCCTCCATACAGCAGGCCGTCGCGCCGCCCTGCGACGCGCCCTCTTTGGCCTGGTGGAGAGCGGCTCGGCGGCTGAGACGGTCCCGCAGTGCCTGGCCTGGCTTGCCTCCCACCCGGCGCGCCTCGCACGCCCTCCGTTCAGCGGCCGCAGCCGAAGCCGCCTCCTTGCTTGCTTTGGACCCACCGGGGGAGTCAGTCGTCGCCGGGTTGCCCGCGCGGCTCTCCCTGCGGGCAACTTTGGCAACTCGTTTTCCATAAAATGTGGCCGCCTCACCCTCACCCCCACCAGGGTGTTCAAAGTTGCTGTCCGCATGGAGGAGAAAGTACGTTCCAAGGGGAGGAAAAAACAAATCATTTTTTTAAATTTTTTTTAAAAAATAAACACAAAAAGCAGCGATGGGGAATCTTGCTTTTCCAAAGATTGAATTGCCTGGCTGTTGGATGGGACTTGATGTCCAGCAATTTCTGGAGGGCCCCAGATTAAAAAATGGGATTGTAGTACGAATTAATACAAGATCGACCCATGAATGGAGTGGCTATGTTCAGGAGCAATATACCTTTGAATGCCAAATGCTGTGATCAATAAAAGCAGGTTGCCATTTTCTCTGATTTCTGACGACCTGTAAAAATCTGTATGACAACTGCTAGGAACAGCATGCTAAATTAGACTTTGGGTTTTACCTAGTAGGTAGGACGACAATTAGAATCAACTTGACAGCACACTTTTTTAAAAAAAATCACCACCACCACCAACTATTGATCTCAATAGTTATTTAGAAGTATGGATATTACTCAGCCAAACTTTCGCCTGATAATTTAGAAATCACTGCCGGATGACTCTGAATAATCTGGCTGATTTTGATAGGGAAGATATGATTCTTGATCACATTGTTCTGCAATAATTAACTTGGAATAACAGCCACTTTTGCATTTTCATGATTCAGATTTTTACTCATTTCTGTGCCTATGTTGAAATGGGAAGATTTATTTATGTGCAAAAACTGATGACATTTTTCCTGTACCTATTAAAATCACTGAATACAATAGAAAATGGAACAAAAGGAGTTGAATATTTCAGGGGGATTATTTTGATAGAATCATAAAAAATCATTAAATGCTTATAATAACAGGAAAGACTTTGCTGAGTGACTTAAAAATAGTAATTAATATCCCTGGTAAACATTACATTGCATTACATATGTAGGAAATATTAGGGATCACTATGCAAAATATTCTTTCTCTAAAGCTCTCTTGCTCTGCCAAGCCTCAAATGACAGATTTATCCAAAGAAGGAAAAGTAATGTAACATGGGTGCCTTCGGGTCCCAAACCCAGTGGGGGGTTGCTACCGGTTTGCTCCGCCCACCCGCCCGGACAGAAGCGGCGCGCACATGCCCACTAGTGAACCAGTAGCAATGGGTTTTGATATCTGCCCCTGCCCAAACCATATACAGGTAGTCCTTGACTTACAACCCCATTTGAGCCCAAAATTGATGTTGCTGAGAAATTTGTTAAGTGAGTTTTGCACCATTTTACGACTTTTCTTGCCACATTTTGTTAAGTGAATCACTGCAGTTGTTAAATTATAACACTTTTGTTAATTGAACCAGGGGTTTCCCATTGTTTTTGCTTGTCAGAAGGTCACAAAAAGTGATCAAATGACCTTGGGATACAGCAATGGTCATAAATGTGAAGCAGTTGTCAAGCATCTGAATGTAAATCGCATGACCATGGGAATACTGCAAAGGTCATGAGTGTAAAAAATGATCATAAGTCACTTTTTTCAGTGCCATTGTAACTTTGAACAGTCACTAAATGAACTGTTTTAAGTCGAGGACTACCTGTAATGCAAAGATGTTTGAACTGTATTCCCCAACATATTTTTCACAGGGTCTGCTGGCTAGGGCAAGTTCAATTATCATACCTCATTTGGATGTTTAAATATGAGATTAGATTCCATCCAATGTTACATGGTGGATTTATGTTCACAAATCTTCGAAATATAGTTCCTCTCATTCCCTGTGCAATCTCGATGTGCACTCCAAATAAGCTCCCGAGAGTCCCCTGAACGATATGTGTGTGTCCAGGGAAGAGAAGAAGAAAAAATAATTGCTCTACCAATGAAATCCATTATGCTGTTAGAAAGAGAGTTAAATTGGATTTAAAACCAGACCACTAGGTCACAAAGATAGTTGGTTTATTTATGAGCCATGAAACTAGGGCTACCTGATTTGGGATACAAAAATCTGGATGGCTATTTTCTTTGCTACCATCTAACCGTAATCGGGGGTTTTGCGGCCAGATTAGTAGCAAACCAATCCCATTAATATTACTGCCACATTTTAGATCAACTGCAGTTTTTGGACAATCTTAATATGATAATATATAGCAATAAAAGAGCTGCTGATTCAGTTCTACAGAGGAATTATTTAGTCTATCATCTGCACCTCTATAACTGTCTGGTTTGGCTCTGCAACCAAACAAGACAGACACAGACTTCAACAGATAATTAGAACTGCAGAAAAAAAAAATTGCTACCAATCTGCCTTCCATTGAGGACCTATATACTGCACAAGTCAAAAAGAGGGCTGAGAAAATATCTACAGACCCCTCACATCCTGGACATATATTGTTTCAGCTTCTACACTCAAAAATGACGCTATAGGGCACTGCACACCAGAAATGACTAGACACAAGGACAGTTTTTTCCCGAATGCCATCACTCTGCTAAACAACTAATTCCCACAATGCTGTCAAACTATTTACTAAGACTATTACTATTATTCTTCTCATCCTTCCTATTACCTATCTCCTCCCACTTATGACTATAACCATGATGCTTGTATTTTTACAATTTATCTTGTTCTGTTTGTTTCCTGGTAATATTTGATTGCTTATTAGTAACCTATGACTATCACTAAGTGGTGTATCTTATGATTCTCGATGAATGTGATTTTTTTTCCTTTTATGTACACTGAGAGTATATGCATATGTGATTGGATGTCCAATCACACTTGGAGAATTCACACAATAAAGAATTCTATTCTATTCTATTCTATTCTATTCTATTCTATTCTATTCTATTCTATAGTCTAGATACTACTAGTATCTAGTAGAGATGAGTAAAGTAAGAGAGGTCTCAACTGATGTACAAGCTCAGGAAACAAACTTTATAGGCTACTGATGTTTTTTGAATATCCAAAGCAAAGCTTTGCCACTTATCACCTTGATAATAACAGCTGTTAAAACAAATTATAGGGCACACAGTCTGTAAAATTATCTTGATTGTAAACCTGTAGATTCTACAACATGTTTGTGATTTGTTGTCCACAATTTGCTTTTTGATCCTGTTACATATATTCATTTTCAGTTAGATTTGCCTTCTTTTTGTACAACCAGCATGAACCAGCCCATACTCCCATACAAGTAGCCCAGTCTCCCATGTTGGGGTAGAAATAACAGTTTTCCAGATATTTGGATGACCTACTAAATGAATCCATTCTAAGAACTTCCACATCTTGCTAAACTGCTAACTCCTATTGATTTCCAATACCATCCTGTCTGCTACATTCAGAGCCTTCTATAAGGCCTATAACAAGGTCTTCCATTAAATCCTTATTGACAACATGGTAAAATGTGGGCAAAACAAAATTAGTTTTAGGTGGCTTTGGATCAACCTGCCAAAAGTTCTCAGTTCAAATAGATTCTGTCCTTTTCATAAATGACAGGTGTGGGTATAGAGGTGATGTTTATTAAATGTGCAGATTAAGCAAAGCTGGAAGGAAATAGTTACTTGGAAAACAATTGACAAGGTGAAGAATTCACTAATAGAATACATTCATTTGTCATAACAGGTTAAAAAACCCTGCTATGCTATGTCTAGGAATAAATAAATTTAATATGCAGAAAACTAGCATTTCTCACTGCCCACAAGATATTTTCATGGAAATATTCATGGAAATATTTTATTTAGTTCTGGATGCAACTTTAGGATTTGGATATATTCCTGAATATTAAAATGGGACAAAGCCATGATCTTTAATACATCATTTGTAGGACACTATTTTCTCGTGATGTTGTTTGCTTTAAAATTTGCTCCAGAAGTATTTTATAAAAAAGTACAATATAGGATGAGGTTCCAGCTGTGAGAATAAATATATTCTGGTAGAAGCTAAAGTAAAGAAGAATATGATCAGATTTTATGACAAACTCTAGAGAGGGCCTGAGCAGACATTGAAATTTAAAAAGCAGTAATGTACATTCAGAATGAAAAAGACTCACCTACTTGGGGGAAATAATACCTGGAAAATGGGATGCAAATTGATCTAGTGAGAATAAGAGTAATCTGGAACACATCACCCCCAGCAAGTGGATATATTGAAATCCTGCCAAAGCACATAATAACCTTAGAATTCTCATTTAAAGAAAGAAAGGAACAAAAAAAAATAATAAGGGGATGGATGTAAGGCTTTTGCAAAGCTAAAAAAGTTGTTTGAAACAACTGCCACTCTTAGGCATTTTGATAGCAATAGCAGATAGATCAAATTGTCCTTTGTCCTTTAAAAAATAGTTTTTGAATAATGTATTCATGTATAAATGATTATTGGAAGTTTGTAACATGCATAGAAGTGTCACAAAGATGGAAACATGGACAACTGAGTTCACGCTCAGCTTATGGATGGGAAAAGTATTATGTTTGTGTAGTCAAGTTTTTATATATTCAAAGTTTGAAAATGGCCACAGCAAGCCTTTGGTAACTATGGTTAGAAAATGCCTAGCTAGCATATGTCTCAGATTTCACATAATGTTCTTCTCAGTTGCAATTGCTGAATTTTAATCCTGGTAAAGTTTGATGAATGTGGAACTTTGCCCAGTGCAGTTGATCAAATTAATTGATTCTTACATATAATATCCATGACTAAACTACTCAGTCATATTTGAAGTAGGTTTAAATTTGTTTAGAGTCACCACTATAGCTAGCCAGTGTATTGTCTCTATGTTCTGTTTTATTATGCATTATAAAGATTGGTAACATTTTTAGTTAACAGACGGTAGGAAGGGTGACTTTTTTTTTTTTTAATTTTGATTTATATGCCGCCCTTCTCCGAAGACTCAGGGCGGCTTACAATGTGCTCAGCAATAGCCTTCATCCTTTTGTATATTTATACAAAGTCAGCTTATTGCCCCCACAATCTGGGTCCTCATTTCACCTACCTTAGAAAGGATGGAAGGCTGAGTCAACCTTGAGCCTTGGCGAGATTCGAACCCTGCAGTAATTGCAGGCAGCTGGTCTTAATAACCAGCTTAATAACAGGGTGCCTTAAACCCCTGTACTACCAAGAAACTTAAGTTTCAATATGTTACATCCCAAACTGCTAATAGAAACTGGATTATATGATTCAGGAGGGTCATCAAGACATAAAAAAATACAAAAGGGAGACTCGGAAAGTCTTATATTGGCCAAACATGAATTTGAACATGTTCATTAATGTAAAATATACTGAATAAATCAACCCTAGAACAAAAAAAAGAACTGTTAGTAGGTGATGCAATATAATAACCATTATATAAAATGATTGATTATATTTATTCTAGCAGAAAACAGTATTCTAGTTTATTTTTCTTACTATATTAAGATAGGACAGTGAGATTCTAATTACAGGTTAGAATAAGACATTCAGGCATATTTTTCCTTAAACCTGGGATACCTTACAAAATTGCTTTAGAGAAACTATAAATTAAGTGTTCCTCTTCACCTGACCCATTTGATTGGGAGGTTAACATGTTGTACAAAAAAGAAAGGGTTGATTGATGTATCCACTATCCCCACAGAAGTTAGATTTTCCTTCAAATAGACACAGTTTCTTAGAGGTTAAAGTAGTTACCCACCCCACTGAATATCTATCATACAGACATGTGTTTAAGGAATTAACTAGTTCTTCCTGTTTCGGAAATCAAGACAGTGTCCTAGAGAGGCTCCATAACAATGGGCAATAAGAGCATAATCTCTACTGCCATTGTGATTTTTGCCTCCCTGTAACCTCCTAGTGGGGAGGGTGGAAAATGGACAGCAATGGATGGAAATAGAAAGGATCCACAATTGTGACAGTGTTTTTATGTTCCAGAAAAAGAAAATACAATCAGGTCAGATCAGATCAGATCAAAGGCAAATGAACCAGAAAGCAGTGGTTTCCTAGGATTCCTTAGGATAGCTAGGAGCACTATAAAACTGGCCAGCATTCAGAATCCAGGTATCTGGACTTATGATATCTTGCACTCAGCCTGTTTACAAAGATGAGTGAGTTAATTGGGTGAGGAGTGGCTGGATCATTGTGCCATGGGGGAAAAACCACTGAGTGCAAGATATCTGTAGCCTAATATGCTTATCAAAAACAGAGTCAAAAATCTTTTTAATAATATTGCAAAAAGTTACTGCTTTGAAGAAATAACATTAGCTTTAATATATATTCATATAAAGAGGGCGGGGGAGGTAGAGAGCTCAGTTGCCATGATATATAGCTCAAAACCTTTTTGAAATGTTGAACAAAAAATCAGGCAGAGACAGATAAAATGATTTATGGATATAGGATAATAAATCAGGTGAAACAAAAATATCCTTTGATAATTGTTCTGAAGTATTTTCATGCATTAAAAACTCATCTACATTTGTATTTTCAGAGGCAATTCCTGGATTCAAAAAGCAGGTGTGTTTTGTTAAGATCGTTCCTTAAACTTATGAATGTATCTTTTCTTTTATGTACACTGAGAGTGTATGCACCAAGACAAATTCCTTGTATGTCCAATCACACTTGGCCAATAAAGAATTCTATTCTATGAAGTAGTAATTCAGAATGGCGCTTCTGTTGATATAACAAAGGTATTTGTAACTTATTCCTGAGGAATGTGAGACCTGAAGAAGCAACAACAAACTGGATGAGAGGCCTAAAAAAGGGTGAAACTATTGTTAGAAACCAGTCTTGATTGGTTCCACAGAGATCAAGCTCAATATGTAGAGTAGAATACTAATTACTGAGTACTACTAATGTCAGGTTTACTTTTTTTTATTTTTAGGAAAGATATAAAAATAGTACCGTATCCTATCCCTTTTAAACTTAATATACATTAATATATGTATTAATGGGAATCAGAATCTAGCTGATTCTTGAGAGACTGTTGGAGAGTGAAATCAACATATATACTATATGCAATGTAAACTTATATGTAAAATAATAAATAAAGTCATTTCTTTTCAGAACTCATAGTGCTGTTGCTTCTTAGGAAAACAGTACATCATACAAAAAGCAAATTAAAGGTGGAAAGGAAGCACATTTTAACTAAACAGTAGGGAAAATGTATTAATATTGAGCAGTGTTTGACAGTCTAGAAAGGGAAAAATTTTCATTTACTTTTTAGATACTTAAGCAGTATCTAAAAATATTAATTACCCAGCTGCCAGGGATCACTTTCTCCGACTGGGTTCATACATTTTGCTAAGCTTATACCACATAAACCACATTATGGCTTTCACATGAATTCAGTTTCTTTCTCTTTTTCTCTATCGTGTTTTTTTTTTAAAATTTTACAAAAGCCTTCACATTAAGACATCCCCTTAGCAGGAGAATTACCTCTATATATTTCTGATGATTAACCCTCAAGGGAATCTGCTAATATCTGCCAATGATTAACTCCTTGTGAGAAAATATCAACTAGCTATTAACAATCAGTCTTCCAAACAACTATAACATTTTGCACTTATTCTCAGAAATTAAGGTCTTTTACACCGAAGAGCTTTTCCTGAGCTTGCAGCAGGAACATCAAGGACAAGCCTCAAATGGCTTAACTGTTTTTATTGCAGTAACAAGAAGTCCCAATAATAAAGCAATTCAGCTACTGCCAAATCCAGCTCAGGGTTTAAATCTCAGACTTCTTTTCCTGCTCTTGTGTGGTAATGCATTTCCTTCTTTCTTGACATGGAAGGCACCTGTATTGTGTTTTGAAATGAACCTATCTGGTCTTAGGCTCTTCATTCCAGCCTTGTCAACTTAAGCCTTCACAATGTTGTTTCATCTGCTAAAGATGCACGTTCATGGTTTAAATGCAGAAAGAAAGGAAGTGAAGGGAGTAAATAGAGGGGCTGCAACTTGGCTAGCTGAGAGCAGAGGAAACCCATCCCAGCTTGCATGGAGGAGAGCCTGGATCAGTGGTGGGTTGCCCCTGGTTCGGACCGGTTCACAAGAACCGGTAGTAAAACCAGCAGTAAAACCGGCGGGAGGCCCCACCCACCACCCTGGATGTCATCAGTGATATGCGCATGCGCAGAAGCAAGGCATGTGCGCAAGCGAAGCATGCACCCACGAGTGATCCCGTTGCGAACCAGTGGTAAAGGTAAGTAGAACCCACCCCTGGTCTGGATAGTAGAAAAATGCAAAAGTAGAAGTCTCCTAATTGTTGGACTCAACTCCTGATGACTTCATAGGCTTATCTAGCCAGTTTCCTTGAAAACAGTAGAGAAGTAATTGGCCATTGCCTTCATCCAGGATATCTAAGTTTCTGTTCTTGTTCAGGGTGTGGCATTTCCTGACAGTGTCCCTTTCAAGTGTTTAACCAAACATGAACTTATTTGGCTTCTGACTCCAGACATGGTAAGATGTTGGGATACAAGATTGTCTCTGGACTGCTATCATCAAGAGCTGGAAAGAGCTCTTGTTTACCTATAGAAGATATATTATAAATTAATAGATTGATAGAAGGGAAAGGAAAATGTACATATACATTTGTGTGATTATGTGTGGGATAATAGTTTGTGTGACTGGTATATTCAGAGGGGAGATCAATTTCATATATGCAGATATTTTATAGGCAGGCCATTTTAATAAATAGTTTCTTTTTCTGATTCTCCCCCTTTTAAAACCAGTTTGTAGCCACTATTTACACACACTTATTCAACCATAGGGTTATGGGGAGAGGGAAGCATACCCTAGCATTATTTGGGTTGGCTGGATTTGGCAATTTTAGGTTGACAAGGTGGAGAAACTGAGCATTTTGTTTGTGTTTATATCTTTCTTCACTTGAGGTGATTTAAAAAAAAACACCTCCAAATTGTTTATGTAATTGTTCAACAGAAGTGTAGTGCCTTTATAGAAACCTCCCTACTATTGGAATAAATAGGAAACCCACCCTGAAATGTAGCCCACCCTATAACTGAATCAAAAGATGCCCCTACTTTGCTACACTAAACCTAAAACTTGGTAGGAAGTGCTATTTTATATGTGGGTTGAATGGAAAGTAATGCCTCCACGTCCATAATTTGTTTAAATATAGAGATTGTAATAAATGAAGCCAGAAGACTGTCCTTGAAATGAAGTTTTTGTTACTTGTATCTACTCCATCATATGTCAACCTTTCAGGATAAACTTGGCCAGGAAACTGATATCATAACAAATACAAGAACTCTACTTTAATGATACAAGCTATAATAAAAGAATATTGAAGGCTGTTTTGTGAGCTGTCAAAATGCAGTAAAGAAATTCCTCAACTTTATAGCATAACAATTACTGAAAAATTTCAGATCTTGAAGGTTTCACTTCTGCTATCAGCATTCAAGGAACATATCTTATCAAACTCTTCCAATATTGAACAACATCAATGATGTATAGGCAGTTCTTGACTTACGACCAGTCACTTAGCAACTGAAGTTACAACAGACCTCCAAAAGCTGCTTATGACCTGGTTCCAATGGCCGTTGCCACTCCATGCAATCACATGACCACATTTTGGACATATGGCAATCTGCATTTATAGCTGTTTGCAGTATCCTATGGCCCCATGACTGCAATTTACATTTTTGCACAAACGAGTATACTTCCAATTTTCAGCAAAAATGCCCCAACAACAATGGGTTTGCTTAATGACTGCCACAAAAAATGGTTGTAAAGACAGATTGGTTGCATGATGACTTTGCAATCATCATGACTTAATGATCATAATGGCAGGGTTTATTATCGTCCTAAATTGAGGACTATCTGTAAGCCACACTTTCCTGTGAAAAACCAAGCTTCATAACACTTTCCTTTTGAATGAGCCACCAATTCTTAATCAGTTTACCAACATTTTCATGTCAAACTCATTGGCTTGTCACTAATTATCTACTTCATTCTTGATCGTGTAATCAGGTCTTCCTGGTTCACCATCTTTATATTTTTGGGCTCAGGAAAACATAGTATTCATGTCGTCATACTCATCCCCATAAACAATTTGCATTCGTGGGTGAATTTCAATTCAAGGAACCACTTTGGTTATCAATTCAATTGCAGTGTGTCGCTTAAGGTATACTGACAAGCACTTACTGCAAGTTTCCATGTCACAAACAATAGCAACACAATATTTTCTCATAGCGTTTTTTTGCCAACTGAAGTAAAAACAGATGTAAAAGACTCATGAAAGGTTCCATCTAGTGCATCAGTTGGCAATGTATAACATCAAAGGAATTGCTTTTCATTCAGCCCTTATAGATTATTGATCTGGTGTTTAATTTGTATGAATGCCCAAGAAGATTGAGATACATGTTATAGCAAATTGGAAGCAAGCAAGATGTATTTTTCAGCATTTGATTTTCTTCAGCATGTGTTAATAAACTGATATCAGTCTTAAGCAATTAGTTACCTCCTTCAAGCCTGTAAGATAGATTTTTAGCTTATCTTGGAAGTATCTTGTCATGCGCCTTAACGTAGGTACCATATATACTATGTTATCATAGCGTACCAACCATTTAACATGCTGAGGATCTATTTGAATTGTTAATAATGCAGTTTTGGACCACTATATTTTCTACACAAACTAATTTTACAAACAAAAACATAGACACATAAATAACAAATTAGGATTTTTTCAAAGGCATCCAAGTTTTTCAGCAATTATATCGTCCCATTTTTTGTTTCAATCAATGATTGTATTATCAAAAAAGTATAAGAGGGCCTTCCCCAATTCATGGGTAATTTAAAAAAACCTCCATCTTGGTATAGGTAACTACCATTATGAGAGCCAGTTTGGTGTAGTGGTTAAAACATCAGATTACAATTTAGGAGATGAGTTCTACTCCCATTTTAGGCACGAAGCCAGTTGGGTGACTCTGAGTCAGTTCCTCTCTCTCAGCCCTAAGGAGTAGCAAACCACTTCCAAAAATCTTCCCAAAAATACTGCAGGGACTTGTCCAAACAATTGCCAGAGGAGTCAAGGCTGACTTGAAGGCATCCAAAAACCCACCATCGCTCCATCTTTTATGCTCTTTGGTGGCGTTATGATTTATTTGTAAATCCAAATCCTATTAATGGATCTTCTGTAGGCATTCATGCCTTATTTGAATATTGAGTTGTTGCTGTTATTTGTCATTCTAATGTTGAGCAATTTCCTCATACCAGATTAATCACTGTCTTCCAAAATTGTTCAAAATTGTTACAAGTGAAAAGGTTTTCAGGAACAAACAAAAGCTTATCATCATAAGCATTGTTACCAAGATGTATGGAAAGCTTTATGAAATAACATATCTGCAAAATTATATTTTACATCATTAGTAAACTTATGGTAAAACAACAGATTATTCTTAATATGAAAGGAGAAACAGTTACTTTAGAGATACTGGTTGCATTTTAACTGCTGCAGCCATTAGTCCTAAATTGCAAGCCTTAAAGGTAGATATTGTCTTGAATTCTCCAGAGTTTGTAATCTGAGTTGGAATTAGATCTAATAGATTCACACTAGCTGTGTTTTCATCACACACTAAGCCAAAAAGCTCAGTTAAAGTATGTATACTGTTATTTTACTACCATCTCATCATAAATTGCCATTGGTTCAGATTTGATAAAGTAGTAAAGCTAAACTTACCATATTATCTAAATATGGAGCAAAAAAAATACAGTTTTTGCTTTATGGGAACTAGAATTTGGAATCAAAATTTATGGAACATTTAAATTCTGAAAAACCAGAATGGTTGCTTTTCATTTTACTGAAGTAATAGCCCTAAAACTCTGAATTACAAATAGTTAAAATGGTGGTGTGCATGTGTTTGTTAACTGGGCTGTGGGGCATATTTCATAATATATGCAAAGCCACTTTTAGGCCAATTTGTGAGTGAACAAGGTGAATTTTTTTTTAAAGGATACATTCACTTACCTTCCCTCCCTTCCAGGAAATAAAAACTTTCACAATTGATGTTATAAAAACTCTTTAATCTAATTCCTAAATAGACTTTAAACACAAGTTAATTGCTAAAAAAAAAAAGCTTTTTGCTGCTCTGGCACACATAAATTGTTTTGTTGTACACAGAAATTGTGAGTTTATGTTCTTACCTGAAGACCTTTTAACCTAGAATCAAAAACATATTTGTATGTGTGTATGTGTTTTAGCCCCTTCTCCCATCTAAATTTCAAGACCCTTTATTTTGGGAGAATAATTCTAGCTGGAGTATAATATATAACAATTATAAAAAGATGGATAATAGAATTCTATAAAATAAAACAGATGGAGCTAGGCCTTATCTAAGTTTGGAAATGAATCCGCAGAAAGGGAACCAGGAGAGATTTGTTCGAGGTGAATTAGGATAATTTGATTCCTAAACACACCTTCTTTAAGTGTTGTGTTCTCTTGATTTAGAATGTGGTCTGAAGTTCACTCTTCTATATAAAAAACAACAGAGAGATGGTTTAATGTTCAGTCTAGGTCCCAATCATGTTCCTTTTTCCCCAGATATCAAATGTTGAATGAATTCATCAACTTAATTTGGCACCATTTTTTTTTGTCTAGGCAATCCATTCCATGAATATTTCATAACATTTGTTCTTATAACTCCCAAATAGCTGTGCTTTGGAATGTCGAGTGTTTTATTGTCTGTAAAATATTGCTAAATGCTTTCCAAGTATTCCAACTAACAATTAAATTCTAATTCAGCTTCCTGCTGAAATTGGGAAGCCTACAAAAGGGAGCAATTTTGCATGCATGCTTAGAAGGACATACATATATATTTTATATACATGTATGTATATGCAAAACAGGCATTTGTCATGTTTTTCTACTTAACTGAATTCATAGTCCAAATGATACTAAAAGAGAGATACCTAACTCAAAAGAAAAGATCTGTGTCCATAAAACTAGGTTTTTCCAGAGGGACAATAAATATCTGCTTTTGATTAATTGTGTAATAGAAACTTTATATGAATAAGAATTCTGGTTAGCTTTGGAAATTGACACACTGAAATTCTACAAATGGCTTCAGCCCAACCTGATTTCTCTCTGCCAGCAGGAATAATCTAAAAACATCCTCAAATTCAAGCAAGAAGTATCTATTTTTGGATTGATTTGCCTCTTGCTTCTTCATGCTAGCTTTGAACTAAATTTGGTTCATTTTGTGATTTCACTCTTATTTCCCTTCCAGAAATCAGTTCTAGGGTTCTTTTCATTATAATTAAATTGAGGAATTGTTTATGTAAAGACTGGAACTCACCTGATTCAATATATTATTTGAGGTACATTCCTGGAATAATATACAAAAAATTTTTTAAAAGGGTCAACCAGACCCTGGAGACTGCCCCAATATCAATTTTGTGAATGCATTATGGACGGGCAAGAAGATAGTCTGTCAGTAAATACCTGTTTGAATCATCTTATAGTAGATTCAGGGAAGCTTGTGTGATAAATAGCAAAACCTTCCTGAAGTGCCAAAATATGATAGAAGGAAAAAAATTATATCTAAAGGGGAAAATATATTACCACATATTATATAAATTGAAAGATATATTTGAAAAAAAAACAAGGAAATGTACAGGGTGAGCCACTGAGCATTCCAAGACTTCAGAAGACATCTGGTAGCAGCTTTTTCAACTAATATTCATATTCTACTAGAAGTCTCATTCCCATAACATTTAATTGGGTATAGAAGTACATCATATGTCAGATATTGTCTGCATATGATGCACCAGAGACTAGAAGGGGTTAAGTCTTTACAGACATCACATATGACTATATCAGCCAATGAACTCTCTTATTGGACTCTTACCTAGAAACCACTTGGATATCTTCCCCTTTTTCCCTCTCTCTCATTTATCTCTCAGCGAGACAACACGTGAACTTCTCTCTCCTCTCAACATCTGAGTCATAAAGTTAGGGTAAAAATACAACAGGACGCCGTGTTCATTATTGTATGCCTATATATATTTGTAAATAATAAAAACAACCTTTTGAACCTGAAGCTGTATTGACCAAATAACTTCCTCATAGAACCGAATGAGCACGACCATCAATATATATCTGATAAATGGTAGCAGACAATGAAAAATTATTGCTCAGGTCTATGAATTTTTTTTTGTAAATTTTAAAATCATAGAACGATTTTTCCTTGAACCTGAACGAATTATCTTTACAAGAGATTGATGCATTAACTGTATCCTTAACAAAACAGCACCAATCATTATCCAAAAGACTAAAAAAACTTTCTATTGAAGCTACGCAGCAAGTACAAACCTCTTCACGAAAGGACCCAATTTTTTTTTCTCCTCTTCACCCAAACACTGAAAGAACAGACCCACGCTTACAACAACCTTGCTTTGATCTCAATTCTACTCCACCTCATGACTATCATGAAGGACTTCAGCCTTCTGAATCCCTTGTATGTTCCAACCCTATAACTTCAGACCAACTTTTATTTTCTCAAGCTTCTCCAAAACAGCATTTATATCAAGCTTTATATGCGACAGGCCTACTAAATGCAGGCTGGACTCCTCAAAGGACTCTTGAACTGTTAAAAACCCTTTCAACCTCACCAGACCTGGTAAGCGACATTTTTTTGCTTCAACCCATAGATTCCCAGACTGACTTTTTAAACACCCATTATATTAAAAATCCTCCCTCCCCACCTATTGACTTTATTGCTTCCAATATGGCTTCCACCTTCCCCGAAAGCATGGCTTCAAAAATGGCTGACAAAATGACCACCCCCACACTCCACCATGCGGTCCACAAAATGGCCGACAATTTATATGACCACACTTTAAACAAAATGACATCTACCACTTCAGACCACAAGGACTCAACCAACCCCCTTACCCCCATACATCCTACTACCCACCCCACAACTGGAGATATTCAGACTAATTCCCTACCTTCTTCATCCAGAGCACCAAGTTCGAATTCTCCCAATTTTTTTTTCAATTTTCAGAATTTTTCTATTTTTGCCACCGCTGCAGACCTCCCCATCTATACTGCTGCAGCTGCAGCAGCTGCAAATATTTCTACTGATACCAATATTGTCTCCAATGTAAAAAGATCCTTTTCAGTCTTTGCAGCCGCCGCCTTGCTCCCCTCTTATCGCTGCTGCCGCTGCCGCTGCCGCCTCCAACACTACAGATGCCCTGTCCAAACAACAAATTCACACGATTTTTGCAGCCTTTGCATCAAAAGCCAACCTACTTTCTACAGCAGCCAACGCTATCACAGCAGCTCTTCCGAATCAAACTACAACCACCTCCATTATTCCTCCTATCATTGAATCACCTACAACATCTTCTCTCACACCAAACAACTCCAATCAACAATCCAACGTTCAATTACCTTTCTCTGCTGACAGTAATTCATTTCAGCTTTCTATTACTGTAAAATGTAATGATTTAAATATTGAAACTAATAATTCTTTGTCTTTATCTACTAATGTAAATTTATCTTTAGAAATTGAAACTGTTTTGCAACATTTTAAACAACATGGCCCATTACCTTTATCACCAAACTTCAAAAAATTACAAACCTCAGGTAATAATTTCCCTACTTGGGAACAAGAAACTCATTTACATCTTTTGAGAGAAGACACATTTCTTATAATTGAATGTCCCCCTAATAAACCTTGGTCATCTGACTTAACTTTTCTTCACAATAATATTTATGCCACTCTTATGTCAACTTTAGAAAGTGATATTGTTCATTCTATACCTACAGGTTTTACTGCATAAGAACTATGGCAATACTTACAAAAACATTACAACAAACCCTCGCCTGCAACTATCACTACTCTTGCCGGTAACTTTTATAGCACCATATATAAACCTGGCACATCTATGGCCAAACATCTTTTCCACCTCGAATCCATGCGAAAACAACTGATTCAACGCAATCATCCTGTACCTGAAATTGCCATGATTGGTATATTTTCAATTCTATTAAACACATCCCTGGTTGGTCAGGATTCATTAATAGTCTCCACTCCTTACCCCCCCCCCCACCTGTACACCATTGCTGAAATCAAATCCAAATCAATAGATGAAGATAGACGACTCTATTATACTGATAGATACCCTACTTCTTTTGACCACCCTTTTTACCCTAAACATGATTCCCATCCTTCACATTCTTCACACAAACCCTTCTACCAAAACTGGCAGAAACACCCCTCTCAATATCAACATAATTTTAATTATTGTAACTATAGAGAACATTATCATACCTACAACTCCTATCCTCCACACGGTGACAACACCACCCACACTCATGATACAAGGGGATACACCCCTACAGACAAGACTAACAAAAGAAATCACACTATCAAAGAACATACTGAACCTAAAAGATCCATGCCCACTGAATTTTACATTAGAAAGGGTTCCACACACAAAGATCATAAAGACAGAAGGGGACAACATACTGAACAATCTATATATTCTAACTCCGAATCCCAAACATTTGGTATCTTTCCCAACACCCAACAATACCTGCGTGACACCACGCACCTATGGGCCATCGATTCTGGAAGCATACACCATACCACCAATAACAAATCCATATTATATGATATTCACCCAACCAATATTTCTATTACAGCAGCAAAGGTACTTCCAATACAGTTGAATATGAAGGATCTATCTTTATACCCGGTATAGGGAACATTAATCAAGTAGTCTATACCTTTGGCCACAATATTTTGAGTACTTCAAAATTAGGTAAAATCGGTTTTAAAGTATCTCTTGATGATCAACATGGTTTTATAAAATCCAAACATGATAACACTATTGTTGCTAATATTTCTGTCATTAATGATTTACCTTTCCTTATTCCAGATTCCTTTACATCATCCTCATCCATGACTCAACTACCTCAATCCTTATCGAGACCTGACCCTGACAATCATCCCGACCATACCCGACACCCAACACGAAGGTAACACACCTCACCATACCAATACACATGACACTTCACACTCACATAACGACCAACACACTGCACCACACCTCTCTCCAACTTCACCCACATCACAAAACCTACGAAACTCGAAAACAAAAATTCAAACTCATATAGGTGAACCTTTACACGATAATTGTGCCCATTTATTACACAGACGTTTAGCACATGCCAATACTGTTGCTGTAAACAATACTCAAAATTTCTCCAAAGGCATATGCACTAAGGATTGCCCTATCCAACTTGACTGTGAGATTTGTAAAGCTGCAAAATCAAAGGCAGCCCCAATTCTCCACACCCGCACCAGATGATCAAAACACATATACGAATTGGTACATGTTGACATTGTAGGCCTCTTTCCCACTTTCTTTGGGCAAACGCAAATAGTTTTTGAACTTAGTCGATGACTTCAGTCGTTTCGGACATATCTATACCCTACTGAAAAATCTCAAGTCTTTCAAAGAAATAAAAAATTTTTACACTCTCATACAAACCCAACACAACATCAAATTAAAGAAAATTCAAACAGATTATGGAGCCGAATTCACATCTGTACAATTTCAAAACTGGATTGACTCCAAAGGCATTAGACACTACAAAACATCTCCTTTTACCCCCCAGCAGAATGGGATTTGTGAAAGAAAAAATGGAATATTACAGACCATGATGCGCAGCGTCATGTTAGATGCTGATGTACCCCCTAGCTATTGGACAGAAGCCCTTGCATATGTCAACTACACTTTTAACCACACATGGAATAAGGTTATTAACCAAACGCCCTATTTTCTTGTATATGGCACTTAACCACACTTCACACATCTTTGCATTTTTGGCTGCTATGCATACGTCAATATCCCCAAACCACTCAGACAGAAGGGGAATGAGGTGTCCAAAAAATTACGTTTCATAGGATATGCACCAGGTTCGAAAGCATATCGATTCATAAAAAACAACAACACAGTAATAATTTCCCGTGCAGCCACATTCATAGAAAACCACAACTGGACCAAAATACACTCAAATGACTCATACGTATTAACCCAAGAAACAAATACATCAGATACACCACAGAGATTTCAACATGTACAAACAACAACACCAAAAGTTACACCATGAACAAACAACACAGATACACAACTACCAATCAGAAAATCCAAACGAATTACACAAGGCATCCCACCTAAAAGGTTTGACGTGAACAATGTGACACAGACAAACCAACTATCCATCACTCCCAAAAATTTTAAACACATGCTCCAATTACCGGAATCATAACAATTAAAATGGTGGGACGCTATGTCCAAATAAATGGACTGTTTAATAAATTTAAAAGTATTTATAAAAACAACACCTCCACAACACAAACATCCGATTGGCACTCGATGGGTTTACAAAATTAAAACACTCCCTGACAACACATAGCTATACAAAGCAAGCCTCGTAGCCCAAGGTTTTATCCAATGCTTTCCCGAAGATTACAATGAAACTTACTCCCCCACAGTAAAACCAGAAAGCATAAAAATGGCACTGACTTCAGCCATTGTCTCAAATCAAGAAGTCTACCAATTTGATGTCCAAACCGCATACCTCCATTCTCCATTAGAGGAGGAAATTTATGTCAATGGGGCACCAGGATTCCAAGTTGAATTCGGCAAAACATGGAGGCTACACAAAGGGTTATACGGCTTAAAACAATCAGGCAAACTCTGGTTTGACTGTCTTACCAAAAATTTAAAATCAATGGGGTATACTCAAATTCGATCTGACCAGTGCGTAATGACAAAACCTTATGAAGGGGGAAAAGAAATTATTTTAATCTATGTTAATGATTTGATTTATATCGGGCCCAACATACAATCCAGCGAACAATTTGCAAACAAATTAAGAAAACATGTTAATTTAAAGACCTTAGGTCATATAGACCAATATCTGGGCATACAAACTGATAGAGGTTTTTGCTTCTCACAAAAGGATAAGATTGAAGACCTGTTACAAAGATGTGGCATGGAAGACTGCAACCCTACAGATACACCCATGCACACTGACTATAATAAAATTGCTTATATAGACGGTAACAAGCATCAGGATAAAACTCAATATCAATCCATCATAGGATCACTCCTTTATATCAGCAGATGGAGTAGACCCGATATATCATTAAGTACAAATCTCTTATCTAGACAAGTAGATGAGCCTAAAGAACAACATTGGGTTGCTATGAAAAGGTTACTCAGATATTTGCATAATACAAAAGATATGATCTTATTATTAGAACCTGATGAAGGGGTCACCCCAGAACTTATCTGTTATTCAGATGCCTATTGGGCAGGGGATGAAAAATCAAGAAAAAGCACATCAGGGCTTCCGGTTTGACTTCCGTCACTGCCAGATGGTCTTTTGGGACCGCCAGCCTCGTTGCCTGTAAAGAGCCGTCTCTACAGCTGAGAGACGGCTCGAAAAACTCCGTCTCCTTAAGGAGACATGAGATAGAGCCGGCGAGGACAGGTAGAGCCCTCTGCGAACTCCCCAGAGTTTTTTTTTTACTTCTGGGGAGGAAGCAGAATGTGGCTCCCTATACAGCTCACCGCTGCTCCGAGCTTCGAGGGAACTCTGCTTCTTGCAGAGCCAGGCGACAGGACCAATCCATTTAAAGAGAATCAACAGATCGTTTAAACAAACAGGATGAAATTTGGACTTTGGACCCTAAATCGCAAGTATTTCTAACAACTTTATAAGCGAACTTAAAAGCGAAGGGAAAAAAGTTTAAAATGGCGAATGACTGAGGCTTGAGAAGAAGAAAGCTGAAAGTGAAAGTCCTTCCGCCTGAATAGTTTAACATGTTACAAAGTAGCAGAAATAATAGCGCTGGCTAGAATTGAAAAGAACAATTTCTACTTTATGTTTCTTCCTTCTTGGAGACTTGATATTGATACTGTTTGGAGAGAAGTCTTTTTTTTTAAAAAAAAAGAGTTTGTCTGTGTGGCAGGATGGCGTTAAAACTGACAAAGCCAGACAAACAAGCAGTGGGGGGGGCTCCCCCATTTACAAACCATATGAACAAGTTTTGAATTTGCAGAATCAGAAGAATGGTTTTAAAGAATTTGTTTTGGAGGAGATGGCAAGACATGATGATATTGTGAACCAAAATCTTGAAAAATTTAGGCAGGAAATTAAAGAGTTGGTACAACAAAAATATGCCAATTTGAAACAACAGTTTGTAACAGCTTTGAAAACTTTTTCAGAAATAGTTAAAAAGATGGACAAAGATATTAATTTAGAATTAGAGTCTAAAATGAAGGAAGCTGATCATAAGATTTATAATCTGGACAATAAAATACAAAGAATTGAAAATGATTTGATAAATACTCAAGACATGAGCTCAGAAGTAAAGTTTAAAAAGAAAGTTAACCACGAGACTTATAATGCAGATAATATAAAACAAAGGATTGAAAAAGAAATTACAATGATGCAATACAGGTCCATGGAACTTGCGGTCAGAATTAGGGGAATACAGGAAAATAAAACAGAAGATTTGAGAAAGATGTCTGCTGAAGTTATGACTGGGATTTTAAAGGTTAGTCCTGAAGAGGTATCCTGTAAATTGATAAGGCCTACAGAGCAAATTCTTGGGTGGCAAAGCAAAGGCAGTTGCCTAGAGATGTGGTGATTTACTTTACTGATAAAGGAATAAGAAACAATATTGTGCAAAAGTCTTTTAACTCCACTCTTGAAATGCATGGAAGGAAGATTTGGATATACAAAGAGCTGCCGTCCAAGATGTTAAAAGACAGAAAGGAATTTGGATTTTTGGTGACTGAGCTAAAGAAACAAAACATCCCATTTAGGTGGGATGCTCCAGTTGGTATAATATTGAGATACCAAGGAGAAAGATATCAATTAAATACTGTTGGAAAAGCGGAAGAATAAGGTTCTTAAAATGGATTCAACATCTCCATGTATGTCATCAGTGTTAGGACAGGAGGGGAATAAAGAAACGCAAAATGAACAAGAGATTGAAACCCAGGCTAAGCAGATGGAGATGGAGGTAATGGAAAAACAACAAGTTACAGAGGCCTTTTTTTTTTTTTAATTTGATTTATATGCCGCCTTTCTCCGGAGACTCAGGGCGGCTTACAATGCTTTAAGCAATAGCCTTCATACTTTTGTATATTTATACAAAGTCAGCTTATTGCCCCCACAAACTGGGTCCTCATTTCACCTACCTTAGAAAGGATGGAAGGCTGAGTCAACCTTGAGCCTTGGAGAGATTCGAACCAGCAGTAAATTGCAGGCAGCTGTGTTAATAACAGGGTGCGTAGACCACTGTACTATCAAGGCTCTTTTTGGACGAGCCGCTTTTGGATTCTCCTTCAGAGGTTATAGTTGAATTATCTATAAATACAAGATAGGCGGCTTTGGATTCTAATGTGATGACTTATCAAGTTACAGACCAGCATGGAAATCAACCAGCTGATATACAAGTCCTTGGGCAACCAGGATGGAGATCTAAGCCACAAAAAGTTAAGAAAAGAAGAAGCAGGTTCTACAAAACTAAAAATTTTTAGATTAAACAACAGTCTAATGCCAGTTACATAAGAGACGATTAAATACATGGAAATATAGCTGAGGTAAAGTATTGGTTTATACTATTTTGAGGAGAGTGACAGATCTCTGCAGTGCTGTTTTGGGATGTGGAAGATGGCCTCTAACTGAGTGGTTTGGAACTTTCTATTTTGGATTCTTTGAAAAATGGATTACGTATATGTTGAGCTATAAGGCACGAGAACTATGGGACTGGGGCATGCAGAAGATCTGGTTGTTACCCTAATATGGTGGTTGGAATTAATAATCTAGATGAAAGACACTACAGAAGATACTATATGGAATATAAATATAAAGTCACTTGGGTGGTTTTTTATACACGAAAACATTTATTATTGATGGGGGCAGATGGTAATTGAAGATACTGAACATACTGTTGGAATCAGAACTTGATGTTACCCTTATATGGGCGATGGAATTAACAATCTAGTTGAAAGACATTACAGAAGATATCATATGGATTACAAATTTAAAGTCATTTGAGGATTTTGTCTATAATAGAAAATATATTTTAGTGGTGTGGGCAGAAGAATAAAGATATTAAAATATTGTGAATGGTAGACCTGTAGGAAAAGGGGTGGAGATAGTTTAGGTCACTGATTGTTTAGTTAAGGAAAAGGGATGTTAGGCTCAGATATTAATATAAGTAAAAGATTTGAATTAAGAGATATATGTATGGGGGTGGAGGAAATGGGTAGATTATGAGTTGAATAACTGCTAAATTAGGATTTAGTATATAGTTTTATAGCTGAAGGTTGCTTTGAAATGTATAGTATAAGGGGGGTATAATAACAATGTTAGAAAGAAATGGTTAGCATGTGGGGGGGTGTAAAAGGATGGTAAAGTATTATCTAATTTGATAACAATGATTTTATTTTGAAGAAGCCATGGGGGGATGGGAGGGGGAGGGGGGGCTAGGGAGGAGGGGGGAAATAAAAAAAGGGGGAAAAATCTGTATTTGAAAAACTTTTTCAATAAAAAAAGAAAAAGCACATCAGGCTTTATATACTTCCTAAATGGTTGCCCCATAGACTGGCACGTTTGTCACCAAAACTTCATTGCTAATTCCACAGCCGAAGCTGAATATGCCAGTGCTTCTGACGCTTGCACACTTCTCACATGGATATACGAATTAGTTTCAGATATTTGGATACAACCTTCACTACCTATCATTCTCCACGAGGACAATGAGTCCATCATAGCCTCTTCGGTCAGGGATGATGTCAGCTTCAGATCTCGCCATATTGATATACGTTATAAAAATGTGAGAGACCTAGTTAAAAAGGGTTTTGTTGAATTTGTTCATTGCAATACCAAGGATCAAATTGCCGATTTCTTACCTTGTGTACCTTGTGAAATACATTGGAACCACTGCAAATCAGTTGGACTGTATTTATAATTTATTTTTTCTTATACTTGTGTTTATTATTATTTTTGAACACTGTTCCATCACACTTGGCAATAGAAGGGGTCTGTCAGATATTGCTTGCATATGATGCACCAGAGACTAGAAGGGGTTAAGTCTTTACAGAAGTCACATGTGACTATATCAGCCTATGAACTCTCTTATTGGACTCTTACCCAGAAACCACTTGGATATCTTCCCCTTTTTCCCTCTCTCTCATGTATCTCTCAGCGAGACAACACATGAACTTCTCTCTCCTCTCAATATCTGAGTCATACAGTTAGGGTAAAAATACAACAGGACGCCATGTTCACTATTGTACGCATGTATATATTTGTAAATAATAAATCAACCTTTTGAACCTGAAGCTGTATTGACCAAATAACTTCCTCATAGAACCAAATGAGCACGACCATCAATATATATCTGATATCATAGGGCAACAATTTTTGAACCAAAGTACCTCAAATAAGATAGCTTACAGAATGTGTCCAAAATCCGGGATCCATGATGCCTGTGGAATTGAAAATTGGCAAACACTTTATGACCTACAATTATTATTAGACAGATTATGACCTAATACAAAATATCATAATTTCCTACACTGTGTATGATCTATATACAGTTCAAAACGGACTATTTTCAAGGTAGATGCATTTCTGAATGTATCCCAACTTTTCCAGGGAAGGCAGCACATCAGAAGTCATGTCACTGGACAGGAACATTGAGGAACCTGGTAAAGAAATATCTCTGAAAGAATGACTGAACAGGTCATGAGTTGTCTAATTTGATTAAAAGGCATAAGCTTTTGGGAGTTGCAGCTTGGTTCTTTATTACAGATGCAAGGGACGTGCAAGACAGATTACATGTGCTTTATCAATGTCTTTTAATACAATTTGATAATCCAAAAAAAAGGGCTACCACACTCCTGATGTCTTGCCATCATAGACTAACACAGGATTCCTCCCACAACAACTTATACATTGCCAAAGAAAAGGAAATGCATTGGTAAAAAAAAAAAGAATGGGGAGTAGACTTGCTTAGATGTGTTTGTGTATATTCATTTATATGGACACATCTAGATAAACATATAACAATAATTAGCAGAGTTAAAAAAACAAATATAAAACAATCATCTAAGTTGGGTAAGAGAATGACCTGCGTGCTTGGTTAATTGGCTACTTAGGTTATATTGTTTGATAGAAATTTCAAGAAGGTAGATTTCCCTCCTAATAATACACTATTGTAAAATCCCATTTATCCCAGATAGTTCTTCCAATATAAGTACAAGACTATTTTCTGATAGACATTCAAATAAAAGACCATTTCCAGTACAATGGGACATATTGCCATCACAGTCAGAGCAGTGCACAGTTGGCAAGGATATATATTTCATAACTGAACAGTTTTTGATATCTGTTACAATGTGCATTTGTTTTCTTTTTTTCCCCTTTGTGACCTTTTTTCCTTTTTAAAATTGTTCTGTAGGAAAACAAAAATTAAAATCATATTTAAAAGGTAGAATAATACATTAAAAGAATCTTCATAACCAAATTATTTTAGAATTATAGGCAGACAATGCAAAATATTAAATGGGATCATAATTAGATCCAGGTAAAAGAATATTTGAAATATAGTAAGCTGTGACCATTGTTTTGTTTTTTTTCAACATCTTTGGAGAAAAATAGGCTTTCATTTTCTATAATTCTTTGACTTAGAAAAAAAGAAATACATTGGGAGAATTCTTTTTCCCCTTTAATTTTAAGATGAATAGATTTAAAATTTGGATCCTGAGATAATGTTTCAGTGTTGGAAGGAAAAAAAAATGTCACTGAGATTCTGTTTACCTAGGAAAAAGCTTAATTAGAGTCATTTGGATAGCTTTCTCTTAGTAAGCATATAAAGAATTGCACTGTGAAAAACTCATATTCAAATTTACTTAGAGAAGTCATTTCTAAAAACAAGAGACTTATAAAATAAAATCTCTCTCTCTCTCTCTCTCTCTCTCTCTCTCTCTCTCTCTCTCTCTCTCTCTCTCTCTCTCTCCAAAAAATATCCTGCAAAAAAGCAATGGCAATCCATTTCCATATGTACTTAAGCTACCAAAACAAGGCTCCCAAAACCAGAAAAAAACATTAGACTGAAGCAAAGAGGTATAAAACTCTCTTTACTACTATTGATTGGGTCTTCAAATGTTTGTAGCCCAAAGCTGGAGATTTTCGTATTGATGCCAAAACATCTAACAATGATGTGCCCATTCAGTCACCAAGAGTCAAGCTTGTTTGAAAGATTTGACTTTGATGTTAATTATTACTTATTTAGTAAGATACTGGACTGCCAACATGTAAACGATTGTTAACAATTGATAGTGTATAATGGGATTGTCGGTTTAATTATGGTTTGAAAACTTGGTTAGAGATTTGAATAGCCTTCCACAATTCTATGCGGTGTTCCTAGTATTGTATAACATTCATACTAGGTTTTGGCCTGTTAAGGTGTTATACAGTCATGTGGTTAGACATTCTGGGGAGACTGAAAAAAAAGGGAATAGAAACAATTGATGGCTCTGACTTGACCACGCTTGATTAGGATTCAGAAGAAATACCAAAGACATACTTCTATATTGGTAGTCCTTGACTTAAAATCTTTTGTTTAGTAACCATTCCAAGTTACAATGGCAGTGAAAAAAATGACTTATGATCGATTTTTACACTTAGGACTGTTGGAAGAAATATCCAGGTCCAGTTCAAAGCTGGGAGATAGGCACTGGAGACAAAATGGAGGCTGGAGGCTGATTGGAAAGATGGTCTAATGATGAAGCAGAACCACATGGATGGTCCTGGGCAGCTGACCACATGGAGTTGAGAGTGGGGGGTATTTATACCTTCTCTGGGCTTGGCATTTGAACTTCCTGTTCCTGTGCAAGAATATGTATTCTATTGACTGTTGTCAGACTCCCATGTACAAATCCTAGGAGTTTGTCTGAACTAAGTTTGGTTGAAGTTTGGGGTGATGCAATGAAGAATCTTGTTGGGCAATTCCTATTGTGGCTGAGGGCTAATCCTACCTTTGTTCAGACCTTGCTGCAGGGAATTTCAAAATATCCTGCCTTGAATGGATTTGCCTGCAGTATTTTGCCTATGAATAGAGCTACCTAGATCTCAATAAGCTCTTTATCTCTTAAGTGCTGACATCTGATGTGGGCTATTAAGAAAGATGGGAGCTATTAAGAGAGAGTCTGCTTCCTGCCTCTAAAAAAACATGTTTCTCCATTTCTCATTCAGGGAAATATAATATTCTGCCTTTTTAATATTTCTTAAATTATTTAATTCTTCAAGGAGAGTGGTGGGTGCTAACTTTCTACAGGACCATTGCAGCTTCCCCATGGTCATGTGATCAAAATTGGGGCACTTGGCAACTGGCATGTATTTATGACAGTTGCAGTGTCCTGGGGTCATGTGATTACCATTTGTAACCTTCTGACAAGCAAAGTCATTAGGGGAAGTCAGATTTGTTTTAAGAACCACATGATTCACCTAATAACTGACGGGGGTTACTTAACAACTGTGGCAAAAAGTCAGTGGTGGGTTGCCCCCGTTCGCACTGGTTCTATAGAACTGGTAGTAAAACCGGCGGAAGGCTCCGCCCACCGACCCCAACGTCATCAGAATGCTTCTGCACATTCACAGAAGAGTGCATGCGCACTCGCTTGGCTCACACGCACGGCCCCGTTGTGAACCAGTAGTAAAGGTAAGTAGAACCCACCCTTGCAAAAAGTGGTAGTAAAATGGGGCACAACTCAGCAACTGTCTTGCTTAGCAAATTTTGAACTCAATTGTAGTCGTAAGTCAAGGACTACCTGTAATAAGATTCTAGATAGGAGCCAAAGGCAATAAAAATGAAGCAAACAAAATAGTTAATTGACCACAGCCTATGTAAACTGATTCTTACCTCTTCTACACATACACTGGTTGTGTCTGCAGGGGTGTGTATAAAAAAAAAACAAGTTGGCATTTGTGGCATTGTGATGGAAGACCTGCCCTTTCTGTATATGGCACTGCATGCTTGTAAAAAAAAGGGGCGGGGCTTCTATCACAATGCTGCCATCACCACTCTGCCTTTTTTTTATTCCTGTGCTCCCCCTGAATTAATGGACTTATGCATTGCATGGTGCTTACTGGCTTTGAAGCTGAGCAGTTGTCCAGTGTTTACATAACTGCTAATTCTAACCTGAGATCTGTTGGCTCTCAGCCTGTTTCTCCTACCAAGCCATTTTTCTTGGGTAAAACCTGGATCCAGTATTTACCACCAATATTGCCAGCAAGAAAAGCGGGGTTATTTTGCACTTTCAAAATCTAATATTGCTACTCATTCCAGCTTCTTTACTCCTATTTTGAATTAAAAACTTTTCCTCCAGACTTTTTTCCAGATGGGTGCTATTAATCACCTTCCTATCTAGAATTCTTTAGTGATATATTGAACTTTGGTTGTTAACTCCAAAGACAGTATGTAAGCACCAGCCTTTATCATTGTCAGGTTGAGCAGCATAATTTAAAGGGAGGATTTCTATTAGCATTTACAGAATCGAGGCTCTGTTAAAACATAGATATTCCATACGATGCCTGCCCTCGACTGAGTGCAAAAATCTGTAGATAAAGAAATATCGATGGCATTTGCTGTTATTTCTTGTTGATGGTGTAGGTGCTTCCAGTTATTTTTTGCATCCCAGAGTGGCAATTAAATCTCCAGTTATTGTTGTGTACATGAGGAAGCAAATATGCTGTCTTAAGGGAATAATAATAAGAGGATTGATAATAAGCACTCCTTGTTCACATAAACACCCTTGTCAGGAGTTAATAACACCCGACATATAATAACAGTTTTATAATATAAAAAAAAAGCCCAAGAAAGAGAAAACTTGTATATAAAAGGTTGTAAAAAAATTCAGAAATAAAGTAAAAATTGAGAATCATTCTGGCTGTTTTCACAAATCATACCAGTGACAAGTTAAATAATCAAATTACATATTCTTGCATAAAACACTAAACTTAATCAAAGATCACAGTCAACCATAACTTGATTTCTTAGCCTTATACCTGAATGTTATCTACTTGCCAAAGTTACCTCCTTAAATCATTTACACAATCTCAGTATAGTTAAAAGTCTCTCTCTCTCTCTCTCTCTCTCTCTCTCTCTCTCTCTCTCTCTCTCTCTCTCTCTCTCTGTGTGTGTGTGTGTGTGTGTGTGTGTGTGTGTGTGTGTGTTTCTTGTTTCTGTTTCTGTTTCTTGGTCTCTCTGTTTCTTTCTCACTGCCTCCCTGTCTCTCTTTCTCTGTGTGTGTGCATTGTGTCAAAAAGCTCCTTGGAAAATTTATCCTTAGCGTGTATTATACCAGTCACATGATATAGATATTATTTTCCCCTTTTTGCTATGAAGGAAACTGCTGGAAGGAAAGGAAATAGTAATAGAAATAAGGATGAAGCAAATAAAAAAATAAAGAGACCTGCACATTTATCACAATTCTAGGTTTCCATTTTAAAAGCTAAAAGAACAACCTGTAATTTGAGACGTATTTATAAAAACACTTTTAGCGTTTATTTTTCTGTGTGGACCAGTACCAGGGATGGGTTCTAAATTTTTTTACTACCGGTTCTGTGAGTGTGGCTTATTTTGTGGGCATGGCTTGATGGTCATGTGACAATTCTTTAGGATTTAGTAGAGGTACTGGTCTACCAGGCTTTTAACTGCTTGCAGAACTGTACCGGTCTACTCGTTTGTTTTTGCAGGCATCAGTCTACTCATTTGTTTTTGGAGGCATCCTTCTACCACCAAACTGCCTTTTACCACTGATCAGCCGTAGGGCAGCCCTTTGAAGCCCTGTGGCAAGAGTTTAAACAGTTTTTTTCCTTCTAGCCGATTAGCTGGGACTCAGAAGGCAGCAATAGATTGGGGGTGGGGCCAAATAAAAGGTAAGAATAACGCGGGGGGCAGTGGGGGGGCAGAACCGGTTTGGTGACATCATATTGTCACCGCTACCGGCTCGGCGGAACTGGGAGGAACCCACCACTGACCAGTACATAGTCATCAAAAACATCTGAGAACAAGTGAATAAGTAGGAGTTGGTAGTATAGTAATTCTTGTGGGAACCATGGCACTAGTAACTCATCAAGAGTTGGAATTCCTTTATAAAACCTTGCAGGATCTTGAGCCACACCACCAAAAATATTTCTCAAGATTTGACAATATCATGAGATTTTGCTACTTAAGACACTAGCTAGTTGCAATTTAAAAAATAATATTTATGGCTCAGGGTTGAAATGAGGGGTCCTTGGTTCTCTTTCAGCTTGGTTGTTTTCTTGCAGACCTTTCATTTCCCAAACTAGGTAATATCATCAGTGCTCATCAAAAGCTAGTTCTTTTTTTTTTTTCAAATTCTCACTTGTACCAACAATTACTTGCAGTAGCTGTCATAAGAGCATAAGCTGGGACATACTGATCAGTAAAAGAGCAAAATCTGTTCGCTGTCTCTGTAATACAAGTACATGCATGATTTCCTTTCTGAATGAGTGGTAAATGCAACACTGTATTTTATAAATTTGGATGAATTCATTCTGATTATCTCATTGATGGATAATTTATTCGAATCTGAGATTTTCTGAATCCCTTAAAATAACATGCAGATTCTATTCCTGTGGAGGAATAGAGAAGCAACAAGAAGAAACTGGATTAAAGGAAATTATCTTTGACTTGTAATGTGAAGTATTTATATACCTGGAAAGGTGATTTTAAATGGCTTAAGGATATAAATGCAACTCCAGTAAATTGGACAGTGTCATGTGATATTTATTAAACCCCAACTCTACTACTACTCCTATTATCTTGCTGGAGAAAACAATGATCTATTGCTCCTTTGCATGTAGAAAAATAAGCCCCCGCTTTCTCCCGCAAGAAGAGAAAAAAGCCAAATGTAGGTCCATTTGAGGCTTTCAAGGCCTCACTTGATGTCCTGTGGGGCAGTCGTTCCCCATCTGTAGTTGAAAGTGATTAAGTTATTGTGGACTTGTATGCAGCTTTTGTTACATAAAATAAATCAGAGGTCTTGAAAAATCCTGGCCTTTGATCCTTGTTAATTGTAGGATGGATGGGGTAGAAAGTGATTGTATACAGTTCTGTATTCACAGAAGGAAAGAAAGTAATGGACCTAGATCTTTTTAGTGAGCAGATAACACTTGTAGCCAGGAGGGTCTTTGCTCAGGTCCATCTGGTGTACTATTCCTAGAATAAGAGGTTCTTCAGGCAGTCATTCATGTTATAGTGACCTCACAAATGGATCTCACGGATGGATTGCTACATTGCACTCTACATGGGGGCTACCTTGGATACCACTCAGAAACTACAGCAAGCAGTGATAGACATACTGTGTGGCATTATTCCTTTCTAAGCTTCTAGATCAGAGGTGGGATTTCAGCAGGTTCTGACCAGTTCTGGAGAACCAGTAGCGGAAATTTTGAGTAATTCAGAGAACCGATAGTAAAAATTTTGACTGGCCCCGCCCCCATCTGTTCTCTGCCTCCCAAGTCCCAGCTGATTGGGAGGAAATAGGGATTTTGCAGTAACTTTCCCCTGGATTGGGGTGGGAATGGAGATTTTGCAGTATCCTTCCCCTGCCACGCCCACCAAGCCACACCCACAGAACTGGTAGTAAAAAATTTTGAAACCCACCACTGTTCTAGATGCAATTCAAGGAGTTGATTATCACCTATAAATCCTTCATGGCATAGGGGTTAGGTACGAAAGACCATTTTTCTCTGCCCTCCCTCCACAAATTGTGCTGTAGGACCCTTCAATTAAACTGTATAACTGTAGGGACCTAAGAAGTACATCTTCTCTGTCACTGTGCCTGCCTTGTGGAACATCATTCTCCAGAGAGCCATGCAATTTTCACCCTGCAGCTGTTTTACAAATCTTTGAAAACCTGGTTTTGGTCCCAGGAATGATTGTTGAGCCTCCGTTAGTTTTCTTTTGATGGGTTGGATTGCCTGTTCCAGACATATTTATCTCTTTCCTCTCATTCTTTTGCTCCCTACTTTTGTGATGTAAACCATTCAGAGTCATTGAGAGTTGACTTATTATATAACCAATAATTCCTTCCTTTCTCATTAAATCTAATTTATTACATCGCCAATTAATGAGGTCTCTCAAAGGTTTTCAATAGAATGTAAAATCAAAATAACAGATTTTAGAAACGCTGTAAAATTAAAACTGTTTAACGAATATTGCCTCAGACACTAATTTAAAGAGGTGGGATAATAGGTTTCTAACCTCTGATATTTTCCTAGATCTTCCCTCTTTTCTCTTTTTCTTTTCTTATCCCTAAGAAATCCATTTGGCGGGAAAACACAGAAGGTGCAGCCTCACATGACTGAACAGCTATCCTGTCTTGCTTTTCTTAAGATGCCCTAAAAGTTGGGATGGGATGTCCTAATTTAGGCCAGAGTTAGAACAAGATCTGACTCCAGTCTGCTTCTAGAAGTGGAAGGGAGCAGGGCACTGGCTCAACCTTTGTCAAAGAATCCCTGGAAAGTCTGAAAGAACAGCTGCACAATATGAGGAGTTGCCCCCTTGAAAGCACCCAGCATCGCATAGTTTAGTCACTACTAGGTGGCATTGAACTCGGCTGTTGCAGAATTGCAGGAGAATCTAGTGTCAAATATTCCCTGTGTCTGCTTTGTTGTCGTTGAAGAACAATAAAGCTCCTGGCTGATTTGTCCTTCAAGTCTTTTGTGACAGTTGCTGTCAGAGGTCCTAATTAAACAAGATCTCTCTACATATTCAATTTCCTTTAGCTGCAGAATGTAAAGGTTAACTATATTCTTAAGCACCATATCCAGACCACTTCTTAGGTAGAGAAGAAATCTATTAATACATGTTGTATCAAATGTTGAATCTGCCTGGAATCCCAGCTAAGGTAAGATGGTCATTACAGCTACAAGCGAATGACTAAGGAAATGTGTCGCATTCAGTTCAGAGTCCTGCACGACTGCCCTATTATGCTGCATTGAAATGTATTACATGCCAACTAGTTTCCAAGGGTTACTCTTTCATTTGGGGAAAGGACTGCAGAGGTTCAATCCGTACAGCAATCGCCAACATCTAAAATGGATTCAGTAAACCCAATTAAACCAAAAGGACCACTCTCTCTAAATGCAAATTATTCAGGCTTTATTTGAGCTCTTTTAAAATTAGTTCTAGAATCCCTTTTCTCACTGATTAATGGGAATATAAGAAAAAGTGCAGAATTTGTGTTTCTAGGGATGGGAGGGGGAGGAGAGTGTTAGATCATCCTGCTGTTGCTACATTATATCAGACTTTTATCAGCTGCAGTTTAATAAGCTGTGATGGGCCTTTTTTGCAAGATCATTCCTCAGCAAAGCAAGAGAAAGGAAAGGAAAGGAAGGACATCTTAAAATACTACTGCATTACCAGATTATGTTTGTTTATTTATTTATATATCCTGCCTTCATTATTTTTTATAAATAACTCAAGGCTGCGAACATATCTAGTATTTCTTCTTTTCCCAACAACAGCAATCTGTGAAGTAGGTTGGGTTGAGAGAGGCAGGCTAGCCCAAAGTAACTCAGCCTAAAGTAGGACTAGAATTCACATCGCCTGGTTTCTAGCCTGGTGTCTTAACCATTAGCCCAAACTGGCTTTTCAGTGGATGCTCATGCTCACAGGGATCTCTTTCACATATCACATTAAACCGTAATAAGTTTTCTTTGGTTTTAGATTAGCATATTGTATTGTCCCAGCCTTTTTGTGGCTTATAACTTTAGGTTTAAGGCTTACCACAGTGTAATATTCCAGCCAGCTGTGTGTTAAGCAAATTGATTACCCAAACTATAGATTAGTATCAGGGGTGAAATCCAGCAGGTTCTGACAGGTTCTGGAGAACCGGTAGTGGAAATTTTGAGCAGTTCGGAGAACCGGTAGCAAAAATTTTGAGTAGTTCGGAGAACCGGCAAATACCACCTCTGGCTGGCCCCAGAGTGGGTTCTGAATGGAGATTTTGCAATATCCTTCCCCCAGGAATGGAGAGAGAATGGGGATTTTGCAGTCTCCTTCCCCTGGAGTGGGGTGGGAATGGAGATTTTGCAGTATCCTTCTCCTGCCACGCCCACCAAGCCACACCCACAAAACTGGTAGTAAAAAAAATTGGATTTCACCACTGATTATTGTGATATATGAATCCAACAGTAATTTTACCTTGTATACAGTAGTTGGATTTGCACATCACCCTAAGCTACATGTTGAAATTATACCATATTTCACTGTCTAAAGCATAATAATCTGATACATGTGGAAGATATAGGGCATTAATTATAAACTGTAATGACTGGGACAACACAACATACTAAGACAAGTCAAACAAGCCATCTTATGACTTTACAGTTAGAAGGCTTCAGTCTCTCAAACCGTTAGGATCTGGACCTGTCTGATAATCCTCATAATTGGGATATATAAGGATGAGATCATTCTCTTTTGTTATTTTATTACTTAAGTCTAGATGACGATAATTAGTGAATTGGATTCTTTGGAAAATATGTTATCTGATGTTAAAATTAATTATAGTTGTCATAGCCAAGGTACCCCAAAGTTATCATCTAAAGCAGGGCTGTCAAACTCACAGTGTCACGTGACGTATCAGGACTTTTTCCCCCTTCGCTAAACCAGGCGTGGGCGTACGCATCCAGCCCGCAGGCTGGGAGTTTGATAGCCCTGATCTAAAGCATATGGAAGGTGGCAGTTTAGGAAAAACTGCTCTGGAGCTATAGGAGAGGCACTCCTGAAGTCTACAGTGAAGAATCAGCTAGGACGGCCCACCTCACTCTTTCTTCCAGGTCGGATCCTGTACCGATGCTTTGTATTTTTAATGGTTGGAAAGGTAGCTTGATCAACCCAGTGGTTCCTTTTCATTAAGCCCTATAGTTGTCAAACCACACTTTGTCAGAAATTTTTGATAAAGCAAGCAGCATATCAATTGATGAAATGAATAGAATGAAATGCTGGGAAAGAATCCTTAAGAAGCTTGCTGCTACAGAGGGACTATCAGAAGATCCTCCTTCTCAGCTGCCCATCAAAATTCATAGCACCCTAGGCTGGCCAAAAAAAAAAATTGCTTGCAGATAGATTGCACAAGCTTCTATATCCCACTTCCTGGAAGTGGAGCTTCAATAATAACAGTTTTCATTCCATATTGTGGCTTTTCTCTGATGCTTATGCTGTTCCGGTTTAACTGAAGTTTCTGATTTGGCTTTTAATTTTGTAAACTTGGGAAGTCTTGTGGTTTAAAAAAAACAGGATAGAAAGATTGAAAATCAATATCGTTGATGGCTTAGCTAGAAGGGCTTTCCATTTGCCAGGATTTCTCCATTCTTCCTTTTCTGTGCTTGTACATCTCAGATTTAGCAATACCAGTCATCCCACGCAGGCAACAGAAGGCACTCTGTTTCTAGAAGTAGAAAGCAACAGCCACGTTGGTTTTTGCTTTTCTTTGTTCAATGGCATTGCTTCATACTCTTTTGGCACAGAGATATTTCAAGACAGCTCACTGGGTAAAATATGCCATATACAGAACTTCATTAACCAAGGCATTAATATCTCCACTAAGTTGCATAGTTCAGCAGTAAAGAGATTGGAATTCAGCATGGAGAAATTGGCTCACATTTCAGCTCAAGGCAGTCTGCAAAAAGACTTCTTCCATACTTACAATGTCTGTCCTTGAGATCCTGTATACAATTGTGAAGTATACGTAAATCCAGTGAAATTCCTTAAGGATTTTGGCAAAGGATGATTAGAAATGGCTTTCTTCTTATTCTGAGCCTTTGATGAAACCATAAGGACGGATGATTCTTCTTCATTGGTGCAATCATGAATGGTGATCATGTAACAATGAGTCAGTTCTTTTAAGAGTCTTTCATTTATTTAAACCCTGGCATACAGTACGCTTGTTACGCTAGGTACATTCCATTAAGCTGGGCTAATTCACTGATTGGTGAGGTAAACTCTTCCCTCTTATAGCTGCTTTCTTCACTTATATATACAATGCTGTCAGAATTTGTTGTTTGGGTTTTGAAGGTTTAGCCTACGACTCATCATGAACTGTCATTATTGATCTGTCGGATGACAAGTACAGTTATGTAATATAATGTTCCATTTTAGTGGCATGCACTCATTTTTAATTTCACTGTAGAGAAGAAAGTATATATTTAGTTCCATCCTTGGTGAGCATAGCATTTTATAAATCCAGAAGACTAGGCTTCTGCCCTTGTGAAGCGGGAAGGAAGAGAGGCTTTTAATTGTATCAATCAATCAATTGTAAATGCATAGATTGTGAATTTTCTAATACCAAAAATATCAAAGGCAAGTAAACATATGATCATCTTGTTTTCTATCATGTAGTAGTATGTACAGTTTATTTAGTGATCTAAATTTTAGAACACTAACCCATTATCTAGAAAGTTGACCGCCTGGGTTCGAGAGCCAAGTGCCATGCAACGGAGTGAGCTCCCACTACCTACCCCAGCTCCTGCCAACCTAGCAGTTCGAAAGGATGCAAATGCAAGTAGTTAAATAGGTACCACTTCGATGGGAAGGTTACTAAATTCCATATTTTCCTGCTGGCCACATGATGACAGAAACATCTCTCAGACAACGCAGGCTCCCTCGGCTAAGAATTAGAGATGAGCTTCAGTTGGCCAAGATTGGACAGGGAAACTTTTAAAACTTTAAAAACCATTATGTAATTGGGGTTATTCAACTAAGATTTTCTATTAATATATCAACTGTCATTTCTTCAAGATCTTGGCAAGATTTACAAGATTTACAAGGCTGCAGTATGTAGACAACTACAAAAGATATGACTCAGGCATAGTTGCATGGATATCTTGTTATAACATTACAAGCCCTTAAATTCAGATTGATTTTTCTGAAACTGCATTAATGTTTAAGAATGTCAGATGCATTGTATAGAATCTTGATTTTACTATTCTTAACAAGAGTGGAGAGATGGGCTTACTGGAATCCCATTGGATTCCCATTGGATTCTATAGAGATTATATATATGGGATAAATGCATGTATATAATTTAATACTATTCCTGATCTCCTTCGAATTATTCCTCCCAATGCACCTTTGTCTGTGAAGACACATCATAATCCTAATCCAGCATCAGATAAAGGTATTTTGTTATCTGACATGATTAAATGCTTATTACATACAGGTAGTCCTCAATTTACAACTGGTTGCTTAGCAACCATCTGAAATGTTGGGCACTTGGCAACTAGCCCAAATTTATTACCATCTGCAGGAACCCATAGTCACATGACTGCATTTCACAATGGTTTTGTCAAAAACCTGCATTTACTTCATTTTTTGTCAAGACTGGCCCATAGCAAACCATTGGCTTACTTAAACACGGCATTCACTTAACAACAGCCGCAAAAAAGCTCGTAAAATTGTGTCCATCACATGGGTGACTTGCTTTACAGACATCATGACTTACAACCAAGCTGGGAAGGCTCCATTACGGTGGTAAGTTTTCTCAGCTTTATCAGAGGTTGAAGAGCTTAAAGATTGTTTCCCATCCTGTTATTTCAATATGAGAAGAATTCCTCTAAATGCCACTCTGGTTCCAACCTATTGTAAATCATTGTTTTGTTTCTGAGAACACAAAGCCAAAATTTTGGAAGTCCTTCTACATTGGCCTCAATGTAGTGTAATTTGTACTGTAAAGAACATAATGGAACAGGACCATGACATCCTTGTCAGCATAAGGAACAGCAGTGATATTCTGGCCAGCCAACCCTGTGATGATATCATTCCTGCCAACAGTGAGAACTGATCAGAAAAATGTGTACATCAGGAGCCATCTCAAAAGAAACACAGCATCCCATTTCAGAGAGTTGAAAGAGTGCAAGATCAGACTTAGTGGCAGCTACCAAACCTGGTCTACAAAAATCTGAGCAACCATTACATCATTACAGTGATGAGATCCAGAACATTTTCTAGCTGGCTAGTGGCTGCTTATGTTTTGCAGATTAAGTAGATCATATTGACTCACATCTGATGAAGACATTCATCATTCTTTAAATTACTAAACAAGACATAATTTTTACTGAGCGTTTTCCCAATCTTTGATCCTCGAGATATGTTGAAACAGCAACTTCACTTACGCCAACTATCCTGGCTGAATAATTTTAAAAATTATTGAAACATGTTACAGGGACTAGGCTGAGAAGGGCTGCTGTTATTGGCCCCACAAGCGCTGATCTAGTTAGTGTACAGGTCCAGCCAATGCAGCTGCTAAAACAGGACAATGTTTGTTACCAGAAATCAAAATCATTTCTCCCGTTTGACTGCAAGGTTTGCCAAGTGCTTTTTCTATCTGGTAGTTTAAGTGTTAATGTTTTTTTTTTAAAGGATTTTTTTTTGTATGCTTTAATCACTTTTTATTAATATAAAGGTTATTGACAGCTGCTGGTTGGGATTTATTATATCACTGCCAGCCATAAGGCTTTACATTTTTAGGAAGTGCACGCTAAAAATGCATGGTATAAATTTACCCTCAAGGAAAACATTTGTTGCTGCATAAACAACATCATTCCAAACCCAGCAACCTTCCTTTTCATTTTCCCAGATGCCAACAAGAACTCATACCGGGAATATTTATAATTCACAACTAGTACTGTATATCTTCCAAGTTAAATGATAGCAAACTTGAATGAGATTGATTTAATAATGTTCAGTGTTTCTGTCGCAGCCCCAGGGCAAAGCTCCAAGTCATGGGTGGATCAGGTGTTGTGTCCACAGATTCAGCAATTGCAGCCCTTTCTTTGCCATCACCGATGCCTGACAGGTCCTTTTTGGGCCAGTACCAATGCACTTTTGGCACATATGGGTGCCAGGAAAAGACTGGCAGGAACTGGGGTCTCCTGCGCCTCATCAGAGTTAGCACCTTGAATGTGGCAAGCCACTGATGTTTCAAGCAAACCTCATCATTGATCACCATTGATCAAGGAAAGCTTCAGCTGTGCTCACTCAGCGGCTAAGGATTTAAATCATGCAAGGACTGCCTTCCATTGCTGAAAGCAACCAGGATCCAGGATCCTGACTTCTGCTACTTACTTGACCTCAGCATGTTATTGATCAAGTCTCTGGCTCTTCCTTCAGCACTTTCAAGGTTTTGGGGGATTTGGAATGATGGAATATCGGCGTGGCTTTACTTCTCCTCTTCAGCCACCAATAATCTGTGATGCATGGACATGGTCCTCCTCCTTTCCTGACTCTGCTCCTGTTTTTGTCTGCTCCTGCCTATCTACATCCTATTTTTCTGCTTTCTCTCCCTCACCTCCTGCTCCAGCCAAGAATTCTCCCACTACTAACCCAGCTCCTGCCACATCTGTAAACCTGGCAGGAGCTAGGTACACAACAACTAGCTGTGTACACCACTGGCACCAACACTCTCCTTGCAACTCTCCCAGGTTTCCCTACTGCTGCATCTTTCCAAGCCCTCCCCCAGGGGGTGCTTCATCTCTAGCACCTTTGTTAGCTTTGCCTGCAGTTGCTTGAATCTTGCATGCCTGCTGCATGGTATTTGTCCCCTCCGTTGGAGTCAGGGCACAAAGTGTCATTTTGGTGACATGCTTAGAGACCGCAAGCACAGCCTCTGGAGTCTGTCAGAAGGGGACATGCTTTCCCGCTCTTTTTGGAGGCTCCAAGGCCAAACAAGAGCATTCTCTGAAGTTTCCAGGCCTCATGCGACCTAGAGCAACCTTTTTTTTCTGACAGAGAAAAAAAAATTGAAAAATACTTACAATTTATAATTTCATTATTTCTTAAATTTACATGCCATCCATTTCACTATCCAAAGTGACTCTTTGTTATGATTTGTTTCCCTTTTGTCCTGGGGAAGGGGTGGAGATGGGTGACACACCAGCAAAGTCAAGTCAAGTCAAGTTAGCCATTTTTTAAAATTTCTGACACACCAAGTGCAAAAGGGTGGCCATGACTAGTATGTCGTGTTGCAGTAATTCGAGGATCGGACTCAATAAAGGATTCAGAAATGTAGTATTCAAACAAAGTATTGTTTATTTACAGTAGGCATTCTATATTCTCTGAATGATTGCAGATAGAAGCAAGGAGGAGGAGCGTGTATCCCCTTTTATATCAATAAGGCGGGATTAGAGGGAGGAGTGGTTACATATGAATACATTAGGAAAGGAAGAATAAATTAACCCTTGATATTCTATGAACATACATTTCCTCCATTCAAGAATAAGGCATTTACCCATGACAAATCCCCCTCTAAATGCCGATTCGACATACAACAGTAATTACATTCAGATTCAGAACAATATAAAACTTGTAATTTCGAAGTTAAATATTTATGTTGCTTAGATTGTAAAGGCTTAGTCAATATATCAGCTATTTGTTCTGTGGTTTCGCAATGAATAGCTTTAATGAATCCATCTTGAGATAATTGTCTTACATGTTTGAATTTGATATCTATATGTCTAGATCTCTGACCAATAGCGTCTGCTCTAGATATCTCTATTGCAGCTTTGTTATCTTCATGTATAACAAATGGTAATGAAGGACTCTTCCAAACGTCTGATAATAGATCATTGAACCATACAAGGTTATTAGAGGCTTTTGAAAAGCAAATATACTCTGCCTCAGTTGTTGATGTAGCTACTAGATCCTGCTTTCCAGTATACCAGTAGACTGGACAATTGTTAAGAAAGAATACATAGCCGGAAGTGCTTTTCCTGCACTTAGTGTCACCTGCCCAATCTGCATCAGCGTAACAAGTGAGAATAGGCTCTTTAACATCGATGGGTTCTAATAGTAGGCAGAAATCTAAGCTGTGTTTCAAATACCTTAGCACTCGTTTAATGGCTTCCCAATGATACATTAAAGGTTTACTGACATATCTGGATAATAAATTAAGGGGTAGAGCAATATCAGGTCTGGTCCAATTAGAGATATACAAAAGGGAACCAATAACTGATCTATAAAGTGTATTATCATTAAACTCAGGAGATGATTCATTCATATTTCTTAAAAAATCAGCTTGCATTGGAGTATCACAAGGCTTTGCATCACTCATATTACATTTGTTCAAGAGTTCTATAATCTTATCTTTCTGAGACAATCTAAATCCTTTTTTAGTCTTACTGATTTGAACTCCAAGATATTTATTTACTTTCCCTAATGATTTTAAAGAAAAATGTTCATTTAATTTTGTTACAAATGTATCTGTTTTTTCTTTATGTTTACCAATATACAAAATGTCATCCACATAAATTAACACAAATTCTAGTGAATCACCATCCCTCCTAACAAAGAAACAATTGTCTGCAGTTGTGGCATTGAAGTTCATAGCTTTGAGTACGTTGACCAAACATTTATACCAACGTTTGCCGGATTGCTTTAATCCATACAAACTTTTGTTTAGTAACCAAGTTTCATTTCTATTTGTGTTTTGGCTATGAGGAGCTCTTACATATATTTCTTTATCGAGTTTTGCATGTAGGTATGCAGTTTGTATATCATATTGAAAGACTTCAAGATTAAGGGCTGATGCTATTACTAAAGCTGTCTTAACACTTTCAGTTCTTACAGTGGGAGAATATGTGTCGGTATAATCCTCAGAATACTTTTGAGCGTAGCCCTGTGCAACTAGTCTTGCTTTATATAATGTGTTGCCTTCTTCCAGATTTTTAATTTTAAACATCCACCTAGTGCCAATAATTGTTTTGTCTTTTGGGGGTGGTGTTGGGGTGAATACGTTTAGTTCTCGCAAACTGTCCATTTCTTTGGCCATGGCTAATTCCCATTTTTTTCTTTCTTCTATGGGGAGTTTTAATACTTCCTCATATGTATTGGGTGTTGATGTATCATCATTTATGTGCATTATGTAATCCTTATATTTATTTGGTACTTGGTTCCTGTTACATCTAATTGTTCTTTCTGGTCTGCTATTGTTATCGTGTAAGTATCTTACTTCCTTTTTTGTTAATGAATCTGTTTTGATTTTGGGACAGTTTCCTATCCATGTTTTATTGTTGCTCTTTTGTGTACTGTGGTTATGTTCTTCTCTTTCTGTCTTATCTTGATTTTCAATGTCTGGTTTTGTAGTTGGAAGTATCTCATTAAGATGTATCTTAGACCAATTGGCCTGTTCGTGAAATACAGCTGTCCTAGAAATTATGAATTTATTGTTATTGTCAATAAATCTGTATCCCTTTGTGCCTGTTTCATATCCCATGAATCTGAGCCTTCTAGATACATTATCCCCCTTACGTCTCAATTGTTTTGGTATATGTACATCTGCTGTAACTCCAAATACATGCATGTGGGCTATCTTGGGTTTTTTATTATACATCAATTCATATGGTGTTTTATTTATGACACTAGACCAAATTCTGTTTAGAGTACAATTGGAATATAATAGTGCTTCTGACCAGAATTGTTTGCCTAAACCAGCATCTTCTAATGTACATCTAATCATGATTTGTAGTGTCGAGTTCTTTCGTTCTGCTACTCCATTTTGAAATGCAGAGAAAGGGCTACAGGTGAAGTGTAACATTCCTTTGTCTTTTAGCCATTGGGAGAATTCTTTTGACATGAATTCAGATCCCCTGTCTGTCATGATCTGCTTTATTTTTACATTGTGTTGGGTTTCTACACGTTTATAAAATTCTTTAAACTTTTGAAATGTTTCATCTTTGTGTTTTAAAGTATAGACAAAGCCATAACGACTATAGTCGTCTACAATAGTAAGAAAGTATCGTTTTTTGTATGTAATTGATGGGGTTAATGGACCAACTAGGTCCATATGTACCAGGTTAAAAATATGATTTGATGATCTTATTGCCTTTTTTGGTCTGGGTTTAGTTCTGAGTTTTGAGGACTTACATACTGAACATTCCAAATAATTTTTACAATCTTTTATTTTAACACCTTCAGCATGTTCAATCATTTTTTGTATTACAGGAAAACTAGCATGTCCTAATTTTCTATGTAATATATGTGCACATTCATCATGGATTGGTTTTCCAATTATTGGTCTTTTGTTATTATGTGTATTGTTAACAGATGTGGTTTCATGGTTATGATTTGTTTCATGTTCCTCATTGTCACTGTCACTGTCATTTTCATTTTCTATGCTAGTGTCATTTTCCATGTTTGAATCAATGTTGTGTAGCCATCTTTCTTCTGTATGGTAGATCTCCTTTGATAACCACATTACCTAAGTTTGTTTTGTTTTTCTCTAGAGTTGCTTTTCCCTTTGAGAACACTATATTTATGTCAGAGTCTCTGCTTAACTTTATTGCACTAAGAATGTTATGAGGTATTTCGGATATTAATAAAACCCCCTCTATTTTCCCTAGACCGAGTAAATTTACACTACCTCTTCCAATGACTTGGACTTCTTCTTGATTAGCTACTTTAATTACAAATTTATCTTCTATGAAGGAAGATAATATTTTCTTATCATGTGTTGTGTGATTTGTTGCCCCAGAATCAATGAGCCAGGCGTTATCTTTTGAGTTTTGGATTTTGGTTATGGTATACTTATAATCCATTTAATGATCCAGACTTTCTCTCTCTTGAGTTATCTCTGCCCCCTCTATGTTCTCTAAAATTTGGTGAGTTCTATACCTGTATCTGTCAATAGATGATTGTCTGTTATGGTATCTGTTTCTATTGTCATGGTTTTGTCTTTCTCTAAGAAATTTTGGACAATCTCTTCTATAATGTTCTTTGGATCCACAATTATAACATTCAATTGGTTCTTGATGCCTGTCTTGAAATACTACCCTTTTGGTCTGTCTGTGTTCTTTGTATGCGCTGTAGCGGCTTCTTCTCAAATTATCTTCAGCTATTAGTCTATTTGATAAACTCTCTATAGATAGATATCCTAAATTAATTGTGTCCAAATGTGATATGTAATTATCCCATGATGAGTCTAATGAATTAATGATAACGCTTTTCATTGTCTGATCAGATATTATTTCTCCCCTTAAATGAAGCTCTGCTCTAATTGTGTTTAGTGATAGTAAATGTTCACTTACAGTAGTTCCAGGTTTTATCCTGGATGAGAAGAAATTTTTAGACATTCTTGTTGTGGTTGCTACACTTTCACTATGAAACAATTTAAACATATAATGAATTATTTCTGAGACAGTCAGATTATGCTTAATACTATGATAGATAGCAGGAGATATACTAGATATTAGTAAATAGAATGCTCTGTGGTGTAGGCAGTCCAATTTTAGGGTCCATGGTTTTTTTGGGAGGGTTAGTTATGAAAAACAATACATTCTCTTTTAAGAAAACAACCTGGAGTTGTTGACTCTATTCCTGTAAATTAATACCGTCTATTCTCAATTTTGGAAAATCATTAGGCAAGTTTCCAATGTTATTTGTTGCATTACTTACAACTGGAGGCTGTCCATGATCTTGTAAATGCTGATAATTGCAGAATGGTGTAGGTATGCTTGCGATTAGTCTGAATGGTTCTTTCTGTCCTTCATTGTCTCTATATTCGTCTGCGTGTATTTGCGCATGCGCGTTGCTCATTTTGTTCCTGAAGCTGTCGGGAGAGGTTCTCGTCGCTGTAGCTCCCTTGTAGTGTTCTTCTTCTGATGATTCGCTCTCTGGCTCTACTTTTGGTGTCCAGGTGATGATCGGGGCTTGCTTCTTTTCATCGAAGTTGTCTTGGTTGAGGCTTCTGGCTCCCGGAAGCGTTTGTGGTGTGGGCGAATACTTGCAAGGTTCTCTGGGTTTGGGCGTTGGTGTCCTCGCCGTTCGGGTAGGAGCGGATAGGTGCCGAGATGTTTGCTTGCTTGCTTCTGTGTCTTTGCCTTTGAATTGCGTTGCTTGTTTCTTCTTCGCTGTTTGATCGGCTGCTTTTGTCGATTTTTTTGTTATTTTTAAATTTGGACCAAAAGTTGCAAAAAGTGTTTTCATGGCTGTTTCGATTTGCAGTTGAAGAGTAGAATTTTTCTTTTTTACTTTTCATGCTGTGTAAGGCTTTTTGCACCAGCCATTTTGAATTCTGCTTTCTGATTGGTTCTGCTTTGGCCATTTTGGTGGTCTGTTGAAACCAAGATGGCTGCCATTCAAAATTTTGCGCGGGACCGTTAGTCTTTCTTTTAGTTATATTTTCATCTATAGGTAATTCGCTTACCATTTTGAGGTCTTTAGATTCTGGTGCGATGGTGTGATTTTCTCTCACTGCTCCACTATCTTTTATGATGTCTTGGAGGTTCCCGATGAGATTTTTGTCATCTTTTTGGCTTTTCAGCAGTCTTAGTATCTCTGATCTGAGAGTGTTGTTTTCTATCTCACTCACTTCTTGGTCGTCAGGTTCATCGATTACCTCTTCGTTGTCTGTAGTGGAGTTTTCAGATTCTCTTGTCATTATAGCTGTAGATTCATCGATCATTTCTTGATCTGTTGATCATTTCTTGATCATTTCTTGATCTGTTTCCATTTCTTTGTTGTGTGCCCTGGTGTTGGGTCTTTCTCTTTTGTTTCTGGAGTTTTCTTTCTTTGGCATGTCTGTTTTTTATTGAGTCAGCCAACCATCCTCTGCTACCAGCTTGTTGCAGTAATTCGAGGATCGGACTCAATAAAGGATTCAGAAATGTAGTATTCAAACAAAGTATTGTTTATTTACAGTAGGCATTCTATATTCTCTGAATGATTGCAGATAGAAGCAAGGAGGAGGAGCATGTATCCCCTTTTATATCAATAAGGCGGGATTAGAGGTAGGAGTGGTTACATATGAATACATTAGGAAAGGAAGAATAAATTAACCCTTGATATTCTATGAACATACATTTCCTCCATTCAAGAATAAGGCATTTACCCATGACATGTCGTTCCTCTTAAGTATACATCAGTCACATCAGAGGTGGGTTTCAGCAGGTTCTGACCAGTTCTAGAGAACAAGTAGTGGAAATTTTGAGTAGTTCAGAGAACTGGTAGTAACAATTCTAACTGGCCCCGCCCACATCTATTCTCTGCCTCCCAAGTCCCAGCTGATTGGGAGGAAATGGGGATTTTGCAATAACTTTCCCCTGGATTGGGGAGGGAATGGAGATTTTACAGTATCCTTCCCCTGCCATGCCCACCAAGCCACACCCACAGAACCGGTAGTAAAAAAATTTGAAACCCACTACTGAGTCATATAACTAAAGGACAACAATCAGTAGGCCAGGGGAATTTAATTAAAATTCAAAACTCACTGGGTGATTCAGAAGCAAGTTTTATATTACGACTTTTGTGGTCTCCTACCCCTGACCATCTGAAATGATTGAAGATTAGTCCTATATACCTGAGGAAATCCGACTTGCTATCCTCAGGTTAACATTTAGCATGTCAATTTGCGTGATTGTTATAAGATTGCAGTACCACATACTACTGCAGCTACTCAGATGAACAATTATATTTATACTTAAAGTATGCTTTATACTATACTATACTTATACTGTTCTCCACTGAAATTAAATTAATACATTTTTTAGGATGGAAAATCATTTTTATTGCTATCCAGTCTACAGGAAAATGAAGACAATGTTATTACTTAATATATTATTCCTTATTAATGTACAATATCTATCAATACAGTAGATGTCCATATGTTTTATAATCTAGAAATATCAGAAATCCAAATTTTTGGTTTAAAATATATTTGCAAAGGCAAAAAACTAAACATTACTTTCAGGATATTTTACCCAGTGTGCCCACTTCGAGTTTTATTTGTTTCAATTTATTTTGCCCTTAGTCTTTTTTTTTTTTTTTAGGTTTCAGGGCAAAGCAGAAACCAATACCCTAAATAAATAAAACTAATTAAAAATTGATTTACAACAAATTAAAATGCTTGGGTATTGATAGGGCTGTGTGATTTGTAGGACAGGGACAGCCTCACAATAACATTATTAGTCAGCCCTGGTATTTCTTAAGTATATACACAAATTCCAGTTCACTTTGTATTTTTCCCAGCAAAACTAAATACATTCATGAAGATGTACAGGGGAAATAGATGACAGAGCTTCCAAAGAAGTCATGTGAGCCTGGGAAAAGGAGAGGGTTAATTTACTGATCAGAACAGCAGTGCTTTGAATGTCCTCCCACGTATTGCCAAGAACTTCTGACAAAAGACTGGGGCCTCCTTATTAGCTACATCAGATTTATTTTGAAAGTACTGTTGCCCAGAATGTCATGCGTGACATTAGAACTGTTTTTATTAGGTATTTATAAAGGAACTAAAGCTATTGAGGGGTTTAAATTGGCAGGCACTGATGATGATGCAGATGATAAGATTGTGGTCAGATTTTACCAGCATCTGATAAAATTATATAAAAAAAAGATTTTTATTGAAAAGTCTTTCAGGCTTTTTAGTCATTGACACAGGGCATCTGAAGAGGAAAACTCTAAACATGGTGTTTACAAGGAGTATCTATGTGCTCCCAGTTGTCAGCTGATACATCTTTCAAACTTCCTTTATATCCAAATCTGATTTATCATCAATTTTTTTCTTCCTGTTTACTTGCAGATATCAAGCAAGCAGGTCTGGCAGTTCAGTTAAGCCAGCCAAAAAGAATACACTGTGTATTTTACCTGTACATAAGATTTTTTTTAAAAAAACAAACAAACCCAAAATTACACATATGAGTTAATATAAAAATACAAATCTACTTTGGAAGCTACTTGTGGATGCTGCTATATGGATGGGTGAAAATCATAAGAGATCAGTACTGAATTTCTGTGCAGAATTTCACCCTTTTAATGGAGTTTGGGTCCCGGCATGTTCACTTTTCCCAATCTTCTTCCTCAAAAAACAACAAAAGCAAAATGCCACACCAATGAGTTGAAAAGAGATTGACTCTTTCTGTCGTCCTGGGAATAGATGGAAATGTGTAGAGATTCATCAAGGTCATCAGAACACAGGATTTAAATCACATAAATGAGAAGTGGTCCAAATTATTGTAAAATGCCAGTTTATGGGATTGTAAATCTGTACTCATATTAAATCTTTTATGATTCATTAATGTCTGTTTCACCTGGCAGCAGCTCTGGGCCTCTACTGTATATGGTAGCCCTCCCAGCTCCACTACCCCACTATTTTAACTAAACAAGGAATCTTGAAATGCCTCTATAAAAAACATGCAGCTCTGCATACGCATTTCACTTTTCCACACCTCTCTTACTAGGTCCCTTTGCTAAAGCAGTCAGTGTAATGAAGCAACTGAAATGACATTCTCCTTCAACAAAAACAGTGACAAGGGCAGTCTCTCTCCCACAAAGTCCATTCACACCTCTAAATTTCAGATTGTAGCATTTAAAGATGAATTAATCCCATCTTCCCCAAATGAGAGATCCTGCCATATTTTCACTCTCTCAAACTTTAGGTTTTTTTTTCTGGAGTCTTCATTATAATTAACACACTTAAAAATATTGTAGGAGAGCTCTCTTAGTCAAAAATCAGAAGTAGTACACGGCCCTTTTTTTTTTTCTTCCAAACTCACACCTTTTATTAAAAGGCATACACTTTCTCATGAACGTTTCTGGCAGCACCTTCTTGGACTAACACGTTTTATTAAAAGTCCAAGAAGGTGCTGCCAGAAACCTTCTGACATTTGAAAAGTGTGATTCGCAGTCCTCCAATTCACTGTTCTTCTGAAATACCTGTGACATGAAACCAAAGGATATTATGTTAGATCAGGACAGAAGAGGCAATGCCATCAAGTTCTGTAGCAGAAACTTCTTTGCCCCCTCAGTCACTAGAAATATAATAATATAAGTACAAGAAGATGATGATGGAGCTACTTTGGCCACAAGGGGCATATTAACGTATTCCAAAATGATGCACTCTATAATACTCAGCAGACATGAGACAAAATGTCCAACAGTTCCACAAGCAGGACTCCTAGCACCCAGTAAATATTTGTTAATGTTGGAAAACTTGCAACCTTTGAAAAGTTCATAGAATTTCAGAGTTGGGGTTGAAGTCGGTACTTGGGACCATAGAAGAATTCACATGATGATCACAAAAAGTTGCTGATCTTTGGACTGAGGTTACTAACAAATCCTAAAGTTATTCTCATGTGCTATTTCAAATTCTTTTAAGTCGAAATTTTAATCTGTTTTAAATTATTGGGATTTTTAATTGTCTCAGGCTAAATTATTTAATCTGGTTTTAATTATGTTTCTAACTTTTGTATCTATGTATTTTATTTTGTGCCTGTTCACCACCCTGAGTCCTTCGGGAGTAGGGCAGAATATAAATTTAATAAATATCTATATCTATATCTATATCTATATCTATATCTATATCTATATGTGTGTGTGTGTGTGTGTTGTGGTATCTACAACAGGAGAGTAACAGCTACATACTTTTTCAGGAATCCATGTGACAATCAGATCAAAGCTATAGTGTTCTCATCCTTATCTGCAGCCCAGAAGGCAGGAACAGGCTTTAACTAGTATTAGTCTTTTACCCACAATGCAGCAAATGAAGCATTAATGCCCAAGGCTGCTTAGGGTTTTAGAAATTCAGCATTCAAAAGGTCTGGCTTTAAGTAGCCATTGTTACCCTTTAACTCATATAGTAATTGTTTAATAATCATTTATGTAAGAGTCACGCATCTCCTCTAGAATGTCACAATTCTTTCACTCACTGACCCTACAACTGAGGAAATAATTCCTAGAAACGGTTCTTTATGCACTATCTGAATTTCTTTTTAGAAACCCATGTCAATGAATGCATAAAATTCAAAACTCAAGTCATATTGGAATCAAAAACCTTGATTGCAGATACTTTTATTTTTCCCTTTTCTCACAAGGTTTTATAGCTAACATTACATATTATGTATATACATATTGATTGATTGATTGATTAGCCTATAGGCTATATCAACGTACAGGTTATAACACATATTACCAATAACATTACATATTATGGAAGCACATATGAATTTGGTGCCACCTCAAAATCTCAAAGAATAGTTCTTTATAGATAATAAAATAATAAAGAAAACCCTTGCTAATTCAGAATCCCCAACAAACTATAGCATGAGAAGAAGGATTTATAACAAGTCTGCTTAAAAACAGGAGCCTCGTGCAAGACAGCAGTCTCTCATGGTAAAGTTGATGCTAATGCATCACCCTCAAGAATTGAGAGCCACGGCAGCCTGAAAAAAGCAAGAACATTCAGTATATCCTAAAGAAACATGGAAAACAACTCTTGGAGAATATTACTCTTGGCAATTTATAACACTACCAACCTATCACTATGATGATACATTGCACTAATGCAGATAAGCTTTATATCATTATAGCAGCCGAAATATGTTATAAATTGCTAATGTGAAAGTCTTAACCATCTTTAGAAGAAAATGTGAATGATTAATCATCATGGCTGCATTTATTTATTTATTTATTTATTTATTCATTCATTCATTTATTCATTTATTTATTTATTTGATCTTTCTTTTAATGTTCTTTAATTGTTTTCTAATTTTAGAATTGTAAGCTATCCAGAGACACTTGATTTGAGTTAGGCAGCTATAAAAATTGAATGAATGACTGAATGAATGAATGAGAGAGACTGGGTACATTCCAATCCAACCTTGATATTTGTCCCCAAACTGGTCAATCCAGCTGCAATATTTCATCAAATTGTGTTTGGCTATTTTGAGGTAAAAGGACATTTCTTTAAAAATGTACAATTAGTCCATATAAACCGAGTGCCCAAACCACTGTATACTACAGGAAAAACCACAGGAAAAAAGCAGAGAGTAATATCGAACTGTAAAATTAATTATATTTATTTTTCTATTCATTACTTGTGTAAACAAATATTTCTACTCATCCGAAATTTATAAGAAAGAACATATTAGCAATTCATGGTGGTTGTTTTTTTTTAAAAAAATGGATTTCTGTTTATTAACCCTCCTGGTAAGGAAAATGAATCTCCACTCACAAGCTTTCTTGGTAGAATTGCTGTGTCTGTAATAGCTGAGCTATTAGTACACTGTGACTTAAAAATAAAACTATCGAAAAATAAATGCGGGCAGGGGAGGAGAGAGGGCATCAGATCGAGTCTACTCCACATATACTTGAAATTCATGTTTGTATACAGATGCACGGAGCAAAGCAATAACTTTCCAACAGATCCATAATGTATTTTTAATATCATCCCAAAATTATTATTCCAAAGACTGCAAATAAAATTAACAAACCTGCCAGTGGTTTTCTCTCCATTTTAATGTTCCAGATGATAGCAAGTCATTCTGAAACAAAAACTTGAGCAGATGTCTACTAATTAGCTGCAATACACATTTTAGAAACCACCAGTATATGTGTAGTGATTTAAATGGCAGCATTATTGATTCTGAAATAGTATAACAATCCACTTTTAATGTCTTGCTGTGCTAAATACAGTACTCACTTATTAATTAGATTTCAAATCATTATCTAAAAGTGTTGCATTACTGGACAGCCCTCAAATCCACATAAATGATTCATCCAGATGGGAAGGTTATTTATTTTCCACCACATAATATATTCTTTAATTATAGAAATGCCAATTATTAGATACAGTAGAATAAAGTCACAAATCTATAAGATCAATCATAGTGTACAACTTGCAAAAATATTGCCTCTAAATATATACAGTTGTTTGATATAGTTATTACGGTTCAGGTTTGCCCAAAAGAATTCAAGTTTACTAGGAAATTTTGGCCCAGTCTTTTCTCTCAGCTTAACCTTTTCATGGGGTTATTGTTGTGGGCAAAAATATATCTTGCCTGGAGCTTGTGGGAGGAGAGGCAGAATATAGATCTAACACATAAATAACTGGATATTTTGGTAGCCATCAATTACTGGTTTGTATAGAAAAATAAATATTTTCAAAACTGAAAACACAGTTTAGCAATAAACAAGGCTGATTCAGGAAGTTTTATTTTAGATATACAATTTCCCCAAAATCATTATGGCTAAATAGATTTTTTTTAAATTAATTACTGTAATCTGTAGAATGCAGAGGAACAAAGTACAAAAATAACGTACACCTAAAGTAGGAGAACTATAATTCTCTAGGAGTTCTCAGACTCTGTTCCAATTATCACAGCTAATAATTGCATGTTTATAATAATATTAATTGTAATAATAATGATAATTATATATTTTAATTGGCTTCCAGAGGAGGAGGGGGTATGGAAATTAATTATACTATGCTACAACAGTAGAAAGTAAACCTGATTTTTCATTTGTGGGGAAGGGCCCAGTATACATATTGCATATTGCTTTGTTAAATAATCCTGACATTACATGCACTGCTACTGAACTTTGGTGTTTTGCAATCAGTTTCAGAACACGACCTAAGAGTGGCCAAGAAGCTGTTAAAAGGGGATGGAGGTAAGATGTGCTAAGCCTAATGGCCACCCATGGTTTAATTAGCTCATAGGTAGTAGGATGAAGAAAAGGGACAAACTCAAAAAGGAGAAAGTTGTTATTATTTCGTCTTCAAATTGCCATTACTCCCAACTCCCATTAGCCTCAAATTATTTGTTCCAATGGTCTGAATTGAGGCTGAAGAGAATGGAGAGTCAGCAACAACACAAAGGCATCAGGCTCTCGTTCTTTTCTGAAATTATAATGATGAAAACTTTGAATACTTTGTGTGCCAGATGATTTAGGTATTTATTTTGCCCACCTGCAAAATTCGGCTTTGGCACAGAATTCTTTTGCACATGACTCACGAGCTTGGCCCTAAGCAAACAGGAAGGAGATGTAACCTAAGTGGAGAATGCATTCTTTTTGGGCAAGAAAATCAGAATTTACCCCAGCTGTTTGGAAAACAAAGTAGGCAATTTCCTCAGAGCATGATGGTGAGAACAACTGGGCTTCTGATTGCAAATTCTGGCTGTTGCTGGTTTGAAAAAGACCAACCACTTTTAATAAACTCATCTTACCACAAAGTGACTAACAAAGCACTATTTTGATCAGTTCATATTAGGAGAAGGAGATACGAATGGTAATACAAGAGAGCTTAACGTTTGTTTAACAGTACAATCTCTCTCTTTAGAAAAACTTGGAACACCATAGATATCCATGAGTGCATCTACTCATCTACCCAATCTCCCAACATTTCAGTCATCCTTTATCTCCTAAAATGTATAGAACAAAGAAAACAAAGGCCAGGAGAATTTCCAGGCTCCCATTTTAGAAAGGATAAAGCAACACGTCATCATGTGTAAAAACAAAGCACCATGCAGAATTGAAGAATGAGCACGTCTATTACAAAGCCACCCATTAAAAAAACAAGGAAAAAAAAAGACAGAGATCTGAACTGATTGGAAGGTTTCCAATCAGACAGAAATAATTAAGCTGCCTCCCTCCAGTGGCTTAGCTTGAGAATGTCTTCTGAGATATAGACATATCTGAGGTAGAAGATTTAAAAAATTAAATAAATATTATATTTCTGTGGACCAGGTTATTATTATTTTTCTTCAAAAACAAAGAATTGCAACAATAACAGCTATTTTTTACAACTAGCCTTCTGGAACTCCCCGTATTGCTAATAATATTTCACCATATATCAAAGGAAGTTCATATTGCATTCTTTTTGCTGAAGACCATCATCACCAGCTAAAGGACATAGCAATAGCGATACTAGCTCCTTCTCCGACCTCTGGTTTTATGTTTTTAAAGACAAGATGAAGGTAAACTTTTGCTCAGACCTCAGAAGATGTGCTACAATGAGGCCAACTGAGCTTCATAGATTAGTACTACGTATCGAAAGCCATTATAATCTCAGAGAGGTTGAATCACCAGTCTCAATGACATAACTCTATAACCCTTTTGTTATGTCCTTATATGGGCATCCCCGCCGGATTGGCTAGTCCACCGGTGGGAGTTTTGAAGATCTGTCATTGGCCGGCTTGCCTGCCGACTCCCTTTATAAGGCGAGCCCGGCAGCACAGTCGGCTGTTCTGATTCTCGCAATAAAGTGCTGAATGGACCACTCGCTGCTCACGTATTCTTTTTCCTGCGCCAATCTAACACCTTTCCTTATTTTTTTGAAAGCAATTATATTTCAAGATCAAGAAACCCATTCCATGAAGACATTGTCTTTGGAATTTACTCACTTACCCAAGTGAAGAAATGCCATATTTTCTCTCAGGAACTTCTGTTCATAAAATACTATACATATCAGCCCCACTGCTCCTGAAGCAAAATCACAGCAATTATTTATTTATTTATTTATTTATTGTTTATATTTATATACCGCCCTTCTCCCGAAGAGAAAAGAAAGAGAAGGCATTGACTTCCAACTCCTTTTGGTACAGTAGAATAAGATAGAAACATCAAACCTCAACTTTTTACTTTTATATGGCAGTATAAACTAGCCATTTCTATAACAACTAATCTAATCAGTACAACCCAAATCAAAGTTTCATTGTTTTTCCACCTCAAGCACAAAGTCCAGAAGTGGTTTCCAAGTAGAAACAAAAGTAATTCTGGTTTTTTTTCCCCCTTTAATCAAAGCAGTTGATTTAGCCATCTCTGCTAACTCCATCAACTTCTGCAGCCATTCATCCACTGTGGGAATTGAAGTGTCTCATTTCTGCGCATAAAGCAGTCTCGGGAAGCGAATAAATGTATCGTCTCAGTGACGATAAATACATACTTAAAGGCAGGGGTGGCTTCTACTTACCTTTACTACCAGTTAGCAACAGAGCCGTGCGTGCTTCTGTGCATGCACAGAAGCTTCCTGATGGCGTCGGGGTCAGTGGATGGAGCCTCCCGACGGTTTTACTACTGGTTCTATAGAACCGGTCCGAACTGGGGGCCACCCACCATTGCTTAAAGGGCATTATGTAGATCAGTTTTGGGACAAGTGGAAAAGAGGCAAACTAAAAGTGAAAAAAGCAGCATGGAGAATAGAAACTAGTGTAAAAGGGAGCTTTGAGGCTATCCTGGGTGTGTCCAGCCTGCCTTGGCCATGGTGGTAACTTTCTCTTCTTTATCATCCCACATCTGATACTGAAGCAGTTCCACATTCTGCCTCAACATTAATCATCAATATGAGGAAACAAGGCAGGGCTCTCGACTCCAAGAACCTCTTACAATTAACACTACTCTGTGTGTGAGGAGGGGAATAATTCCAGAATAAGCAGTCCTATTTAGCAACATGGAAATAAAGATAGCTTGACCTAGTTTGCCATTCCTAAGAATTATTAGTGATATCAATGTCAACTTTTGACCCAAAGAGTGATTATATTTGGAAATAAATGCAACTACAATGAGCTGAGTCATAGAGGCATCCAAGTGTTTCTTTCCTCACTGCTTGATTGTGTGTTGCTAATATTGGGAAGAACTCCAGAGAGAAACGATGTGTCTAAAAGTGAAAGAAAGCAAGTTTCTTCTTTGAACATCAGAAGCCAGCAAGTAATGCTCCATCAAGTGCTAAGCATCTGCATGGAAGTGGATCTTAGTAATTGGAGGACAAGAGCTCTAAATCACCATGTGACTTAGCAGATGAAAAGCAAATAAACCAGGGGAGGCTGTGAGTTAAATTATGCAAAAATAAAGTAAACATTTCAATAGTTTTACCTCAAGAGTTCAATTTAAATTTGTTTCTGGCTCCCAATTTCTCAAGAGGTATGGAAGCTTGCAATATGCACACAAACTCCCCTACATACCACTTTCAAATATGGATCAACATTTGTTATCAGCTGTCATACTCATTTGAATAACTGGGAACATATAAGAGCGGGAAAACTACATATATGTGTGTCATTTGTCAGTACACTGTATGACATTACTGTAGAATGTAGAAAAGATAGTTTGATGCAGGGGTGGGTTCTAATATTTTTTACTACCGGTTCTGTGGGTGTGGCTTATTTTGTGGGTGTGGCTTGGAGTCATGTGACTAGGTGGGCGTGGCTAACTGGTCAGAGTCATTTCTGGAAGGTCCTCGCACTTACGACCAGTCCTCGCACTTACGAACCAACTCATTTGTTTGCTTTTAACACTGATCAGCTGTAGGACGGCCCTTTGAAACCCCGCGGCAAGAGTTTAAACAGTTTTTTTCCCTCTAGTCATCAGCTGGGACTCAGGAGGCAGAAATAGATTGGGGGTGGGGCGAAATAAAAGGTAAGAATAATGTGGGTGGGTGGGGGGATGGGAGGGCGGGGGGGGAGAACCGGTTCGGTGACTTCATATCGTCACCGCTATCGGCTCGGTCGAACCGGACCGAACCAGGAGGAACCCACCACTGGTTTGATGTAGTGGTTAAGGCACCAGGCTAGAAACCAGAAGACCTTGAGTTCTAATCCTGTCTTAGGCAATCAAAAAACAGTTGGGTAACCTTGGGCCAATCACTCTAGTCTCAGCCCTAGGAAAAAATGCAATGGGAAGCCACTTCTGAAAAACCTTGCCAAGAAAAACATAAGGATTAGTCCAAACCAGGGGTGAAATGCTCACGGTTTGGACCGGATAACCCGATCTGGTAGCAATGGAGGCGCGTGGTTCGGAGAACTGGTAGCAAAAATCACTGCCCCCTCCCCCATTGCCCAGCTGAGCCACACAATCATCAGAGGCTTTTTTTATTATTATTAAAAGCATTTTTTCTATAACCTCTTCTAGAGGTTGTAGAAAAAATGCTTTTAAAAATTAAAAAAAAAGCCTCTGCCGATCAGGCAAGTCAGCTGCGATCGTCAGAGGCTTTAAAAGCATTTTTTTAACAACCTGTTCAGCTGAAGAGGTTGTAGAAAAATAGTTTTAAAAGTAAAAAAAAAAAGTTGGCCACGCCCACTCAGTCATATTAACCCCACCACCACCAAGCCACGCCCACAGAACCGGTACTAACAAATTTTACATTTCACCACTGGTCCAAACAGTCACTAGGTATCAAACTTTCTTTCTCTAAACATACACACAATAATGTGCATACACGCACACAAACACATACACACACATTTGCATTAAAAGTCAGATATCTTAAACTGGAAAGGCAAGACCATTCAAAGAATACAAATTTTGCTTTTTCTGAATTTATTCAAAGCTCTGACAGTTTTTCTCAAGGACTAAGATCTGATTCAAGTCAGTAATATTCAAGGCAACCCCCCTTGATAAGATTAGGAGGATAGTTAAAAATTTTGGTACAATTCGACTATCTTGGTAGCATCATGATTACAGATGGGGAAGGGAAGCAGATGTGAAATGCTGAATAGGCAAAGCAACTCTTGTCTTCTAATGCCCAATCTTCCATAAACACAGCAATCAAGATCAGATTATTTAATGCCATTGTTATACCGACTGCCATCTCTGCCAGTGAGACCTGGAAATCTACAACAAGAATTATTCTAAGATCAATGTCTTCCAACAACATTGCCTCAGAAGCAGGGGTGGGTTCTAAAATTTTTTACTACTGGTTCTGTGGGCATGGCTTATTTTGTGGGTGTGGCTTGGTGGGGAATAATGTGACTGGGTGGGCATGGCCAACTTTTTTTTCTTAACTTTTAAAAGCATTTTTTCTACAACCTTAAGAGGTTGCAGAAAAAAATGCTTTTAAAAGTTTTTTTAAAAGCCTCCAATGAGGTGGGCGGGGTAAGCAAGCGGTGATCGGGCCAGGGACTGGTTCGGGGGCATGGCCAGCCAATGTTATTATCGGTTCTCCGAACTACTACTAATTTTTACTACCAGTTCTTGCGAACCGGTGTGAACCGGGAGCAATCCACCACTACTCAGAAGGATTCTTTGTATCTCATATTGGAACCATGTCACAAATGAGGAAATTCTACTGAGGAGCAATTCCCGAAGACTCCCTGAGATAGTGACAGAATGAAGAATGCGCTTTGCTAGACCTGTGCTCCACATGAGTGAGCAACGCCCAGCAAAGACCGCAATCAATTGGATATCACCAGATGGTCAGAGAAAAAAAAGAAGGCCCAAGAAAACCTGGCACCAAACATTTCAGGAAGACCTGAAAAACATCAATCTTAAACGGAAGGATGCGGAGACTGTAGCTACGGATCGAGAACTGTGGAGTATGCTTGTAGCCCAATGTGCTTAGCCCAGGATGTGAGAAAGTCTGATTTGAAAGACAAGTCACAAATGACAAGTACTCACTATTTTTATTCTGTCAGAAAATTGACAGTGGCATATTTATTACTTGGGGACTGAAACATGAAGTGATTATTTCGATTATCCATACATTACATATCAAACACCATACTCTGTTTTCTATATTTACTCAAATGATTTAAGTTTTTCATATTAACTCATCATTAAAAATATATTACTTTTAATGGGATTGCTCCACATGTTCAAATGTTAGCAAATGAAGAGTCATAACATGATGAATATGTATTACTAAGGTCAGAAGATGTTTTGGCACTGATATATCTGGAGTGATGTTTTTTAAGCACACAATACGGAGTAGTTTTATTATTCATTTATATGCTGCCTTTATTATTTATTATAAACTCAAAGTGGTGAATATATCTAATACTCTTTCCTCCTATTTTCCCCACAATAATAACCCTGCAAGATGAGTTGGGCTGAAAAAGAGTGACCAGCTCAACCTCACCCAACTGGCTTTCATGGCTAAGGTGGGATTCGAACTCCTAGTCTCTTGGTTTCTAGCCTGATACCTTAACCACTAGACCAGTGGTGAAATCTAACATTTGTTACTACCGGTTCTGTGGGTGTGGCTTGGTGGGGGGGTGGTAATGTGACTGGGTGGGCATGGCCAATTTTTTTTTTTACTTTTAAAACCATTTTTTCTACAACCTCTTCGGTGAAGAAGTTGTAAAAAAATGCTTTCAAAAGGCTCTGACGATCCCAGCTGAGTTTTTTAAAAAGCCTCTGCCGATCAGGCAACTCAGCTGGGATCGTCAGAGGCTTTTTTTCCTTTAAATGCCTTTGACGATCCAGCTGAGCCGCTGAACCGGTTTTCTCTGTTTTCGTAAAAGATGTAAACTTTAGTAAAAAGACTATACGTCTTTTTACACACACAATATAACCAACTACTAGATTTAAAAGAAAAATATATCTTTATTTTATTATTAAACTGTTGTTATTTTCTGAATACTAATCTCTTATTGAGAGTCAACTTGTGTAGTGGCTACATACCAGGAGGAGACCATGAGTTCTAGTTCCACCTTAGACATGAAGCCAGCCAAGGGATCTTAGACTAATCACTCTCTCTGTCAGTCTAGAGAAGAAGGTAATGACAAGCAGCTTCTGAAATCTTGCCAAGAAAACTGTAGAGATTTGTCCAGGCACTCACCAAAAATCAAAAGTCCCTCAAGGGTACCCCCAGAAAAAAAAAACCACACCCCTTTTATTGGAAATAAATACACTATCAACCAAGTTGTTCTGGTTGGTTTAGGATACATCAATTATTCAAACTTGTTTTTAGAGAACAATTGAGTTATGGAATGAGTCTGTATTTGAGTAAATTTGCTAGTTTTTTTGATCTCGAGTAATAATTCTGCTCATAAAAAGGTTAGACATGTAACTGTAACTCTACTACACACTCAAGTTCAAACAACCAAACAGCCAACTAACTAACTTTATATCTGGAGACAGAGATAAAGTCTGATGGCACTAAAGGTCTGGTGAGCAAGTGAGATATTTGCAGGTATATTGGCATCATGAAGTGTTGTCTTACATCTCTAACTTGAGCTTGAACATTGTTTTCATATTTGTACGGAAAGATTTGTGTTTGTTATATTCACTTTACTGATGATGTTTACCTCTTCCTTATTCTGTTTTTAGATTTGTTTTGCATTACCTTGTAAACTTTTTAAAATGAAAGGGTCTACTGCAGAGGTGTCAAACTGGCAGCCCATGGGCTGGATGCGTCATGCCCAGGCCATGCCTACCCCAGCTCCGCAAAGGGAAAAAACATTGTGAAATGTCACATGATGGCAACGTGACGCCACAAGTTTGATACCCATGCTCTACAGTATTAACATATTAACAACCCCAGTTCCAGTGGTGAAATGTAAAATTTGTTACTACCAGTTCTGTGGGCGTGGCTTGGTGGTGGTGGGGTAATATGACTGAGTGGGGGTTGCCAACTTTTTTTTTTTTACTTTTAAAACCATTTTTTATACAACCTCTTCAGCTGAAGAAGTTGTAAAAAAAATGCTTTTAAAAGCCTCTGACGATCCCAGCCGAGTTGCCTGATCGGCAGAGGCTTTTTTTCCTTTTAAAAACATTTTTCTATAACCTCTTCGGCTGAAGAGGTTGTAGAAAAAATACTTTTAAAAGCCTCTGATGATCCCAGCTGAGCCGCGCGATTATCAGATGCTTTTTTTTTTACTTTTAAAAGCATTTTTTCAGCCAAAGAGGTTGTAGAAAAAATGCTTTTAATTTTTTTTAAAAAAGCCTCTGATGATTGCGCGGCTCAGCTGGGCAATGAGGGGGGGCGCTCAGGGATTTTTGCTACCGATTCTCAAAACCACCCGCCTCCATCGCTACTGGATCGGACGATCCGATCCAAACCGGGAGCATTTCACCCCTGCCCAGTTCCCCATGGAAGAGAGTTCAATTGGAAGTATCCTTGGATAGTTCCTTAGGCCTTGATCAACATATTGCAGGTACCCATGATGAATGTCTTCTGAATGAATATAAGAAACTGTCTTCTTTTTTTACTATGGCAGATAGATTGATGGATCCTTTTTGGTTTCTGAGATGGTTTAAGTGTCATTATTACTCTGTAATCTTACAGTAATAAATAGCATGTGGTGTCCTAGATTCTTTTGAATTGCCATTTCACATTATACATTACAATACAAGGCAGAGTGGACAATTATAGGGCAAAGAAAGGTTATGTGAACGTTATATCTACAAAGATAACTTTTGCTTACAATGTGATGTTGACCATCTAACTCACAGATTTTACTAATAGGCAGAATCTTTCTATTCAGTTGATCTGGAGTTGATCAGAACTGAACTTAGATTCTTTTACTTGCAGAGGAAACGCTCTGTCTAGAGCAGTGTTTTTCAACCTCAGCAATTGTCAGACCTGGAAGCCATGTTTTACCTTTGGGCCTTCAGGCCTGCCATATATTTTTCTGTGGGAAAATGGGAGGGGGGAATTGCATAGAGTATAGATGATATGTAGTCAAAATAACATTCCTTTCTCAGAGTCAAGGACGCCTTGCCCTGGCACCTGGAGTCGGATGACTGGGAGGTGTCTCCAGTTTGGATGGTGGATGATTGGACCATGTGATGGACATGAGGGTGCTGGGTAGGTATTTGAACTTTCACTTGGGTGGGGAAAACCTGGAAACTTTCAGACTCAGGTTTTCCCAGATGTGCCAATATGACATCTCTAATAAAATGGAACTTTAAGGAAATCCAAGCCTCGGAGTTTTCTTACGTTGGGGGTGTTACTTGGAACCCTGACAGCAATTTTAAGATGAGGGACTTCAACTCCCAGAATTCCCCCGACAGCATGGGGAATTGGAATTCACACATGCTGAAGTTGTTGAGAAACATTGATCTAAGGACCGAAGAATCCATCTGGGTTTTATTTTCCATGATAGGCACAATAATTTGAACTCTTCTTTTTCTGTAGTACAGCCACATTCACAGCCTTGAAAACTTTTAAGATTCTCTAAAAGTTGTCACCAGTTTCTAGTGGCAGAACAAGAAAATAAATAAATGCATTTCAATATATGAAATAAAGGGGACATAATATCTAATTTGCTAAACTGAGATAGACACTAAATTACTGTAAATCCAATGGACCTGGGTTGTTCATCTTTCCCTCTGAAAAGTGTAGGTTGCTGCTCTACAAATAGATGCATATGCATTTCGACCTACATAAAAATGTGTCCATATTTTTGTAAACAGTTATTCATATAACTGTTATGTGATTTGACAAGCAATTTTATCAGATAAATAGACAATGTTTTAACCTTATTATCAGAAATATTTAATTATAATCCATTTTTACCTAAGATACGTACCTTTATACACTGCAGACTTTGGGTAGCAAAGCCAAACAATGAAAGTCTTCTTTACTTGATTTGGAACAAGAATTGATTCATTTATCTACTGAGATTATTTCATAGGAACCTTACCATTTGCTGTTGCTGGGCTTGATCCAGCTACTGTTATCTAGACCAGTATCTTGTGCTTCTTTCCTTGACCGACCTTGTTTTCTCACATCTGGGTGGATTAGTTTGCCTTCACTTCCCTAAAGGAACATTTTATCCCCTGATAAAACACCAAGGCCTAAGCCTAATTCCCTAGATGGCATGACTAAAAGCTCATTTTGCGAATTACTAGCCTTGAGAACAATGGTCATGGTCATGAGTGCATGAAAAATTGTTATTTTAAAGCTTGAGCAATTGTAACCATTATGCCATTTACTTTTTTTACTTCTAAGACTAGATTCTTGGTGCTCAAATGCCACAAATAACAGCCTCAGTTTTGTACTTTTATTTTTCTTGCCAGAACTGACTGTTTGGAGAAGTGTTCTAAATTGTGCCCAATACAGGCGTAAATGTTTGTTTCTTATTTTCAGTGTAGAGCTAAAAACCGAAACTTTGGATAATTTTTCACTGTGTCTCTTTAAGTCTTCATGATTGCCAGGTAACTATAACAACTTTCTGTCTGCTTCCAGTTTTTTTTCCCCCCTCTCTATCTTTTTCACCTTGAGTTCATCATTTCAGATGCATCCTCAAGACTTTTTGTTCTATGTAACAATCCAAACTTGTCATTTCAAAAACACCACCTTCTCCTTGTTCGCTGAATGTTATTCTCTTCGGTCCGTTCTGTTGCCTTTTACCTTTAATCAAAATTAATTGAAACAGTATGCCAGTTTAGGTTTAATTTGATAGAAATGTAAATTTTACCAATTTTTCAGTTCTGTAATAACCCAAGATTGCTTCACAGTATGGCTCTGTTTCCATAACAATGAAGAGTTTATTTGTCATGGAACAAAAAAAAAAAAAAAGCAGATCAACTAACCTAATCAATTAACTTCAGGGTTTTAAATTTATCTCTCAATAGACCAAATCTTGCACAGTTTAACTAACTCCACCTAATCAGCTGGGATATTAAGCAATCCTTATCTCTCCCAAGACTGAGACAAAATCCAGAGACCTTCCAAAAATAGTGGAAGTCTGCCATCCAATCTGGGTTAGTCACCAGAGGTTTAGTCTTCTGAGTTTTCCAGGATGGGCTCCAGCATGAATCCAAAAGCTTGGAAGACTAAACCTTTGTTCCTGGTGACTGACCCAGATTGAATTCTGCAACATTATCCTGGCACAGGTATATTTGCCTTCATCATGAGTGAAATTCTAGGCCAGTAGTCCTCGACCTTTTCTGACGATTCCCTATAATACTCTCCCATTTTTTACAAATATGGCTGCAGCAAGAATGCATACTGGAGCTATAAATTGAATTGCTAGATGAAATGAAATCCGTGAGACTCTTAAAGAGTACAGAAAATATTTATTTTTGGAAAATCTTTGTGGCAGTACAACTTCAGTAAAAAAAATGAGAGGAAAAATTGGCAGCTTTCAAATTGTTTTAATTACTATATTTACCACATTACCAGTGTACTTCTAATTTTAAATAATGTGAAACAACTAAACACAGAGACATTTATCATGATTGTTTTTTTAAAAAAAAATTAGATTGAGGGATACTAGGGCTTAATTTGATTTATAAGGCCTTTTGATATTAGGAGGAATATTGTAGATACACACTGGCATTTTGTTCCTCAACCATCTGCAATCTATCGCTTTTCTCAGTTTTTATGCATATGTGTCATAACATATTATCTGCGTAAATTGCACAGATAATCTGTTGAAAATTGCATGAGAATTACTGGAGCCTTTTTTGATATTTGAGAGTATTCATTCTTCACCTTTATCCAAAAATTATCAAGAACTTTTCCCATAAATTCCAATTAAATTTCAAGCTGAGGTTGTTGGGTAAGGGTATATCCACTCATTCCTTCAATTGTGTGAGACTAAGATGGAATTGGTTTGATTTTGCTTCATAAAGGGATTTTTCAACCACTTTTCAGCAGATATATTTAGAAAACAGAGTTGAATTTTCTTTTCCAATTCTTCAAGATGCTCAGCAGTTTGTGGCATGACCTCACTGTTGTTTGTTGCAACAATATTTGGGAACATGTCCATATTGTCCTCTGTCATTTTCCAGTCGAAATCTTAACTTTTCTCTCACAGCATTAATTTTGGCTGAAGAAGACAAAGACATTTTGAGCTTTGCTTTACATGCCAGAGTTTACCCTTTTTAAATTGTCACAATCATCCTCTAAAGCAGGGGTCTGCAACCTTAAACACTCAAAGAGCCATTTGGACTCATTTCCCACAAAAAACACTGGGAGCCACAAAACCTGAGTGGGCGTGGCCAATTCAATGTCATTCCCACCCAGTCACATGGGTTTTGTGGCTCCCTGTGTTTTCTGTGGGAAATGGGTCTCTCTCCCTCTTTCCCTCTGTCTCTCTTTCTCTCTTGTTTTTCTCTTTTTCCTCTCCATCTCTCTCCTTCCTTCCTTCCTTCCTTCCTGCCTTTCTTTTTTTCTTTCTCTCCCCTTCTCTCTCTCATTTGTTTCCCTCTTTTCCCTCTCTCATGCTCTCGTTGCCTCCATGGCCTGCTCGCTGCTTTTGCAACACCTTGCGCAGCACACTTAAATTTAGTGCGCTTCACAATGGGGGAGATGGCATCCCCTCCTCCTCCTGGAGCCCATTATGATGTGGAGCATTGGCCAAAGCCAGGCCAGGCCAGTGTCTCGGGGCAGAGATCTAGTTGTGCATCTCCCCGAGTGATCGAGGTGCACGCATCACCAATAAGAGCCAAAAGAAGGTCCCGCGAGATGAGAGGCAAATACAAGGGCTCTTCCCTCCCGCTCTGGAATATGGAGTGAGTCTCCATCCCCGACCTCGCCCTTACCTTCTCAGGCCACGTGAGGAATGACTGGGAGGGGAGAGCGAGGGGCAGGGCCAGCCAGCCGTCAGGGAGCCACAGCAGGGGGATGAAAGAGCCACATGCGGTTCCAGAGCCGCAAGTTGCTGATACTAGCTCTAAAGTAAGATAACTTTGCGGACCAAGTATCGTTTGCCATGCACCTTAAAAGTCTTCTTTTTGCTCAAAAGTTTAAAAAAAATCAGCATTTTTTCAGTTCATAGACATGTGACAACATTTTTCTTCTCAAAAGCCCTTTGGCCTCTGTTTGGAAAAGGAGGTTTGGTGGATTTGTTCCAATTTCTTCGTTAGTTTGGAACCTAATTCATTAGAACCACAAAACAGAGTAGAAAGCTACTGCCCCATTCCCTTCTGAATTCTTGTTACAAATTTCTGGAGAAACTTATCATAAACAGAATTGGACCCACAATAGATACATTTCTGCCCGTGGAACAAGCTGGCTTTTGTCATAATCGCAGTTGTGTTGATCAGGTGCTGAGCCTAACTGGACATATCGAAGCTGGTTTTCAGCAAGGCTTAAAAACCACAGCTGTGTTCATCAACCTTACTGCAGCATACGATACCATGTGGAAGAAGGGTCTGCTTTACAAACTGAGTCACATCATCCCCTGTAAAATCCTCTATCATCTAATAAACAACATGCTCAGCTATAGATCCCTTCAGATCATTATGGGGAACAATGTTAGCAAGTTAAGAAGACTCAACAACCGCCTTCCACAAGGTTCTATACCAGCGGTGAAATGCTACCGGATCGGACCCGATCAGCCGATCCGGTAGTGATGATGGCTGGTAGTTCAGAGAACCTGTAGCAATGGCAGCTGGAGGCTCTGCCCATCCGCCCACACGCCCCATTCCCCGGAGTCGGGGAATGCACCATTCCCCAACTCCGGCCTTGCCATGGAGCCGCTGCCTGCTCGCCCTTCACCACGCAGTGTATCCTACTGCTCACCTTCCTCCTGCGGCTGGCTGTCAGGGAAGGCAAGTGCCCGAAAGTTACTGGAGTCACTCACTCTCCTTCTTGAATGAGTCGCCACCATCGCAACTCTGGTCCATGTGCTGGCTATGCAAGCGCACACCATTTATTTAATTCACTCATCAGCGGCAGGTTGGGTGTGCGCTTGTGCAGCCGGCGCGTGGACCAGAGCGGCTCATTCAAGAAGGAGAGTGAGCGACTCTGGTAACTTTCGGGTGTTACCCCTCCACCCAGCCATGCCCACAGAACCGGTAGAGAAAAATTTTAGATTTCACCCCTGTTCTATACTGGCACCTGCACTGTTCAATCTTTATATCTCAGATATTCCAGCTACAAGGGGATGTAAATTTGGATATGCAGATGACACAGCCCTAGCAGCTCAAGATAAAAACTTGGAAGTATTGGACTGCCTCCTTTCTGACGTCCCTGGGAAAATTCTTTGCTGACTGGAGACTCATACCCAGTATCAGCAAAACAGTGACTACCTGTTTCCATCTCAACAGCAAACTCGCCAATGCCACTCCCAAAGGCCTACTTGAATAACAACCTTCTCCCTTATGATCCTCACCCCAAATACCTCAGAGCAACTTTGGATCGGACTCTCTCCTATAAGAAACACCTTGAGAACATGTCCACTAAAATCAATATCAAGAACAACTTACTCCAGAAACTAAGAGGATCAAGATGGGGAGCCTCAGCCTCTACTCTCAGAATATCAGCACTAGGGTTGGTCTATTCCACAGCTGAATACTGCGCCTCTGTTTGGCTTAATAGCTGCCACACTAGCAAGATCGATACTAGACTAAATGATACAATAAGGATCATAAGCGGTTGCATAAAATCTGCTCCTACTCGCTGGCTCCCCATCTTGAGCCACATTGCACCACCAGCTCTACGAAGGCAGGAAGCCTTAGTGAAGGAGTACAACAAAATTATGAGAAACCCACTTCTTCTTGTGCATGCTGATCTTCCTCATCTATCAATTGGCAGGCTTAAATCCAGGAAGTCCTCTCTGGCACTTGCTCAACAGCTGTCTAACAACTTTGACATCAAAACACAGTGGAAAGCCAAATGGGCTGCTGAACGCCCAGGTACAGGCAGTTACATAGATGACCCTTCACAAAAGATGCCAGGTTTTGACCTTCCTCACCAGCATTGATCAACTCTGAACAGGATCTGTACCCAACATGGTGTCTGCCAGGACTCATTGTTTAAGTGGCATCTTGTCTCTACCCCTCAGTGTGACTTTGGTGCTCCTCGACAAAATATCCATCACATTGTGTCCCAATGTCCATCAAGAGATTACATCAGCCCAATGTCTGATTTTTTTTAACATAGACCACCCTGTCCTTGAATGGCTGGGTGGACTGGACATTAACATTTGAACTACTATAAGTCCATGTATTTGTCATACGCTAAATAAAATAAATTAGGTTGGGTAAATAAATGGGGCTTAATTGACATAGATTGAACATAGTCCAACATTTTCACAAATTTGTCTTGTGGAATTTGCTATTTATAGCCAATTGCTATGAATATTTCATGACTCAGAATGTAATCCTGTGATAGTATGACTGTTTTTTCCACTAAAGACACAAAGACATTTATTGACTCAATAAATATCTGTATAAATTCCTACACAGAATTTCCAGGTACATGAAAGGGTTTCTAAGTAGTCAGTCATGACTTTGTAAATATCTTGAACCATGATTGTTCTTCAGTTTTTTTCCAACATAAGAACTTTGACAGCCTTTATGAACAAGAGTGTAGTGAGTGCCAACTTCACCTCTGGGGATAGGAGGAGGAGGATATGCCATGATAATTATTTTTTAAAAAAACTTATTGTACTTTGAAGGAAAAAAATGAGAAAGGAGATGTGTCTCCAAGTCCTCACTGCAGCATCTGGAAGACTATAAAAATGCTACTGCAGTTCTTGGCTATATGTGCTGAAGTCCAGTGGTGAGTCTATTAACTAAAAGAGATGGCGTTTCTGTCATTCATGCTATAAGAATAGTACCACTATCCAGTGGTGAAATTCAATTTTTTTTTACTACCGGTTCTGTGGGCGTGGTGTCGCTTGGTGGGCATGGCAGGGAAAGGATACTGCAAAATCTCCATTCCCACCCCACTCTGGGGCCAGTCAGAGGTGGTATTTGCCGGTTCTACGAACTACTCAAAATTTCCACTACCGGTTCTCCAGAACCTGTCAGAACCTGCTGGATTTCATCCCTGCCACTATCCCTATTTAAAACACACTTAGAAACCTTGCAATGTTTTCTGAGCAGGTTTTGGCAAATATTAACATTAAGCAGCACTTCCTTCTTTACTGAAGCAATTGGGGAGATGGGATTTCTGCAAATGGCTGTTTGGGGAGTTTGCTTAAGACAGGGTTTTTTTTAAAGCAAGGCTTGCAATCTGCTTGATCTTTTTCTTCTTCTAAATAAACTACTACTACTTTTAAAAATACTGAAAGTGTTTAATTAAATGTGTTGGTATTGTCTGCTCCTTAGCTATAATTCTATCCATTCCACTTTGTTTTGAATCGTGATGTTTAGCTAACATTCTTAAACATAACCAATTATTCACTATCAAGGAATCAGGAACAGCTATCTCTCAATAAAACAGCAGTACAAAAATCTGCTAATATCTGTTGTATCTCATTGAAAAGATTTCTTTCCCCTCCATTTGGCCATATACAAATAAAGCTGCAAATTTTCACAAATGTAAGAAAGAAACCACTGGCAATAAAATTTGCCAGTGATTGCTTTTTGTTGGTTCATTTTGCTGTGTGTTTTTTTAAAATTAGCATATCACTAATCAAGCCACAGTGATTCAGGCCAAATTATCTTTTGCTTAGACTTCTTTATTGCATTTTGTATGATGCTTCCTATGAATAAAATTCCCAGACATTAGCCACCTACTACCAAGTGTAGTAGGAGCCTAGTGGTGCAATGGACTAAACTACTGTTAAAGTAGTATTTAGCTGCCAGCTGCCTGCAATTACTGCGAGTTCAATTCTCACCAGGCTCAAGGTTGACTCAGCCTTTCATCCTTCCGAGGTAGGTAAAATGAGGACCCGGTTTGTGGGCGCAATAAGCTGACTTTGTATAAAATAGAACACCGCTTGAGGGGGCCAAAAGCCCTACTAAGCAGGTATATACAAAAGTATGAAGGCTATTGCTTAATGTATTGTAAGCCGCCCTGAGTCTCCGGAGAAGGGCGGCATATAAATCAATCAATCAATCAAACAAACAAACAAACAAATAAATAAATAATAAGTGTGTACTTCAGTGACCATATATCACTCAACGTGAACTAACTATATAACAGGTCATTTATTTCCAAGCTAGTTCGGAGTGTTAGCTTGGATCTATAAAGCTCAAATGGCTTGAGGCCAGGTTCTGAAAGATTGATTCTTTCCTATAAGGAACTTGCCTATGATCTACAGTCACCAGGGAACTGTCTTGATGTTCCTTCAGCAAGAGAAACTGCTTCAACACAGAACAGAACAGGACCAATTCTGGAGCCTCCCACAAGCAAGTACCATCTCTGCTGCAGGTATTTTGACTTTTTTATTTATAGAAATATGAAAGAGTACAGACAGACATTCTTGCTTTTCTTTTGCATTAAAACAGAGCTAAGCAATTGTACATCAGTTTGGAACCCTTATTAGACTAAGTTAGTTTTTGAACATGAATACTAATAGCAACTTAGCAGTTAGCTGATGCTTAGGTTCAAAACTAAGCAGAATTGGGGCTAGTTAGTACATGGATTGGATTTCTGCAGAGACTATAAAAGCTGAAGGCTAGATTGGAATGTAAAAACAAAAACAAAAACGCACCCAAGAAGCCAGAACAAACCACTTCAGTCAGCATTGCTCCCAAACTACACAGATTTAGCCATAACGTTACCAATAACTAAGTTCAAAAACCAACTTTATTAAAAGAAGTCTGCCTGTAACATTGTTTGGAAGCAGAAGCTAAAAATGAGTGGCATACAAAATTGAAACATAAATATCTTCCCATTTAAAAAGAAGGCCATGTCTCCATCTTCTTTGCGAACATAGTTGAGAAATAGCAGAGCACAATAAGAAGTGTACAAATCGTTCAGTTATTAATAAGTGTCTACTGGTTCACTTGTTCTTGCACAATACTTCTTTTTGGCCATAATGTAATTGTCGCAGAAATGCCATTTTTATTTATTACTATTTGCAGTTTTTCCACAGATTTAAAATAATCTGCTCATTAGTTTTAGCCTGGTTCATTCTTACTGATAAATAGGTCAAAATGTGCTGCCACATTAGAAAACAAGATTAAGCTTTCGAAGGAAACATTCCTGGCAATATTCACTTATACCCAATTTAAACATGCAAGTCTCCATAGGGGGAGAAATGGCGGCTTCAGTTCAATATATCTTGGAATAAGCTACTGCCTGCACCTTGCTAATTACATTTCTGTTGAATGCTAACCGTGTTCTGATGCACCTTGAAAAGGGTTGGGAAACAGTTGTTTCCAAGAATCCAAAGGGAAAGATTATGTGCAAAGTAAACAAGGTTTTGCACAATAAATCAACAGAAGCAACACAATTCTCATTTTCATAGCGGTTATATTACATAGAGCAAAAGTCAAAAAAGAACTGCTCATAGGGTAGGGTATTCCATAGATTCCCACAATTTTCCCCTTAGGCTCTATAAAATGAAAAGTTTAACATCACTGAAATCTCACTCCTATATTGCGATCTTTAAGATTTTATGCAAGATCCTTAAAATCTCTATGGTTCAGGCATATTGCAATAATACGAAAGTCTTTAAAAAGGCTTCATTCCCTGTGTTTTGATTTTCTTAAGAACTTTATGCTATAGGTCTCCAAGCAAACCACAAATTCCATGACACAGAATAATCTGTTTTTCTCAATAAGTAGGCACTTCAGCATGGTCTCACTTTCAGCATCTGGCACTGTGAGAAATGAGGACAGAAAAGTTGGCCATAAACAATACTCTCAAGTCCACATCCGCATAGTGCCTTTATTATGCCAGCTCCAGTATATATATAGTATAGAAAAGGGCTCAAAGGAGGAAACTATCTAGGCCTTGTAGTCAAGCAAACTAGAACACATCAAACCTAGCCATTATTAGAATTGGGTATGTATAGTCTAGTGAAAAGAAGGACTAGGGGTGACATGATAGCAGTGTTCCAATATCTAAGGGGCTCCACAGGGGTGGGTTCTACTTACCTTTACTACCGGTTCATAGTGGGATCACGCAGAAGCTTCTGCGCATGCGCAGATCGCCAATGATGACATCGGGGCGGGGGGCGGGGCCTCCCACTGGTTTTACTACTGGTTCTTGCGAACTGGTCCTAACCAGGGGCAACCCACCACTGGGCTGTCACAAAGAAGAGGGAGTCAACCTATTCTCCAAAGCACTTGAAGGCAGAACAAGAAGCAATGGATGGAAACGAATGAAGGAGAGAACCAACCTAGAAATAAGGAGAAATATCCTGATAATTAGAACAGTTAATCAGCGGAATGGCTTGCCTTCAGAAGTTGCGGATGCTCCATCATTGGAGGCTTTTAAGAAAAGATTGGACAATCACCAGTCTGAAATAGTACAGGGTTTCGTGATTGAGCAGGGGGTTGGATTAGAAGATCTTCAAGGTCCTTTCCATTATTCTGTTATTCCATTATTTATTCATACACCTCTTTTGTGGGGAGGTTTAAAAAACAGAGTGACATCAGTAGCATTGCTGCACAAGCCCAACCCCTTTTTCTTATGCATCACATGCATGCCCCAAAGGGACACAATTTGTGGCACAACAGTGCTTTTCATTCTGATGAAAACAGTAACAGCTTGCAGCTACTCTTCATGTCTTCTGTGATCATTTCTTCCAATTCCTGAGAGACAATTCTTTTCACTTTTGTAGGAGTTGTAAAACAGTTGATCTGCAAAGCAGGAAGATGCTTTTTTTACATGGGTGTTGCCTAAAAATAATCCCAGTTGACTCAGTGGAGAAGTGAAGTTAAAAGAGTGAGCGCTCTGGAATTGCCCATCACTGAGGAAACATTTTAAATCAAATCTCATCTGGGTTCAATACTTTGATCAGCCAGACTATTGTCCTGGCTTTTGTGTACAGGAAAGCCACAAAGTATCTCAAAGCATTTCGGCTATGGGAAGAATGTGGAAATAGGAGAGCTGGTTTTAATTACACCTACCCTTCTTTATTTAGCCAAAGAGTCAATTTACATTAATTGAGAAAAGATCTACAAACATCCATTCACTGTGAGCGTGTAGGAGAATACGCATGCTTGCATATAGGGCTAACTAGTTGGATTGAGGTAAAAGAGGGGAAAACCATTTTGAGAGAGGATTTATGCATACGGAAATGTTTTAAGTCTTTGTTGGACTCTGCTACTTTAGACTGCAGGTGGAGAATTGAATGCTAAGCCAGCTTTCTCTCTCTCTAACACACACATAAGCATACAGCATCAAAAACAACTGGATCACGTGACACTAATGTCTGTACCTTATTTAGATTCTACTTCTCTGTTCTCCAAATGATTTCCCCCCAATGACAGCCACATAAAAGATCTCAGCAATATAGAATTAGCACAAGAGAATGGGCTCATTTTAATATACAAAAATTTATCAAGTCCAAATCTATTAATTCTGGGAGGAAGAGATGTGTGAGAGAGATGTGACAAATTCCACCCTTTCCCCCCCCCCTTTTTTTTCCTCCACACAGATAAAAAAAAAATCTGTAAAACAAAATTGTGATGAGCCAGCTCTCTGCCAAAGCATCCCGCTGGTTCTTCACATATTCATGCATCTTTGCAGCAGACACCCAAATAAAACAGGCTGTACTCACTTTGCCGATAAAGGGCTGAGAGTATGTTTAGTTTAGCTTCTCATAGGAAAGCTGTCATAGGAGAAAGAGGAGCTGCAGATGGACTGGACCAATGTCGGATGCCACACTGGCATTAGAGGTGGAGTGAAACACCATCAGGAAGGACTCTGGGAAAGAAAAGCTTGAACAGCAAAAGATTAGAAATGGAGGTGACGGCTAAAAGGGCTAAAGCAGACTTAGACAGCGATTGGTTATGGAAGTGGCATTGTTGGTTTGCCAGTATTAGCTTATAGAAAAGTGGAAGATTGCTGAAAATAATTGTTTGGGAACCACCCAAAATAGGGTGCTGAAGAATTAAGGGGGGTTGGAGCCAGACATGTGCAGTTTGCTTGCCTGTTCTGATAAAGCTTGGTGGAAATTGCTTCTTATTGTCTTTTAAATGACGACATGTGGGGAAACAAGTTGAGTATCTCTGTGGTCCTACCTCTTTCAATCATAATCATAAGTTTATTTGTCAAGCATAAATAAGTTAACAGGTAAAAGTATAAACATAATTCAAATTCATGAAAAGAGTAAGTAAGAAGGAACATTAGGACAGGGACAGTAGGCATGCTGGTGCACTTATGCACGCCCCTTACAGACCTCTTAGGAATGGGGTGAGGTCAACAGAAGACAGTTTAAGGTTAAAGTTTTGGGGGTTTGGGGAAGAAACCACAGAGCCAGGTAGTGCATGCCAGGCATTGACCACTCTGTTACTGAAGTCATATTTTCTGCAATCGAGTTTGGAGCGGTTCACTTTAAGTTTGTATCTATTGTGTGCTCATGTATTGTTGTGGTTGAAGCTGAAGTAGTCATTGACAGGAAGGACATTGTGGCAGATAATTTTATGTACTATGTTTAGGTCAGACTGAAGTCGGCGTAGTTCTAAGTTGTCTAATCAGATCCCATGTACAGACCCATCAGAGATAAGTTTGTGATGTCAGGAGTGGAAGTGGAAGAATAGATGAACTGCAACATTAATTTTTCTTAGGAAAATTTACCTTAGACTTCTGGCAGTTGTTAGTCCTGAATTTTCTATTATCTTTTTCCTAGGTCTGCCTTTCTTCTTCCCATGACCACTGCATGTGTTCTTGGCAGGCAGGCAGGCAGGCAGGCAGGCAGGAAGGAAGGAAGGAAGATGTTTTTAATTATTATTTTGAAAACTTCTGCAATGCTTTCTTCCTGTTAAACACCATATGTAATCAACTATGTATATTCTAGATGCCATTACCCTCCTTTGCTTTTTAAAATAGGCCTTGTTGCACTCTGCAACTCCTACTATTCTTATGTTCCATTTTTATGCTTTTTTGAATGTTCCAGGAGATTCTAGGCTGACATCCCTTCCAGTGTCCTCTTCTAACAGTCTATGGTAGTGTTTGAATATCTGAGTGGCTCTGCAGTGTGTTATCTTTCTATTGTTTTCTTGGGGGGGGAGGGGGGAGAGATTTCACACATTGCCCATTCTTTAATGCCCAGTGATGGAAAGCACAGGGCTGATTTCATTGTGCAGTTTGTCATTTTGAATATGAAAGAGACACATACACACATGCCTGCGAACTCATAAATCTGTCTATCTACGTGATCATGATGCATTATGCTGGAATGATACATTGGCATATTATACTTCAGCTGTTTAACATGGTCAACATTCCTCCATAGATCTGTAATAATAAAAATCTGGTCTCTTATTGAACTAAAAGAATGTCTTTCACATATGTAATATATCATATCATATCAATCGTATCATATCCTCCCTCCCTCCCTTCCTCCCCCCTCTCTCTCATCTATCTATCATCTAGAGAGAGAGAAACATTTAATAGCCATGTGGATTACAATAATAAGAGGAAAATATAAGTGGTTTTGCTAAAATCATATTTGTTCATTTGTTACTCATATCTCTTAGAAGACTCCTAAACACAATCTGCCAAAGATGAACCACATGGAGCTTTTAATTAGTGAGCACAATAGATGGATTTGAGTGGGATGAAGATTTAAGTCTCTCCAGTCAAATAATGGTGTTCAAATGTCAGCTAGACTGGAGTAAAGGATTACCGGAGTCACAACCACTTCAGAGTATTATGTCAAAACAAAGTGAAAAATGTTGAGCAATAGAAGATATTCTCCAGCAATTTCAGTTTAGCAATTCATGGAGAATAACAATTTAATGGCTAGTTACTTTACTCTACAATATTCTGAGAAATTAAAGATAAGATGTATTAACTGTGATAATGAAACCTCTCCATAAAACTAATAGTTGCACTGAAATTTAAAGGCCTTTGTAGTGACATCAATTTTACAGAACTTATTCAAACCAAATATGGATTCTTACCTCTTTCAAGGGTAGATTGTGCCCTCTAAAAAACAAAGTCTGGTGGCCTTTGAAAACCCACAAACAAACTGCAGTCTCCACCATAGCCTCATACAGCGCAGGATGATAAAATGGTTCATTCTCTCATAAACGATCCATCAGGAACCATGTATAAGGGCAGGCCACACCAAAGCTGCAAGATCTTCCTCTACTCCATTTTGAATACAGTCAAGCCCGTGCTGTTTTCTAGAATAAAAGCAATTGTAGTTATTGTATATACAACAACTAAGAAACATGAGCCTGAGATGCCAAATGTTTCCCAAAAGATTACGTGTTACACTGACAGATAGTTGGATTGCTGATGATTATAAATAAACTGGCAAAGAATAAAATAGAAGATGCTTTGCATCTCAGGTTCTCTCGTCCTGCTAACTATGCAAATACATTCTGAACTGAGTAGAAATCGTATTAGAGCCACTAAGTAAGCTGTCCCATCTCAGAGCTCTGAAGAACAGAAATGCATATAAAAATGTGGGCTGTTTTTACTGTGTTTTGCCTTCACATTGTACATTTTGCCCGTTCACAGATACTCATATCTACATGAAGGTCACAGATCATCCTTCATCTGGAATGTGATTTCTTTTGTTTTGGTTTAGCTTCATATGTATACTCAGCATTTAGGCTTTTAAGCCATCGTTTATGGCTTAGCAATATTTACAAATCAGGCCACTATGGCTATATCAACCAACATGGTTAAAATAACCATGATTTAGGCTTAAACATACAATGTGATTAGTGTAAAAGCATTACATTATTCCCCTTGGTTTCTTCACCCAAATAGCATGGCTAGCAAACCACCCTCTGTGGTTTGTTTATAGAAGTATGCTTCTAGTTGGAGCTAATCAGAGAATGAAGCCATAAACACACTTAATGCAAGCCAAGAGTATAGTTTGTGGTTAGTTTCTCCTTCATTCTGCATTTGCTAAACAAGAAAACAAATAAACCACAGATGGGCTATTTGCTGCTTGAAGTTGGAAAGTATCCATGGCCATGACTGGGCATGATTTCATTATCCAGCTCTTATGGTTACATTGATATGCAAAGGTTTCCATTAAGTCAAATGAAAAATGTTGTAGCAAACCACTTTAACTTTACATATTTTGATCAAAAACTTTATCCAACAAAATCTGAGAACTGAAGAAATATTGAAGGTTTGTGGTATGGAACCCCTGGGATACCTTGGAGTTCCTCAGATATGAAGCAGGGAAACTTTTAAACAGTGTTTTAGCAAAAAAAAAAAAAAAAAAATTAGATCCAAAAGAAAAATTATGCTACTCTAGACAAAAATGCAATTTTGAAATATAAGTATTTCACTTATTTAATACAAGGAGGCTGTTTCCTGTTTCCTGATAATATCGACACATTGGATGTCTGTGGTTTTTCTCTTGTTTTATTAATTTTTTAAAAGCTACACTATGAATGACCTGAATGAATGAATGCAGTAAATCAGTCAACAGTGCAACCTGATCACCATATTTTAAATTTTCTTAAGGTTCCAAACACATACAGTACCTTCCCGTTTTGAAGTAAATCCACTTTAATGATTATCCTCCTCCTTACAAAACCCAAAACTGCTACCTGCAACATTCATTTCTACATGTCTAATTGTAGGGTAGCCAGCTAAATCATTGGTAATATAAAAGGCTGGTTTTTATGACCAAATTTAGGTTTAAAAGTATTCTTGTTTTAATTATTGTACTGAAAACCAAGACATTATTTGCATTCTAATAATTGAGGAAAGTATATTTTAAATGACAGACCCCGTGGGTGGATGGTAAAGACAGCTTCATAAGCTAAGTATTCTAACCAGTATTTGATTGTACCAAATTTACTCACGTAGTTTATTCATGAAAGCAATTCAATAGCGGTGGAAGAAACACAGATCAGTAATATCTTTAAATAGCAATTTTTCCTTTCCACCCAAAGAACTAGAAAAGGGGAATGGAGGGAGACAACCCCTCTAACCGAAATTCAAAATTTTTTTGTTGTGCATGTTAACAGCAGATGGATTGTGGTTGCAGCACACAAGAGTTCATCTTCTTTATATGCTGTTTTGCAGAAAAAAGTGTCACAACAATATGGGGTTTCTTTCTCTGTAATCTGTAATCCGCTAATCTGTAATCTTTTAAACTGTGTATTTTCTCAGTGAATTATTTAACTGCCTGTGATGTTCCCACATGTGCTTCCCCAACTGTCCATGAGTGACCACAAGAAAAAGAATGGAGCCAGCTAATCTCTAAACTGTGACTATAAAATACTGCACATCTGGAATTTCACATAATAATTCATTCATTCCTCCAGATGTTTGGAGCTAAAAAATATATTAATCTATGAAAAAAACTTTTGGGCTAGCGTCTTATATTGCAATACTACCTTAACTGCTCAGGGAGAGATTTTTGTCTTTGGCATTTAATCATTTGCTCGTTTGTTCTGTGGGTTTTTAAAATCTCTGTTGTTCTAGATGTAATATTTCATGCTGTGGCAGCGGTTAGCATCGGATTCAGTAGTCCAATGTTCAGATTACAATTCAACCTTGAGTTACTTTTGTTCCTTAAAATACTATAGGATAATACACAAAGAGAGAGCTGTAGGTGTTGGGCTGGATTCCACACAAATTACATTAAAAAGCCAAACTTCTTAACTCAAATTGAAATCAATGTCAAATGAAATAAAAGACTGAATTTGGCTTTTAAAAAATAACTTGGTTTGCCTAAAGAACTCTTATGACAGATAATCCTCATCTTATGATCACAATTGACTAGATAAATTGGTCATTAAATGAGTTGAGCTTAATTCCATGACCTTTTTTTTGACATGGTTGTTAAATGAATCAATGCAGTTATTAAGTGAAGCACACAGCTGTTAAGCAAATCCAGCTTCCCCCCTCGCCCCCCACCCCCTTGTCTTTGCTTGACAAAAGCCAGCTGGGAAGGTTACACAGGGCAATTATATGACCCCCCAAGATGCTACAGTTGTCATAAATACATACCGATTGCCAAGCACCTGAATTCTGATTATGTGGCTATGGGGATACTGTGACAGTCTAAATGTTTTTGGTGCTGTTTTAACTTTAAATAGTCGTTAAACAAATGGTTGTAAATTGAGGACTACCTTTATTAGACTAGTAGTGCAAGTAAGTTAAGCAAAGTTGTGAACGTACAAGAGTGCCTCTGCAGTTCTTAAATAGCAAATTTCTCCACTGCAGTGGCCAGTAATGTAATGAGAAATTACCTGGTGAGTAACAAGGTGTTTGCTTAAGGCAAACAGAATTGGATATACACAAGCGCACCCATATCAGACTCTGTTACTATGAATGTTTCTAATAAAACAGGCAAAAATCCCCATATATTATTTTAAACACTGTCTTAAAATGAAACGATAATCAAATACTGACCATCAAAGAAATTCAACTCCAGAGGCAAGATACCGCACTTCTGCGTAATGTTTTTATCCCTTTCAAAAGATTATAAGTCTTCCACAGCTGCTTGATATCTCAGCAGGTCAAGCAAATATGTCAAAGCCAAATAAGAAAGAAGACAACTGGAAAAGGTATTTAAAATTTTTGGAATGGGTTGGAAAAATGGAAGCTCAGCATACGGGTGTCTGTGGAATCACTAATTTGCATAAAATTCTACTATAGTTTACATTGTGATTCTTTTAAGATTATCCATTGTGGTTTCATTCAAACTCAAAACAAAACAGTAAGACACCCAGTCCCACCACAAGCCAAGTTACAGCTTTCCCTGGAGTTGGAAAAGTTTCAGCATGAAATGTAGTGTTTAATGGGACAATGGAATGGAATGATCTCCCTACAACTGGAGAGAAGTTCTGAGAAAAATCTAGCCAGTTTGATCTAGTGGTTAAGTCACCAGGCTAGAAACCAGAAGACAGCGAGTCCCACCTTACTGTAAGTATGAGAGCCAGTTGGGTGACTTTCGGGCAGTTATTGTATCTCAGTCCAACCTCCCACACAGGGTTGTTGTGATGAAAACAGGAGGTAGAATGGGTACTGTGCACATTTGCCACCTTATTTACAAAAAAAATAATAAAGAGGGGATGTAAATAAATAAAATCACTCAAGGGAAATTGCCAAACATTTTCTTTGATTTGATGGACAATATAAAGCTGTTGACGTATGGAGATAGAAAAATGGCAATTTAAGAGAATACACCTACTTTTCTGAATGACCCAGATCCTTTTCAAGAATAGACATGATTCAGATTTCAAGAAAATTAGCTACTAAGATTTCTAAAGGAGAAATATTACCAAAGACTTTTTCAGATCATAATCCTGTGAATTTTGCTTATAAAAGAAATTTTTAGTTCTTTTAGATGGAGACTAAAGGAAATGTTGTTTATGGAGATTCTCAGTTCATGGTTGTCCCAAAGGTGTTTTTTTCAAAAGGCAACTGGACTTCCTGATTTTCCTTTGAAGACATTTCACTTCTCATCCAAGAAGCTTCTTCAGCTCTGACTGGATGGTAGGGAACGGAAGGATTTATACTCCTTGCAGACAGCTGGTCATTTGCACTCTTTTAGAGAGTCGTTGAGGCCGCCTGGAGGTTTATCCATGTTGTCAGGGCCACCTGAATAGTGCAAATGAGTGTGGAACCTTCTTGGAACTGTTGACTACAATAAAGTCCTTTCAGCAAAATGAATTATGCAAAACAAAAAAAATGAGTTTCCAAATAAACCAGGGGACTGACATGCAAATTAAGAAAAGAAAACAAAAAGAAAAAAATTGAAGTTACAAGAAGCAGATACTGTATTAATGGGCAATGCAGCCTTACACTAAGTGTTTCATCAATATTATTCCAACCTGAATAAAGGACATCTCTCTAGGGAAAATAGATGAATATTTAAAGGAACAAATTTTACCAAGGATTATAGAGGAAATGAGACAGATTATGAATGGACCTATATCAATAAGGGAAGATTGTGATGCTATAAAAAAGATTAAACTAGGCAAGGTACCTGGACCAAATGAATTATCAGGTTTTTATTATAAATGTTTTGGGGATGAGCTTTTACAACTTCTCAAAACTTAATAAAGATGCCAGAGAGTTGGAAAGAGACCAATTTAGCAGTAATACCTAAAGAGGGACAAGATTTGTTTTTAACTATAGATGATTCTAGTTGATAGATTGAAAATAATTTTGCAAGAATTTATTCATGAGGATCAAAGTGGATTTTTAATCTAAAAGTTAAAGTCTAACATCAGAAATCTGTTGGATATTTTGGAATATTTGGGGTAACATAATAAAAAATAAGCCACATTGATTTTTTACATGCAAAAAAGGCCTTGACAATTTGAACTGAGCTTTCTTCTTCAAAGTTTTGGAAGATATGAATTTTGGAAAACTTTACAACATGGGTAAGGTTGATCTATACTTTCCAAAAAGCAAAAATAATTGTTAATGAAAATCTAACAAAATCCTTTGTCAGCGTTCCAAATTAGGCTCTTTTCCAGCGCTGACATGATTGGAATGAATGAAAGAGAAGAAGCGTTGATTTATTGCTGAGATGAACTTTTACCTAGTTTTCTGCAGACAGCAGATAGTGTTACCTGGGTGATGGAGGGAGGGGGGCAAATTCCTGTGAAAGAACATGCTGGGACGAAGAGATGGATCTGCATGAGGGCCAATGGGACATTGGGGTTGGAGAGCAGAAGGGGAGGGTGTTGGAAGGAGGGGCCAGTTTGGCTGCAAAAGAGTTCAGAAATATCGTTCTCTATCCTTAAATAAAAAAAAGATTCATTAGAGACTTTGCGTTTGAAAATGAAGTTTATTTAAGATAGCAACGAAACCTGACATCCTTTGTGATTAAAAAAAAGTAACTATACAGGGATGCCCACTGCTTTTGTTATTGTTGCTGCTGCTGTTCTTGAAATACTGAATAGAGATAGAAGACAAGGTAAGATTGTGGGAGTAAAGTTTAAAAAAGAAACATAATGGCTTTTGCAGATGCCTTGATATTGGACTGGAAGATCCTTTAAAGAGAATTGAAATATTAATCAGCAAATTAAAAGAATTTGATACATTATCAAATTTCAAGATTAATAAACAGAAAATGAAGATGTTAGCAAAAATGTGATAATAGAAAATCAAACAGAACTGATGAATTTAATGGATTTTAAAATTGAGAAGAAAATGAAATATCAGGGCAACACTATGACAAATACGAACTGTGAGTTATTTCAAAATAACTATGTTAAGAATATGAAATGAAGTTTAAAAAGATGGGTTAAGAAGAGAGTTGGTCCTTGCTGGGGAGAATTTGCATGATAAAAATGAATGCCTTGCCTAAAAAGATATTTTTGTTTCAGACTGATGCACCATTTAAATACTGTAGTGACCAAAGGATAAATCTAAATTTGTGTGGCATGGAAAAAAACAGGAATTAAATATTGGTGTCACAAGATGCAAAGGAAAGAGGAAGATTGGATTTATCTGATTTCAAATCGTATTTTGCAGCTTACTGTTTGGTTTGGATGAAAATTTGCCAAACCCCAGGAAGATGCAGTCACCCCAAATTATGATTATAGGACCGTGGCAATGCTGCAATTGTGATAAATCTGAGAACCAGTCATAAGTCATAAGTCATAAGTCATAAGTCAGTCCTTTTTTGTAATTTCAAACTGAATCACTAAACAAATGGTTATAAGTTAAGGGCAGTGGCCCTCAACCTTTTGGTACCACAGACTGGTTCCATGGAGACAGGTTTTTCTGCAGAGCGGAAGGAGCATGGTTTAGTGTGCTGCCTGCATCCCATGAATGGGGCTTTGCTTGTTTGCAGGGCCGGATTTTCCTATAGGCTAACTAGGCTTCAGCCTAGGGCCTCAAGATCAAGAGGGGCCTACACAGTGGTGGGATTCTGGGGGTTCTAGGGGGTTCGGTCGAGCCCTTTGTTAAATTGCTGGCTCGCCCGCACCTCGCTTCCCACCCGCGCGGCACCAGCCTACCGTAGCCAGGGGTGGGCAATTGTGGCTCTTTTACAACCTGTGGACTTCAACTTCCAGAATTCCTGAGACAGCTTGGCTGTCTCAGGAATTCTGGGAGTTGAAGGCTACAGGTTGTAAAAGAGCCAAAATTGCCCACCCCTTCCCTAGCCTGAGTTCCGCTGCCTGGGATCCACGTGGGCTGCCACGTGGTTTCCCACCGGCTCCGTATGCAAGAGAGCAGGATGGAGAAAGCCGCTTCCATGCCTTCACTCACCCTCACTCTCTGCTCTGTTGGATCGCTGGCCATTCACTTACCCCGCCCACTCCCAATCTATTGCTGCCTCCGATGGCTAGAGGAAAAAAAACCTTCAAATTCTTGCCGTGGGGCTTCAAAGGGCCGCCCTAGAGCCAGTGGTGCAGCCGAACACTTTGTTAAATTGCTGGCTTGCCCCGCCCCTCCGCACCACTATTTATTGCCAATAAATAGTGGTGGGCGAAGGGCGGGGGAGCCAGCAATTTAACAAAGGGTTCGGTGGTTTGTTTGTTTTTTTTGTAATTTTATTGGCCCACGGAGCTTCAGCAGAGGCTAATTGGCCTCCCGGCTCTCAGCTGATTTGTCTCAGCTGTTTTGCTCAGGGCTCTTCTGCTTCGGTGCAAAGAGTGCTGATTTTTTTTCCCCTAGCTATGCTGAGAAACTGCTTTGCTGTTGCTGCAAGGTTGGAAGGTTGGAAAATTAGGCAGGTAGAATTCTTTTCTTTTTCCTCACCAAAAAAGGTAGGTTCAAACAATGGGAAATTTAGGGAAAAAGAGGAGAGTTCAGGATTTTAAAACACAAAAGAAAAAAAGCTCTATTTAACTAGGGAATGGTAATAATTGAGATACTATTAATTGTATATTTCTGAAAGCAGAAATAGTTGTAAAGCAGTTGTGGTTTGGAGGAATATATGGGGGAAATTATTTGGTTTATTATTATTGGTAAATATAATTAATTGATTTGTAAGAAATTGGATTGCATGGAAATAATTGGAATATTCATGTTCATATTGATTAATATACAAAAAAGGTAGTTTTATAACTAATTGATTTATATTAAAATGTTGAATTTATATTAAACAACTAATATTACATAATTAACCAATGTGAGGATGGATATAAAAATAGATGACAATGGGAAGGGGTATAATATAGAATAGAAGGGAAAAATTGAATTTGATTAAGATTAGAGATGAGGATGAAGGGTAATATTGGTTTTTTACAAAAATAGATGAGGAATAAATATGGCAAAAAGGAAATATAGAAATTGTAAATTTAATTGAAATGACTAAACACTGTTTAAATTTGTGAACCGGCCAAATACTCCGTTCAAAGAAAATACATTGTATGTTTGTATGTGTGTTTCTAATTATTGTTATTTATTCATATTTGTTCTCTTTTATTCTTTAAAGTTTAACAATTCATTCTTTATCTTAATATCTTTATATTTGTTTGGGGTTGGCTTTCTTCCCTTTCATCTTTTTTATTGTACAGCAATCTTTCTCCTCAAACCTACCACCTCTCTCTTTTCTTTCCTTCTTACTTTCTCTTCCTCCCCCTCTTCTTCTCCTCCCTACTTCCTCTTCCTTTTTCCTTCTCCTCCTCTTCCTCCCTCTCTTACTCTCCCTCCTACTCTAATTTCCCTTCCCTTCCTGCATCCCTCTCTATTGCTGTATCCTTTTATGCATATGGACTACTCAGAGGGCTGAAAAAGTTATTTTTGACTGGTCCTCGCACTTTTGACCAGTCCTCGAACTTACGATTGTCCTCACATTTTACGTTTTTGCCCTATCTTGTCACCATGGTGAAGAGAAGCAGTTGTGAAATGAGTGACATGGTTGTTAAGAAAGCTGCACGGGCATAAATGTGAGGATGGTCATAAGTGTGAGGACCAGTCCAAAGTGTGAGGCCCAGTCAGAAATGACTTTTTTCAGCCCTCTGAGTAGTCCCTATGCACATAGCCACGCCCACCCGGTCACATGATGAGCTACCCATGCCTACACAGTCACGTGACCAGCTAGCCACGCCCACCCAGGCACATGATTGCCAAGCCACACCCCCAACTAAGCCACGCCCACAGAACCTGTTGTTAAAAAAATTGAATCCCACCACTGGTGAAAGGGCCTCATAAGTGGAATAGCCTAGGGCCTCTATTCATCTAAATCCGGCCCTGCTTGTTTGCATGGCCCGGTTTCTGGCATGCTGTGGCCTGGTGCTGGTTCATGGACCGGGGTTGGAGACCCCTGAGTTAAGGGTTACCCGTAACTCAAGAAATAAGCCCACATGAGATAATTAGGTAGATGGTCAAAAATATCTAGAAGAAATATTAAAGAAAATGCTAGTTCATACCTTTCATGGCAGTTACTACCTAGCCATGTACAAAGAAATAACACAGGGGTGTCAAACTCAAGGCCTGTGGGCCAGATATGGTCCGTGGTGTGCTTAGACCTGGTCCACGGGGCCAGGCTGGAAATAGCAAAGGACCTGCCTGCGGTGCCTCTGCCAGAGAAAATAGGGCACAGGAGCCCCCCCCCCCCGTTTTGGCCAGCAGAGTGCTGCAGGAGGAGTTTGTCCCGTCTGCCATCCGCCCTGTCTTTCCCCCCCACTCCCCAGACTGGCCTGTGGAGGACAATTACAATACTAATCCGGACCTTGAAGAAATCCAGTTTGACATTCCTGAAATAACGCATGTCGCTGGAATGTAGATGAAGACTTTGGGTAACATGATTTGTGAAAAACTACTAGAGTTCAAACGAATATATTAAATGGAAAATAGACCTATATAAAATGACTACTATAATATATTCATGACCATTTGTGTTGCTCTACACCTTGTTCACTGGCACTGGAATTATTTGGAAATTATAATTATTGCTCCTCCCTCCACACTAGCACAAGCTTGCAGAAGTACCAGATTGAAGAAGAATGGCTTAAATACTGTTCTTTTCTTATGTAAGAAGGTAATTGTATATGTGGAGTGTTGTGGTGACACCAAGAACTAGCAAGGAACCTAAAAGCTATATACAACAAGTAAGCTTTTATATAAAAACAAATCTAACTGTTGGTTTGTAGATACACATATACCTCACGTTATTCAACAGTGGATGACTCTCAAAACAAACATCTGAGTTGTTCCCAATTTTGCAGCGTGGGAACAAAAATATTCCCACAATTATCCATTTACATTGAAAACGTATCACCTTTAGAAATGCACTATTTGGGGAAAAAAACAACTGCAGCATAATGAATAGCTATAATACTAGTCAAATTGGATGGTTTCAAAAACTGTTTCTTGGTGAACATCTCTACGGAACATGCATGTTAGATAATATAACAGTCAGCTTGTAAGATTAAGCATAGGAGAAGAAAGGGGAAGTATGTAAAATAAAATAAAAGTAGAAGTGCACATAATATGAACATTAGTAGTTGAGATGGGATATTCTGGAATGTATATTATTTTTCTCTGAAATAACCATGACAGGCCACAAAAAAATCTAGTTTCACTTTCTCTCCTTCCACAAAAAAAAAGGGGGTTAACCAAGGACGGAGGTTTTCTGGTTGTTAATTCTAGGAACCTCCCAGCTTGATTATCAACAAATGAGTGACACATTCTGTCCTAACAAGTAGAATGGGCATCTTATGGCTCTCCAGATGTTGCTGAACAACTCTGGGAATTAAAGAGACTAATCAATGTGGAGTATTACATCCAAATGCTAGGAATGCTTTCAAAACATTCAGAAGAAAAATGTATGTGGTCTGTTTTTAGGAGCAGGAGATGGTATGTAATACATTGGAAAGAAAACCGTTTTCTTACTCAATATAATCTGTGTAATCTACTGTCACAGGATGTGGTCACAGAAGACAGTGCTAGTGGTTTCAGGAAAGAATAGACACATTAAGAGGCCTCAAACTGTTGAGCAGGAGCCAAGACGTTCAAGCAAAAGTGGCTGTCACTAATAGGAGGTTTTGTGCAGAAGCAATGTTTCTTAAATCTTTCCTTCCTCCCTCCCCAACACCTTCATATAGTCTAACATGTGCATAACTATAGGAGCAGATTTTTGGAGACAGTGCTGGAACAAACTTCCTGCAACTTAGTAATGCTTGAGGTGAGAAGCATCCATACAGTAGCATGCACTTAAACAAACAGCTGCCCCGATTAGATGATCTGTCATTGTAGAGATGACATCATGCCAGTCAATTATTCCATAAAGTCAAAAATGCCAATGCTTTAAATGAGAGTTTCTCTTTTAAAAATGTTCTGTGTCATTCATTAGGAGAAGAAGGAACAAGGGTTACTGTATGTCATCTGATCCTGGAACAACCACTCCTACTGCAGGAAACCTATCATTGCAGGCATTTTCCAACAACACAGAAAACCACAGAAAAGGTCACCACTTTAAGCAATAGAAAAATATATAACGGAACATGGGCCTCTGTGGCTTTGCAGGCACTGAAGTGCAGTTGCCACTGGCCATTATTCACCACAGAGCCCAAAGTTCAAGTCCACTTTCAGCCACGGAAGCTGACTGGGTGAACGGGATAGTCACACTCTCTCTCTCTCTCTCTCTCTCTCTCTCTCTCTCTCTCTCTCTCTCTCTCTCTCTCTCTCTCTCTCTCTCAGGTTCAACCTGTGTCAGAGAGTTTCTGTTATGGGGGAAAAGGAAAAGTACAAAATAAATCTAACACCTAAATAAATAATTGAGCTTCTCTGGATTCCAGTTTTCTTCTGCTGTTGTTATTGTTGCATTTACTATATTGTTGGGACGCTGTAAAGGGACTCTCTTCAATCCTACAGCAAAACTGTCTGATAAATTTGGTTGAAAGGTTAGCCCAAAGTCACTCACTGAACATCAACTGTATTCCAATTCCATTCCTTGATCACTCAGTTACATCTTGCTATCTTTATTTTTTGCGCTTTATTGTAGTTTGATTGTCATAAGCTGCTTAGAGTCATTGAGAGTCAGACGGCACACAAGTTAATTAATTATTATTACATACACAACATTGTGAATTCACAGCTGCTAATTCTTTACTTGGTGTTGACCTTCATATGCATTCAGTTCTTCCCAAAAACCTGACATGTTGTAACATATCACTGTAGTATATTTGCACATCCAAGCAACATGGCCTTTTGTAATTGACAGATGAAAATTTTATTGATGCACAGATTTTCTAAGTGCTGTCCAAGATTTTTTAACATGGCACCCAGTATGCCAATAACCACTGGGACCACCAGGGACAGTTTATGCCATAATCTTTCAATTTCACTTTCAAATTTTGATACTTCGTGATCTTTTCCAATTCTTCTATTCTACAATTCCCCTGGTATTGTAACATCAGTTATCACTTTCTTTTGAACCACAGTTAAAATCTGGTGGGTTATATTTCAAGACTTTATCAGTTTGTATTCAGAAATCCCACACTATTTTAACCTGTTCATTGCTTACTACTTTTTCAACTCTATGTTCCCACCAACTTTTCATTATTGGCACATGATAATTTGTACTATCTAGTTACAGTTATATTGTTGTTTATAGTCAGTTTGTACAGTCTTCTTGCACAAACAGAATAATGATCTACTGTTTTTTTTGGCTTCTCTGCACAATCTGAATTTTGAATCATTTCATTTTTTTAATTCTGGCCTTGATGCATTAGTTCAAATAACTTGTTCTTGAGGAACCAAAATAAAGCCTTCAGTTTCTTTTTTAATGTTCCAGTTATAAGCCATTGCCAAGTTTTATTATTTTCCTCTTGATCTTTTATAGAAATTGACCATGTAATGTGTTTCTTTGCCAGCATTTCCTTGTTTTTGTTACATTATTTTGATATTAATGTTTTGTTTCCTTATATTTTATTTATTATTGGTACATTTTAACTTGCATTAATGCTCCTTCTTGACTTTGTATAATTAGCCAGTGCATGCTTTTCTTTTTCAACAATTTGTTTCACATGAAGTAAACCTCTGACTCCATTTCTGTAATGTAGGTATAATCTATCAATATCACTATGGGGATGAAATAATAATGAATAGTCATCAATTTTCTTGTTTTTTTGGTCCAAACTTCCCAGATTAGTTTGTGTCCAGTTAATAATTCCAGCACTGCATCATATCACATGTATGACCAAAATATTGAAGGCTTTGATAGTCTTTCCACTATTTAATTTTGTCTCTAGAAATTTTCTCAGTCTAAATGTATTATTTACCAAACACATTTTTAACTTGTCCATGCTTGATGTTATCCAGCTGTAAAAAGGTCCAGATACTTACTTATAGGCTTCATCTTGTTGGCTCCTGATGATTTTGATCATTTGGCATTTAAATCCCATTACTGTTTGCTATTTTACCCTGCCTTATTGTTATTGTACCATATTTCTCTAGGGCAATCTATATTTGTGCTGTGGTAAAAATTATTTCAGTTTTTGTCTGGATTTTGATTTCGGACTTCCCATAAAGCTTTAGGTCATTCCTGTAGAGGAAATTTGAGATTTGATTACCCTATTTTGCTATTTCATAGCCAAGATTTATTTTCTTCAAAATCACTGAAAGGGGGGATCATGGCAATGAGAAATAATAAAGGCGATAATGATGATTTTCGAAGTATTTTATCAATCCAGCATATTGTCTTTTTTGAGTCTCCAATAGATCATTCCAAAACTGGATTTTTTTTTTCGCTTTAGTTTTCCATTTTCAGAATTTCTATTGCTATTTATAATTTGGTAGAATCACCTCTGGTTTGATTGAAATAGATGATATTGTTTAAATTGGATGATTTGTGCCTCATAGCACTCAATTTCCTCATCTAATGCTATTATTTGTTGCATTATGATTTCCAAAAATTCTTCATTTTTTCTGGTGCTAAAACAATATTCCCAGTTTTTGCTCCTTCATGTTTTTTAAATTACTTGCATCTGATCTTAATGTATCTTGACCTCATGTTTGATCTTCCACTTTGGGAATTAATAAGATTTTGCTTTTAGTTTTCTAATTTAAATACCCATTTCTTTTATAATCACCTCTGCTGTACTCTAGAGAAGCTGATGGGTATGTTGGATAGATGTTATTTTAATCATTGAAAGCACATTATTCACATCCTTTATAAAAGATGTCAGGCCTTTTGGGGCATTATTTTCAATGCCCGTAGTCTTTGTCTACTTGTAATTTTGCATATGTCATATAATCTTCTCTTTTAATTCTTCTTTAAGGGAGTTCAGTTCATAGGTTGTTTCAATTTAGGCCTGTACTGATTCTGTTATGATTTCTTTTAAGTTATCATCTGTGTATTTCGTATCAGTTGTTTTCTTTGTAGTTGCAATTATTGTTATCTGAATTTTTTCTATTATTCTACTACTTGGGGTCTTTCATTTTCACAGTTTTTCCTGAATCTCTTCCAGAATATTTTATTTTTGGTAATGGATCTCCTTTGATCTGCAAATCGTTTTTCAGTGATATTTGAGTTGGGATAAATCCTTTTCCACTGTTCAAACTTTTGCTTTACATAGCCCTGCTTTGTTGCTTGAAATTTATAATAGCAGATCATTGTTATAATTATTTGGAGGGCTACAAATTCCCATTCCTGTTATCAGTCAACTTTCCTCAGATTGTTTCTTCCTTCAGTTACAGCTCAATGCATTTGAATGGATTTTGGCTAAGGAAAGAGAGCCAGTTTGGTGAAGTAGTTAAGACATCAGGCTAGAAATCAGGAGAATGTGACTTCTAGTTCTGCCTTAGGTACAAACCAGCTGAGTGACCTTGGGCCATGCTAAGAAGTCCTAGGAAGAAACAGTCCTGGGAAGGAAACAAGCAATGGCCAACCACTTCTATATATATATATATATATAATATATGTTTTTCTTCTAGCCAGGTTATATATATATGAAGCTGAGGAAGGCTGAATATTTCAGGGGGGGAAAACTATTCAATGAATTATTTGCAGACAGGTTTTCTAATAGTGATGGAAATTATAAATCACTGCCTCTGTCAAAAGTTACATTGGATGGAAGGATAAAAAGTTAACAAAAGTGTTTTATCTCACTTGACTACTTGAGGGACCATCTGTCTCCCATAACATCTGCCTGACCAATTTGATCCTGCAGGATTGTCATGTCACACGTTCTTTTAATTAAACAAGACCATCTCTCAGGGATCTGGAAGTGCACTTTCTCTATTGTAGCACCTTCCTCTGGCTCCCTTGATATCTGGATGGCCCCACTTCATTGTTGTTCAGAAGAGTCTGTGAAGACCACATTCTTCACCCAGGCCTTTGGCAAGGGAGACAGAGACCCCCTCAATTCATCCTGCTTGCTATTTATTTATCCGCTTTTATTTTGATCTTTTGTTGATTTTATTTTAATTGTTATGAGATGGCCAGAGTCACTGAGAGTCAAAAGTCATACAGGTTTAATAAATGATAATCATTTATTAGAGTTACAATCAGAACTAACATTAAATCAATATGCTATAGTGGTAAAGCTGCTGGCCTAGAGACCAAGAGGCTCTGAATTTTATGTTTCCATTTGGCATGAAAACTGGCTGGGTGAATTTGGGCTACAGCCTCTCTCTCAGCACAATTTACCTTATGGGGTTGCTTTTGTGGAGAAAATAAGAGGCATTATGCACACTGCCTTGAATTGTACAGGATAAAAGTTGTAAGTTAACTTAATTTAAACAATAACAACAAAAACTTATTTTTGGGAGAAGTTTTATATCCAAATATATTTTATTCTTTATACAGTTTCCATCTTCCCTTAAAATATTAACAGAATCCACAATGATTCTAAGAATCTACTAGATAATTGACAATTAAGTTGAAACTAAGTCAATCAACTAAAATTAGCAAACTTCCTCAAACTCCCAAATAAGTTACCCAGACCTAATCCACATACCAAAGGATAAGGTCTGCAAACACAGAGTTAATTAAATTATGTCTCCCAGAGGAACTGCATGTTCACAAAAATAAACATACCTACACACACACACACACTTCAAGTATCACCCTAGAATCAACATGTACACAATCCTGGACAAGCTCCCCCTATAAAAATCTGCTGCTGTACCCCATTTCTCTGCAGCCTGTCCTTAAAAGCAAACTGTTTTGCTTTTAGAAATAAATATTTAGAGATAAATATTTCTTCTTTCCTCACAGCTGTCTGGATCTCATTTTTATTTATTATTTATTTTTACACAGCCCCAGCTCGAGTTGGAACCCGAAATTATTCTTCTGGTGTTTTGATCACTAAATTATGTCATTTTAATGGCTCCAATAAGAAAGCATAAGATCTAAATGTGAAATCTGGGAGTGAGGGGGGAGGGCACAGGAAACAAGTAAGGGTGTGTGTGTTTATCTGTGTGCAAGTTGTGCATATACTCTTTATTATTTGGAACTGTTCCTCATCCTTAAGAACTTCACTTTTCTAAACTTCTATTTGAATCAGATACACCTATTTATCAATATAGGATTTACTCTCAAATAAAGACTTGAGAAAATTTACGAAGTTGATATTTTCTACCTTAACAGCTTTTGAAGTGGTTAAACTAAACAAAAGCATGGCAGCAATTATAAACCAGAGCAAATACACAGCAGCACAGCTAACAAAACTAATACATGTTAAAAGTCAGGCTGGCCAACAAAAGAAAACCTGGAGGATAAAGCTGCATTATAATGCAACAAAGACATAATAGAGGCAATTTTGAGGGGTAGTAGACATATCTGGAACACTGCAAATACATTGCAGATACTCTCAAAGAGGTAAACACAAGTGCGGCCTTGCTCCTAGGTATTTTCTCTCAGGATACTCTCTACCAGATTGTCTTTTTCTAAGTCAGGGGGTAAATTAGAAAATTAAAAATGGTGGTTATGTGCTGTTATCAATTCCAGAAATATTCACGAAAATAAAGGCAACGGGAATATGTTTTTGCTTTATGGCATGATTTCATCAGCATTTTATTTTTTTAAATCAGCAGGGACAAGTTTGTAGACATCAAAGGAAGTGTCTGCAGATACTCTTGTGGCCCATTCTTGAATTACACTACACCAGTGATGACTATATATTCACATATTTGTTTTTTTTTAAAAAAAAATTATTTGCTGCATCTGTCAAGTCCATGTTGATTCTTAGCCCAGAGATAAGATTTTCTCCATGACCATGTCACTAACTTGGCCTTTCATATCTTTCAACATATACCCTATTTATTCGTGGTAAATTTAACCAGCTTATGAAATGTACTTTTCCCCCGTACAAATGCACTAGATTACAATAAAGAATACGGACCTACACAACATGCTAAAAGCTAGCTTTCTAATTTGTAGCTTGGTGGTGATCCTGCAACCCGATGGCAATTCCACACCTCAAGCAAGAGGAATATTTCAACCTGAAATATTGAATCTTTTAGGAATGAATAAATGTCGCTTTCCCAAGAACCTGAAATAACCAGATTCTTATGCATTATATTACCCAGATGAAAACCCAATGGATTCAAGTCTTATTCTTAAAGAAGCGTTTCAGACGATCTTATTATGCTCCAGGGGTATCGATAGCAATCATGATAAAAACGCATATTTTAGATACTGTTCGGATCTTTTCCCATTGCCACTTTCTTTCTGCATTTAATTTCAAGTGATTTAAATTTTTTTCGGGGGGAAAATGTGATTTTGAAGGTGGGGAGCGGAGCATACTTTTCAAAAGGGAATTTGCCCTCTGCAATCCAGAGAACGTTTCAAATAACTCTTAATCGGGCGTCTCCTCTAATCCCATCGCTATCTTTAATAATACCGAAAGAATTCCGGACATGGCTAAAAAAAAAAAATTAAATAAAAAAAAGCACAGCAAATGAAAGCGCGGCACGTGCATGATGCCTTAAAAGGCTCCTCCTGCTGACTATTACAAAGCACCACAACATCCAACTTCGTCACGTTTTCTACACCCCCCTCCCCACCCGACAAGCACAGCAGCACCCGGGCAATGCTTCGTGACGCGCGAAGTGGCGGGGGAGGGACCTCCTGAGTTTACGTAAGAAGGAACCGGTGCATTTTGGGGATTGTAGGCCTGCTAGACATCGAGGCCGCCCGCGCTGAGATGGTGAGATAGGGAGTCATTGTTTCAGGTCGAGAATACAGAGCGGCGGAGGAAAGACGTGGGAGCAGGGTGGGGTGGGGGAAGCCAGCCCGGCCTTTTAATTGTGGCTGCTTTGGAGGATTTGGTATTGGTATAATTGGAGGTTAGACGGAGGGGGTTGCTTTGTATATATTGTTCTGCTAAGAGGGATTTTAGGCATCCCCCCACCCCTCTGAGATTTTCCATAAACCCACTTTTCATTTACTCTGCATGGCAGATAATTCAGAAAAGGGTGCCTCCGAGTAAGCCTTCTGGCGACACCCTATTCCGTTTTACAAATAGGCAGCAGTGCAGAGTCAGTAACGCAGCCTAAAGTTTGGAAGGAAGGAAGCCCCCGATGTACTCTGCATTTAGGATTTTTTACTCAGCAGTTAACAGTGAGGACGGCGGCTTTAAGAATACAGCAGGGTTTTAAAGCTATATTCTGTTCAAAGGATTACAAAATTAAGTTCTTCCGTGACTTAAAGTTAAGGCGAGAGAAGAGTTTCTAGCTAGGAATTCATGCGTGCTTGAGAATTATAAGTAGATGGTGGTTAAGAGGTTTGCCAACTGTAATAATATAATTTGTGTTAATGCTTCTGATGTGAAGTCTGGTGGGAAACATGAATATTTGGCCTTTTCTTATCTGTTGCTGTCCAAATATAAATTGGGCTTCAAATTGTATTCAAATTCAAATTTCCCAGCCTTTCAATTCTCATACTTTTCAACTAGCTATGCACCAAGACAAATTTCTTGTGTGTCCAATCACACTTGGCCAATAAAGAATTCAATTCAATTCTATTCTATTCTATTCTATTCTATTCTATTCTAATGTTCATGTTGAAGGCCAAAATTTTGGTGGGCCCCATATTAAGGAAAGCTACTTGTTGAGGATAATTCTGGAAATAATCACGTCTCTCATACTCTGGATAGTACACGTAGTCCTCCAGTTACGACCACAACTACCAAGCATCTGGATTTTGATCATGTGACCATGAGGATGCTGCAACTGCCCTAAGTTTTTTTTTTCCAGTGCTATTGTAACTTAGAACAGTCACTAAATGAACTGTTGTAAATCGAGGACTACCTGTAATGCAAAACTACTCAGAAAAACCCATTAAAATTTACCTGGAACATTTTTCCAAACAAACATAAAACTGCAACTTTAAACTGCAATTCTAAATTATACAAGAATGTATATCTCGGCAAAGTATTCTGAAAGTAATGATTTCCATTGGGAAAAACCTGAAAGGCAACCTGTATTCTTTTCTATTTAGATGGTTACTGTTTTCCGAATAAACTATCCAAACCAGAAATTGGACTTCTTATTAAAATGTCTTCTGATTCATCTTCATCTGCCCCAGCAAAAAACATTTCTTCTGTTGCATTTGATATCTACAATATCTGCTGTCTACTAACTAGAAGATCACAGGGATTTTATACCAAAGATGCTGGAACTGTTTATAGGAAAAACATGAGTCTCTTGAGGAAGCTAATATGCCAGGTAACAGCTATGGGAATTCTTCATATGCAGTACATCTTATAGCTCAATCTATACCAGGTTTATTGACAACTTCTGCATAGAAACCTAGATTGAATTTCATATGTAGATCATAAATTTGAGATTAAGTATGGATTTAATGCTGTTTCCTACACTTGTATGTTTACTAAAAATAGAAGCATGAAGTGGTTCTAAAGGAAATATTTTTTCAGTGATTATTAATGCAATCAAGACTACAGAGTACTTGGTACTAAAAATTCCAAACAAATCTCTTAGTGCATTCCTATATATAGCTACTTAGAAATAAGCCTTGTAGAATTAGATGAGATTTATTTTCCAATAGGCTTGTATAGATGGCAGCTTTATTGACTCTTCTGGGTCTTTTCAAAGGTTGCTGCAGTTCAGTCCCATACAGCACATACATCATTATTCCTACTTTCCTATAACCCTACTTTGGTCAATCTAGTTACTTCTACTTAATTATGCATAGGACTGAAGCTAATGTTATATGAGTCTCTGGAAAGTTACCATACCATTGCTTACATTGTTAGATATATTATTTATATGAGATATAGTTGTAGCATAAATGGGCTCAAAAAATTGCAAAATTAATTAAGCCTCAAAGTTCCAATATGTGCCAATATGACATCTCAAATAAAATGGAACTTTGAGGAACTTCAGGCCCCAGAGTCTTATTTCGTTGGGGATGTTACTTGGAACCCTGACATTAATATTGTATAGTTGCACTTTATATTTGACGTTGGAAAACAGGTATATTATCTTCCATCTTTGATGAAAAATATGATGTAGAAATGATTAAGACAAATCTTTATATAATTAGTTATCATTTATTTCAGGAGACAACAACATTCAAGAATGTTTGTACTATACAGTCTTCATCTCCAATTTCTTATCACAGTGGAAAAATTTATTTTAACAATTACCGGCGTTGTGTGAGCTGGTAATTATTCTCTTTAAAAACCTTCTCCGTTTCCTTTTAGAAAATATTGTAAAGAGATATTTATCTTTTTCTAAGTAATTTTATTAATTTTAAATGATAAAATTTAAACAGTACAATATTAATATCTAGATATTCATAGAGGCATAGTGTTTGGGGTAAAATTGGGTGAGGTGGCAATTCTATAGAGCTGAAGGCTGACTTGCCTACTTGAAAAGGTTCTGTTTATTTGATATAACTCATGCCTAGAATTACAGATCTTTGTTTTTAATTATTTTTAACTTTTCTAGTTTTAGCTTGGGCTTTATGTTTTATTATAAATCGCCAAAAGACCTCAATAGCTAGTGGAAAGGTAAAGGTAAAGTTAAAGGTTCCCCCGCACATGCGTGCTAGTCGTTTCCGGCTCTAGGGGGCGGTGCTCATCTTTGTTTCTAAGCCGAAGAGCCAGTGCTGTCTGAAGATGTCTCCGTGGTCACATGGCTGGCATGACTAAACACCGAAGGCGCACAGAGCGCTGTTACCTTCCCACCAAAGTGGTCCATATTTTTCTACTTGCATTTTTTACGTGCTTTTGAACTGCTAGGTTGGCAGAAGCTGTGACAAGTAACAGGAGCTCACTCCGTCACGCAACACTAGGGATTCGAACCGCTGAACTGCCAACCTTCTGATCGACAAGCTCAGTGTCTTAGCCACTGAGCCACTGCATTCCTAGCTTGTGGTACATTATATTAAATAAAAAGTAACAAATTAATATCCTGGTATTTGTCTCTAGTAATACCAAATCAGGCAGAATATGATCCCACAAGGTGGCCCTGAACAGTGATGGAGAAACATGAGAAAGCAGAACTGAAATAATTGCAATCCTCTGGTAATGATGAAGTTTAGTATCACAGAGTGGCACAGGGAAGATCCTGAATGCTGGGCACTACGAAGATTTGGTAACAATTTAGAATAGTTCAGTCATGGAATTCATCCCCATCAGATGTCATGGTAGCTACCAATGTAGATGGCAATTAGACGTATTTGGGAAAGGGATATCAGGGGCTATATCCTTGTTTCAGAATTCCCAAATATCAGTTGCTGTGATGCTAAAATGAGAGATTAAATGCTCATTTGCAGGCTGTGAGTTTTCTGGCTGAATCTGCTTGGGCACCATGACTTCTCACATTTTATAAATCTTATGTGATACAGCATATTAGCCAAGATAGGACTGTTGCCTATTCTAACAGTATGCTTATGTTCTTAGTTAATAAGCAGGACTGTTTGAATAATAGAAAGGGATATATTTTAATTTCCTCCTCCTTTTGTGTCTGTCAGCATTACACCAGAGCCAAGAACGATTTATCAAATGCCAGGATGGCCTACCTCAGAAAAAATAGAAGATGCTTTATTATTGGAATGCCCAGTGGTAAGATTTTTTTAAAAAATAACTCTGCTGAATATGACAAGTAATTGATACCCTTGTGTCATATCCAAAATATCCTCCCTTCTTTTTTCTTAGTTACAAGCACAACAAATTCAGTGAAATCTCAGAAGCATCATTTGATGAATGAAAGAAGCATTTTAATACCAAGTTTGGGTTCTCCCTGTTACCTATTTACATGTACCTGCTGTTCTTTGGGATAAAATATGTGATGTGTGAAAGCTAAAAGATAATAGATTAGATAGATAGATAGATGATAGATAGATAAAAAGAAAGAAAGAAAGAAAGAGAAAGAAAGAAAGAAAGAAAGAAAGAAAGAAAGAAAAAGATAATTTTCAGGAATATGGTTGGACAAAACAATCAGTTATACAACGAGTTTTTTTTTATAAAAAGTTTTTTATTGTTTTATACACAAACACACACATAGTACATCAGTCATTCCATGTGTCATCTTGGGGTTTCTTCAATAACTACTTCTTCACAACTCAAGAGTTTAGAAGAGGCTACAGTATTTAGCTACTTTCCTAATATTCTGTTTTGCTGTCGGAATATATATAAATTACAGGAAGATGTCAATACATTTGACAAACTGCAATCCAAAATCTTTTGTGAATTCATACAACCTTAGATGCTCCATGTTTTAAATCTGATTACTATATGAAGTATTATGGTTTGATAGTGCTTGGGGTAGTAAACTACATATAATAAAGGATGGGCCCAGATTGTTGAGAGAACCGGGGGTGGGAGCAGTTCCCCCGCCCCATTGCTGCAGCAAGGACAGATGGGAAGAATGGAGGGCAAATGTTAAAGCAAGTATTGGAAAAGCCACCAGAATCACCAAAGGCTCTGCTTCTGGCCTCTGGTTCAGGCCTTACTTACCCCACTTCCTGGCAATCTGTAGCAGCTACAACTCCTCCCAATTTCTTGGTACTAAATTCTACACTATTTGTTCATGACTTCTATAGGGTTCTTGCCTGTATAACTAGATTGACTGAATGTGTGGGACAAGGATTGGGAAGCCCTGCAGGAACTACGGGTCCCAAGCTAGTTACTTCACCTGGCTCTAGCACTTATTATGTCCCTGATAGCAAGGAAGAACAGTGTTCAGTGTTGGAAAAGTAGAGGTAATCTAGATTTAGAGTTTTGGATTACAGATACAATATCTGTTTTTGAGTAGGCTTTTTGTCAACATACTGGAAGGAATAATAAATACTTTGTGCATCAGAGTTTAATAATATGATTTAAAATTATAAGTTATATTAATGGGGATTATTAATAAAATGGAAGTTTTGTGTGAGTTTTCCCTTTTAGAACATTTAAGCAACATGTTAAATTATTTAAATGAAAATAACTTTTAAGGAATGAGTCCTTCAAGATATTTTGAAATATAACTCACTTACTTGTGCTAGCTGGCTCATTCCACAACATCTGGAGGGCCGAAAGATTGTTCTTGCCTGCTTTGGTGAATGTATCTGGACGATTTTTGTGCAGGGTGGTGAACAATCAGTGGCATCTCTATCAAAATGAAGGCCTATAGGAGTACAGGTAGTCCTCAATTTACAACCACAATTGAGCCCAAAATTTTGGTTGCTAAGTGAAACATTTGTTAAGTGAATTTTGCCTCATTTTATGACTTTTCATGCCACAGTTGTTAAGTGAATCAGTGCAGTTGTTAAGTTAGTAACATGGTTGTTAAATGAATCTGGCTTCCCCATTGACTTTCCTTGTAAGAAGGTCACAAAAGGTCATCACATGACCCCAGGACACTGCAACAGTCATAAATATGAGTCAGTTGCTAAGCATCTCAATTTTGATTACGTGACTATGGGGATGCTGCAACGGTTGTAAATATGAAAAACAGTCCTAGGTCCCTTTTTTTCAGTGCTGTTGTAACTTTGAATGGTCACTAAATGAACTGTTGTAAAGTTGAAGACTACGTGTAAAAGGCATTCCCCCAACTGGCTTTACAGGTAGTCCTTGACTTGCAACAATTTCTTTAGCAACTGTTTGAAGTTAAAACAGCACTAACAAAGTGACTTACAACCAGGCTCGCTCTTACGACCATCACACCATCCTCGTGGTCACAGGATCAGAATTTGAGCAGCTGGCTACTGGCATTTACTTATGTTTGCAGCATCCCAGGTCAATGTTATTGTCATTTGCAGCTTTCCCAACTCACCGTTCCAACAAGTAAAAGTCAATGGGGAAAGCCAGATTCAATTAACAATTGCATGTTTCACCCGACGACAGCAATGATTCGCTTAACAATTGCGACAAAAAAAGGTTGTAAAATTGGGCACAACTCGTCTTAACAACTGTCTTGCTTAACAGTGGAAATTCTGACCCCCATCTGTGGTCATAAGTCAAGGACTACCTGTACACAAATGCAGCCAATTGTAGTTTATTCAGTAAACCGTAGTGTAGAGAACTGTGGCGTAGCATGACATGTGACCTTTCTCTGAATTTTGTAGAGCTAAAGTCTTTTTAATGCAGGGGGAAGTATTGCCCATGCCTTCAGACTACAAGCCTTCTTGGGCAGCTGTGACCGCTCACAACTGGCTTTTCCGCCTGTCTGCAAATTCAGGAGAGATACTTGAAAAGGTGTACCTCGCTTCCCACTGCAAATTCAGGTAATCAGGGTATGCTTGATATAACGCTGTATGGGTATCTTAAAAGGAATGGACCTCTTCATGTTTCCCATCTAGTTTCAGTGCTTTAAAATGTAACCCTAAAGAGGCTGTAACCCACTGTATTCATTAGATTTACTCCTAGATTTCTTCAGGTTAATTATAGGCATGCCTCTTCTCAATTTTCTCTACCTTTCCTACTTGATCTGGCAGAAGAGACGTGCTTTGGAGGCTGTCGGCTTAGCGGCCCAGAACGTAGGCTTTTTCTGTCATACAGTACTGGGGTTTTTTTGGGGGGGGGGGATATCATCCCCCTAAGATGATCTTAGTCCTGTTCCTGTTACCCTTCTGTAAAGCCTGGAAAATTTAGTTTTGTGCCTGAGCCTGAGCCTGGGACCCTGCACATGTGATAGAGCCCATCTCCTGCTGTGTGAATAATTGGTTGGATAATGCCCAACTGCCATGAGCTTTATTTGTTTATGTTATTTATTGTATTGTAAACTATCTAAAGTCACATAGGATGGGCAGCTATTTCAAATACATTTTATTATTGTGGGTGGTTGCACAGTCATCCAGATGTTTAGATTGGATCTGGCATTTTTGTCCACTTACCAAGTTCCTTCCAAGGACCTGGAAGAGGCTGATACTATTGTCTGTTGATGCTGTTCCAAGTAAAGCTGCCTCTTGCAATTGACGGGGGATGATTTTGTTCTACTTCTGTTTGTGAGTCTTTGTATTTTGTGATTTTTCTCCAGTTCTTTCTCTTCTCTTCTGCTGACCCCAGGTGCTGATTCTATCTTTGCTTTCTTTTTGCCACAGTTGTTATTATTATTAGACAACAGAATAGAAGATAACAGTACCGTGTTTCTCCAAAAATAAGACTCTGTCTTATATTTTTTTGAACCCCAAAATAAGTGCTTGGCCTTATTTTCGGGAAGGTCTTATTATTTTGGGGCGCGTGGAGCAAGATGGGGCTTCTCTTGCCGTCTTACCTGATTTCCAGCTCTGCATTTAATTCTTTTCGCGGGGGGGAGGCTTATTTTAGCGCATGCTAAATGATGTCTTATTTTCGGGAAAACAGGGTAGAAGGACTGTGGCAAAAGTAAGCAAAGACAGTATTAATTCAATCCATTGTAGGCTCCTTGGGTGCGATCCTAAAACATATGGAGCATTACTTAAACACCATCAGCAGTGACAAAAATCACCATTGGACAATTGCAAAAACAGCTTTACTCAGAACAGCTGATGTCCTGCAATACCTTTTAACCCTGACGAAGAACAACATTTGCCCATCCCAGATTCTTGGTAAGGACACAGTACATGGATAATAATTATTATTATGGTAGTTTGTGTGCCTGCACTTTGACCTACGCTGACTTGCGAGTCCCTTTCACTGAAATCAAATGGCTATAATGACACGTTTTGCACTCAGGACTAAGGTGTAAACTTTTAACACAGTGTAACAGTGTCATTATTTGATAGCAGAGTTGAAACTGCAGGAGTTTGTTTGAATCCAACCAAGATATATTTCCAAGTGTGTCTTTTCTCGGGCAGAAAACTCTCCTGGTTAAATCAAGCTGTGTTGTTTCTTAGTTAAATAAAATATTTTGTTCTCAATTGGCTTTCTAAAAATGCACTATAATTCTATTTTTTATGAGTTTCCTCTTTATTTCTTATAGGTACTTAAATTGGGACATGCCTCAAGAGGTCATGGCAATAAAGTCAACTCAGCTAAAACTCCCAGCAGCTGCACGACGGGTATGTTGACATGGAAGTGTTTATTACTGCTCTCCAAAAAGACTTGCCATTGCATTTTAGAGAAATAGACGGGTTGCTTTCTTTTGCCACAGTGGTTATTATTATTAGACAACAGAATAGAATCTTCATGCTTTCCTGGTAACTGCATCTTTAAAGTACATAGACTCCTTATGAATCTCTTTTGAGGTTAGCATACAAGTTACTGCTCCATTGTGTTGCAGGTTACTAACAATACAGTTAGTTGAGACCTTGCAAGCATGAGCCACACCTTAATCTAGCCTTCCCCAATTTTAATCCTTGGACTCCATCCCTTAAATGGAGACTTAGTGGGAAGGTTATTTGTCATTTTGAAAGGTGGAAAACAGATGAGTGCATATGTTTTATAAGTATTCTAGAAAAATAGGAAACGTAGCAATAGCAATTAGACTTATATATCGCTTCACAGTGCTTTAAAGCCATCTCTAAGTGGTTTACAGAGTCAGCATATTGCCCCCAACAATCTGGGCCCTCATTTTACCCACCTCGGAAGGAGGGAAGGCTCAGTCAACTTTGAGCCTGGTGAGATTCAAACTGTCAAATTGCAGTCAGCTGGCAGTCAGCAGAAATAGCCTGCAGTACTGCATTCAAACCACTGCGCCACCACCGCTCTTATGTACATATATGAATATCAGTTTTACACTATGCCTTGCATCTGTTTTCTTAGACAGGCATCCAGCAGTCTGTACTGTACTTTCTTGCTATATTCAGAGTTTGGCCACTTTCATTTGTGGGCATGCTGGAGCTTGACAAAAAGGTAAGTTTATTGTCTTAGCGATGGTCTCCCCTCTAGTAATACCTGAAGGTAGATCAGTATTCCAAGCCTTCCACTGTCCTGAATCAATTAGAAATAGATTATTTAAATTTAATATTAATGTACCATCATTATTTTGCTTCCAGGGGAGAGGGACTATAGCTTAATGGTGGTTACATGCTCTCCATGCAGAAAGCCCCAGGTTCAGTTCCAGGCATACCTCCTGAAAAGGCTCCTAGGAAAGAAAGAAATTGAGAGCTACTGAACAGCAGAGCAGATGGTCCTTAACTAGATGGAAAATTGGGTGGTTTGGTAGAAAATAGCTACTGACATCCTTATACGGACAACTCTTGAGGTCATATTTTGTTATGAGTTGATCAGATGCTGGAATCCTCCAGTGATCACTTGACTAATGCAATTTTTTCCCCCCTCCTCAAACCAGATCTTTGGAAATAGCATGGCAGATGTTTCAGTATCTCATGAAATGCTGATTGTAACACACAGCACAGGTCATGTCAGATTGTATAGCTTCCAGGCAATCTCTGAACGGGTAATAACATACAATTACAATACTTTATTCATTTATTTTTTTTTAGTTTCACTATGAACTTATATGAGGTTTTTAAGTGAATTTTAACTTTTGCCAGTGAGGGCATTGGGGAGGCAATTTACTATCCACCTAGGCCCTAACCAAAAAGCCTGTTTGGATCCAAATTGAAGAGGAAAAAAGATGATTAAAAAACCTCCTATTTTTTATCCTTTTTCCTTTTTTTGTTTCTATTATTCTATTCTATTTTATTACATTTAAAGATTGCTTCATTTAATTGGGTTTCTTTTAATGTATTTAGATGTTTTGTCAACATTTTGCATTTTTAACAATAAAATGCCTGGCTCCAAGCCAATGCAGTGTAGAGGACATTTAATTTAATCAGCAATGTACTATTGAAGATCATTTGACCTTTTTAATTAAGAAACAAGACACTAATTTGACAATACAATTTGAGGATGTAATCTCAATCTCATGCACACAGTTATTCAGGAATAAATATAGGTAAATCCACACAAATAAGATACCAAACATTTGTTATAAATCAATGTAGACCTCTCTTAAATGTGTATGCAAGGACATTATATATTGTATGTGCAATAGAATTAATCAGATGTGATATTATTTTTAGTTCATGGAACACCCGGTGGATTTGGGACAGGAATACAGCTGGAATGGCAAAGTTGGGATTGTGGGGAAATACCCTTTTGGCATTCCGTGTAACATTAAAATAACAGGTATTTATAAAGGCTTATTGTTCATCAGCATAACTGGTTGGCTTTAGATTTTGTTTAAACATGCTAGCAATCCCAATTGGTTTTATAATCTGATGGTATTTTTATATACTGTTACGTTATTCATATTAGCCCTTCCCAGTGTAATCCTATACACAAGTTAGCTCTTTGAATTCAGTGACAATCACTTCTAAGCAGGTGAATACAATAACATTGCAGGTGGTGAGGTTGTGGTGTTAAAAAGTGATAGAATTTTTAACAAGTTACCCTGACTAAAATATTAAGGTGATACAGTATTCTGCCAGTTTCCCACAAGCAGAGTCAATGGGCAAGCCAGCAGGCAAGGTCCTATGTTGCTCTGGTAAGTCTCTCTCCTTGCCCTTTCTTTCCTCACACGCACCAAGCTCTTCTTCCCCCTTTGCTCACACACCCACCAAGCACTCTCCTTCTGTAGCCACCCTACGTTCGCATTCACACATGTAACCACCAGGATCATGATTGAAAGGAATTTAACATAGGCACCAAATGAATTACTTTGGGGAATGTGCTCTAAAAATGGGACACCTATCTGAAAAATGCCCCGCTTTGTGTCCATCTGTTCTTGGTGGGTGGGTGGGAGCGAGTAGGGACACAGCAAGAAAGGCTGTTTCTAGACTTTGTAAGTTCATTCTACACTTTGAAGTGGTTTCAGAAACTTAGTGGCAGCCAGTAAAGATGGCAAAGTCCTGGCATATGTAACATTAGCCAAATTAAGTCAGCAGTCTCTGTTCTGAACTGTTTTCAGTGGGAGGCTCATCTCCAATTCATGGCAATAACCCAAGCTGCCTATATAGATGGTTTCGAAAAATGCTATTTTCCAGACTCTTTTCTCCATCAGTATGTATCTGTCTCTTCAAGAGAATTTTTTTTTGCAGTTTTTGTGTTAGCTAGTTATAAAGAAATAGAAGCCATATGTAGCTCACTAGATGTTACTAAACTCAGTTCCTGTCAGTGGTAACTAGCTTAACAAAGTATAAAGGATGTCAGGAGTTGTACTACAACAGTATCTGAAGGACCACTGTTAATTTCTGTTATGCAATAATGCTCCTCTATAAGCTATTGATATTCCATTATGTTTTTAGCAGGACAGGTAAAAACAATTTAGCTTAGCATATGTGTCTCCATATGTAGCATATGTATGTATATATGAATATGGGTACACATTAAAATAAATTGTTCTTACGTGGCTCTGTATCTGTGTTAATTCAATTTTTTAAAAGAAATAAATTATATTTTATATGTTTTTAACTTCTTTATATAGGTAAAGTACAATAGCAACTATTCTGACTTTCAGGACAATTCCATTGTTAAATAAGTTTCAGCAGCATTAGTTAGTTACTTGAAAAGGATGCATTGAATAATGCAGAACTATGTCGCTACTTCCATTCTATTTCCCAGTCCCTGGATTTTACATATTCTAAGCCAGTGATGGCTAACCTTTTTGCTGTCGCGTGCCAAGAGTGGGGGGGGTTTGTGCGTGTGCATGCCCACACCCATAATTCAATGCCCACCCATGCCCCGCCCTCCCACGCACGTTGCATGCTCCCCCTGCGCTCCCCCCGCTTTTGGCACATGATGGCATAGTGGGCCCATTTTTCAGTCTCCCCAGGCTCCAGAAGCTTTCTAGGAGCCTGGGGAGGGCAAAAACAGCCTTCCTCAACCCCCCTGGAGGCTCTCCGGAGGCCGGAAGCAGCCCATTTCCTGACTTCCGGTGGGCCCAGAAGGCCCAAAAATCAGCTGGCCGGCGGGCACATGTGTGCTGGAGCTGAGCTAGGGCAACGCTCGTGTGCCCTCAGATATGGCTCCGCGAGCCACCTGTGGCACCCGTGCCATAAGTTCGCCATCACAGTCTAAGCCATAATATGGTTTGAGTTTGGCTTAATACGATATGCACGCTCAACAATGTATTTTTTAAGGTATGGTTTATGGCTTACCAGATTGCATGACTCAGGCCATTGTGGCTTCTTCAGCAAACCATTGTTTAAACTAAACAGAGCAAATCACGAAATCCCACTGACAAATATACCATATTTTTCGCTCCATAAGACACACTTTTTTTCCTCCCAAAAGTGGGTGGAAATGTCTGTGCATCTTATGGAGCGAATATGGGCGACAGGCAGCAGCGGCAAACCATGGCAATAATCCCCTCCGCCTGGAATAGCTGATCGGCAATATTCTGGGAGGCTGATCCAACCGCCAATCAGCTGCTCGGCAGCAAAAGCTCCAGCATTTCCCAGCAGAGGCATCAGACATGGGGGAGGCAGGCTGTTTGCTGCAAGGACACTAGCCAGATGAATATCAGATGAACGCTGGGAGGCAGAGGCAGATTGTTTTTTTCCTGTTTTCCTCCTCTAAACCTAGGTGCGTCTTATAGTCAGGAGTGTCTTAGGGAGCGAAAAATACGGTATTTGGAATTTAAATCAGCCTCTACTGTCATTTCTCTGGAGTAATTGTGCTGCAGTAGAATCAGGACAATAGGAGGACGTACAGCAATATATTTTTATTTTTGGACTTCAAGACTTCTTGAAGATGTCGGGTTTTCAGTAAAATTAAGAAACAGATCAAGATTTTACTTAACTTTATATTTTTATTAGCCTGGATTATTTTTGCATTCAAATATAAACTTTTATTATTAATTGAAATATTTGCTCTGTGTTTGGCAAAATGTTTCTAATGTTTTTGATCACAGACTCTGTGAAAATTGTAAAATTTTCATAATTAAAGTCAATAAAGAAACACTTTGTATGAATATTGAGCAGTTTTATATCGGTTTAGCTGTCATGATTTCCCCCCAAAACGTAGAAGCAGTAGAATGATTTGCTGAAAATGTTTTAGATAAGATTAATAATTAATTTAGTCGGTGGCTATAGTGCACATATGTCCAGATAGCATAACTGCTTTTCCAATAATGCTAGAGTTTCTATTATTGTGTAATTTTTAATATTTCTTTATAATACTTACAGGAAATTGATTCCTTGAGCTGTTCATTAACTTACTCAGATAATCAGTTGAGGTTCTTCTAATTGAACGCGAAGTAGCATGGTTTGTAATCATCACTGCATTATAAAGTAGAGAACTGCATTTTTCCGCACTTAGTGCAAATTCAGAGGAAGGTTTTATTTTGATTCACAAGCAGAAGAACAAGTGAAATGATAGAGCTGTTCACGTTAATATATTTATTAATATTCAGTTATTTTCACAGACACTCCAGATCTTCTTTTTGAAGTCTCATCCCTCGAGAGCGCATTTCAAATTGGAGGATATCCTTGGCATTATATCATTACACCTAACAAGAAAAGTCAAGAAGGAATGTTCCATGTTTGTTCTTTAAAAGATCACACTTTGGTAACATTCTAATGTTGTGAATTATGCAGTTCCCTCAGGAATGTTAATAGAATCAAAATGTTAAATGTTTTTTCTTAGATATTGCTTTTCATCAAACAGTTTTATTTAGGTGGCAACATAATATTGAAAGTTAATGACCGTCATAATATTGAAGTATTGGGCATGTACAAAATAATACATAATCAAGTTGAGGATTTTTTAAATTTCATTCTGAAAAGGATTCTGGAAGGCCATATCCCACTGAGGGGTATATCCAAAAGCATAGTGAACAAGGCCATCAGTTATGATCTTGATCTTCATTTCCCCTCCCCATCTGGAATCTATTTACTTATTCATATGTAGTCAGAAATAGGTCGCACTGAATTTAGTTGAGCACATTCCTGGAAAAGCGTGAGTAGAATGTTAATGCTAAAGAGGGAATTTAAATGTCAGTTGATCTCATTCCAATTCAGAATTGCATTTTCATATGTCTCTACCCTCTCCTTAGATAAATCATATAGAAATATTGCTTTCCATTAACTTCCATTTTAGTTCTTCAGATCTTTGCAGAATTCTCCCTGCCCGAGGCAAAAACATCCGCCATACTTAATTCTAACCAATAAGGAATTTAAAGCTTAGTGAATTTGGAACAGGACCAAATGGAAGCAACAGTTCCAGAAGCAGAGCCAACAAAACATTGTAAAGATTTTTTTAAAACATAGTGGAACACCAAAGAAGTCTATATAAGAGCAGATAACAAATAGGTGAAATTGTGGGTTTGAGCTGGGAAAAAGTGTCAAAATTCCTAAAATGTGATAATCTTCTATATGCATAATTTCCCACAGCCCCTTTAAGAATATTGGGATGTGCAGATGATAGATTTTCTCTCAGCTTTTGCTCTTTTCAGTGTTAGTTTAGATTTAAATGCTTAATCTTTAATATTTAAATGTTAGTTTAGATTTAAATTGAAATCTAAATTCTATCGATTTAGGCAAAGAATGGCATACAGGATATGAAATGTTGTTCACTGGAACCTGACAGGATATCTTTCCACCCTGACAGTTCAGGAAGGATGCTACACGTGGGTCCAAATTTAATTAAGTAAGTGATTGCTGAAAACTACTTTGCATCAGGATGAGAGTAATTTGCTAGTTCTGTGTGGGATTGGCTGTTCAGATTGAATATCTGATCAGCAAAAGTTAGGAGCTACACCGTGGGGTTGGGGTGGGCACAGGTGAATGAGAGCCACAGATAATAAAGAATGAGCAAGTTAACCCAGGGTTTACATCAGGGGTGAAATCCAGCAGGTTCTGACAGGTTCTGGAGAACCGGTAGCAGAAATTTGAGTAGTTCAAAGAACCAGCAAATACCACCTCTGGCTGGCCCCAGAATGGGGTGGGAATGGGGATTTTGCAGTATCCTTCCCCTGCCATGCCCACCAAGCCACACCATGCCCACCAAGCCATGCCCACAGAACCGGTAGTAAAAAAAAATGGATTTTACAACTGGTTTACATGATAGTTTAGATGACAAAGCCAGGTCTTTTAAGGCCAGTAGGGTGAAGATAAGTCTGTGGGCTATGATGTTGCAAAGAAAGAGCTTTGACAGGAAAGGCTCTCTTTTTGGTCCTCCAGATAGCACTCTCTCATGGATGGCACCAGATCATACCTATACTACTGGATCTAATGACCTCTCTGGGGAGAGACAGTCCCGTAAATAACTTGGCCCCAATCCATGAGGCTTATCCACAATTAAAGTTATCTAGATTAGTATTGCTTTTTGAGAGTGGCTCTTTGGCCGAAATGTTTCTTAACGATTGTAGTGTTGTGCTTAACTGTGACAAGAAAGGTTTTAAAGAAAGGTTTAAAGAAACTGTGACAGGAAAAGTTTTAAAATAGGGCAAAACTCAACAACTGTCTTGCTTAGCAACAGAAATTTTGGGCTCAATTGTCCTCCATTTATGACCACAATTGAGCCTGAATTTCTGCTGTTAAGCAAGGCAGTTGTTGAGTTCTGCCCTATTTTAAAACCTTTCTTGTCACAGTTTCTTCAAACCTTTCTTTAAAATCTTTCTTTAAACCTTTCTTTAAAACCTTTCTTGTCACAGTTAAATGCAATACTGCATTTAGTTAGTTAGTTAGTTAGTTAGTTAGTTAGTAACAGTAACACAGTTGTTAAGTGAATCTCGTTTCCCCATTGACCTTTCTTGTCAGAAGGTCACAAAAGTTGACCCCGGGACACTGTACCGTTGTAAATATGAACCAGTTGCCAAACACCCACATTTTGATCCCATGACCAGCAACGGTCATATGAAAAATGGTTGTCACTTTTTTCAGTGCCGTTGTAACTTTGAATGATCACTAAACAAATAGTTGTAAGTGAAGGACTACCTGTATGCTATTATGTATGTTACTCTGAAGAAGCACCTAGCTCTTTCAAAAGATCCTTTTTGAAAAAAATCAGCCTTTGGCTCCATCGTGCAGTAATTTGTTCAAACAACCACAACTTCATTTTCTACAAGGAATAAAAAGCAGTAAAATTGGTATTTAGGGAGAAAGTACTTTCAGCTTTCTCCATTCTTGTGAATGTGATCGATCCCCATGGGGTTTTTCTTTCTACAGAGTTCTGAAGTTGAAGGAAACTGAAAGTGCCAAGCAGCAAGAAGTCACGGAAGATTTTATCATAGAAGCCAACAGGGAAAATAATGTGAGATTATAAAAAGAAAACAGGTTGAAACCATTATTCTTTTAAGACAAATATATTTCATTGGGAGAGTTTCTGTTCCTGAGGCCTGAGTCAAACATTACATATATAATCATGGTTTATCAAATATATGACAGTTGGCTGGATTCATAAAACATGCTAAGCACAAACCAAAACTTCCTAACCATGATGCCTGTCCTTTAACTGAACTCCTCCTGTTAAAGGATAAATTGTACAAGAGATGTAACACCTAATAATCGAGGGGGAAATCTCCTTGCAGCTATATTTTCTATTTTCTGCAAGGTGATTTTTTAAAAAAATTAAGTGTTCAAATAAAGGTAAAACAAATGCTCAGTTAGTGTTGTCCTTAGTTGATCGAGTGTCAAAACAGCACAAAAAACCCTCTCTTTATCTTCATATTTTTTCATAGCAGCTGAACAACTCTGTAACAATAACAGCATCTGGCCGAATAGTGAAGAAGCGTTTTAAATTATTGGATGATGATCCTGAGCAAGAGGTAAATTCAGTTTTAGTTAGTTGGCAATCATTTGATCCTGAATAAAGCAATCAGAGAAATGATCCCATTGGCTGGGTAAAGTTTGCATATGCCTACAAAATGTTTGTGTTTGCCATAATTTCTTAATTGATATCTCCAGGAATATGTTGGGGGTTGCTCTCTTTTGAAAGAGAGAGAGAGAGAGAGATCAAGCATTTTCATTTTATCGTTGACCTCTGATCTGTGAGGAATCTTTCTGTGAGTTATTATTGTGTTAATAGGACTTAAAGAACGTGAGGTCTGTTAAGTTCCTGGAAAGAGATGTGAGGAATTAACTTGGTTGTTGATTATCTACTTAATCTCGCAAGGTCTTGCCGGAGACCAATTCTATGCTGTTGAAGAGCATGCAGGTCACAAAAAATGATAAATAATGCAAAGAAAACAGTTGAGATCTGAGCTGAGCAATGTGTCCCTACATCATTAGCAATGTATTTTTGGAAACCATTTTTCACTTTCTATTAGGAACTGTAGCCGAGATGACACAGCCACAAGAATTCTAATTCCTCAGCTCTGGAAACCATTTTCAGCCTTGTTTCCATGGAAATGAATATAGTTGGGGGGTGGGGGGTGAAAACATGGCAAGAACTGTTTGAGGCTTTTAGAATCTGTAATTCATTTATATTCAATTGCCAAATTTAAAAAGAGATCACAGAGAAGCAAGGCCCCAAGTTTTACCTAAAACATACCTTTTCTTTGTTTTTTTACAGCCTTAAATTATATTTTACAGAAGGAAGTTGTTTAAAATACTTGCCTTTATTTAATTGGGGTACATAAACGCAAAAATGTCTGCAGTCCATTTTAGACTAAATCTTAAAACATGGGATACCTATATGAGTTATCTGTGTGGTGATTTCATTGTTAACAGTTACGTACAGTTATTTATTTGGGTAGTTGCTGCATTTTTGTTTTTCCCAGAACATCCATATCTTAAGCTATTCGTACATTTCAAATCAAATCCTGATGATGTCAGTCATTCTATGCCCATCTGTTACTTAAGTGGGTTGTAAACGTTGTCACACATAAAGTAAAGGAACTAATGTAATGTTGAATTAGGAGCAGAGAAACCTACGATCTATCCCACGCTTAGTCGTTGGAAGCTCACTAAGTGTTTTCAAACCCACCTCACAAGATGGTAATTGTGAGGAAAAAAATAAGAAACTATGTACCTATGTCATGTTGAACTCCTGAATGTCAGGATGCAAATTCACTAAATAAACTTGATAATGTACAAGTAAAAGCTCAGATGAGTATAGCCTTGTTCATTGAAATGGAAAGAGCCTACCTGCACTCATTTGCCTTTCTACATACCTAATGTTTACAGTAAGGCAACTGGAATTTGAGTTATTAAGGTCAACTGTTGAAATAATGCATCCTTCCAGAGATCTCAAGTAAACTGGATTGAAAATGTAGACTATGACCTGATGAATGAGAGTAAGCTTTTAAAAATTTAGAGAACTTTTTTTTTTTAATTTGATTTATATGCCGCCCTTCTCCGGAGACTCAGGGCGGCTTACAATGCGTTAAGCAATAGCCTTCATACTTTTGTATATTTATACAAAGTCAGCTTATTGCCCCCACAAACTGGGTCCTCGTTTAACCTACCTTAGAAAGGATGGAAGGCTGAGTCAACTTTGAGCCTGATAAGATTAGAACCTGCAATAATTGCAGGCAGCTGTGTTAATAACAGGGTGCTTTAAACCACTGTACTTTTCCTCATTTTTATGTTTTAAATTTGTATTGAAAATAGAAGATACTTTAAAATGTGTCTAATGTGCCCACTGCTGGATTTTTAAATTTTTTTTGTGGCAAGACCTTCAAAATTGTCGACTATGAAGATGAACTGAACTTGCTGTCTGTTGTGGCTGTTACTCAGATAGGAGTTGATGGGGCAGCTCATCTTGATTTCCATTGTAATGAGCAGGGTATTCGGTTGAAGAGTTTTCCTTTTGTGGAGTCCTGGGATGTGGTAAGTATAATTTAGGTTTTCCTAATGTTCCTATTATCAACGTACTACAGTAACTTAGCTCTAATAACATGAGACTGTCGAGCCATTTATATGTGCCATACAAATGCTAAAGATAAACATTTCCAAGATATGGGACAAGTTAAAGTAAAGGAGTTATAGAAAGATAATAATGCAGCAATCTCGAAATACACCCAATGCATTCCTCTTGGATCCATCTGATTTCTATCCAGAGCTGAGTTATGTAGATTTAAATTGGCTGGTTGCTTTGAAGCTATGAGATACACACTTCGTTCCAAAGAACCTTTCCAATTTAAAAATAAGCTTTAAGCATCTTTTTAAAAACAAAGTTGAAGGACAGGTGTTTTTGATAATTGGATAAATGTATAAATGGCATTTATTTTTTAAAAAAGTCCTCAGTCTGAAGAAAAGGGCAAAGCAAAACTTTTTCAAGCTTTAACATGGAAAAAAAATATATGTCCACAGCTGAAATTCAAACAGAATGCCAAGGAAATCTATAGAATCGGTGATGTTTTTAGGCAAAGTATCAAATGTCTGTGTTATTTTAAAATGCTATACACTGTCCTAGGTATACTACCTAGGCATTACACAGAATGACTGTTTAGGCAAAGTATGAAAAAAGAGTCAAGAAAAGGGTTAGGGCTAGCCTTTATTGTAAAGACATATGAAAATGAAAGAATGCTACCATAGAAGATCCAGTAATTTACCAATAATCTGGAAGTGTTTAAAAAATAAATGTTTTATCACCACAAAGAGTTTATGTGTGGTATAGATGCATTCTCGCTATCCTTTGAAGTGTAAATTATGTTTTTGTTCTCCTAATGCAGACATACAACCATGAAGTTCACTTTGATAGAGATATAGTGCTGCACATACAACAAACACCCCGCAGAATGTTCAGCTGTCACGTATACCAGATGACCTGCAATAGTGGAAAAGATGACAATATACAGAAAGGAAAAAGAAGAGGAGGTGTTTGGTCGAAAACTGGGGGGAGATGCTGAATATTTTTAGATTTCACCTTGATTTGGAGACTTTGCTGTAGACAGTATCTGAAGATGTGCAAGTCTCTTTTTATGCAATGTAATAGTAGTAACTGTTATTCTTCTTTGTATAAATGTAATTCTTTTTTTAACTGCTTCCCAGCTTTTGGGCTAAGATCAAATGTACTGTAGTATAAATTATTTTAAATATTTATTTTAAAAAACGCTCAAGTAGCAAAATTGTAAATTGCCACAGATGTATATATATATATATTTCTAAAATATAGCTCTTTTTTTATTAATATTGCTGGGAGAATTGTGCAGAATGCAAATTCAAACTACATTTATGCTGTCATTAAAAAATTGGAATTTAAATCATTCTACTCTATGGAGCAGAGAACACTCTTCAGTTCGGTAGGGGGCTTAATCGTGGTTATCTATGCCCTGCTACAGCTAGACATTGTATAAACACTAACTGACAGGGTTGCATTTCTTCTAACAGGCAGAGTGGAAGTTGACCTTAGTTCTTCTGTCAGCAGATAAGTGATCACTTGCCAGTCATATGAAGAAGATTGTCAAATGGGATTCTCTTTAGAAGTAATACTGTGTGCAGCAGTCCACTACTAAATGCCTAGGGGTGTGTTTGCTATTTTACAGTTATGCAGAAATAGAGTGCTTAAGAGTTAAGAATAGGCATCGGTGATTACTTTCTATTTCACCTCTATTTCTTTTTTAGAGATCTATTTTATGTGCTTACTTATTTTTACTTTTTTACATATCCAAGACTTAACTTTATACTCTATTTTTAAATTTTTCTCTCTATATAAGTATCTATTACTTCTATACATCCTTCTAATAACCGTTCTAACTATTTATACATACAGTTTTCTAGAAGTCAGCCGATAGGCTGAACCAATGTTAGTTGTTAGTTAGTTAGTTTCTTTTTTTCTTGTATTGTCGTTATGTATACATGTTTGTAAGTATTTTTGTCTTATGATTTTGTTTAATAAAAAAAAAAAAAAGTTAAGAATAGGCTGCTCATTCTCCTGCTGCATGATTTTCCCAATATTTATGTGTGTCCATTCCCAAGTATCCTGTTTTGGGAATTTCCGGTTTTTAATTTCTTTCTTTTTAAAAGAAAAAAAAAATCATTTCTGACATGTTCCTGAGAATTAATTGTGTTCGATTTCCTCCCTATTCTCAGTGTTTTATTGAAAGATGTTCATTTATGTTAGAACATGTAAAACATTCTCACTTATTCATTTTAATATCCTGGCATTCTGGTGCTGAAAATAAATATTTCTTAATAGTCATAGATGTGATTTGCTTTATACAATATATTGTGCAAACTTAGTCATTACATGTTGGTTTAATACCGTACGATAGATACATCACAAAATGGTATTGATAGTGATATTACCATACTTACTGAATTTATGGGTTTCAAATAGATAAATACGATTTTCTACTTACAGTTTTATAAATTATTTAAACTTTATCCTGCCTTTTTTATTTTTAGAAGTAACTCAAGGCAGCAAACATATCCAATACTCCTTCCTCTTCCAATTTTCCGCTCAACAACCTTGTGAGGTGGGTTGGGTTGGGAGAGTATGACTGGGCTAAAGTCACCGAGCTGTCTGTTCATGCCTAAAAACAGAATTAGAATTCACAATCTGCTGGCTTTTAGCCTAGTGTCTTAACCACTAGACCAACTGGCTTTCTTCCTTTTTCTCTTCTACTAGCTAGAAAGATCAGAATGAAATCTATGAGGAACATATTTATTATAACCTTCTTTGCTCATTTTAAAATGAAGGAGACTTGCTAATGAATAGAAGAATAAAATGTGTAATGTTATGCTAATTTATTATATTTATCAAATCAAATCAACTATTTAAAAATGCAGGTCAATTATGGACTAATCCATCCTGCAATTCTGCTTAATGCATTTTGTGGTTCTTACTGCATAATCATATTCTTTTGGAACTGGAAGCCTACATTTTACATTTTGGAATTTCATTGCTATACATCAAGCTATGTAAGCCTCTGGCTATGTGATTTGGCTACATTTACCTTCCTATCTGTCTCAGCCAATGCAAATGAGAAGTAACTTGGAAATCATATTTTTAAATTATTCATTATGCTCAACAGTTAAGTAATATGAGAGAAAGGAAGAAATATCAAAAGCTTCCATATGATCTCTAGGGAGAAAAACTATACTTCAGCTTGGGAAAGGACCAAGAAAATAAATTATGCTTAAATATTTACAGAAATGCTCCAAACATTTTAAAAATAAATAGCCAAAGCAGAGGAGATTGTGTTTCCTTGTTAAATATGTGTTTGGAGATAGAACATAACATTCTGGTAGCAGAAAGTGCTCAGGATGTGGAAAGAGGAATTTCAAAATCACCAGTAACTTTATGAAAAAAGTTAAACTTCTAACAGGATGTACTGTCAATGGCAACAATAACACTAATAGGAAAACTTGAAAATTACCCTGGACAAAATAGGCAAAGTTGTTAAGAAAAAATGGGCTTCAACTAATGAATTATTGAAGTTTTATTGAATAGTTATTGAATAGTTTTATCTTCATGAGAATCGGGAGAAGACTGCCTGAGATGTTTGTGCAAACTACTTTTCATGGTCTGGACTCAAGCCTTGTTTATCTGATCATTGCCTTTCTGGTTGATAAGCCCATTATCCTCCAAGGACATTTCTCTTTATTCACTACAATGGTAAAATCCTGATAGGACATTAAGTACCCGTGCAGTCCCTCTAATTAGATATACCAAAGGGATCATTGACTGGACTTAAGCTGAAATGGACAAAATTGGTTGGAAAACTAGGAAACTAATGATCATACATCATGTGCTTCACCCAATAAATGACATTTACATATAGAGGTAGAAAAGGAATATTTTCTAGAATGAAGGAATGAACAAGAATAAGAAAAATACAGTCTGAATGACTGCATCAGGAAAACTAAAGAGTTTACAAAATGCTTACAAAAGATTGTAAAGAAAGGCTCCCAAAGACAACAAAACCTAAACTGGAATGTAAAAAATAAAGTCAAATTAATATCTGAAAAAGAGTCAATTTACATCTAAATATTAAGTTTATTGACACTCAGATCCCTGGAGAGTTGATCCCAGTTTTACTTCCTTGTAACTTTCAACTAGGAAAGGGTCAGTTTTCACAATTTATATACAATTCCATTAAAGTGGGAGTTAGAATTGTTTATGAAAATTCCAGCATCTTGGTTGAACTTGGCTGTAGATGCATTAAAGATCTTAGCAAAGGATTAAAAGCTGTGCCTCAGCTAGGGAAAAGAATGATTAGAGACATGTTAGCTTCCTAAATATATCAATACTCTTGATGTTACACCTTTGCATGCATAACTTCCTTAGTATAAAACGGGTGGGTTCCACTTACCTTCGCTACCGGTTTGCAATGGGAGTGCGGGCACACACTCCCTTTGCATGCATGCAGCACTTCTGCGCATGCGCAGAGCGTCCATGATGACGTCCGGGTGAGTGGGCGGAGCCTCCTGCTGCCGTTACTACCGGTTCGTAAGATCCAAACCAATAGCAATCCACCACAGGTATAAAACCTGCCTTGACCCCTTTGTTACTAAAATTTGTATCAAGATTAACATGAGCCTTATTTCGCTTCTATCATTAATTGCGGCTTGATTGGACCCCTACATACAGAGGATAGACAAAATGTGATCCTCAACCACCTTGCTAAACCATGGGTTAAAGAAATATTAACATAAGCAGCCTCTGCTTATCTTGTGAACAGATAATCTGCAACTAAACAAGCTATCAATGGTTTCTATATTATGCAAACCAGAAACACTTCATATTCCTCCGGAGGAAAAGCCATGGTTTGTTTTAGTAATCTTTGTTTTGTTTTGAACAAATCAGAATCCCTGGCTTTCCCCATACCATAAAAACCTTGTGCGCAGACATATTGACTTTTTTAACTCAACACATTGCTTACTTGCTGCTAAGTAAAATACATTATCATCACTCTGAATATCACCAGATATATCACTATGATATTATTTTGCTGTGCACAGAACAAGTGGAATAGAAAGAAAATTGGCCTGGAGAGAGTGGAAAATAGAAATTATTTGCAAAATGTATAAAAATCAAATATATTTCAATAGAATAATGAAACAAAGTTATGTATAAGGTAATATTGCAAAAAGTCTTGCAATTGACTTGCAAAAATTGTATTTGTAGAAATCACTGTAACTAGAGGACTGAACAAGAAGGAACCAAAGTTCAAAGTTATTTTTAAGGCTCTGAGATAGTGATTATGTGCCATCAAGTCATTTTCAATTCTTAACGGCCACATAGATAAGGACCACACAGATTCTCAAAGACGATCTATCACTAACATTTTCTTTCATGACTCCCAACAGTGCACTCATCCCCTCTGTTGTTGAGCCTATCTGCTTTGTCCTCTTCTCTTTCTATGTTTCCTAGAATTACAGCCTTTTCCAGAGAGTGGGTCTTCATATAGTGTATCAGAATTTGTGTAAGTGACAATTATGGGTTAATTTGCTCAATGAGCCATTAGTTTGTTTTCTTGGCTATTCACAGAATGCTCAGGAGTGTCTTCTCCAAAACCAAAGTTCAAAGCATTGATAATCATCCTATCCCGCTTCTTTAAACTTTTGCTTCCACAGAAGGTCACAGATATAGCAGTAGAAAAAAAAATACATTTCAGAATCCAAAGCAATTCCTAGTGAAGCAGAATCTGGTTGGATCCTGAAATCACTTTGTCCTAATCATGGGAGAAAAATAGATAAATATGGTTCCAGGATCCAATTGTGTACCTCTTAAGAACTATACTGAATCCAGAAACTTAGATCCAACAGAAAGTGTTTATCTTTTTGTTGATTTTGTAAGAGAGCTCTTGCTAATACTACTGCCTAAACCACTCTTTGAAGTTAAAAACTGGTTGGAAGCCATGTTTTAATGAAATGGCAACAGCTGTGTTCTCTGTTGGAAATACATTTAACTGTAGTCCTGTCTACAGAGCAAGCCTAAAGCATATAGTGTTTGCATCGTGCTAGTAATGTAAGTATGCATAATTTATGTTTGAATTTTTTCATTGCATTTTTACAACTTTTTTCCATTGCTGACTGATTGATAGTTGCTTTTTAATTTATTTCAAGATAAAGATTTAGAGAGTTTAGAATGGATATGACCTCAATAAAGGCTTAACTTTTGGCTGAAACTAGTACCCTAATATATTGTTTTACAATTCTATTTAAACGGTTGTTTTGTTTAATTTTCATTTTGGGACTTTTATTTTTCACTAATCTGTGAATAAAGTTAGATTTCTTTCCTGTGCAATCATACCCAGCAATCACAAATTATATTAAATGGAGAAAGCTAATGTAAATAGAAGGGATGGAGAAAGATACATCGTAAGAAAGTTGAGGTAAAAAAGAGATCAGTGCAAACTCTTGGTTTGGGGTGAAAATTAGGGCCTGAGTGTGTCTGGAACTGGTTAACTGATCAAACGTTCCTCTTTCTTTCAATGTTCTACAATGTCTTCTTTAAAAGTTTCCACCTTTTTTAACGTCAGTCTTACTTCATGCTCTTATTTCTGCTAGATTTACCTTTCCATGTTCTGAAGGACTACCTTGTTTTTTATTAGAGCTTATTCCTTTCTCATTCTAATCCTGGCGTAGATATATTAAAATGCAACCAGACTTTTTTGACAGGCCTCTAACTTTAATGTCTTGCATATTTAAAGCTTTAAGCTAAACATTCTTCAACCATTTTAAATATCTTGTGCTAATCATAATAATTTTACAAAGTCATATACCCTGTGCACCTAAATGTGTGTGTGTGTGTTTTTAAATCTGTATGTGTAATAAATTTAACTCTCTTTAACTCCCAAAAGTCTGAGTGACTTTTAATACCCAACTATAAAATTAAAACAATTAAAAGCATAAAATAAAACCTATCAGCCCAGTTCAAAAACAACCTTAACAATAAAAACATAATACACTACCCTCAGGCCTGGAACAGATCCAGATCATAAGAGCTCCTGGAACCTCAGGAGACTGGATGCTATGTGTATCTCTGATGGATGTTGTTCCAGAAGGTAGGGGCAACAATACAGAAGGCACAATTCATTGGTCCCCAAAATGATGTTTAATTGAAGGGACCTAAAGCACATTCACTCTAACTGAACATACCTAGTGGAGAGAAACAAATAGAGATAGGCAGCCCTTCAAATAATAGGCCCTAGGCCACAAAGGGTTTCATAGGTAGCAATTAGCATCTTGAATTGCACCAGAAGCCAAGTGACAGCCAACACAGGTCACGTAGCAGCAATGACACATTGATATAACAAGTGCCCATTACTGCTCTTGCTACTGCATTTTGGACAAGCTATAACTTTTGGTCTTGGCAGAAATATGGCAATAATCCAATTGTGAGTTAATCAGAACGTAAGTGACTGTCTGAAGGGTCTTTTGGCTGAGGAAAGGGCACAGGTGATGCACAAGATGAACTACTGCAAAGGCCCTCCTGGTCACGGTTGCCACCTTCTCATTAAATCCCAGAAGATCCCCCAAGTTGAATGGGGAAATATAACACAGTTTTAAAGCTTTCCTCTTCATCCTTATATTTAAGTAAGGAGGTAGGTTGCAGCAATTTTGTTCTCACAATAGAGTTCCAACTTTCTGGAAAAAAAAATAGGAGCTGAAACTATCATTAGCACTTACCTCTTCTGCAAAAAAATTCAAGAGTAAAAAAAAAGGTGTTGCACTAAATGATTATGTCTTTTTGTGGAGGCTTAGATGGATGAAACTCTGCATCTTATCTATATCCACTGATCCAACTCTAAATACCTTATTAAGCATATAGGGTTTTCTTTAGCTCGGTTCACACAACTCACATCCTCAGGTTTGATTTTCTTAATTCAATTCTTAGAAGCTGAACAAATTAGAAGTGTTTGCATTGCATCAGTTTCCAACCTATGGAAACTGTGTTTCCATAGGTTGGATTCACATAACAGTTTACCTAATATGTGGCTATTCTTTGATTCAGTTTGTCATATAAACAGCTATGAATTAATCTAAAACCTATACATTTTATGTTTTTTTAGTAAACAGCTAAAATTATTCTGCTAGATGACTTAAATAAATGGAATGAAAGAATACAGAAAAACTGACAAAAATATTTGGGGATCCAAGAATAAATGACAATAGTGATTGTTTTGTGAATAGCTGCTTAGAAAAAGCACTCCTTTCACTTATCACTTTAAACTTATAGACTAATACGAAAGGGATGAACATACAGTTGAAAACAAAACTGATTTAATATAAAGAAAGAATTAGTGAAGGATAGAAAGGGATGACAGATTCTCAGAACAAAACAGACCAATTTCTGGTAGGATTAAGAGTGAAAAAGAAAGAAATGGTTGGAAAGGAAAGAAATGAGAATGAAAGTAGAACTGCAGGAGAAAAATATGAATCCATAAAAAGCATTAGAATACAAATTACTGTCACAAAAGAATGAATGGAATGTAGACAAAAAAAGGACATGGAAACTGTTTGGAACAGAATGAAAACAATGTTACAGGATGCCAAGAAGTGTGCTGAGTTATGCTAATGCAAAATTTTAAAAATGACTTTTGGTAGAATAATTGAAATGAAATGAAGAGAATGATTGCTGCAAAAAATTAGAATGTCAGACAGAAATCTAATAAATATGGTTGCAAACAATATATTTAAACAGAACAAGAAATAAATGTTTTGGAAATAGATGAAAGAGTTATAGAAGAGAGCTTCCAGCAGAGTGATATAGATTAAAAATGAAAGTGAGGATATAATTTGGAATGAAACTGAATTGAGGAAATGTTGGAAGGCATGATTTTAAAATTTTGTAAAAATAGTTTTATTTATTTTAAAAAAGTGGCATTGAAACGAATACTATAAGTGCTAGTATCCAATAAAACACTGATGAAAAGCCAATTATAACTACTATAAAAATATTGAAAAAAGGTAAAAGTTATATACCTTGAGAAATGATAAAATACATGTGTGGTTGGCTTACTGAGTGGAAGTATGACTTGTTCAGTGTGTGTGTACATGTGTCTGAAGACTGCATTTGTACCTGACGCTTGGAACAATAACCTTTGGGAATTTTTCTAAATAGAAATGTAGCAAGTATGAATGCAAAAACTGCAGGGGAATAGGTTTGTTAACATGCTCAGAAAAATGTCCGACAGAATTCTGACCAAAAGGTAACAAAGAGCAAAGTCCAGAAAATTAGGCAAGGAGGTTTGCTTAGCAAATAATTAAACATTATGCATAGAATAAGTTGAGCATTGCTTACAGAATACAGAATAACAGAGTTGGAAGGGACCTTGTAGGTCATCTAGCCAACCCCCTGCTCAAGCAAGAAACCTTATACCAGTGATGGTTAAGTTTTCCAGACTGAGTGCCCAAAGCGCAAGCGTGCGTGCAAATGCGCGTTCGTGCACCCAAGCCCCCAATAAGCAATGCGCACGAGGCCCCTGCATATGCACCCCACCCCTATGTATACGCCCCCCACCCTCCATGCATGCACAGCAGAAACCCGAACGTGCCCCTCCCCCAGGTGCCTCCCACAGGTGCCCCTCCCCTAGCGCATGCACAGCAGAAACCCCAAGATCCGCCAGTCGGTGGGAGCCGTGTGCATATGCATGGTGGAGATGAACTGGGGCGACGGCTCACATGCCCACAGAGGGCACTGCGTGCCACCTCTGGCACACGTGCCATCATGGCCCTATACCATTTCTGACAAGTGGCTATCCAATCTCTTCTTGAAAGTCTCCATTGATGAAGCACCCACAACTTCTGAAGGCAAGTTGTTAATGGTTAATTGTTCTCACTGTCAGGAAATTTCTCCTTATTTCCAGGCTGAATCTCTCCTTGATCAGTTTCCATCCATTGTTCCTTGTCTGGCCCAAGTGCTTTAGAAAATAGGTTGTCCCCCTCCTCTCTGTGACAGCCCCTCAAATATTCATGTTCCCTTGTTTGTTTATAATTTATGGAGAAATGCTTGTGGCGAGGCCACAGGTGTGTTTGGTTTGGACAGGAATTTGTGCATAAATGATGCTATGCTAGCCAAGCATCCAAATGATTTGAAGCAGATATTAGACTGTATGCTGCAGCAAGGGGTATGAATCTGAAAATTAATGTATCAAAGACCAAGATGGTTGTGCTTGATAGTAAAAATGGAGTGAACAAATTGAAAGTTATATATAAATTACGAAACAGCTAGAGCAAGCTGATTAAAATGTATATTTTAATATTGACTAAAGATAGAACACTTCATGAGAAAAATTTAGGGATTGTTCAAATGGTCATAGAAAGGGAATAGGTGCTTTATGGTTTGTTGCACAGAATGTTTGTCAACAAACAACGAACAAAAAGGACTGTAAAAGTGTACTTCTGCCTCTTTGTTATGTGAAGAGTTGGCTTATGTCAGGAGAAAGAAAAAAATTAAGTTGAATGCACAGGGTTGGATTCTAGGTGTCTGTCTCTTAAAATAGAAAGTGGTAAAAATGAATGTGGAATGCAGCAGAATTGAATACAACAGTGAGAGACCAGTAGAAAAAGCATACAGAAAAAGCATAAATTAGTAACTATCTAATTTAAGTGAGGAGTGAATGAAAGAGTGGGACAGGCTGAGATGAAGTAGAAAACTGAAAATAATAGCTAGAATTGATGAGATACAAAGGAAAAATTGCTAAGATTACAGACTAAAAGATAATGCACGAGTAAGAAGGAAGCCAGGATACAAAGGCATTAAGAAGTATAGCAAGCTCTGTTGGTGTAAATCAGATTTTCCTTTTCCCTTTCTTTTATTTCATGCTCTTTATTCCTAGGTTTATTATTTAACTCTTTTTCTGTGCTCGGTTCTGTGGGCGTGGCTTGGTAGGCATGGTGTGGCTTGCTGGGCGTGGCAGGGGAAGGATACTGTAAAATCTCCATTTCCTCCCCACTCCAGCGGAAGGTTACTGCAAAATCCCCATTTTCTCCCGATCAGCTGGGACTCTGGAGGCAGAGAATAGATGGGGGCCACTACCAGTTCTCCAGAACTGGTCAGAACCTGCTAGATACCTCCTCTGATACACACCCCAAAAGGGAACAGTATGGTATGTATATATATGTGTACATAAGTGCACAGCGAACCAGGCCAACTTTGGGCCCTAATCCTATACCCAATACTTACAAGGTGTGGAGGGATCCTGGCTACATGCTAGAATGTCAGGGCAGAAATAGCAACACAGGAAAAGCTGACAAGTCTGCATCAGAAGGTAGATGACACAAGGGGCAAAAAAAGTACAGTATCACCCATAAGCCCCATACCATTCATGCTGCATCCAGTGCAAAAAGCAGGATAGTTTAGAGGAGCTTAAAAACAAATGCAAATCCAGCAGGGGTGAAATCCAGCAGGTTCTGACAAGTTCTGGAGAACCGGCAGTGGAAATTTTGAGCAGCTTGGAGAGCCGGCAAATACCACCTCTGGCCGGCCGCAGGAGTGGGGTGGGAATGGAGATTTTGCAATATTCTTTTTTTTTTTTTAATTTGATTTATATACCGCCCTTCTCCAAAGACTCAGGGCGGCTTACAATGCGTTAAGCAACAGCTTTCATACTTTTGTATATATTTATACAAAGTCAGCTTATTGCCCCCACAATCTGGGTCCTCATTTTACCTACCTTTGAAAGGATGGAAGGCTGAGTCAACCTTGAGCCTGGTGAGATTTGAACTTGCAGTAATTGCAGGCAGCTGGTGTTAATAACAGTGCTTTAGTCTGCTGCGCCACCAGGGCTCCCCCATGAGTGAGGGAAAGGGGATTTTGCACTATCCTTCCCTGCCACGCCCACCAAGCCACACCACGCCCACCATGCCACGCCCACAGAACCGGTAGTGAAAAAAATTGGATTTCACCACTGAAAAACAGTATTTTTGGCACCGACAACCCTACAACTTTCACGTTGCCTCGGGAAAGGCCAGGATATGGTGGATTCCAGTCACCGAGCGTTCCCTGCGGGGAGGAGATCGGTGGATCTTTCTTTGAAGCTGAAGTCCAAACGATATCCAAAATAAACCTCCTTCTCCTCCCTTGGGTTTACTCCTCAATAGCCAACTACAGGCTTGAGCTTGGCGCTGCTGCTTTCGGGCTACCAATATCAGCGCCGGCAGCCTCCGAGGGGGAAAAAAAACCCCGCCTGGAGAGCCTAAATGGTTCTTAAGCCAGAGCAATTTAGGAGCGCAAACTTTTTGAGTTCAGCTGATTTCGAGGCCGGGGTGGAAAAAGGAGGCGCAGAAAGAAGCAGCGGATAAGAAGGAGAAAACAGACGCCCGAGTCTTGATAGTCCCTGAACTTCCTTCTCGACCTCCTCGTGATTCTCCAGCCCGGTCCAAGTGGGAGGAATCGCTTGGCTTTCTCTCACACCCCTTTCTTTCTTTCTTTCCCTCCAGGGGACGAAAGCGGAGGGCGCGCCACGCCGAGGGCTCCGGCTCCCGTCTCCGCCCCGCTCCGGAGTTTATTTGGGTCCTCCGCAGTTTCGTCCTGGTGTGGGGCAAGATGGAAGGCTACAAACTTTTCCTGGCCTTCCTCGCGTCCGCTTTGCTGCTCGGCTTCCTCTCCGTCGTCTTCGCCCTGCTCTGGGTCCTCCACTACCGCGAGGGGCTCGGCTGGAACGGGGGCTCGGCCGAGTTCAATTGGCACCCGGTCCTCATGATCACGGGCTTCGTGTTCATCCAAGGGATCGGTACGTAAGGCGGACGGAGTGGGTGGGTGGGTGGGCAGTCGAGCGATCGGGGCCGGGGGGTAGGGTGGTGGAGAGGGAGGAGGGCGCGAGAAAAGGCTGCTGGGCTTTATTTATTTTATTTTTCCCTGCAAACGCGGTAGCGCACATAGAAGCAAGCGAACTTCCATACCATGCGGGCTTCTATTAGGTCCCGTGTGTGTGTGTGTGTGATGAGAGGGGGGGCTTCTGGCAGACTGACAGGCATCGTCAGCTTTCCCGTCCCGGGTTGGCACTGCAACCTCAAAAGGCGGCGCTCGCGAGGAATGCGGTGCCAAGTTTAGGATCGCAACTCCAAGATGAGCGGATCTCTCTCGTCTCTGGCCGTGCAAGTTGGACTTTTCCCAGGATGGAGGGGAAACCCGCAAAGGGTTCCAGGAATTTTCCTGCCTTGGCGGACCTGTCGTTCTGCCTCCCACTCACACCCCAGATCCACCTCCTTGGTTCTTGAAGCAGGCTCTCCAGACCTGCTGGCCCGGGAACGGTGCCTTTTGGCATCTTTTAGCTAGAAAGTAAGCCTCGCTCCCATTGCGTCCAACCTAAGGAGTAATTCTGAGTGTTGAAGTTGGAATTGGAGTTGGGGAGTCCTTGGCGCTCCCCGAGTTTGCTTTGCAGACGCTTCATTACCCAACTGGGTAAACATACTTAAGAGGTGTTGCAAAACTGCCAGCCAGATTCCGAAAGCGGACTGTCGCGACGCGCATATTCTATTCCTCGGCTTTTCTGTTTACCCGTATAATTGGTCATATCTCGTCCAGAGCAAGAAGGGCGTGAGGTATTAAGGCCTCCCTGTTTTGGTTTTTTTTCTTTTTCTTTTTCTTTCCTTCCCTCAGTGACTCTGCGTTTTTAATAGCAATGGTTTTGGAACCGTTAATTCTCTGCAGCGACTGTTTCACTGAAGCCTTACCTGACTTGAAAAAACGCAAATGTCACAACTCGAAAATGCTAGTTCGCAAGCAGTTGTAAATATGGGCGGGGAGAGGGAAGATTGCTACAAGTGTGACTAATCGGGATGGTGCAAAAGAAACCAGTGTCTGGTTTACTGAAAAACCCCATTGTGTTCTGATGATTATATAGTTCCCTCAGTTTCTGTAGGATTGTTGTCTTAATATATATTTGACCATCTTGATTCTAGTTCGTGAAAGCTTACAATAATTTTATTTCACTGATGATGCAGGAATCAGCTCTGTAGAATGCCTTTTAATTAATAATCATCTTGTACTGAATGCTAGATTTTGTGTTATTTAAAATAGATTAAATAATGTAATGGGAGGAAAACCCAGCTAGGGACTAAACACTTGGTAAAGTAATATGAATGGCGAAAGAAAGGAGTCTCTACCGTAGAAAAACTCTAGTAGGAAAAAAAACCCTAAAAATAAATACACATACAATGTATAGTATTGATACTATATGAGGTTTATAATTTCTGATAAGTATAGGAAATCAGATTTGGGCTTGTAAATTAATTGTACAAGCTGGGAGTTGTTAGGTCTTCAGAATCCAGAAAAAACAAGAGACTTTAAAAGTAAAAGCAAACCATAAGAAAAGTTGTGTGCTTAATTTTAACAAATACATTTCTGTTCATGGAAGGATCAGTGCAATTTATCATTCACCTGTGTGTGACTGCTAAATATTTTAAACTACAGTGTGCAATATGCCAGGCACTGGAAACTTTATACCTTGCCCATTGGCATCTGGTCATGCTCACAGCCAGATCTGAATTGATTCTTCCTCCTGACATGCTGCACAATGGCCCCCTGAAATTATATTCATTTACAAGAACACCTTTGGAAATCAGATATTTTTAGAAAGGAGATGTGGTATGTTGCAGTTTTGTATGAAATTATGCTCACCTATCCAGAAACAAATACAAAGAGAGGTAGGAGTCTGTGTTCTCAGGATAAAAGGGAACAAAAAGGCACAATTTGCTTCCTGGTAAATAGGAGTGCTGCCAGTGGCTATGTCACCATGGCAGCTACTACTTATGAAAAATGTACATAACATATTCTCAAGTATAGTCACTGGATGTGTCCCATCCCATCATTGCCTGATCTTATTAGTTCTCTTTATTTCTCTCTCTATACAGGCACACAAACACATACACACACACACACACAGATGCATACACATTCATTCATTCATTGGGGTTAGAATGGCACTTTAAGCAGATATGCTGGCAATAGTTAACATTCTTAAGGGATTTTTCCCCCTATTCAGCTGGATTTTATTTTGGTTTCCCATTGTTACATAAGCAATATCTATTGTATATCCAGTATGTTCCTCCTAATATTATTTTACCTGTACATTATTCATGCCAGTAAAACAATTTGGATGGAAAAATATGCAAACTATTGCAAGTCTGTGATGATGTAAATAATTTGGCAGGTGTGTTTTATCCTTGATTTAAGATCGGGGATTACTGTGATACTGAAATTGGGTTTTTTTTTGTCTTGGTTTCTATTTGTTTTTATATACCACCCAGGTCTGTGGGGACTGGGGTAAATTATAAGTACTGTTAAAAAAACAAATAAAACATTATAAATTCATATAGGAATAAATTTGTTGAGGGTTGACAGAAGTGGATTGAGTTTATAACATTCACACTATACAGTGGATTACTGTAAATATATAATTCTTAAGTACTAAACATAGTACCATACTTACATAATAGAAGCTATTTGCACAAGTTAACGGAAGGAAAAGTGCATAGCATGATTGTGAAAACAGAGACTCCTGAGTTGTAAAAAACAAGAGAATAGAGAAAATGGCTAAGTGGTGAAATTTTTTTGTAACAGTTTATTTTCAGTTCAGCCAAGGTGCTACTATTTAGGAAAACTTGTGATTCCAGTTTTTATTAGTGTCAACTTTTGTTATGATAATCCCAGTATATCTTGGCAAGATCATACTAAGAAAGGGTAGTCTAAATGTTCAAATTTTATGAGTATTGGAGGGCACATGAGGCAGAATTACATAAGTATTTTATGAATGCTTTACAAAAATTCATATGGGGAATACATACCAGAGTAATATGCTTTATATATATATATTCGGAATCAGAATTTTTGTGGCTAAGCAACATGGTTCTTTTTTTTTTTTAAACAAACTTTATTCGTATTTAAAAAAGATCTTTAAAACAATTATAAGAAAAACTGAACAAGTTTTTCTTAATCAAACATACAAATTACAAGTACATATACTGTACATATATAGTGCTCAACTTCATCTATTAACTACTTCCTAATGTTATATATACATATATATATATACGCACAGTGACTTATTTCCTTCTATATCTCTCTGACAGTGCAGTTGTTTATTTGCATTGATTTCTCCTAACTTTCATCTCTAAGCATTCCCTCTCTCTGACTTATCCATTGGTACCAGCTATTCCATATTTTAAAATATTTTGAATCTTCCTTGTCCTGTAATTTTGGGGTTAATTTATCCATCTCTGCGCATACATAAATTTTCTGTATTACTTCCTGATCAGTTGGCAAACGATCTATTTTCCAGAGTTGTGCCAACACTAATCTTGCCGCTGTTATAATGTGGAGTATTAGGTATTTTATGTCCTTCCTAATATTCTTATTGATCATGCCGAGTAAAAAGACTTCAGGTATTAATTCAATTTCTTGATTTGTTATCTCTAATATCCCTGTTTTTATTTTATTCCAATATTTTTTGATTTTTGGGCAAAGCCACCAAGCACGGTAAAAAGTTCCCTGCGTTTTTTTACATTTCCAACAAGCTGGGTTCACATTTGGATACATTTTTGCTAACCTTGCGGGTGGCAGATACCATCGATACCACATTTTATAGTGATTTTCTTTGTATGATATCGATTTTGTCATGCTATAATTATCTTCCCATGCTCTTTCCCAATCTTCTAATTGTATATTATGCCCTATATTCCTCGCCCAGGCTATCATCTGCCCTTTGACCAACTCTTCCGCCAAATTGAATTCAAGTAAATATTTGTAAATTTTTGAAATTAATTTCCCTTCTTTTGATTCTAATAGTTTGTCCAATCGATTTTGTTTTAAATCTATTCCTGCTTCCTCTTGGTCTTTTCTGTATCTTACTTTTATTTGCGAGTAGGGCCACCAGTCTGTTACTATTCCATGGTTCTTAAGTGAGTCATGCCCGATTTTATAACCTTTTTAGGCACGGTTGTTAAGCAAATCGCTGCATTTGTTAAGTGAATTGCACAGCATTAAGCAAATCTGGCTTCCCCCATTGACTTTGCTTGTCAGAAGCTGTCTGGGAAGGTTACAAATAGGAATCGCATGATTCTGGGATGCTGCAACTATCATAAATATTTGCTGGTTTCCAAACGCCTGAATGTTGATCATGTGATCACAGTGATGTCATGACAGACTTAAGAGTGAGGCCTGGTTGTAAGTCATTTTTTTTTCAGTGCCATTGTAACTTCAAGGAATTGCTAAATGTAAGTGGTAAGTTGTTTTATGCTTCTTTACATAATACTTATTACAGTGGTGCCAATAAATGGCAAGTGGCTGATTTATCAAAATATGATTTGGTAGCAAAATACAAACTGTATTTAAAACCGCCATTTTTACTATCAACCTCTTAAAGATTTTAATGTAAGATTATCCCTTCAATTTGAGTGGGCTTTTTTTAATTTAATTTTGGGAAAAGCTATGAAACTGGAGTATATGCAGTTAACTTAAACGGTGTCAAATGTCAATATTATATTTCATATAGGCATGGGGAAATGGACATTGAGTCTTTTTCCAGGATATTCTATTTGGGGACAGAGATTTATTTATGACTTTTATAGCACAAGTCCTTGGCACAGGTGATGTTCATGTTAGTAAATATTTAAAGATATGGCTCTTAGAAAATATGTATTAGTCCAGATGGAGTACTTTGTTCCTTTCTTTTTGTTATCAAGAAGCTTATCATAATGTTAATATCTACCTACTCATGTATTATGACCAATGTATTATGCGCTGCTGCTAAATTCTCTTCAATTTTTTTACTGGCCTAATTAGAAGATAAATAAAATAATGTACTCGGGTCATTCTGTGACATATGGGCTGCATGAAATATACCTTTTATTCAGTCACACTCTCTCAGCCCAACTCACCTCACAGGATTGTTGTGGAGAAAATAAGAGGAAAGAATATTAGGGATATTTGCCACCCTGAGTTATTTATAAAAATAATAAAGTGGGGTAAAAAAGTAACCCCACCCCTGTAAATTTTAATGGAAGAATGTCAGTGATTCATCAGGTTCTGTTCTGCAGCTTCCTCCCCCAGAACCTTCCTCTCAATAGGTAAACTCAGTTTTCCTTCCTTTTTTGCATATTTTGCTATGTTGTCTTAAGGAACCTATTTGCAGAAAGTTAAGCCGTTTATTTCTCCCCTAAAGTCCCCCAAATTCTTCTGGCCCAATCCACTACTAGAATGTAGCCATTTACTTACTATGCATAATCCAGTGAGGTTATCATGCAAACAAAGTGTTCTGCCTTTTTAAGGTGAAAAATGCACCAGGTTTGTTTGTTTTTTAACGGAGTTCCTTGTTGTTTTATGAAAGATGGGTGTGCTATCTGATTTCCAATGTGCACATAGCTGATCTCAGCCAAACAGTTTAGTAAATTGTCACAACTGGAGATTCTGGTTTGTCAATCCTAACAATTCAGGATTTGTAAACCATCCCAGAATATATACGCAAGAGCCAACTTTATTGGTTGAATCTGGTATAGAAGGAGCACCCTAAGCCAGGAATTTTAATTTAAAAAAACAGAAGAAAATTTTGTTCAATGTGTTGAGTCAGGCCATCTATCTAATCTAGCATGATTGCCAGTCAGTCTCCAAAAACTTAGATACAGAACTTTATCACTTGTCTCCGAGATACGCCCTTTTTCTTCTAAAACAAGATCATTTTAAAAAGTGTGTGTGTGTCAACATCTGAATTCTTTCCCTCAGAAAAGGGATAAACTGTAAAATGAGAAAGCATGACCTATTTGTTGAAGGAAATTCTCAAAAATGTCGCATGTCATTAGAATAATGCAAGAACAGTTTTAACGTTCCTAATAAAGTTAGTTTTGTTTTGTTTTAACCTTCGGAATTCTTCCTTATTTCCCAATTGCAGCAATTATTGTATACAGGTTACCATGGACCTGGAAATGCAGCAAATTTTTGATGAAATTAATCCATGCTGGGTTACATACCGTTGCTCTGACACTTGCTATTATTTCCCTGGTGGCTGTTTTTGATTTCCATAATGCTCAGAAGATTCCTAACATGTACAGTCTACACAGCTGGATTGGATTGACTGCTGTAATTCTTTATGCTCTACAGGTTAGATGTCATTTATAAACTATACTTAAAAACAGAATAAGATTATTTTAACTTCTATCAAAATGTGCTGTGTATACATTAATTTTAACGAGGGATTTTGTATTTTGCACTTCTTAGACATAAACCTTACAACTCGATAAATTAACCTTTGTGGAATGAAGGCGAATATAGGTGTCCCAGGATAATGTTGTAGGATCCAATCTGGGTTGGTCACCAGGACTGAGCTTTTGTCTTCTAAGCTTTCAGATTTGTGCTGGAGCCTCTAGAGAGAAGTTCCCTGAAGATGGGCTCCAGCACAAGCCCAAAAGCTTGGAAGACGAAACGTCGGCCGCATTGACTAACCCAGATTGGATCCTTCATTAATCTTTGTGTTCATTGTAAACAAAATAAGAGATATAAGGTATTTTACCTTTAAGCAATTGGCATTCTGCTGCAGAAATCTGCCCAGGAACTAAAAATATTTTCTTAATAAACATTTTGTAAGTACAATTAAAAAAACTAGTTTGCCAATATCTTGCAGATTGTAAAATAACACTTAAATATAAAGGCAGTTGTTTAGCTTCTTAAAAAATATGAGAAGAGACAAATTATTTTCCAAGAAATGAAGCCAGCGTAAGTATTTGTAAGAGGATCTTTTCATAAGAGGTAAATTTAAAAAGACAATATTATACACGTCGTTTTGTGTCATTTCAGTAGTCTCTGAAAACAGTCTTTCTATTTTAAGTACTTTTAGTAAGGAACTTTTTGGTTCTCCAGCTTTTATTAAATTTTTTGAGAATGTTGCTCTTTCTATATTCAGAAGTGTTTCATTTTACCACCTTTGTAGAGAGTTTTTCATATAATTTTTACAGGGTATCCTATAAATACGTTCAGACTTCCTTGTTTTTAATAGTAGGAAAGGAAGTAAATGTATATCATTTAATATAAAAATTTTATATATAAGTTGGGGAAGCCATTGCCCTCTAGAAGAGCTGCATGCTAACGGTGAGGAATATAGTTTAGCTCAACAGAATTTGGAGATCCAAAACATTCTTACTTCTTAGAGAAGAGAATAGGGTCCAAAAGGATGATTGTAGTCCTGAGCAGCTTGCCCCAATAAGCAACTAATTGCTCATTGTATTTGAAAGCACACATTTTAAAAAGGTGGCAAAAGATTTGGTACTGGTAGCCACTCCAGTTTCAGGATTGTGGCCCAAAGCCGCAAATTTAATGGCAGTATTTTTAGAGAGTTTCTATTCTGATTCTATGGCTCGTAAGATGCAAGATTTTGTAGCCTGGCATATTAAAATAATACACACAGGCTATGCAATTTATTTCTGTTTATCTGTACTTCATGCCAGATGGCTTGATTGGAAATATAAAAATGTAGTCCACCCACACAACCAGTCACTGAATTCTGTGGATATGTTCCTAATTCCTTAGTATCAAGCTCCCCTCCAGTCTGAGAATTTACATTCTCAGGAATGGGCCAAAAACAATTGTAAATAAAAATGGCCATACAGGTAGTCTTCGAGTTCTGACCACAATTGAGCCCAACATTTATGTTGCTAAGTGAAACATTTGTTAAGTGAGTTGGCCCCATTTTACGACTTTTCATGCCCAGTTGTTAAGTGAATCAGTGCAGTTGTTAAATTACTAACACGGTTGTTAAATGAATCTGGTTTCCCCATTGACTTTGCTTGTCAGAAGGTCACAAAAGCGGATCACATGACCCCGGAACACTGCAACCATCATAAATGTGAACCAGTTGCCAAGCAACTGAATTTTGATCAAATGGCCATGGGGATACTGTAATAGTCATAAGTGTGAAAAACGGTCATATATCACTTTTTTGTAACTTTGAACAGCCACTAAATGAACTGTTGTAAGTCGAGGACTATCTGTTCTTCCTGGCTAGAGTAACAATTTAAGGTGGTTAAAATTAGTGTGGAATACTACTGGCAGATAGGTATTAATTTAACACCAAAGAAACACTTAGTGTGTTAAGATAAATGAAAGAAATAGGAAATAAAAGAAATAAGATAAATAAAAGAAATATCAAGATATTTTTAAAATAATAATAAAAAGAAGAAATAGCCTCTGCTCTGTCTGTTTAGATCAGCCATAGGACTCTTGGCCTTCCAGAAGAGTGTCAAGCCCAGGCTCTGTCAACCGCCCCTAGGGTCCAAGAATGCTATGCAATTCGGGGGGGGGGGGGGGTGTTTGATGGGCTGAAGGTTCTCCCTCTGCCTTTTAGCTTACACAGTTTTCCCTTTTAACTTTGTTTTAATTGGTTTTTAGCTTGTTTTTAACCATAGCTTTTATATCATGTGATGGGTGGTATAAAATGTCCTATGGGTTTTCAAAGATTTCAGCAGATAATTTAGGAATCAAATTTGGTACTGCCTCATAAATTATTTTCATGTTTGTTTTTAAAGTAATGTATACCATTGCCATTTGCTAAGTGTTATCTGTGTATCAGCTTGTTTTAGGCTTTGTGGTCTTCCTACTTCCCTTTGCCCCGACTTCTCTTCGGACAGTTGTTATGCCAATACACACATATTCAGGTCTTCTCATCTTTGGAACAGTGATTGCCACAGCCCTAATGGGAATTACAGAAAAACTTATTTTTAGTCTGTAAGTATTTTTTTTTTTACAATGACATTTACTAATTGAGCATTGTTAATTTGTTTCCTTAATTTTAATTTGTTTTTCCCTGAAGGAAAACAATTCCCTATCGCGATTCCCCAAAAGAAGCTATTTTTGTCAATGTTCTGGGTGTCCTGATTGTCGCCTATGGGGCTGTAATTATGTGGATGGCTACAAGGCCTCATTGGAAGCGCCCACTCGAACACGTTTTCCAAACCCATCAAAGAATTGGAGAAGGATTCAGTGAGGAGGACTGTCATAATCCAGATTTGGAGATCAGCAGTGATGGAGCTGCTAGGAAAAGAAACCCCAAACCTGATGAAGCTGGACAGAGATCAACTATGTAAAGAAAGTATATAAGAAAATTTGCAATGAAGAAAATTCTCTCTCCCTATTTTCTCCCAGCTCTTCGACACGCTATACTTTCCTTTATTAATATTGTTAGAATTTCCTGAATAAATGAGAAGAGTTAGTAAAGAGTTTAATTTTAGAAGTATCTATGTTCATATGGTGCCACTATGGTAACTTGTACTGTGTTTCTTGATAATTTGGTGGGGGGAGGGGAATCTCAAATTATCACCAGGTCAGCTACATGAAATGCTTTTTCATTGTTATTGACTGATGGAAGAAGTACAAGATGAACAATTAGATTTTAGATATTTGAAGAAAGGGAGGAGGACTCCATTGAATAAAATGGCTAAACCCTTGATATTTCTTTAATGTTGTTCAAACTTGTTTCCATAACACTATGGAACTTCTGGCCATCTTGGAAAGCTGAGTGATTGATTCTACAATTCATTCACCTTCATTTTCTCTTGACTTGTGATGTTGCTTCCATTGGCACTAGAGAAGAACTGTGTACTCTGCAGTTCGATATTATGATTATGGTGGCCAGAGAGAAGGAAGAGAGAGGCAAAGCAGGTGGTTGTGTGGATGATAATTTGATTATCCTGTCTAGCTTCTTTTTTCACATAGGTGCCAGCTTCTCATACAAACACATCATCTAGTATCACAGAAAACTCAGACATTATTGCTATAAGGCAATCAGTATTGTTTTTGTACAACCACATTTAAATAAATATTGGCTTTATACAGTGACTCCATTATTTGGATTAAATATTATGTTGGAATATTTACAGTTTGTTCAGACTAGACTAGACTAGACTGGAAGGGACCTTGGAGGTTATCTAGTCCAGCCCTCTGTTCAAACAGGAGAAGATAAGTGACTGTCTAGACCAGGGGTGTCAAACTCACATTGCGACTTTTTTCTCCTTCGCTAAACTGGGCGTGGGTGTGGCCAGCACATGACACATCCGGACCATGGGCCGCGAGTTTGACATCCCTGGTCTAGACTCTTCTTAAAAACATCCAGTGATGCAGCGCCCATGATTTCTGGAGGCAAGCTGTTCCACTGCTAGGAAGTTTCTCTAGACCTAACTAAATTAAAGCTGTGTTACTCTCAACTGTTACTCTTAAAGAATACCATTTCAACATGTACATTCAGGAGTGTTGCAGGGGAAAAAAATGAATTAATTTTTTTCATGGATAATAGATGGCCAGCATTGTGTATATTTGGCAAAGAACAAGCCGCCTCTCTGATCTCATTTTCCTTAATGAACAACTGAAGCTGTTGCATTCTTCTAAATTGATGGCAGTTACTACATATTTTGATAAGCTACTTATTTTTAGGAGGAGGAAGAGCGTTTCCTTTATGTATAGATTTCAACAAGCTTTCTTCAAAAAAACTATACAGTATTGAAAATAATTGGGACATTCAACCTCCATTTTATGAGATGATGCTGTGTTTTAGGATTGTCCGATTTGTATGTTTTGATTTATCAGGTGTGCAAAACATCAGGTCCACAGTGGAGGTTCAATTAAACTAATTTATTGCTAAAAGCCTATTCACAGGAATCTTCTTAGCTAACATGTAAGAGTTAGATAAGGGTTAACAGCATTCAAGGGAGGGGGGAGGCTTGGACTTAGTTCTCTTGTGACTTTATAGGGATTCTAGACTAGTCCCCCTTTTCATTCCACCCCCAGTTTCTTCCATCTCTTCTCCTACATGCTTCTCCTTTTAGAGCGTCAAGTGACATCATTAATCCTAAACCAGCCTTCCCTGTGTCACTGCCAGCTATATGCCAAATCTGTAGTGCTTCCATTTTTCCAAGGACATTTAACACAGGCTTATATAGAGGATTAATGGCATTTTATTTTTGCTCTTCATAACTTTATTTAGAAATTATTGAAGCTAAAAATGCCATCTATGTTTTACTTTTTAGTTTAACAATAAAAACTAGCTAGATCAGGGGTGTCAAACTCAAGGCCTGAAGGATGGATCTGGCCCACGGGGCCACCTTGGAAACAGCAAAGAACCAGCCCACGGTGCCTCTGCCAGCTCCATTTTTGATGGCAGAGCGTTGCAGAAGGCCATCACAGCCAAAAATGGCACTCGTGAGGGCCATTTTCACTGGCAGAGTGCTCGGGCCACCACAGATGCCCCTGACACGAGTGACATCGAGTTGGCCATGCCTATCCCAGTCCCCCGAAGTTAAGCACAACCATGATCCGGCCCTCAATGAAATTGAGTTTGACACCCCTGAGTTAGACTATTGGAGGAACCCTTTAGCTATTGTTATAGAGGATGTTACACAGAATAAAAGACAAAACTTAATCTTATTCTAGGCAATATTGAGAAAATGTAGTCAGCACATCCTTGATTACATTTTGAAAAGACCGTCTAAATGTATATCTGGACAGTATGGAATGAAGTATGTAATTGGACTTTAGGGAAGCTAATCCGATTTTTGAATTATCATTGCAGCTCATTTGGAAAAAAGATCAAAACTACAGCAGCAAACTCAGAGCCTTAAAAAAAAAAACTCTTCTCAATACTTTGAACTGACTTCCAAAATCAGTTTGGCTTTTACTCTAATTTATAATGTAAATTAAAACATTAGTTCTAGTGACATCTCAGAAAATTACTACTTAGTTCCTGAAAGAAAACAAGATATTTCATGTCAGTGTCCTTATCCTGACTAGTCTGCTATTGTGGACAGGAAAAGAAAGTGAGCAGTTAAATCTGTCAACTTTCTGTGCCAGAAATTGTCTTTTCTATCCTAATTTGCTGCTGGTTGCAGTGTTACTTGTGAGCCATTAAAAGAGTGATCTTAGGAAACAGTGGCCCTTCCTCAAACTTGCTTTTCAGACAAGTTGGGATTGCAACTTCCAAAATGAAGACTAATGAGTTGATATCTCAATATTAGGTGAGAACTGCTGTACTGTAGATGATAAGGCCCTCCCCAAACATCTTCATAGCCATTTTCTAGGATAACAGCTTTAGAGAAGCTAAGGTTCTTCTCAGCATATTAACCTGAATACTTAGTAGGGTAACGGTAGAAGGTGTAAAACTTGTCAAATTCCAATGTCTACAGAAGACAGTGGAAAAGAAGAATGTGCATTATGATAGCCTTTATATTTTGAATTTTTAAACATAGCAGAATTATTGACACCAAAGATTGTCTTATGGAGTGTTTCTCGACCTTGGTAACTTCTATGATGTATGGACTTCATCTCGAATTCCCCAGCCAGCATGCCACACATCTTAAAATTGTCAAGGCTGAAAAACACCAGTTTTCTATATCAGTGGCTGTATGTGATCCACATTTCTAAAAGAATGCATGCTTTACTATATATTAGAATAAACAGTATAATTTTAATAAAAAGTGAACTTGGATGTTGCCAATATTACTGTAGAAATATTTGGAAATCCATTTGAATATGTGGGATCAGTAATACTTTGTAAAGTAAAAAATTTTGTAACTATTTTTATATTGCAATAAAAACTATTGAAGAATTTACAATGTTCTGTGCTAGTAATAATGGCTAAACTGTATGCTGATTTGAAATAGAACGTGGAAATTGCAGAGGATGAGTGACAATAATTTTTTCTCTGTTAGAATAGGTGGCAATTCCTTCTTATCTAATATTAAGATGTGTTGATTTCTGAGCCTCTGAGTGGATTTTGAGGATAAACAAAGAGAGAAGTCTAATACACTACTAGTTTACTTGGGCAATGTTGGATTTTTGTCCTAGAATTACAAAGGTTTCAGCTGAATTCATCATTTAGACACATTATTTTCTTTTTCAATTTATAGGAACCATAAAAAAAAAGATCCTGTTTGCCAAGGAGTCATGATACCTGCAGGATCTGAACACAATGCATAACAACCATGGCTGATTAGGCATATTGAATATTAAACACTTATGGCTGTTTAGGAATTAATACAGGCAGCTTATTAACATTGTTAAATGCCAAAAGTAGTTGAAGACTCTTTTTTTCAGCTAGTGAAAAAGAGATGACAAAATGCCACTAAAATAAGATAATGTATATGTGTTGATTTATTTTCCTATAATGAAAAAAACCCTTACTGGCGATCATATATTAAACTGGATATTAGCTTTCACACTACAAAAAATTACAAGGAAACAAAGTAACCCAACAGTGTAATAAACTACAGTGATTTCTATTCTACCAGAAGTGTATGGTAACTGGACCACATGAAGATAATTAAACTCTCAGTTATTTATCATACCAGCTCCCTCTATTTTCACAGTTGCAATTTAAATAAGTTAAAGTACTATACTTTTTTAATGCAGCAAAAAATTAAGAAAGCAATCGAGTTTATTTTGCATTGATCATATGTAATTTTTTGGAAACCCCAAAGTAAGAATTTTCTCCCTATCATAAGAACGAGTAGGGTCAGAGTCATGACCTTAGTGATTATACTGTGTATATCAAAGATGGGTTTCAGCAGGCTCTGACCAGTTCTGGAGAACCGGTAGCAGAAATTTGAGTAGTTCGGAGAACCGGTAGTAAAAATTCTGACTGGCCCCGCCCCCATCTATTCTCTGCCTCCCAAGTCCCAGCTGATCGGGAGGAAGTGGGGATTTTGCAGTAACCTTCCCCTAGAGTGGGGAGGGAATGGAGATTTTACAGTATCCTTCCCCTGCCACACCCACCATGCCACACCCACAGAACTGGTAGTAAAAAAATTTGAAACCCACCACTGGTGTATATAAACTTACAAAGTGCAAACACTTAATCGGGGTAACAGCAGAATGTAAATGATACACTTGCAGTCAAAATTCCCTTGCCAAGAAATTTTGATTGATATTTTGGTTGAGATTTCTCCCCTCCTCCATCTGTAGGGCTCTAATGTTTGGACAAAAAGGCTGGGTGCTGCTAAGAGAGGAGAATTACTGTAAAGGGGATGGCGAGCAAATAGAAGAGAACGGGGGTATAGGGAAAGGAAGCAAAATGACGCGAGGATATGGAATGAGGAAGAAGCTGTTCACAAACTGCTCCAGTCTTTTTAAAACAGGCCAGCAATCTGACACATTTTGATTCCTTTTACATTCCCAGTGAGTCTTAAAAATGCACTAACTGGGAAAAGCAGTTTCTAATACGGCAAAGTTAGCCATCTGTCTCCCAGAGTTGAAGACCACTTTGTAGAGCCAAGAACAGAAAGAACAATCCCCTAAATGCAATGTCATGGTATAGAAGAGTGAACAAAGAAAATACAGCCAGTGTATACCAAGACGCCCTAGAAAAATATCCAAAAATTTAAAACAAAGCACAGATCTTGGATAAATGTAAGCATTTGTGAAACCACAAATATTTTTCAAAGAGAATATTTGTAGCTCAGGGTTGAACTGTGGGGTTCTTGGCAGGGGTGGGTTCTACTCACCTTTACTACCGGTTTGCAGCGGGGCTGCGCGTACGCCCTTCTGCACATGCGCAGAAGCGTTTTGGTGAGAGGGTCGGTGGATAGAGCCTCCCAGCGGTTTTACTACCGGTTCTATAAATCCAGTGCGAACCTGGGCAACCCACCACTGGTCCTTGGATGCCTCCACCCGCAGGTCGCCACTACCAGGTTGCCCGAACTGGTCCGAACCAGCGAATACCACCACTGGCCCCCACCAACACTGACAGCCACTAGTAAATAAAAACGGAACAATTCCTACTCCCTTCTAATTAATGTTTAAATCAAATCTCATCTTTTGAATTTTCACTTCAACCTTCACCTTGGTGCAAAGCTTATGTAGCAACAATAATACTATTAACAAAAAAAGGATAAATAACATATTGTATGTATTTATATATAGACATTGTATCATTTCCCCTTTTGGTTTGTTATACCTGTTTTTTACTTCAATTAATTAAAGACAAAAATGGGGGGATGGAATATGGAGTAGATGAGCAATTAAAATTATTTCAGTGTGTTCATGATGCCAAATGTGTAATAATGTGCACATGTGCACATCCCATTCTCTACAATCCAGCAAGAACCAATTCTCTTATTTCAATGAAACATACCTTTCACTTGTATTGACAGTGAGCGAACTATCCTTTTTACGAACAATTGAGTTATGAACTATCCCAACAGTTAATAAAGTCTGTTAAAATTATGAATCTTCCTTTTCACTTAAAAATAGTCCTCTCAATAAACAAAATTCAACATAGATTGAGGATTATCTTAATGCAATATGAGTTTGATAAATGTAATTACCCTATTTTATAAGAAGCTCTGGACTATAAGACACACCTAGCTTTAGAGGAGGAAAACAAGAAAACAAAAAATCTGCCTCTGCCTCTGCCTCCCAGCCCCAGCACGTGGCTCGTCAGGGCTCCGCTCCATTGCGCCTACCACTGGTCAGCTGAGCGACAGCTGGCTCCCGGCCTCCTGTAGCCCCGCCATTGCTGCCTCCACTGGGGAACGCTGGAGACTTCACCAGTGTTCACCGCTTATCACCGCCACTGCTGGATGCCGTTGCCTATCACCACCTATCGCTGCAGCCACCTGTTGCTGCTGCCGCCTATCGCCACCACTCGCTGCCGCCACCTGTCACCATTGCCACCTATCGCCACCACTGCCTGTCGCCACTGCCATCTATCACCAATAGGCAACGAATGGAAGCGGCAATCCCTGCCGCCTGGAACAGCTGATCGGTGATATTCTAGGAGACCAATCCAACCGTTGACCGACAGCGGTGGCAAACAGCAGCGGCGATAGGTGGCGAATAGCGGTGATAGGTGGCACCGGCAGTGAACGATGGCAGCAACAGGCCATTCGCCACTGCTGCCTGTCCCTGCCACCGTAACACCCCCCTCCCTCCCGCTACCGCGGTCCAGTCTGTGATGCAATATTCCATAAGATGCACAAACATTTCCAACTACTTTTAGGGAGGGAGAAATGCGTCTTATGGAGCAAAAAATACAGTAATTTCTCTTGTTAAATTATCTTTGGCTTCTAACTGTGGTGAATTTCCCTCAGCAACATGCCCAGGTTCTAATATTATTTCAATGTTTCCTAGGCTAGTGTCATATGTAAAATTATTCTAAGAATGAAAATCTTTTGCGACATTGTAACTGCTTATTGTGTACAAAGATAGAAAATATCGATAGATCTCACCAATTTGAACGTCACCTGCTCCTGCTTTTTGGTATTACATCTCTAGAACAAAGACTAAATGCAGCATAGAACATAACAATAAGAGCTAAACTCCGTGATGGTCCCAAATCAACTAGCTGGGCTGGCTTGACTTAAATTTTAAATTGTTTTAAATTGGGTTGTTTTAATTTATGGCCAAAATATTCAAATTATTTTAATATTGTTTTTTAAATTTTGTATGCTCTGTTTTTACTCTGGCTGTGCACCGCCCTGAGTCCTATTTGGAGAAGGGCGGTATAGAAATTTAATTAAATAAAATAAATAAATAAATAAATAAATGCTTTTGCTCAAATATTCTGCTTATCCTTGGTGATATTCCTTTGAGTCTCCTGCTAATAGAAGTTGATGGAATAGCTGCTGCAAGGGAGAGGGTCAGCAGGTAGCATACTCTCAATCTCATCTAGCCTCAGAAACTCAAGAGGATTGTGTCCATATAGCCACGAGGAACTGAATTTGACTTAAGGTAGGTAATTTAGTACAGGTAATTCTCTCTTTATGATCCCAATTGGGACTGGCAACTCTTATCACTAAGCAAAATCACCAATAAGTGAAATATCAGGTGACTCCATTGTAGCGACAACAGTTTTGGCAGTCCAAGGCTGCAGTCGTTAAGTGATTGAATCACGATTGTTAAATGAAACAACATGTGTGACCAGAATTTGCGACCTCCTGCTAACTTCCTCATTGACTTTGCTTGTTGGAAATCAGGTGGGAAGGTTGCAAATGATAATCGCATCTTTGCTGGTCAGTGCTACCACAATAAATAGACAATGGTTGCCAAGTGTCCAAATCACAATTATGAAGCCACAGTCGCAAATCTGAGGACCGGTTTTAAGTCACTTTTTTCAGCGCCTATCCTGAACCCTAACTTCAAACCAGTGGTGAGTTGCTCCCGGTTCGGTCTGGTTCTTGAGAACCGGTAGTAATGGTGGCAGGAGGCTCCGCCCACCCATCCGGACATCATCATGGGTGATCTGTGCATGCGCAGAAGCGTGCGTGTGCACACGTTCCTGTTGCAAACCGGTAGTAAAGGTAAGTGGAGCCCACCCCTGCTTCAAACACTCACTAAATGAATGGTCAGTGAGCAAGGACCCTGTTTTAGCTTTACTCTGGTGAATTCATGGCAGTGGTGGGTTTCACCTATCTTTGCTACCAGTTCACTCGCACACCACTTCTGCACATGCGCAGAAGCTTCTGTGCATGCGCAGAGCATATTTGAAAATATCCAGGCAGGTGGGCGGAGCCTCCCACCGCCGCTGCTACTGGCTTGCCTGAACCAGGGCAAACCGATAGCAACCCACCACTGATTCATGGGTATATTAATAAAGTTTTCTTGGAGACGATAGTACCTTATTTACACAGGCAATCCTAGTTTAGCAACTGCCTTGGACAACAAATGTTTGCAATTACAATGATGAAAATGTAACTCTGCAATCAATTCTCATACGTTCAACCTTTACAGTCATTAATTAAAACAAAGAAAAACTGAAGTAAGATTGTAAGCACAGTTGATGACTGAGTCGCCAGTCCCAAGTGTGGTAGGCTATCTGCAGAATGTTTTTAATCAACTAGCCTGCAATTTTGACATTTCTTGGTCTTTCCTCTAAACATTAAGAAAGTGTACTTAGCATTCTGAGATCAAATCAGAATTCCTCTTCACTTGTATAATTTGCTTGTCAAATATCTCCAAAAACCCAAGCTGGGAATCTTTTAGCATTCCTCTTCTCCCAATCATTTTTTTATTTTTAAGGCCTGCACCCTTCAAGTACAAAAACACTACTGTCTTTATATTTTTTTATAATAGCTTCTCTGTACTACTTAATGTATTTTATTATTGTTGTATTTTTTCTTACAATAAAACCAATCCTGGATAAATTGTCATCATCATCATCATCATGTTTGCCTAATTTATTCAGATATAGAACCAGCCACTGTTTCATGTTACACACAATATATTATATATATTTTCATTTAGTGTATATATAAACAGTATCCACTAGATGGCAAGCATTATCAAGTTTGTTTGTCAGCTATCTCCAGCCTTCAGAAGCCCCTGCTCTTGAAACATCCTACGGTACAAAAGAGAGAACTGTTACACTAACATTTATAGCCGTGTATCTATAAATAACCCAGTGTTCTCCAGATGTTTAATATTTGCAATATCTACAATCCTTTGCATCTGAATTTTCTGAGTAGGATTGATGGAGAGTGAAGTCCAAAACACCTGAAAGGCATCAGGTTGTCTATAACCCCGGCCTATATTTTCCGTTTTCTTTGGAAGGATAGATACTGAAGCTAAAACTCACTGAATTGGCCACCAAATTTATTTATTTATTTTATTTGGTCAAATTTATATGCCACCTTTCTCCCGAAGGACTCAGGGCGGCTCACAAAGGATTAAAACCGTAGAACAGTAAAAATAAATTAATTTAGATAAATTAAAAATTGTTACAATATTTTGAGGACTCAATGATGAATTCAGAAGCAATTTCTTCAGTTAAAGAAGTGTTTATTCATAATAGGCATTCTACTTATTCTTGTCAGATTTACAGTGAGAAGCAAGCATGAGGTAAAAGCACTCTCTATTTATATCAAAGGGGAGGAGTCAAGGAAGGGGGTGATTACACATGAATACATTAAAGGAGGAGGAATAAATTAACCCTTTATATCCTGTACATATATACATATCTCTTGTTATAGAATAAGGCATTTACTTATGACAAATCCCCCTCTAAATGCCGATTCGACATATAACAATGATTGCATTCGGATTCAGAACTATATAGTACTTGTAATTTTGATGTCAAGTATTTGTGTTGTTTAGAAGGTAAAGGTTTAGTTAATATATCAGCTATTTGTTCTGAGGTTTCGCAGTGGATTGCTTTAATGAATCCATCCTGAGATAATTGTCTCACGTGTTTAAATTTGATATCTATATGTCTGGACCTTTGACCAATGGCGTCAGATCTTGATATTTCTATAGCCGCCTTATTATCTTCATGTATGACAAATGGTAGTATTGGATTCTTCCAAATATCAGATAATAAATCATTAAACCACACTAAATTATTTGAGGCTTTAGATAAACAGACGTATTCTGCCTCTGTTGTGGAAGTCGCTACTAAATCTTGCTTCCCAGTGTACCAGAATATTGGGCAATCATTTAAAAATAATACATAACCTGAGGTGCTCTTTCTACATTTGATGTCACCTGCCCAGTCTGCATCAGCGTAACTGGTGATAATAGGTTCTTTAATATTATTGGGTTCTAAGAGTAGGCAGAAATCCATGCTGTGTTTTAGATATCTTAGTATTCGTTTAACTGCTTCCCAATGATACATAAGTGGTTTACTTACATGTCTAGATAATAAATTAAGTGGCAGAGCTATATCAGGCCTGGTCCAATTAGATATATACAAGAGAGAACCAATAATTGATCTATATAATGTATTGTTCTCGAACTCAGGTGAAGATTCATCCATATTCCTTAGAAAATCAGTCTGCATAGGAGTATCGCAAGGTTTGGCATCTCTTAAATTGCATTTTTCCAGAAGTTCTATAATTTTATCTCTCTGGGATAATTTGAATCCCTTTCTTGTTTTATTGATTTGAACTCCAAGGTATTTGTTTACCCTTCCTAGCGACTTTAAAGAGAAATGTTCACTTAGCTTGGATACAAATAAGTCTTTCTTTTCTTTATGTTTCCCTATATACAAAATATCATCCACATAGATTAACACAAATTCTAATGATTCACCTTCCTTTCTAACAAAAAAGCAATTGTCTGCAGTTGTGGCTTTGAATTCCATATTTTTAAGCACGCTGACTAGACATTCATACCAACGCTTGCCGGATTGTTTTAATCCGTACAAGCTTTTGTTAAGTAACCAGGTCTCATTTCTATTTGTACATTGGCTATGAGGTGCCCTTACATATATCTCTTTGTCGAGCTTTGCATGTAAGTATGCAGTCTGCACATCATATTGAAAGACATCAAGATTGAGTATAGCCGCTATGACTAAAGCTGTCTTAACACTTTCGGTTCTTACAGTGGGAGAGTATGTGTCAGTGTAATCCTCAGGATATTTTTGAGCGTAACCTTGTGCGACTAATCTAGCTTTATATAATTTATTACCCTCTTCTAAATCTTTGATTTTGAATATCCATCTGGTGCCTATAATTGTCTTGTTCTCAGGGGCAGGGACTGGTGTAAATACACCTAATTCACGCAAGCTGTTCATTTCTTTTGTTATGGCTAATTCCCATTTCTCTCTTTCTTCCATGGGAAGTTTCAACACTTCCTCGTATGTGTTAGGTGTTGGTGTCTCGTCATTCACACACATTATATAATCCTTATACTTATTGAGTAATTGTTTTCTGTTACACCTGATTGTTCTTATTGGAATGCTCTCATTATCGTGTAGATACCTTGCTTCCTTTTTGGTTAATGAATCTGTTTTTATCCTGGTATGGTTACCTGTCCATGTTTTGTTTTTGTCATCATGTGTGTTATGTTCATGTTTCTCTCTTTCTATTCTGTCTTGTTGTTCAATATTTGGTTTTGTATTTTGGATTATCTCGTTAAGATGTATCTTAGACCAGTTGGCCTGTTCATGAAATACTGCTGTTCTTGAGACTATGAATTTGTTATTACTGTCAATGAATCTATATCCTTTTGTGCCTGTTTCGTATCCCATGAATCTGAGCCTTCTGGATACGTTATCTCCCTTACGTCTTAATTGTTTTGGTATTTGTACATCTGCTGTAACTCCAAATATGTGCATGTGTGATATTTTTGGTTTCCTATTGTACATCACTTCGTATGGTGTTTTATTTAGGATGCTAGACCAGGTCCTATTTTGGGTATAGTTTGAATATAGTAATGCTTCTGACCAGAATTGTTTTCCTAAACCAGCATCTTCTAATGTACATCTAATCATGGTTTGCAGTGTCGAGTTCTTTCGTTCTGCTGTACCATTCTGAAAAGCAGAAAATGGGCTAGTCGTGAAGTGTAGCATTCCTTTGTCTTTTATCCATTGTGAGAATTCTTTTGACATGAACTCGGATCCCCTATCTGTCATGATTTGTTTTATTTTGATATTGTGTTGTGTTTCTACACGTTTGTAAAATTCTTTGAATTTTTGGAAAGTTTCATCTTTGTGTTTTAAAGTATAAACAAATCCATAACGGCTATAGTCGTCTACAATAGTTAGGAAATATCTTTTTTTGTATGTGATGGATGGTGTTAATGGACCAACCAGATCCATATGTACCACATCAAAAATTTGGTTAGAGGTCCTTGTTGCCCTCTTTGGTTTTGGGTTTGTTCTGAGTTTTGAGGATTTACATACTGAGCATTCCAAATAGTTTTTACAATCCTTTATTTTAATGCCATCAGCATGTTCAATCATTTTTTGTATTACAGGGAAACTTGCATGTCCCAATTTTCTATGCAACATGTGTGCACATTCATCATGAATTGGTTTGCCTATATTGGGTCTTTTGTTATTGTGTGTATCACTAGTGGGTGTGTCTTTGTGATTACAGTGTGTATTGGGTTCTTCATTGTCATTGTTGTTACTATGTTCACTGTCTATGTTGATGTCGTCATCAGTGTTTGTATTAATGTTATGCAACCATTTATCTTCTGTTACAAGGAAGGGTAGGCCCCCTTCGATAACTACACTATTCAATTTAGTCCCATCCTTTTCTAGTATTGCTTTTCCCCCAGAGAAGATTATATTTATGTTGGAATCTTGGCTTAATTTCACTGCACTAAGTATGTTATGTGATATTTCTGGTATCAACAATACCCCCTCTACTTTACCTAAACCAGGTATATTTACATCTCCTTTCCCTATGACTTGAACATTTTCTTGATTGGCTACTCTTATCATAAATTTATCATTTGTGAATGAAGACAGTATTTTCTTGTTATTTGTTGTATGATTAGTCGCCCCTGAATCTATGAGCCAAGTATTGTTTTTTGATTTTTGTGTGATGACATCGTTATGTTTATCTAATCCATTTAATGATCCTGATTTTCTGTCCCTTGAATTATCTCTATCCTTTCTGCGTTCTCTGTAGTTTGGGGAGTCTCTATATCTGTATCTATCAATAGATGATTGCCTGTCTTGATATCTACCCCTATAATCACGGTTTTGTCTTTCCCTATGAAACATGGGGCAATCTCCCTTAGAGTGTTTTCTGGATCCACAATTGTAACATTCAATTGTTTTTTGGTGATTCTTTTGGAAGGTTACCCCTTTTGCCTGTCTGTGTTCTGTGTATGCATTGTATCTACTTTTCCTCAAATTATCTTCAGCTATTAACTTATTTGACAGACTTTCTATGGATAAGTATCCTAGATTGATTGAGTCTAAGTGTGATATGTAGTTATCCCATGATGAATCTAATGAGTTAAGGATAACGCTTTTCATTGTCTGTTCTGATATTATTTCTCCTCTTAGATGTAATTCTGCTCTGGTTTTGTTTAAGGATATTAAATGTTCACTTATGGTGGTTCCAGATCTTAATTTGGCTGAAAAGAAATCTTTAGACATTCTAGTGGTTGTTGCTACACTTTCACTATGAAACAATCTAAACATGCATTGAATTATTTCTGAAAACAGTAAGATTATGCTTAATACTGTAGTACATGGCAGGTGATATGCTAGAAATTATTAAATAGAATGCTCTGTGATGCAGGCAGTCTATTTTTAGAGTCCAAGGTCTTTTGGGAGGATTGGTTATAAAAAATAATAAATTTTCTTTCATAAAGACAACCTGAATTTGTTGACACCATTCCTGTAAATTGATGCCATCAATTCTAAGTTTTGGGAAATCACTAGGTAGATTCCCAATATTACTATTCCCACTACTTACAACTGTGGGTAGTCCATGGTCCTGTAGATGTTGAAAATTGCAGAATGGTGTGGGTATTCTGCTGATGAGCTTGAAAGGTTCTCCTTCTTCATAAAGTTCATTGTAGTTCTCTGTGTTCATCTGCGCATGCGCGTTGGTCATTTCTTTGCTGAAGCCGCTGGGAGAGGTTCTCTCTCCCTCGTAGTGCTCTCCTTCTGATGATTCGGTCTCCGGCTCGTTCTTGGGTGTTCTGCTGGCAGCTGTGGTTCGTCTCTTTTCTTTGGAGCTTTCTTGCTTGGAGTATTTTGTTCTTTGGATCGTTTGTGGTGTGGGGGAAATTTCGCAGGGCCCTCTGGGTTCAGGCGTCGTCATCATCGTTGTCCGGATCGAGTCGTGCAGGCTTTGAGGTGTCTGTTTATTTCTTCGTCTCTTTTGTATTTTTGCATTATTGGCTTTTATCGATTCTTTTGAAATTGTTAGACTTGTGCCAAACGTTTTAAATAGTTTTCTCATGGGTGTTTCGATTTCTTGTTCGGTGGATGATTCTTCTGTATCTGTTTCTGACTCTTCAGAAGAATAAATATATTTTTTGCTATTTTTTGTGTTTTTTCGCGCCAGAGTTTTTGAATGGTGCATTCTGATTGGTTCAGCCGTGTTCATTTCTGTGGCCGGTTGAAGAAAAGATGGCTGCCTTTCAAAATTTTGAGCGGGACCTCTGGTCTTGCTTCTGGTTATTTTTTCTTTCGTTGTAGGTTCGCTCACCATTTTTATATTTTCGGGTTTGGCTTTTTCAATGTCTTTTTCTCTCGCTGCTCTGTTTTCTTCCAAGAAGCCTCGGAGTTCTGCGATGAGTTTGTGGTCATCTTTTTGACTTTTTATTAGCCTCAGTATCTCCGATCTGAGGTCTTTGTCTTTTATTTTGTTCTCTTCTTGGTTGTCGGTTTCATCTGCTGTTTCTTCGATGTCTGTGGTGTTATCTTCAGATTCTTTGATTGTTGTATTTATTGGTTCGTCGATCATTTCTTGATCTGTTTTTGTTTCTTTATCATTTGCCCTGGTATTGGGTCTTTCTTTTTTATTCTTGAGGTTTTCTTTCTTAGGCATGTTGGATTTTATTGAGTCAGTTCAACCATCGACTGCTACCAATTTGTTACAATATTTTGAGGATCAGACTCAATGATGAATTCAGAAGCAATTTCTTCAGTTAAAGAAGTGTTTATTCATAATAGGCATTCTACTTATTCTTGTCAGATTTACAGTGAGAAGCAAGCATGAGGTAAAAGCACTCTCTATTTATATCAAAGGGGAGGAGTCAAGGAAGGGGGTGATTACACATGAATACATTAAAGGAGGAGGAATAAATTAACCCTTTATATCCTGTACATATATACATATCTCTTGTTATAGAATAAGGCATTTACTTATGACAAATCCCCCTCTAAATGCCGATTCGACATATAACAATGATTGCATTCGGATTCAGAACTATATAGTACTTGTAATTTTGATGTCAAGTATTTGTGTTGTTTAGAAGGTAAAGGTTTAGTTAATATATCAGCTATTTGTTCTGAGGTTTCGCAGTGGATTGCTTTAATGAATCCATCCTGAGATAATTGTCTCACGTGTTTAAATTTGATATCTATATGTCTGGACCTTTGACCAATGGCGTCAGATCTTGATATTTCTATAGCCGCCTTATTATCTTCATGTATGACAAATGGTAGTATTGGATTCTTCCAAATATCAGATAATAAATCATTAAACCACACTAAATTATTTGAGGCTTTAGATAAACAGACGTATTCTGCCTCTGTTGTGGAAGTCGCTACTAAATCTTGCTTCCCAGTGTACCAGAATATTGGGCAATCATTTAAAAATAATACATAACCTGAGGTGCTCTTTCTACATTTGATGTCACCTGCCCAGTCTGCATCAGCGTAACTGGTGATAATAGGTTCTTTAATATTATTGGGTTCTAAGAGTAGGCAGAAATCCATGCTGTGTTTTAGATATCTTAGTATTCGTTTAACTGCTTCCCAATGATACATAAGTGGTTTACTTACATGTCTAGATAATAAATTAAGTGGCAGAGCTATATCAGGCCTGGTCCAATTAGATATATACAAGAGAGAACCAATAATTGATCTATATAATGTATTGTTCTCGAACTCAGGTGAAGATTCATCCATATTCCTTAGAAAATCAGTCTGCATAGGAGTATCGCAAGGTTTGGCATCTCTTAAATTGCATTTTTCCAGAAGTTCTATAATTTTATCTCTCTGGGATAATTTGAATCCCTTTCTTGTTTTATTGATTTGAACTCCAAGGTATTTGTTTACCCTTCCTAGCGACTTTAAAGAGAAATGTTCACTTAGCTTGGATACAAATAAGTCTTTCTTTTCTTTATGTTTCCCTATATACAAAATATCATCCACATAGATTAACACAAATTCTAATGATTCACCTTCCTTTCTAACAAAAAAGCAATTGTCTGCAGTTGTGGCTTTGAATTCCATATTTTTAAGCACGCTGACTAGACATTCATACCAACGCTTGCCGGATTGTTTTAATCCGTACAAGCTTTTGTTAAGTAACCAGGTCTCATTTCTATTTGTACATTGGCTATGAGGTGCCCTTACATATATCTCTTTGTCGAGCTTTGCATGTAAGTATGCAGTCTGCACATCATATTGAAAGACATCAAGATTGAGTATAGCCGCTATGACTAAAGCTGTCTTAACACTTTCGGTTCTTACAGTGGGAGAGTATGTGTCAGTGTAATCCTCAGGATATTTTTGAGCGTAACCTTGTGCGACTAATCTAGCTTTATATAATTTATTACCCTCTTCTAAATCTTTGATTTTGAATATCCATCTGGTGCCTATAATTGTCTTGTTCTCAGGGGCAGGGACTGGTGTAAATACACCTAATTCACGCAAGCTGTTCATTTCTTTTGTTATGGCTAATTCCCATTTCTCTCTTTCTTCCATGGGAAGTTTCAACACTTCCTCGTATGTGTTAGGTGTTGGTGTCTCGTCATTCACACACATTATATAATCCTTATACTTATTGAGTAATTGTTTTCTGTTACACCTGATTGTTCTTATTGGAATGCTCTCATTATCGTGTAGATACCTTGCTTCCTTTTTGGTTAATGAATCTGTTTTTATCCTGGTATGGTTACCTGTCCATGTTTTGTTTTTGTCATCATGTGTGTTATGTTCATGTTTCTCTCTTTCTATTCTGTCTTGTTGTTCAATATTTGGTTTTGTATTTTGGATTATCTCGTTAAGATGTATCTTAGACCAGTTGGCCTGTTCATGAAATACTGCTGTTCTTGAGACTATGAATTTGTTATTACTGTCAATGAATCTATATCCTTTTGTGCCTGTTTCGTATCCCATGAATCTGAGCCTTCTGGATACGTTATCTCCCTTACGTCTTAATTGTTTTGGTATTTGTACATCTGCTGTAACTCCAAATATGTGCATGTGTGATATTTTTGGTTTCCTATTGTACATCACTTCGTATGGTGTTTTATTTAGGATGCTAGACCAGGTCCTATTTTGGGTATAGTTTGAATATAGTAATGCTTCTGACCAGAATTGTTTTCCTAAACCAGCATCTTCTAATGTACATCTAATCATGGTTTGCAGTGTCGAGTTCTTTCGTTCTGCTGTACCATTCTGAAAAGCAGAAAATGGGCTAGTCGTGAAGTGTAGCATTCCTTTGTCTTTTATCCATTGTGAGAATTCTTTTGACATGAACTCGGATCCCCTATCTGTCATGATTTGTTTTATTTTGATATTGTGTTGTGTTTCTACACGTTTGTAAAATTCTTTGAATTTTTGGAAAGTTTCATCTTTGTGTTTTAAAGTATAAACAAATCCATAACGGCTATAGTCGTCTACAATAGTTAGGAAATATCTTTTTTTGTATGTGATGGATGGTGTTAATGGACCAACCAGATCCATATGTACCACATCAAAAATTTGGTTAGAGGTCCTTGTTGCCCTCTTTGGTTTTGGGTTTGTTCTGAGTTTTGAGGATTTACATACTGAGCATTCCAAATAGTTTTTACAATCCTTTATTTTAATGCCATCAGCATGTTCAATCATTTTTTGTATTACAGGGAAACTTGCATGTCCCAATTTTCTATGCAACATGTGTGCACATTCATCATGAATTGGTTTGCCTATATTGGGTCTTTTGTTATTGTGTGTATCACTAGTGGGTGTGTCTTTGTGATTACAGTGTGTATTGGGTTCTTCATTGTCATTGTTGTTACTATGTTCACTGTCTATGTTGATGTCGTCATCAGTGTTTGTATTAATGTTATGCAACCATTTATCTTCTGTTACAAGGAAGGGTAGGCCCCCTTCGATAACTACACTATTCAATTTAGTCCCATCCTTTTCTAGTATTGCTTTTCCCCCAGAGAAGATTATATTTATGTTGGAATCTTGGCTTAATTTCACTGCACTAAGTATGTTATGTGATATTTCTGGTATCAACAATACCCCCTCTACTTTACCTAAACCAGGTATATTTACATCTCCTTTCCCTATGACTTGAACATTTTCTTGATTGGCTACTCTTATCATAAATTTATCATTTGTGAATGAAGACAGTATTTTCTTGTTATTTGTTGTATGATTAGTCGCCCCTGAATCTATGAGCCAAGTATTGTTTTTTGATTTTTGTGTGATGACATCGTTATGTTTATCTAATCCATTTAATGATCCTGATTTTCTGTCCCTTGAATTATCTCTATCCTTTCTGCGTTCTCTGTAGTTTGGGGAGTCTCTATATCTGTATCTATCAATAGATGATTGCCTGTCTTGATATCTACCCCTATAATCACGGTTTTGTCTTTCCCTATGAAACATGGGGCAATCTCCCTTAGAGTGTTTTCTGGATCCACAATTGTAACATTCAATTGTTTTTTGGTGATTCTTTTGGAAGGTTACCCCTTTTGCCTGTCTGTGTTCTGTGTATGCATTGTATCTACTTTTCCTCAAATTATCTTCAGCTATTAACTTATTTGACAGACTTTCTATGGATAAGTATCCTAGATTGATTGAGTCTAAGTGTGATATGTAGTTATCCCATGATGAATCTAATGAGTTAAGGATAACGCTTTTCATTGTCTGTTCTGATATTATTTCTCCTCTTAGATGTAATTCTGCTCTGGTTTTGTTTAAGGATATTAAATGTTCACTTATGGTGGTTCCAGATCTTAATTTGGCTGAAAAGAAATCTTTAGACATTCTAGTGGTTGTTGCTACACTTTCACTATGAAACAATCTAAACATGCATTGAATTATTTCTGAAAACAGTAAGATTATGCTTAATACTGTAGTACATGGCAGGTGATATGCTAGAAATTATTAAATAGAATGCTCTGTGATGCAGGCAGTCTATTTTTAGAGTCCAAGGTCTTTTGGGAGGATTGGTTATAAAAAATAATAAATTTTCTTTCATAAAGACAACCTGAATTTGTTGACACCATTCCTGTAAATTGATGCCATCAATTCTAAGTTTTGGGAAATCACTAGGTAGATTCCCAATATTACTATTCCCACTACTTACAACTGTGGGTAGTCCATGGTCCTGTAGATGTTGAAAATTGCAGAATGGTGTGGGTATTCTGCTGATGAGCTTGAAAGGTTCTCCTTCTTCATAAAGTTCATTGTAGTTCTCTGTGTTCATCTGCGCATGCGCGTTGGTCATTTCTTTGCTGAAGCCGCTGGGAGAGGTTCTCTCTCCCTCGTAGTGCTCTCCTTCTGATGATTCGGTCTCCGGCTCGTTCTTGGGTGTTCTGCTGGCAGCTGTGGTTCGTCTCTTTTCTTTGGAGCTTTCTTGCTTGGAGTATTTTGTTCTTTGGATCGTTTGTGGTGTGGGGGAAATTTCGCAGGGCCCTCTGGGTTCAGGCGTCGTCATCATCGTTGTCCGGATCGAGTCGTGCAGGCTTTGAGGTGTCTGTTTATTTCTTCGTCTCTTTTGTATTTTTGCATTATTGGCTTTTATCGATTCTTTTGAAATTGTTAGACTTGTGCCAAACGTTTTAAATAGTTTTCTCATGGGTGTTTCGATTTCTTGTTCGGTGGATGATTCTTCTGTATCTGTTTCTGACTCTTCAGAAGAATAAATATATTTTTTGCTATTTTTTGTGTTTTTTCGCGCCAGAGTTTTTGAATGGTGCATTCTGATTGGTTCAGCCGTGTTCATTTCTGTGGCCGGTTGAAGAAAAGATGGCTGCCTTTCAAAATTTTGAGCGGGACCTCTGGTCTTGCTTCTGGTTATTTTTTCTTTCGTTGTAGGTTCGCTCACCATTTTTATATTTTCGGGTTTGGCTTTTTCAATGTCTTTTTCTCTCGCTGCTCTGTTTTCTTCCAAGAAGCCTCGGAGTTCTGCGATGAGTTTGTGGTCATCTTTTTGACTTTTTATTAGCCTCAGTATCTCCGATCTGAGGTCTTTGTCTTTTATTTTGTTCTCTTCTTGGTTGTCGGTTTCATCTGCTGTTTCTTCGATGTCTGTGGTGTTATCTTCAGATTCTTTGATTGTTGTATTTATTGGTTCGTCGATCATTTCTTGATCTGTTTTTGTTTCTTTATCATTTGCCCTGGTATTGGGTCTTTCTTTTTTATTCTTGAGGTTTTCTTTCTTAGGCATGTTGGATTTTATTGAGTCAGTTCAACCATCGACTGCTACCAATTTGTTACAATATTTTGAGGATCAGACTCAATGATGAATTCAGAAGCAATTTCTTCAGTTAAAGAAGTGTTTATTCATAATAGGCATTCTACTTATTCTTGTCAGATTTACAGTGAGAAGCAAGCATGAGGTAAAAGCACTCTCTATTTATATCAAAGGGGAGGAGTCAAGGAAGGGGGTGATTACACATGAATACATTAAAGGAGGAGGAATAAATTAACCCTTTATATCCTGTACATATATACATATCTCTTGTTATAGAATAAGGCATTTACTTATGACAAAAATACAACAATTAAAACCCATATTAAAACCAAACTAAAAACACCCCGCAGGTCAGGCGATTTGTTTAAAAAGCCACGTCTTTAGGTCCTTGCGGAAGGAGCGGAGGTCGGGAGCCGTGTGGAGCCCGGTGGGTAAACCATTCCAGAGGGTCGGCGCACTCACAGAGAACGCACTCATCCTGGACGCCATCAGTCGACATTGCCTGGCCGTCGGCACCCAGAGGAGGGCTGCCCTATGCGAGTGTGCTGGTCGGTGAGAGGAGAGGAAATGAGAAGAGAGCACTCATTGGCAAAGACCCTGATGTTGGGAAAGATTGAAGGCAAAATGAGAAAGGGGCAGCAGAGGATGAGATAGTTAGATAATGTCATCTATGCAATGAACATGAATTTGGACAAACTCTGAGAGACAGTATAGACAGTGCAGAGCATCCCGGGATTGGGTGGCCTGGCGTGCTATGATCCATGGAGTTGCAAAGAGTCAGAAATGACTTACCAACTGGACAACAATATATTATCTATTTATGCTTCTTTCTTCATAGTTAGAATGTCAGTTGCCTTCAGGATATATTTTGTCCAATGTTCTTGATTATTTTAGTTGTATTGGTTCACAGGAAAGGAACCCCATGTGTGAGATGGATCAGTGAAAATATAGATTTAATTAAACATTGAAGTGAAAAAAATGAAGTCAAATTAGTTTGCAGATATCCAAAAAGGAATACACACATGACAGGGTGATTAAAAATCAGACTACTTTAGATTATAAGAATGTATTGATTTGACATTAAAAAGAAATAAGCATACAACAGTGCAGTTCTCCAGAAACACCTACCAAAGTCATAGAATGTATATTTTAAATAGTTGTCTTTTTTGCACTTTGTTATCAAGTGGCATTGTCATTTTTTGCCCTCTCTTTGGTACAGTGTTTCTTGCTAGTTTTAATTCCACCACTTTTAGTAGCTGTTTTAATTGATAGTGTTTTTTTAAATTATACCTTACTATGCCCATTTTTAGAGTTGTTTTTATTCTCCCCTTGAGAGCTGTAATATTTTATTTTATTTTTTATTTTTATTTTATATCATATTTATATACCGCCCTTCTCCCTAAGATCTCAGGGCAGTGTACAGCCAAATAAAAACATAAACTACAAATATTAAAATACTATTTAAAAGATATATATAAATTTGGCCCCGTAATAAAAAACAATAACAAACCAATTAAAAACATTTAAAAGAGTTAAGCCAGCCCAGCTTGCTAAAAAAAGAAGGTTTTAAGGGCACAGCGGAAAGCACCGAGGTCTTGGATTCTCCTTATCTCTGGGGGCAGTTGGTTCCAGAGGGTAGGTGCCCCCACAGAGAAGGCCCTCCCCCTGGGGGTCACCGGCTTACATTGTTTGGCTGATGGCACCCCGAGGAGGCCCTCTCTGTGGGAATGCACAGGTCGATGGGAGGCTGTCGGTAGCAGCAGGCAGTCTCGAAGATATTTAGGTCCTATGCCATGGAGCGCTTTAAAGGTGATAACCAACACCTTGAAGCGCACCCAGAAGACCACTGGGAGCCAGTGCAGCTCACGCAGGAGAGGTGTTGTATGGGAGCGCCATGCAGCTCCCGTAACTACCCGCGCGGCCGCATTCTGGACCAGTTGGAGCCTCCGGGTGCCCCTCAAGGGGAGCCCCATGTAGAGAGTGTTGCAGTAGTCCAGGTGAGAGGTGACGAGGGCATGAGTGACTTTGCGCAGGGCATCCCGATCAAGAAAGGGCCGCAACTGGCGTATCAGGCGAACCTGACAAAAAGTCCCCCTGGCCACAGCCGTCAGATGTTCCTCCAAGGACAGCTGCGTATCTAGAAGGACTCCCAGAGTCCTTCTGGACTCTGGGAGTCCTTATAGGGCAAAAAGATGAATAAGAAGTTTATTTTAGAAATTTACGGTAATCTTTTAAAAGGTTAACACCTGAGCATACATTAAAAAAGAAGAAATATGAAAAATCGGGTAAGTAAAAATGATATTCATCCTCGCCATTTCAGTGTCACCTCTATTACTTACATATACATACATCTATATCTGATTCATCAAAATTTAATGGCTGACTCCATGCTTGCTATATATTACAGTTTGAACAGATTTTTAGTCAAAGGAACCCCGCTGAAATGACAACAGTTACAAATGGTTTTATGCAGAAATGAAAATTATTCCTTTATTTAGCTAGGCCACCAGTTCCAGGCCAGAGGCTTTTTTTCTGGCTTTTATTAGATGCAGCAGAACCCAAAATTGTGGCTTGCAGAAAATAATTGAATAGAACAATAGTATTGTTTAGCTCCCACTCTATTTGCTTTTATTCTCTCCCAGGGGGAAAAGCCATTAGCCATCCTTCTGCTTAATAAAGTTGCTCCTTCTGGCAGTCTTGTAAATCTTGGCATCTCTCTCCGAAGAGAGCAAGTTAAATCAGCGGGAAGTTTCTTCTAAGAGCAACAGGTAGCGCGAAAAGAAATACCCAATCTTTCTGTGTCTTTCATTTATGTCCGTGGAAAAATTAAAAAAAATAAAAGTGGTAGATATTTGCGGGGGTGGGGGGATGCCTTTGATAATCAGCTTCAGGAGAGCTAGAGTCTCTGAAATTTTGCCATCCCTTCATTTGAAGCTATTGCATTTCAGATAGATCAATAGTAAGAAAGGGCTTCCTTTTTTGTGCAAGTTCTCATCCAAGTTATGCAAACTAAATTCCCCTCTACATGGGGCTAAAAGTGTTCGGAGACTACAGTTGGTCCAGAATGCAGCCGTACGAGTTATAGTGGGTGCGCCTAGATACACCCACATTACACCAATTCTCCATGAGCTGCACTGGCTCCCTATTGGTCTCTGAGTACAATTCAAGGTGTTGGTCATTACCTTTAAAGCCCTATATGGCTCAGGGCCAGGCTATCTTCGCCTTCTACTACATAGCTTCCAGCGACCGGTAAGATGCCACAGAGTCAGTCTCCTCCGGGTCCCATCAGCTAAACAATGTTGGCTGGCGGGCCCACGGGGGAGGGCCTTCTCTGTGGCACCCCGGCTCTCTGGAACCAATTACCTCCTGAGGTCCGGACTGCCCCCACCCTATTGGCCTTCCGCAAAGCGGTGAAGACCTGGCTCTTCCGGCAGGCCTGGGGTCATTATTCTCGTTATAATGATCTTGCAAGATCTGGCCACAAATTGGAGTGCATGTGTTTTAACATTTTTAAAGTTTTTAATGGTTTTAATGTTTTTCTTTTTAACATTTTTTATGGGATTGTTCGCATTGTTTTATTCTTTGTTGTAAGTCGCTCAGAGTCCCTTGGGAGTTGGGCGGCATAGAAATGCGACAAAATAAATAAATAAATAAATGAGAAAAAACAGGTGTGGTCCTGTAATTGGACAGCAATTATAGTATCAAGACTACAAAAGAGAACCTGTTAATGCCATCAGTCCATAACTACATAGGAAAAAAGGGGGGAAACCCTTGGGGTGCCATGGTAGAGACTTGTACCAAGAAAGGGAAACATTCTGGCTGGATTTGCACAATTCACACTGAATTAAGCCAATTATTCAATCAATTAACTTTTATTTCATTTCCATTTTTATTTCATTTAAGACAGGCTTTGTTTTGTACCATGTTGAATTCTGTCCCCCCATATTATACCCCATACACACACACAAATGATTTAAACAAAAATCAAGAATCTTTGGTGGAAAAACAAAACAAAAATACTGAGCCCAGATTCCAAGATCCAGACAATACAATGAACCATAAATTAATCACAAGGGTTGGGTTAGCAAAATACATTAGGATCAAAGGTGTTTGGCTTTTTTTATAGCTGAATGTATTTCACGGATATAGCTACTTAATGTAATGGAATGAAAAGGAGAGATTTTAAAAAAAAAACCAAACAGAGAAAAATATAAAAGTCACAAATCAACTGGGTTGGTTGATGAATTGAAAGCAGTTAAACCCGCACATGATTAGTGTGAGTCACCATTTTCTTCTGTTCTGAACTCTGAACTGTGTTTTCAATAGTTCTCTTCTTTAAAATTACTGATTTAATTATATTTTCAATTATCATGTATGGAGATTATTTCCTTGCATTTACTCTTCAAAAGTGCACTACGCATAGCCAAATCAAGCAAAAAGTTAACTTTCTATTTGTGAAGTGTTTTTTAATATTTTTATTAAAAGGTTTTTTTCTTAATATAACATTCAAATAGAAATAAAGATAATGGGGGGAAAGGGGGAGGAAAGAGAGAAAAGGAAAGAAGTGGATAAAAGGAGGAAACAAAAAGGAAACAAAAAGCATTGACTTTCAACTTCCTTCGCAGTAAGATATATAATACAGTTATTATATCAACTTGTTACTTATCTAAAATAGTAAGTATTAGCCACTTCTATAACTATAACTTACTTGTCAAAAACCAAAATCAAGTTTCATTTTTTTCTCTTTCAAGCAGGAAGCCCTACCCCCAATATAACCCCTACTTAAGAGCCTCCACTGCCGGCCACCTGCCCATTCTGTCTGGTTGCTTGCGGTGCCATGGCCACAAGGCGAGGTGGAGGGGTGGAGCTGCCCCACACACCCCATACCGGCTTACCTCAGGGCCCCTGCAGCCAGGCCATCCATGCCCTTACTCCTGCCTCACAGCAGCAGCATCAACAGCCATGTGCAGCAGGAGCCCACGTGGCCGCTGGCCCACTTCTTCTGCTTGCTCACAGCTGCAATGGAGTTGGGGGCTGAGCAGTGTGCTGGTGCTGCAGCCATGAGATGAGGCAGATGTCAGGGCATGGATGGCCTGGTTATGGAGGCCCTGAGGTAAGCCAGTGTGAGAAGTGCGGGGCAGCTCCACCCCCAAGCCTCACCTCATGGCTGTGGCACCGATGCAACACTCAGCTTCCTGGTCTATTGTGGCCTCAAGCAAGCAGAAGTGGCTGGCTGCTATGCAGGGTCCTGCTGGATGGGGCTGCCGGAACCACCACCACAAAACAGGTGTTGGGGCGTGGGTGGCCTGTCTGCAGGGGCCTGGCTGCAGGGGACCTTAGGTAAGTTGGGGCAGGGCGCGGGGGGCAGCTCCACAACCCCCATCTCCAGCCTCCTGCCCCACCATGAGCAAGCAGAAGTGGTCCTCCCGTACATGAAAAAAAATAAATAAGACACTCTCCGAAAATAAGCTCTACTGCTTATTTGGGAGCCCAAAACTAAATAAGACCCAGTCTTATTTTCAGGGAAACACAGGTAGTAATTTTTCAGATACACATGTATCTGCAGGCATTTAATATGTAAGTCACAATGATAGGTATTTCACTGATTAATAAAAAATAAAGATGTGCATTTATTCTAATATATAACAGCTATTATTTTGTGGTTGATGTCAACAGCATCATTCATATTTCCACAAAGCATCAGTTGTGCTCTCATTTTACTGAAAGGTAAGTAGTAGTAGCACTGCTCAATACTAAACATATAGCCAATATAACTTTTTTAATAGACAACTTGCCACTGTGGAAATCCAGCCGTACAGAGAAAAGAAAATGACAGAATACAGAATAAAAAAGTTGGAAGGGACCTTTGAAGTCTTCTAGTTCAACCTCCTACTCAAGCAGTAGATCCAGTAACATTCTGGACAAATGACCATCCAAACTCTTCTTAAAACCTCCAGTGATGGAGCACTCACAACTTCTGGAGGCAAGCCGTTCCACTAATTAATTGTTTCCACTGTCAGGAAATTTCTCAATTCTAGTTGGAACTCTCTTTGATAAGCTTCCATCTATTAATTCTTGTCCTGCCCATGTGTCTTTAGAGAATAGGTTAACCTACTCCTTTCTGTGACAGCCCCCCAAATATTGGAAGACTGTTATCATGTCACCTCTAGTCCTTCTCTTCATTAGACTAGACATATCTAGTTCCCTCAATTGTTCATCGTATGGTTTAGCCAGTGGTGGGATTCAAATAATTTAACAACCGGTTCTCTGCCCTAATGATTTCTTCCAACAACCAATTCACCAAACTGCTCAGAAAGTTAACAACCGGTTCTCCCGAAGTGGTGCAAACTGACTGAATCCCACCACTGGGTTTAGCCTCCATTAAGCCCCAATTAAACCATTAAAAACCTCTGTCTTTAGCTTTTAAGGAATAAGTCTTCCATAATATTTTTCCGAATTGCAATAATAGTCCAGGTCAAGATAATGCACACAACATTTAAACTTCACCTTTAGTTTAAAGCACTGTAGTAATTATAGATTCAAGAAAATCTGAAATAATACCTATTTTGCAATGTCAGTTATAATAGAAATCACACTTATACACTCAGAAGTATACTTATGGTCTATTAAGACAACAGTAAATGTACAGCTTCCTGCTCAGAGGATAAAATCAAGATTTCTTTAAAAATATTTTTTGTATTAAATCCTGGGGCACATAACCCCAGTGACAAAATTATAGGGCATCCAACAAGTATAACTTAGATTAGAGGACATCCTTTTCTCTATGATTACAGTTTATGCAGTAATGCACTAAAAGTGTGTAGGCTGAGAGGGAAAAGTTCGTAAAGCTATTAATTCAATTTCACAATTTTATGTTTGCCAATTATTAGCAAAAATTGTCCTAGAATTACAATTCATAAATTGTAAGTAAAGCAAATGTCTTTTTTTAAAAAGTACTCCATATGGTTGATCTAGTTTGTTTTAACAGATAAATATTAAATTCTTTGGAACAGCAAAAATGGAAACGAATGCCTAATAATTATAAGGAATTAAATCTGGTGTTCAGGCTGATAGTTGTGATGTGTCCAGGGTTCTAATAAAGAGAATCAAGATCTTGAAATTATTTTACATATACATAACTTTGAATACTACCAGGGACCAGATAGGACAAACAGTATCTAAATAGAGGCTGTCTTTTGATTAACACTCACAGCTCAATCCTCATTCACTCAAAAATGCCCTGGGACTTAAACACTGGGACTTAAAGATAACCTAAATTTTTTTATATCATTTTTGCAATTCAAGTTGATCTCAACTTACAGCCACAATTGAGCCCCAAATTTATGTTGTTAAATGAGACATTTGTGAAGTGAATTTTGCCCCATTTTACGACCTTTCTTGCCTCAGTTGTTAAGTGAATTACTGCAGTTGATAGGTTAGTATCCCGGTTGTTAAGTGAATGTGGCTTTCCCATTGATTTTGCTTGTGAGAAGGTTGCAAAAGAGTGATCACATGAACTTGGGATACAGCAACGGTCATAAATATGAATCAGATGCCAAGCATCTTAATTTTGATCACATGATCATAGGGAATGCTGCAAAACTGGTCATAAATCACTTTTCTCAGTGCCGTGTAACTTTGAACGGTCGCTAAATGAACTGTTGTAAATCAAAGACTATCTGTACTCCTCAGAAAAAAGCTTCTTTATCTATCTTCTGTCTTATGTCTTATGCTCTATGGCTATGCTCTATAGAACAGAGCAGCATTTTTTAACCTTGGTAGCTATGTTGACTTCAACTCTCCAAATTCCCATTGCTGGCTGGGAAATTCTGGGAGTTGAAATCACACAAGCTCAAAATTGCCAGCATTGAGAAACACTGGAATAAGAGCCTCCCAGTGGTGAAATCCAATTTTTTTTACTACCGGTTCTGTGGGCATGGCTTGGTGGGTGTGGCTTGGTGGATGTGGCAGGGGAAGGATATTGCCAAATCTCCATTCCCACTCCACTCTGGGACCAGCCAGAGGTGGTATTTGCCGGTTCTCTGAACTACTCAAAATTTCCGCTACCGGTTCTCCAGAACCTATCAGAACCTGCTGGATTTCACTCCTGCGCCTGGAGCCTCCTTATACCCAAAGGGATGTAAAATTCCTCCAGGATTCATCCTCACATTTTGTGGCCTTAACAATGTTAGGTGAAATACCAGATGTAAGTAACTCATCAGCCCTCGGGGCTTCTTGAGAATGTTCCAGTTACTTTATATTGTTTTTCTTTTATCTGCTTGGAAATTGCACGAGTTATACGCTGGTCTTTAACTTCAGGCATCCCAGCTACATCCAAAACAGCACCAGTTGACAGAATTGGGGAAGGTTCTGACAATGATTCCTCCAAAAGGCCTCCTCCCCGTGCAGCACCCTGCATTTCCACTGGTTCCATCTGCTTAGACTGTTGTGCCCTCTCGTGCTGAGATTGCTTTTCTTTATCACTTTTTATCTCCAACAATGTAGATGTACGTGGGGATGATGATCTTTCTTTAAGAATATTATAATAAAAATATTCCGCCTTCTGAAAAGTATTCAATCGATGTCTCTCTCCATTATATTTCAAAATTATACCAGTTGGGGCATCCCACCGAAATGGTATTTCTTGCTTTTGCAATTCATTCACTAAGAACCTGTACTCTTTTCGATCTTTTAACATCTTAGGTGGTAATTCCTTATAAATTCCAATTTGAGCTCCCTCCACTTGCACAGAGGAAAGAAAGGATCTTTGCAAAATATCATTTCTTATTCTTCTATCAGTAAAGTATATCACCACATCTCTGGGCAATTTTCTTTGTCTAGCAACCCATGAATTCACTCTGTAAATTTTATCTATTTTATAGACCACATCTGCTGGATCAATTTTTAGCAATACAGCCAAGGCATCAGAACAAATCTGTCTCAGATCTTGCCTATCATTCTCTTTAATTCCTCGAAGCCTAATAGCAAATTCCATGGATCGGAACTGTATCATTGTAATTTCGTTTTCAACTCTCTCCACTTTGTTATCCACATCTGCAATTTTAATATCAGTATCCTTCATTTTAACATTGACTTCTGATTTAAATTCTTCCAGTTTGGAGTCCACTTTAGTAATGGATTCTGCCAAGTCAGAAACCACATTTGACAATTTATCTGACACCTTATCATAATTTTCTTTCATTGCCTCTTTAAATTCATTAATTTCCCTCTTCATTTCCTGTTGTGATTTTTGAAATTTTTCATCCAAAGCCTGGGTAATAAAATCTTTTAAACTTTGCACATCAAAGTCCTTTCCCTCCCTCTGCTGACTGGGAGGGGGCTGCTGTTCTGGTTTGTGGGTGGGAGATCCCTCCCCTGCCAATATAAAGGAGGAGCTAAAAGTACTACACAAAGTGAAGCCATGGGAGGAGCAAGGCCGAAGACTTCAGAAGAAGTTAGGCAAAGCAGCTCATCGCTTCAGAAAGGTCAAGATGACAATTAGGCTCTTATCCTGGAATGTTAATGGACTAAATTCACCACAAAAAAGGAAGAAATTATTTACATATTTGAGACAATTTAATAATGATATAATTTGTTTACAAGAAACTCATATTCGAACTCAAGATCATAAATATTTGATAAATTCTAAATTAGGAACACATTTTATAGCTTCAACCTCGGAAAAAAAGAATGGTGTGGTTATTTATGTGAATAAAAGACTGTCTGCTAAAATTATAGAAGCAGATGAAGATGGTAGGTTTGTTGCAATTGAACTGCACACAGCAAATGGCCAAATTCTTTTGATTGGAATTTATGCTCCGAACCAACAACAGGATCATTTTTATAAGACTCTACATAATAAAATATTGCAATGGGACTATAGATCTATTCTAATAATGGGAGACTGGAATGGAGTAATTGATTCTAAATTAGATAAAAAAAGTTTGGCGAAATCAAGGATCAGACTGCCACAGACTTTTTTTGATATGAAAGAAGATTTGGAATTAAAGGATATCTGGAGAATATATAACCCAAAAGAACTGGACTATACTTTTTTCTCTGACAGACATAGATCTTTCTCCAGGATTGACTTTATCTTGTTATCAGATTATTTACTTATTAAAACAAAAAGAACAAAGATATTTCCAAGAACTTTAACTGATCATAGCTCTGTATGGATAGAAATCGAGATGGGAAAGTCTGAGAGAAGGTCATGGAGACTAAATGAAAATTTGTTCAGATATGAAAAAAATATAATAGAACTTAAAAAACAGATGAAAGAATTTTTTGAAATGAATTTGAATAAGGGTACCCCAATTGAAATAGTATGGGACGCGAGCAAAGCTTATATGAGAGGGGTACTTATTTATATGAACTTCAAACATAAACAGAATCGACAAAGGAAAAGACTCGAATTGGAAGCAGAAATAAAGAATAAGGAACAGTTACTTATTAAAAACCCAACAGATGAAAGAATACGTGGTGCTATAAAACTTTTGAAAGATCAGTTTCAAATGCTTTTGGCGGAACAAGCTGCAACAAATCTACAATATGCGAAGCATAATACGTTTTGTAATGCCAACAAACCGGGGAGATGGTTGGCTTATACCTTAAGGAAAAAGCAGAGTATACGGACTATTGAGAGTATTGACATTGGGGGGAAAGAAATTTTCCAACAAAAACTGATTAAAGAAGCCTTTGTAGATTACTACGTTAAATTATATGCTAAAGATGACATACAGAATGGACTTATAGAAAAATATTTAGAAGAGAAAAGAGTCTCAAAAATTACTAGCCAACAAAAAGAAAGAATGAATTACCCTATAACAGTCGAGGAAATAATTGCAGCAATTAAACAATTGAAAACAGCTAAAGCTCCTGGAACAGATGGATTGACAGCAGTGTATTATAAAACTTTACAAGCAGAAATGGTGGAACAACTTAGAGACTTATTTTGTAATATACAACAAGGGGGTAAAATACCCCCATCATGGAAATCAGCATATATTACTTTGATACCAAAAGAACAAGCAGGTCCTAAAAAACTGGAAAATTATAGACCAATATCTCTTCTAAATAATGACTATAAAATTTATGCAAAAGTATTAGCCAACAGACTGATGCCAGTAATTCAAGAGGTGATTAATGACGACCAAGCGGGGTTCATAGAGGGTAGACACATGAAGGACAATGTAAGGCAAGTTATAGATTTACTGGAATATCTTGAGAAGAATAAACAGATCTCTGCAGTGCTGGTTTTTTTGGATGCGGAGAAGGCCTTTGATAGAGTGGATTGGAATTTTCTACTAAAGACTTTAAAAAAAATGGGATTTGGAGACCAATTTATACAGGCGGTTTCAGCAATTTACCAAGAGCAAAAGGCACAGATTATTATTAATGGAAGTTTGACATCAGAGTTTAACATTGAAAAAGGAACCAGACAAGGCTGTCCGTTATCCCCACTGTTATTTATTTTAACACTAGAAGTCTTGCTGAATATAATACGGGATTCAAACAACTTGAAAGGTATAGTGATAAGGCAGGAGGATTACAGAATAAGGGCATTCGCAGATGATCTGGTCGTTACCCTAACACAGCTGATAAAATCAATAATCCAGATGAAAGACATTATTCAAGATTATGGTACAGTATCAGGTTTTAGATTGAATCGGAAAAAAACTAAGATGATAGTTAAAAATATGACACAAGATCAACGACACAAACTTGAAAATAAGGCAGGTTTTGAGATTGTACCAAAGGTTAAATATCTAGGAGTTCAGGTTGCAGAATCAAACATGAAACTGTTTCAAAATAACTATGAGGTGTTGTGGCGAGAGGTGCAGAAAGATATGGAAACTTGGAAAAAACTGCAGCTGTCTTTACTTGGAAGAATAGCAGCAGTTAAGATGAATGTTTTGCCAAGATTTCTTTTTTTGTTTCAAATGATTCCGGTGCTTAAAAGTGATAAACAATTAAAAGTTTGGCAAACTGGAGTGAATAAGTTTGTCTGGAATGAGAAAAAACCGAGAGTGAAATTGAAAATCATGCAAGATGCCCCGGAAAGGGGAGGCCTTAAATTTCCAAACCTACAACTATACTATGACGCAGCAGCTTTGACTTTAACAAGTGATTGGTTTGGAGGGAAAAAGACTGGAATACTGAACGCAGAAAGTTTCGATTTGGAATTTGGATGGCATGCTTACTTATTTTACGATAATAAAGTGGATAAAGTATTTAGAAGCCATATATTCAGAGATTCTTTGATGAGAGTATGGAAGAAGCACTGACTCAAATGGGATTACAAAATACCGTTATGGCTGGATCTTGGTCATATCCTGTGGAATACAAATATAATGTCACTCGGGGGGGGTTTATACAAAGAGGTTCTTTTTACAGATGCGGGCAGATGGCAGCTGAAGACATTACAGACACTGTTGGCTGAAGGGATTAATTTAACTTGGTTACAATATAATCAATTGCAATTGAGATGGAAAGAGGACCAAAGAACTGGTATTATGTTGCATTAGGAAGAATTGGTTAGACATATAAAAGAGAAAGGTCCAATGCATATTAAAAGGCTTTATAATGTTTTGTTAGAAAGGGATTCAGAAACTGAATTAGTTAAAGATTGTATGATTAAGTGGGCACAAAATTTTGAAGAACCAGTGATGTTGGAAACATGGGAAAAAATTTGGGTTCAAAATGTTAAATTTACACAGTCGCAGAATTTGAGGGAAAATTTTTACAAAATGTTTTATAGATGGCATTTAGATCCTAAGAAATTGTCGTGTATGTACCCTAATGTTCAGCCAAAATGTTGGAGGTGTGATTGTTTAGATGCTACATATTATCATATTTGGTGGACTTGTAAGAAAGTTAAGGCTTTTTGGATAAAAATTTGGTGGGTCATGCAGAATATTTTAAAGAAAAAAATCCAATTTTCTCCACAATTGCTTTTATTGGGTATAGTTGAGGGTTTTACAGTGGATGAAACAAAGTTGATTTTGTATATGATTACAGCAGTGAGATTGTTGATAGGTAAATATTGGAAAAATGAAGCTCTGCCCACCGTAGAAGAATGGATTTTGAAGATGGCCAGCTTCGCGGAGATGGCGAAGATTTCAGCATACTTAAAAGATCGCTCACAAGAGACTTATGAATGTGGATGGAAAAAGTGGATAGATTATGTGCAGAACAAATACCAAACTAGGAAGTATCAAATAGCTTTTTATTGATAGTATTATATTATATTAAGATAGAAATAGTTGAACTATGTGAAGATGAAAAATGATATGGGGGTTGGGGGGGTTCAAGGTTTTTGTATAGGGGATAATGATATTCTATGGAAGTCTGGGGGGAGGGGAGGGTCAGGGGGGGTTTGGGAGGGTGGGTTGGGGAGTTTGGGGAGGGTTAGGGGGGTGAAAATGGGGTGAAAATGTAATTGTAAAACTTTTACAATAAAAAAAAAAAAGAGAATGTTCCAGTTACTTAGGTCTCCAGATGGGTTTCCTCTATTGCTTTAAAGCAATATTTCTAAAACTTGACAACTTTAAGATGTGTGAATTTAAGCTCCCAGAATTCCCCAGCAAGTCATGGAACTACAAAATTTATTGGCAGAGGATTTTTCCTAAATCCAATTATACTACAGGAATATATACTAGTTATTGCTAGTGACCCAATTCTATTTTATTTATTTTTTATTTTATTTAACTTATATGCCGCCCTAGCTCCAATGGACTCAGGGCAGCTCACAACAATAAAATCCACAATAACCACAGTACAAAGTTAAAATACCTAATTAAACCAGATAAAAGTTAAAAACCCATATAAAACCCCATCAGTTCAGGCCTGGGGATTCGGTAATCAAACTAACCCATTAGTTCATCTATTACAGTAACCTATATTTTATCATCTAGTGTCAACAAGTCAATGCATGCCTTTTCCCCTAAGGCCAAAGGAAGTGGACTCTGAAGTCCACTTATAAACTGGAATACAGTATGTGTGATAACTCTTTATACTGAATAATTGTTGCTTCATTGACAGAGTTCATGGGGAGTCAATACAATGTCCTTCTGACATGTTTCTTGGACTTCTCAACCCCTGTGTAACCTTCACACAGGTGTGCTAAAATTGTGGAATGTAACTGGCAAAATATGAAAACCACACCTTTATATTCTAAAAAATAAGACCAGAGGCCTAATGTGTCTAGGTATTGCGTTCTGATATGCATAGCCATGCATTACCTCATAAGCCTCCTTAAAACACCTTGAGAAAGTAATAGCCAATTTGTTGCCAGGTGGGATGACTTTTTTGATGCTTTGCTCTGTGCTATCCACATGTATTTCAAGATCACAACCCTCTTCAGTAGTTACAATTTGACTTGTGAGATATGCCTGAGATAAAGCATCTGTCATTGTGAAATCTTTGGTGGAGTGTTAATTAAAACTAATTTTCTTGTCAATATGGTGATCTGCTGTTTAATAATTTTCTGCTATAAATTTCTTCCAGATGGAAATGAAATTGTTTGCATCTAAACTGTGATCCAAGTGCCTCTGTTTTATGTCAGCAGACATTTGTTCCGTAAGAGTCAATGCATACGGTGAGTATATGAAAGGCTTGTCGTGTTCCTGGAATAAAATAGTATCAAACTACCATTGGATTTATATAAAATTGCAGAACAGGTACTATTCTTGGTATATTTTTCACATTATTATGCTTATTCTATTTGCCCAAATGAATATCATAGTCTAATTGAATAGAGTTGATTTCAGTGATTCTGATCCTAGCAAAGAACCAAAGAGACTTGGTAGAATCACCATAAAATGTATGCTGTTCCAAGAAAGCTCAGCTTTTGCAAATCCTTTATGGTATTGCATTAAGAGCTTCAATTGCAATCGGTAGGACAATCAATTTTTTCCTCCATAATACTTCAACCTCAATTTGTATATCATGATATTTTGTTATTTTCTCCTGCTGTTTTTCATCAATTCGACCGTCTCCAGGTATTGCCACATCAATGAGCCACATATTTTTTCCCTATAACAGCAATGTCTGATGTATTACACTCTCAGTTTGAATTTTGAAATCTCACACTTTGTTCTCATTTTGCAAAACTTTTTCAGGTGCATGGTCTCAAAGGTTTTTGCAAATGGTAAAAAAATAATAATAATCAAATTTTCCACATAAATTGCAGTGGACAATTCTTGCAGTCCTATTATGGTGTTTATACTGTGTTTGAGTGATTTCACCATAGCCATTAATGAGATTAGCTACAATGCTCTCCTTAATTTTACATAATACGTTCCATTTCAACTTTAATAGTATTGATTTGCAAAGCTTGTTCTTAGTCTGTCATGATTATTTGTTTAATTTCTTTATTAAGTATTCCAGATTTCATTTGCAGCCATGTCAGAATTTGATCTGTTTTTTCTTTCAGTGTCAAATGCAGTGGTGGGTTGCCCCCGGTTCGCACCGGTTCTATAGAACTGGTAGTAAAACCGGCGGGAGGCTCTGCCCACCGACCCTGATGTCATCAGAACAAAGAGTGTGCATGCGCGGCCCCGTTGCGAACCAGTAGTAAAGATAAGTAGAACCCATCCCTGATCATACGTTATATGATATAACTGATTTGTTTTCCAGAACTAGGTGATGGCTAATCTGGTATGGAAACTATTGTCTAATTTTCACCATTGTTAATGGGTTGTAGGATAGTATGGTGACTCAGCAGTTAAGACGTTGGACTTGTGGGCTGGAAAGCTGACAGCTCAAGTTTGAGACCCGAGTTCCACATGACAGGGTGAGCTCCCATCCTCACCCCAGCTCTTGCCCACTTAGCAGTTCGAAAATATGCAAATGCAAGTAGATAAATACATATCATTTCAGTGGGAAGGTAATAGTGTCCCATGTGCACCTTTGGCATATAGCCATGCTGGCCACATGACCATGGAAATATCTTCAGCTAGCACTGGCTCAATAGCCTTGAAATGGAGATGAACATCGCTCCCTATAATCGCCAATGGCTCGTGGAGTAAAATCTGTAGGGCCTCCTTTACCTTTTTCATTTAATCGGTTGTGCCATGCCTTAATCTTGATTCTCAGTTGAGCTCTTTCTGGCATGAGTGAACTTCCAGGAGTTAAGGTCTCACTGACATCACTGGATCATGCAAACCCACTACCAAAACAAGCTAGACTTTTCATAATATTAATATTACTGTTATTATTTTTATTACATGTATGATGTTCTAGTTCCATAGACCTTGAGTGGCTTACAGTAGTGATATACCAAGATAAAAGCCAAAATCAATTGTAAACAGAAAATCCAACATGCCATCATTGAGAGGTTGTATAATCTTACCTATCTCCAAATACCTTCTTGAATGTTTTGCTTTTACAAGAAAGGCCACTGATAACTGGAAGAAAGTGGTTCCTGTAAGAACTGTGGGAAGAAAGTCCTTCAACAAGATTCCATCTTACAACTCACTAGAAGTCTGCCTTGGAGTTTATTCTGACATTTTCCAAGCTGCTTTTTAAAAAAAACTTCAGATTATCTGTGAGGTTCTTGTTTCTTTTGATTGCCAACTCTGAGAGTACCAAAGAAGCAGTGTAGACCGGGAGGTCCAAGAAGTGGCTTTCCCTCAGCGACAAGACACTGAGCAAGCCCTCTCTCCCAGATTTTACTGGAGAGCCAGATTCAACTTGAAGAAGCTTTTACCAGGAATATCCATGTCCTTGAGTCCTGAGGTTCTTTAAAGGTAAGAACCAGTACACTGAATTGCATCCAGAAGCTAGTTGGCAGCTAATGTAGTTCCTGTGAGCTGGAACAAGAAGGAACATGCCATAACTCTCTGTAACTACTGGGGAATACTAATTTCCTCACATACAAGACATTTAGTATAAAACCAGAAACCTCTTCTACTGTATGTACCATTGTAGGCACTCAAATCATTGCATAATTTAGGTAGCTTAGTTAAATGATTTTTTTATATGCTGAACAACTGTAGACGTGTGTCAGAATTTCTCAGAAGTGCATTATATTCTATGAGCCTTAAGTCACACTAGTTTTTTATGGGAGAAAATTCATAAAAGCTCATCCTGGAACAAGAATAATTCACAAACCCATAGCACTTAAGAATAGGAACTGTGATGGTAATGGTGGAATCCTGCCACTAATCATTTTGTCAAAATTTTGGGGATAGCTTTTGGAAATATCCTTAATGTTATTTATTTCTCTCCTTAATGCAATAGCCATCAAAACCATGGTAACACCATGAGAAAGTCTAAATAGCATATCACCTCTGCTTAAATCTAGCCTTAATAAGAAAAGTTATGAGTAGTAATCCATAGAATAAATAATTTAAGGACCCAACTTCTGACATTATGACATCTTCTTTTTTTCTGCTTAGGATATTCTTTTGCTTTGTTGATTATTTCATTGTTGATATAATAGCTTTACTCTGGGATTTACAGAAAGCATAGTCATATGATAATCTTTCAGGTATTTAAAGACAATGATTACTGTATATCTCATCTCTTCTCCATGCTAAATATGTCCATTGTTTCTAGCCAATCCTTGCAGATTTTTTTCTTTCTAATCTTTCTGTCTTAACCCATCATTTTAATTATTTTCCCTTAGACCAGGAGTGTCAAACTCAAGGCCTGGAGCTTAGATCTGGCCCGTGGGCCTGCTCTGGAAACAGTGAAGGACCGGCCTACAGTGCCTCTGCATGCGGCCCTCCTGAGCTCTGTCTTTGCTGGCAGAGGTTTGCAGGAGGCCATCGCAGCTGAAAACGGAGCTCACAATGGCCACAGGCAGCACTCCAAAGCTCCTTTTTCACTGGCAGAGGGTTGCAAGATGCCCTCGCAGCCAAAAACGGAGCTCGGGAGTCTGTTTTCGCTGGCAGAGCACTCGGACCACCACAAGAGCACCCAGTACGAGTGATGTCGAGCTGGCCACGCCCACCCTGGCCCCCCAAGGTCAAACACAAGCCTGATTTGGCCCTCAATTAAATCGAGTTTGACATCCCTGCCTTAGACATTCTCCAATTTTTCTTCTTTCTAAAATGCAGTATCTGGAACAGTATATAATATTCTAGATCAGGGGTGGGTTCTAAAATATTTTACTACCGGTTCTGTGGGCTTGGCTTATTTTGTGGGCGTGGCTTGATGGTCATGTGACAATTATTTAGGATTTAGCAGGGGTACTGGTCTACCAGGCTTTTAACTGCTTGCAGAGCTGTACCGATCTACTCATTTATTTTTGCAGGCACCGGTCTACTCATGTATTTTTGCAGGCACTGATCTACTCATGTATTTTTGCAGGCACTGGTCTATCCATTTATTTTTGCAGGCACTGATCTACTCATGTACAGTATTTTTGCAGGCACTGGTCTACCTATTTATTTTTGCAGGCACCGGTCTACTCATTTGCTTTCTTTTAACATTGATCAGCTGTAGGGCGGCCCTTTGAAGCCCCGCGGCAAGAGTTTAAACAGTTTTTTTCCCTCTAGCCATCAACTGGGACTCAGGAGGCAGCAATAGATTGGGGGTGGGGCCAAATAAAAGGTAAGAATAACGTGGGGGTGGGGGGGCGGGAGGATGGGGGGACAGAACCGGTTCAGTGACGTCATATCGTCACCGCTACCAGCTCGGGAGAACCGGACTGAACCGGGAGGAACCCACCACTGCTCTAAATGTAAAATCTTTGATTTTTTTTTTCCCTATCCAAAAGTAGGACTTTGCATTGGTAACCATATAAATTACCTTGCTGGATTTTGCCCAGCGTTCCCGTTTGCCATAATCATCATAAATGTTGCTGCTATTTTCTAAAGCCTTTGCATATTTTTTGTCATCTGGAAAATGGATAATTCTATTTTCTAAAGCTCAAGTAACATGTTTATAAATATACTGAACGAGACGGGGCCTAGAACAAAGTCCTCCGGTACATTGCTCAACATCTCTTTGAAGCTTGACATAGAGTCATAGATGGACTCTTGTGGATACAATCATTCAATTAGTTCTGTATCCTTTACCATAGCCTAAATTACATTTTGCCCCCTTCTGTACTAGAATCTCACGAGAGACAGTGTTGAGTATTTGTTGAAATCATTTTGAATGGGTACAAATGAAGATACCAATGAAATGAATTTGTCACTATTCCCTGTAAGGCCATATTTTCTGTATGATCAGAAAACCAATAAAACAGTGAGAATAAATATACTGAATTCTATGGACTAGATGCTGCTACCAGTTAACAAAACATTAGCGCCACATCAGGAATCCGTTTCCAGCTGCTATTGATTTATTCAGCAACCTTACATCTGGGGAAAATACTTCCAAAATAGACCCAAATTATTTTGCCATGAAACATTGATGCGTACAATATCTCCAGGCTAGAATGTGCCAAGCCCCCTTCCTGTTTAATTGGTGCTACAAATTTTAATTCAATTTCAATACTTAACTGGTCTCTCGGTATCCATTATGACATTGTCACCTACCACGGAAGCAGTACTGATGATACGTTGTTTAAAACAGGCATTTTAAAAGCCCATGGGATTAGTTAGGTCAGAAATTATGCACTGTGCTTTATTACCATATTACTGGAATTACATGCAGTCTAAACATTGTGTTTTTCCTCATATATATAATCACATCACGTTAAAATTTGATTCCAGGAGACTTAGCTAATTAGTTTTCATCATCTTCACCTTATGTTTACATTGCCTCATTGCTGCTGCAAGTCCCATGTCAGCATCTTTTAAAAGAGTTTGTCATATGGAATTAACCCTCACTTTGCTAGTTGCTTTCAGAGAATTGTGTGTATTTGCTTCTGAGTCCAGTTTCTTTTCCCGACCTGTCATTCTCCAGGTGAGTTTGACCACGGCTTCCATAATTACATTAATCATATGGCTTTGGAATTATGGACATTATAATCAATGTATCTGGAGGTTATATGGCAGGGTAGATGATTTTTACTAAAGTCACATCCACCTATCCTAGACTACAAGGCAAGATTCGTTTAATAAAAAGCACTACCACATACATGTGGTATTCAGTTCATAATTCACCTCCAGCAACTTTTCTGGTATGCATATAGTGAGGCAGTGAAATAAAATAATTGATTTGGCATCTATTCCACTATCCCTTTCTTGTCCTCACATCCCTTCCCAATATGGAACATGATATCAATGATATCAAACTTAATATCATTGAGGGCCGCATCAGGGGGGTGTTTGACCGGGGGGGGGGGCAAGGTGGGTGAGACCAGGGTGGGCATGGCCAGCTTAACATCATTCCTGTCAGGGGGCACCTGTGGTGGCCAAGTGCTAAGGCAGGACTTCCCTCAGACCCTAACTCATTCTCATTATAATCTCCTCCCTCCCTCCCTCTCTCCATTTCTTTTCTTCTTTTTCCTTCCCTCTTCATACTCCTTTCTTCTTCCTTCCCCTTTCCTTATTTTTCCTTTTTTGGTTTCTTCCCATCTTTCCTTCTTTTTCATTGTCTTTTCCCTTTCTCCTTTCCTGTCCCTTCTTGCATGTTCAAATGCAAAAGGGGAAACATTTCTCCTTTTCTTTGTTTTTAGTTTGTTTTGCTAGCCCTCTGCCAGTGAAAATGGAGCTCGGGGGGGGGGCATGCACGCCCCCCAGACCCCATTTTCAGCCACAACTCCTGCAGTCCTTTGCCAGCGAAAACGGAGCTCGTGGAGGGGCATGCTCTGTTTTCACTGGCAGAGGCACTGCAGGCCAGTCCTTTGCTGTTTCCAGGGTGGCCCCGCGGGTCGGGCCTTGAGTTTGACACCACTGCTCTGTTGGTTCCCTTGATTCAACACAGAACCAGTTAAGAAACGAGGAGGTTAGAACATCACTGAACAACTGGCATATTACACTGTGCAGCAGAACAGATTTGAAAGACTGCATTTACAGGTGGTCCTTGACTTATGACTGGTTGCTTAGCAATCGTTCAAAGTTACAATGGACAGTCCAAAAGTTACTTACAACCTGGTTTCGAAATTCTAAAGGCCCACCCGTGGTCCCATGATTGCATTTTGGGCACTTGGCACCAGTCTGCAATTACGGCTGTTTGCAGCATCCTGTGGTCACATTTACATTTTTGCCAAAAACTGGTGTTTACTTCACTCCATGGCAAACAGTGCATTTGCTTAATATTGCAGTGTTTGCTTAACAATTCACTTCACATGATTTGCTTAACGAGTGCCACAAAAAAGGTTGTAAAATTGGGTCAGTCATGTAATGACCCACTTTAAGACTGTCACGACCTACAACCATAATGGGCAGGCTCCTGTACAGTCGTAAGTCTAGTACTACCTGTATGTTCCCCCCATGGTAAGAATGGAATGGAATGGAATGGAATGGAATGGAATGGAATGGAATAGAATAGAATAGAATAGAATAGAATAGAATAGAATAGAATAGAATAGAATAGAATAGAATCTTTATTGTCACTTTAAATGCACTCTAATCATCATACATTAAAATGAAATTTCATTGCATTCAGCTCTCACAAGATAAGCATTATACATATACCCCCTTGCACACACACACACATATGACATAGAGAAACATCACAGTCTAGTTCAAATGTATACATATACATGGCGTAAAAAAAGAATCCTGCAAGTTTACAAGACAGATGGCATAAGAAACAAAGCTGTTACAGAATCTAGTACATAATCCTGCTATAGCTACTTTAAAACCTCCCCAGAGGGGAGCAACAGAAACAGACGGTGAAGTGGGTGTGTGGGGTCTCTAACAATATTTTGCGCTCTAAGCACATAGCACTTATAAGCAGTATCTTGGATAACAGGAAGAGAGCTAGTGTAATATAGAGCAGTGTTTCTCAACCTTGGCAGCTTTAAGAAGTGTGGATTTCAATTGTCAGAATTTCCCAAGGTTGATTAAACATTGTTTATAGGGGTTAAGCTATTAAATTAAGGTTAGAGACCCCCAGTTATTAAAACTATCACGGGATGAGTGTGGGCCAATCACTTTCATTCTGGTATATTTTCCAGCTTGTTGTGGTAGGGATAAAATGAAGAGAGAGCCTTACTGAACCAACTTCAGTTCCCAGAGAAAGGGCTGTAACAAGTAACATGCAACTAAAACAAAGAATAATTCATTTATTGAGGAGGCATTAGAATGGGGCAAAATTCACTTAACAAATGTCTTGCTTAGCAACAAAAATTTGGGGCTCAATATGGTCGAGAACTACCTGTACCATTTGTATAAAACGGGTGAAACAGTTCAAGGTTTATTTTGTGCTTACCAGTGAAGCCCATCCGAACACACATCTGTATAAGAACTATTCTTAAAATCAAGCTGCTAATATGATAGCATTAAACACAAGAGGTCAAATATTGCTTCTTTCCAAATACTATTTGTTGAGAGGCTGTGAAAATAATCAGAATTACTGATCTAAAGTTTTAAAAAAATCCCAACTGTATTACATGTGTGTGTTATTTACAGTATATTTTCATTGTTGGTTAAATTGCTTGTCAGTTTTCTGACACAGTAATTAGATTATGGTAGATCAGCCTCACTGTGATGAGAAGCAAATGTTCAGACTCTGATTGCTTATTTAAGCAAATTAGTTTGGATTGGAAATAAAATGTTGGTGCTGGCTTACACTTTAAAATAACAGTGAGGAAACATGCAAGAAAAACTGTAGTCCTTGGAGTACTACAACAAATCCTCAATGGATTTAGGAAATCTTATTGCCAAATTAAGCTTCTCTGGTAATGAATAGCACATCCAAAATGGTTTAAAATCAGATCTTCTTAACAGATTTGGTGGGGTGGAACTAGCCCAGCGCCATACAATTATTTAGCCACGTCAAAATAAATGTATTCATATCGTGTTTCCCCAAAAATAAGACCCTGTCTTATATTTTTTTGAACCTTGAAATAAGTGCTTGGCCTTATTGCCATGTGTTCAAAAGCCCGATTGGGCTTATTATCAGGGGATGTCTTAATTTGGGGAAAATAGGGTATTTCTATGTACATGCATATATACATATATAATATGTATGAGCATGGGGTCCCCAGATGGCACCCAACAGAACAGTATTGCAGCCAATCCTTGAGTTAGAACGTGGCGATACTTCCCGAATCCAATTTTGGCTTGCTCTGGGCAGAGATAGCAATGCCAAGGCCCGTGAGTTTGAAAAGCCAACCAAGAGTGGCTAATAGCAAGGCCATTATCTCAAGGATGATAAACATGCTATGCCATGATGTCAAATATTGCCTCTCCTGCCAGAAACCATTACTTTTTTATAGTGCATAATGGAGACTCATGATGCACACTGCTTGATTTCACTGTTGCAATGGTATTGAAATATTTATTCCTTTCTAAAGGTTTATTCATGTAATGGAATGTGTGTGGATCAGTGGTGGGTTGCTCCTGGTTCGCACCGGTTCACAAGAACCTGTAGTAAAAATTTGTAGTAGTTCGGAGAACCTGTAATAACATTGGCTGGCCACACCCCCGAACCGGTCCCCGGCCCAGTTGCTGCTCTCTTACCCCGCCCACCTCATCAGAGACTTTTTTTTTTACTTTTAAAAGCATTTTTTCTATAACCTCTTCGGCTGAAAAAATGCTTTTAAAAGTAAAAAAAAAGCCTCTGATGATCGCGTGCTCAGCTGGGATTGTCAGAGGCTTTTAAAAGCATCTTTTCTACAACCTCTTCAGCCGAAGAGGTTGTAGGGAAAAAAATGCCTTTAAAAGCCTCTGGCGATCCCAGCTGAGTTGCCTGATCGTCAGAGGCTTCTAAAAGCATTTTTTTCTGCAACCTCTTAAGGTTGTAGAAAAAATGCTTTTAAAAGTTAAAAAAAAAAGTTGGCCCCGCCCACCCAGTCACATTACCCCACACCAAACCACGCTCACAAAATAAGCCACACCCACAAAACCGGTAGTAAAAAAATTTAGAACCCATCCCTGGTGTGGATGACCTTGGGGAATGAGAGGAAGAGATGCTGCCTAGGAAACTATCAGACAAGAGGGGCAGGAGCCCTTAATAGATTAACAGTCCAAGGAAGAAATTTAGGAAATATCTGCCATCATGGATTAAACAGTTAAAAGTGTCAGTGGGAAGTTTCTGCTTCCAGACTGGCAAGATTCTGTTAATGAAGCCTTACAATAAAGTGTCTGGTTTACCCGAGAGGACTAACAATTCCAAATTGTAGCAAACCACTCTGATTATTTTCAGATTGATATTTTTATATCGATGCCCAGTCAGTTTGAAAAACAATTGGAAATAAAAGAACAAGGGAAGATGGGGAGCAAATTCCTTTTGAAGAAGCAATGGTATTGGAAATACCCTGCACTAAACCATTAACCACAATTTACCAACCATGTTTACATATTCCCCCATTTACAAATACCTGTGTTGATTGAACTACAATGTGGTTCAATGGTTTTCTTGTTTAGTCCAGTGTATTGAACATCATGATGTAAGACTTGATGGAGAACATGGGACCCTCGTATAATGTAAACATTAGCAGACATAAACAAAGCCATATTTAAGGTGGACCACAGAAAACACTGGAAGCCATTACAACTGCAGATAAATTGCCCAAAACATAGTCCTGGCAGGGAAGGAAATAAGCTATAAACTGTGCAAGAATTAGAAACAAGCTCTCTGTTCAAACTTCTGCCTAGTACAATTCTTGAAGAAAGAAGTGAGAAAGAAGCAATAACTATAAAGGACAAGGCTGTTCTTATCTAAATCAACCACTCTGTATTTCTAACAAGGTATGCAGGAAAAGGTAATGAAATATTTGAAAACCAACGTGATAAATTGCTGGAACACCCTATGATCTCTGATCGATAAACTTCAAAGCTCTCTTCAGCTGTTGGTTTTATTGCATTTAACAACAGGAAAGTTTTCCTTCTGAACAGCTACCGCCTCCCACCATAATTACATTTACTAAATTATTTGATGGGGTCAATTGATTCTAATGCTACTATTATTACCCCAATAAAAAGCAAACAGTGTCTGTATTGGTACATATTAGTTAATGACTTTGTATGATCCAGCCTCACCAAATATGTTACCAATAACTATGTAATGAATCGAAAAAGCAGCTCTTTTTTTAGACTCACTGCTAAAAAAATGGACACTGTTTGAGTGTGCATGTGCATATTTATGCTTATAAGTATGTCTCTATATCAGGGGTGGGTTCTACTTACTTTTACTACCAGTTCACAACGGGGTCATGTGTGCTTGCTTCGCTTGCGCGCATGCATGCTCTTCTGCGCATGCGCAGAAGCATTTTGGTAACATTGGGGTCAGTGGGTGGGGTCTCCCGCCGTTTTACTACCAATTCTATAGAACCGGTGCGAACCGGGGACAACTCACCACTGCTCTATATGTATATATAGATACATTTGTCCTTGTTTACCAATTACTCTTCAGCGACTGTTCAAACTTACATTGGCAAGCAAAGTCAATGGGGAAGCCAGCAGGAAGGCAGAAGTCGCAGTCAACTGAGGTCCTCACTTAATGAACCTCACAGTCCTTACTTAACGAAAACAACTGTGACTGCCAGAACTGTGATAGCTAAGGGCACACTCACATGGTTTTCCATTTTACAACTGTGTCACACAACAGTTGTCCAAATTAGCATTTGGGGCAGAGGTGAGGACTACCTGTATGATTTATATAATTGCCCAATCTCATGGCTACAACTCAGCAACATGTAATGACTAAAACAAACCAGGAAAAGTAACAATCTACATAATAAATGTTTGAGGCCACAGATGTCAATATTATCACCCCAAATCAGTCCTCTGAAGGTCAATGGTTACTTTACTAAAGGTTATAGACCATAATATACCACACAGGTGCAGATTAATAAAATAGATTTTTTTTACATCCCAATCTAGGATTTAAAGAATAATAAACCCCAAATCATCCAACAACTTCTATGCCTAAAGGAAGAGTAGAACCTGGGTTTTTCCACTTCTGATTCAATACCTTAACTGTTGCACCTTACACCTTGCCATACCTACGTTTGCTACACAAACAAATATATACATACACAGACACATCTCTTTCCCTCTTTCTCTTTTTCACATCCTCCCTACAGTACACAAAATAGCACAATTGATGCTATGGGGTTGAAGAAACACTCTAATCGCTTAAGGGAAGCCTTTGCTTTTGAATGCAGATTAAAAAATGTGCACTCACCAATAAATAATATAAACAGAATGAGTTTCCTTCATTGCTTTGTAGAAATATTAACTACCGAATACCCTGATTCGTGTACAAGAGACCCAAACATCTGAAGGTCACTGGAGTGAATGCTGTTTTACATCAGTGTAAAAATCAATACAGCTAATGGTGAAAGGCAAATTAATATCAGGAGAGCCTCACTGTTTTTGGAATAATTGTGTTGAAATAATCAGCATTTGCTGCTAGAGAATAAGGAAGCAGAACATCTCCCTATGACCCCATATTCACCAGCTTATCCAAGTAAGCTAATTATCGCCAAATATTTCCTGCCCTATATTCCATTCAACCCAGTAAAGGATCAGTTTCCTTCGAAGCCCAGCAAAGCATATTCCACATCGTCTTATGCAAAGCAATGACCTTACTGATTCAAATGCAAAATTCACCGGGACAAAGTGTTCAGTAGAAAGATTTCATTTCCACTGAGGCAGAAAAGTATTTGCCGGTTTCTCATAATGGCTCTGCTATAAACAACCTGGATTCTAATCAGCATGAAGATAGAATGGCAATAAGGTTCTAGTTGAGGTGTTGTCATCTGAAACATTACCTCCCCCTCCACCACCATATACATCTATTTCAATAAAATCTCGACTACATTTCAGGAAGAAAGAGAAGGAAATAACTTTCTACTCATTTTAATGTCAAAAATGTGATGCGTTTAGCAGTGTCTACTTTACCTGAGAACTGCAGATGTGAAACCGAGGCGCAAAGGTTTTATCATTTATGTTATTTCCAGCAAAAATGAAAAGTGCTCAATTCTCTGAACTGGAACTGGTCCATCAATTTCTCCCACCTCCTACCCTTCCCTTGCTATCATTACTATGGCGTATCCCTTCTGGGATGCCTTTGATTCTTTCTGTCAAAAGTAATTTGTCCGCTTAATGGAAATATATAAAATTTGTATTAGTATTATAAGTTTAAATGAAAGGTCCTTGGGAACATTTTATAGATGACATTTCAAGAAAATGCCCAGTTGGAGTATTTTCAAATACCTTGGTTCACAGTGTTATTTAGCAAAAAAAAAAAAGATGTCTGTGGATGAGTGGAAGCCTTTTTAACATATTGTTCTTTGTTTTTAATATTTATTTAATGAGATAGCAAGAAGTCCAAGAAGTACGGCAGTAACAAAAGTTTGCAGTTTAAAAAAAAATATAGAGATAATGAGGTTTACAAACAAAATTAAGTGCTTTCAGCTTAGTGAAGACTCAACACGCCTATTTTTGCCTTATATCCTGTTGAAAACAAGGGGGAACATGCTGTGCTACTGAATTTTTTTGGTCAGGGCAATCAATTTTTCATACTCCAACAAATGTTCATTATTGCTATCTATCTATCAAAATATCTATCTATATACTCCTAAAACTCTGGTGTCTGTTTGATAGCTTGTAACCTTCATGTGGGAAAAAACGCTGCATCATAGGACAAAACAAAGGTATCCCAAATGAACTAACTTAAAAAACCCTGGAACGCAGTACTCCTGAGGGAATGAAATTTGGGGATTTCTTTTCTGCTTCAGCTGCTATTCAGTGCTGTGCCACGCTGCCCTACTCACGTGATACTCCTTTTCAATGTCCACTGACAGCTGCTCATAAGTCAGTGGGGAACTCAGAAGGAACTGATATGATTGCTGACATTCCATGTCACCTTCCCATTTGTGGGAAGCTTGCAGGGAGAAAGTCAGTGGAGAAATAGTGCACCCTTCACCAGTTCCTCTGCTCACATCATGCTGACCACACACACACACACACATTTCTTCACTCAGTCCTTCAGTCCTCCACCTGGCAGCAGCTACTTACTTGCCTGCTGGAAAGAGAAGAGGAAGGAAGGAAGGAAGTGATTTTCAATACTCTGTGCCAGTTTCTCACAAGGAAACTCAATGGGGAAGCCAACAGGAAGTCAGAAGTCACGCCTGCTCCTACTGTATTTTGCCCCAGCCATGGTTATACTATTTCTCTGTTTAAGTAAGGAAATATTTCTGAAATGTTGTCTAGTAATAACTAAAAATAATGTTACAATCCAATATATTCACTCAAAAATAAGAACGGTTTAAGTATGTCTTTCTAGTCTCTGATTTTAAGATTAAAAAGTATCTCCACTATTATAGAAGTATTGTTACAGAGACCTTGATTAGGTAGCCACCAAGTTAAGTATTTTCTTGGAGCAGTTTTAATAGTAAATAGTATTCAGTAATAGAATCAGTTGATACCATTTAAGTTCTACAAAACAATATAAATTGGCAGAAGCCCAGGCAGAAGTCTAGATAATAATCTAGTGGAAATAAAATGACCCATGAAAGGGGAAGGTTAATATTTGGATTAGTGGTGTCCATTTCCCTCCAAAAAGATTAATAAAAATTGTGGTGAATAAACCTTTCCTTCCCTCTACTGATAGCTTCTTTCCAACCATAGAAAACCTGTGGATCAGTATCAGCTGAACCTTCATTACAGGATTCCTTGTAATAAACAGACATTTCATATCAATATTTAAATCATATTTCTTCTGTATGCACAAATATTATGGTGGGTGGTGATGAGACTCCACAATACCAAACATCATATATAACCGTTTACAGAAAATGATGGACAACTGTATTCTTTTTTTTTTAATTGAAAAAGTTTTTCAAATACAAATTTTTCCCCCTTTCCCCCCCACCCTCCACCCTAACCCCCCCTCCCCCTCCCCTCCCCCTGTGGCTTCTCCAAAATAAAACCCAAATTAATAACAGATTATATAATACTTTACCATCCTTTTGTACCACCCCCCATATAGTAACCCTTTCTTTCTAACAATATTATTATATCCGCCTTATACTATACATTTCAAAAGCAACTTTCAGCTGTAAAACTATATAATAAATCCTAATTTAGCAATTTCAACTCATAATCTCTCCATTTCCTCCTCCCCCATACATATATCTCTTAATTCAAATCTTTTACGTATATTGATATAACATAACATCCCTTCTCCTAAACTAAACAATCAGTAAACTAACCTATCTCCACCCACTTTCCTACAGGTCTACATACATAATATTTTCAATATCTTTATTCTTCTGCCCATTCCACTAAAAAAAAATTTTTTTTTACATATATATATATAAAATCCTCAATTAACTTTAAGTTTGTAATCCATATGATATCTTCTGTAATGTCTCACAGCTGGATTGTTAATTCCATTACCCATGTTAGGGTAACATCACATCCTAATTCCAACAGTATGTTCGGTATCTTCAATTACCATCTGCCCCCATCAATAGTAAATATTTTCATATATATAAAAAACCACCCGAGTGACTTTATATTTATATTCCATATAGTGTCGTCTATAATGTCTTCCATCTAGATTATTAATTCCAACCACCGTGTTGGGGTAACAGCCAGATCTTCTGCATGCCCTAATCCCATAGTTCTCTTGCCTTATAGCTCAGCATAAACGTAATCCATTTGTCAAAGAATCCAAAATAGAAAATTCCAATCCACTCAATTTATGGCCATCTTCACATCCCAAGAGTACAGCACTACAGAGATCTGTCACTCTCCTCAGGATAATATAAACCAATACTTTGCCTCAACTAAATTTCTAAATATTCAATCGTCTCTTGAGTAACAGGCATTATACATTGTTGTTTGGTCTAAAAGTTTTTATTTTTGTAGGACCTGCTTCTTCTTTTCTTAACTTTTTGTGGCTTAGATCTCCATCCTGGTTTCCTTTCTATGAGTTGTATATCAACTGTTTGGTTTCCATGCTGGTCTGTAGCTTGATAAGTCATCACATTAGAATCCAAAGGCGCCTCTCTTGTATTTATAGGTAATCCAACTATAGCCTCCGAAGGAGAATCCAGAAGCGGCTCATCCACAAAAACCTCTGTAACTTGTTGTTTTCCCGTTACCTCCACCTCCATCTGCTTTGCCTGAATTTCAATCTCTTGTTGATTTTGCCTTTCTTTATTCTCCTTGTGTATTATACGTGGAGATGTTAAACCCATTTTAAAAACCTTATAGTAAAATTCTTCCGCTTTTTCAACAGTATTTAATTGATATCATTCTCCTTGCTATCTCGATATTATACCAAGTGGGACATCCCACCTGAATGGGATGTTTTGTTTCTTTAGTTCAGTCACCAAAAATCCAAAATCCTTTCTACCTTTTAACATCTTAGGCGGTAGTTCTTTAAATATCCAGATCTTCCTTCCATGCATTTCAAGAGTGGAGTTGAAAGACTTTTGCACAATATCATTTCTTATTTCTTTATCAGTAAAGTAAATCACCACATCTCTAGGCAACTGCCTTTGCTTTGCCACCCAAGAATTAACTCTGTAGGCCTTATCAATCTTGTAGGATACATCTTCAGGGCTAACCTTTAAAATCCCAGCCAGAACTTCAGCAGACATCTTTCTCAAATCTTGTCTTTTATCTTCCTGTATTCCCCTAATTCTAACCGCAAATTCCATGAATCTGAATTGCATTATTGTGGTTTCATTTTCAATCCTTTGTTTTATATTATCTACATTGTAAGTCTTATAGTCAGCTTCCTTTATTTTTTTAAACTCTACTTCTGAGCTTTTTTCTTGAATCCTTATTAAATCATTTTCAATTCTTTGTATTTTATTATCCAAATTATAAATCTTATCATCAACTTCCTTAGTGTCTATTTTTGAATTTATAATTTCATCCATCTTCAGAATTATTTCTATAAAACTTTTCATATGTTGCTTCAGAATATCATACTTTTGTTGAATCAACTCTTTAATTTCCTGTCTAAAATTTTCAAGATTCAGATTCACAGTCTTATCATGTCTTGCCATCTCCTCCAGTAAAAATTTCTTTAGGTCTATGAAGCCATTCTTCTGCATCTGCAAACTCTCAACTTGTTCATGCGATTTATAAATGGGAGAGCCACCCCCCCCCCATGGCTTGGTTATCTAGCTTTGTCAGTTTTAGCGCCATCCTGCCACACAAAAGATTTTTTTTCCTTTTTCCTTTTAAAGAAAAAGACTTCTCTCCAAACAATATCAATAACAAGTCTCTAAGAAGGAAGAATCATGAAATAAGAATTTTTTCTCTCACTTCTAACCAGCACTTTTGCTAGATACTTTGTAACTTTGTAACGTTATAAGCTATTCAAACGGAAGGACTTTCACTTTCAGCTTTTCTCAAGCCTCAGCCAGTCGCCATTTTAAACTCTCCTTTTTCCTCCTTTCACTCTTCTTTAACTTTAAAATCAGTCTTGGGGTTAGAATACTTGCAGTTTAGGATCCCTGATCCGAATTTCATCCTGCTTATTCAGATGATCTGTTAATTTCGTTGATTGGTCCGGTCCCAGCGCCTAGCTCTGCAAAAAGGCAGAGTTCTCCCGAAGCCCGGAGCAGCGGCGAGCGGAAATAGGGAGCCACAACCTGCTCGTCCCCAAGAGTAAAAAAAACAAACTCTGGGGACTTCGCAGAGGGCTCTACCTGCCCTCGCCTGCTCTGTCTCACATTTCCTTCAGGAAATGGAGTTTTTCGAGCCGCCTTTCAGATGTAAAGGCAGCTCTTTACAGGCAACGGGGCTGGCGGTCTCAGAGGACCGTCTGGTGGCGACGGAAGCCAGACCGGAAGCAACTGTATTCTTAACATGGTAATAAAGCTACTAACACTGTCAGAAAGATTGACAATGTTTAAAAGATATTTCTTCAACTGACACCAGGATTACAGTGTTAGGTTGCTTCACCCCAACCAGAAGACATAAAATGCTTTTCAATATCTTATTGTCAACCTGCTTTTAAACAGTATTAGCTGTTTACTAAGGCAAGAGAACAAAAGGATTGCCAACTATTTCTGGCACTGTCATCCAAGGTTATTTCCCTACTGCTGACACAAATTGTTTTTTGGTGAAGGTCGAAATATGTAATTTCATTTCTGGTTAATTGGCATATTTAAACATCTTAACAAAATTTAAGACTAAGATATTGGAGCAAATGTTCTGAAAAGCCCAGGTCATGTAACAAACAATAATAAGATTTGTTTGGATTTGTCTTAGTGTGCTGTGTAAACCCAGCCATTGTGGTTTATGAGCCATTATTTATGGCTTAGCATGTTATATGAACCTGACCAATAAGATATTCAAAAACCATGCATAAGCAAACCATAACTTTTTAGTATACCCTTGTTCCACAGCTCCTTTATTAGATTTCTTTGAAGATAGTCAGCATCCTAAAATATTTGCAAAACCTGAACTCAGCTGTTGAGAGTTCTACTACTACCACAAAAGATGGGATTTTTCACACCATCCCTGGCCAGGAATTAATGGGGTAAAATTGCTCATTAACCATGATAACTTTTTGCAGCAAATAGTCTGGAGGCATTTTAAAGACTAATAATTTTATTATTTCATAAGCACAAAACATATTTAGAAACATGTTAATCTTGAGAAAATGCATAGTTGACAATGGCGTGCTCTGTATTACTGGTTTCACTTCCTGTCTTACATAGTACACATAATATCCATATAATAAATTGCAAACTTCTAGTGAATGACCAGCCTGTTTTGGATTATTGGTGTATTGCTAGTAGCTAACATTCTTGCAAAATTTTACCCAGCATTGGTATTGTGTGTGATTTTAAGGACGTATACATAAAACAGGATGATTTTTTTAAATGGTTAATTGTGAAGAATTCTTATAATATTCTTTTGCTTTGAAAGTTAAAGTACTGATGTTGAGATCCCAGTTTAAAAAACAATATAAACACACTAAGCAATATTATTTGGCTGCTGGATACATTTGGAATGTTGGCAATATGCCATAGAGGATATAGGTAATTTAAAAAAAACAAAAAAATAAAAAAATAATCTGAGATGCTAACTTCTATCTATCTATAGTTGCATCTGGCATTACTTACAGATGGATGTGACTACCGGTACTGATTTTTATAAATAAGATTCTTTACTCCTAGTTATAGGTGTAAGCATAGTTATATGCTATGATTGACATTTTTCTATAAAGACAGTTGAATACAGAAATATTACTTTTGGTCCACCAAACAGCCCTCCAGAATTTCAAATCCACGATTCTATTGTTTGCTCAGAGATAACCATGTTAGGATGAGGAGGTTCTAGATGCAGCAACTCCAGCTGGTAGTGACCAAACCTTAATACCAAATCCAAGCATATTTGAGCAGTAGGTAGCAACATCCAGCACTTTATTTCAGTGGGAATAACATCCTTTGAAATCAGTTGATTTTTCTTTCATTCATTCGTGTCCAATTCTCAGAGACTGCCTGGACTAGTCCCTGGAGGGTTTTTTTGGCAAGGTGTTCTAGAAATAGTTTGCCCCTTGACTCCTTCTCAGAATTGAGAGTGAGTGGACTGGCCAAGATCACCCAGCTGGCTTCCTGTCTAAGGCAGAAGTAGAACTCACTGTCTCCTGTTTTCTAACCTGATGCCTTAACTACGACATCAAATTGGCTCTCCTAGTTGAATTTACTTCTGAATAAATAAGCAGTACAATAGCTTGAAATCACAAAAATCCTAGGGGAGGAAAAAAAAAACCCAGAAGCATTTATTTACATGTGCTGGGGAAAATTTCAGAGAGCCCCTAGCAAAGCAAACTTTGCAATATCAGCATATCACATATTTCCAGCAACAGACAGAAGATGGATCCTGAATTCACATTGTCAAGCCGGCCTACGTAGACAGGTGCCGCAGGAAAAACCCCATTGACAGCATCGACTTGCCGCATCGCATGCCGGGAACTGTAGTTCTCTTTCAGCATCGAACTTATAACATTGGAGACATTCGTGGACATTCTTTTTTTAATCTAACCTTATTTCTTCCCTTCTTTGGCAGAAGATGTTTCAAAGAATTAACAAAGGCCCGGCCACTTGTGAAATCTAAAACGCCATCCGCAAGGCCCGAAACAAACGAGGACGAATTTCTCCCCCTCCTTTCGCATACGCGCATGCGCGTCCATCATATGTATAACTATGCGACCGAGAGCCATGACCGACCTCCTGTTCTGTCGGCACGGGTTATTTCCGCGCATGCGTGATCCTTCGGAGGATGCTGAGCTGTCTCCTGTAAGAGACCTTACACGGCGGCTTTCCCCTTATTTGAAACTCCAGCGGCGGCTTCCTCCGTCCCTTTTCGCTTTTGTTGAAGGAGCGCCTCGAAAACAAGGCGGCAGCGGTCTGAACAGAGGAGGGCCTAAGTGACAGGTTAGCCTCGGGCAGGATGAGCCAATGCCGGTTGACTAAAATCAGTGCCTCGCGGGCCCAGGGCGGCCTCTAGCTGTCCCGCATCGCCCAAGTGGCCCCGGATGGGCGGGGCCCTAGAGGATGAGGAGGGCGCGAGCCACGGCCGTTGGGGTGGGCGGGAGAGGAGGAATGAGGCGGGCGGGGGAGGAGGAGGAGGGAGGGGGCGGCCGCTTTTATGGGCAACGCCCGGCAGCTGACCCTCTGTTTATTTCGGCCGGGTGTCTTTGGGGGCGATTCCTCCGGTCGTCCCCGTGAGTTTTTTCCGAAGAGGCTGCTGGGTGAGGCCTCCTATCTCGCCTCTTTCTGAGAACTCTGTCCTCGGCTTCTCTCTCTCTCACACACACACACATAGATACACACACGGCGGAAACACTCCCTAGTTCCTATTTCCGGAACGGTTTTTCTGAGGGAAATACAGGTAGTCCTCTATTTACAACAGTTCGTTTGCGGACCGTTCAAAGTTATTACAACGGCACTGGGGAGAAAAAAGGTGACTTATGACCGTTTTTTCACAGTGACAACCTTTGCACTATCTTAAAGGTGCTTTTTCAGGAAGCAACTGGACTTCCTTGGTTTTTTTCTTTGAAGATGTTTCACTTCTCATCCAAGAAACGTCTTCAAAGGAAAAAAACAAAGAAATCCCAGTTGCCTCCTGAAAAAGCACCTTTGGGACAAACATGACCTGGATGACTCTACAGACTTTTGACTTATGCAATATAAATGTAGGTATATGCATAATTTTTTTTATTTATTTATTTTGTCATGTTTCTGTAGTGTATATCGGAGGGCGGTGACCCTTTGAGAGCTGTATGCAACGAAATTTCATTTTTAATGTATGTCAATTGGTGTATATTCAAAGTGACAAAATTAGTCTAAGTTTTGCATTTGTAGCATCCCTATGATCACGTGATCAAAATTCAGATGCTTGGCAATTAGTTCATATTTAGGACATTTGCATTACCCCAAGGTCATGTGATCACTTTTTGTGACCTGACAAGCAAAGCCAATGGGGAAGCCTGATTCACTTAACAACCAAGTTACTAACTAATCAACTGCAGTGATTCACTTAACCATTGAGACAAGAAAAGTCTTAAAACGGGGCAAAACTCACTGAACAAATGTCTCACTTAGCAACATAAATTTCAGGCTCAGTTGTGGTCGTAATTAAGGACAACCAAGCATCTTGAGCGCTTAAAAGAGCAACACATTTATGTCTCTGCCCTAAAAAAATTGCATTTGAAAGAAAACTTATGTCAACACTTTAGGCAAGGAGCAAAAGAACCCCATCTGAGCTCCCAGTAAACATGAACTGGGAACCAGATAGATCCAGATGCCAAATGTATTCCATAATTCACAGCCACAATATGATCGGACGCTGATTTAACAAAACGTCATTAGTAATGTATTATTAGGGTCTGAATGTTTTACCTGCTACAGAATGAAAGTGTTGCCTACCCAGTTAGCTGTCTTTGTTACTACTAGTCCCTACTATCCTGCCTCTGTTGGCTTTGTCTCAAGGCCTATGGTGACTTGCTGTCCTCTGAGAATCTGGACAAAGACTAGAGGACTTTAAACACCTTGAGGCTATCCTTCAACAGTGTTGGAATAAAGGGGGGAAACTCAGCTTTACAAACAGTACTGCCAAGATGAACTAAATCTGTCTAGGTAAATATATATAATAACTGTAAGGTGGCCAGTGGGATATTGCAGAAAAATATGCATGCTTGAGCTGGTGCTGTGGAAAGATGAAAGGAAGGAAAAGACAAATCTATATAATTTGCGTTTTGCATTGATTGAATCAGTTTGTTCAAATATATATAGTCCTGGTATTTCTTAATTATCCTGATATTAAAAAAGCGATATTTTTCCCTGTTTTCTTTATTATATATATGTTTATATATAAAATTTTTGTCATCATAAGTGCATTTAAAAATCTGGAGAAGCACAAAACATGAAGGAAACTTGTCCGTTTTGACTTCCTAGAAGGATAATTTATTAAGTCAATTTGCTTAAAAATGTTGACCCAAAGAAGTTTTCTAATATCTTTGCCTAATAGTAAGGGCTTCTTTGCAACATGTATTAAAGGAAAAGGATAAGTTTATGGCAAAGAGTGATTCAACTGAATTTATATATATAAAAGTCAAAAATATTTGCTGGCCTTTCAGAAACATTATTATAAATAACTCTTTAAATGAAAGTGGAATGTTCCCTATTCATATGCCATTAATTTTGTCATCCAGCTTCTCTGTTTCTAATTTTTATGTTAGCTTCTCTGCATTTTTATTAAATTCATCTAGAGATTAATATGTTTACAGTTTACAGTTTGGTGCCAAAAGTTTGTTCCAAATTTCAGGTGGTAGTCCTTCATACATTATTGCTATGGAACCATATTTTGTAGTAAGCATCTTTTATTTTAACTAATAGATATACCAGTACATTTAGAAAAATACTTAATTTTATATTTGATTCATGTTATTGACAGGATTCTAACTATGTCTGATAAAAGTGAACTGAAGGCAGAGTTAGAACGTAAGAAACAACGCTTGGCTCAAATAAGGGAGGAGAAAAAAAGAAAAGAAGAAGAAAGAAAGAAAAAGGAAGTAAGAATTCTTTTTTTCAAATTACACCTATCAGATAATTTGCTTACATGCTAAAACTTCCTAGTAATTTTTGTTAATAATAGTATGCGTCAAATTTTGAATGCAGTTAGCAATATCATATACAGTAAATAACATTAGTAATTTCATAGAATCATTTTTCTCCCCAGACTTTACATAGCTCAATATATGTATTGTTTTATCTGTATCACTACATTACTACTAGTAATTAAAATATTTCTGATTAAATATAACTAAGGCGTCATGCTCAAAAAGCCTTCTTATCTTACAATAGCTTCAGTTAGTGACACTTTCAAACTGACATCATCATGCATCTTAGTGGTATACTTCCTGACCAGCAGTATTCTTCTGAGATAAGCCACTCTGACTGCTGTATTGAGTAATTTTTAAGGATCCTAGAGATACATGAGTGTCTTTATTTTTTCATTCAACTCTTTTTTTGATTTTTGCATTTTAACAAGTGTTAGAACTTCTTGGAAATTAACAGATTGTTTGAAAAAGTATGTTAAGAATTATTATTGATATTAAATTCCTGTGAAAACTCTTTCTAAATTGAGGAATGGGATAATAAAATTTGCTATGTCAGAGCAAAAGAAAATAAATATTTCTAGAATGTGAACAAATTAATTTGTTACTAAGTCTTGTTCCATAGTAAAATTATCTTCTTTTTTTTTTTTTCAAAATTATTCTAAAAAATCATGAGAACTTGCTAGGAACAATTTTTTTTACTTATAATCAGTAACCTATATAAAGGCCATATGAAGGAGTTTTTGAATAACTGTATATCTGATGATATGATATGATATGATATATTTTTGTTTGGCCATTTATGTTACAAGTACAAATACTAATTTACAGTATAAGTAAATTATTGATTGCAGGTTTACCTGAGTCCTTATTACTGCTATAGGAACCTGGAAGCTGAGTCCTATTTTTCTGCATTGATCTTTAGGAATAAAGTGTTGAAAATGTTTGTCTTGGCTTATAATTGTAGGGTATCGTTTCATCCCTTCTTACCTCACTTACCTCACTATGGCTAGTGGGATGTACAGTGTTTCAGATTCAGTAGATATTTTGGATATTTTGGAACACGTACCTCTGTCATTAAAGCAGTCATAACTTATTTCCATTCTATGGAATATCTGAATTTTAATGAGTCACATTAAAGTGGCTTCTTCTTCGCAGATGCTGCATTTGCACAGCCTGAATTATGTTCTACTTTTCAAAAAATGGCTAGAACTTATATAGTCCTTTCTCCCTCTTTTTTCTCTATTTTCATTTTTAAGATACTTTCTATTATCGATTTTAACAATACTAAATATAAAAATAGAAAAGAAATACCAAGTATAAAAGAAAAGAATCTATCTCTTCCTCCAAGTAGAGTTGTTGCTATAAAATTTCTTATCCAGACAGCCAGGTAAGACTTTCAGTAAAATATTATGTATTTATTATCACCAAATATTTTTGTTTTAAAAAAATCTTATATAGTAAAGATGTGAAATGACACATTCATTTTAATAAAATACATAGACTGATCAGAAGAAAGATGCCCTTCCTGCACAAGATGAGTCTGACCTTGAAAAAAAGAGACGGGAAGCAGAAGCTTTGCTTCAGAGCATGGGTTTAACACCTGATACTCCCATGGGTAAGAAGTATACAGAACAAAATGTCATGTAAATGTCCTTCATGCAATTAAACCTTAGCATGAAACTTGAATTACTCACTCATGCATGTACCTGATATGTGTTCATTATCACTACAATTAACTTAGGAAACTTCTTAGAACACATTGTTCTGTCTGATTTAGAATTATTTTATTAGAATAATATTACTGATTTCTAATTCTTCCATCTCTTTATATTTCATCAACTAAAACTAACTAAGACTATTCCATTAACATATATAATCAAGGCAGCAAAAGGATTGGCAGTCTAGACCTTCCAGATGTTTTTGACTACATCCGGATTGTTTAAGATTGCTACTCCTAATTTAAATGTTGCCAAATAAATATTTTCATTCTTCTTTTTCTAAGCAATTGATTGAATGAAGAATGAGCCCGTCAGTTCATAGAGTAGAAATATGATCTAACAAAAACTTTTACTAGAATTTGGGAGGAAGCTGGTTTTAGCTAAGTGCACTTCAGCGTTGAGAGAAACTTTTGAAGAGATTGTACCAGAAATAAGAGTTAATTTATATCCCTTCTATCATTTTCTCCAGTGGAAACATCCCATAACTCCAATTCTACTGATAGGACCCCTCTCGTGAAACCGACATTTCTATTTGAAGTTTTTTTTAAAATTTATTTTAAAACACTTATAAGCCTAATACTCTTTTAAGTAAAATAGTTAACTATTGAAGATAGTTACTGCCTATTAGCACAAAGAGTTAGAACTATGCCACAAGAGGGCATTGCAACATTGCAGGAAACTACCTTATTCATTCATTCAATCAATTTCCATAGCCACCAATCTCAGACAAGTGACTACTACTTGTTTTTGTTCAAGTTGTTTGAATGGGCCAATTTCTTAATGAATAAAGTAGTTTATTTTGGGTGCAAAAATTATTTATTTCTTTTAATATAAGTCTTAAAAATGAAGGATATATTTTGGAAACAGCTACCTAGAATGATAGACCTACTTTAAAAAACAAAATATAAAATACTATATTTTTTAGCATTAGAAGCATTTAGGAAGTTTTGTAAGCTTGGTTTCAAAAATACACATTTTATTTGTTTTTAAAATTATTTGTTCTCTGAAAAAATAGTCAAAGGTAAATAGGTGCAATTTCACATGTTATTTGGCTGTTACATTTTTAAATTTTAGATTAGAAACTTGGGGTATTTCACTGCAAAAGGTAACATTTCTGGTCCATATGAAATAATTATAAATGTCCCTTTCTAGTTCCCCTTGTTCATGCATACATATAATATGTTATCTACCCCTGGAATTTCTGAACGCTGGGGCTTATTTTCAAATGTGTTAAGGTATTCTAATTGAAAGGAAGATCTCAGCCTTCATTAGAGCACCAGAAATTTCTGTGCTTGATTTTTTGGGGTCATAATTAACTGCATTATTTTCTGCATCTTTATTTGGAAGTAAACATTGCTTTGTTTGGTAGTCTTTATTGCTTAGTAAGTTCTGCGAGGGCAAATATTTTTGACCCCTTATATGAAATATTGTCATTACTTTCAGTATTATTTTAGTTATGTAGTTCATGTGCACCATTAAGAGCACCATTAACCACATATGGTTCCCATCTGTTCATGAGGGTTCTCATTATCTTTAGTACCAGGAAATGGAAAATATTGAAGTAAATAACTACAGTTCTGCCTATAGAGGCCTAGAACCATAATGCTATAGTAGGCAGTTTCAAAACAAAATGGGATGTTTAAAATTTAAAAGTTTAGTTTTTAGATCCTGCATTAATTTAATTTTAGCTTTTAGATCCTGCATTAATTTAAATTAATCTGTGAACTGTTTAATTTAATAAACAATAGTTAGTCAATTTTATTAATTAAGCCTTAAGTGCTAATTCAGCAAGATCTTTCATTTTGCTTTGTTAATGCAAATTTTCAATGTGTTTTGAAATTCTAAAAGCAAAACTATTATGGAAATAAAATAATGCTATTTCCACTGGTTGCATTTTTTTAGTATTTTTTATGCTTAAGTAAGGACTCCCTGCAAATGTGAAATTTCCATTCAGAGTGCGATGAACAATAGAAAAGCTTTTGAAACTGAAAAAAAAATCACATTAAGTATTTTAAGCATTTCAATCTAAAAATATTTTATTCCTACTAATGTAAAATAGCCAGTAGATGGCAGCAGTGACTAGTTAAAATATTTAGAGTTATAAGACCTCTAACTTGACAATGATAGAGTATTGTACAGATTAAAATATATATAATATAAAAAAACAAAAAATAAACAGTATATGTAAGAGGAAAACAAACATGCCCTAATCAGAATAGATACTGCACACCAAATAGACATACTTCAACCTATATCAAAGCTTGGAGAAAAATACAGGTGTTCAGAAATCATTTAAAGGCTTGCAGAGGCAGGACTCAGGACCAGCCAAACTTCTATTCCAAAGAACAGGAGTCATAACAGAGAAGGTCCATTTCCTAGGTTCCATCAGATAATTAATGCAGTTCATGTGACAGAGGAAGTATACGGGCAAATAAGCATGTAGCCATAATTGCTTGTATTACTTACTGTATTCTGGATCAGTTGCAACTTCTGAATTGTCTTCAAAGGCAGATCAAGTAGAGTAAATTGCAATAATTCACATATGAGATGACCAAGACATATGTTCCCGTGAGAAGGGATCCTTTATTCAAGAAAGGTTGCAAATTTGAGTTGAATTTGAGTGAAAGCTGTCCTTCACTCTTCTTTAAGCAGGATGTCTTAAGTCCAGGAGGATGCCCAATTGTGTGTCAGTTCTGTATTGGAAAATGCCACTAATTTAGAACCAAAGATAGAAAATTTCGTGCTCTGGAAATAATATGTACCCATAGCCTCTCAGGCTTATCAGGGTTGAATAGCCTGCCTACCCTACCCTCATCCCTACTCCAGTTTTAAACAAGAACTCTTGACTTTAAGTCAATTGTCTCTTTTTAAAGTAATAAATAACTAATTGAATTTGTATCTAACACTGGTTGGGAGGGTTGGTTTTTTCAAATTAACATTTAAGGTACAGTAGTGAAAGAAATGTATGCAAATTTTGCTAAGATTTTATCAATTTCATCAGTTCTGTAGTAAGTTTAAGCTGTATAAATATATTTCACTCTCCATCAGTGCTTATATTTTAATTATCTGAGAATATTGAGCAATGCTGCATAGTGCAACACTGGAACAGGAATTGGCTCTTTCCCATTTTCCTTTATTGAAGCATACTGTGGGTATGACTTCATAAAAGGACACTGTAGATCAAAACCAATATATTTAACCATAATAATGGTGAAAATATATTTAGTGTAGGAATGATTTTATGTGAAAAATTCTGTTTTCTCTAAAATCAAAACAGTAAAGAACATGCAATCCTAATCTCTTCAGTAATTAAAAAAATACTTTAAAAAAAATTTAAGGTTAACCACTGCCACTTAACATTTCAAAAATTTTTAAAATAAAAATTAAATGTGAGAACTAAAAAATAGAGAATGTACTGAAAATAAATTATTTTCAATACATAATAGCATATTTTACAAGTCCATATCTGCAAAAGGCCCTAGGTTTCAGCATCAACCTCTTCTAAAACTAGTTGCAGAGAGGTAATTTTCATGGAACCTGCAAGCTACCCAGAATTACCTTGTAGGGGAGATGGAGGCATAAATAATTAATAAAATAAAAATAAAAATAAATAAATAACCTTGTCTGCTATTCTGTTGTTCTTCTGTAGCAGTTTTTCAAAATAATGTTTGGAAAGGATAATCATCTTGTTCTTTCTCTCCTGATTCTAATAAAACCTTTCCTCAAAACTTATGGGAATTCTATGCAATACATTGCATTTTTAATTACTTAATTTCTAAGAAAAGGTTGTTGCCATTATACAGTATTAATAATCTATATTTTCCCTTGCATTTTAAGTAAATTACATCTTTTAATATTATCCCAAAATGCATTTAAATGGCAAATATTGCATGAATGTCCAGCATGATATGTTAACATTGTCTTTTCCCCTTTTTTTCTATTGTTCATTTTCATCCATTTTATTTATTTTTGTTTTCTTTTGTTTACCATCACTTTTTTAATGCTTCCATGTTAAATTAATTTGGAAACATCCTAAGCTGTGCAACCTCTACGACTAGTAACAGCGGATACCTGTCTGTTTCACTATTTAGTCCCTCCTCCTATGTCTCCATCTTCGAAATCTGTGAGCACACCAAGTGAGGCCGGAAGCCAAGATTCTGGTGATGGTGCTGTTGGTTCAAGGTATGTTTTCTCAGAATGATTGATATTATGAAGTATAAAATATTTTGTTAGGGTATTTTTAAATAATATAATACATGTATCAAAAGATATAGCCCGTTCTTCTTGGCATGTCACAAGACATATCCCAATGGCTTTCTCCTCCCTCTATCCAGCAGAATTTGATAGCTGCCTGAAAGTGGAGGCCAGTGCCTTTCAGTTTTTCAAGACAGCTTCTTTTCCATTAAGCACTCTTGCCAAAATGTGTCTTGAACTGTACTAAATTCTCAGCTAAAACTTTGGAAAACTAAATAAGAAAATGAAAGTATTTAAGTTGAAATAATGACTAATATATGTATCTATGTATGTATGCATGTATGTATGTATGTATGTATGTATTAAGGAAAGAGAGTCTGTATAATATGTAATTTTCTAAAGGTTCCTAATGTTTCTAATTCCTCTACTGTTATTTTCTTAATGTTGCATTTTGGAGTGGTGCTCATTTGAATAAAGCACAACTTGAACAATTTAATTAAATCATTCATTTAAATTCTTTCATTTCTACAGGCAAAATAAGTAATCACATATTTATTATCAAGTATTCTTTTTTAATGCTGCAGTATGTCAAAATACTCTAGTGCTTGGTTTTACTTCATGAAAAAGCTAGTATGTCTGATAATTGACAAAATTGTTATTGGCATGGGGTGAGATGGGAAAAGAGATAGAAGCCTTGGTGGCTTACTAAATAGATTTGAAAATAACACTATGTCTTCTTCTGTGGCCTTCGCTGCTTTGTATTTATTGATTGTGATGGTATCTAATGGGTGTTCTGCTCATCATTCCTTGTCTTTTTGAGATGTGCCATCAGATTTCTCATTTTAATGTCCCAAGTTTCTACATTTCTACCACTGTATTAGTGTTTCTTTCTTTTAAATAGCTGTCTTAGAGGTTTAAAAGATCCGTTAAGGCAAATCTTGCAAGAAATAAAAAGGGAGAGAAAGGCCTGCTTCCATTAGTGTAAGTAGCTATGTTCCATAGTCTACAGGTTGAAACAAAATGATTACTACTTGATTTTTTAAAACCTTTGGTTTATTGAGAAACATAATAATCTCTAGATTTATTTAACCACAGCCAGTTTAACATAATCATGTGGTCAGGTTAATAATGTAGACTAGGAGTTAATTATGCCTTTAAGCTATAAGTTTCACTTGTACCTATACTTGTATGAGTAGAAGACAGGGTATGCTGCAGGCAGATCCTATGGAGTGTGAGTGGGTGCTACAGGAAGTTGTTGCAGGAGGCACTATGGAGGGAAGGTAAAAAAGCAGCAGGAACAATGTGTGACCTCCTCCTGACTTCTGCCTTGACTTTGCTTGTGGGTAAGTCAAGGAACATTGCAAATCAGATCACATGACCACAGTTTGCTGTAATGTTGTAATACGAACCTGGGCACCAAGTGCTTAGATTGGGAATATTTGACTTTGAGGATATTGTGACAGTTAGAACTCTGAGGACTGATCGTAACTTCCAGTCATTCAACACCATTGTAACTTTGAATGGTTGCTCAACTAATAGTTGTAATCTGAGAACCTGCAGCCTGGTTTCTTTGTATTAATTGGTGTTATTACTTACCTCAGAGTTCTCTGTCACAGGATAATGTCAACAGGACGTGTTTATTATAGGTTACTTCTGATAAACAGTATACCCTATAGATTCAAATGTTATAGCAAGTACTGTTCTGAAGATAGTATCTATTCTTAGTATTTTGGTATAAATTGGAAAAAATAGCTTATAGATTTTTTAAAACTACTATTATTTATATTTGCTTAGAAATGTTAAATAGTGCCCAAGAAATTGTTTGCTGAATTTTATAGGTATAGTTGTAACAATCTTATTAAATTTAGTCTATATCAGTGATGGCTAACTTTTTTGCCATTGCATGCCAGCAAGGAGGGGCGGGGGATCACGTGCACGCATGCCGACACCCATAATTCTATGCGCCCCGTCCCCGCACATGTGCGTGAGACTCCCCCCGCTCCTGGCACATGATGGCCCAGTAGGCCCATTTTTCTCTCTCACTTGGCTGCAGAACCTCTCTAGGAGTCTCGGGAGGGTGAAAACGGTCTCCCCCCCCACCCTCGGAGGCCCGAAACAGCCCATTTGCCAACTTCTGGTGGGACCAGAAATTGGCAAACAGGCGGTTTTCGCCTTCCCCAGACTCCTAGAGAGTCTCTGGAGGCTAGGGACAGCAAAAAATGGGTCTTCCGGTCCCACCGGAAGTTGGCAAATGGGCCATTTCTAGCCTCTGGAGGGCCTCGGGGGGAGGCCATTTTCGCCCTCCCCAGACTCCTAGAAAGGCTCTGGAGCCAGGTGAGAGAGAAAAACGGGCTTCCCCCCCGCCCCCCCCGAGGCCCTCCGGAGGCAGGAAACAGCCTGTTTCTCTACTTCTGGTGGGCCCAGAAGGCGGAGCTGATTTTGTATGCCCATTGATATGGCTACACACTCCACCTGTGGCATGTGTGCCATAGGTTCGCCATCACGGGTCTATATTGTCTAGAAAATCCACTATATTCAGGCATCTGGAAGCTAGTTAAGTGTATAACATATGGATGAATTGATTAAAAGCACTTGAACAAAAAAAAAAGCAAGATCAGCTTTTAAAAGAATCTTGTGGATTATTTAAGATTACCATAGTGTTAAATGTATACAACAAATAAAATATCTATAGGGCCCAGCATAATCTTATAGGCGTTCGTAAAGACACTTCTTTTAAAGTCTTCTTAAAAGTATTTAAGTAACAAAACTAAAAAACATAAAACTAAAAAAATCATACATTTTATTTTGACAAAAAAAATTAAGGCAAAATACATAATTTGAAAAGAATATTATTAAATATAAAGATAACAAAAACATATTTAACAATTATTTTATCAATAACAAGAAATCAGGAAGGTGGCAGAAGCATTAAACACCAGTATTAGTAATAAAAGATTATAAAGAAATGGCCTATACAGCTGCAAAATTATAAAAATGAATTATTCATCTTATCTTTTATTGCATGTTATTAGGAAAATCTCCGAATACACATTCACATATGAATTTTAAATTGCCCTTGGGAAGTTTTCAGCTGACTCAAAGCTTTCTTGTCACTGATATGGTTGATTTGATAAATCTGAGTGATCTTTGTATGATTGGTGCCAACATCTGCATGACTTGGCATGATTGCTGCCAACAGTATTTAAAATATGCCCTAGATAGATAGAATTTATTATGGTGACAGACCAAACTTCAAAACAAAATGTTAGAAACAATGCAGGGTAAGAATATTACATAAGTAATGCTGTATTCAGCAAAACATGTGAACATTAACTTTCCTCCTGATTTTAAAACTGCAGTGATGAGTGGAATCATCTAGGTAGTTGTATGGAAAACAGTTCTATGGTTGGGCAATATCCTAGTGTAGGTTTCCATTCTGCCCAACAGTTACTGGGAAACTACATGCTAAAGTTGACCTCAAAACCTTAGACATGTAGATCAATTTGGCAAGACTTCCCCCAAACCACCATGGCACCCTTTCAGTCTTTACCAGGAATTCCCACTGCTTTTTGTTTAATGACCCGCACATTTTAGGGTTACAACAGTAAGCTGGATTGCCTAGATTGCTGTCACTAAATGATGCAGTTGGATGATGTCACACTTTACGATCAAATCGTTTAGCAATTGCATCCCAATCCCAATTGCCATCATAATTCAAGAACCACCTGTTCATTTTTGGAGTGGCTAGCCAGAAATTACACATAACTGATTCCTTGCCATCCTTCAAAAAGATTTGCTTTGTGATTTTCATTGCAACTAGGAAGTAGAATGCAATTTATAGAATACTTGGAACTAATCTTACTTGCTTACCAGCCTTTCTTTGTCCTATAGCGGTAAGCATATTGCAACCATTTCATCCACAATATTTTATCCAGTAGAGATATTCAAGCCTGAGAAGCCAGCTTTTTAATAGAGTCCCACTAAAATATGTAGCCTGCTATGATTTTTTTGCTAATTATACATTTATATAACAATTCTCTTTTAATAAATTTATAATTCACCAGTTTCAAAAATAATAATCCCGTCTTGCTGATATAATTTCTATGAACTTATTTTATTAAGCTCATTTAGCTACTGATAAATTTACAGTGATTTCACTTTATGGTGCTGCTTGGGCTGTCAGGCTATAATATGTCATTTTTTCCTTCTCTTTGTGTTTTCCACAAGTGCAGGGTCTGCTTTTTTTGGATCAACCAAATGTTAATCAATTCGTTGCAATTGGAATTGATCAAGTGGCTTGTTGCCCAAGCCTGACAGCATGAGCTAAGAGAAAATAACCCACCCCAAATCGCCCAGCTGTCTTTCATATTTAAGGCAGGACTAGAACTCACAATCTCCTGATTTCTAGTCTGATGCCTTAACCATTAGACCATACTAACTCTCTTGCTATAATTCTCAATTCATATTCATTTAAATTCGTAAGGGAGTTAGGAATATTTACAGAACAAGTCAGCATAGTGTTTGACCTCTTAATGTCCCCAGAAAGCATAGTAATGTAATCTCTTATGAAGAAAGCGCAAATAATTCTAAACCCGCTGAAAGTTTTAAGATCAAAGAAATCATAGAGTACTGGTAAGCCACCTGCTTGATATTTCCAATATAGGTGAATTAATTGAGTTTGAATGAATAAAAAAATGTTTCCCTATTTTGGCTACTAACAAAATTGATTAAAAACAAGATTTAAAATATAATAAAATCAAGATTAGACAGTGCAATGTAAATTCTTGAAACCTTGGGTAACCAGGAGAATGAGAACTAATGAAAATATTAATTAAAAAAAAACCCAGCAGAAGTTAAATAATTATTCTAATTGAGCCAGGAATTACAGTCATAAGTCATTGCAGTTTTTTAACCTCAAGTACCATCTTTTATATGAACTTACCTGAGGACTTATGGTTGGGTCTGCTCTTTATCCAATGAAAGTACAACAGGCTATTTTTAGTAATTTCTCCAAAAACTTGACATGTCATCTGCATTTCCCTCCTACTTTTAAGGAGGCTTTGCAGATATAATTCTGTAAACATTTCTCCATTTTTTCCCTCAAAACCTGTTTCAGCTGTTTCATTCATCTACTATGTATTTACAGTAATGTTTTGTGGGTTGCTTGCTTTTTGTGAATCTTTATTAAGATCTCTTTCTTAAAGGATGTACATGAGAATTATTGGATTTAAATTTTTATATGAAAGATTTTGAATAATGGAAAATACCAAAGTGTAAACCAGTTATACTCAATATACATGGGTCTCAAATTATTTTCAAGTTGCACAAAACCAATTTCATTATACGCAGAAAATCTGTGTATTCAGAATGTAAAGTTGGCCTTTTTGCATAGGAGGAGAAAGTGGGAGTTAAAGAGTTAACTGAACACTCCTTATAATGAAGATAGGACAGAAAACTAAAAAACTGGAGAAAGATGTAAGAGAGAGGCAGGATTTAATTAGCATATATAAAAGAGACACTAGTTGCCTTTGAGACTGAACAGAGTTCTGTGTCTGAAATTATCAATTTGTATATATTATCTATTCATAGAATATTATAGTTAAATAGTTAGAATTATTTATAAATAACTGTTCCTCTAAATAAATGAAAGACAGAATGTAATAATTCTACCCAACGTTGAAGATAACATTCCTCAAAGAAAAAAGCTGATAAAAAATAGATAACATTAATGTAAACACTTGTATCATTTTTGGGCAACATGATTATAGCCCAATAATAAATTTGGAATAATTATGCCATTTCTGACTGCAGACTATTGGCAATATACATAAAAATAGTTAATAAAATGCATATGCATATTTAAATAAAATATTAGAATAAACTATATGAAATATATTTGCTTTTACATCTTTATTGCAGTATGTTGCATTGTATGTTTATTATATGAATATACTGGCTTCTGCATTGTGCTCTAAGACTACTTTTGATTCACTGGAATTGAAGTATATGTAGAATAAGTTTATTAAACATGCTGTTTTCTTGACATTGGATGTTTTCGGTTGGTTTTAAATTAAATGACATAAGCCCAAGGCTGTGCTTAACCCGTAATTATACCAATGTCATGTCTTGGAAACACTAGTAGTAGTATATCCCAGTGGAAAAGCATTTTTTCTATACCCAAAGGTTTATGTGTTGACTCATTTCCTTTACCAATATGACAATTTCCTGAACATATTTAATGCTTGGGGCAAGATTACAATATATTAATGAAATGGATCAAATGGCATTACTAAATCTGTGTATCTATTTTATCAATATGTTAACATGTTTTTCATGGTTTTGAAATTATAACTCTTTTTGAAAATGTAATGTATGTAGTAATATTATCAATTGCACCTAATTAAAGAAATTTTTGTTGGTTAATTTTAAAACATTTACTTTGAATATATTTCCACATGAATAAAATTGATGAATCACAGATTTTATAAATAATTAATCTTGTTAACATTAATACTTTAAAAATGTAGTATATTAAGTTTATGAAAAGATGCTGTAAACTATTTGATTAATATAATATTGCAGTCATACTTAGGGGTACCATATACTGTATAGACTGCAAAAATCTAGGTGGCAGCAAAAGGATACTGAAAACATGGTTTTCAGATGTTGATAGCCCGTATATGATATTACTAGCAATACTAATTGTATGTTTGTATTTTAATTGATTATATATTGCATGTTTTCCTGTAGCACTGAATGTCCACTTGATTTTCACTAACCTTTTGGCATTTCTTTGTTTTTGAAACCATAATATGAGTGTAACAATAGCCTTAACATTTCATAGACTGTATTTGCTTCACTAATCTATGGCCTTTTTTACTAATGCTGCATGGTTGTCCTTCAACCTGTGTATTAGGACGCTGCATTGGGATACTGATCCATCTGTTCTACAACTCCACTCTGATTCCGATCTGGGGTACAGCAGAGTTTTTTTTTATCTTCCATCTTTATGTAGCAATTGTTTATATATGTTCAAAGTAAGATTCTTAAAAGTAACGTGTGAAACCATTTTTCTTGTGATTAGGTAAAGATATTAAGCAATAATATAGTGTTGAATTTGTTAATCAGCAGTTTTTAGAATACATTTCCAAACAGTATAAAACTAGAAAATACGTGTTTGGAAAAACTGACTAACATAATTTTAAAAAAAAACTGTAAATCCAACATAAATTACAATTCTGGATTGTCACTTTTGAATTTACATACAGCACTTTAAGTTTTACTTATTTACTAAATGTTTCTAGATTTTATAAAAAAAGATTACCTTTTGATATTATTAACAAAGTATGAATCTACAAATACCAGTAGTTTGCCTGTTCACAAATCTATAGTACGGGAATTAAATTGGTCTATCATATAGGAGTAAAAAATAAACGTGAACTGCAGTGGGGAGAGTATAATATAAATATGAAACTTTATTACAGTAGATGGAATAGAACAGGACTATTGGGCTTTTCTACATTTTTGAGAAGCATAGGTACATTATGGCCAGAATACAGTAGGCATATATTCAGATGCTTAATGGGAACTATCTCAGGATATATTATGATAGTGCAGTACTTTGGATTTAGTTTAGAAGAGGAACTTTTTAGGAATGCAAACATGGCTCTTATCTGCAGCTCCTTAAAGATGTCTGGTCTGTTTCTATGATCACACAGCTGTAGCAGAAGCCCCCTCCCCCCTCAATAGTTATATGTTTCTTTGCTTTCCGGAGCACCTCTTTCAAATCAAATCGGTTCATTCCTATCATGAAGTTCTTCAGACGAATAGAATAGAATAGAATAGAATAGAATAGAATAGAATAGAATAGAATAGAATAGAATAGAATAGAATAGAATAGAACAACATAACAGAACAGAATTCTTTATTGGCCAAGTGTGATTGGACACACAAGGAATTTGGTTTTGGTGCATATACTCTCAGTGTACATAATAATAAAATATACATTCATCACAAATCCTAAGGTACAACACTTAATGGTAGTCATAGGGTACAAATAAGCATTTCATGAGTCTCTAATTCAAAAGTCATTGCACAATGGTATCTTTCAACATGATAGGATACTTTATAAGTTAAATTATTGTTCTACTGAGTTAACATATAAAACACATGCTCTATATTAGATTGGATCTAGACTTGCACATTATTGTTATTATTAGCATTTATATATGGCAGAATAATAGCGAAAATAATCTAGTAAAAGAAATCAGTTATCCTGTAGTGATATTTTGGAATTCTTTGGAGGGTTTTTGAGAGTAGGGGGCTGTACATGACCATTCTGTTCATAAAATTCTGGAATGAATCTATTTTATTTACTTTTAATAGCAAATTATCCAAAATCCACTAAAATTTATGTCATCTGAAACAGTATAAGAAATTGTGATCCATTTTAGTTTAGTTCTATTAATTTTCTGTCAAATTTTCACATAGAAGTTCTCCATAGAATACTTGTGTTGGGCAGGGTGTTGTAAACACATTCCTTATAATGTTCCACTTCATTTTTTTTTAGACGTGGACCTATTAAACTTGCAATGTCCAAAATTACTCAAGTTGACTTTCCTCCTCGAGAAATGGTCACATATACAAAGGAGACCCAAACTCCAGTTATGACTCAGCCTAAAGAAGGTAAATATAAATTTCACTCTTACTGTTTCCTTATACATAAAGAACATCTTTCTATATGAAAAGACTTATATGTGACAAGGTAAGTGTCTTAAACCTTGATACAAAAAATAAATTCAATACTTTTATTGTGGAAAATATTAAAAAATATTTGCAGAAAGGAAAACAATTCTGTCAAGAAATTTAAATTGGCATAGAATTCTGGCTTACTTCTTAGGTGCTCTTACCTTCATTTGATATTTTGATAAAGTATCATATACAGGTCTTAGAGAAATAAGGCTTTGCAGAGATTTTTTTTTACATAAAATAAATTGCAGAACCAGTTATAGTCACAAAGGCAACAAAAGGCACATTTATAGACAAATAAGTGGCCATACAGAATTATAGCTTTAAAGTTTTTTGAAAAGTTAGCAGCATATTTGGAACATGCAAAGTGGCTTTATATTTTGACACTGGGATACACTGTGGCAAAAACTAAAAATAAAACCCCTGCAACTGTGTCCCCAGACTGGTTTCTAGGTTTCCTCCTCCACTGAAGCCTAGCATTCCCTGCATGTTAAAAATGTGTTCTAGAAGACTGGGTAACTATCTAGAACATGGGTGTCAAAACTCGTGGCATCACATTGCCCTCACGTGACATATTGCAACATTTTTTCCCTTCACAAAGCTGGGGTGGGCGTGGCCTGTGCATGATGCATCCAACCTATGGGCTGCCAGTCTGGAAGAAATTGGATGGTATGAGAATGAGGTCCAACCATAATTGCCTCATCATTTTTTCTAGTTTGTATGCATAACAATATTTACTTAATATTTACTTGTGACAAAGAACAGATTCTCTCCCTCCCTCCCTCCCTCAAGGCAGAAAACATATCTAATATTCTTGCCTACCATTTTTCCACAACAAACCTTTGGGGGGCGGGTTGTTGGGCTGAGAGAGAGTAATTGGCCCAATGTCACCCAGTCAGCTTTTATACCTAAGCGGGGCGGGGGGGGGAATAAAACTTAAAATCTCCTGGTTTCTAGGCCAACATCTTAATCACTGTAATAAACTAGCTTTGTTATAATTAACAATTATTTCCCTATATAAGTGGTCCTCAGTTAACAATCACTTGTTCTGCATCTGTTCAAACAACAGCACTGAACAAGTGATACTTATGATGGTTTTTGAAGTTCTGGTAGGTGCAGTACCCATGCAGTCACGTGATTATAATTTGCAGCCTTCTACCTTCCCACAAGCGGAGTTGGTGGAGAAGCCAGCAGAAAATCAGAAGTTGTAGTCACATGAAGTCCTCGTTTAATGACCCACAATGATTAACTTAACAATGGTAAGATAGGACAGCTTTGCTAAGCAACATGTTCATGTGATATCACACTTTACAACTGCATTGCTTAGTGGCAGAGGTTCTTATCCCAGTTATTTTTGATAAGTAAGGACTATTGGCAATTGTTCTCTGTTTTTTGTCGTAGATAAACAGAGCCAATTTTTATGTACATGTACTGATGTAGACAAAATTCCATAGGTGGGGAAAGGTTTATGAGGGTTATGGTTGGATCTCCATTTTGAAGAGAAAAATGGACGTTGGCAACAGATTCATAGTGCATCGGTATGGTTAGGAGAGCGCTGACTATTGACTGGGGAGGCTCAAATAGTCAGCGCTCTCCTAACTATACCGATGCATACCGATATTTACATTTTGTGGTAAAATACGTGGCAAAATCCCATGGGGAGAAACCCATTTAGGGTTAGGTCAGCATGGAGTAAGAGAGGAAATTGGACATAGATGTGTATAAATATTTAGAATGATTGCTTGTTGGTCTTTTAATTATCAAGTAGTCTGGTTAGACTGTCAATATGGATTACAAATCCTGCTTTAAGATAAAAAACACTTTTATTTTTCTTCTGTTCAATTGTGCTCAGTTCTTGGAGACTGCCTGGACAAGTCCCTGAACCCTGCAAGGTTTTTCAGAAATGGTTTGAAATTGCCTCCTTCCTAGGGCTGAGAGAAAGTGACTGGCCCAGGGTCACCCAGCTGGCTTCATGTCCCAGGTGGGACTAGAGTACATGGTCTCCTGATTTCTAGCCTGATGCCTTAACCACTATACCAAACTTGCCCTCAAATATGACTTAACTTTATATTAAAGACTTATACTAAAAGGTGTTCTGCAGAATATAGTTTTTGTGCTATATATCCTATTTATTCATTTATGCGTTATTTATGTATTCCTGTTAGATTAAGAACTGGGGGGGAAATCTAGAAGGCAGTATAAACTTCTTCCTAACTGTTGGTTACAGGGACTTTGGGTCAAACCCAGTTTAAGAATTAAAGTGGAAAAGAAGTAACTTAAAGTATCTTGCATTCTATAAAAAGCAAAAAATTAATTTAAAATAAAGAAGTAACAGGAGATCAAGTCATAAAGGAAGGAAAGAAAATTACCTTTCTTGGGAAGGAGGAAGGGAAGGTTCTGTTTTGAATCTTCAAGTTTTCCCAGAATAGCTTATGAACTTTTCAGCAGAAGCTGTAGGAAGCAGACTTGATGCTCAAAAGGCATATGATGCATGCCCGTTGCATTGGTCTGCTTGAAAAATTGTCTATAAAAGCAAAGATGTCTCTTTTTTTAGAATCTGAAAATGATTAGGAAGTTGTAAGATCTTTTGGAAGTTGGAAGATCTTTTCATTCTTAATATTTTCAGGTTTTAACAATTGGAAAACAATAACTCCATAATTGCTCTATATTATAGCTCTATATTATATATACTTTAGCTTCCATTTCTGGATGTATTGCTCAGTACGAAAGTACTAAATTATTACCTATACTTAATTCTTACAATGTTCCCATAACAAAATAATATATCTGGACAGAATACTCTGTGTTAATAATTGTAATTTCCAGTCTTGTACTGTATTGTGTATGTAAGACACAGTAGACCTCTGATATGAATAAATAGTCCCAGAACATGGGGAAAATAAAAGTCACCATACATAGTCATTTTTCTTAATTGCCTGTGCAATGTTTTGTAGTAGTATTGATCAAGCTTAAGATTCAATAAAATATTAGTCTCACATGTTTCTGTGCTTCTTTCCTGTAAGAAAAAAGTATACAAACGAAAAGAGTCAAGTTAACACATAAGTTAGAGGCTTGATTGTTGATGTGTATCTTCAAAGTGACTTCAGATTGCCTGTCTGTTATTCCCCAATACAAGTAACAATCAGTTAGCTTCCATTGAATGAAAGCTTGTCGTTATCTTGCAGTGTTACTGATAGGTGTCACTGTCAGGACTTTGATGCATAGGATTTTTAATAGAATGAGAAAAGAAAGGTAAGCAGGGATGCAAATGAGGCCTCTAACAGAGAAGTGAATCTAACCATATTATCTCAATTTAGTGCTTTAATATTGTCAAACTTTAATCATTTGAAAAATTCTAGATCTATATGTAATACAAAAAGATTTGACTAGGATACTTCCTTCTACTATTTTTAAGAAGTATCTGCCAAAAACAAAATAAAACAGATAGTAAATGTGATCTGAAGACACTTCGGCTTAACAAAAGACACCCATTTCACAGATGATTTAACTTTGATTAACCTACACTGCAACAACAGACCACGCAGACAACTGGAACTTCATTCTCTTGAAGTCATTGCAAGGCGCTGTCTAATTTACAGCCTGCTTTTCTTCTCATCTCAACAAAATACAGCACAATTTTGATGTTAACACTAAGTAAAAATTCACTGGTTCATTTACCATTCATTGAGAAGAGATTTGGCATTTTAAAAGTAACTGCTACTTTTACAGATTTTTAATGCTTGCCTTGTAACCTTAGATCCTCTGTCAAGAAAAAACATAGTAACCACTTAGTATATTGTAATAAATATTCATCAGTAAAATGATTTGACATGTAGTTTTACTCCTCATTGTTATGTTCTTGCGTGGCAGTGTAGCTTTTAATGTGAAATAAATAAAGCATTTCTGCATCATTGGGGTAAATCTTGAATGCTGAATAATAAAAGAGATTACAGCAATGAAATAAAAGAGCTGGACATTTTCTCAAAATATTTTCAGGGCCTAATCCAGAATGGTACAGCTGGTGCATATATATTAGATTGTAAGCAATACTGTTTAACTTTCGCTGCTGTTCAATATCCTGATTTTAATTCATACATAATACTGTATTTGTAAGATCTTGCACATAAAATATTAGTCATTAAAACTGCCATTTTAAATAGTACATTCTGTGGGACATATATATTGGCAAGAAAAGAATAAACCTGTATGACAATTTAATTATAAAGTTTGGATAATTTTGCATCTTTATTCTGTGGTCTGTTTTTAGTAGAACCATTGGTGTATATGGAGCTTTATTGAGAAGCAAACAAAAACAGATACTTATACCTGCATTTGAAGAACTTAAAAAAAAAACGAAGATGAAGTGAGATCAATAAGGGAAAGATTTTGTGTTCATTGATATATGAATAGGCTTTCTTTCAGCAAGGTGAGAAATTAAAGTAGAATTAAAAGGCTTCACAAAACAGGATGTTGGAAGGAATGAGATATCTACATTACGAATGAATATTACAGTATGAACCATAATGCATACATTAATATATATATATACCCAAAAGAAAGGGTATGTTTATTTAAGATAGCAGGTATCATTTGGATACTAAGGTGACAAAGCTGGAGAAGTAGATTTTATAGACCAGTATATATTGAGGGAAAAATTATGTAGGTCTATATTTTCACAGTGTTGTACAGGATTAAGCAGTTTAATTTGGCAATGGTTTGAATACAAGGAACAAAGAAGGCAGAAGCAGCAGGAATTTCAGATGTGCTTGCCATTATGCCAGCACAACTGCATCATTTAGGCTAGTGCGTAATAGACAGAAACCTCATCTCTTGGATCACAGTGATGTTTAAAAGCATCAGGCACTGCTTGAAGTACTTCAAAGGATCTCTGTACTATTGGGTAAAAAGCAGGAATAGGACTTTTGACAGCTAGAGAATTTTCTGGTCACATAGTTAGCCCAAATTTGTTGACCTGCAGAAGGATGATTTAGAAAAAGCTATGACTTCTTGCCAGAATAGTAGATTGTTCTAAAATAAATACCATGTGTGGCTGTATATTGAAGTGAATTTATAATTCTGCTGATTTGTTTGCATATCAGCTTAAATTTAAACTACTAAGGAATAAACTATTGGATATCCACTTAGTTCTCTTAAATCCTTTTCTAGTATGCTATTAAGTGATAAAATGTAAGATTAACAGGATTAAAGTTTGTTATTTATTTAGTGGCGTTTGCATATATCTTAAAAATTAGTATTAAACTGAGATGAAAAATTGCTCCAGTGCTTGCAAGTCTATTTATGTAATTGCGGTAATACCATTTCTAGGGCTGAGATTCAGTAATAGTTATTCCTAAGCATTGACAGTAAATAAAGAATAAGGACGAGGAGGAATTTGTTTATACATCTGTCATCTACACTAAAAATGTGAAAAGGGAGGGGCAATTGATTATCAGATTTCATCTCTAATATATGTAAATAACCAGATCTCTTGGGCAGTAGTAGAGAGCTGCCCATCTGCTTTTGACAAGGATTTGACTTCTATCACAGAAAATGGTACTTAGAATTAAAATGGAATGGCAGAGCAAGGAAGCTGAGATTTAACTTCTAAATCTATGGAATTTGAGCTTTGAACAACTTATAAAGGTCAAGAGGGCATTCCTGTACTGAAGTCACAGTGGCATTGTTTGCTGTAGCGTGTCTACATACAAAAAGAGAAGTCCACACTTAATTCAACCAAATTATTTAATCTAGTCATTGCTTTGTAATTTGCTATTCACAATCTCTCATTATTAAGTGAAAATTATGCATTTATCAATTTTCTCTTCCCCAATGCTTGGGTGGAAATCTAGTCTCTTGTTTGGGGCACATGGCATGGAATTGTTCTGTTATCCAGTTTTCTGATTAATAGTCCATTGTATGTACAAATTCATCTAAAAAGGAGCAGTGTCTTTCCTTTTCTCTGTGTGATTATTTTGTCCAAAAAAGCTTTCATTTTTTTTAAGTAGCACAAAAGCTGTAATTGGCAGGCTTTGTAAGGAAATGTCAATGTGCAAGAGAGTGGAGATCACTAAGAATTCTTTTACGCGTTCTTTCCCCTTTGCACCACCGCCTCCTCAGCAGGGTCACTGAGATCACTAGCTTTTCTTGAAATGGCCATTTTCACTGGCAGGTGCATTATACCCTGTATTTTCAGATTGTTTTTCCATTCTGAATGTTTGGCAGGTTGATTGCTCTGGCTGCATTGACGGAGAAAGGGCTGACAAATGTGGTTGGGCTGGTTGAAAAGACAGTGATTACTGTTTTCCTTTGTGGCTGATTGAGGCCCTTGAAAGGAAAGATTTTAACCTTCACCATTTGGTTCAGAAGTATGAGCATATATTGAAATTGTTCATGCCATTTATCCTAGTTCTGTAAACTTGTCAGAACGTAAAAATTGCTCGATTTCATATAATGTGGGATTGGCATACGTCATTATCATTTTGATTAAGTTGGAGTTTGTATTATTGTATACATTATATAGTGTTATTTAAGACATTTGTTCCTTCAGGTATAGATTTATATTTTTATTGACTAAACTAGAGTTAGAAAGATTTTTTTTTCCAGATTTTGCTTCAGCCTATCACTATGTGTGTGGCTTGGCAGCTGGTAGAGCCTACAAGCTGTATTTTTGTTTGCAGGGTAAAGGCTTGTCTCTGGACCTCCTGGAGAGTTGGTAATTGCACAGACTTGCCATTGGAGAAAAAACATAATTGGAAGCAGTCAAGCAGAAAAATGCTGTGCCATCCCATTGCCACCTCAGAGCGGGGATAGACAATCCCAGCAATACCATCTGGTTGCTGTTGTCTAGTCAGCTGGCCTGGCTGCTGGGACCATATCTTGGCAGCTGGTTTGTACCTCTTGACCACTCTTCCCTCTCTCCCCCCCCCTCATGACTTTGAACATGGGTCAGGGGAATGGCTGTAACAAATAAAGCCCTGTTGAATCTTGCCTCATTACTTGCAAGAAGGCAGGATGCAGGCTTCTGCATCCATTCTCTTCTAGACAGATGACATAGCTGGTTAACGAATGAAATAAGTATTTTAAGAAAGATACTTTGAGAAGCAGAACAAAAAGAGGCAGGAAACATATTCTACAACACCACATTGCTCTTTTTAAATTTTCTAGAGGCTTGTACTATTTACAAAATGTAACAATGCAAAAAACGCTACATATATTCTCAGTATTTCAAAGCCTCAACACTTATTATTTGTTGCAATTAAGGAAACAGCATTCTACTTTTAAAATGCTCATTGGTAAACATCATAATGATAATGTGACTTGCAGTTAAAATGATAGGGAAAAAAGATAATCTCTCTTGCTATTGTCTTAGCAAAAATTGCCTTTCCAGCTAGCATCATCAAAACTAAAGTAACATCTTTCCTTTATGAAAAAGTTTTTGTTATTGAATCTATATCTAAATAAAACTATGGTTCTGAGAGCTATGTTAAAATGCTTGATTTTCATTATTCTATATGTCAACATGTAGTGTAAAATCACATGGATTCGTCTGCAGTGACAAAGCTGGATAGAAGTTAAGAATTTAAAGTGAAAATCTCTGAAAAGCTACCCTGTACTGTATGTTTAGTTCTGATGCTGTGTTAGAAAAATCGCTAAAGTTTACTGACAGTGACAGTATATTTGACTGATTATTTTTTTCATTATTTAATAAATGTAATCCCAGATTACAATTGGCCAAGCAATTATTGACAACTTTCCTCTTTACAGATGAGGAAGATGAAGATGATGTAGTTATACAAAAACCACCAGTTGAACCTGAGGAAGAAAGCATTTTGAAAAAGGAGGAAGAGGAGGAAGGTATAAACATTTTATTTTTTTACATCCATTCATATGCCATTTATTCTAATACCTCTGGGTGATTTTCAGTATATAAAGCTAGAACTAACCTTAAATACTAAAACAAGAAACAATTAACTATCATAAATAAAAACTAATACTGCCAACAGGAAGTTCTCCCTACTTCAGTATTCTCTTAGAGTGCTATGTTCCTCATTTTTAATAATATGAAGGAGGAAGCATATCTGACTCAAATTTCTGTTTTCATTTTGTTGTGTATGTTTCTTTTTACTGTATAAAATTTGTATTTATTAAAGATTAAAGGTTAAAAAGCATTGAATAAAATTGCAGCTGTTCATCACTGTAGAAAATCTTAAACCCACACACACTAATATTCTAATCATTAAAATATATTCATTTTAGTCTCTTGGTTATAAGTCACATTCCAAATCTCTCTCCACAGTTGCCCCACATGAACTAACAGAAGAAGAAAAGCAACAAATTTTGCATTCTGAAGAGTTTTTGAGCTTCTTTGATCATTCTACAAGAATTGTAGAAAGAGCTCTTTCTGAGCAAATTAATATTTTCTTTGACTACAGTGGCCGGGACTTAGAAGATAAAGAAGGGTAATATGGGAATTTCTAAAATACGTAACTCCATTTGTTTTGATTTTACTGGAAATGATTCTAAGTCCGCCCTCTTCTATTGTTTTATTTTTTTTCCAGAGAAATTCAGGCAGGAGCTAAACTGTCCTTAAACAGACAGTTTTTTGATGAACGTTGGTCAAAGCATCGTGTTGTTAGTTGCTTGGACTGGTCATCTCAGGTAACTTTACTTAATCTAATAAATCTTCCCTAGTAGATATTATTTTCCTTACTCTCTTGTCAAAATAGATTTCCAAGAAATAAAGTGGTGTTTAGTAACTTAATTTGGATTTATTTGAATGTGTCTTATTTAAAGCAAGTAACAGAGAATCTTTTATTTTTTTTATCCAGTACCCAGAGTTGTTAGTAGCATCTTACAACAACAATGAAGATGCTCCTCATGAGCCTGATGGAGTGGCCCTTGTCTGGAATATGAAATATAAGAAAACAACTCCAGAATATGTCTTTCACTGCCAGGTAATGCAAGTTCTTATCTTGCAGGTTAAAGATTTTGTATTAGTGAAAGTGGACAAGACTTGCCTTTTAATTATCAGCATAATGATTTAATTGAGGAGACATGAACTTCAAATGTAACCCATTCTAAACACATGTTGATATCTGAAGGATCTAACTCTTCTTTTTAGCATAATGTGCTAAACTTACACGTTATTTAAACTTACACAACCTCATACTGTGTAAACGATGACATGACGTTCTGTGCATTAAGTACAGAATCATTAAATAAGATACCATTACAGCATTTATCATTTAAAATACATAATCACATCTCAACCCAATTTGTATATTGAAAACAAATATACATAGCCTAAAATTTAAGGGAAATAAAATTAATAAAGTTGAAATAAATTAATAATAAATTATTTCAACTTAAAATGATCTAATGTAGATACAAGTTGGCCTCAGTATAGGTTACTGTAAAATATTTATTTCAAGTCAATTTATATGACTACCCATCTCCCAAATGCAAGTCTGAGCAGCTAATGAAACAACTAGTGAAATAATAAATGTAAGACATAGATAAAATAATATGACAGCTGAGAAAACCAGAACAAACTCATCTGGGCTCAACTATCTTCCTGACCCCCGTGCTTAAGAAAGTAGCCTTAAGCATACTAATGAAGTTTCATTTCTCTGTATTATATATTTAATATGGTATAACATTTCATAGGTTAAAAGATGATCCATTAATGTGTCCTTTTTCTGATATAGTCATTCCTGAAGTCATTTAGGAAATATTTCTAGTAAACAGTCATATTCAAAAATAACATTTACATTTTTTTTTCACTTTACAGTCAGCTGTTATGTCTGCTACATTTGCAAAATTTCATCCAAATTTGGTGGTTGGTGGCACATACTCTGGACAAATTGTGCTCTGGGATAACCGTAGCAATAAGCGAACACCAGTTCAGAGAACACCCCTTTCAGCTGCTGCTCACACGGTAGGGAATGGAAGATCCATATATCTTCATCACCCAATCTCCTTTCAGGATAAACAATGTTGTGCAAAGTGCACAGAAAAAGTGTGAAGTAGTGACAAAAGAAACTAAGGCAAGACATAAGAAAAAATTACTGATTTATTCAGTAATCTAGGATAGTGTTGGCTTAGAGCATGATGGGATAAAATTCAGAATATGTGAAGAAAAAAGTATTATAACATTCAAGAAATGAGTGTCTTATATAAAAGATACTATAATCCTATTTGAATTAAACTTTTTGCTGAAAGGATCAATTCACAATTTCACATTACTTGGTTCTATGGTATTTCCTGTCATCTATATTTGTCTCTCTCCAGGTTCCAAGGTCTCTGAATTTTTCATTATGAACAGGAGATCATATCTTTCTTGTTCCTTAGCTCTCACTTTCCCTTGAGAAGCACATTTTCCCTGCTGGGAAAACATGTATGCTTGAAATGAAAGTATTACCTATTCATATTTTCAAAATCTAGACTGTCTGGTCATTCCTTTGCTCTGTGCTTAGGAATGTTGATAGGTAGACCATGCTTTTACATCACTATAACTGTTCATTCTATTTCCTTCTATTTTTCTTTTGTTCCATTTTTTTTTTTTATTGCAAAAGTTTTACAATTACATTTTCACCCCTTTTTTTCCCCCCCGACAACCCCCCCAATCTTCCCAACCTCCCTAACCCACCCTAACCCTCCCCTCCCCCCAGACTTCCTAGTATACTCATGTCAGATAAAAGGAAAAAACCCTCCTTTGTATATAAAACTTGAACCCTTCCCTCCCCCTTACAAATTTTCATCTTCCTTACATTAACATTAATATTTCTATCTTAGTATAACATTTTCAAATAAATTTTCATCCTGATTACCTTAAAGATATTTCTATCTTAATATAGCATTTTCTAACAAATTCTCACCCTCAACCTTAAAAATATTTCTGTCTTAATATAACATTTTCTAACAAATTTTCACCCTCAACCTTAAAATATTTCTATCTTGATATAACATTTTCAAATAAAAGCTATTTGATACTTCCTAGTTTGGTATTTATGCTGAACATAATTTATCCACTTCTTCCATTCCCATTCATAAATCTCTTGAGAACAATCTTTTAAATATGCTGAAATCTTCGCCATCTCTGCAAAACTGGCCATCTTCAAAGTCCATTCCTCAATCGTAGGCAGCGCTTCATTTTTCCAGTATTTACCTATCAACAATCTTGCTGCAGTTATCATATACAATATCAATTTTGTTTCACCCAATGTAAAACCCTTAACTATACCCAATAAAAACAGTTGTGGAGAAAATTGAATTTTTTTCTTCAAAACATTCTGCATGACCCACCAAATTTTTATCCAAAAAGCCTTAACTTTCTTACAGGTCCACCAAACATGATAATATGTAGCGTCTAGGCAATCACATCTCCAACATTTAGGCTGCACATTAGGGTACATACACGACAATTTTTTGGGGTCTAAATGCCATCTATAAAACATTTTATAGAAATTTTCCCTCAGATTCTGCGACTGTGTAAATTTAACATTCTGAACCCAAATTTTTTCCCATGTTTCCAACATCACTGGTTCCTCAAAATTTTGTGCCCACTTAATCATGCAATCTTTAACTAATTCAGTTTCTGAATCCCTTTCTAACAAAACATTATAAAGTCTTTTAATATGCATTGGGCCTTTCTCTTTTATATGTCTAACTAATTCTTCCTCATACATCATAATACCAGTTTTTTGGTCCTCTTTCCATCTCAATTGCAATTGATTATATTGTAACCAGGTTAAATTGATCCCTTCAGCCAACAATGTCTGTAATGTCTTCAGCTGCCATCTGCCCGCATCTGTAAAAAGAACCTCTTTATATAAAAACCCCCCGAGTGACATTATATTTGTATTCCACAAGGTATGACCAAGATCCAGCCATAGCGGTATTTTATAATTCCAATTGTTTCGGTGCTTCTTCCAAACTCTCAACAAAGAATCTCTAAGTATATGGCTTTTAAATACTTTATCCACTTTACTGTCATAAAATAAGTAAGCGTGCCATCCAAATTCCAAATCGAAACTTTCTGCGTTTAATATTCCAGTCTTTTTTCCTCCAAACCAATCACTTACTAAAGTCAAAGCTGTTGCATCATAATATAATTGTAGGTTTGGAAGTTTGAGACCTCCCCTTTCTGGAACGTCTTGCATAATTTTCATTTTTACTCTTGGCTTTTTCTCGTTCCAGACAAACTTGTTCACACCAATTTGCCATACTTTTAATTGTTTATCATTTCTGAGCACCGGGATCATTTGAAACAAAAAAAGAAATCTTGGCAAAATGTTCATCTTAACTGCTGCTATTCTTCCAAGTAAAGACAGCTGCAGTTTTTTCCAAATCTCCATATCTTTTTGCACCTCTCGCCACAACACCTCATAGTTATTTTGAAACAATTTCATATTTGATTCTGCAACCTGAACTCCTAGATATTTTACCTTTGGTACAATCTCAAAACCTGCCCTCCTTTCTAACTCCAGTTTACGATCTTGTGTCATATTTTTAACTACCATCTTAGTTTTTTTCTGATTCAATCTGAAACCTGAAACTTTACCATAGTCTTGTATAATGTCCTTCATCTGGATTATCGATTCCATTGGCTGTGCTAGGGTAACAACCAGATCGTCTGCAAATGCCTTTATTCTGTAATCCTCTTGCCTTATCATTATACCTTTCAAAGTGTTAGAGTCCCTTATTGTATTTAACAAGACTTCTAGTGTTAGAATAAACAACAATGGGGACAGTGGACATCCCTGTCTTGTTCCTTTTTCGATTTTAAACTCTGTTGTCAAGCTTCCATTGATAATGATCTGTGCCTTTTGCTCTTGGTAAATTGCTGAAACCGCCTGTATAAATTGGTCCCCAAAGTCCATCTTTTTTAAAGTCTTTAATAGAAAATTCCAATCCACTCTATCAAAGGCCTTCTCCGCATCCAAAAAAACCAGCACTGCAGGGATCTGTTTATTCTTCTCAAGATATTCCAATAAGTCTATTACTTGCCTTACGTTGTCCTTCATGTACCTACCCTCAATAAATCCCGCTTGGTCATCATGAATCACCTTTTGAATTACTGGCATCAGTCTGTTGGCTAATACTTTTGCATAAATTTTATAATCCGTATTCAAAAGAGATATTGGTCTGTAATTCTCCGGTTTTTTGGGACCTGCTTGCTCTTTTGGTATCAAAGAAATATAAGCTGTAGTCCATGATGGGGGTACTTTTCCCCCTTGTTGTATATTACAAAATAAGTCTCTGAGTTGTTCCACCATTTCTGCCTGCAAAGTTTTATAGTACACTGCTGTCAGACCATCCGTTCCAGGAGCTTTGGCTGTTTTTAATTGTTTTATTGCTGCTATTATCTCCTCCTCTGTTATAGGATAATCCATTCTTTCCTTTTGTTGCTCAGTAATTTTTGTAACTCTTTTGTTGTCTAAGTATTTTTCTATAAGTCCATTCTGCACCTCCTCTCTGGCATATAGTTTAGTGTAATATTGAAGAAAAGCTTCTTTTATTAAACTCTGTTGAAAAACTTCTTTCCCCCCAATATCAACACTATCAATAGTCCGTGTGCTCTGTTTCTTCCTTAATGTGTAAGCCAACCACCTGCCTGGTTTATTAGCGTTGCAGAATGTATTATGCTTCGCATATTGTAAATTTGTTGCAACTTGTTCCGCTATAAGCATTTGGAATTGGTCTTTCAAAAGTTTTATAACACTAAGTATTCTTTCATCTGTTGGATTTTTAATAAGTAACTGTTCTTTGTTCTTTATTTCTGCTTCCAATTCAAGTCTTTTCTTTTGTCGATCTTTTGTTCCATTTTTATTAATGTTCAGTCTTTCTTTTGTCATAACTTCGTCTCCTAATGTTGGCATATAGGAAGTATTCGCTTACTGACCACTCATTCAACAGTTGTTCAAAATTACAAGGGTGCTGAAAAATAACTTTAAAGCTAATTTGCAATCATTTGCAACCCTTTGCAGCATCTCTCAATCACATCATTGCCATTACTGAGAGATTGGAGTGGAAAGGATTACAAGAGAATAACTATTCACCCTTCTAAATATCAAAAGCAATGCAATTTTGCTGGCACTGGGAAAGAATCAGGCAAAGATATCTTGATTGCCTAAAGGAATCAATTGTTTCCCCCACCCCACCTCATAGAGCAGAGAGATTGGAGAGGAAGAGATTTCAAGAGAGTACTGTAAATTATTTGCATAGTGCCCCCATGGCTCCCAGCCCTGGGCTGCCATGCAGTCACATTGCTTTCAATGTGTACAAGACAGTAAACAGGCATTCAAGCATTCTGAAGGGCAGGGGAGTGGTTAACAGGCAAACAAAAGCCAAAGACTTAATAGTCTTGTCTTTTTCCAGCTTGAAAGAGCAGTCACAGTCACATAATTTCCCATTTTGTGTCAGAGTTGCTGGTCCCAATTAGGATCAGTAAGTGAGGACTACCTGTATTTCAAGAATGAACCTTTAATCCTTCCTGTACCAGCACTGGTTTTTGTACTTTTAGTGAAATGTCTAATCTTGCAGGATTGCTAAGCAACCAAATCTAGATCTTAGTTTCTGGGGAAGGTCTGATGATTAGCTGTAGAAAACAATGGGTTGTTAAATCCCTGGATATCTTTCTTGTCCTTCTTGCCTGATCATTTAAAATTTAGATTTGCATTTATTTGAAGATATCTTAAATTTCCATAGAAGCTTTGTTAAACTGTGCTATATGATTTTACTTTAGCATCCTGTATATTGTGTAAATGTTGTGGGGACACAGAATGCCCATAACCTTATCAGCATTTCTACTGATGGGAAGATTTGCTCATGGAGCCTGGATATGCTTTCACAGCCGCAGGTATATTTCCTATTAAATATGTCAAACATTTATTGTTATATCTGTTTCAGGAAAGTTCTGCAGATAAAATATATGCTACTGCAGTATGAAATGTCTGATATCCCAGTCCCATATATGTAAAGATTCATTTTTGAATTCTGAGCGCTGGCATGCAGTTTAACATAGTATAGAATTTGTACTGAGGATATTTCAGTTCACATGCTTATTTAAATATAGAAACTCATTAAATGATTTTAAGTGATAAACTTTCAGTCTAAATTATGTCACAGACCATCTGAAAAATAGTGAGAAATATGTAGTACATTTGTCTTACTGTAGATATTAATAAAATATATATTCCATAGGTTGAGAAAAAAATCCTACATTGTCATCATGTACTCTATGTTGTTTTGTTGTGTTAAATACTTTCAGCTGGATAATATGAATAAAGCAAGTATATAGAATAAAAATGTTTTGTAGAAGGCTAGTATCAGAAATACTCCCTGATCTTAGCAGAAAAGTTGTTTTGGAAAACAGAAAACGGAAATATGATATCATTCTCTCCAGGATAGCATGGAGTTAGTTCATAAGCAATCCAAAGCTGTTGCTGTCACTTCTATGTCTTTCCCTGTTGGAGATGTCAACAACTTTGTCGTTGGAAGTGAAGAGGGCTCTGTCTACACAGCATGTCGCCATGGCAGGTGATTAGACCCTGGGATTTCATATTTTCAGCCACAAGGTGTTGCATCTTGGGTCATACTTTAAGAAACATTAATTTTGGGATTGCTGGTCTTTAATTGTCATAGGATGATTATATATTGTACTTCTCTAAAAGAAATTGTAAGAATTTTAAAAGAGTATTTAATAATTAAAACTTTCAATTAACTTCAGCATCTCATTTTTTTTTTCTAGATGAGAATAGCTTTTGAGCGTTGATGTGGAATACGCTGATTAATCAAATTTGGAGGGGAATTGTGGCAGAATATCCTAAATTCTTGCTTTTGTTGATAATTATACAGTACTATCACGCACCAGTCATAAATTGGGCAGCTTGTCTCCTGCTGTTCAATCTGTTTTGAAATTGTATAGCTGTAGCTTATCTATTGCTTTCTTAAATGAAATTGAGACGCCGGTCTCTTCTCAAACGCACATCAGCCCATGCTGTACAGTGCTTTGGGCTAGAACTAACCAAAATTGGTAGTTTGCTCTGAAACGGTTGAGGGTTTATCATCTCTGATTTCAGACTGAAAATTACCCAAGGAGGAAATGCATCTCTTGGGAAGCTTGATGTTTCTTGGAAGACAATAATGTCTTAATTTTTGTGGCCCAAATATTTAGTTGGAGTTTGAAAAAATAATACAGCTATCTAGGATATGTAGTATTTTGTAAACATTATCTTTCAAAGCATATGTCTAGCTATTTAATTAATACAGTTTTTTATTTATAGTGGTACTGAGCTTAATTCAGTTCCATGGAATATGCAATATTGTAGAAATAATTTGTGATGTACTTTGTGAACTGTTAAATAGTACTTTGTATCTAGAGTTTTGCATCAGTATTTTTTTCTTTTTAGAGTAAATTTCTTTCTCCTTTGTATGCATTTTAAACAGCAAAGCTGGAATCAGTGAGATGTTTGAAGGCCACCAAGGGCCCATTACAGGTATCCATTGCCATGCAGCAGTTGGACCTGTAGACTTTTCACATCTATTTGTAACTTCTTCTTTTGACTGGACTGTAAAGCTTTGGACAACTAAGGTATCAGTAGATAAATATACACAATCTTGATCTGTATAAAAACCCATTTTATGGAAATTGCCTGTGTAGAACTAAGTTTTCTGTCAAGAAGCTTCATTGAAGCATCCATGTTTTAAATCATCAGTTCCATAATACAGTATATGATTGTAATATAAGAGTAAAACGTGTACAGATCAGATCTATCCATTACTCAGCCTTCTTATATTGGCTGAAGTAATTCTCATAAATATAGATCCCTATAACATTGTAGCGGTTTAAAGTTGCTATTAGTATGTTATGTTTACATTATAGTGTATAACAGTGTTACATAGACACTACATGTACACACACAAAATGAAATAGTGGTATCTTGTTTGTTTCATGAATATTATAGAATTCTGTATGATGAAAGTTCTAATAATAGAATAACAGAGTTGGAAGGAACCTTGGAGGTCTTCTAGTCCACACACACACACACACACACACACACACACACTCAAGCTGGAAACCCTGTATCATTTCAGACACATGGTTGTCCAAGCTCTTCTTAAAATCTGTTCTGTGTTATATCTGAGGAAATTAAAATTTGTAGCTTTATTAATGTCTAATGTTATTGTTAAAATTACATTTTTTGTTGTTAGTTGCGAAGTTGTGTCTGACCCATTGCGACCCCATGGACAATGTTCCTCCAGGCCTTCCTATCCTCTACCATCCTCTGGAGTCCATTTAAGCTCACACCGACTGCTTCAGTGACTCCATCCAGCCACCTCATTCTCTGTCGTCCGCTTCTTCTTTTGCCCTCAATCTTTCCCAGCATTAGGCTCTTCTCCAGTGAATCCTTCCTTCTCATTAGGTGGCAAAAATATTTGAGTTTCATCTTCAGGATCTGGCCTTCTAAAAAGCAGTCTTGATCTCCTCTAGGACTGACTGGTTTGATCACCTTGCAGTCCAAGGGACTCACTCACAAGAGTCTTCTCTAGCACCATAGTTCAAAGGCCTCAATTATTTGGCGCTCAGCCTTTCATATTAAAATTACATTACTATATTTATATAATCTAATTTAGTATAAATCTCAAAAATGACTCAGTATTTTTTCAAATTGAGATACTTCAAGCTTTTACTTAAACTTTGCCACTAAAAGAATTACTTGATGACACATAATGAATCAACAATCAAAAGACAAAATGTAGCTAAACTTTGCTTTGATGTCCTCAGGATTAAATGCAAGCATTCAGTGGTAGACTGCCTTCACCCAGAGGTTCATTTTGTTCCCAGACTCATTTCTGCAACCAACAAATTGTGTTACAGATAGTCAGTTCTCAGCATTGTACTTTTTTTTTCTAATTTGAGTACTAAAAGATGTGTTAAAATCAGATGAAAAAATGGCTTTACTCTTCCTCGACGCACAGAAAGCGTTCGACAATCTCAACTGGGGATTCCTAATATTGCAACTAGAAAAAATGGGAACTGGCGAGAAATTTTTAAATATGATTAAAACAATATATTCAGATCAAATTGCAAAAATATGGATAAACGGAGAGACAACAGACCAATTTAAAATATCCAAGGGAGTGAGACAAGGATGTCCGCTCTCTCCTATACTATATATATTAGCATTGGAACCCCTGTTGAATGAAATTAGGAATGACAAGGAAATAAAAGGACTAAGAACCAAAAACCAGGAATATAAATTACAAGCATTCGCCGACGACGTAGTATTTATTTTAGAACAACCAAAACAATCAGGACTGAATTTACTAATGAGGATAGAACAATATGGCGAAGTGGCTGGTTTGAAAATTAATAGACAAAAAACAAAACTATTAACTAAAAATTTGACACAAACCCAGGAGAAAGAATTGGAAGAGACATTAGGAATACAAACAACAACAAAAATAAAATATTTAGGAATTTGGCTCACCAATAAAGCATCATCCCTTAAAGAAGACAATTATATCAAATTGGCTAAACAAATTCAGAAGGACTTAGAGGCATGGAGTAAATTGAAACTATCACTATTAGGCAAAATTGCTTCAATTAAAATGACTATTTTACCAAAAATGTTATATTTATTTAGAACAATACCGATAAACCCAGGGAAATCATATTTCAAAGATCTTGATAAAATGACATCAAAGTATATATGGCAGGGAAAAAGAGCCAGGATTAAACTGAAACACCTGCAAGACACCAAAGAAAGGGGTGGCCTGGGATTACCAGACTGGCAAACGTATTACACAGCAACAGCCTTAACGTGGATTAAAGATTGGATGACGCTTGAAGATAAACGAACATTAGCACTAGAAGGATTTGATCTGTCCAAAGGCTGGCACGCATTTTTATGGGAGGAAAAGCCCAGACAACATGATCATTTTAGGAGACATTATATCAGAGGAGCATTGGCAAAAATTTGGACTGAAATAAGGAGAAAACATTACGATAAAATCCCAAGATGGCTGTCAACCATGGAGGCCCAAATTTATCCGAACACAATGGATATAGGCAAGATGAAAACCTATGACGAACTGTTGAACACAGAGGGAGATATAAAAACAACAGAGGAACTGAGACAACAGGGCACGGACATTGATTGGTGGACGTATTTACAGATAAAATCAAGATATAAAAGTGATATGAAAAAATTTGGAATCCAAAAAGAAAGGAATGAATTAGATAAAATCATAATACAATCAGACGACAAATTGATAACTAAAATATATAATTATTTGCTTAAATACAAATTGGAAGAAGAAGTGGTGAAGGAAAACATGATTAGTTGGGCAAAAAATTTTGGATACAATATTAACTTAGAAAAGTGGGAAAAAATGTGGAAAGTAAACACTAAACTGACAATGTCCGTGCCCTACAAAGAAAATACATACAAGATGTTTTATAGATGGCATCTCCCCCCTGCACGGCTGGCAAGGATGTTTCCCAACACCAACCAGAATTGCTGGAAATGTAGAATACAGAAGGGAACCTATTACCACATGTGATGGTTATGCCCGAAAGCCAAAAAATTTTGGAAAACAATTCAAAGTCAGCTGGAAGAAATCACCACCCAAAAAGTGCCCCTCAGACCGGAAACATGCCTATTAGGATTATTGACTAAGGACTATAAAAAAGAGACACAATACTTAATAATACACATCCTAACTGCTGCCAGAATCGTTTTCGCACAAATGTGGAAACTGGAAGATACGCCACCAGAAGAAAAAATAATACAAAAAATAATGGAATGTGCGGAAATGGACAAACTGACCAAAGAAATACAGAGAAAAGAAGACTCAGACTATTATTTAATTTGGCAAAAATGGTACAATTGGCTAGATAAAAAGAACACGAAATAAAGAAATACCACCCAATGTTACCAAACAAGGAAATAAAATGAAATATTGTTATATAAATACCGATATATGAGGAAAGATAACATGTACAGATATATTGATCGATATATAATTACCGAAGTAGCTCTATTTTCAAAGTTCAAGCTTGATGACTTGATTTCACTGTATAGTTTATGTTTAGTTTGTTTAAATGTTTATATTTGTATGTGTATGTTTGTCTATAATAAAAAATTTAAAAAAAAAAGATGTGTTATTAACTCCACTACCTCCAAAATACACAAAAAGGATTCAGTATTCCATATCCCCTCTGCTGACCATGACCCATCCTTTGGTCCTGAAGCCAGAAAACATAGTTTAATAATAGCAAATCCTGACTATCACAAATCTTGCCACCGTGCCTTAATTATTTTTGTTTCGGTAATTGCAAGATATATTAATGCTAAATTATTTTTTCCTAGAACAACAAGCCTCTATATTCATTTGAAGACAACTCAGATTATGTTTATGATGTGATGTGGTCACCCACTCACCCTGCCCTCTTTGCTTGTGTAGATGGAATGGGAAGACTTGATCTGTGGAATCTTAACAATGATACTGAGGTAAAGCAAAATTGGTTTGGTATCCCAAGACTGCATGGTAATTGAGCATATATTCAGAAAAATATGTTAAAAAGTCATACATTTATTTTATCTTCTTTGGCTCTTCACCTAATTACCTCACAAAGAGGTCTTTAAGCTAAATCTTTAATGTAACTGGCTAATTTTTCATGAAATCAGTTGATTTGGATTATCTTGATCCTTTTCTGTTAGGATACAGACTAGGTATGGGACGGAAACAGTACTAGCCTGCTTTTGGAGGATCTCTTATGTGGAGGGGATGGGGTAGTGCATCCATCCATGCCATTCTTGACCTCTCAGAGACTCTTATCCCCTCAACCATGTTATCTTTCTGGATCAGCTCAGACGGCTGGGGTGGGTGGCATGGTGTTGTGCTGATTTGCCTTCTTCCTTTGGGGTCAATCCGATTTGGTAATAATTAGGAAGAAAAGGTCCTATTGTCAGCCCCAACTATGTGGGATGGCACAAGATGGTGCTTTCTCTTTTCCTTTTTAACATCTATATGAGGCCACTGGGTGAGTTAATCCATTGCCATGTGTACCAATTGTACATCTTTGCCCCTGGAAAATTAAGTGATGTCATGACCCTGTTATCCTAGTGCCTTAAGACTGCAAAAGTCTGGATGGGGAACAATAGGCTTCAACTGAACCTTGGCAAAACTGAATGGTTTTGGTTTTTGGGGCCCTCTGATTCCAGGACTATGCCACCTTTGGTGCTAGATGTAGTTGCACTATCTCAGACAGGCTCTGTGTGCAACATATAGATTCACAACTCCTGCTTGGTAAACAGATTGCACTTATGGCTAGAAAGCTCTTTGCGCAGCTTCGTCTTGTGCACCAGCTGTGCCCATTCCTGAATCAGCAGGCCCTGCTTACAATCACTCTTTCCCTAGTCACTTTCAGATTGGACTACTACAATGGGCTTTACATGGGGCTGCCCTTGGAGAGTATCTGGAAGCTTCAACTAGTTTAGCATGCAAGGGTGTGGGCAATTATGTGCACTCCTGCAGCCAATGTTAGGCATCTGCTCTGTAAGCTGCACTGGTTTACTTCAAGCTCCAATTCAAAGTGCTGATTTTAACCTATAAAGCCCTTATGGCATGGGCCTGGGCAATCTAAGACAGGGGCTCCCAACCTTTTGAGCATCAGGAACCAGTTTTGTGGAGAGAAGTTTTTCCATGGACCGGAGGAGGCATGGTTTCACGCACTCCCTGCATTCCGTGCATGCACAGATGAGGCTTTGCTCATTTGTGCAGCCTGGTTTCTGATGCACCGCAGACCAGGGGTTGGGGAGCTCAATCTAAGGGACCACCTTTCCCTTTTACATCATTCCTTCCCATCAGATTTTGCAGAAGAGGCATATTGTGGGTACCTTCAGCTAGGGATTTACATTTGGTGGGTTCAGTAGATGTGTCTTCTCTATTGTAGTGCCCATCATATGGAACAGTCTCCACTCCCTCCTCCCATTAGATTGGCTTTTGATCCCTTTTGATATTCTGTAAGATCCTTAAGACTTGGTTATGTAACCTGTTCTGGGCTTCTACAGAAACAGAGACTTGGCTAGATGGCTCCATTGTGAGGGGGGCATTTTTTATTCTCTCTTCACTTCGATTGTATTTTGTTTTTTTAGGGTATTTAATACTATTTTTTTATATATTTGACTTCTCTGCTTTGCTATTTTTTATCTATTGTTGCACTTAAGAGTCTCCCTTGGTGAGTTGGACAGCTATATAAATTTGATTAATAAAACTAATAATAAGTTTTAAATGAACACAAAATGAATGACTATATGTGTGGCTTATGCTAATAGGAATATGCCATGACATTGTTTCACCTAACTCTAGCACAGGATAAAACCAGGGCTTTTTTGTTATCTGGCATGAATACAGGTTCTGTATACAGGTAACAGATAGTTGGAACAGTTAAGCTTCATGAAGCTGGTAGTCCGTGTATTGCTAAAGAATGCAGTGCTATCAGTTGCTGAGCACTGAGCAAAACCTAGGCATGATGTTCTCACTGCTTTAAAGCATCAGACTTTGAGTGTATTTAGCACTACTTTTGTGCAGCAATCAGTTTTGCTCCCTATGATGTGCTTGAGTGGAAGAGGATTACCTATAATAAAGTAATTTTTCCAGTGTAATTCAAACTCAGCATATCCAGGCAAGGTTTTATCCAAGCAAGGAAGAACTCAGTAACTTGGAGCTGTCATCTTTGAAGGCTTGGTGCTCTAATTCCTATCATTACTAAATCCATCTTCCATTGGGCCTTGTGTGGGTATATCAGAGAGATTTATATTGTTAAAGGTAAAATATTTCCTTCTCTGTTGTGTTAGGATAAGGGACAGCTAGATAACTTTAATGGTTATATTATCATCTGAATATTTGTGACAAATCTAGCAAAATTCCAAAGAGGGTATAAAACATGATGAAGCATTGTTGTTTGAACTGGGATAGGTGCCAACAGCAAGCATTACCGTGGATGGAAATCCAGCCCTTAATCATGTAAGATGGACAAATTCAGGACGTGAGATTGCGGTGGGAGATTCCGAAGGACAAATAGTAATTTATGATGTGGGAGAGGTAGGTAATTTTCTAACTTATTTTGTTTTGCTTCAATAATAAAGAGTGCATAGGAGTCATGTTTTTGTTTCAATTTAGAAAGTGTCTATTTAAAATTTGGGCAGATTTAAGTGCGAGTGTGTGTGCATGCGAAGATGAAAATTTAAAGAAATTATCATGAATATAGTTTTGTGAAGCAGCCTAAAACTACTTCAACCTTTCCCCTATTTCTTGGAAACTACTGCCCAACCCAGTTTCCCATAATGCTGCTGCTCATTCACCATTCCTTTTTTATTCTGGGGGCATCTGATGGCAACAATTGGCAGGACTTTCAAATTACAAACTTTTTCAGAAAAGATTGCAAGTTATCCAGAATCTTTCATGTTGCAAAATAATGTAAAAAGTTGTCTGTATCCACCGAGTTTAAAACTGGAGAATATGAAAGGAGAGATACTACACAACAAAGATACAGTTTGCAACTGAGTTTAGGTCAGAAGCCAAAGAGGGTTGCTATTTGACTGCTTTTGTGTCACTTCAGAAATCCTTTATATTTGAGTTTGGGGAAATTCTCCAGTGCTGTCAAAGTAGTTCGAACTAATGATTGTGGCTTAGGTTTGCTTTATTGGTTTGGACAAATAAATAGTTTTCAAATTTCTTTTTCCTACATATGGTCTTACCAGACAGTAGAACAGCAGGTTGAAAGTACAATTCTTCTAGAAAACAGAAAAATGTGAAATATATTATTCCCATCCTATGAACTGTTTGTGTCCAGTTAGACACTGGCTAGATGCTTCTGCCTAGATCTTTGCTCACTGTGATTTCCTCATTGTAATGGAGATGGAGCCTACTCTTTGTGTTGAAATAAATTTTTCATGTTCATAAAAATTCAGGGAACCTAGAAATTATGTTTGTTTCAATTCTAGATTTTGGATACAGACCAATGATTTTTTAAAAAAAATCAGCATATTCATATGTTTATTAATACCTCCCATATAACTATTTCTCTACAGCAAATTGCTGTTCCCCGAAGTGATGAGTGGACCCGTTTTGGCCGGACATTAGCTGAAATTAATGCAAACAGAGCTGATGCAGAAGAGGAAGCGGCAACTCGAATTCCTTCTTAAAATTTACAGAGGATTCTAGCAATGAATTTGGGAATGAGCTACAAAGAGCTTCAATGTAGTAGCATCTTCTAGCCTGCAGCAGTAAATTGAACATGAAAACATGTAGTCAACTATGGATTTGACAAGTGTATAAAGATTACTGAAGCAGATCTTGTGAAGTTGCTTTTTAAAAGCTAAATCACATATTCTTAATCTAATCTGCATATATTAGTATTTATCCTAACTTGGCAAGTCATATCTTCAGTTGAAACACTACTTATATATTTAAAGTTACTTAGGCTGTCCAACTTTCAATGGGATTTAAGTAAGTTATGTAACCTATCTCGGGGGGGGGGGGATTATGGAACTGCTTAGAGTTACGGTAGTTATACATGTATCTGTTCACAGCAACCTTTATCCTATATGTTATACAGTAGGCTCCCATGGTGATAGATCATTTAAAGGAATAAAAATAATTTATTAAATCTTTTTTAATTAATGGAAAATTTCTAAAATCCTTTGGATTTTTTGTTAGATTTGTGTAGTTAGTAAGGATTCTTTATAAATAAAATACTTGACGTTTTTCTCATACATATCCATTTAAAGACTTGATTTTTTTTTAATAGGATTGTGTTACGTGCTAATAATTCACACAAGATTTGTAGGGGAAAAGGAATCTAAAATGTACTTTCTATTTATGCCTATAATAAAAATGAAGGATACAAATGATTTTTAGGTTTAAAACTTCATTTTAAATTGTTGGATTGGATATAGCTTGCACAATTCTGCCCAGAAAGAAAAAAATGAAATCTTTTTGAAATCCTATGACCACAGGATAATCTGTAATTTGTCTGGGAACTTTTCTAAAATTTAAGAGGCAACACTTCATTTTTTTTATGGTAAACTCACAATAATCTCAGGACTGATGGAGCCGGTTCTATACTACGTTCACCACTGATGAGATGTCTCATCTTCTCAGGACTAATATGGCCAAACCACTGTGAGAGGGTGGTTTTGGACTTTCCAACTTGCCTTGACCAGTATGGCCGACCACCGTGAGAGGGTGGTCTGGATATTCCCCCAGTTGGACAGAACGTGAGGACTCCTACCCACTACTGTGAGAGGGTAGTGGTGATTCTTCCGGTTTAACCTAGCCTTGTTTCCTGGACGTTTAAGACTATCATTATGGACCCCTAGGCCATGTCTAGGCCATATCTGTACTACTACTCCAGTGTTTTTGAATCTATTCTAGGTCTAAGCTTCTTGCGCTGCGAGCCTCTGGCAGGCTTGGCCCTCTATGTTATCGAGGGCCCACCTTAATGATGGGTTTTGGGACCCCAAGAAGTGGCATGTCGCAAAAAGGGGATTGAGGGGGTTTTTTAGGACATTTTTAAATAGACTTTTAAGGGTTCTGGGGGGTGGGGAGGTTAGGTGGGTTTGGGGGATAACCCACGGGGGAAAGGGACTGGCCCGGCAGTAAATGGTGCCACGGGGGGTATGGACTCTGGAGGTAAGAGGGCTATTAGAATGCCCTCTGTTGAGGGCTTTTCTATTAATATGCTGAGTGGGAGGGGCAGATATGGTGGGAGCAAAGGACACATCGTGTGGTGGGGGCACGCACTCGCTATCTTCGAGCGATTGCATGCCCCGGTCCCCTTAGCTCTTCCCGTTCCCCAGGTTGCTCAGAATCTCAGGGCCTGGGTCTCCGGCTGCTGTTATGCAATGCCAGGTCCGTAGTAAATAAGGCCCCCCTCATTTGTGACCACCACCAGGAGGGGGGAGCGGACCTGGCAGGCATTACGGAGACCTGGTTGGGCCATGAAGGGGGGGTCCCCTTGTGGATATGTGCCCACCCGGCTTCCGTTCATTTCATCAGCCGAGAGCCCAGGGAAGGGGCGGGGGGATAGCAGTTATTATAAAGGAAGGTCTTGATCCGAGGGAGGCCACTGTACCTCAGATAGCTGGATGTGAGTCCCTTTTTGTGAAGTGGGGTCGTGGGATGCAGATGGGTCTGTTGGTCACATACCTGGCTCCCTGCCATGTGGCAACGACCCTGCCCGAGCTCCTCAACGTCATAGCTGAGGTGGCGGTTGATAACCCCAGATTTTTGGTCATGAGAGATTTTAACCTGCCATCCATTGGTCAAACGTCTGAGGTAGCTCGGGAGTTCATGGCTTCCATGACGGCCATGGACCTGACTCAAGTAATTCATGGCCCTACTCACATAGGTGGACACACTCTGGACTTAGTTTTTATCTCTGGTCAGTGGTCGAGTGGCCCTGATACAGGGGATATAGGCATTGAACCCTTGTCATGGTCTGGCCACTCGCTCCTTTGACTTGACTTTCTGACCGCCGCACCCCATCCAGGGAGGCGGAACCGACCAGGTGGTTCCGCCCCAGGCGCCTGATGGATCCTGATAGGTTCCAGATGGAGCTTGGGCCATTTCCTGAGACTCTGGCTCATGACTCGGCTGAGGACCCTGTGGCTGCCTGGGACAGTGCGGCCACCGGGGCTTTGGACCGTGTCGTGCCTTTACGGCCTCTGACCCGGCACCGAACTCACTTAGCTCCTTGGTTCTCCGAGGAGCTGAGGGAGATGAAGCGCCGGAAAAGATGCCTAGAGAGCGGTTGGAGGGCCAGCCGGTCCGAATCTGACTTGACACTGGTAAGGTCTCATATTAAGACCTACCTAGTGGCGATAAAAGCGGCAAAATCTAGCTATTTTGCTGCTCTTATCGTGTCATCAGATAATCGTCCAGCTGCCCTGTTTAGGGTGCCCCGCTCCCTCCTCCAACTGGGAGCGGGGGATGACCCCTTGCAGGGCCGAGCTGAGGATTTTGTACAATATCTGTATGATAAAATAACTCAGATTCGGGAAGACTTGGCCGCTGACTGGGTTACTTCAGACGAGATGACTGAGGCAGCTCTTGAAAGTGTTATCTGGGAGGAGTTCGATCCTGTGGCTCCCGAGGACATGGACAGGATCTTGGGACGGCTGAACACGACCACATGTTTATTGGACCTGTGTCCCTCCTGGTTGGTGCTGGCTTCCCGGGAGGTTACACGAGGCTGGCTCCAGGGGATTATTAACACTTCTTTGAGTGAGGGTGTCCTGCTGGCCGCCTTGAAAGAGGCGGTGGTGAGGCCCCTCCTCAAGAAGCCCTCTCTGGATCTGGCTGTTTTGGCTAACTATCGTCCAGTCTCCAACCTTCATTTTATTGCAAAGGTTGTTGAGAGTGGTGGCGCGGCAGCTCCCCAGTACCTGGATGAAGCTGTCTATTTAGACCCGCTCCAGTCTGGTTTCAGGCCTGGGTACAGCACGGAAACGGCATTGGTCGCATTGGTGGATGATTTCTGGAGGGCTCGGGGTAGGGGTTATTCCACTATCCTGGTCCTGTTAGATCTCTCAGCGGCTTTTGATACCATCGACTATGGTATCATGTTGCGCCGGTTGGAGGGATTGCGGTGGGGGGCACCGTTTTGCAGTGGTTCTCCTATCTCTCCGACCGGTTGCAATCTGTGTTGACGGGGGCAGCGGTCGACCCCGAGGCACCTTTTTGGGGTGCCACAAGGGTCGGTTCTCTCGCCCCTCCTGTTCAACATTTATGTGAAGCCACTGGGTGAGATCATCCGTGGTTTTGGGGTGGAGTTCCATCAGTACGCTAATGACACTCAGCTGTACATCTCCACCCCAGACCATCTCAACGATGCCTTGGAAGTGATGTCCCAGTGCCTGGAGGCCGTGCGGGTCTGGATGGGGAAAAACAGGCTTCGACTCAACCCTTCCAAGACCGAGTGGCTATGGCTGCCAGCGTCCCGGTATATCCAGCTGGTGCCATCGCTGGTTATTGGGGGCGAATCACTGGCCCCCACGGAAAAGGCCTGCAACTTGGGCGTCCTCCTGGATGCACGGCTGTCTTTAGAAGAGCATACAACGGCCGTCGCTAGTGGGGCTTTCTATCAGGTTCGCCTGATATGCCAGTTGCGCCCCTTTCTAGATCGGGACTCCTTACGCACAGTCACTCAAGCACTCGTCACTTCTCGTCTGGACTATTGTAACGCTCTCTACATGGGGCTCCCTTTGGGGTGCACCCGGAGGCTCCAACTGGTGCAAAATGCGGCCGCACGGGGGATTATGGGAGCAACGGGGCGCTCCCATGTGACACCTCTCCTGTGCAAGCTGCATTGGCTCCCAGTGGACTTCTGGGTGCGCTTCAAGGTGTTGGTGACCATCTTTAAAGCGCTCCATGGCTTAGGGCCGGGGTACTTATGAGACCACCTTCTGCTACCAATTGCCTCCCACTGGCGGGTTTGCTCCCACAGAGAGGGCCTCCTCAGGGTGCCGTCAGCCAGACAATGTCGGCTGGCGACCCCCAGGGGGAGAGCCTTTTCTGTGGTGGCACCTACCCTCTGGAACGATCTACCCCCGAGATACGAGTGATCCCAGACCTTCGGACTTTTCGTTGAGCCCTAAAAACTTACTTTTTTCAGTTAGCTGGGCTGGCTTGATTCCATGTTGGTTTTTAAGTTTGATATTGATTTTTAATTGAAATGTTTTAAATTATGGGCCAAATTTCATTTAATTATTTTTAAAATTATTTTAACTTTTGTGTACAAATGTTTTTATTTTGGCTGTTCACCACCCTGAGTCCGAAAGGAGAAGGGCGGTATACAAATCTAATAAAAGATAAAGAAAGATAAAGATGTAACCAGGAATAGAACAAAGTCTCTAATTTCCAGCCAGTTTAGATTACTTGTGGAAATATTAGAAAATAAAGCTTCAAATAAAATATTTTAGTACAGTTGTAACATTTTGTAAACTACCCAGCAAATTGGCCATAAAGTAAACTATCTTAACCTTCAAGATTTTGCATTGCTATAAAGTTGATTTCGCCATTGATGGTAGTTTCATTTTTTTGTAAATGCCAATTACTCTCCTGTGCAATAAGACTTTTTTTGCATTTGTAATTTAATTTCTTCTGAAATAACTGCTTACAGGCTTTTACATATAGTTGTTTAGAATGGATGGGCAACCTGTGGCTTGAATATCACATGTAAGTCTTTTCTCTGTTCATTTTTTTTTCCAGATGTACCTGATTTTGTTGCCTTAATTGAGGAGTAAAATGGCATATTTCAGGGATATGTTTGGTGGTGGGGCAGGGTGGGTAAAATAAGTCAGTGCATATTGGAGAAAAACTATATACTTACAGATAAACCCATTGGCAGATTTGCTGACTCTGAAATTTTTAACCCAACTGTCATGAAAAAATGTATCATCCATGGATAAACCTATCCTCAAAATTTTTGTATGATTTAATTTTCACAATTGACTTAGCAACAGCTGGTGCATTTTTCATGATATTTGGGTTAAAAATTTAAGGATCTGCTTATCCACAGATTGGAGTATCTGCAAGTATATAAGAGAGAGATTGTATTTTAAAGAAGCTGAGGGAACAACCTATTATACATACTCGCAGATAAGCCCATCTGCAGATAAGCCAAAACCAATTTTTTGGTGGATTTTGGCTCCTAAAAGTCTTGCCTTATCTACCACTATATATAGAAGGCTGAATATCTCAATCCAGTTTCTCCCATCATGGCATCATGAGGCACTCTGCAGCCATCAGTATTATTTTAAAAGGTAGACATTTGAAGAATAAAATTGCTTATTTCAGGGTAGGAGACAGGATGGTCTTGTTCAGGTGGAGCCTTTAAAATGATATGCATAGATACAAAATATTGTCTATAACAGACAAATATTTTCAAAATAATTTTGGAAAAAATCTTCCGTTCATATGGAGTTCTTGGAATAGTGATAGATCAGCTTCGTTGCACATATTAGTAACCAGATTTTCCAGCCTTTGGGAAGGATGGGTTGTTGTTTTTTTGCAGGCTTTTTGCCCCATTTTCCTATGAGGCTTCAGAAGTGAGGGGAGGGAGTTGCCTTACAGTTTGTGTAAGATCTGGACTTGAGGGTAGTTGGTGGTGATTGGCATTTCCTTGGAGGCATTTATTAATTGGTTGCTGGGAATAGTAGTTTCTCTATTTTAATGGGTTTACCGCATCTGCCTGAGGTCTGGATCAGGCATCTGAGTGAATGGTAGACTTTAACCAGCTCTATTGAACTGTTGATGGTTCATTACCTCAGTATTGATCTCCCAAAGACAGAGAGCCTGATTCTAAGTATGTCTTACATTTTGTATCTAGCACTTTTGTATTCTAATTTTTGAAAACTGTATCTGCATACAGGAGCTTATGGATGTACAGCAGAGTTCCTTTTGTAGATAAGCCCCCAATTAAGAAGGAAATAGTCACATGGGTACATTGCCTGAAATTCTGTTGCCCTTGCATATTGCCATGGCTTCATCATCAAGTAGCTCTCTGCATTCACCTAATTACTGGCCAAATAATGAGACCCCATTTCCAGGTCTTAAAAACATGCTGCATTTTTCCCTTCAATCTATAGTGGGGAGGCTAGAGAGATTACTAATTCTTCAGCTTCTTTGGGCTTTTTAAAAATACTCCTAAAAAATACTCCTAAAAAAAACACTAAACATCAGAGTATTAGAATATTATTGAGGAGCAACATTCTAGGTTAATTTTATTTTCTTTAAAACTTAGTCTCTTAAAGATTTGGTGTCAAAGAAAAGACGCTTACAGGGCTCTGGTTTTAAATACATTTTATTGTCACATGATTTTTAGTAAAACACTTTCAAAACAGTCTGTACATTTCAAACTATTTAGAACTGTAATATCTGTTTCTAGAAATGCAACTGCAATTTCAATGCCATCATGATGTCTCTGTACAAAGATGTACAATATGTACAGTAACATGGAGTGCAAGCTGTGCAAAGCCAAGCCCTGGGTACTAATTCAAGCCATCAGAAGAGGAGAAACGATCAATGGCTTTGTCGTAAAGCCTGAATCAATCTCCTGTGTGCGAACGACAATTGTATCTTTGTATAGAAAGAAGCAATGATTCAGTCTCCGTTCAGTAAAGTGTCATGCTGGAGAGCCAAGAACTGTTCTCGGATCTGTCCTTTGCGGCCGCTTTTACTTGCTGGAAAAGTCAGCTCAGGATTCAAGCTGTTGCTTTGGTTTGCACAGGAGTGGCACTGGCTGCTCGAAATTTTGGAAGAGAAAGCCCAAATTTGTTTTCAATTCCAGCAAAAGTAGCTGTGGCAAGCCGGTACCCACCAAGGTGATCAGGATTAACAGGAGGCAGGCCTGAGATTCGAGATTTGGGATGAGGTTCTGAGCCGGAGGGCTTGCTAGTAAGAGAGAAACAAGCAAACATTGGCCATATTCAGCTACTATTAGCATAACTATTACAGCATGTTCTGTTTTAATCCTAGTTCACTGACTACAACAGTGGCTTGGCTCACAAATATATAACTAAATAGCCATGACTTACAGCACCAAAACCAATAATTTGAATCCATTTTTTGTCACTACTAAGTTTTAACGCTTATGGCTCGTTCGCCAGGTGTGTGTGTATATGATCACATGCTTATCACCCTTCTCTTACATAGCGACTATCGGGGCTAAGGTGTATGTAAATCCAGGCCAGGTGATTCTTCCCTTAGGAAATTCATAGCCGCGTTAATCTATGTAAGATCAGGCCAAATGTTAAAAATACATGTTTCTTCTTTCCAAGAAGCACTGTTTTGAACAGATGGTTTATATTAAAGCTGCAGAGGTTGACCCAGGCAAGACAGTAGAAATAAAATAACCAAATTCTGATCAATTTCCTTTTCTTTTCTGCAAAGGACAAACTGCATGCAAAGTATCAGGATGCCTGGAATTTTTATTTTATGTCCTTTTCCCATGAAATGAGAATGAAAATATTTTTTATTTTATGGAGTCCTTGGTGCTCTCTGAGCTTGGTGGTTTGCTTGCAGATGTTTCAACAGCCAACTAGGTAACATCATCAGTGCGAGTGAGTATAGGGTTTGCTCCCTTTTATATAAGTAGCCTATCCTGCCATTTGGGGGAGGGGGTAGTGTGTTTAGTGTGGGGGGTAAATAGCCTTAACCATTTCCTTTGATTAGAAAGTACACTGGGTAGTAGTTACTCTGTTCTTCATTTATTTAGCCATATTTAGCCATATTTGTAAAGATTCTATTTAACTTCCAATTGCACTATGACAATTATCAAATCTGGGGATGGAAGTTCTTTAATCTTTGACATTTTACAGTTGTACTTCACTCTGTGGCACTACAGAACCAGAAATTGTGGACAAATTTTGACTTGGAATCAGTGGTGAAATGTAAAATTTGTTACTACTGGTTCTGTGGGTGTGGCTTGGTGGGGGAGGGTAATGTGACTGGATGGGCGTGGCCAACTTTTTTTTTTTTTTACTTTTAAAAACATTTTTTCTACAACCTCTTCCGCCAAAGAGGTTGTTAAAAAATACTTTTAAAAGCCTCTGACGATCCCAGCTGAGTTGCCTGATTGTCAGAGGCTTTTTTTTCTTTTAAAAGTATTTTCTCTACAACCTCTTCGGCTGAAAAGGTTGCAGAAAAAAATGCTTTTAAAAGCCTCTGACGATCAGACAACTCAGCTGGGATTGTCAGATGCTTAAAAAGCATTTTTTTCTACAACCTCTTCCGCCGAAGAGGTTGTAGAAAAAATGCTTTTAAAAGCCTCTGACAATCCCAGCTGAGCCACACGATCATCAGAGGCTTTTTTTTTACTTTTAAAAGCATTTTTTCGGCCGAAGAGGTTGTAGAAAAAATGCTTTTAAAAGTAAAAACAAAAGCTTCTGATGATCACGCAGCTCAGCTGGGCATGAGGGGGTGCAGGGATTTTTGCTACCGGTTCTCCAAACCACCGCCCACCATCGCTACCGGATCAGGCGATCCTGTCCAAACCAGGAGCATTTCACCACTACTTGGAATTCTATCCAATCCAGTCCTGTTTGAACTAGCTGGTCTGCCATATTATGGCATCATTCTTATAAAAGCATTTCATGAAACTTTAATTGTATACTCTTCAATACAGGCACTGCTCTCTATGAATAGGAAAGCTCCCTCTGTTTCAAATTGCTTTTATCTGAATATTTTCTGTACTTATAAAAACAAAGAAAAGCAGAAATACTAGACAATTTATCGAGATGCATCAGTGTTGTAATAGGCTGGTGCATGTCAACATCCTTTAAAATTTAGGTGGTCACTTATACTTACATGCCTCCAAAATCCACATAGAGCCAGCGCTGCAGAAGTTCGTAAGTCAGTAAAGTAACACCAAATTGGGGTGAGGATCTGAATACTCGGGCTATTGAAAAAGAAGAGTTCAATGTAACACACACATACTGAAAACATTATTCTCCTCTCATAACCACTGTTATGGAAAGCATAAAAAGAACAAGAAATAACAAGCAAAGATAACAGAGAAGAGGGGAGGAAAGCTAAATTTAGTTTACATGACAGCCATTCACAAATACCACTCCATAGTTTTTGGTACTTGAAACCACAGTTGCTTTCACCATGTCCCATAAACCACTTCATGAACTGTTTTTTGTCCTTTCAATTTCTACTTCTCTCCCCCTTCTCTCCTTCTAAGAATCACAACTCCATCCAACTATGATTTCCCTCTTCTCGAGACATTCACTCTTCCTTCTCATATTTGTTTGAGCCCAACTCTTGTTTATTTTCTCTATATAACCATGTCACCTCAACATACTTTTCTTTAAGCTGGTCATTCACTGTTTTACTTAATCCACAGTCATCAAGGACCCATTCACCACTCCTTGTTTTTACCCATACCCACTGCGTTCAACTTGCTTTATATTCTCCTGACCTCTCCGATCCTCCCTTCTATATAACAAAATGGGCCGATGTTCATTAAAAAAACAATCATTTCACTTCTTGCAAAATACACTCTTTGGAACAGATCACGCATTAACCATTATTTTTATATGCATCTATATATCTTAAAAATTCTCCCATTTTTCAAGAAATTCTAGAAAAATAAACTCTTCTACTTGCTCCAGGTTTTGGGGAGGGGGATTGCCACTTATATACGCTTTGCAAGTGTTCAGATCATTTCCCATGTCAAACACAACTACTTTGGGTTTTGATACATTAATTCACAGATTCATATTCTGCCTTGCTTCTATCTCACATACGCTGCAATCATTTGGGCTCCCAGGTAGCAACACAATATAACCTGTTACAAAAATACAAGCATATTCCTGTCCGAACCTCTTGTATCCCTGTAAACATTTCTCTTGTGTCCCTGTAAACACATTATAAACAAGCAATGGAATATGACATATATTCTACTTACTTCTCTTCTATTAGAGTCAAGTTTCCATGGCCTACTGTAAGGCCAGTAGAGTTAGGGTTGTCTGTATCTCCAGAGAGAGGTTATTACATAGGGCAGGCACTATTCTCAGGAATTACTCTTTTCCTATTTCATCCCTATAAAGCCCCAGGGGGATGTGACTCATTGAAAAAGAGCAAAAAGTCATTAGTATGCTTACTTTACTCCTAGCCAAGGAGATTATAGCATGGAAAGGCTATGTGATCTTGCAGCACTGTTTGGATACATGTTTCTGTTTCAGGGTTGGTTGGTTATATTTGGTTTTTATTTTTTATTATTATTGTAGGATGCCTAGTATTGTCTTGTCTAAGATAAGTGAACTTTTATTTTTCTAAATAAATAAATAAAATGTTGATGATGCCCAATTATGCATCTTTGTCCCAGGCAAATTAACTGATGCTATTGAGGTTCTGTTCCAGTATCTGGACGCTGCAGAGGTAAGGATGGAGAAGAAATGCTTCATCTTAACCTTGGTAATATGGAATCACTGTGGGTTTTAAGGCCTCCCAAATCCTGTGAGTTTCCATTTTATCTCTGATGGGGATAGCACTCTTCCAGACAAAGTTGATGCAAATTTGAGGGTCCAGAAGGACTCATAGTTCCTGCTCAAATAGCAGGTGACAGTTATAGCTGGAAGTTGTGTACCAGTTTGAGCAGGTTGTCTGTACCAGTCATGCTTATTCCTGGATTGGGAGGCCCTACTCGGTTATTCATGCCATAGGCATTAAAGACTTGAATGTGCCTGTAGGCACTGGAGCCAGGAGATTAATCCTGTTGATAGATTTGTTGTTTGGTCTGTGTGGATTAATATCAGATTTTTATCATTTATGAGGTTTCTATTGTTTTATTTTTTAATGGGTTTTAATCCTCCCAAATCCTATAAGTTTCCATTTTATCTCTGATTGGGATAGCTGAGATAGGCAGATGTATTAATTCCTTAATTAATATGACATCCAACTTTCTCTATTAATAATAAAAACAGTAGTAATCAATCAGCTTGTATGCATATTGGCCAGCATTCAAGCACAATTAAAGCCAAATCTTAACCGAAATCTGTTTATGGTGTTCTGTGAAAACTAGAATCTCTAACTCTATCCTGCAAATCATCACTTTGTTGTCCTCATTCCCACCGATGAGACAGTACATTCAATGTACTGACAAAGATATGAAGATGGATCTGAAGTTGCCAGAGGTGGAAAGAGCTGCAAGGCTGGATCCATCACTCTCACAATTTTAATACCATTTATTAATATAGATAAGTTTCTCTACTGATCAAGATGTGAAATCTTTTTCTTGCCTGCGGCTCCCTTCCAAAAGGCAGAAGGTCCTTCTTCCCGAAGTATCTTCGCAAAGCAATCAATAACTCCACTGTATGTTGTCTGGCCGGCCCGAGCAGCTACTTGCAGTCTTGTCTTGATGACATCAGCAGGCGTCACCAAAGAAGCTGCAGGCACACCTTTGGGAGAAATGGACTTCAGCTGAGTCTAAGTATTATCAAAAGTGAGAAATAGTACATAGAAATACCTCCGGGAGAAGTATTGAAGTTTTAGAAAAACAGCTTCAGGGTTTCATTCAGAGCTATGACAAAGGAGAAGCTCCCCATAACTTTGAATAATACTGATAGGTTTTTAGCACTGTACAGGTAGTCCTTGACTTACAACAGTTCACTTGAAAAAAGTGACCTATGACTGTTTTTCACATTTACAACCGTTGCAGCATTCCCATGTTTATTTGATTCAGATGCCTGACAGCTGACTCATTCTTATGACTGAGCGATGTGACCTTCTGGCAAGCAAAATCAATAAAGAATCCAGATTCACTTCACAAACATGTTACTAACTTAACAACTGTACTGATTCACTTAACAATTGTGACAAAAAAAATCTGTAAAATGGGGTAAACTCACTTAACAAATATCTCACTTTGCAACAGAAAATTTGGGCTCAATTGAGGTCATAAGTCGAGGACTACCTGTATTGGACAAGGATGAGCCCAAAAATGTTTGGGCCACATTTCTTCCCCTCCACCCCCACTCTGAATATTTTTCACTGCAAATCTAGCAACACAGTAGATTGCACCAATTCTAAAGAGCAATTCCTACAAGCAAATGTCAGTCCTTACTTGCTCTCAATCAGTTTGAGTGCTGTATGCACACAGGCTTAGAGAGGAGGAGGTTGCTAGGTAACCATATATGAAACTTAGGGGACCTCACATGATCAACAAGAACTAGCTTAATATATTGTTCCTAACCAAGTGGCAATGCGCCTAAATGAGAACCGCCAGTAGAATGGAGAGGAGAAACTTCAAATAGACAAATAAGTGTCATTTTTTTCCACACCAGGAACAAGGACGAATTTCCCCTCTCCTTTTACAGAAATATTTTTAAAGTTTCTCCTTCCAACTAATATGAGTGCAGCTTCCCAAAACTGAATTGAAAACTGCCTAAATTGAGGTTTTCACTTTGCATACCCTGCCAAAATTAAGAATTTTGTACCAAATGTAGGAAAAGGGCATAAATTATTCTTACTGCCTTAAAAAACGGTCACCCCAGATGAGATCTTTGAAACAAGGGCAAGCCCCAGCCAACCCGCCAACCCAATTTGACTACATGTTGCTGAGCTGCATTAAGCTGTTTATCCACATTATGCAAATGTAATTAGCCATCATCAAAATTAGGCTACCTCCCACCAAGGATAAAGGTGATCAAATTTGGATTAAGTTAAACACAATAGTATATTAGCTTCCTCTACGTGATCTAATGAATATTAAATGTTGCCAAGAATTTTAATGTGGGGGGTGGATGGGTGGACTTATTTGCCAATTACTCAACAAAGTTACCTGCAATAGCACCAGCTGTAAGGAGATTAAGCCCTCCCACGTGACCATTTTCATCTGCAAGCATCAGTTTACAATGAGCGTACACAGGAAAATAGATTGCAGAAAAGGGAATGTCTCGGAGAAAACAGGCCTTGGCTCCCTGTCACGTGGAAAAGAGAAACAAAGAATGAGTCAGTCACGCATACAGGAAAAATTCTCACCGCCTCTGCTCACAAGGGGACAGGGCACACATTTTCTATGTAAATGTGGGAAGTGCAATTTATTATAGTGCCTAGAATGCTTTGGGCAAAATGCTTTTGTGACCCAGCAAACCAGCTTGATGATCTTCAGTCCTGTGGAACTAAGAAAGTTCCAAACAACTAAGATACAGAGATGGTACCATAGGAAAGCCTTTGTACTTAGATTGTGTTGACACAAAAGGCAAAGAACAGGAATACCTTCTTGGCTAAAAGAGTTTTTAAGAGTATTCTGAGATGGCAGATCTCTTTGGTCATTTGTTGGATGGAAATAGAACATGAGAGAAGAACAATTCCATTCTAAGACCAGAATGGGTTTTTTGGAGGACAATATGGGCCAGATGGAGGTTATACCTTTTGCCACATTCGTTCATCTCAAACATGGCCTCTGTTTGACACATGAACATTTGGGATGAAAACTCTGCTTGAGATCTTCCAATTACACACACACACACACCTCAAATCCCATTCATATACATTGACTCTGTATCATTCTTCTAATGCACTACAGTCAAATCCACAACTCAGCTGATGGAGGAAGATCTGCAAAGCAGGAATGATGCATGGCTTGGGCCAATACCCATTGGATTTTTTTTTTCAATCTATGGCCATTTCTGTCCTTTTCAAAATCCATGATTTCAATTAAGAAAGGGGTAGGCTGAGGGGTCCTTGGTGCTCTCTGAGTTTGGTTGTTTTCTTGCAGACATTTCATTACCTAAACTGGGTAACATCATCAAGGTAGTAATGATACTTCATTGGGCAATGAAATGTCAGCAAGAAAACAAGCTCCGAGAACACCAAGGACCCCTCATTTCAACTCTGAGCTACAAATATTCTCCTTTATTGAAAGGGGTAGGCTGACAATCTGTGCAACCCTCCTTTCAGATAATGTGCAAATAAAACAGGGAATGGTTCACATGCTTTTCCTTTAAAAAAAAAAAAAAAAAGCAAACTGCCGTGAAAATGTTGTTTGAAATTGCCCTTAAGGAAAAAAAAAAGTCTCTGCGTGAATTTTAAGTTGAAAGGGAAGTGGCTGTGCAACATTATTGGGCTGTCGTCACAAAGCCATGAACTAACATGGGATTCTATTTTATATTGAACCAACAGATTCTATTTTATAAGAGCACTGTAGCTGCTACTATCTGTTGAATTTACATATTAGCCCCTTGCCCTGGCAAAGGGTAAAGGAATACATCTCCTAGTGTAAGAAAACGAATAGTTTTTGCTCCATTACCTCTTATTTACAATGATGGAAATAAGCAGACCTGCAGGGAAAGAATCTTGACTAGCATCTTTCTAAAGAGCAGGGCATCTTGGGTCTGGCTATTTTTTTTAAAAAAAAAAACGAAATTCATTCTAGACAAATCCCTCCACTTAACTCCTAAAAGATTTGAATCCTGCTAAATTCCACTACCACTTTCCTGTCGTCATATTAAGACAAAGAGAGTAGCCCGCTGTGAATACAACAATAGAGACAGCAGAGCTGCAACAGAAATGTTCAAATAATTTGGGGCTGCACAACAAATAGAAAAGAAAAGCAAGAAGAGTCTTTCTTTCTTTTACTCTCTCCTTCCCCACCCAGAAATGGAAAGCAGCAGAGCAATGCCAATATCCAGCAGGTCGGCCATATTTTATCCCTGTAGCTTTGGGAGAAAGTGTCCATGGAATAAAGCAGAGGAGATTTTCCACACAAGCTTTGGCCACCAATATAGAGGTAGCCCTCAATTAACAACCACAATTGAGCCCAGAACTATAGTCATACAGCATTGTAGTCATTAAACAAACTGCCCATGTAACCCCAGTTCTCCTTGTTGTGGTTGTTATTTGGAGCATATGGTGCCTCGGGATAGGAGAGACCCTGGGTAACTGAAGGAACAGTTGTAAGTTGAGGACTCCCTGTACAGGTGGATTTGTTTTCTCCCATTTTTGGCCAATGGATCCCCATGCCAGAAGAGAATATTTCCAAATGTGAAAAGATTCCCCTATAGCCCATCCCATATGAAGGTTTCCTTGGGATGGGGGTGGGGGGGATTGTTTGTTTCTTTCAACAGCCTCCCTGGCGTATGATAAAAGAGGGAAGAAGAAAAACCAATAAAGGATATACCTTATACAGTCCCAAAAGCCCCAAGTCCTTCAGAACGGTGAGGGCGCTAACTCTGGGTCCAGTGGTGATTTCTCCTGCTACCTGCAAGCGAATCTTGACAATCTCCAGTGGGTTCGTGAAGATGACTTGTGAACCTCCTGCCTGCAAAACCATAAGAAAGGCAGCTCAGATCAGCTACTTCCCAAGATCAGCTACTGCCCACCAAGCCTCCAGGCCTGAGCTTTTAGATGCAATCGACTGTGTCAAATACACTATCAGGAAGTGGCTAAGAATACCATGTACCTTGTTAACTTGAATGAGAGTCCATAATTCAGGACCAGGGTAATTTTGCAGGACCAATAGGAAAGAAAAAAAATCCATCTACATCTCAGGTGCCTGTGTTTATTTTAAACAATTGGTTCCATTACTTGCAGCAGCAGCATTTATATGATTTAGTTATTCCAAATGATTTACCCCAAACCAATAATGCAACAAGTTTGAAAAAATTGCAAAAGCTAATTGGTCGCCGCATTATAAATTAAATCAACAGTAACTAAAACAGGATGAATTGCTGAGTAGCATGAGTGGGGTTCTTTCAATCTGTAACAGTGTTTCTCCATCTTGACAATTTGAAAAACGAGCTTTAGCTCCCAAAATTCTCCAGACAGCATGGTATAGAACACTGAAGAAAAGCCCAAGGCAGGGAATAAACAGCCAAGTATCATCTGGATCACAGGCTTAATAAGGGTAGCAAGCCAAACCCATTGTAGGGCCACTGTAGAGCCTCATGCTGGCTCTACACGCAGACCATATTCAGTCCCTGGGGATGAGGAAGAGGGGAAACATTAAATATGTAGCTTACCAGCTATTCCCATGAGGAGTTTGCCACCTCTTCTTTTAATACCAGGAAACAAAGATGCAGAAGCAGTCACAACCAGTGTTAAGCAAGCATATAATCACTAAGTGAGATTAGTGATATTCCAGTATTCCACCTTTGTGCCAAAACCACTCACCACAAGGGAGAATAGCAACAGCAACAGAAATAGCGTTTAGACTTATATATCACTTCATAGTGTTTTAATGCCCTCTCTAAGCTGTTTATAGTGTCAGCATATTGCCCCTTACAATCTGGGTCCTCATTTTACTGATCTCAGAAGAATGGAAGGCTGAGTCAACCTCGAGCAGGAAATCAGGATCGAACTTCCTGTCCTTGGGCAGAGTTAGTTTGCAATACTGCATCCTAACTCTGCATGACCATTGCAGAATAGTCCAATGTCAACTTCTTGTCCTTCTGGAGCTGGGCACAAAAACCACCTCCAAGACATACCAAATTTCTTGATACAGTGCTTCAAAATATTAGGCGGTTTTATTTATTTGTCGCATTTAAGACCCACCCATCTCTCTCACAGACATCATCCTTGAGTGGACTTCCTTTTCCAAAACTGCACTAGAGGTTTCCCCAACTCTCTGGAACCCCTGGCATGGAGGAAGGTGTCACAGCAGGCTTCATGGAAAAACTGATCTACCAGCATTGTTTGTTCTGTAGGTGCACAGAAACCCCTGGATGGGAAACCAGGACATGTAGTTGTCATGACAGATGGAAGATGAAGATGGTAAAAGGGTAGCTTGACTTTTTTCCCCCCAGTATCTAACCAATCCGCTTGATAGTTAATGACGAGCCGAATCAAGATGACATTTTGTTATTTTAAATAAGTGGCATGGCTCTTAGGCTTGCCTGTGAAGCTTTTTACCATGTCCCCTGAAAATTCACTGTTTAATAGTGAATAATGGGTGCATCTCCATCACCACATCTGTTACAATCAAAAACATAAATGTCTGTATATGTGGGGAGGAGGGATAGATACAGACAGAAACAAACACACTTTAATAATTTTTCTAGTCTGGACATGACACAAATTTAACAGCTGTCAAGTTTGTTTGTTTTTCATATTTCATTAGTAGAGCAGAAGCATTATCCCTCGCAAGATGTTGCTGCATGAGCTATTCCCTCCCAAGTTGTGCATTTTAAGCCAAGACGTCCACAAAGCTGCATTTCAAATTTCACGGAAAGATTTAATGTGACAGTTTTGCTCCAGAAACACAGAAACAGACCGGGATGGGGTATGTTTAGACTCTCCCTTGGTAAGAGATTCACTCCTGCCAAAATGGATCAGATTATAGGACCTTCCCACCTACTTTAATAAAACCCTTTGTTATTTTCTTAAATGTATTCGCCAGCCTAAAACATGTGTGGTGCTCTAATTGGCCACAAATAGTTAGCATTTTTTTCTGTTCCGATTGAAAACGTTTCTCAACTTTTTTACACTAAGGACTGTTGGAGAGACAAAAAAAAAGCACTTTTGTAGAAATAGGATCTGATCAATATGGATCTTTCACTGATCAGACAGAAATTACTGTAATTCTTTACCTGTGTTGATTATTGCCATTCTTTTATTTATATGTATATTTTTTATACACACACATATACATTAATTACATCCAATTTTAACAATGGCCTGTTTTTAAAATAAGATGCTTAGTTACATAAAATTAATGAACTGAAAAGTCTTACCTAACAAATACAGCCTTATTTAATTCTGCGAGGCCTGTAAATTCCTGCCTATTCACTTTGTGTTTTATTATTTTTGCCTCTTTCCTGTTTTTTTTTAAAATTGTGTTTCTTTCCTAAAAATATTCCGTAATTTTCCTTCCCTCCCCATGTCCCCTGGTCCAGCAGGAATAAGAGCTGGCCTGCATAAACAGACCGTCAACCATTTAAACTGTTGCTAGTCTATATTATTCACACTATGGACAGTGGAATAATGTGCCATATTGGTCTCAGCATGATAAGACATGGCTCCTGCCAATGCTTGAATTAAAAACTGCCTAGGAAATCTATAGCCCCTGCTTGAGGTCTGTAATAGAAAGCAAGTGTGAAGTAAATAACTCCAGAAATAAGCCACCCCTTTCAAATGGGACATTCTCTATCACACGCCTAGCCTAAGCCTCACTATTTTCACATGAAACACAACTCCTAAACTTGACAGACAACTTTTAAGGCTGCACATGACAAACTCAATTCTGAATGGAGGTTATTCAAACCGCTCAGGCATAGGAACAATCCAGCCTTCCTTAGTTAACCTCCATGTCGTGAAAAATAAAGTCTCCACGATGAACAAATAACAAAGAACTGGAGCTGACGGCAAAGGTTATGAGAGGAGATGCCGCCCCAGATCCACCATAGACACTTCTCAACATGCCAGAGGCTGAAGGAAACGCACCAATGACCCTGCAATAGGAGACCTCTTGCCCTTTCCAATTCCACCCCGAGGCACCAGCCACAAGAGACAGGAGGGTGGACAGTGGGGGGCCTGTTCCCAGCCACTCCTCTGCTGCTGCTGCTGCTGTTCAGCCCAGACCATCCCAGGCTAACATATTTTCCCTGCAAAGGAAGGAAGCCCTTAATAGAGACTTCCTCCAAAGGCTTCTAGATGCTACATCCACCGTCTCCTCCAAGCCCTGAAGTCCCTCTCTCTTTTTTTTAGAGACTCAAGTAAAAAAAAAAACTGACAAGGAAACATTTCAGGGCATAGTCAAGTTGTTTGGAATAGTCAACGTCTTTAACAGAGTTGGAAGGGACTTTATAGGTCATCTAGTCCAACCCGCTCAAGCAGGAGACCCTACATCATTTCTGACAAATGGCAGTCCAATCTTTTCTTGAAAGTCTCAAGTGATGAAGCTCCCACAACTTCCGAAGGCAAGCTGTTCCATTGGTTGATTGCTCTCACTGTCAGAAAGTCCCTCCTTATTTCTAGGTTGAATCTCTTCTTGGTCAGTTTCCATCCATTATTCCTTGTCTGTCCTTCAGGTGCTTTGGAAAACAGCTTAACCCACTCCTCTCTGTGGCAGCCCCTCAAGTATTGGAAGTCTTTGCAACTCCTGGTCTGCATCTCTTGTGAGGGTTTCCAAAATTAGAAACTCAGCCATCTATCTATCTATCTATCACCTATCTATCTATCTATCTATCTATCTATCTATCTATCTATCTAAACTTTTTGACTTCTCACTTACGTCATTTGAGTGCCAGGATAAAACATTGAACTGGGAACTGGGGAAGACATTAATTCATGTTTGCAATACAGGATGCCATAATCAGATAAAAGTAATTTGAAGCTCAGCATATCTGCTAAAGGGAGAGAAAACTAAGAAACATCTTAAACTTTTTTTTGCAAACCATTCCCAGGTTTGCAAATTATGGCCTGGGAGAAGGAATGGAGAACATGATTAATGGAGGTTTTGCTAAGTGTGAATCATATTGTGGTACAAAATAATATTAAGTTAGGAGCCTTGATTATCAGACTTCATTACAAAAAATGAAATTGCTAACATTTGTGACTGAATACAAGTCACAGCAGGGGGAGAAATATCCTAATAAATGCATACCTGAAAACATCTTTAAGCTGGTTTCTTTAATATGAACCCAGATTAATTTAAATGTGCATATATTTCCATAAAAATTACACCGTTTTTAACTGTGCAGATTTCTTCACACAACCTCAGCAGACCTTTCCTTCCCCCATTACCCTCAGCAATGCACCCAGTTGTTAGAGCAGAATTACAAAGGGGAAAGGGTTAGCAGATGTGCTGAATTTGGAAATACTTTTTATCTGCAGCGTGGAAGGGATTCCAGTGTATATGATAAAGACATTCAATGGGCCTTCCAGAACAGATGAGATTCTCTCATAATAATGAAAGACTGCTTGCTTGTTCCCTTTCCTCAAATTTAGATTTATAAGTGGACAATTAAAAGACTGAAGTATCAACAGAACTGCCACTCATAATCAAGAAAAACAAAAAAAGTGTTACTTCAAGGCTGCCTCCTTGAATTTATAGCCGGCAAAGGTCAACAGCTTTCTCATCCAAAATTTAGATAACAAGCCAAAGCAGTATAAATCCATCCTGCTCAAACAGAAGTTAATACAGTGGCTATATATAACCCTCAGTGACTTACTGTCCATCTCTAAGATGCTTGGAAGGGTCAACACCTCCATGTCACCAATTCATTCTCTCATTCTGGTGATCCAAGAGGCCACATTTGATAACTACTTTCCAGGTTTTTTAAAGATATAGAGGTTGTACTTGGCAATTGTATAGGATACCGTCCTACCAAATATTTAAAATAACAAGTAAAGGCTAGGCACTTTTGCAATGTACATTTGAAGAAATAAATGCCAAATAAAGTTTACACCTGATGTTAAAATGTTCTGCAACCTGCTGGGAAAATACTGTCCTACTGGAAAGCTACATCTAAATGATAAAAATCACAAAAAACTGAAATACTTGCATCTCCTATAGATTTCAGTAGGACTGAGTTAAGTATATATGTTTAAAAGTCTTTCCCATCAGACTTAGAAAATCACCAATAGTTGTTTGTGGATGCTCTTCAAGAGCCTCCCTCAGGGAAAGTATGGCTAAAAAAAGTTAAAGGCTAAAAACAGTTTTGTTTGTGGCACTAAAAAACTGTGAAAACACAGATATTTTCATTCCCTATCATTAGAGAAAATGATATGTGTTACAAATAAGTTAATGTTAAGATAAGATTTCTAGGATTTTTAATGTTAATTTCGTACTACATTTCTTTTGGTTTAAAAATCACTTTTTGTGGTTGCTGCACCTTCTGAAATCTGCCATCATAAAACCATTCTCATTTATACATTAATTGCTATGGTACAAATTACTCCTTAGCTAAAAAAAAACAAAAACAAAAGCTGTTGTAGAAATAAAAGTTTCCATATCAGCACTGGCCTATTTATATACTTTTTCCCCAACTACTTGGAGAACGATATTGCTTTATATTTTAAATCATGCATATGTGTTTGTCTATATGTGCATAGTCTACAAGTTGCTAATCATTGGAAAACCTGCTTTAATTACATGTCTCCAGAAGTTGGAGAATGTTCAGGTCAAGCTAGAATATGATTTGATTCTAATTATCCAGTTTGTTTTAATTGTGGATTAATCATGGAGTTAATGGTGATATATTCAGACAAAAATCTCTAATCTTTGTGATTCTCTCAACTACCCAGATTTTAGTGGGATAATGGGAAAGACCCAGAGGACATAAAACTCAGCACATGTCCCTCATTGACAGTCAATTTCTTCTTGGGAAAAGAAATCCTGGAAACCAAACATGTACAGGAACAGTTGCTTTGATTATTCTTCCTTTTGTAGTAAAAGCTGTATAAATATATATATTTTCCATACCCCATGTTTGTTTGTTTATTAATCAAATTTATTTATTAATCAAATTTATGTAGCTGCCTATCTCATAAGAAGTGACTCTGGGCAGTGTACAATAGTCAGTAAAAAAGAATACATATATAAAAACACAAATTAAAAATAGAAAAATCAGCATTAAAAATGGAGATGATTATAATTAAAAATATGTAAAGAGGGAGGGTGAGTATATCTACCTCAATAATGGACCCATCTAAACAAGTCTATGATTCCTGGGACCCTTGATAGCTTAACCAGGTCTTGAGGGACTTCCAGGACATTAAAAGGGATGGAGCCCATCTAATGTCTAGGGAGGTGGGGGAGAAAGTTTCATAAAACAGGTGCCATAGCAAAGAAGGTCCACCATCTGGGACCCACCAAAGCTAGGTCCCTGGCAGATGGTATCTGAAGCATGTCCCTCTCTTCTGGATCTAATGGGGTGGGATGATACAGTCTGAGAGAGGCGTCCCTCAGATGAAACAGTCCTGTCCATGAAGGAATTTAAAAGTTAAAATCAGCATCTTGAATTGGATCTACAAGCAAACTGGCCACGCATGAGGCTTGCAGTGCAGAGGTATAATATATACTATTCTAGGAGCACACATAACTGTGTTCTGTACTGGTTAAACTAGCTTCTGAATACTCTCCAAGGGCATCCCTATATAGAGTGCATTACAATATTACTCTACAATAGAAAGCATTTTCAGATTTCCTGGAGGCCCTGGTTAGCCAGGCTTAACCAACCTGTGAAAACAAGTAGTATTTATCATAGCAAATGGATGATGGCTGAAGCAGTATCAACTCTGTAGCGTAAAAATGGTCCATGAACTGCTAGAATCTATCCTATTTAAGCACCATTGTACCACCAATAGGAAATGCTGATTGGCACATTCTCACCTTGAAACTCTAGCAGTTCTTCCCATGACTTAGTTAATAACTGTATTAAGTTGTCACTGTAATACAAACAGAGAGACAAACAGACAGTGGAATCCTTTCTACAACATTAGTACTTACACAGCCTCCTGCGAGGATCTCTGCAAACAGTGGGATGGAACCATCTCTTTCAGTGAATTTATCTCTGACGAAGTCATTGACCTAATTAAAAAAAAACATACATTTTATACTGTTACACCGCTTCCCATAGTTTTCACTTACAATTTAATACATTAAAAAGACCTGAAAATCAAAAGCAATTCCTTTCAAAGATATATTACAATGTTTAGGAAATATGTGCATGTGTACTGTAGAGGTGTAAGCCCCAATGACTTAAACTTCTGAATAAATGCGTATATGTACCATAAATCTTTCTAAAAGAAAAAGAGGAAAGGAATTTGGTTGATCTTTAATAGACTTACTGTAAGCTTTATGGCTTTTTCTGGAGCAACACCAATGAGCTGTGGAAGTAACCCTGTATAAATAAAAAAGATTTATCATAATCACTGTACTTACATTGTACTTAGACACTTAGACACTGTACATAGACAGCAGAAACATTTGGGTTTTCAATACTAGTCCATTCACTTCCATATGAAGAACTTCCATGGACAATTATCTTCACAAATATGTTGACATAACTTTTTTTTAAAGAAAAATTCTCGCTGTATTACATCTGGCAAGTCTATTGTTTGTCGGTGGGCATTTTGATGATTTGATGATATTTTCATGAGCATCAATTCCTGCTGAAATCAACTGCACGTCCTTCCCCCAGGATTTTCAAATTCTTCTTGCAATATGTTCTCAGTATATATTACGATCCTCTTTTCAACGCAAAAAGACTCCTTGTTAATTTGATCAATTGGCAATCAACCTTTTGGAGACTTCATTCATTCCCATTAAATTATGACTTTTTTTTAAACTCGGAAATAGGACGGGAACCATATTGAGCCTAAAGATGCTTGAATGAACACAATCAAACAAAGTCCTTTCATGTTATTAATTCATTAGGTATCAATGGTGGGACTTGAATCCTGAGAACCAGAAATCATAATACAATCCCTGACATCCCTTTGCTACCCTGAACAATGAGGGATCGGAGGCGGGATTGGGAAAGCTCCAAATCAGCAGAGATTTCACATCAAGTTATTTTGTTCAATTTGGGGCAATTCCTTCTTTCTACTGCAATCTTCCCCAGCCTCTTCTACTACTAAGGAGATCGGTCCTCTGAACCACCCAAGGTTTTGCAGATACTGTGACAATGTAGTAAAAAAGAAGAGACAGGAAGCGTTTTCCATGAGGAAAACCTATTAGGTTTTGGAGACTCTGCATATTTGCTACAGTACCTTTTCAGTCCAATACAATGTATTAAAAGGTTTTCATGAGGTTATGTCATCATTTGAGAGGGCATCTGATGAAGTGAACTGTAGTTCACACCAAAAAACTGCCTTTTAATAAAATGTGCTAGTCTAAAAAGGTGGAACCAGATTCCATTCAATTTTTTGGCTACCACAGACTAACATTCTACAATGTGCACTTTACAAAAAAGGAACTGTTTACAAATAGAGAACACCAGGGGGAAAAATCAGTTTCTATAGTTGTTTGGTGATGAGGATGTATCCTAATGATACTGTCAGCATTCCAGAAAAACCTCTGCTCCAATTAAAACCTCTGAGGCAAGCATTTTCTCAAAATTCCATTTGAGTAAGTATACTGGCACATCTTGGGAAAACCCGAATCTGAGAGTTCCGGGTTTTCCCTCAGTAAATCAAAAACCCCCAAACTATCCCCTCACTCATCTGTCGATGACATGCTCCAATCACCATCCTTCCCATCACGAGACAGCACTCCAACCACTCCTTCTCCAGATGCAGGCTCGTCCTGACCTTGACCGACGGGAAGAATGCTATTTTGTCTAAATACAAAACTCTCAAATAAATCCCTCCCTCCTACTTTCCCACACATGAGAAGGTAGCAGCTTGGAAGCTTTCGGCCTAATATGGCTTCCAAAGCTGACAGATACAGCAGCTCAGTGTTTTGCAATCTTTAATCCCATTAAAATAGGTGGCGTGTAATTGCTCCATTCCAACTATAGCTTCATCTTCTGACTTTAGAACAAGAACCAATATCTTGACACTGAGCTACCTCCCAACCCAATGTGAGCTCTCCTCATTTTAGGAGACTTCTCAGTTCAGAGTACACAAGATCAGGGACACCCACAATGCCCTTTCAAATCCCCTGCAGACAAATTTGAAACACACCCATTGCTCCCTTACCTCTGTAAAGGCCAAAAAAGCCCTCGTAGCGCAAAACCTTCTTAAAACAATCGAAACTGTTTTTGTACATCAGCTCTCCTACCACCGAGCCAGTGGTGCGCTGGTTCTGCATGCGAGTCTTTACCAAGTCAATAGGATACACAGCGGTAGCTCCCACAGCTGAGAAGAACAACCAAAAAAGGACATCAACTTGAGACTCTGATTTTCATTGTGCACACCTACAAAAATAGGTCCTAGCTGATATTCACCTATGACCTTGGGTGACTGTAATTATGTCAGCCTTTCTCCACCTAGTGTCCAGTTCTTTAATACTACAAATCCCAACACCCCAGACATCTCTGGAGAGCATCAGGCTATGGGAGGTTCTTCTGAACCAAGAAGAAAGCCCAAAGGGGGGAAAAACAGGGAATGTTTAGGAGAGTAAAAAGTGAAGTGGCTGTTTCGGAAATCTACTTCTGAATTATAATCCTAAACAGTTTAGATTAAGGGTAAATATTCAAGTTTTCTATTTCATGTTGCTGCTGAGATCTGACATTAAAATGAGGTTCAGGTGCCATATCTCAGACCAAATTAAACCTGTAGCATGTTCCTTAAACCTGTGGCATGGCAGAGAAAAGAACTTGCTTCTATCTTCTAATTTTATATGGAGATACTTCTATTTTGGAGAAAAATTCTCAGGTCAGATGGAGGTCATTTGATATTAACATTATATGGATCCTCTTTTTCTTCCTTCTATTTCTGTTTTTTCCCTTAGTTTTTTTTTTTTTAATCACTGTAATGTATACATTCATTTATTGTGCTACCCTTAATGTGTTTTGGTTGTTTGCTCTTGCTAACACAAATATAAAAGGAAAAAGTGGGAGGGAAGAGCAGATGGAAACTCTGGCTTTACTTCCTGAAGAAGGACAAGTATTTGACCATGTTTCTCATTTTCTAACAAATTAGAGTCAGTTTGGCATAGTAGTTAAGACATCAGTCTAGAAACCAGGACACCATCAGTTCTACTCCCACCTTAGGCACAAAGCCAACTGGCTGACCTTGGGCCAGTCACTGTCTCTCAATGAGTTGATGGCAAACCACTTCTGAAGAAAAAACTTGCCAACAAAACTGCAGGCATTCTCTGAGAATCAGATATGATTGAACTGAGAGAAAAGAGGTGGTTGCATTTGTACTTTTTTTTTTTTAATTTTTTTTTCCAAACATAAACATAAAATATATCTTTTAAGAACAAAGTCTTGATCCGGTCATAAATAGGTACAATCGCTTACATTTTTTAACAAACTCCATTCAAAATTTCCTCATTGCATCTTTTAAAATACAAATCAAAACAAAAAATTTTAACATAAATTCTAACATCTTAATTTAGGCCATACTATTATATCACCACAAATCTTAATTCCCAAATAAACTCCACTCATTTTTATAGCATTTGTACTTTTTTAACAAGTATCCCAAATCTGGAACGTCTTGTCACTTGAGGTGAGATCCACAATTACCCTTTTGGCCTTCAGGAGAGGCCTTAAAACCTGGCTTCCAAATTGGCTTGGGACCGCACTGGGGATGGTTTTTGCTGGAGGAGATTGGTGGATTGATAGATAAAAGCCCTATTCATGTTTTTGATCTTTAATTTTCATTTAATTATTTTGTTAATTTTAATACTTTTATATTTATGATTTTTATGACTCTGTAAGTCACTCAGAATCACTTCAGATAGTGAGATGGGTGGCATATAAAATGAATGAATGAATGAATGAATGAATCAATCAATGAATCATTCTTTTTGAAGATTTGGGGCCTCCACATGTGGCTTTTGTACCTATAATGGGGATTGAAATGATGCCACTAAGTTCCCAGGATGTCATCAGGCTTCCACATTTTTTCTTAGCTGTGTCAATTTACTTCCTCTGCAGCATTAAATCTGGAGAAGCCATCAGGGTAATTAATTAATTAATTAATTAATTAATTAATTAGTTCTCAAATTAATTTTCAAATTAAGTGACCATTTCTCCCCAGCCCTTGTTGTAACAACAAACACAGCAAGGCCAAAACCATATGGAAAGTTTATTTATTTATTTGTTTGTTTAGTTTGCTGTCCATCTTGCTGCAAGGCAACTCTGGATCACTTATATATAAAAGTGATAAAATCATAAAAATCAATATTTTTAATAACAATAACAATACAAATTATAATTAAAAGATGGGGAGGGGAGGGACAGGATGGCCAGGGCAGGAGGTGGGATCTTCTTCAATCTTCCCAGTTGTTTGAAAAATTAGATGAAATCTCCAATTGTTCATCCTATGTTTTAAAAACCTACAGAACAAAATTCTCAAGGGTGACAGTGCTTTGCAGACGTGAATGTATTTTATAGTGTCCTTTTGGGAAGCAAGCTAATAACTAATGGAAACGATCACAATTAGTTATTTCCATTAAGAGATGAAATGTCATGTTTTCCCTTTTGAAAATTGAATAGCAGTTCTACCAAGATTTAATTTAAAAATGACTCTGAAACTACACCTGAGAAGATTCCTTACGTCATTCCGCAAGTTTGGCTTCAAAAACAGACAGAAGCCACAGTCTTCATATATTAAAAAAGAAAAGAAAACGAAAGAAAGAACTCCTCAGACTTTTCTTTAGAGCCCTGGTGGCGCACTGGTTGGAATGCAATATTGCAAGGCAAACTCTGCATTCCACATCCTAGAGTTCGATCCTGACTGGCTCATGGTTGACTCAGCCTTCCATCCTTCCGAGGTCATTAAAATGAGGACTCAGATTGTTGGGGGCAATATGCTTACTCTGTAAACCCCTTAGAGAGGGCTGTAAAGCACTGTGAAGCAGTATATAAGTCTAAATGCTATTGCAATTTATAGCTTTACCAATCCGGGGGAGCAACCAACTCTATCTCAGCAGATCTACAACTACACTAGCCAGATAATATTACAACATCTTGAAACATTCACAGTCACATGTTACTTACCTCCAGCAACTGAGCCCAAAGTGAACCTGTAAGCCGACTCAGCTACCTGGAGCCAGATAGGCCTGCCCCGATCACCATAAGATCGCTGTGTGTGAAGAAAAGAATAGGACAGAAACAGAGAGAGCAAAGAAGGAAGGAGTGGGGGGAAAGGAGAAGGCAAAGGTAAGTAAGAGTCATATATGAAATTGGTCAAAAACTAATTAAGGGCTAAAAGCAGTTGTGGCCTGAGTGATGGTAATTTTTTTTAATCCACTGAAATAATTGCCTTTCTTTCAAGATACAGCATTGAATCACAGCTTTATTTTTTCATAGCAAAAACAGTATCTTTCAAAGATAATAATCCTGACTGGGACTAAGAAATAGGCACATAGTTAAAATACTGGGGCTTGCTCTAATGTTTGCTCCATTTTGTAAAAGAAAAATGAAATACATGCTATAGACAATATTCTGACCAACGTTAAATCAAATTTGCTCCAAAAGAAGACCCTTTTAAATATATATGATGAAAACAACAAATAAAGATCCTTCCAGACAGATTTGTTCCCTTTTCCTGTGATAATCCTAGTCATCTGTTTTTGGGGTGGGAGGAAGTGTCAACAGTTTAACAGTTGACAAGAGTTTCTTTTTTTAATCTTGCCTTATAAACAAGGAAAGTGTGAACATAGGTTCTGGATACCTCACATCCCTTCACATTCAAGCTGAGTTAAACCCTTGGCATTCCAAAAAAAAAAAAAAAAAAGAATTCACGTGATACTATCAGTAGCAAAGTTTTCATCCCAAAACCTCTATATGCTATGATACTTGTGTACAATTCCTACACCCAGCAGCCACTCCACTGAACATATCCACAAGGAAGGTAGCACCATTTGCCTCGCTGGAGGGGCCACTCTTTCATGCAGGAAGAAGCAATCATCTGGATTAAAAGCAAATGTGAAGCAACAGCGTATACTTGTGCCAATATGCCAGAAAAGAAGTACTGTAATCTATAAACTCCTTAAATTACAATGAACATATGAAGAACACTGAGAAATGAAGAATCAATGTAATGGAGTGGGTTAAGAGGCTAGACTTCGAGCAGTGAGATCCAAGTTCAAATTCATCTTCAGCTATGGAAATTTCCTGGTCTAAAGTCACCCTTCCTTAGCCCAATCAACTCTCACAAGATTCTGGGAATAAAATTAAGAAGGGCCATCATGAAGAACTGTTTTTCTCAACCTTGGTATCTTGAAAATAGGTGGACTTCATGCTGGCTGGGGAATTCTGAGAGTTGAAGGCCACCTATTTTAAAGTCACCAAGCTTGAGAAGCACTGGTTTGGAAAATAAGGCATGATAGAAATGCAGTAACAGAGAATAAAAAATAATATGCCATATGGCTGGGAACTAACAATCTTTACAACAGTGGAAAGGAAGAAGAAATCCTAAATGTGAGATTATTATTATTTTTTTCTGATTTCCCCTTTCTCCATCTCACCCTTGTTCTCAGTGCAGCCTCTATTCCTAAGGCTACTACTCAGGCAATAAAAAAGCTATAACAATATGCAGATACTCTTTTTTCTTCTGATGCAAATATAACTTACAACCTATTTATGAAGATGCTTACTACATCCCATGGATTGCCTGCATTCAGATAGAAGATGCAAATTAGTAAAATTAACGCTATGGCTTTCAGAGCATGAATATTTATAAACAGAAAATAACTGTGACAAACATCTCTCCGCAAAGCTCCCGCACACGGATATTAACTAGCAAAACAAAGACATTTTTTCCAGTGATCATATCAGCAGCCAGTGTGATAGAAAGGCCAGCTTCTATTTTTGTTTTGCATGCAAAATAGTCAGAAAGAGTAGGTTAATAAAAGTGGAGAATTCATCACGGATAAGCAAGTTCGGGCTGCATCCTGCTCCCTATTTCTTTGTCCAAAAGCCACTCCACAGAGTGCAGAGGGTGTGTCCCAGAACAGAGGTCCCTCACAAGGCCTGCTCCCTTTTGCATTTGCAGCCTGAGTCTATCCAAGAAGCAGTCAACAGTGCTATGACACTGACATAAAGCCACGGTCTTTCCTGAAAAGGCAGAAGACAGCAGAAATGAGGGATCCTTGAAGCTCTCTGAGCTTGATTGTTTTCTTGTAGACGTTTCATTACCCAACTAGGTGATATCATCAGTGCTAATCACAAACAACCAAGCTAAGAGAGCACCAAGGGCCTCTCATTTCAACCCTCGGCTACAAATGAACTCCTTTATTGATACAGCACAAATATCCTAGGGTTCATTCTATCTCAACCTGAGATTGCAATTTCTAACAAGTCACCCTATAACCATAGGCCACTCTGAATTACGTCTCTACTGTCTACTGCAATTCTGTCATGATTAGACTTGGGGGCTCTGCCTCCGTTAGTTAACATGACTATAAATCCCGTCCATCACTTGCTTTTAGGTGACTGTGTTGTTCAAATCCAATGCAACTCCTTTTAGCGAAGAAGAAAACGAATATCTAACTTTCCTTATCTGGTTTTTTTCAACCAGAAGAAATTTAAGATCAAATCCAATAGCAACGTAGCAAAGAACTCAGAAAGGGTGCTTTGTAAGCACATGTCTCTCAGAGGAGAAGACCATAAAATAAGGACAGTACATGGCTAAGCCATGAACTAAAGCCATGTTTTCCAGACGTATGTCACTCCACAAAGCAGAACTAAATCACAAAATAATTCTCTCTTCACTAAATGTTTGGTCCAAACAGCATTTGTATCAAATGAATTCTATAAAAATCAATGAAAACAGATCACTTCTTTTTCTCGTTTCTCGTGTTCTCAAATATGTTAATTTTGCGTAAATGGCAAAAGACTGCATTTTACCTACTCATTCATTGGAAGCATTAATTGTAATCTCTACTTTCTCGCATTAGGTATTCTTCCTGCAGACAACATAGATGATGTTAGTCCTTTCCTGACTCACAAATCTATCTAGTGGCTGCTTCCAGAGTGACCTGTTAATGGGGAAAGCACATGGTTCAATATAATAATTTCACAAGGATCCAGACTGTTAGATCGGCGCAGGAAAGGAAGACGTGACCAGCTCGTTACATTAGTAACCTTTATTGAGTACAAGAAACAGTAGCAAGACTCCCTGTGCGCTGCCGGGGCTCTCCTTATATTCGCTCCGGCAGACGCACCGCCCCCTGACAGGGATTCAAATCTTCCCGCCCGGTGGCTGGCAGCCAATCCGGGCGGATGTCCTTATAAGGACATAACACTCCTCCCCCCTAGTCCCAAGAAAAAAACAGTTCAGCGTTCGTCAATGAACGTGACGTGGTCCCGCAGGTACGTAGGACGCCTAGGCACCCTACTTGACCTGCGCAGTCTCATTTCTTCCGCGTCCCCGCCCTGGACGGACGGGGTTCCTGTGGCTCCTGGCTCCTTCCCCGGAACCGGGCTCGGTTCGGCTGGCGAGTGTGCGGGGTCACCCTCAGCGCCTCCGGCCGGACCGCAGACCTTGGATGGCTGGTTCTGGTGGTCTTCCTCCTGGCCTGTGGATCTTTCGCCTCGGCGGTGCTGTTCGGTCTCGACCCGGGAAAAGCGTCTGAGTCTCGGTAAGACCCCGGCTGTCACTTGCTCTTCCTGGGTCTCCCGGTGGCTGCGGTTCTGCTGCGGCCCGGTTCGTTGTGGTCCGGAGGGTGGTTCGGGCCGGTACCCTTGGGTCCGGTCTGCTCGCTGTGGGTGGTGTTGGTTCGGGTAGCGGTGTCCGACCTTGCAGGGGTGGCGCAGGTCTCCTTTGCCGGGCTGGCGCTGGCCTTCCCCGTCGGGTTGGTGGTGGTCGACCTGGTCGGGGTGTCGTTGTGGGGCTTCCTCCTCGGGCTGGTGGAGGTCTCCCCTGCCGGGGTGGCGCAGGCCTCCCTGGCCGGGTTGTTGTCGGCTTTCCCTTCCCCCTAGTCCCTGGTCTACCGCCAGTTGGTGGTTGGGGTCGTCTGGGTTGGGTTGTTGTCGCCGGGTTGTTTCTTGCGTTGGGCGGGGGTCCCCCTCGCCGGGGAGTCGTGTGCCACCCTCGCCCATGTGCTGTGGTGTGCCCATCTGCGACGGTCCCCGGTCTACTCGCCTTGCGTTGAGGTCTCCCTGGTAGGGCTGCCGTGGGTTGCCTTCACTGGTAGGGTGCGGTGCTCCCCTTCTGGGCAGGTCCCGGTCTACCTGCGGGCTGGGTCGGGGGTCCCTGGCCCTGCTGTGCCGGGTGTCCACCTGGTCGGGTTGGTGTTGCCATCCCCCGTGTGGTTGGCCCCGGTCTACCTCACTGCACTGCCGACGTGACAGTGCCTGGTAGTGTGCTGGGCCGACCTCGTCGGGATGGCGTTGCTCTGCCTCGCAGGGGTGCGGTAGGCCTACCTCGCCTGGGTGTGGTAGGCCTACCTCGCCGGGGTGTTGCAGGCCTACCTCGTCTGGGTGTTGTAGGCCTACCTCGTCAGGCTGGTTTTCGTGTGCTCCCCCCCACCTTTTCCGGAGTTGGTCGATGTGACGTCTCACGACCTGTCCATCTTCCAACTCGACGGTGTAGGATTTGGGGCCGGTTGTGCTGGCAATCTTCCCCTTCAGCCACTTAGGAGAGCCGTTGAAATTCAGCGCGAAAACTGAATCTCCTTTGCTGAAGGCGCGAAGCGGGCGGCTGGCGGTTGCGGTCACTTCCGGGCTGTATTGGGGGTGCAGCCGGTCCAAGGGTGACCTCAACCTTCTGCCCATCAGGAGTTCGGCCGGGCTCTTGTGGGTGGTGGCATGCGGCGTGATGTGCTGGGTGAGGAGGAAGTTGTCGATGCGTTCTTGCCAGTCTCCCGGGCCCATCTTGGTGAGGGCTTCTTTTGTGAGCCGGACCATCCGTTCCGCTTGTCCGTTTCCGGCCGGCCTGTACGGAGCGGAGAGGGCATGGCGGATGCCCAGTCCTGCCAGGAAGGACTCCATGGCCAGGGATGTGAGCTGGGGGCCGTTGTCCAAGACCAGCACGTCCGGTAGTCCGTGGGTGGCAAACAGGCGGCGCAGGGCTCGGATCGTCGCTTCTGTTGTGGTAGATGCCATGGGTACCACCTCGAGCCACTTGGAGAAGGCATCTACCACGATGAGGAGGTGCCGCCCTTGCATCGGGCCCGCGAAGTCGATGTGGACCCTCGACCATGGGTTGCTGGGGGTCTCCCAGTTCGTGACTTCGGATTGTGGCGGTGCTGGGCGGACTTCTTGGCACGGGTCACATCTGGAGACCCATTGTTCAATGTCTCTGTCCAGTGAGGGCCACCAGACGTAACTCCGTGCCAGGGCCTTCATGCGGACGATGCCTGGGTGCCCGTTGTGCAGTGTCTCTAGCGTCTGCCGTTGCAGAGTGCTTGGGATCAGCACCCTGTCTCCCCATAGCAGACAGCCCTTTATGGTGGACAGCTCCGTCTGTTTCCTGGTGAACGGGCTGAACCTCTCTTCCGTCTGTTTCGCTGGCCACCCCCTGAGGATCCAGGACCTTACTTGGCGGAGGGTGGGGTCCCTCTGGGTGTGCGCGGCCACATCTGCGGAGGAGACTGGACAGCTGGCGTCGTCATCTATGTGGAATAGATGGAGCGTGGGGGCTGGGTCTTCCACCGGGTTCTTCGATGGGCATCTGCTGTGCCTGGCTGGTGCACGAGCCTATAGGAGTAGCCGGCCAGGAAGATGGCCCATCTCGTCATCCGCGGGGACATGAAGGTCGGGGTGGGTTGGTCGCCTGCGAGGAGTCCCAGGAGTGGCTTGTGATCGGTGACTATGGTGAAGCGCCTTCCATAGAGGTATTCGTGGAAGCGCTTCACTCCTGCCACGATGGCCAGGGCTTCTTTGTCCAGCTGACTGTAGTTCCACTCTGCGCCGGACATGGTTTTCGAGAAGTAGGCGATGGGGGCCTCCGTGCCGTTGGGCAGCTCGTGGCTGAGGAATGCCCCCACCCCGTATGGCGACACGTCGCAGGTCAGCTTGATGGGGAGCGTCTCGCTGTATTGGATGAGGACGCTTTTGGACGTCAGTAGTCCCTTGATGGCCCGGAACGCTGCTTCCTCTTCCTGGCCCCACTTCCAGGAAGCCGATTTCCCCAGCAGGCGGTGGAGTGGCTCAGCAACTGTGGCTTTCTGTTTTAAGAAAATGGCGTAGAAGTTGAGCAACCCAAGGAAAGCCTGAAGCTCCGTTTTGTTTTTTGGGCTTGGAGCTTCATGGATTGCTTCCACTTTTGATTTGGTGGGGTGGATGCCTGTGCTATCAATGAGGTAGCCCAGGAACTCGACTTCCTGTACTCCTATGATGCACTTGTCCCGCGTGACCCTCAAGCCCTTGGCCTTGAATCGCTGCAGGACAAGCCTGAGCCTTTCAAGGAGTTGAGCTCTTGAGTCACCGGAGACGAGCACATCGTCGAAGTAAGGCACCACCCCTGGAACGCCTTGGAGGAGGCGTTCCATCATGGATTGGAAGATGCCGGGGGCAGCGCTGACTCCAAATTGGAGCCGGTTGCATTTGAATGCCCCCCTGTGCGTGACAATTGTTTGAGCCTCCGCCGTTTTTTCATCCACTGGCAGTTGCCGGTAAGCCTGGGCCAGGTCCAGTTTCGCAAAAATTGATCCAGATCCCAGGGAATGCAGCAGGTGTTGCACCACTGGGACTGGGTATGCGCTCTGTGCCAACGCCTTGTTGATGGTACAACGGTAGTCGGCGCAGATGCGCACAGACCCATCATGCCTCAGTGGGGTCACAATGGGGGTCTCCCATGAAGCATGATCGATCGGTTCCAGGACGCCCTGGGCGATCAGCTTATCCAGCTGCTCATCTACTTTGGGCCGCAGGGCAAACGGAACTCGGCGGGGCTTGAGCCTAATTGGGGTGATTCCCTTGTCCAGATTGAAGGAGATTGGCCTCCCCACAAATTTCCCCAGCTTACCATCGAAGACTTCCTTGAACTCTTCGATGAGGTAGTCGAGTTCGTCCCTGCCAATTTGGTTGATGCCCTCGATTGAGAGCCCCAGCGGCTTGAACCACTCCACTCCTAGCAGGTTCGGTCGGCTGTCCCTTACGACGGTGATGGGGAGCTTGCCTTCGAACTGCTTGTAGGTGACCCGGATGTTGGCTCTTCCTAGCACTCCGATGGGGTTTCCCCCGAAGTCAGCGAGCTTGGAGTGTAGTGGCTTCAGCTCTCGCTTGGTGATACTGGGTTGCAGGCGCTTCAACTGCTGCCAGTCCATGATGGAGTAGACCGAGCCGGAGTCTACCTCCATTTTGCAGGGTGCTCCTTCCACGTGGATGGTCACATGGAACTTGGTGGCACTGTCTGACGTCGTGTGAGCGATGGTCGTCTGGTGGACCGCTCCGCTCCGGGGAAATTCGTCGTCTCTGCGTCTGGAAGGACCAGAGGACCGTTTGGATGACCTCTGGTAATCCTTCCGATTCTCGCGGGGACGGTGGCTGGAGGGCTCTGGGGCTGGTTCCTCAGCTCTGCAAGCTTCGGCGATGTGACCCCTTCTGTTGCAGCGTCGGCAGGTCGCATCTCTCCACTTGCAGGTTGCTCTGGCATGGTCCCCTCTGCAGCTGGCGCAGCACTCCCCTTTGTAGTTCCGTTGGGCGGTTTCCCGCCTTGGGGGTCTGGATACCTTGTGGACAGTGGACTCTCCCTCCGACTCGGATCCAGCCGTGGAATCCTCTGTTGAAGATTGCTCTGTGGAGCGAATCTTGTGGATTCCCTTGGCTCTGCTTACTGCGGCAGCTGCTTTCTCCGAGATTTCGGATGCGGTGGCTTCCTCCACCACATCCTTGAGCACGAGCTTCTTCCTGCTCAGGAATTTCTTTTGCAGGCCTCTGTCCCTCATGCTGAAGAACACGCGGTCAGCGATGGCATTGTCCACGTGGTCGAACTCACAGCTGGCTGCGATCTGGCGTAGGGCGGCCACGAATTCCTTGATCGTCTCACCCTCCTTCTGGTCCCGTTGGTGGAAGGTGAAACGGTTCGCCACCGGTGTTCCTGTTGGGGCATAGTGGTCCTCCAGGATCTGCAGCAGGTCTGTCCATGGCACTTCTTCGATGTCTCGTGGTGCTACGAGATCGATTGCCATGTCGAGGACCTCGGAGCCGCAGTTGGCCAGGAAGATGCCCTTCTTCCGGTCATCATCGGCATCCCTGATGTTGTTGCCTCTCAGGTATTGCCGGAATTTCACTACGTAGGATTTCCACTTGTCCTTCCCTGGGCGGAAAGGAGCAAGGGCTGGCAAAGTGACTTCAGCGGATGCCATGCCTTTGGAAATGCCTACTGTAGTTCCCGGTGCCGGAGTCTTGTCTTGTTGGCTTGGTGCCGCGAGGTTCGTTCTTCTCTCAGTCCTTCGTCGCCAGTGTTAGATCGGCGCAGGAAAGGAAGACGTGACCAGCTCGTTACATTAGTAATCTTTATTGAGTACAAGAAACAGTAGCAAGACTCCCTGTGCGCTGCCGGGGCTCTCCTTATATTCGCTCCGGCAGACGCACCGCCCCCTGACAGGGATTCAAATCTTCCCGCCCGGTGGCTGGCAGCCAATCCGGGCGGATGTCCTTATAAGGACATAACACAGACATATTGTCTGCCTTTAGTTATCAACCCATATTATTTCCCTCAATGTCCTTTGTGACTTAGCAGAGACAATTTGTTTAGGCAGAAAGACCCAGAGCAGAAGAACAAACCTCAAAAAGTATAGATAGTCAATGCTAGTGTAAAACTGGATGAGTGGAAAGCTTAAATGAGAATAGTCATATTGATCAGCTGCCCCACATGTTTTCACTCCTCTGAATGCCTCAGTTGTGAATAGGATTTACAGTGATGTAGGAAGCTTTCTACAATACTGGGATTTACAGCATTTTGAAATGTTATAAATTTGCTTTGAAACTAGTTTTTCATCTCCTCCCTGTTTATCTTTTCATCTTTCATATTTAAAACAAAAAATATTTTCCTGATATTACAAGTATGAACCTATCTACTAATAAAAATTGCTTCTTAGCAGCATACCTTTACATTGGGATGATATGGAGGAAAAGTAATACGGCAGTGGTCTCTTACGACAATGACCTTATATAGTTATTTTAAAGGCTTTAGTGGAAATTACACATTGTTTCATTATCAGGAATCACGACGTTTTATCATTTTTATAGGAGGAATTGGCGAGCTGGATTTACAAATTTCCATTTAATATTGTTTTAAAAAGTACCCGTGCGAGTATCAAAAATGAGTGTGCAACTTCACAACATGCACTATGCTTAGAGAAATTAAAAGAGGTGAATAAAACAAACATAACCAAAATAAATCCCAGTACGATCTGTTCATTAGTAGCATTTTCATTAAATCATCCTGATTCAGAGCCAAGCAATGCTGAATCTTTTACTGAATTCAATAAACTAATACAGACACCCAATTTATTTTTATATAGTTTTTCATCTCAAAATGACAAGCAGAACACAGAACATACATTTCTATTCATTTTAATGCAACCAATTTAAGCAGTGTTTTCCCACAATCAAAGTTTAAATAATAAACGTGTAGCATTGCTATGGCAACACATTTTTTAAAATAAAAAAAAAAAGCTAGCAAGCAAACCTAAGTAAAATTCAGAAAGACAGTCTAGGTAAATTGTCCTGGTCAATCTCCATGATAATTAGTTGAACAAATCTTTCATATGTTGATTGTTAAAGTATAATAACTGAGTGGCATTATTGGCCAACAACAGAAATATACTGAAATATTAGAGGCAAGTTAATTTTGAAAATGAGTTTTAACACAAATAGATAATGCAGTCATTTGCAAACAGAGGAACTGGCATAACACAGACTCATAAAAATAATTCCACTAGCCTGTTTTTTCTTCCAGAACAAATCACACTCTGGCAGTTTGATTATATGCTGTGAGTGCTGAGATTTATTCCTTTTAAATGATCATCTCAGAGGTATTTCTGTTATTAGGAATTATTGGTTTTAAGAAATATAAAAACACAAGCTTTTGCATGCACAATTGTCAGGGGTCAGGCAGAAACGCAACTGCTTATTTTTATGATAAAGAGCAACTTCCTTGAAAATTTGGGTTGGGGGCTTAGAGGCACTCCCATCATCAGTGAGTTGTCTACATCCAAGGTCTTAAAAAAATATTAAGACTGGTAGAAGAATTGTTTGGAGAGCTCCTTAAAAGAATGGATCAGTTTTGCTTATGCCATTCACTACTTCTGTCAACCCCTTATTAATTATTAATTAATATTATTATTAATTATTAATTATTATTATTATTATTATTATTATTATTATTATTATTATTTGGAGCACTATGAAAAACATTTTAGTAGTTCAGCAGAGGCATTTTTTGAAAAAAAATCAGTGGATGGTGCATTTTTTCAACAAACGTCAATAAAAATGTCATGTAAATCTTTAAATGGGGAGGTATTTAACTTAATCTCAGGAGTTTTAACACTCAACTATTTATTGGAATTGGTAGACTTAGCCTTTCCCTGAAAGCACCTACCTGTCTCTGCAGTTCCGCCAAGTTGTAAGGTAGGGCTCCTTCAGCCAAGGGTGCAATTCTCTCAATATCTGTCAGTGTCAAGCGTCTACATACAAGTGCAGGGAAAATAGATCACTGTTAAAGAGAATTGTAAATAAAAGGTACAATATATTCATTCCAGCACCCAGAAAACCATTACTTCAATAATATATAAGAGTTTTCCTCCTAGTCTATCTGTCTTTCTTGTAAGGTATAGAGAGCCTCTTATATGACAGCAATATTAAGATATGCATTCATCACCTGTAATTCATAACTAAAAAACTGTAATTCCAATCAGACTAAAGCTGACTCTCAATAACTAATCTGCCATGGCTATATACCAAAACATGGACACTGTGGCCCGCCAGAGCTGGCAGCAGACTCAGACGATGAGGAGGTTAGGGGAGGAACTTGGGCCAGTTCTGGAGTCTGGGGAAGGCTCCGATGGATGCTGTGCATCGGACACAGAGATAGAGCCAGGGCTGTCCAACATTTCACAGCCACGGGAGAGGCAGCTGCCTTTGGAGGCTGATATGAGTGAGGAGGAAGAACAGCTGGGGCCTGTTCCAGATGCACGTATGCGCAGAGTAGTTAGGAGAGGTGAACAACGGAGGACAAGGCACACGTAGACGCTGAATGGCCCCTCCCTGGCTGGGGAATAAATATAAGGAAAGGGCAGTGGTTGCCATAGGACATAACAGTTTGTATTTCTGAAGATTTTGCTCATTGTGTTTCGTGCTACAAAGACTACTTGCCAGAATTTAATTTGTATCCTTTCGGCTGGGAGCTCACAGCCACAAGGAACTAATAAGATCTGTTACTGCAGTTAACTCCTTGAAGGACTATTGCCTGGACTTTTCAGTGGGTGAATGCAATTAATTCACAAGAGGTAAATAAGAGGGGTTTTTCATGACAAGGAATCTGTTTCTTGCTTCTGCTAAGACTGGATCAGAACAATAGAAGCGTACGTTGAAGTATCCCCTACTTGCTGACATGCCCACAGAAACCCTCAAAATCTCTCAAAACTCAGCAACCTCCCACAAAATCTTACAAGATGGTGCAAAATTCAGTTTCTCCATTTTGTGATATCAAGGATAATATAGATGATGATGATTATGCTGAAAAGCTATCTCTCAACCTGATTCCTATATTTTTTCCATAATTCCCAACCGGTAAGGTCTTTGGCCAACTGTGTAGCATAAACAATCTAAAGCAGGGTTGTCAAACTCAACAGGGTTGTGTTTGACCTTCGGGGCCCAGAGTGGGCGTGACCAGCTCGACATCACAGATGTTGGAGGCTCCTGTGGTGGCCCAAGTACTCTGCCAGCAAAAATGGGCTCCCAAGCTCCGTTCTTGGCTGCAACGGCCTCCTGCAACCCTCTGCCAGTGAAAACGGAGCTCACGAGGGCTGCATCCCTCCCGAGCTCCATTTTCACTGGCAGAAGCACCGTGGCTCAGTCCTTCGCTGTTTCCAGGGTAGCCTGGTGGGCAAGATATAAGCACCCCATGGGCTGAGAGTTTGATACCCCTGATCTAAAGGGTATAAAGTTAGGGGAAAGTGTAGTGAGGAATATCATGGGACATCAGATCTCTAATTTTTAATATTAGACAATCAAACAGCTGGTATACAAAAGAAATAAATTTACCAGCAAAAAAGAGTTTTGAGTATAGTAAGGTTTCAATCTTTTATGTATATATGGTAATATAAAATGAATCAGAACACAGACTGAATATCCATATTGCTCCCCTTTAACGTGGGGGAAGGAAGTAGGAAACTAGATATGTTCTTGTGTATTCTCTTGCCAAATTACATGTACATCTTGTCTTCTCAACATTTCACCATTCTATATCACCATTTTATTTTCTTTTTTTTTAAAGTTCAAGATTACCCAGTAGCATTATACAAGTCAGACAGCTGGTAGAGAATATCGATTTCCAAAGGTGTAACTTGTCCAAATTTGATGGCAGACTGAGAGAATTCCTCTGTTTTTAAGATATTTTCAAAAAGAAAGAAAAAGAACCAATTATTCATAATTCATTGTTTTTAATGCACAGTCTCGCCTTTCTTACTTAGAAATTCTTGGTATTGTTCTTCAAACACATCTAGAGGCTACCAGATTGGGAAAGCTTGATCTCTACCATTTGGCATACAAATTTATACATCAAAATACAAAATTCACAAAATGAATCAACCAAATAAGCATTGAATCCTTTACAAAAGGGCAGCCTTGAAACTCTGAATAGAACTGACTCTGTGGTTTACATCAGGGATCTCCAACCTTGGCAACTTTAAGACTTGTGGACTTCAACTCCCAGAATTCCTCAGCCAGCAAAGCAAAGCAAAGCTGGCTGAAAAATTCTGGGAGTTGAAGTCCACAAGTCTTAAAGTTGCCAAGGTTGGAGACCCCTGGTTTACATAATGTAATCTCCTTCAAGTATATATCTATGGAGATTCTCAGTCATCCAGGTCATGGTTGTCCCAAAAGTGCTTTTTCAAGAGGCAACTGGACTTTCTTGTTTTCCTTTGAAGACGTTTCACTTTTCATCCAAGAAGCTTTTTCAGCTGAAGAAACTTCTTGGATGAGAAGTGAAACGTCTTCAAAGAAAAACAAGAAAGTCCAGTTGCCTCTTGAAAAAGCACCTTTGGGTCCTTCAAGTATAGTAAGTGCCATGTGGCAAAAGTAAGAAGCACAAGTTTAAATATAAGTCTCACAGAATATCTGACACAATCACATTCATTTAGGTTTCACATCATTCTAAAACTGCAAAAGCAGAACTTTCTATCTAGCAGTATGACCAGTATTATTCAACATTTGGCTTTATTTAATTCATATAAAAGTCCATTGAGATTGTCCTTCAAGGGAGGACAATCTCCCTTGACAAAGGAAGGAAACTTTTCAAATGCCAAGATTTGTAGCAGCCAGACACTACCCTACAAAAAAAAAACTTCCAAAGGAAGTTATCCAGGATTTGACCAACAACATTATGACATCACTGAAGGGGTACAGTCATTTTCAGCCTGGTATTTGGTAGTCTTGCAAAAAAACAAAAAATAGATTGTTCTGAAGCTTCTAAGGATACTTTGGAGGTACAAAAGCTGGGTTTAGGGGGCCATCAACTGTGCATACTGTATACTGCTCTTGGTTTTTGTAAAACCAAGTTATTTTTTAAAAAATATCACAATACAAATAACAGTCGAGAATGCAGAGGTCTGTCTTTTGGTTTCTCTCAGGATGACTCTATGAAATGTGTTGTACTAAGTAAATTTACGGGAGATGGGGGCACACTGCTCAATAATGTCACAGGAATTATCCAGTTCTTGCGAGACAAATCCCAATGGCTCTTCTTGCAGAGGATTCATGTTTTATAGACAATTTTATGTGATTGATTGATACAGTTGCTCGTCTAACACATGATTCTTAGAGGCCTACAGTAAAATAGACAAAATATATAATATTAAAGAAAAAAACATAGCAGTTAGGCACCATCTCATCAACTATCAACACAGTCAGGAGATGGGCTCTGTCAACACATCCAAGCCTCCAGGCTCAGGCACAAAAACTAAGTTTTCAAGGCCAGTATGGATGGGGCCAAGCCAATCTAATCTCAGATGATGTTTCAAAGGGCAGGCAATTATATAATATGATTTGGGTTCAATTAAGTTAGCTGAAGCCCAAAAGATCGGTATCATCTCTCAAATTTATATACAATCCCAAAATGCTTCCCAAAGTCCCAGCCAACTTAAAATATTTAGAGATGGGACTTTATTTTATTTTATTTTGATTTACATGCCGCCCTTCTCCGGAGACTCAGGGCGGCTTACAATGCGTTATGCAATAGCCTTCATACTTTTGTATATTTATACCAAGTCAGCTTATTGCCCCCACAAACTGGGTCCTCAATTTACCTACCTTAGAAAGGATGGAAGGCTGAGTCAACCTTGAGCCTGGTGAGATTCGAACTTACAGTAATTGCAGACGGCTGGTGTTAATCACAATGCTATCAGTCTGCTGAGCCACCAGGCCCTTGTTTCTGCCAGACCCACTAATTGTTCAGGGTACAGCTCCCAAATCAAGTGCAGTCCCTGTTCAACTCTGATTTGGCTCTTTGACATGTCAGACAGAGGACTTTCTCCATTAACAGAAACTTAATTATCTTTATTTCATCACCAAATAGTTTCTCCAAATACATAAAAAGGGCATAAAAAAGGGTTGAGAATGCACTTTCCAATAAAATTCCACAGGAATCTTACAGGTTAGGTGGGGGACCATTTACTGACCATCCCTGCCCTCAGGGGTTTAGAGTCAAAGATACGATGCTCCAGCTTTGTTTCCTATATAGCATTAAGCATCAGTAATCTAAAAAATAATGAGGTTGACTCCTTTACCTTTTGTAACTTCTACATCTTTTCTAGTGCCTGCTAGGAGACTGTATATCTTTCGAACAAGTTCCATGTTGTTCAACAGAGCATTAAAAGCATTGAAATAGGAAAAGCTGACTTGATGCGAGACAGATCCACCTGCAGCCTTGAAGAAAGCAAAACACAGTAAAGTCACACAGAAAAAATAGTTATGATCCATTTAGAACAGGGGTGTCAAACCGAAGGCCCGCAATGTGGTTGTATCTGGCCACAGGGCCGTCCTGGTCTTCCTTTCCTTGAAAAGGAAAGATAGGGCCAGCATGGCTTCAGCCCAGTCTACTCAGGGTGAAGGAGAAAGTTCAGGCCAACCTGCCTGGCCTACTCAGTATGAGGAGGAAAGATCAGGCCAGCGTAGCTTCGGCCCAGATTACCCAATGCCAAGAGGAAAGATCAAGCCAACATGGCCATGAAAGATCCAAGTCCAGACCCCCTTGAATTCCTTTGACCCTTTTCTAGCGCCAATTTAGTGCTGGCTTTTAGCTGACCAGATTCTCATGTACAACTGTGAGCAATAAATCTTCCTGAGCTACAACTCAACCTATGGCTCTGATCCTTTGAACCTGACACTAACATTCAGACCAGTTAGGAAAATCTGTGGAACTTTTGTATTCTCAGAAAAGTCCAGCACCCATCCATTCCATCCAATCAGCTTGATAAATGGAAGTGGTTCTTCAAAAAATATCTAGAAAGTGACTGAACCCTGTTTAAATGTGCTAGTCTTCAACTCAATGGTCTGACATTAACAAGTGACATTTTAACATAACAGTTGTCATACCAGCCATACAAATATATGTTAAGAAATATGAATAGGATTTGGATGGATGATTGATCCCAAGTCTGAAAAAATTTAAATGAAACAATTTTAGTAGTGAAATTATATACAAGCTTTCAAGTTTCATGGGGGGTATTAACACTTCAAAAACAACAGAAGACTCCAAAATGTTAGCTTTATTTTAATTGTACCAAATTCTAATTGAAAGACTTGGTTCTCCCACCACTGAATACTATTACCATTCTCCTATTTTCTAGTTCTGCAAATATGTATTAGTGTTGTTACGATGGCCTCATTAAAACAATACTAGTAGGGCTAAAACAATGTTGCATCAGTGACAGATTCTTCTTTATTTCCAAAGACAAATATTACAATCTGAGCAACATCTGATCCAGAGATTGCTGGCTACTTACTGAGACTAGGTTTTCTTCCACAAAAGGAGTAAGCATGTGTGGACGGATAGTAACCATGATCTCGCTGAAATCTAGGCCAGTGATCAAGCCAGATTTGTTTTTGTCTTTCAGCGCAAATGCTTGTCTTGCATGTTCTGACTGCAGCTCCTGAAATCATAGTACAAGGGACAATGTTTGGTAAATCTTATTCCAAAAACCTATGAGAATAATGCACAGAATCCCCACTGATTCAGTCTTTTCTCTGGTAGCTGCATTCTTGCAGTCTTCCAAAAAAAAAAAAAAAAAAAACCTCACTAAAACTAACAGAAGAAAGCTACACATATGGAGTTCATAATGTGTTGTCATGTTGTAAGGATAGCAAGATTATTAACAACCATTTTTCTATTTGCATTAAAATGTAAAACACTGAAAACTGAAATAGCACTGCAATTTATTACTATTTTGCAAACATGATCTTATGCTCAGCAAACATACATTATGTTACAGAGAAAAATAAATAAAAAGTAACTGACCTGCAAAAACTGAGTGAATTCTGAGTATGTCAAATGTTTCTTTCTATTATGTCCAAAGTGCAATCGAATGAATTCACAATCCCAGTTAAAAGGGATGTGATGATGAATAATAGTCTGTCCAAATATTTCTTTTACATTTTCTTTAAAAAGAAGAAAAATGTTAGAAAATAAAACGTCAGCTCTGCTTTACTTTAACAGAAAATGAAATTACTTTTCAAGAGCTGTTCAGAGATTTTTTAAAGCATATAATAGGTTAGAAAGCTATTTATTTTTGCAGCACAAAAACAAACTTTATATAGATTATTTCCAAATTCCACTTCTATGTTTATATTATGCAGATCTGTGAGAACCATGATTTTGCCTTGTTCAACTTTAATTAAGGAGCAATTTATTTTTTTTCATTAGAAATACCTGGTGCTTTGCATGCTGATATAAAATCAGTGTTGTGTTTCTTGATTCTCCGTGTCAAATTAAGACCTTATTGAAAAGCAATGAACACCCATATTTCTGTATACCACAATATTTTCCAGCCTATGTGTGCTGTGATTGAGAGTTGATTATCATATTCACGCTTGTGCAAATGCCACTATTATGTATACGTATAAGAAACATATGGCAAATTGTGTCATTAGCAGCATGAAAAATACATTAACTGTTTCAGATGATTGCTCTGAAAAAAACTGATTGTGACAGAATGTTATATAAAGAATCAAAGTACAGTAATATTTAAAGTATCCCATTACTGGGCCTATTTTGCCTTGGACAGTGGGATGGGTGGCACATAAATTTAATAAATAAATATTTGGTAAAGAACATGAATTTTCAGCCCTGTAAAGTATGTTGGAATCTCACTCTTCAGGTGAAATCTTCATTATATCTGATCCAAGGTATTTTCTCGAAGTTGCCCATCAAAGCATCTTGCTGGGCATGGATTTGGGGTTAGGGAGATTTGTCTCTATGAATAAAGGGAGAATGGCCTACATACAGTTGTTTTGTGTTGAAGGAGGTTGTATAGGAACTAGAAACTATTTTATTTCTGGTATACTTCCATACTAATCTCACATTAAGCTGCCCATTAATGTCATGTGCTCAATGAGCTTCATAGTATCACTTAATATTTCATAAGCGTAGATTCTTACCCCTTCATGAAAGGGACTGACACTAATACTACACAAATGACAGTACAGAAACCTGAACTTGGTCTTGTAAACATTTCATTTTCTCCCTCTTTCAAAATATTAAACCCTGGAGTCCTCCAATGAAACTGGAGTCAGTATATATATTGACCTTCATAAAAGTTTACAAGGTCTCTGAGACATAACTGTTCAAAGGATTCATCTGCAAGTTATTTCATTCTCTAAGTGACCTGCCCATACCAACTCATGAGCACAAACATCTGAAATTCATGCTTAAAGTCACAACTACCAATTTCTGCTCCCAATGGAATTGTGTTCAAAACGGCCACAAAAGTCATAGGATCATGAGAACAGGATTGGAATGGAAATCACGGTGAACTATTGGAGCTCCTTTACTGAATATACTTCAACACACCCTGTTGATAGATGATGCTGTATGCAGTTGTTTTGTTTTATTCAATTTTATTCAATTTGAAAAATATACTGTATCAAAATAAAATACAAACAGTATAAACATAACTATATGCTCAAATTAAGCCTGTTAGCAGGATACAGCTATGCCCTTTTCTGGCAAAAATACAGAAGTCGTTCACTTGCCCAGGAATAAAAAGGCTGCATAGTGGCTCACCCAATCATAAAACCAAAAAGTTGGGGAGAAGCAGGAAATCTGGAGTGCACCGAAAGAGATTTCCACAGGTGTGTTGACCGCTATACTAACAAACAACTTCTATGTTTTTAGCTAACTCGGAGATACTTCTTGTTCTTTGCAATTTTACGTCCAACTGACTGTACAATTTCCTCATAACTTTTTCTTAATACTTTATAAGGTATAATTGGAATTATAATTTCATGTTATCTTGAGATACTCTACATTTCCAAACAGTACACTGAGGCTTGACTCAACTTGTATTTCCTTCAGTGAGAAAAAAAAATGGAAAAAAAATAGGAATGTAAGATGTACTACAACTATAATCCTGTCTCAGGAAAAAAATGAGCTGAATGAGAAGAAACCTGCCATTGTTTTTATAGGTCACCTCATGAATAGGCAAACAAATAGAGGGAAATATGTCAAATTCTTCATCAGCCTGACTGGATTATTTTTAATCCACAAACCATGTTTACTTGATTGAAGCAGCCCATTCCAAATATACTGTACATTCAAAACTAAAACTTCTGAGGGCCTACTTAGAAAAGGAATACATACTGCTGCATATATACTCAACAATGCTCCCGCCACTTCATTGTCTTCAAACAATAAAGGTAGGAATTATATATAATATAGAAGTACCCCTGAATACTTTCCCAGCAAATTATCTCCAGCAAAATTGCCTTTTCATCCTGGCAGCCACAAATAATACTGCAACATTCTGAATGGCATTTGCTTCATTATTCCAGCGTTTTACAGAACGGACAATGCTTTCAATCAAAGTGAATCAGTTTTGAAGTCAACTCAAACTACACTGTTTTCTGCAAAGTTACCAAGAGTAGTAAAAATGCAATAGAAACGTAAGGGATGCCTGGTATTTTAGTAGTTTCTAATATTTAATGAACCAAATTACACCTCTCTTATTCTCTTTTAATGTCAGACTTCTCTATTTTACAGAAATTTCCATTCCTAGAAAAGAAAAGGAATTCTTTTACTATGGTGATTCCAAAACTACTATATAGTGCTTCTTTATCTTACATCAGAGTTTCTCAAGGTTGGCAACTTGAAGGTGTGTGGACTTCAACTTCCATGCTGGTTGCAGAATTCTGTCAATTGAAGTCCACACATCTTCAAGTTGCCAATGCTGAGAAACATTTTCTTAGATGAACCGCCCAGACGTCTAACCTCACGGCCTTCTAATGTGGTGAGACAACAATTCCTAAATCCAATCCTGTGATTCTAGGAACTGTACATTTAACTCATTGAAAAGTTTGATAAGGCTTGTTTTGTTGTAACAGAGCAACTAATTAGTGTGGAACTCTTCAGTAAGAGAAATCTGAAACTCGTGCAGACAGCAACAATTTCAGGAAAAATCAGTAGAAAGCGTATCAAATACATTGTTAAACTATTTTTTTTCTATTTGGCATACTTAATTAGGAAAGCAAGCATGTGCACAAATCAATCTACTCAGTACTAGCATGTGAACACAATTTTTGTTCTATATGCATAGGGACTTAGTTTGATCTCTACAACATGATTAAGTTGCATTGTATGCAAAAAGAACTGGAAAGGGAGACACACAGGTAGACCTCCCATTCCTGGTGATTCCCAGCTGTATTATGCCAATTGGACAGGGTAAATGGGGCTGGTTCTTTTTACACACATATAAAATGTTCAGAGGGGACTATTAATACAGAAAATAAGTGACTTACATCCTCAAGCATAAAGTGTGGTACCTTTAACAGAAAACATTGGATAATGCCATTAATTTAATTACATTACAGGCCTATCAAAGCCATTAACATTCAATGTTTACTATCATAAAATACTAACCACAAAAAAAAAGCCATCTGAGGGCTGATTTTGGTATTAATGAATACATAAGAGAACAAGAGTAAAATGCAAACAAAAAAGAAACAAGACAAGAAACTCCATACTAGCAAAATATCCAGAAGGAAACTTGACATGCTAACTTTCAAAGTTTTGAAAATGCAGGCCAGTCTTATTTCTTGCCTTATTTTTAAGCATGTTTCTTTTCTTTCTTCTAATTTAAAGCAGCAAAAAAAAAATATTCTTCTTTCCTTACACATGGATCCATCAGTACTATAACTGATGTCATGAGAATGGAATACTGGGGGAAATATATTTCTGGGACATTTACAGAGCAGGAACAGTAAATAACATCTCACATCAAGCAGCTGATGTTTTGGCAAAAAAATGAGTTGATAACGAAGCTTTAAAATGTTATTCTGGAAATTCAGGGAAAACTAATTACTTGCAGCTAGATTGGCCCAAAGACAAGCTTTGCATCAGTTATTTTAGGAATGTCCATGCACTACAGTTAGACAATTATGTTGTGTTTTCAGCATGACTTATTACATAGGTCCAGCATTCAAATCTACAAAGAAATATGCAGTTTCTCCTGCAATGTTTATTCTGAGATTTCTGAAATAAAAACTCAAAATATACTCCTTTCCCATGGCATAAATAATATTTATCCCTAGATAAGCTCTTACCAAAGGTCACTTCGCCATTGCCACTCTTGTCAAACAACTGGAAAGCAACAATGAACATTGCATCTGGTGTGCATAAAACTGACTCAAATGCCAAGAACTCTTGGAAGGAAATTAACCTGTGAATCAAAAATCACAAATTTTAGGGTGGAAGGAGGTGCAAAGATAGAGTAGAAAATATTTCAGGACGTTCAGTAATGAAACAATAAAACCTTATCAAATCTAGATGCTGGGCAAAATGCAGCAAATCTAGGAAATTCAAACTCTAAGCAATTAATCAAGAAACGGAATGGGACAATTCGCCACGGCCAACTCGCTGTGGGACAATTTAACAATTCTATTTAATTATTTAAAAGAAATGAAAAATATTTTAATTTTTGCCCTTCACATTTCATCCTGTCCCTCCTTTTGCATCCTTTCTTTAGTGATTCTACTCCACCATTTCTTTGATATTGTCCTGCAGCAAGTTGTCCCAGAGCGAATTGGCCATGGCAAGTTGGCCGTGGCGAATTGCCACAGACCCAATCAGAAGCAGGAAGGTTCTCCTCCTGGTATGCTTTTTAAAAGGGACAAGGCAAATTCCACTTTGGCTTTGATCTTCCTTCCATCAGCTTCTACCAGATGAGGAACACATTTCAACCTGGGAAAAGGCTAGAAAATCATTAAAAAAGCAGCCATTTACTGAAAACATGGAGCTAGATACAAATTAGCATCCTTTTAAAATTTATATTATGGATTGATCTGAGCTGGAGTTATTTGGATCTTTAGTCCTCTGATATTTTGTTCTGAATTTGGTGTTTGCCTGGATGCATATTTGTCCTGGAATTTAGATATTAAGGCCTTCAGGATTCACTGTTCTTTCTCTTTTCTTTTCTTCAATTGCCTTCAATGCTGAATTAGCTCCTTAATCTTAATCTACATAATCTACATAATAAACAACACACATCTTTCTATTGAACTCAGCAGTTTTATTCCTTTACAAGTTGGCCTAACATGCATCTCAGCCACTCTACTTGCTATATAAAACAAAGAATAGGAAGGAGAACACCGAAGTAAAGGTGTTCAGAGAACTTTACTATAGAAGGCTAGATTCTCCTTTAAGTCTGCAATGCAGCCAGAGACAAATCAAATAAAAAAAGTAACAAAAGAACAGAAGTTCCCAACCTGAATTCCTAGAGACAACCCAAAGTCCCAGATACAGCCTTCATGGACTTCCAAAAGTTGTCTCCAAAATATAATATTCAAAATGAATAAATGCATAATTGTTCATATTAAATTTAAATCAGATCATATCAAGCTTAGTTTTTGTTCTTTCGCCAATGACTATTTTGGAGATCTAGCTACCAATATGCTAATAAAAGACAAAATGCAACTCCAGCCTCTCAAAAATGCACCTCTATTCTACAGCAACATTTACAGCCCCAGTAAGGAGATCTAATAGGGGATGTGGTGACTCAGTGGCTAAGAAGCTGAGTTTGTCAATCGAAAGGTCGGTAGTTCAGTGGTTCGAATCCCTAGTGCTGCGTAACAGGGTGAGCTCCCGTTACTTGTCGCAGCTTCTGCCAACCTAGCAGTTTGAAAGCATGTAAAAAATGCAAGTAGAAAAATAGGAACCACCTTTGGTGGGAAGGTAACAGCGTTCCGTGCGCCTTTGGCGTTTAATCATCCCGGCCACATGACCACAGAGACGTCTTCGGACATCTTCAGCTTTGAAAAGGATATGAGCACCTCGCCCTAGAGTCGGGAATGACTAGCACATATGTGCAAGGGGAACCTTTACCTTTTAAGGAGATCTAATTTAAGATCTAAGAGGAAAAGCCAGCATGTCCTTTTATTGCAGTGATATAAGGCGTGATTTCTGACATGGTTAGAAACTAATTTAACACATCTACTTGGCAACTTATAGCTACTTATGCTTAATGAATAACACGATAAAAGAAAGAAAAATTTAGAATAGCATCAAAGGTCATATCTGCCCACCAAATAACCCTAAGGAATTTAAGAGGCTTTTAATTTTACAAAAATGAAATTTAGATATTTATTCTGCCAGCCACCCACAAAAAGGGCTACATTTAATTTTGTAAGTAACCTTTAATTGCCTCTCTATCACAATCCTCCAATGGCATTAGTGGCCTTTGCACCCCACTGTGTTTAATTCCTGAATATTGTCCAGAAACATCTGCCCTTCTTGAAAATAAAATTGGAGATCCAAAGAAAGCAAAATGAGAAAAGGACGCCTGCTGAGCTGCTCTAAAACTGCATGGGTTAAAAGGTTACGTCTGAAGAGAATGGATAATCTGTAAATTAGTTTCCATAAGCAATTTAAAAATAAAAATATTGTTGGCAAGAAATACTTAAAAGCAGCATTATCTCTGATTTGGCAAATAGTTTTCTTTGCCATGTATAATAACATTTGTGATTCAGACTCCAGAAGCTTAGCTTGTCAAATTATCCTATTCTTTTTAATGCCCAAAAATGTTATGGTATCACTAAAATATGCAAGATTTTGGTAATCTCACCCTGAGGCTTGTAAAAGAATACCAAACTCCAATAAGATGTTTTAAGATTTCAGTACTCTTACAGTTTATCAAGATTTGGGCATTTTTTAAAAAGAATAATTTTAATTTTAATTCATTTTAATTTAACTGGAGAGGAGACTCGGGGGCACTGTTTAAGGATAATATATTGTCCCAACACCTGCTGAGACTGGGTAGTTGATCCCTACCTTAGAGACTACTATATCACGCTGTTATTTAGTCCATTTTTTTCCTATATTCACATGTCTGCTCACAGAAACAACAAACACAGTATGGTTTCTCACTTATTAAAGAAGTAATCCAAAGATGCTACCTGTATGCATAATTTAGATCATAGCATATAATGGCTTAATCTTCCATTTTTAAATTGTTCATTTATTAGATTGATACCTGGCTTTTCAAGCAGCGTGCATTCACCTCTCTGCTCCCGTATCTCCCCCCAACAGTTCTGTAAGACAGGCTGGTCTAAGGAAGAAAGACTAGTATGAAGTCACCCAGGGAACTTCTGTGGCTGAGGTTGGTCTAGAACAGGTGTGGCTAGCTCATGACCCGTGCGTTGCTTGTAGCCCTGGATGTGGCCCCATAAGATTGTAACTTTTAACATTATTGTGTAATTTTTATCAAAAGCTACTATACTATATATGCTATAGCCCAAGACAATTCCTCTTCACTCAATGCAGCCTAGGCAAGTCAAAAAGTTGGACTGGACTGGTCTAGAGCCTGGATCTCTCCAGTCCCAATTCAACCCCTTAACTATTATAGCAGAAGAGACTGTTTTGAAAACTAAATAATAGTTTCTTAAACCAACAGAAACTGCTGTAACATAAAATGGCAATTTAAAATGACATCGTTCCTTATCAAAGATCACAATTAAGTGGTAGATTGCTCACCCATCTTTTGTCTGATCTGCTACTCCTGCCAATAAATCCACCGTTTTAGGATTATAATGAGGTTCAGTATACAGTCCCAAGTATCGCCGCACAAAATCTTCAGGTGTCATGTAACGTTCTCCACCTTGTTCAACAGTGGCATACTAAAGACAAAATCAAATAGAATTATTGTATACATTGTCAGCATTTAGAATAGAATAGAATAGAATAGAATAGAATAGAATAGAATAGAATAGAATAGAATAGAATAGAATAGAACAGGACAGGACAGGACAGAATAGGAATAGAATAGGAATAGAGTTGGAAGGGACCTTGGAGGTCTTCTAGTCCAACCCCCTGCTTAGGCAGGAAGCTCTATACCATTTCAGACAAATAGTTGTCCAACCTCTTCTTAAAAACTCCCAGTGTTGGAGCATTTACAACTTCTGGAGGCAAGTTGTTCCACTGATTAATTGTTCTGTCAGGAAATTTCTCTTTAGTTCTAGGTTGCTTCTCTCCTTGATTAGTGTCCACCCATTGCTTCTTGTTCTACCCTCAGGTGCTTTGGAGAATAGCTCAACTCCCTCTTCTTTTTGGCAACCCCTGAGATATTGGAACACTGCTATCATGTCACCCCTAATCCTCCTTTTCATTAAACTAGACATACCCAATTCTAGCAACTGTTCTTTATGTTTTAGTCTCCAGTCCCCTAATCATCTTACTTGCAAATAGAATTGTTAATATCATAAGGTTGTCATTAAGGTTATGTAAACTGTTTTAACTTCTCTCTCTTTTTAAAATTATTGGATAAAAATCAGTGCTGCATGATCAGAAAGCAAGCTTTCCCTTTTCTTTTGCAGTGATAGAAGAGATGTCTAGAGTACTGCAGGAGGAAGATAAATCAAAGACTACAGATTCCAGCTGAATTAAAATACAGTAAATGTCATAAAAAAGAAACAAAAATAAAGGAAATTGATACAATCTAGCAGTCTGAGGTGCAATATTCTAAACTGTTTTGCATACAAGGCACAGAATTAAGACCGAAGTGGACCATAGAAAATGAACCACATACATTGAATGAAAACATTAGTTCAGTTTCAGGGCCAAAGAAATTTTGACTAAAGACACTTATTGGCTTCCACACAACATCAAATTCTTTTCTATCAAGTTCTTGGTTGCATAGAAGAGAATGCATGCATGCACAAATGTTGCACTCTTTCAGATATTGTTGCTATATGTGGATATCTGAAAGAAACTGACATCATCTAAATAATGTTGGCAGGAAGTGGAATTTACCATATCTGTTGGCCTGAACAGAAACCAAAACAAATGTTCACATTTTCTTTTTTTTAATTGAAAAGTTTTAAAAAAATTTACACATATTTTCCCCTCCCTTCTCCCCTCTCCTGCCCCAACCCTACCCCCACCCCGGACTTCCCAGAGCAAATACAGGGTATAGCATTTAACAAACATTAAAAAAACCATACGCTAACTATCTATAGATTTATCTCCCTCTTGCACTTTAACTCCCCTTGTTCATATCTAAACATAACTATTTAAACCAATTATTGCTTGAAAGTAATCAATCCAACTTCGTTCTTGTCTGTTCTTCAATAATAAGCAAGTCTTCTTTCTTCCAGTGTTACACAATCAGAGCCCAGTTACAATTAACCATCACACCTCCAACCCTTACATATATTAACACATTAACAAAATATTTTAACCAATCTCAAATAAAATATATTGTAAAAATCTTATTTTTACTTTTTACCCCATAAACTTATATTGATGCTTCCTGGAAACATTCCTTACTTGATAGCTTTGTATAAACTTATTCATCTTATTCTCTACAAATCCACTATAATCTTCACTATAGTGAAGATGGTATAATCAAATACCATCTTCACTATTTAATATCTATAAAAATATTGTAAAAACCTTCCCTCAACCCTTGCACCACTTATATTTTCTTTATAACCCACAAGTTTATATTTATTCTTCAACAAAACATTCTTTAATATAGCATTAATGTAATTTAAAACAAAGTATAAAGATTTAAGTAATATTCTTCTTCTAACCCATAAACTTATATTAAATTATCTACACTGTCCATAACTTTTACATCCACAATATTTTTCTTTTAACCCATCAGCTTATATAAATTCTTCAACAAAGCATTCCTTGAAATATACTTCAAGACAAAAGTGAAAGTTTGGTCAGTGGCCCATAAGAATTCAAGCATAACATTACTTAATATAACTTTTCAGAACAAATCATGTCCCTAAATATAAGTAAAACATTCATTTTCACTATAATATAACTTTTCAAAACAAATCATATCCCTAAATACAGGTATAGTCATTCATTTTCACTATTACTATCCTCCCCAACAAGGAGAGTTATAATTTTTCCATCTCCATTTTTTCCTGGCTGTTTTGCGAACCTTCTTCTTCAGTCTTATTCCTCCGCCTTTATTTTTATAAATTCTTGAATTTTCAACTGAAATTGCTGTACCTTACAATCTTGTTCTCTTCGCAAAGTAGTTCTTTTCAGTAAACATACCTCTTTAACTGCAATTGAGAGTCCATTTTTGTAAAAAAGTTGTAAAGTTCCACTTCGAATCCTCCTTCTTATATTAGAAATCCCAACGCCTCCTGACAATTTTTCAGTTGACTGTATCAAAGCCTCTGGAGAAATCTCAGTATTTCCTGGTTATGCTCCTTCAAACTTCTCAGTCTTTCCTTCTTAATTTGAAAAACATCCATTCCATTTTCCAAAGGCACATTAAACTGGATTGTTTCTCCCACCTCTTCATTCAGCAGCTCACTATTATTTGGCATCTGAAATACCGATACAGTATCTTCACTTGTATCTTTGTTGCGAATTTGAGTAAAATCCTTCTTGAAAAACCCTTCCATTCTTTCCACTAACACGGAGGTAAATGATTCTAAAGTTTCTTTAAAAAGATCCACAGTTAGTATTTGTGTATTTACTGATGTATATAATGGTAAGCCTTCATCACTTTCAAAAAAGCCAGCCATTTTTTTTTCTTCCCAATAAAACTTTCACTTTGTACTTTTCCAGCAACTAAATCAATTATTCCAATCCTTAAGTGGTACAAGTCTTTTTTTAGAAATAATTTTTAGATCCTTCTCCTTTTAAGATAAAATCCTCTTCTTTTAAACAGGGGCTTTCAACACAACATAATACTTTGTATCTAACTTTCACTTCTTCACGCCCCGTTAGAATCAAATGCCATCTTACTTTCCTTTTCTCTCATAGAAATTCAGAGGGAAGTGATAGACTTTTCGGAGTTAAGGTTTAGTACTTGCAATTTTAGTTTCTCCTGTATTTGCTCTGCCAGCTTTCAAGTCCAAAATCTTTTTTAAAATTGAGTTGCTGGAGTGGTTGCGGTGTCTAGTTCTGTTTGAAGCAGAAATATCCCGGGTCCGGAGCAATGATGGGCTTTCTGGGGAGCTCTCACCCTTTAAGCCCCAGATTTAAAAAGAAACCTGGGGCTCTAGAGGAGCTCTACCCACACCCGTCGGCTCTCTTTTCCCCCTTCTCCCAGGGGGAAAGTTTTCAAGCTGCTAGACAGCTGATTTTCGCTGTTCTAGTGGCTCTAACAGAATCCCGGGGCTGGCGCTCGCAAAGGAGCGTCTTTCGGCGCCAGCGGAGCCACATTTTCTTAAGCAGTCTCTAAAAGTTGAAATAATCATTCCTCATCAAACTGAAAACTCCTGGTTAGAAAATGCAACTCTTGAAGTGCCTAGACAAATGAATATAACTAAGGATATTTATGTTCTGAGGGAGGGGGGGGGGAATCCATATAAACAACGTGTCAAGTAATCCAAACTATACCGAGTAAGCCACATAAACCAAGTAAGTAAACCAAGTAATTTTTTTACACTGTTTATTCTGCTGCTGAGGCCCAAATCACAAAGCATTTGGATTAAATATAGTCTACTACAAATCACAAAAGCTGTGGATTGATAACAGGACAGTTTGAAAAGTTGTATGTTATATTAAAAAAAAATACATGCATACCACTGCCATACCAATTGTACTAAAAGCCTGCAGCTCTGCATGCAATCCACAAATGTCACACACAGATGTCCATTCTGTTTTACATGATGTTAACATTTGGGAATTCTCCAGGAAAAACATGTCTTTATTGGGGAGGCAGAGATATAGATTAGATTGTAATAGGCCAGACCAGAGAGGTTCCAGAACCACCTTATTTTTTATCCAGGAGTCAATGAAAGGTAATATAGCGATGTGACAGGTCTATCAAAGTAGACAAGCACTTTCATTTTGTCCTCTTCAAGCCTCCCTAATTATTTCCTTTTCTTTTTTATATGAATCTCACTCCCTTTCTAGGCAAGCAAAGTATATAGCAAAGCCCTCTAGACTCGCATTTGTTCTCAAAAGCATTAAAGGAAGTAAATCTGTGTAAAATACAGTACAGGTAGTCTTCAATTTACGACCACCACTGAGGCCAAAATTTATGTTGCTAAAGTGAGAAATTTGTTAAGTGAGTTTTGCCCCATTTTACGACTTTTCTGGTCATATTTGTTAACTGAATCACTGCAGTTGTTAAATTAGTAACTCGGTTGTTAAGTGAATCTGGCTTCCCCATTGACTTTGCTTCCTAGAAGGTGCAAAAGTTGATTAAATGATCCCAAGACACCGCAACTGTCATAAATGTGAGTCAGCTGTCAAGCATCTGAATATAAATCATGTGACTATGGGATGCTGCAACGGTCATAAGTGTGACAAAATGGTCATAAGTTACTTTTTTCAGTGCTGTTGTAACTTCAGTCACTAAATGAACTACTGTAATTCAAGGACTACTTGTATGATGTTTGTCACGTTTCTGTGAGTATTCCCTCCCACTTCACCTGCAGTCACAAACTCTGTCTATTTTCATTCCACATTTAAATGAGTTCAACATGCAGTTTATATATTAGGAAACAAACTGGTAAGGGAACTTCTTTTTCAATTGATGACAATATTTCTTCTATTGGGATTGCATAATGGGGGGAGGGAGGAATCTGAGGATAGAAGTAAGTGTGATTAAACCTCTAACAAACTTTTCTTTCTCTCTCACATTCAAGTAGCAGGTTTTTAGAGAAGGGACAAATAATCTCTTACCAGAGATTCAAATCAACGTCTTCAAGAGAATTTTGGAAATCATGACAAGGCCCAACTGAAAATAAGCTCAAGGATGCATGCCAGAGACTTAACATTCACACTCCAATTGAAAAGTTCTCTGTGTGTTTGTGTACTCCATCCAAATAATATATTTGTTCACTTTCCACAGTTTTAAATATTGTACTTGAAAGACAGGATGTGCAACTTAATAAACAATAATGAATCAAAGCCATATTTGAAATGCACAGCTGATTTGCCACCATAACTGGGGTAACCCAGGAATGACAAGGGCTCTTAGCCACCTTGAATGGATGTTGTATTTAGAAGTATTCAGAAAAAGGGGGGGGGAATACAGTAGCCTTCCTGAAAGGGATTCCCTTGCACATAGGCCAGACTGCAACACTTACTACCCCATTCATACCAATGGGAACTATTATCCAACATAACTGGTAGGCACTTGGGAGAAAGCTGATGTATAGTGATATGGTAAGTCCAGACGTTTTTTGAACCGATAACCAGGGATGGGTTCTACTTACCTTTACTACCGGTTTGCAACGGGGCAGCGCGCGCACGCTTGCTTCACTCTCGCAAGCGCAGAAGCTTCTGTGCATGCACAGAAGCATTTTCATGACATCAGTGTTTTCATGACCTGTTCTATAGAACCGGTGTGAACCGGGGGCAACCCACCACTGCCGATAACCCACAAATTCACTGGAAAGTTAGAGAACTCTATCTGAAAATTAACTGATGAACTCTCAGCTAACACTCACGAATGAAGGCGTATATACATGCCCCAAAACAATGTTGTGGGATCCAATTTGGATCAGTCATTGGGACCAGAGGTTTTGTTTTATGAGCTTTTGGACTTGTGCTGGAGCCTATGGGTCACCTCTGGTCCCGATGACCAACCCAGATTGGATTCTGACTAACACTCATCAGAATTTCCCAATACATCTGGAGCAAAGCACTTGTTTTTTCATTTAACCTTATCTAATCTGGTTTAATTTCTATGGCCACTCAACTCACAAAGTGACTCTGGGCAGCTTATAATTATATACAAGCCAAAAAGAAGGATGGATGAGTACATCTCCTCCTTGCTATGCTCTTCCAGCAAGAGTCCAAGAAGAGACCTCAATTGCATATCATTCTAAAAGAATGCAAGCCTTTCTACTATAAAGGGGAAAACCCCCAAAACTAAAGGACCTCACAACTCACAACCACTCCTATCCGGACCCCAACAGACTCCAGACATCAAGAAATAATAGCATTACTTGGCTGGTTTATGGTGGAGATGAACAGCTGGTATCAACAGCCTTTGGATGATACTTGAAACTATAATTGTAATGGGTTATGCTAAACAAGACTACTGAATGCAGCAACCATAGAAAAATAGCTACATTTTGTCACTCTTATTGCTCCAATGTAATTTTAAGAAATGATTTTACCCTCACTCAGTCAAATTTACTCTTTACCATTCTCCTGCAGCAGATATGTCTTCTATCACTTCATTGCCTGGATATCTCAGAAAACCAAGGAGCTCTCCAAGAGTTTTGTATGGAAAGACTCCACACAGGTCCAGTCCAAGGCCATGATTACCACGTCATTTCATAGAGCAATCAGGACATCAATTGAACTATGTATCATAGCCTCAGGAATAGCCCCAAGTTCCTTCTGAAACCCAGTAAGGTTCATCAATGGAGTGCATCATTCAAACAGGCGTTTCCTCAGTGTGATGAAGAGTGATTGTAGAAAATTCGTGGCTTAACTGAGCCATTTTGTTGCTCATTGAAGCCTGCATATTAATTATAAAAGGAACAAACAATGCCATCCAAAATGGGGGGGGGGGAATCCACAGTTTTCTGATAGAATACATAGTTAATTACAATTCATTTAACAAATAATTCAATATTTAGTGTTTGGATTCTTATCTTTTTCCTCACACACCAAGATTATATTTATTAATGTGCACATTTACTTGCTAAATTGATGCATTGTATTTTATTGGTGTTTTTATTGGGTACGGCAAAGAGTCACTGTAAAGAATTTAATGGCCCTATATACGTAATAACATACATATATATACACAGGCTGATTCATTTCGAAAGATTACAGCTTGCAAAATATCACACAATATGGTTAAGGTTAATAAAGAACAAGAATATCAGTCAGTTAATACTACCTACGATACTACAATTAGGGGAGATATGGCTTCTGAGTTCTTCCTTTCCCTGCTTTCTGGAACTCCCCAAGATGGTCCCATGCAAATTTGTGACAGGTCATAAAAATAATGCCTAAAATAAGTATGTTAAATAGAAGTGCATTTAAGGCACACGTTTTGGTTAAAACTTCCAAAATGAAAACATCTGCCCTGAATGAAGCAGATGTAGAATTGAGAGGAGCCAGTAGTAATATATATATATATATTGACCTATGGAATGAAGATAGCATTGTTGAATTAGACCAAAGGTTTATTGAGGTTAGTGTCCTATTTTGCAGCCGCCAACCAGATGCATTTGGAATCAGTTCTAGAGTTAATCATATTACAGTATTGATAAAGGCTGGAAGCTGAAGTTATTTATTAGTAGCTCCATTGAAGTACCAATAAATCACTAATCTAGCTTCTTCTCTTGACATGCTATAGCTCTAGAGGCTGTCCCCTATTGTAAAGAGCTCTCGCTTTCCACTGCTTCACAGTTGCTTTTCTCATAATTTATTCTCCATATTTTTAAATAGTGAAATGTAACAGCCTTGAAAATAACTACAAGTTGGTTTCATACTGTTTTTGAAGGACTGGAATATGAAAACACTGGTAGTACTGAAGCACCCGGAGAACAAGAAAATGTAAACTGAAACAAAACCAGAATAACACTGAAAAAAGATTGTCTACAAATATACCAGAAAAGGGGTATGTTCCAGAAAAGGATACAGGTAAACATGTGGACTTTGAAAACAGAGAAAAAGATAAATGGGGACATGTTGAAGTTTTGGTTAGATGCAAAAGACAAGAAAGAAAAGTAATAGAAATGGATTTGAAATTTCACACATAAGATATGAATGCAAGACAAGATGAGTCAAGTATAAAAGGAAACACTGTGGTAATATAATATTTTTCTCATGTTAATTCTGTGGTGCTCCCCATCTGACTTAGTAAAAACCTAGACCCTGTATTTACTTTACCACTGCAGATCAGGGATAGAGAGGAGACATATGTCTGCAGTCCTGTAATGCTCTAGAAAAAAACCCTCTTGATCATTTTGTCTCAATCCTGTCTAGACAGGAAAGGTAGACAAATATTCTTGTAGGATGCTCCCAAAAGAAGTTAATCCCGATAGTGTCTAATTGATACTGCCAGTATCAAATTGAGCAGAATACCTAATTAAAGCTCTTTCTGCATTATCCTTTGTAGAAATACATTCACTAATTTTCTGGCATGCCACCAGAAAACAGCACATAACAAAAGGTAAAAATATAGAAGCCTGCAAACATCAAACATTCTCTGCATCTGATGAAACAGATTATACTCTAAGAAACCTTTAAAAATGTTTAAGGACTACTAGAAGTATCAGTTACTTTATCCAGAGCTATCACAGCTCTCTCAGAAAAATATTACTCACCTGCAAAAATACGTTACGCAGTTCATTTGGATCTGCTCTTTTGGTTGTCTGAACCTATAAAGACAATATTGGAAAAAAAATTAATAGGTCATTGGTCAAGTTATTCAATAACCAAGGAAGAAACCCTCTCATTGTACTCTTTGATAAAGGTAGCAATTATCTTATCTAAATGATAAAATGTTTACAATATTTACATACAGTATTGTTTTATTTAACTTAAAGCGAATGAGGTGCTCATATAATTGTCAAACTCAGGAGGAATTGCCAAGAAAAGAACAGTGTAACAAAGAAAAGTAACAGAATTAACAGGATGCTTCTTGATGGCCTTTTCTTGATGCTATCAGTCAAACCACATTGCATTACTATTCCAACTTTCCCTTTTGAATTGACTTTTTGTGGAAAAAATAAAAATAAAAGAGAACCATGAAAAACCAAGAAAAATTGACAGTAACATTGGGCCTGCAATATAAAATTCTATGAACAAAGTAAGACGGCCTATAATAAAGTCTCAGGTGAAATTATCAAAATGTTCTAAACAGAAGGCAGCTGTGTTCTCAGGCAAAGACAACAGAGTAAAACTCAAACATGATCTTGTAGGTGCCAGAAAGTACAAGCAGGCTTCCTCCAGTAAATTAATCTCATTCCTGTTCCAAGAAGCAAGATCATATAACCTCTGCAATACAGCATGTGTGAGAAAATCCTACTTTACTATGCATATGGATATTTTTCTAGATGGACTTCAACTGAATAACCTAAACATCTATAAAATGACCCTAAACAGTCTTTTGCACTGGCTACCTACAAACTTTGGGGAGAAGAGAACATCAAAATATCCATGTTTGTTATATATTAGTGACCATTTCAATCCTACTAAATCTTTTCAGAATAGCGGATAGTAAGAATTCTATCTAAATTAGAAAGCAAGATGATTGTTTGTTGGGTTCCACATCCAAGAAATGCAACATAGCTAGTTTGTATGTAGGACTGTGAAAATCATATTTGTTTCCCTTACAGACTATCCAAACTTAAACTGCTTAATGAGCATAAAGCTTTACTTTTATAGATCAAAGACTACATCAGCGCATTAAATATAATTGTCAACTTTCCCCCCAAATAATCCACACTTCAACATTCCACTGGTCATTAAATCAGATTAGAACACTACTCCATTATGCCCACAAATCTGAGGCTGTGAAGAATGTGCTGTGTGCAAGAACCACCTGGATTCAAACTGAGGTGTATCCAGAGGCAGCTTTTAAAGACTCCTCCCCAAATCTGCTAAGAATCTCTTCCAGTTAGGGAGACTGAGCCAGATGAACCACAATTCTTTAAGCAACCCCAATGTCAACTATGAAGACCCCAAGAGGCAAAACTCTCAGGGAATCCAGGAGAGGCAGGGAGAAGATATTCCCCCCTTCGAGGGTGCATGGATGGATTTGATCATTACACCACACTTGCCACTAAGTAATCGGGAATAGCACATATACTCTATTCATAGTTACAGTAGAAACCAGGATGCAAGAAGAGAGTGTAGCTTAGATACATTCGGCAGCTGAGAAACCAGGTTGAGGAAAGCCAAGCCAAGTCATCGAGTTTATCCTTATCCAACGTGCCCTCCACCAGACCTCTACGGTAACCTTCCCCAACTTGGGACTCTCCATATATGCCAGACTTCAACTCCCAGCCTCAGGGACGATCCTATTCTGACCAAAATTCCACCGGTTGAGGAAGGCTGCTGCGTATAAGTTGCCCCTTGGCTCCAACGGCAGGAATATTCTTCGAGAACCCACCGACCCGCCTCCCCGCCCGTCCTTCTCTAGGGTCATTTTTTTTTTTAATGTCCGCTTTTCGATAGAATCCCCCGCCGTCCCTCTAACTAAAACTATTCCCGTTCCCGCTGCGAGGGGCCCAGGAGCGGGGTGGTGGTGGTGTCGAAGCTATTCTTCGGGGCTGGCGGGACGGAGCCTCCTGTTCCCCCTCCCCGAAAGGCGCGGGTTGGCCCCGAACACCCTTGCCCGTCGGCTGGAAGAAGCCGCTCGTGCCAGCCGGCTTCTTAAGCAACAAGCAGAGAGAAGGAGAAGGGGAGTCACCTTGACCGCCATGCTGCGCTCGGGAAAGCGGATGGAGGAGGTGGAGGAGAGGAGGAGGAGGAGGAGCCTCTCGACGGCGCTGTCAAGCAGCGGGGTGCGCCGCCGTCGCCGCCGGCCTACTCCAGCCGACCCTCTGCGAAGGAGGCGCCTCAGCTTAAGTTCGGGCTCCGAGCTTGTCCCGGGGTGACCCCGGCTTTGGCACTCCGTCGCCTGAACGGCCTTGGTTCTAGAATGCTGGGCGTCCTGGACAGTCCGCGTTCTAACAAGCCAGCCCTTAGTGGGGCCGGCGGGGAGCGAAAAGCCAATGTCCCCTTGCGCTACGTTTGCTCCGCGTTCCCAAAACGCCGAGGCCTGTCGGCGTTAGCAAGTCGATTAGCCTCCCGAGTGCCACCTGGGCGCGGAGAGGGCGTTGTCACTCCAGTTGCATGTGGAATGCAGTGGGAATGCCGAGCCCTCACGAGTCCTTCATCGGCGAAGAAGGATTCAGATGGTTGGGGGCAATAGGCTGACTCTGTAAACCGCTTAGAGAGGGCTGTAAAGCACTGTGAAGCGGTATATAAGTCTAAATGCTATTGCTATTCTGCTCTCCCCCCCCCACTTAATTGCTGATAAGGGGTGGGGGGAATCAGCTTCGCTTTATGTAATATGGTTTTCTTCGAAGACCTGCTGGTAAAACCCACATGATCTTGTGTGGATTAATGCAGTTGTGCCAGGGTTATCATTGGGATCCGAAGTTTAAAATGCTCACTGTAGAAGAACTATTGAAATTGTTTCCACACTTGTACCCAACTATAAAAAGGTCACATTCAAGGGCAGCACTACTACATTTAGAAGGTTAAAGGTCACTTCAGTTCAAAAAAGCTAAAGTGTGGCGGTCCCACTCCATAAAATCAAAATTTGCCTCTCTTGAAAAATAATACAGTTCTATCAAAATAATCATGAAAAGCGGTAACAGCAGCAGCAGCAAATGTGTTAGTTTTTATTTTTAATATGGTAAATATTAAATATAACTTGTATAAACAAAAGTTCTTTTAGGCTCCTCCATCATTTTTAAAAGTACAGAAGATCCTGAGAGAAAAAAATTAAGAAACACTGATCTAAGGTATCAATCAGGGGCTCATCCCCTACCTGGAATCTAGCAAACCTTTGCAGAGGTTTAGATAGTTCTGGACTAATAGAGACCAGTAGTTAAAATATCTCATTTCCATTGTTCCCTTGCTTGGGAGGGATTCAAACTCTCAAACCAAGGCTTTTGAGTCATAGATGCTTTTCCCACCTGCACTTAACTATGGTATTGCCAACATCTTTATTCTCTCATGTCCCAATGATGTATGTATGTACTATGTACGTATGTGTGTGTATGTTTGTTTATAAAATGTATTAACTACCCATCTTACCTCAGGGTAACTGGGCAGCTTACATTCATAAAAACTGTACAAAGATAAAAGCACAAATAAAATACTACACACAACCAAATGCAGCAATCTATTGTTAATCAACCCCACTTGTGATTCCACTCTGATGTTGCCCTATTGGAGTCTGAAGTTAACTGGCAGAGCTAGGTCTTTGAAGGTGTTGCCTTCATTTCATCATCAACTTGTGTATAAGATAGCCTTAAGCAGTCCTAAGTTGTGGTTTCCCTTTAGACTAGCAGTAATCAGTACCAGTTTTGGGGAATATCAATTCTGATACCATTCATGCTGTCAGTAAGCCAGTCACATGACCCACAAGACACAAGGTCCATCAGTTTCTGTTGGCTACCTCAGGCTGATGCAGCATGCCTCGTCCCCTTTCATCCCCAGGTGTTTTCTTCCAATGCGGTTCCATTTTTCTCCTCCGGATGCAAAGAACTGCGAGGAACTAAATTTTGAAGGAGTCACGCTCTCTTGGAAACTTGTGACAATGGTTTTATGAAAGCCTCAACTTCTGCGAACACATTGAACAGCTGTTTGGTGGGCTTGCCCATACAAATGTTTATTTTTTTAAAAAAACTTTAGAAAGCCGGCATCCTGGTGAATCTGCTGGATAGTTCAGTTGACTTGCTGATGAGCGCAGTTTTGAGAGAACTGCACTTTCATGCTGTTGAAAAGGTGTGGGGAGGCTGGGAATTAGAACCTAGCTAGCCTGCTTTCTCCTGCTTTACCATCCAAGTCTTCTCATCCGTTCTGCAAACCCTCTGAAGAGCTGTTCACTGGGCTTGTTGGGGTTCTCGCACATCAAAAGTAACAATTTGATAGTCATTAACAAAATAAGGAAAAAACAGGAGTAGCATTTCTTGCCTGAAGAATAATTTTCAGCCTTTTGCATGGAACAAGTGGGAGAAAGAAGTACAGGAAACTTGAATGCTAATTGTTACACAGCGGACACCATTTTTTTCTCATAATTTCATAGCTTCATAGGTTTGCTACATTAAATCTATCTGATCTTTGTGTTTTGGGAAATATATTGTTACTACATTTTGCATTCAGCCAATTACAGTAGTCTAGCAACCTTTTTATGCTCTCTTCACAAGATGCAAACTTTACTTTGTGTTTTCTTGACCCAGACTATAGCAACCTGACTCTTTTGTCATGCCATTGACTGCTTTAGCACTGAAACCAAATTGTTGCCCCAAATGACCATATGGTGCAAGTAAACATCCAACTAGCACACCAAATAGGACAGATTCAGCAATTGTCAGGTTCTATACAACTTCCTGTGACTATGTTGCTTTGATCCTGGAATTCCTTGCCAAATATAACTTCTGATGCTCCAAAGGTCCTTATTACTCTATGACAGGGCTGTCAAACTCGCAGGTTGTGGGCTGGATGCGTCATGTGCTGGCCGGGCCCACGCCCAGTTTAGCGAAGGGGGAAAAAGTTGTGATACATCATGTGACCCCACCATGATGCGAGTTTGATACCCGTGCTCTATAAGATATATTCCTGACAATATCAGTTTTCTGAATTTTATTACTAACATTGGTACTGTGTTTGTAAACTTTAATGCCTTAATTTAACTCAATCTTAGAGAAAGTCTCAATTTTATACAATTTTTAGTATCTCTAGTTACAAATACCCAGGTTTCTAAAATAGCATACGTCTGTCAAGTGCTCATATCTTCTTTGTTATCGAAGCTCATTAATTGTGCTAGATCATTGGAGAGTAAGTAGGTGCTGAATGGAAAGTTCTGAACTGTACAAAAATAAGATCAATCATAGTTTGCTGCTTTCAGATCTTCAATCCCTAAGGACTGGAGATTTTTACAATTTTAAAATATATTTACATAATTTTAAATAAATACATATTTTCAATCAACAGTGTTATATGGAGAAAACAAGAAAAGCTGAACCAAGAAATCAGTAATTTGAGAATGTTATCTAGCACAGGGGTCACCAACCTTTCGGACCTCAGGGATCACTAAATTCATAATTTTAAATCCCGCGGACCACTAATATGATCTGCCTAATGACCGGCTGGGTGGGTGTGGCTAGGTGGTCATGTAACTGGGTGGGTGTGGCCAACTCCTTGCCTCCCCGCCCAAGCTCTTTAGGGCCCCAACAGGAAGCAGTTGTTGGAGCTAAGCAGCCACCATGAGTTGGCAAAACAGCTCAGTTCAAATTGGATCTGACCGAGAAGGAGGCTCAGCAGAAGCACCTCACTGAAGATTATGAGCATAGGCTTTCCAAGCAGAGGGAAGACTTGTGGGAGTGCAAGGCCAGGTACTGGCGCCTGGAGGCTCAGCGGGCTGAGATGGTCAGCCAGTTCAAGGCCATGATGCAGTCCCACTGGAACAAGGCCCTCCAGCTCTTCGCCACAAGCAGCACTTCCCTCCAACCTTTGCCCAAAGCCCCGCACCAGGAGGCCGAAGCAGACCCCAAGTCAGAATTTCTGCCCCCCTCCGACCTACACAAAAAGACCTCAAAGGGGGAGAGACTGTCTGCAGCAAGACAAGCGTTCATTGCACGTATCTGGCCCAGGGATCATAGTTAGGGGACCCCTGATTTAGTGCAATATTAAAAATGCAAATAATTTTTCTGCGGACCACCAAAATTTTTTTGTGGACCACCAGTGGTCCATGGACCACCAGTTGGTGACTGCAGATCTAGCATATTTGAAAGCAAGATTTGATATGTTACCAAATTAAATTCTACAAGGCAGATTGAGAATATTTCATATGTTTTTTAAAAAATCTACCCCTGTGAAGCAGGAGCAATTAAAAATGAAATCTGTGTGCTTTTGTATCGTAATTTGTATAGAGATAGTTTTAAGTACTGTGCACCAGTTCAGTTGGCCATTGTTCATACTTATTTTGTTCTTTCATATTTCATCTGATAAAGATGAGCACATTAATCACAACATGATGAAAGTTTGTGTTATAGTCCATAATGTCAGAGAGAACAATGGCTAATGCTCTGATAGTGCACATTAGTAGATTATATGTTAATTTTTTAAGTAAGAGTAATTAGTAATTAGTAGACAAGAGTTGTTTTTAGTTTATTAAAAACTAGATGGCTAACTTTTGACTGTAATAATAATTGATTTGAACTGTACATATTCATGGGAATAACAGGAATTATTTTCAGAACTTACCATAATAGGCAGAATAATGGTGCAGATGAGACAATGAGATCTGGTGCTGCAGTGGTTAGAATGTAGAATTGCAGACAAACTCTGCCCACAGCCTAGAGTTTGATACTGGTAGGGCTCAAGATTGATTCAAACTTCCATCCTTCTGAAGTTGGTAAAATGAGGACCCAGATTGTTGAGGGCGATATGCTGACATTGTAAACCGGCCAGAGAGTGCTGTAAAGCACTATGGGGTTATATATAAGTCTACGTGCTAATGCTAGTGCTAGCGCTATATAGCCCTGTTTGGAATGAGAACTCATTCTAAACAGGGCTATATAGGATTGAGGGATGAAATTACTTTCTGGGGAAGAACTATAGATTCTTGCTTCAAATTTCAACATGGATCTGAGAGACAAAAAAACCAACAATCCTGCCTTGAAGTCCGGAGAAATTCTGACAATGAGCATCCAACCTTTTCTAATCTCTGGCACTTAATCCATTCCTACTCAATAAGCACTCTTCTTTAATAGCCATTAAATCATGAAAGTTGTACAAAACAAATCATGTATTCTATGTTAGGAAGATCAGCTTAACTATTTTTCTGTGAACACTGTAATTGTTAGACTGAACATACTCTTAACAATTAAGACTTACTACGGTTTGTAAAAGCACACAATTCCTTTATTTGCATGTCCTTTTACAGTACTTTGCCTGAGAGATGATTAGGCCTCATGTCCTAACCTATAGCTTTTCAGCCAGTAGAACTTGGCTGTAGCAATATGATTAATTTTGAATGTATTGGGAGGAATAGTATCAAAGTAGCGTGTGTATCATTTAAAAAATACTGAAAAAACATATTCTAAATTCTGTTCTATGTGTATTTAAAGCCTCTAAATTATAGTCACGTTTAAGTAAACATTTATACAGTAATGAAATTTAAATACAGAATTAGCATAATGTTATACCTTCAATTGCATTTTCCAATTTACTTCCCATTATTGCTCACTTGTATCTTTTTCATTAAAAAGCTATGCATTCCATATTCATAAATTTGTTACTGAAATATTCACATCATTATATCTCCATTTGTTATTTCTTCTTGAATTCTGTTACTTGTGATTGGCATATTATCCTACAACATCAGATGTCTTTATTACACTGGATTGGAAATTCAGTATGAAGGTGAAGTTTAAGTCACTTCAGCTGTTTAATATGCACATTAAACACTAATTTCAGCCTCATCAAAATGATCCCATCTCTATGATACTCTTGTTCCAGAGCCAAAATAACTGAACTAGAGCAAGTACAGTAATTGGAGAATCTGACTGGTTGGCTTAAGTATGTTGCCATTATATACAAAGGGATGTGAATGATTGGAGATCTCTGACCTTTAACTTTGACCAGGTAATCCTCGACTTACAATAATTCATTTAGTGACCGTTCAAAGTTACAACAGCACTGTGTAAAGTGATTTATGACTGTTTTTCGCACTTACGACCATTGCAGCATCCCCATGGTCATGTGATGAAAATTCAGACACTTGGCAGCTGACTCATATTTATGATAATTGCAGTGTCCTGTGGTTATGCAATCACCTTCTGAGACTTTCTGACAAGCGAAGTCCAATGGGAAGCCAGGTTCACTTAACAGCCATGTTACTAACAGAACAAATGCAATGATTCACTTAACCACTGGGGCAAGAAAGGTAATAAAATCTCACTTTACAACTGTCTTGCTTAGCAGTTGAAATTTTGGGCTCACTTGTGATAAGTCCAGGACTACCTGAATAAAAGACTTGTGCTGAAGCAACCTATCATAACACTATAGTTTGTAATGACGTAAGAGTTTTCATATCTCTATTAAGCTATATATAAGCAGGAATGATCAGGTTTGAATAACATTATTAGGCTTAACTAAACAAATTAAATCATGGTGACCATGGTTCTACTACTTACCAGAGTAAGGTGAGGGGACAAATTAAAACTACATGTGCCTGTTTTATACCCTCTGAATACCCTGTTGTTTTACAATCTTAACATCATTCTTTATTCATCCACTACCAGCCAATCACCACTATCAAAGTCAGATGTAATCCAACCATCTCCACAGGAACCAGGCACCATGGTTTGGCCCTTTCCATGTTCTGTTCTTTTGTGTGTATGTGTGTGAGAAAGGAGATTTAATTATTCCCAAAAGCAAAAATGTTTTTTTGGGGGTAGGCTACACAGAAATGGGGTCGAGAAACTTGGTTTTATAGAGGGACTGATTCTTGATGTGGGTTTAGGAGATGTGAGTGCTGGTTCTAATGTGTGACTCTGTCAGAAGATAATTGTCCTTCCTGCGCAGATTGAAATGCTCCTACCCTGAGGTGCATGTTAGGATGTTGCCCTGAGGATGTGAGAAGTTCAGAAAGGAAGATTGTCCTCAGATATGCAGATTCCTTGTGTGGGCTTCTATTAAAGTTATGTACTGGGATTACTTGAGCCACATCCTATGCTCCATTTTACTTATTAAATTTACATACCATCCATTTCACCAAGAGGTAAATGTAGGTGGCTTACAACAAGATAAAACATTAAATATTTAATAATATTTTTAGATAAATTTTAACATTGATACTTATTAACGAAGATGGCAAGGATGAGAACAAGATGCACATAGGGTGAAGATGGAATCTTATCTCAATCAATTATTAACCACTTCCAGAATGACATGCCCTCATCGGAGCCAAGGGCCAAATGGCAGAGCCAAGTTTTCAAGCCCTTTAGGAAGGCCAAAAGGATGGGTGCAGATTTCATCGGGGGAGGGGCATAATATTCCAGAGGGCAGAGGCCATGGAAGAAAAAGTTCTTTGGCTGGACCCCATCAGTTGAAATTCCTTGACTGACAGGGAACGCAGCATCCCCTTCTGTTGGCATGGATGGGATGGGCCAATCTCATTGGGGTGAGATGGTTCCTTGGTCAGGACAATACAGACAAGATGGCTTGTCTGTAAAGATATCTACTTTAAAAATTACTTTAATTTCATAGTGGACTAAAGAGGTAGTGATTATAATATACAGTACTGATGCATGCAAGCAAAATATATTGAATCTTCAGAATTTTTTTATTTACACAAGCTTTCCTGTTTCTTTCTAAACATCTCTTCTTCTTCCTCAGCATTATTTTAGCCATCATTCCATTGGTCAAAAATATGTCCCAGAAGGGCAAATCAATGAACTTATTTGACAACCTGAAATAACTGAATTCTGATTTTATGTCACATGCAGAAGTTGCAATAAGGGACTGAAAAGCAGAATGATCTTGCTAATTCTTGTGAATTATCATTACTACATTCCATTCAGTGGTGGGTTCCTCTCGGTTCAGCCCGGTTCTCCCGAGCCGGGAGCTGGGAGCGGTGACAATATGATGTCACCGAACCGGTTCTGCCCCCTGTCCCCCCTGCGTTATTCTTATCTTTTATTTGGCCCCACCCCCAATCTATTGCTGCCTCCTGAGTCCCAGCTGATGGCTAGAGGGAAAAAATTGTTTAAACTCTTGTCCTGGGGCTTCAAAGGACCACCCTACAGCTGATCAGTTTTAAAAGAAAACAAATGAGTAGACCAGTGCCTGCAAAAATACATGAGTAGATCAGTGCCTGCAAAAATAAATGGGTAGACCAGTGCCTGCAAAAAATAAATGGGTAGATCAGTACAGCTCTGCAAGCAGTTAAAAGCCTGGTAGACCAGTACCTCTGCTAAATCCTAAATAATTGTCACATGACCATCAAGCCACGCTCACAAAATAAGCCACGCCCACAGAATCAGTAGTAAAAAATTGTAGAACCCACCCAATTCCATTATACTCTATCCTGCTTTATTATTTTCCAAACACGGTTTTTGTTTTGTAAATGTCCTGTTCCTTTCACTGAATATTATGGAAAGCATTCTAATAGCAGTGCCTTCATTTTTGAATTCCTGCCATGTTTTCACATACAACCACAACTGAGCCCAAAATTTCAGTTGCTAAGCAAGAAAGTTGTTAAGTGAGTTTTGCCCCATTTTATGGCCTTCCTTGCCACAGTTAAGTGAATCAGTGCAGTTATTAAATTAGTAACATGGTTGTTAAATGAATCTGGCTTCCCCATTGACTTTGCTTGTCAGAAGGTCTCAAAAGGTGATCACGTAACCCCAGAACACTGCAACCGACATAAATATAAATCAATTGCCAAGTGTCTGAATTTTGATCACATGACCATGGGTATGCTGCAACGGTCATGTGAAAAATGGTCATAAGTCACTTCACTCAGTGCTGTTGTAACTTTGAACAGTCACTAAGCAAATGGTTGTTAGTTGAGGACTACCTGTGTTGTTTCTTTCTCCTTAACCCAGTAGGTATTTCTGAACAGACTAGCTGCCCAATGTTTTATATTGTAGTATTAGAAGCTATCTATTATTTTTTATGTAGTTTTTTAAAAAATGATGACATGAAAGGCATGATCTTCAAACATTGAAGGGTTTAAAATATGAGACAATTGATGTAGGTCAATTTATGTAGGTCACATGCAGAAAAGGGAGAAAGTACAAAGTTTCATCCTATTGCTGAATTGCTAGTGCTAGCTAATACTGCAATGTATATTGGCAACAGTTCGTAACAGAAATTTCACAAGTCATCTTGACCATGTCACTGTCTTTTAGTCAACACCCCAAACCGTATCTACCTTTTCTTCTTTTAATATGGATAATTTGTTGAGATAGAAAGATTCCAAGCAATAGCACCATTCTTTGAAAAGTTACTGAAATTTCTGAAATCCTTGACTTGTGAAGGTTCGGGACAGGCTTTCACTTCTACAGTAATATTCACCACCTCTTCCTTTTTCATGCTGACAATTACACCAGCATTATGACCAGCAAATCTGAATCTGTAAACTCCCAGAATTTTAAAATATTGCAAATGAACTGTGTTGAAAATTACTTTATGCTTCCTCTTCATGTATCTCTTCATCTGAGCATTTTTTGTACTGAAGTGTGAAAACGTTTTTTCCTGGACTATTTAGTGCATGGGTGTCAAACTTGATTTTATTGAGGGCCGCATCAGGGTTGTGTTTGACCTCAGGGGGGCCGGGGTGGGCCTGGCCAGGGTTGGCCTGGCCAGCTTGACGATACTCGTGCCGGGAGCGCCTATGGTGGCCTGATTACTCTGTTAGCGAAAATGGGCTCCCGAACTGCATTTTTGGCTGCCACGGCCTTCTGCAACCCTCTGCTAGTGAAAACGGAGCAGCCCTACCGAGCTCCATTTTTACTGGCAGAAGCACTGCGAGGCAGTCCTTCACTGTTTCCAGGGCAGCCCCATGGGGACCAGATTGGGGGCTGGATCCAGCCCCTGGGCCTTGAGTTTAACACTCTGATCTAGTGGGATTGCATTAAACTGATGACCTTCTGGGATGATGACTCTTCAACATGCAAGCCACTGATCCATGATGCCCTACAGGATTACAGCTTATTCTCCCTGCTATTCAACACATGTTGTTAAAAATGCTAGGATAAGTCATTCCAAGCTTTGAACAAGGACTATAAACAAGTTGGTGCAGACTCTTCTACTGTTCCTTATCATCTAAGTCTAAACCAGTAGATACTACCCTTGAGTTTTCTTAGAAGAAGGAGACGACACTAAAATTAAGACCTCTATGAGATCCTGTTTTCAAACAGTGGACTTTCAGCAACAAAGATAACGGGATAATAGAATAACAGAATTGGAAGGGACTTTGAAGGTCTTCTAGTCCAATCCCTTGCTCAAGCAGAAAATCCTACACCATTTCAGACAAATGGTTGTCCAATCTCTTAAAAACTTCCAGTGTTGGATAGCATAATTACTAGACAATGAAGTACATTTCTTCAGAAGTTTTGTTTGGCCCCAACTTACTCTGCTTTTAGAAAATCTGTAGAAATGAATCTCTTTATATATAAAATATTCTGACTGTACATTAAATGGAACTAAGTCAGATATCAAGCCCAATGCCAGAAGGCCCAAAATTATGTAAAGAAAATGTCTTAGACTTTACCGGTTGACCAGCCCTGGCAAGTTTCCAACAAGTTGATTCTCTTCCACTTCCAAACATCTGAGAATGGCAAATAAATCTTTCTCTTCTCTCTTGCCATGTAGAGAGTAATTTAGCATTTTCTGTTTGTCTGCTGTGCTCTTAGCTCAAGAGGAGGTTTGGATGGTTTGTTCCTTTCTACTGGAATTCCTTGCTACTGGGTATTGGAATTAGTCTCCTGCTCTCCTACTATATCTACTAACTCTTGCAGATCCCTTCCTCCACCAAGGGTAAGTCCAGAGAAGTTTGTCCAGAAGAGCTTGTTTCTATCACCCTTTATTATCAGTAGCTACTAGTAGGTTTGACTGTTGCATTGGCTGGCTGATTTTGGGGCTATTCCTGCATGGGGGTCAGCAATTGATTCTTGTTTGCACTGCTGTTCTCCACTTGTCTCAGCTTTTTGGATACCCAACCAAGTTACGTTCTTCTCCCAACTTCTCATGAAGCTTTTTCTGCTTTGGTGACCTTCAGTTCTTTGGCACTGCTTCAAACTAAATAATCCACCATGTGTCTCAGCTGCTCCTTCAATGCTCTGCTGTAGAATTCTGTGGGGAGGGGGTTTGTCCTCCCTGAACACTACAATATAAATCTATGCATATCTTCCTTTGGATCTCTGACTCCCTGGAATCCTCTTCTTCAAACCGTTTTCCAAATCTTCACACACCAATACTATACCACTATTTCAGCCCTTCCCTGAGTATAAGAGTCAGTCTTTAAAGACTTTCTGTCTTAGGTATGCTGGCCTGTGTGCAACCCGAGACTACGTGCTTTGTACAGAACTGCACAGGTATTACCAGTTGGAAATGTTGACATAAATTTAGTCCTTATGAAATGCCTGTGGCCATGATTTTGCAACTACAGTATTTTTCCACTTCTCATCCTATATTAACCTCAACTATTGACACTTTGGGGGCAGGGAATCACTTTTTTTTTTTTTACTTTATAAACAAGCAGATTTTCAACAGCAAACCCACTATATGTGTTTGAGGATATGATTTTTCAGGAGAACATTGTTAATATTTTCTCCTTGGGACAGGAGGAAGAAGATTTATATTGTCTTTTGACAATAAAACTGTTGGTCATTTTGGATTTTTTCAGAAATGCACCTTTTGTTCCAACGTTTTTGGTAGCCTTTCATCAGAGATTTTAGAGACATAAAATCTTATCTCTTCTTGTCATATTTGCTAATGTCCTAAGCCTTTAACCAGGGAACCAATTGGACTGTTACATCCTCTGATTTCCCTGAACTTATGGTAGTATAACATCTAAAAAAACAAACAAACAAAACTATCTAGATCTTGTACATACAAATGTATGGCTGTGATTCTCACCTTCAAAAAAGGCCTGCTTTTTCTCTCTCTCCACTAATCCTTCCAGAAAATTTATTGTTCTCTTTTCTCACAGAAGTGTAATAGAATCATGAGGGAAATGGATCACTTTCCATTCAGGAACCTGCCAAATTGCAGCACATTACTTAAAAAAACAAAAAAAAACAAACACCATTTATGTTAAAGAAAATATATTTGCATTCTATGAAGCTGACTGTGACCCAAGAATCTGTTAAGGGTTAAGCTGCTCAGGGTTGCCTGAACCACGAGATAGGCATCAAATAAAATTGATAAATAAAAAAATAAAAAAGTTACATTCTGGTGCCTATCTGAGTTTGCAAGGAAACCAGGATGACTAGATAGCAAAGGTTTGCAAGCCTTAAATTCTAATTGAATTCTAATTCCTGCACTGGATTCTTACAATTTCATGGCTGGCTGATACTTGCTTAAAAGGATCCTTGAAGTTAGCTCTCAACTGTTACAAAATTAGCACCTTTGCCCAAATCAGGATTAGCCTCACTCAAAGGTTATTTACTTTGCAGCTTCCTTAGTCTTATACAGCAATTAGGTTTATCACAAATCCTATCCAAACCTGATCTCTTGAGAAAATCTTCTTATCTCAGGGAGTTCTAGAGCTTACTTTGATTAATGAAAGCAGTAAATTTGGCTCTTCCTTCTCATTTCTCCGCAAAAACATTTCTGTCCACCATTGAATTTCATATAGTAATTGATTATGTTCATTCATTATGGCTGCCTTGTGCTCCATTTCCCACCAAATTTATTGGGGTTACTAAATGATGGTTGAGAGTTATCACTGCAGTTTTCTGTACCCACACCATAATCACAACAAGGATTTCAAGTCATTCAATTACAGTGGGTGGGGGGACTTTTTGGACAAGAGATTTTAATCTAATTGCAGACAAAAAAAGAACAAGGTCTGTAAATTTGCTGAGATTTTTGTATGCATTTGGCAACAAAGCAAACACTTGATATCGAGAGGGTTGTAGGAATTACAGTGGTAACTGCTGTAGTAGCAGCTGCAGAATAAGCTTGTGCTCCCACAGTGGGTGACTCACCTCTTATGGAGTTAGCTGATTTTATCTGCTTTTGGGTTAATAGATCCATGGTCTGAGCTAGTTGGTTCACTTTGATAGCTTTCTGAGTCTAATATTGATGTTTACAACTTAATCAACGGTTAATAATAGTTCCCAGGAAGTTGGTAGCCATTATTCACATTGTAAAGTAATATTTGAATAGTAATGGAAGATAAGGACTATCAAAATGACAAGGTCATTAAGACTTTGACACAATTTCGCAGACATTTGACTCAGCATGACTTGCCTAGGCTCTAGGTTCATATACTGTATATTCAGTTTAAGGCTCTCCGACATTTGGCATCGTTAGATAAGAATCTTTATTACATAGTAAAAAGAAGTCACTAAAACAGTGATGACTAACCTTTTTGCCGTCATGTGCCAAAAACGGGGGGAGCATGGGGGGTCAGTTGTGCACATGCCCACACACATAATTCAATGCGCCCCACCCCCTGCGCATGCACACATGACCCCTCCCCCCACTCTGCCCACTTTTGGCACGTGATGGCATGGTGGGCCAGGTAGGCCCGTTTTTTCGCCCTCCCCAGGCTCCAAGAAAGCCTCTGGAGCCTGGGGAGGGTGAAAACGGTCTTTCCCACCCTCCCCCCGAGGCCCTCCAGAGGCCGGAAATGGCCTGTTTCCGAACTTCCGGTGGTACAGACGCCCCGAAAATCAGCTGGCTAGTGCACACACGTACACCGGAGCTGAGCTAGGGCAACACTCGTGTGCCCACAGATATGGCTCGGTGTGCCACATGTGGCACGCGTGCCATAGGTTCGCCATCACGGCAGTAAAACAATTGGTTGTTTTCTATGGACATGAAAGTTTAATTCCGGCATTTGTTTTTCTTGCCCTTGCACAGTTTATCAGACTATTTGCCCTATGCTTCTTAGCCTCAAAGCTGGGTGACTATGGATTGCTGTCATAATTTACATCTCCCATCTGAGGAGTTCTGGATGTTGACACCTGCAACTGGGCATCTTCAGTCAGCACCTGGTGAAACATGTATTTTACTCATCACACGTGCAGGAGTGTGAGCCACTAAAATATGAGTCAACTGTTCCAAAAACTTCACTTAATGGTGGAGGAAAACATAGCTGAGCATTATCAAGGGCAATAACTAGAGCAGGGTTGTCAAACTTGCGGCCCATGGGCAAGGTGCATCACACACTGGCCAGGCCCATGGAAAAGTCATGATACGTCATGTAACGTTGCCATGACACTGCAAGTTTGACACCCCTGACCTAGAGCTACAATCCCTTACCAGTTGATATCTCATTACAGGTAGCCCTCAACTTATGACAATTAAAATTTGGGGCCTAAAATTTTTTTGCTAAGTGAGACATTTGTTATATGAGTTTTGCCCCATTTTACAACCTCTCTTGCCACAGTTGTTAAATGAATCACTGCAGTTGTTAAATTAGTAACACGGTTGTTAAGTGAATCTGGCTTCCCCATTGATTTTGCTCCGCAAAAGGTCACAAAAGGGGATCACATGACTTCAAGACAATGCAATAGTTATAAATATGAATCAGTTGCCGTACATCTGAATTTTGATCATGTGACCATTGGGATGCTGCAATGATTGTAAGTGTGAAAAACGGTTACTTTTTTCAGTGCTGTTGTAACTTCAATCACTAAATGAACTGTTGTAAGTCAAAGACTGTCAGTACAGGTAAAAGCATCTAGATGCCAAAAAATACGAAAAAATCAATGATGCCACTAAAGACAGGAAGACAACAACGTTGGTGAGCAATAGATGCCAGCAACTATCCAACACTTCAAAGAACTCCAAAATCTCAATTTCTCGCTTAGCCATGGTTTGTACCAGAAACATCACCATGATTGGTTTCTGTTTCAGAAAGGGATTCTGCGCAATCTAGCAGAACAAGTTGGGGCTATATAATTAGCTTGTCCCCCAGGATGAAGAGAGCTGAAGCAGAATCCTGCTTGTGAAGCCAAGTGCCTCTTGAGCAACTATTAAGCAGTCAGTTAAGTTAAATAACCCAGAGGAAATCAGGGCCACTCCGAGGTAAATATCAGTGGTGAAATCCATTTTTTTTTACTACTGATTCTGTGGGTGTGGCTTGGTGGGCGTGGCTGGAAAAGGATACTGCAAAATCCCCATTCCCTCCCCACTCCTGGGGGAAATATATTGCAAAATCTCCATTCCCACCCCACTCCAGGGGAAGGATATTGCAAAACCTCCATTCCCACCCCGCTCTGGGCCAGCTGGAGGTGGCATTTGCTGGTTCTCCAAACTGCTCAAAATTTCTGCTACCGGTTCTCCAGAACTGTCAGAACCTGCTGGATTTCACCCCTGATAAATATATATGCATGCACATACATAGAATTCCTTCTTTTTGCAATCTGTGTTACCGTATTTATAGATATATAAATTTATATTTAAATAAAAACAAGAAAGTCCAGTTTGCCTACTGGCGGGGAAAAAAGCACCTTTGGGACCTGGATGACTGAGAATCTCCATAGAGATTTACCGTATTTATAACACACCCAAACTTTACGGTATAATAATATAAGAAGGTGTTACTACTATTGAAGCAAAATGAGAAGTACGAAAAACGACAAGTTTAGGCGCTGGAAATTTCCTCGGAAAAAGATTGGTTGAAAGATCGAATTGGGCGGGGCTATCCCGAAGCGCTATCCCTTTTCTGAAGGGAAAGGCCAGCAATAATGGAGAGGGGAGGGCAGTGATGTCCAAACTGCGCGTGCGTGTGGAAAAAAAAACACCAGCGGACGTCGCTCCGGTCCCTTTAGCGCCGAACGAGCGGAAGGGCAATTCTTTTCTCCCTCCCCCTCCCCCCCAGCATGTCATTTCCGGCGTGTGGGCGCGCGGCTTGATTCGCTCAGTTTGGCTGGGTCTGTTGACTTCGCTGGCGCCGAGGCCGCCGCCGTTTGGGAAATGGCGGGTAAGGAAGGTCCCTCCGGGCGCATAAACGGGGCGGGTTGGAGACCCGGGTCTCCGGTGTCCGCTCGGTGCACTCTCGGCGAGAGAGGTTTCCAAGCCAGAGTCTGGCAGGTGATGAGCGGGGAAGCCCACCAGGTTTCGACTCTTAACCTGCCGTCCCGGAAAGCTCTGCTGGGCGGGAAAGGGCTCTTTCTGCCGCGGGGAAAGGGAAGGAGAACCGTCCCCGCTGATGGAAACGGGGAGGGCTTGTCTTGTCCTCCAGTTCGTGGCTGTTTCTCAACTCGCTTTGAAGATCGTCCGCTGACGGCCAGTTCACAAAACGATTCGGAGGAGAAAGGGGTGTGCTTGGTCCTTCAGGGTTATTCCCGTGGAGTGGACCCGTGGTTGATTAGTACAGGCAGTCCTCGGCTTACAACAGTTCATTTAGTGACCGAAGTTGCAACAGCAACTGGAAAAAAGTGACTTGGGACCGTTTTTCACAGTTAACAACCTTTGCAGTGTGCCTATGGTCACGTAATCAAAATTTGGACGCTTGGCAACTGGTTCATATTTATGACGGTCGCAGTGGCCCAGTGTCATGCAATCACCTTTTGCAACCCTCGGACAAGCAGAGTCAATGGGGAAGTCCGATTCACTTAACAAGGCTTTAATAACGGCAGTTGTTAAACATGACTCGCTTTAACAACGGCAGTGAGTCAGTGAACAAAGGTGACCAAGAAAGTTGTAAAATGGGGCAAAACTCACATAACAAATTTCTCATTTAACAAGAGAAATTTTTGGCTCAATTGTGGTTATAAGTCAAGGATTACCTGTAATGAGGTTGCACGGTTAATCTAAAGCATTAAACTCTTCAGCTCATCCACCCCCTCATGAAGTTTCAGATTGTTCGTCGACCTCCATGTATTCATGATGTGAAAATAATTTAGCAAATATTACTTCAGTAGCCCTATGAATAATTATAACATCAACCCCTTAGATTGTTTCCCTTGGAGATTGATGTCAACCACTTTGGATAAACCTGGTGTAAACTACTAAATATTATAGACCAGGTGTGGGTTCTACTTACCTTTACTACCGGTTCGCAGCGGGGCCACGCACTCTTCTGCGCAAGAGCAGAAGCTTCTGCATTTTGATGATGTCAGGGTTGGTAGGCAGAGCCTCCCACCGGTTTAACTATTGGTTCTATAGAACTGGTGCAAACCAGGGGCAACCCACTACTGTTATAGCCCCTACCTTTTAAGCTGTTGCAGAATAGTAGACTGAGCCAAAATGGGCAACCATGGTGTGACTGTCACATTATTATCTTAAACAAAGAGGATTCCCTCTTTGGGAATATTTAGGGTTATTTAGTAAATAACCACTAAATGTGGGTATCATGTTTGAAAATATCGGAGCATATTACTCTAACACAGTTTTTCCCATACTGGTACTCTCACACTCTATTATGGCAGTTGGCAGTTTAATACATCTGAATTTCATTAAGTTGAAGAACAAAACAAGTATTTGACAACCAATATATCTCAGTGCCTCAGTGTAACTTGGGAAACTCCTGTTCCTCAAAAACCCTGTAATTCTCCTGCTTATGTTCTTTGAAACTTATTATATTATAAACTCTGTTCTAGCATTAGGCATAATTTTTTGTCTCTTTGGAAACGAAAAGCTTATAGAATCTGCAATAATTATAAGATACGTGCTTTTACATATCTATAGATACTTTAGATTTTAGAACAGAAAACTAGCCCTTCTATGGTGGTGATCTCTGAGTGTTGCAAAGTCCCTGCAGCCAGGAATTGATGAGTGACGGGGACATTGAGATATAACACTGAGACACTGACTTTTACACCTCTACCTTGTTTCTGTCTTCATTCTCACAGGGAGGAAGAAAATGTTGAAAAAACCCACTGTGATTGAAGCTAAAAATGTAATTTGCAGTGACACAGATCTTTCCAGATATTTTGAGTTGCTGCAGCATCTTGTCAGCTAGTCTCTATACCTGGTAGTCGGAATGGGAGTTGGAGGCCAAAGCCTCTGAGAAATCCACGGTGCAGAAAGTTGCTCTGAAACATAAGTAACTAACTTCTGGCATAGGTGAAGTTACAGCAAATGTCACAAACCTGAATAAGGCTACAAAATTCGATTTGTTCCAACACAAAGTCAAATGAATAGTGGTTCGTGTATCTTTTTATAAGTTTTCAAGGAGATGTTAGGTAGCGATATTTCTGGAATAGTAATTTCTATGCTGAGGACCAGAGAGCCTTTAAGGTTTTGTCTTAATTCATGCATTCTATGATTTAATCACTTTTTTAGGATGCCAGCCACTGTTGTAATAATTTGAACTAATATGTATAGGTTCTGAAGCAGTTCATGCCTCTTTTATTCATTAATTGTATGAAAGGAACATTGTATAATTATCAGAGAATAGAATTGCACTGCTCTCTTTTCTAGTTTTAAGTGCAATATTGGCCTTACTTCCTTTGAGTTTAGTGTATTAGATAGATGTCTTTACTAAATCTCAGAATAGCATCTGCTCATGTTACATTGGAACAAGATACAACAAACAAGATACATTACAACTAGAGGATATTATCACTTAAAAGTCTATATGGTCATAGATTGAGAGTCAGTATTATGCTTCAGTTTCTTAATTGCTACAAATGTTATTGTGTTAAAGCAGTGTTTCTTAACACTGAGGATCCCAAAAGAACTTTTGTTGGTATTGGTTATATTTATTGATATTTACCACATTAATTGTTAAAATTGACACAATCCTACAATATTTATTGAGTATCAAAATAAAGTATTAAACAAATTATCAAATACTTTTCATAAAAAACTATTTTAACAAATTAAAAATAGTAATGAGAAAAGTGCAACTGTTTTACATTTTTGCAAATGTAAAATAATATCTGACAAATAATTTTGAATTCGCAGACTCATAACATAGTCTTGGGGGTACTCTCGGGGAGCCTAGGACCACACTCTAAGAAACACTGCTTTAAGGGATCATTCATAGATGCAGTAGCTATTTTGTCAGTCCTTGAAAATAGATCCTATTCTCAATCGCATAATATGTTATAGTGGTGAATAACTATTACCAGATTGAGATTTGTTCAAGTACATTTATGTCAATTTTCTAGCCTAATATAGGATGAATTATAAATAAATCTGTTGTTAGAGTATATAAATAGTTAAGTCTTTGGGTGCCTGAGTTACTTTATTCCACTGTGGAATAACTTGTGATTGCTGAGGTTGAAATTCTGAGTTAACTGGGCAAGATGAAGTCTTCAGAGTCTAGGAATTGGATTTCTAATAACTGAGGAAGACAATGTACTGTACTATATCTTCAATTTAACCGTCTTGTAATGAAAGTAATGAAAGGACAACTATCTTTCTCCAACCTGAAATGCATAAGTAAAAGTATAGTCTCTCCCAATTTGTTGAGCTTCTAAAAGTACAATGCATCTATAAGGAATCTGGAGAGGAAAACTGAGTCTTGCCCCTTGCTTTGTGGCAGTGATCCTCAGAATATGGTGTCTATTATTGCCAGAGTGGATAATTGCCAGTTTATGAAGCCAGATAAAGTTGAAGAATTTTCCTATAATTGTGATAAGACCTCTGAAGTTTCAATCTGTTCACAAATTGGGTTTTGAGGAAGCGAACAAAGAATTACCCTAAATTTTCTATGGGAATGGATTGAGTGTATTACCAGCCAAGTCCAATTCTATCTAGCCCTAATGCTTGATGCACTTTTACCTCAGAGGCACTGAACTGCTGTCAAAACAAAAGGTAACTGGACTATGTTTTTCCCCTTGAGGAAGAAGACATTTCACTTCTCATCCAAGAAGCTTCATCAGTTCTGGCTGGATTGGGGAGGAGAATGGAAGGATTAGTTCTGACATTAGTTCCTTCCTTCCATTACGCCCCCCCCCCCCCCCCCCCCAAATCATGCAGCTAGAACTGATGAAGCTTCTTGGATGAGAAGCGAAACATTGTCTTCTTCCTCAAGAGGAAAAAACATAGTCCAGTTGCCTTTTGAAAAAGCTCTTTTGAGACAACCATGATCTGGATGACTGAGAATCTCCATAGACACTCTCAAAACAATACCCACTTTTGGAGTGTAGCCCTCAACATGTGCTGGTATGACGCTCAAGCCAGTAAAACAGAATCCATTTGATTAGGCATACTTCCTTGACCACACATTTTATTGCTTTTGGATAAATGGCCTAATACAAACATGACATATGAACTACAAAATCATAGTGAAGACTTGTGCTTGTTAGACCATCTTTTAAGGTGCTTGTTTCCTTCCTTGATATCCTTGCTTTTATTTAAAATAAAATAATATGTAAGTAAAATACTTGTTTAAGTGCTTTTTATATTGTGGCAAAAACTGATTTAAAATTCTTTTCCCTAGGTCTCTCTGCTATGGAAAAGAAATTGGCTGAGTACAAGTGTAGTACAAATGAAGCAATTCATCTAAAATTAGGTAAAAATTTAAATATAGCTCTTATGGAACCCACTATTTCAGCAGTTTTTGCTAAATAAAAATTGATTTTTAAAGACTAGCAAAGTATCAGTCTTTCATGTATTTATGTGCAAGCATCTTTATAGAATTACTGTAACAGTAGAATAATCTGGTTCCTGTTTTACTTATTTAATGATTTGTTGCATCTCTTGCTATGTGCTGAATATATACTGCTCAAAAAAATAAAGGGAACACAAGCAGAAGACATCCGAGATCTGAATGAATGAAATAGCCTTATTAAATACTTTGTTCGTTACATACAGTAGTTTTGTGTTCCCTTTAGTTATTTGAGCAGTGTATAAACTACAGTATGTAAAGAACAAAGTATTTAATAAGGCTATTTCATTCATTCAGATCTCGGATGTCTTCTGCTTGTGTTCCCTTTATTTTTTTGAGCAGTGTATTTGAAAATTATCTGGATGAGTATTGAACAGAGAAGTAGGCATTTTCCATCAGATGGGTGTTAGAACTGGGCTTAAATATCACTTCAGGTCAAAATCATCTTCAGGAAAGTTGGTTAATTAGCAAAGCTAGAAATGTAAGATTTATTGCAGTCTTTTGCTAACATCAGCTTCATCTTGGAATTGCTAATATTTTAAAATGTTCTTAGTCTTATATAGGTAGTTCTCGCTTACCAGTAGTACCAGAAACTCCATCGCTAAGACTTGCAATCAGAAGCCAGAGTGAAGGTCACAAATAGTTATCATGGTTAAATTACTGTGGGACACAGTGAGCATAATAATTGTGAGCTGGTTGCTCAGTGCTGGAATATAAGGCTTGTCATAAGTGTCCCTCGTTCAGCAGTGTCATAACTTCAGATGGTTGCTAAACAAGGATTACCTGTATTCATTTGATTTGTGTACACATTTTTGTGTTTTGATATGGAAATGCCATGTGTGAAGAAGCCTTAGGAATTCAAGACTATTTAAAAGATATATGTGATAAAATATAAAAATCTGTGGAGAAGATAATGGAAAATAGATTCTTTTCCATATCACTACATTCTGAATCAGAAATTGTAATAATGTCAATCTGAAATTGTACAGGATCTACTTTTTTAATGGACTATATCTACAGTAGAGTCTTTCAAACTGATTTTCTGTAACAAAGAAAACCTTGCTGTGACATGTATTTGAAACAGAAGAAAGCATTTATCTATTGGGGCTGGAGCAATTCTGTGTTCCCAAAATGCATGACTAAAGCAACATAGAAGGTTCTTGACTTCCCTCTTCCAAGATGTTCTCTTGGTGGTGGCAGAAAACTCTGTTTGCATTAGCACTTATACTCTGCCAGTGGTGGGATCAGAGAAAATACATTGTAATGTCCTAATGAGGAATGCTGGAGTTTTACAGATTGCTAGATAACCACAATTCCATTGTAATAATGCCAACTGAAGTAGTTGACTCCATCCTATTAGAAATGAGTTGTGAGTGAGGGAGTTTAAGAGTTGAAAAATATTAGCTCAGTAGTACATAGGATTTCAGACATGGCGTAGCCTCTCTAGATGCACAAATACTCCTCCTTTTTATACTGATACGATTTCTGTAAATTAACCAAAATATGTTAGATCACTGCTAGCTATTCAAATGCAAACAACTGTTTTTCTCATTAGTCCGCTTCCCAGAGGATTTGGAAGATGATAGTACAACATTTCATCCAGAGTTCAGCCATCAAGTTTTTGGGGATGAGTAAGTGACATAAGATATTATAAAAATAGTTTTAAGACGTTAGATTTTGTACTGATGCCATAAAATTCAACAGTAATGCTTATTAAATTGCATGCAGTTCTTCCAATGGATCTATAATTATTTTTGCCATATAATTAGCTGTGGTCAAGATCTACAGAATGCTTGGCATTGCTTCTGTGTTATAAGATGATGTGATCGGTGTGACTGGGTGGGTGTGGCCAACTCAATGTCACTCACTCCCACCCAGTCACATGACACACACTCCAGCCACGCCTACCCAGCCGGTCATTAGGACAGAGAACCAGTTGTTAAATTATTTGCCACAGCCGGCCCTACCTCACCCCTCCCCACCCAGCCACCGATCTCGGGTGTATTCACCCCACCTCTCTTTCCTTCTCTGTCTCTCTGTCTCTCTCTCTCCTTCCTCTCTCCTCTATCTCTCTCTTCTCTCCTTTTTCCCTTCTCTCTCTACAATAGGAAATGGCAGATAGCTACTTCCGCCCTTTGTTAGTGCTGGAGACTTGCAACCGTCCTTTGCCCCAAGACACTAGCCTCACCCGCGCTGCTGTCAAACCCCACATGCCATGCCTGGGGAGAGGAAGGAGCCCCTGAACTGGTGCTGGGTGGTGGGAATCTGACCAGCCTATAACCAGCGTGCCAATGATCACCTGGTCGGCGGGGAGCCGAACACCAGCTATCCAGCGAGGAGGTGGGGCATCACAACACAGGCGGCCTGCAGTCTCTTCAGGAAAAGCAACTGACATCTGGGAGGCGAGAGCGAGCCAACGACTCTGCTGCTGTTGCCGGGGCAAGTGGGGGGCAGGGTCACATTGTGGCTCTGCCTCGTAATGGGCTCCAGGAGGAGGAGGGGACCCCGTCTCCCCCATTGTGAAGCACACTAAATTTCACTGTGCTGTGGAGGTGGCAACAGCAGCAGCATCCGGAGCCGCAACAGAGGGCTGTAAGAGCCACATTTGGCTCCAGAGCTGCAGGTTGCTGGCACCCATTCTAGAGTTTCCTCATGAGGAGCAAATATATAGAGCACATGTCGGTGATCATCTGTCTTCTCCTTGTCCAATCAATCAGAATCAGAATAGAGCTGGGAAGGACCTTGGAGGTCTTCTAGTCCAACCCCCTGCTGAAGCAGGAACCTTATACCATTTCAGACTGGTGGCTCTTCAGTCTTTTCTTAAAAACCCCCAGTCCTTCTTTTCTCTAGACTGGCCATATCCAATTCCTGCAACCATTTTTCATATGTTTTTGTCACCAGGCCCTTAATCATCTTAGTTGCTCTTCTTTGCACTTTTTCCAAAGTCTCAACATTTTTTTTTTTTTTTGGTAGTGTGGTGACCAAAATTGGTTGCAGTATTCCAGGTGTGGAATTCACCTAATCTGTACTTATATTTTTGGTTTTTCATGCCTTGGTGTAAAACTTCGCTTTTCTCCACATTACATTTCATGTTGTTGGATAGGGCCCATTGTTCAAGTCTGCTGAGACCTTTTTGGATTTTGAGCTTGTCTTCTGTGGTTTTAGTTATTCCTGCCAACTTAGTGTCATCTGCAAATTTGATGAGTTCCCCTTCTATTCCCTCATCTAAGTCTTTTATAAAGATATTGAAGAGTACTGGGCCTAAGACAGAATCTTGTGGTACCCCACTGCTTCCTTCCTTCCATGTAGACAGTACTGTTAAGGACTACTCGTTGAGTATAGTTTGTCACCCAGTTACTAATCTATCTAGTGGTGATTCTGTCTATCCCACATTTTTCTAATTTAGCAAGATGTAGGTTGTGGTCTACTTCATTGAATGCCTTGCTGAAATCCAAGTCCACAGTATTTCGCTGGTCTACTAATTTAGTCACTTTGTCAAAGAATGAAATAAGATTGGTTTGGCATGATCCATTTTTAACAAACCCACGCTGGCTACTAGTTATAATTTCATTTGTTTCTAGATGTTCACAGACGTGAGGTTTTTTTTTTTCTAATAATATTGGATTGATGTTAGGCTGATTGGTCTGTAGTTTCCTGGGTCTGTTTTTTTTCTTCCCATTTTTGAAGATGGGAACCACATCTCTTTTTATTTCTCTGGCAGTTTCCCCGGTGCTCTGGGATCTTTTTAAAAGATATGGTACGATAGTTCTGAGATAACATCTGCCAGCTCCTTCAGAACTCTGTGATCTATTAAGACCCGGTGATTTATATTTATCAAGATCAGACAGGTGTTCTCTTACCATTTTCTTGCTTATTTTAATTTTTATACCTAGCCTGCCTTTTACAGTTATGTTTTTGGTAGGTTGGGCTATACTAGTTTCTTTTTGCCTGAAGATTGATACAGAGAATGAGTTAAACAGCTCTGCTTTCTCTCTACCGCCTGTTACTTCCTTGCCATCTTCTATCTTTAGTGGACCTACTGTTTCCTTGATTTTTCTTCTTGTTACTTATATGTTGCAAGAAACCTTTTTTATTTTCTTTGACGTTTGTTGCAAGTATTTGTTCATTCTGAGCCTTTGCTTTTTTGACTTCATCTTTGCAGATTCTGGCTATCAGCTGATAATGCCTTAGTTATGTGTCCCTCTTTCCATTTTTTGTACTTATCCTTTGTGTCTTTCAGTTTATCAGAGAGATCTTTGTGCACATTACAGTGCTTTTGGAAGTTCCTTAAAGCAGGGGTCACCAACCTTTCGGACCTCAGGGGCCACTAAATTCATAATTTTAAATCCCGTGGATCAGTAATAAGAATTTTTTAAAAAGATAAATAGTATTTAGTGCAATATAAAAAATGCAAATACTTTTTCTGCGGACGACCACAGACCACCAGTTGGTGACCACTGCCTTAAAGTTTAGTAGTTTTGTCATGTGAAACAATAGGCTGCTATTTTAGAAATATGAATCTTAATGTCTTTTGGGTATGTGGTTCTTTAGATCCACATAAAGCTAAAGCTTAATTGTTATGAATGTCATAGCATTCACTTTTTCTTATTGTTTTAACTTGTACACCAACATAATCTATTTCACTACAGGAAGTTAACAGCATTAACAAAAATTCCTCAATGTAGTTTAAGCATCCATGGTAGACAGGAACACAATTACTTTAAATTAAGTTTAAAATCAAAATAAAACTGAACAGCACCAACATTAGCAAATCAACAAGTCTACCTTTTGTGTGTGGGTATGTGTGTGTATAGAGAGAGTGAGATAAATTATACCAGGAGGTGTTGTCAGTATTTTGATGCAGTATTGGAAACGACTGAATTTCTGGATGAATGAATTATTCTGAAGTTGAATCCAAACAAGTCAGGGTAATTATTGTCCATCACATGGTCTGACATCTCCAGTATCATTGCCCAGGAAGATACAAGTTTGCAACTTGATTCTGTTGGATGGGGGTTTCACCCAACATCAGCAGATGCATTAATTGCTATCTTACCTAAATGCAACTTACACTCTCATTTGCATTTGCCTGAATTAATACAATGTGATATATTTATGGTTGCCTGTGAACACCACCCAGACACCTCAGAATGCAGCAGCCTGACGATTAGCCGGCCTGTGCCAATATAAGCACATTACAGTGGTGCTCTAGGCTGCGCACTGGCTTTCTGTTGGCTTTAAAGTGCTATTTTTGACTTTAAAATCCCGGACTTGGGTCTGAGGACTCCTCCAGGACTGTTTTTAATCTGCTACAACTTTTGTAAAATGCTTAACCTGAGTCATTTGGAATATTTGACTTTGATTGCTGCCATCCATTTATTTATAAGGTTTTTAAAAATTATTTTTGAACTTGTTTTTTATGTATATGTGTATGCTATAATATTAAAGCATAACTATTAACATGTTTTGTTGCTAATACCTGAATACATTAGGGAATCTTATAAAATAATATTAAAATATTTTTCTCTGGGTATTCAATGGCAAATGAATTATCTCAATGAGAAATAATAATTTTGTGATTGCGTTGGCACATCTCAGCAATGATTTGCTCTGTGTTTCTACCTCAATTGTTTTAGGTGAATAAATCACAATTTGAAACAATTATTTGTCAATTGCATCTGTGACTTGGAATGATATATAAATATTAATGGTTTTCAGGGTTATTCTTTTGGTTCATTTTTATACTCTACCAAATACAGTAATAAATCCCTAGAGGTACAAAGCAGGAACAACTAAAATGGAAATACTGAAATCAGAAGTTGGCCAAACATCTGAATTTCTCATCTCCAAGATTGTCTTGCTCAAGAAACTATAATTAATTAAAACAAATTGTGGGTTATTGTGATGTATGATAATTACCTTAGGAATTTACTAGTTTTCAACTGTAGAAAAGCGTTTCAGTAATTCAATTTGTGTTTCTCCTACAGTGAGGTTGCCTTTGGTTACAAGGGACTGAAGGTTCTTTTGTATTACATCGCTGGTAACTTGTCAACACTGTTTCGCATTGATTATACATCAAAAGTTAATGAGAACTTCGAATGTGTGGAGGTAAAATCAAATATTCAGATGTCATCTAAACTTGTTAAGGTTGCTTCTCTTCAGCTTTTTATGATCACGTTTATTTCCAAACTCCTTCACTATCACAATCCATATAACTTTTATTATTGTACTTGGAATAATGTTTAATGAGTATTGTAAACAAGCTTTCTAGGAATTTGTCATCCTTTGTTGGAAAGTCTGCTTTATACAAGTAAATTGCATACGCATCAGAAGTCTTAACATTATTTCATGCTTCAAGTATATATGCCTGAAGAAATTCTCACTTATATGCTTGTATTTATTTGTATCTGTTAGTTTGAAATAGAACTGATGTAAAACTATAATTTGTCTGAACTCATGGGCCACTTCAGAATTACCACATGGCAGCTCTAAACATAAGTGCTATTTAAATTATTGGTCATTTCTGAGTATTGCGAGAATGTGAAGATGCTAGGTTTCCTCTAAGGTAGGAAGCGACATCTCTTTTTAATCAGGACCAAAACATAGTTGCTTTTCAGCATTTGATGTTGGTATCCTTAATCATCAGGACTAAAGTAGACTGTTGGGCTCAAGAATTCAAAAGGTTTCCCAGGAATCTTTTTACTTATGTGTTGGTGCTCTTTTTTACTTTGAGTAACAAAACTAGGAAGATGGGCAGAATGCCCATGGAATGTTTTCCATATTGCAGAGTAGTTTAGATATATTTTCGTTTGTATTTTGACATTTTTTGAGATTGAAAGTTAAGATATAGATTATAAATTTAGGCTAACAATAAGTGAAAAAACCCTGGGCTGTAAATATATTGTTTTATTTTTAATGTGAAGGAGGGGAGTTGTGAAATTATGTTAATAAAACATTACCTCCGTGTTTACATTGAATCTACTTTTACTTGTTCACAATTTTGGCAATTCAGATCAGGTGTTTCAGTTGATATAAAAAAATGGTAGATTGTTAACCAGCGCACAAGACCAGAAACATTAGTCTGAGTTTTGACAATGGCTTGTTTTTATGGCATTTTACCTGTATCAATAGTTGGTAAAAGTACTTTGTGAGCAGAAAGATGGGATATAAATCATAAAAGAAAGAGCTATCTTGTTTAGTTCAGTGCTGACTTGCATGAGCCTAATAGGATTTTTAACATGTAGAATAAAAATGTACTACAGAATAATGCTACATTAAAAAATAGTTTGGTTTTCATCTCTTGGCCTTCTGTTTTTATTATTATAATAGCCTCTAAGAGTTTCTTTGGCAATTTTAGTACAGCTCAATAAAGGCAGTCTTTTTGTATCTTTACACACACAGATTTAGTTTAGAAAAATGTCTTTTAGCCTTGTCCCCACTACTTTAAATCAGTTGCATAAGATGAAAGCAAATTTATAGAACCATGTACATTAATTACACAACAGCATCTTAGAAATATAAAGCTGATATATATGAACGTTAATAGCATCAAGACATTAAGAATGAAATATGCAAGGGCTGAACTCCATCCATACTCTACATCCCAAAATATAGCTAATAGTGAAGTATTATTCCTTTGCAGGTGCATTGCTTCTACTTAGGGGGATAATAGTTGAAAGGACTGCCATTAGCAGTATGTTGTATTAGCCTTTTGTAGTGTATTTTGTCCTAAGCATCTTAATTTCCCAGTTTTGAATGCTAAGTAGCAAAGGTCTTGGTTTAGAATTAATACTCATCATGCATGTAAACGGTGTGAAAGAGCTGCTTAGTAAGTTAATACAAAGTGTTCTTGTGTCAATCCTTATGGAAATAGATACAATACAAACATTACAGCTGAACTCATGACAAACTCCATTAAGTAAAAACCTGGGCTCATTGTTCAGGGCATGGTTTGAATAGAATGTAAGCTCATTTTGTTGAATGTAATGTCAGGCTTTTAGGAGTTGTATTGAGGGGGGAGGGTTTTGTTAAGTTGAGACCAATTCATTAAGTTTTATTGCCTGGTGAGAAGCAGCAATACATTATTGTTAAACTTCATCAGATATTCATGGCTAAAGAGAAGTAGTAAACGTATTCAATCAAGTGGCCGTTTGGGCGGCTGAAAAGGATTATGATGTCTGCTCAGCTGATAGTCTTATCACATTTACTTTGACTATTTAATAAGGTTACTCTTAATTCAGTTGTGCTTATAAAATGTGTACGATTTTCCTCATCCTTTGGTTAAATTAGATTTAAAAATAAGTTCTCAAGATATAGTTGTTTGCAGTCTTTATTAAATTGCTAAAGTAATTTGAAGTAGGACAGTATTTTCTGGGCTTTCTTGATATTTGCCTGATTGCATTTTTCTTGGATTCTAGTTTATATATGAGGGTGAGAAAAGCGTTGATCTTTATACTGGGGCTAGCAAGCCCTAGTTTGTATGAGTTGCTTTTGCTTAGCTTCTAGGGTATAAGAATGGATTGAATATGCACTGGTCAGAAATAGCGAATGTTACGGGAAGAATGTCTTTTTAAATTTTCTTTTTGTTACTGAATAGTTACATAGTTGTATTTTATCAGAGGTTTTCAAGTAGCTATGAATAAAACACCAGTGCTGTTTTCACAATTTTTATTTCCCAATACTGTATGGAAAAATATTATTACTGATGCTCCAGAGCAAGCGTGGATAACCTGTAACCTGCAGAAAATCAGTTATAGCATGGTTTTGTGCCACTTTCCTGCAAACACAGATATAAAAACTGTAGTGTAAACTAATACATTCCATGCTTTTTTTTTAAAAAAAAAAAAACCCAAATCCTTTGAAAGCCCAGGAAGAAACCTGAAATCTAGTGCTAACCAAGTGTACAACATAGTCCTATCCACATTACATTATTTTTCTTCCCACTGCTGAACTCAACCTCCCAAATATTAATCATGCTATTGTAAATAATCAGTATATTACTAAGAATATACAGGTAGTCCTAGACTTACAACAGTTTGTTTAGTGACCACTCAAAGTTACCTCGGCACTGAAAAAATTGACTTAAGGCCATTTTTCACCCTTATAACTGCTGTAGCATCCTTATTGTCACGTGATCAAAATTCTGATGCTTGGGAACTGGTTCATATTTATGAAGGTTTCAGTGTCCTGGGCTCATGCGAACCCCTTTTGTGATCTTCTAGAAAGCAAAGTCAATGGGGAAGTTAGATTCATTTAACAACCTTGTTACTAACTTAACAACTACAGTGACTCACTTAACAACCGTGACAAGAAAGGTTGTAAAATGAGGCAAAATTAACTTAAAAACATGTCTCACTTAGCAACATAAATTTTGGACTCAATTGTGATCATATGTCGAGGACTACTTGTATTGGGATTAGGAAATGTGTTTTTTGTTAAAATAAAAATGCATATGTATTCTTCAAAATCAGTATATATATATATATGTATATGTATATGTATATGTATATGTATATGTATATGTATATATAAACCTTTTCTATAATTTCTGCTTTCTGGGGTTTGGGCTTTTTTATTACGACTTTGATTTATAGGTACTCCTTGATTTACAACCATAATTGAACCCAAAATTTAGGTCATAAGTTAAGTGAGATGCCCATATTTATTATTTATTTATTGGTTCAATTTATATGCCGCCCTTCTCTGGAGACTCAGGGTGGCTTACAATGCATTAAGCAATAGCCTTCATACTTTTGTATATACCTGCTTTAGTAGGGCTTTCGGCCCCCCCTAAGCGGTGTTCTTTTTTTTATATATATACAAAGTCAGCTTATTGCCCCCACAATCCGGGTCCTCATTTTACCTACCTCGGAAGAATGGAAGGCTGAGTCAACCTTGAGCCTGGTGAGATTTGAACTCCCAGTAATTGCAGGCAGCTGGTAGCTAAGTGCTACTTAAGTGCTATTTAACAGCACTTTAGTCTGCTGCGCCACAAAGGCTCATGACTGTTTTTTGCTCAATGACAGCAATCCTGGCTGTCACCATTGCAGTTATTAAGCAGACACAGCAAAAAAGTGGCAGTTCCCATTCTTACATAAAAGGGAACTGCAGATTTCGGCTGGAGAAAGAAAAAGCTTACATCTTTGTGATCCAAGCTTCTTTTCTTCAGCCCAGCAGTTCAGTTCCCTTTCCCTTAGTAGGCAGAAGGGAACTTTGCCCAAATTCCAAGCAGAATTTTGTGACAAAACATTTGCAGTATTGGGCATTTGGTGGCAGCCCCCACAAATGAGAGGGAGTTGCCTCATTTCTGAGGATTGGGTGCAAACGCCCTGTGCTGCAAATGCTCCATGCCAAAATCCTGTTTGGATTTCAACCTGGGCTTCTTCAGCCAGTCTCCTTGAAAGCAAAACTGCTTGGCAAACAGACTCCACCCTATGTCGGGTGCAGAGGTTGGCTGCTGCTGGTTTAGACTGGTTTGGGTGAACCGGCAGTTTCGACCACCGGCTGGGCCTGCCCACCCGCCCCAGTGCAATCCCATCCTATATATTTCACTTTCTGGCACGCTCACCCCGCCCATGCAGCCCAGCTGATTTCTGCGCCTCGCATGCTCTACTCACTGTGGCTGCCCAAGAAAGTTGCTGTGGCCCACTGTTCTGCCCCAGGTACGAACCCCAAAGAACACAGCACACACAAAGTCTGTTCAAACCTTAGTTTACTAAATAAACCAGTATTTTACAAAAATGGCTGTTAATTAATTGCATTAACAGCCGCCAAGTGGTCAGCAGATCTGACAGCTGATTCAGACAATGAGGAGGTTGGGGAGGAACATGGGCCAGTCCTGGAGTCTGGGGAAGGCTCTGATGAGGCTCTGCGTCAGAGGCAGAGATGGGGCCAGGGCCGTCTGACAGTTGTCAGCTGCCTTCGGAGTTGGACATCGGTGAGACAGAAGAACATCTGGATCCTGTTCCCAGTGTGCGCATGAGCAGAGCTGCCAGGAGAAGGGAACAGGTAAGGAATGAGGGTTAACTCAGGAGTAAAGCCTCAGTTGGACGGTGAATGGCCCCTCCCATAGGGAATAAAGAGGAGCAAAGGGGAGGGGAATTTGCAGGAGGCAATTAGTTGTGTTTTTTTTTTTAATTTGATTTATATGCCGCCCTTCTCCGAAGACTCAGGACGGCTTACAATGTGCTCAGCAATAGCCTTCATCCTTTTGTATATTTATACAAAGTCAGCTTATTGCCCCCACAACTGGGTCCTCAATTTACCTACCTTAGAAAGGATGGAAGGCTGAGTCAACCTTGAGCCTTGGCGAGATTCGAACCCTGCAGTAATTGCAGGCAGTTGGTCTTAATAACCAGCTTAATAACAGGGTGCCTTAAACCACTGTACTACCAAGTTCATTTGGGTGAAGATCTAGTCCTGCATTCTTGCCAAGTATTGTTGGTTACAGTGTGGAGTCTGAAAGATATCGGCCTGGCCACTCTCCAAGCCTGATAAAGGTCAGTAATTGTGAACTATCTTGAAAGACTGTGGGAGAGGAAAGACTTGCTGGAGAGGAATTCACTGCAAATTTAATAAAAGGGGTTTATCGGGATGAGGACTCGGCTTTGTGCTGGTGGGGAAGACTAGGTCAGAACAAAGGGGTGCTGGAAGCAACGTGCATGAAATCGCCGTGTGTTTGAAGCCATGCGCACTAGGCGAACCGGTTGTTAAATTATATGAAGCTCACCTCTGGTCGGGTGAAATCAATTCCAGTAGGCAGCACTGTGACTCTCAAAAGAGGCTGGGTGAAAAAGTTCCTTAGTGAGGGACCTTCTTCACCCAGTGTCCTTGATAGCAAAAACAAGGTTTGGCAAAGAGGCGTTTCCTTGCACAGGATGAAACCAATCTGTCAGACCCCTCTATTGCTCTCAAGGAGGCTGGGTAAAAAAGCCCTCCTGAAATCCAAGCTTGGATTTTGTGACATACTAAGTGGCTCAGTGGCTAAGACGCTGAGCTTGTCGATCAGAAAGATCAGTGGTTCGAATCCCTCATATAGGTCTCCTGCGTGAGCAGGGAAGTTGGACTAGATGACCTACAAGCTCCCTTCCAACTCTGTTACTGTTACTTCGAGAGGAATATCTTTTTCGGCCAGCCCCCAGAAACCAGAGGGAGTTCTCTAGGCAGGCAGCAGCAGCAGCTTGCAATCTTCCTTGCTGGCTTCCCCACTGACTTTCTGGGGAAGCCAGTAGAGAAAATTTCACATGGTGATCATGAGATTTCAGGGTACTTGGCAACCTGCCTTAAGTGCAAACAAGTTGCCAAGTGCCCAGATTGCAATCGTGACCACAGGGGTGCTGCAATGGCTGTAAATTTGGGCATGGGTCATAAGTGTTCAGCTCCATCATAATTTTGAATGGTCACTGAACAAATGGTGCTTAAACCAGGACTACCTGTATTATTTTTAAATTGTTTTTAAGAAGAAATATTGTCCAAGTCTCAACATTTTCTTTTATGACCTAGCTGACACCTATTTCTGTTTGTGTTATTTTGAGGAAATCGTTTTATCTATTTTACTACAATCCTCTGTTCTCCGACATCCAAAAAGCAAAATAGCTATGGTAAATGTTTTGCTAAACTAAATGTTTTGCTTAAGTAGCCAATATTGAGCATCAGTGATGATATAATGATTGTGCCTTTTTTGTTTTTCATCTTTTTGAAAGTGGAACTAAGAGTTTCCCTTAGTGAAACTTCTAAATTAGGAAAAATACAGCAACTTTCTGATGAATTTTAGAAAGATTCCTTCAAGGGATAGATATGAAAAATATTACTTTACATTTAACTTTCCAGTAACTGAGTTTATATTCCCATTGCTTTTCCTATTCCATTGTTTTCAGGCAGATGATGTGGAAAGTAAAATTAGAGAAATTATTCCCCCAGGCTTTAGCAGAAGTGTAGATGACTTGGTATCTCTGCTGGAAAAAGAAGTTAACTTTAAGCCGTTTGGGATATTATTGCATACATATTCTTTGCATAATGAAGAAGCAGGTGAAGACATAACATATCAAATATACAAGGTAAAAAAAAAAGACATATTTTGCTCAAAGTGACAAATTTTCATGACAGTGTTTAAATGACATTCAGTTAATTGTTTGTGATATATGTAAAAAGACTTATTTGAGGCGGGGGGATGTGTCATATCACTTTTTGTGCACTCATAGTTGCCTGCCAAAGAATCTGCATATATCCTTCTAAGAGCTCTTTTCACATCTATGAAAAGTTTCACCTGACTTCTTCTAGCTTTTTCCCTAGGCTGACATGACATGCCCAGGCTTTCGAGAGTATCATGAAAGGCTTCAGACCTTCTTGATGTGGTTTATTGAAACAGCGAGCTTTATTGACGTGGATGATGAAAGATGGAACTACTTTCTAGTGTAGGTACAATTCTAAAGCAATAGTGGACCTTATTACCTCCATAAAGGCTGCATTTTAATTATGGCTGGCCAATTATTGGGACAGTATAATGATATTTTTCTCAGGACAGGAAAAAACTATTGTTTATCAAGCTGGAGTTTGCATCCATTATGTTTCACAAGACCTTGAGAATAGAGCCAAATTAAATACTGTTGTCCACTGGCGCTCTGAATGTAGGGCTTAAACAGTAAAATGAGCTTTGCCTGTGTTTTCTTTTACTTGCCACCTATTCATCGTTATAATAGGCAAGTGTGGTGAAGTGCTGTAAAGAGGTCTGATTTATCCAAGTTGCTGCACACCAATTAAGTGAATTGTACATTCAGAACATAGCAGGTGTACCCATTGGGCCCGCACAGAGTAGCTTGCTGACACTAAAAATTCAGTCACAGAATAGAAAAGAAAATGGACACTGCATGGGAGCGCGACTGTAATTGACCTGCTTGGCTTTCTGTTTTATCTGCAGATTTGAGAAGTATAATAAGGATGGAGCGACACTCTCTGCGACTGTAGGCTATATGACAGTCTATAATTACTATGTGTACCCAGACAAAACCCGGCCACGTGTAAGGTAATTGGAAGCATAACACGTGCCTTGCCTTTTATTTCAGAAGAGGGGACTGTTGAAATTCCCAATAATAGTCGATAATGGTTTTAATTTTGGTTTTAATTTGGGGGGGGATATTTTCTTATTGAAGATTTTGGTTGGCTTTGTGGGCTTTTAAAACTTTGTTCTTTGCATCTAAAATGGGAAAGAATCTCAAGAGTTACTTGTATACAAACTCCTTTATATAGCAAATCATTATAAATAAGTTTCAAAAGTAAAATGTACAGCTTTCAGTTAACTTTTTTTCCCCCTTCTTCCGGTAGCCAAATGCTGATATTGCCTCCGTTCCAAGGAGAAGGCCATGGAGCCCGGCTATTAGAAACTGTCCATAGATACTACATGTCATCTCCTACAGTGCTTGATATAACAGGTATGTGAAATGTGAATCTTCATTGAAGCTACTAGTTTTTTAAATTCATCTGTCAAAATGAAGTGAACTTTCAAAGTTCAACTAATCAGAGGTCAAGATAATACTATCCTTTCTTATATAAGAACTGTGTATAATATAATTGTTCAAATCCTTTTCTTACTGAGAAGAGTGCATCATGGAAATCCATCCCTTTTGCTCAAGGATTACCAGATAATTAGGCATTTTGGTTACGAAGTACATAGCTGGCTTGACGAGAAATCTAAGTTGTTGGGGGGGGGAGTGGTTAATTGCCTTGGAGAGATTGTTTGCTTGAGGCAAACTATTAAATCAAAAGCTACTCTTAAGGAACTTATTTCTCTTATACATACAGTTGTGTTTTTAAACATGAGAGATTAAATGTATGTGTGTCTGAAGGAAATGAAAAAAATCCTGTAAAATGATTTTGGACTCAACTTTTGAAAAGGTGCAAGTTGACCATAGAACAAGTGAACCATAACTTTATTTTTAAAGTTAAAAAGTAAAATATGCTAGCTTCTCCAAAAAGATAAAAGAAAAATAAAAACTTCTGTGTAATTGTCTCTGATAAGTATCAGAAATATCATGAGGTGATATTCAGGAAAGAATCAGACATTTCTACTATTTTTATCCGGAACGTAAGGCGGGAAATTAATTTTTATTGACTCTTGCCCCTTCACCTCACTGTCTGAAGCAGTCATTCCACATCCAAAGAAACTATAGGAAATAAGGGAAAGTAGTAGAAATTGCTTCATCCTCCTTTCAGTCAAGAGAAAATATAGTTTGAGCAGAAAATTCTTAATAAGATTGTGCTTCCATGGATGTTAGTCTCCAAGCCATTGTTTTCTAATGTAACATACAGAAGAGTACCCTCTATATGTATATAGTAAAAGATAGTATGGTATGTTATCAAAATAAATATAAATAAATTATATTCACATGGATCCACAGATTCCTCTTATTTATCTATTTGTTAAAGTTATTTGCGGCCTATCTCGCCATGTGGCTACTCTATCTCTTTGCCAACTATCCTTTATGCTGCAGATTTTGCCATATTTCATATCTTTTTTGTAAGTACCTGTCTTTTAGAAGGAGCTGTTAGAAGGGGACAGACATAAAACTATTTTCCCCTTTAAATATTATGATCCAAGACACTTTTGTGAAAGGAGCAATGATTAAACTTCTTTGGTATCCGGTATACTAGTTCATTTGAACTCATATTTGTCCCTGTGGTATACTGAAAGCATGAGATAGTCTTTATAAATTGCTTTTGTACACTTTCAAGTTTTGTGTTTCTTAAACAAAAATTGATATACTTTCACAAGCCACTTTTCAAAACCCACAGGGTCATTCTTGTATTATAATGTAGGGCTGTGCCCATGCTTTGGATTCAAAGGCAAAGTAGTGTTTTGGAGTGGGCAGGCTCCTTATATAGCACTTGTCTGCAACTCAAAGCAGCTGTGTCTTTTTCTGGGCTTGTGTATTTTTCTGGGATTGCATTCTGCTCCCTGCAGCTGCTGAACAGTCTTGGGAAAAGATATATTTGGTCTTAGAGATTGCAGACAGGTGGTACATTGGTGCCTCTGCATGCTCCAAGTCACCTTTTTGCCTTTCAGTCTGAATATTATGCAACCTTATTATAATGTGTATTTTAACTTATTCCTCACAAATCAGTGAGGGATTATATTTGATGGCAGGATAGTGGTGGGGAAAGAAATGCTGGTAGCATAAGTGTATTGGAAGCAAATCACTACCATGCAAATTTTCAGCCTCATTGTGTGCCTTTTATGCAATTGAATGAATGTGCTCAGAAAAACTTATCTGTATATTGCATCTAAACTGTATGATTTAAATTTTCTAAATTTTAAAAATGGCTTGCCATTTGATGGTGGCAGGGTAAAAACACAGAGATTCATGTACAGTTAAATAATGTAATTAATTTAGAAATATGCCTGAATGGCGAGTGCATATCTGTACTTGAATTTCAGTCTTATTTATAAAAGCCATATAATATCACACAGGATACCATTTCGTCACTCTACACCAAATTTTTTTTTAAAAAAAAAATACTGCCCTAGCTGGTGACTGTCAGACCTCCATGGTAAACCAGACAGGAAACACAATTAAGTGTACTAAATCTACTTTAATGAAGTCTTGTCATAAGACTACATTAAAAGAATTGTGTAAGTCTGAAGTTACAAACTTTCCCTCACCACTTTTAAGGTGTTTTTTTCCCCTAAATTTCTTTCTCTGAGTGTTAAGTGGCTGTAGGCTTCTTTCTCTCCTGTCTGATTATTCCCTAGCCAGCATCTCTTTCCCTTGTCCCTCAATGTTATCCACATATTCCATATCATTCACGAAGGGTAAGGTAAATGCCAATTTTAAAAATTCTATCTGAATTTTTTTTTATAAGATACATATTTACTGTGTTACTTACAGTACATAGAAATGGAACTGCCAGTACACATTGTAACAGACAAAACAGGGCTCTGACTCATTATATGGCACATGATGCGTATTTTTCAGTAAAAGTACTCTAAAACAGATTAAATTGCCCTGTAGAATAATTTGCTAGGGAACATGCTGTTTTTGACTAGGAGCTTGAAATGCAGAGATGGATCTCTGTTTTTCATCTATTTCTCATTGCTGCTGTAAAAAGACAACTGGGTTGGACACATGGGAACAGGATAGGAATTAGGAAACTGAGACGATATTGAAAGTCATCAGGTAGCTATATTAAAAGATGCATCAAACTAAGGGAGATATCCAAGATAATTGCATTTGTAAAATAGTTATTGACGAGCTGGTTAACTTTTTGATTAAATTCTAGCAGTTTCAGGGAACATTTTTTTATTGAGAGCTGCAATACGCAATATGTAACAGCATAGTTTTGGTATAAGAAAAGAACTACCTGAGCAAACTAAAGTTCTGTTAGGGCTCTTGAGTTTGACTTGTGAGAATGGTGGTATCCGGCATTACACAAATAGTATCCTCCTTCCCCTACCCCTTTCATGCTCGAGACCTGCAATGGTACCCTGCTACCCCTCAATCTTTTGAAAGCACAGGCACGAAGAGGAATGTGTTGTGCTGCTGTACAGATAGTCCTTGACTTACAACAGTTCATTTAGTGACTGTTCAAAGTTACAATGGCACTGAAAAAGTGACTTAAGACCATTTTTCACACTTATGACCATTGTAGCATCCCCGTGGCCATGTGATTTACATTTGGATGCTCAACAATTTATTCATATATATGAATGGTCACATTTTGTGACCGTCTAACAAGCAAAGTCAATGAGGAAGCCAGATTCACTTAACAGCTATGTTACTAATCTAACAACTGCAGTGATTCACTTAAGAAATGTGACAAGAAAAGTCATAAAATGAGGCAAAACTCACTTAACAAATTTCTCAGCAACATAAATTTGGGGCTCAATTGTGGTTGTAAGCCAAAAACTACCTGTATATTATTCTGTCAACAGAACTGCACCATTTCATATAGCCTAGCTTCTTTAACTTAATGGTATTGAAAGAGATAAATTCCTGACATTAATGCTTAGGGAAGAAAATGGTTTTATTACTTAGCATTGTTACTATCCTGGCAGGTTCTTCATAGTAAAATGTTTCGTCACAAAGTCTTACTGTAGATTCTCAAGATTTTACAGATAAACTCAGTACAAACTACTTCAGGTTATTTTTCCTTTTATTCAAAAAGCCAGACATAAAAGCAAGCCAGTTACTTTTGTTAAGAATCTAATCTTGATTTCCTAATTGCATTCCTTTGTAGATTTAGCAAATTTATTTACATCCAGAAATGTTAAACTTGGACTCTCCCACCTATGCTTTTAAAAAAAAGTATACATTTTATGAAGATTTTAACATAGCTAAAGATAATCATGAAAATATATAAATAAGGAAGAAAACAGAAGGTAATAGAAAAAGTTTAAAAAACAGTACAGCTAGAAAAAGAAACAGGATAATTAAAGAAGTGATTTCCAATCTTATTTGTAGCAGCTACAAACTTAATTATCAGTACTCCCTCTTTAAAATTACATTACAAAAATCCCTCTGTCCCATACTCAACCCTTTTTTCAATCAGCAAATCCAGAAATCACAATTTTGTTCTTTTTTTCATTTTCAGGGGAGGGAAAATCCATAAGAGGTTTCCAGTCTTGTATAAAATAACTTGTTTTATCCCTGGCTAGATCAATCAGTTTAGCCATTTCTGCTAATCCACCTCTTTTCCATTTCTAGATAAACATAGGTGGTTGAGGATTCTGAATTGCAGAGTGACCTAATCTTTCCTCTCTGCTTAATATTATGTGACATAAGTATTTTCTGACTGGAATGCGTATGCACTCCATAATGTTGACTTAATATATATGAGCACTGCTTATTTTATAATTTATACTTTAGGAGGGTCTTACAGATACTGTGAGCAATTTTCCCTCTGTGAGTCTGGCTGCCAGCTGGTTTTACTCTAGTTTGTAAAATCTTTGATCTTTCATGGTCTTCTATCCCAGGAGGCTCATCTGTCCAACTAAATCCCACAACCTATCTTCCTCTTTGGGTCTTCAGCATTCTTCTCTGGATTTACCTTCAAATCAACAAGTCTTCAATGTAGCTACTGCCCAATTTAAGTCAGGTTTCACAGCTCACGTTTTGTTTTTTGTTTTTAATTTTACCTCATTCATTTTTCAAGTTCTTCCCCAGTTCTTGCATTTTTAAGAAAATGCATCCAATGCCAGTCTAGGATCTGTGGCCCTTTCCCCTTTCTCCTGCAGGAATACTTCCTGTATAAAACTAAATCTCTTTTTCTTCCCATCTTTTCCTTATCAGCAAAACTAGTACAAAGTGTTTATTTATAAGTTATAGCCACGGTGGCCGTTGATACCCCCAGACTTATGGTCATGGGGGATTTTAACCTGCTATCCGTCGGTGAGGCATCTGAGGTGGCTCGGGAGTTCATGGCTTCCATGACGGCCATGGACCTGACCCAGTTAGTTCATGGCCCTACTCACACGGGGGGAAACATGCTGGACTTGGTTTTTGTCTCTGGTCAGTGGTTGAGTGATCTTGAGATAGGGGACATAGCGATCGAGTCCTTGTCATGGTCGGATCACTCCCTCCTTCGCTTTAACCTTCGAACCGCCACTCCCTGCCGCAGGGAGGTGGAACCGATGAGGTGGTTCCACCCCAGACGCCTGATGGATCCGGATAGGTTCCAGATGGAGCTTGGGCCATTCCCTGAGGTTCTGGCTCACGGCTCGACTGAAGACCACTGGAGTTTTGGATCAGGTCGTGCCTTTGCGGCCTCTGACCCGGCGCCGCTCTCACCTGGCTCTTTGGTTCACTGAAGAGCTGAGGGAGATGAAGCGCCGGAAAAGACTCCTGGAGAGCAGTTGGAGGGCCAGCCGTTCTGAATCCGACCGAACACTGGTAAGGTCTCATATTAGGACCTACCTGGTGGCGATAAAAGCGGCAACATGTACTTATTTTTCCGCTTTTATTGCATCATCAGATAATTGCCCGGCCGCCCTGTTTAGGGTGACCCACTCCCTGCTCCATCAGTGAGCGCAGGAGGACCCCTTGGAGGGTAGAGCCGAGGACTTTGTACAATATCTGTATGACAAAATCACTCAGATTCAGGAACATCTGGACTCTGACTGGGTAGATTCAAGAGGGATGATGGAGGCAGGTCCTGAGAATATTATCTGGGAAGAGTTTGATTCTGTGATTCCCAAAGACATGGACAGGATGCTGGGCAGACTGAGCGCGGCCACATGTTTATTGGACCCGTGTCCCTCCTGGTTGGTGCTGGCCTCCCGGGAGGTTACACGAGGCTGGTTCCAGGGGATTATAAATGCTTCCTTGAGTGAGGGTGTCTTCCCCGCCGCCTTGAAGGAGGTGGTGGTGAGGCCCCTCCTCAAGAAGCCTTCCCTGGACCCGGCAGAGTCTCCAACCTTCACTTTATTGCGAAGGTTGTTGAGAGTGTGGTAGCGCGACAGCTTCCTCAGTACCTGGATGAATCGGCTTATCTAGATCCGTTCCATTCTGGCTTCAGGCCTGGATACAGCACGGAAACGACATTGGTCGCATTGGTTGATGATCTCTGGAGGGCTCAGGACAGGGGCTGCTCCTCTGTACTGGTCCTATTAGTCCTCTCAGCGGCTTTTGATACCATCGACCATGGTATCATGCTGCACCGGTTGGAAGAGTTGGGGGTGGGGCGCACCGTGTTGCGGTGGTTCTCCTCCTTTCTCTCCGTCCGGTCGCAGTCTGTGTTGACGGGGGCAGAGGTCGACCCCGAGCCCTCTTGTATGTGGGGTGCCACAGGGGTCGGTCCTCTCGCCTCTTCTGTTCAATATTTATGTGAAGCCGCTGGGTGAGATCATCCGTGGTTTCGGGGTGAAGTACCATCAGTACGCTGATGACACTCAGCTGTACATCTCCACCCCGGATCACCCCAATGATGCCCTTGAAGTGATGTCCCGGTGCCTGGAGGCTGTACGGATCTGGATGGGGAGAAACAGACTCAGGCTCAACCCATCCAAGACTGAGTGGCTGTGGTTTCAGACATCCTGATATAGTCAGTTGGTCCCATCACGGAGAGGGCTCGCAACTTGGGTGTCCTCCTGGACTCACGGCTGTCTTTAGAAGAGCACTTGACGGCTGTGGTCGGGAGGACTTCCTATCAGGTTTGCCTGATTTGCCAGTTGCATCCCTTTCTGGATCGGGACTCGTTACGTACGGTCACTCATGCTCTCGTCACTTCCCGCCTGGACTACTACAATGCTCTCTACATGGGGCTCCCCTTGAGGAGCACCCGGAGGCTCCAGCTGGTCCAGAATGTGGCCGCGCGGGTGGTTATGGGAGCGACATGGCACTCCCATGTGACTCCCCTCCTGCGCGAGCTGCACTGGCTCCCGGTGGTCTTCTGGGTGCGCTTCAAGGTTTTGATTACCACCTTTAGAGCGCTCCATGGCCTAGGACCGGGGTATCTATGAGACCGCCTTCTGCCACCAGTAGCTTCTCACCGACCAGTATGCTGCCTTAGAGAGGGTCTTCTCAGGGTGCCGTCGGCCAAACAATGTCGACTGGCGGCCCCCAGGGGGAGAGCCTTCTCTGTAGGGGCACCTGCCATCTGGAACGAGCTCCCCCCGGAGATATGGAGGATCCCGGATTTGCGCACTTTCCGCCGTGCCCTCAAAACATTCTTATACCAGCAGGCTGGTCTGGCCTAACCTTCCTTTTAAATTGTTTTAAATTTGTCTTATAAATTGGGGTGTTTTAAAATTGTATATGGGCCAAATCATTTAATGTATTTTTAACTGGTTTTTTAACGTTTGTAATATGTGTGTTTTATCTCTAGGCTGTCCACCGCCCTGAGTCCTTCGGGAGTAGGGCCGTATATAAACTCAATAAATAATAATAATAATAATAATAATAATAATAATAATAATAATAATAGTAGTAGTAGTAGTAGTAGTAATTTGAATACATGAATAGCCAACAGAAAGCTATGGCTAAATTGAGGCCATTACACATTTGTTACATTCATTGCCTGGTCCCAATACTCTCATGGCTTCTGAAACTTTGCATGCAATGAACATTCATGAAAGGTCTTTACTGAGACCATACTGACAATTTGTTACATTTTTGTGCACAAAAATAACTTTAGTTCAAAGAACAGAGTACTTGATAGTAGTGGCTTCAGTTTTTAAGAAATATTAGATATATTTATTATGCCTAAGTAAATTACATTGTATAATTTTGCCTCTTTTTTTGATTCAGAGTTAATTCAAACACTGAGACTGGCAAATTTAATTAAACCAACATAATGGAATTTTTTATAACAGTCTAAGCTTTAATAATTTATTTTGTTGCTCATAGACTGAAAGAGTTCAGAATTGGGAGATGCAACAAAAAATTCATGGCCCAAGTTATCAGGATGAGGGAATCCTGGTATGAGATGGGCTACACCTTATAAGGATGAGTAAAAATGGTCACAGTATCTTTAAGTAAAATCCTATGTGGAAGGAAACCAAAAATATGTAGGAAAAAATGCTTCTTCATCACAAGGGATTGCTCTTTACAGTGGCCTATTAAATCAACCTGTGAGATATTAACAAAAAATATTCAAAATTCATGGCTTTCATTATCAAATATGGATGCATACATATGTATGTATGAAAAGTTAAATATGCAAAGACAACAGTGTGGGGGTGCGTGGGATAGACTAAAAATTCATTTAACGTCCAGTGTTTAGAATCATTTTAAAAACAATTATTTAAAAATGTTTTAATGGTTAAGATCATCAGTTGCAGATGCCTAAGAATGACACTAAGTATTATAATTATAATACATTGTTTTATTGTTTGTGTTTGTGTTTATATTGCAAATCGTTACGAGTCTTTGAGAGTGTAGTAGTATAAGCATAATGAATGTATGCATTACATTTAGCTAACTAAAATGTAGGAAATCGATGTGATGTATGTAAAATGAAATGGGATGTTACTACATCTGAGTCATTATTGGAATATTCAGAAGAGGAAAATGGGAGCTAGTTTTTACACTCTATAATTTTTGAAATGTGTTTGTGTACATTTCCTTGCAAAGTGTTGTTTTGGAGTGGGGCAGTATCAGGGTTGGGTATGAGTTTGCAGGACTCAGAATAGATTGTGAGGAGGGTTAAGCATGTAGCAAAGAGTTAAAGTTTTGAAGTGAGGTTAGGAACTCTTCAGATGTGCTGGGGAATAAGCTGGAGAATAGTGCAGCTGTCCTGGCCCTTCTTGACACAGGGAAACAAGAGTGTTATGGTGGTCCTTCTCCTTTCTCCAAGGCCAATCTAATCATTGTTAATAGGGAAAAGAGGTTGAGCCTGAAGCTTCTGCTCTGTGGGGATACTCAGGACTGAACACTCTCTATTCCTAACAGCTAAATGAAGCTAACTAGATGAGGCCATCCATTGAGACACGGTATGGTATTACCAGTACACTGATGAGTCTGGAGTTCCTAGTGTCTGAAGGCTGTGAAGGTCTGGATGGAGAAGAACAGGCTTCAGCTCAGTCTGGCATAACTGGGTAGCTATGAATTGGGGAGGAGGGTTGGATTCAGAAACTTCGTCTTTTGCTCTGAATGGATTGCACTTCCTCAGACAGAACTGCTGTGCAGTTTGGAGGTCTTATTGAGATAATAGTTTCGCTCAAAGAGTAACTGGCAGCTGTGGCCAGGAGAGGCTTTGCACAGATTTTAATAGATTTATTGTATTTACAGGTGGTTCTCATTTAATCATTCAGTGACCATTTGAACTTGGTACTGAATGGCACTGAACAAGTGGCAGTTACAATTGGTCCTCATATTTATGGCTGTCACAACTTCCCATGGTCACATGCTCATGATTTGCAACCTTCCCTGCTGGCATCCAACAAACCAAGTCAATGAAGAAGCTGGCAGCAAGTCACATAAGGTTCTTACTTAATGATGGCAACCAGGACTGCCGGAACTGCCATTGCTAAGCAGTGTGGTCACATGTTTTTTTTCAATTTACAACCACATCTCTTAATGGAGTTTCTAATCCCAATTAGTTTCATTAAGGAAAACTACCTGTATTTAGATTTATTAGCTGCCCAAGTCTAATGGATTCTATCTCGTACCGATTTCACCTTTTTCTATATAAGGAAGCACTCCTTATAGTAATAGAAATGGGAGGTGCACTTCAGTCTCCCCCCTATTTCTATTACTGTAATATACTCTAGTTGGGTCTGCATTCTGGACAAGAATATGCATCTTGTCCAGAATGCAGCAGGATGCAGCATTTCAGCAATTCCAGGCATTTCATAACACATTCTTGCCTGCTACATGAGCTGCAGTAGTTTCCAGTGGGTTCCAGATGCACCAACTTCCACTGAGTTTCAAAGTGCTCGTTATTGCCTGTAAACTCTACGTGGCATAGGACCATGTTACTTGCAAGGCCACTGATCTCCAATTGCTTGTGTTTGTTGTTTGTGCTTGTGTTGTTCCACCTGCCCACTGGAACAGCACCAACCCCTATTCATAAAGCAATGAAGATATCTTGGGTATTTGAATGAGAATGTTAAGCAAAAATTAATAAAGAAAAGACAAAAATGATAATGAAAAATATGACAACAATACAAGTAGAGAAATGAGTAAAAGAATCAGGATTACAGGCAGTTAAAAAAGTGAAATATTTAGGGATAAATTTGACGGCTAGAACTGTGATAATAAAAGAAAATAATTATGGACCTCTAGTCCAGAAAATAAAAGGATTTAGATAAATGGGGGAAATTAAAATTGTCTTTGCTGGGGAAAATAGCAGCGATAAAATCAAACATATTTCCAAGACTCCTTTATTTATTCCAAACAATTCCAATAAAATTAGATCAGAAATTTTTTAATAATTTGGACAAAATAACTACAAAATTTGTGTGGGAGGGGAAAAAATCAAGAATCAAATTAAATATATTACAAGATGACAAAATTAGAGGCGGATATGAGTTCCCGGCATGGGAAAAATACTACAAGGCTGCAAGCCTATCATGGATTAAAGAATGGATAACCCTGGATAAGCAAAGACTGTTAAATCTGGAAGGACACGACTTAATGAAGGGATGGCATGCCTTTATATGGAGCTCTGGAAATAAAATATACAAACATTTCAACAATCACACTATCAGGAAATCTTTAATTAACACATGGCAACAAATCAAATGCAAACACTATATGAAAACTCCCGGCTGGCTATCAACAATAGAAGCAATAACTCACCCCAATATATTAGCAAAACAAAAAATGTTAAGATACAGAGAAATATTAGATGTACAGGGAAAATTGAAAACTAGGGAAGAACTTAAAGAACAAGGAATAGTAATAGACAGGTGGCCCTATTCACAAATAAAGATAAGATATAGAAAAGATCAAGAGGAGGGAGGAATAGACCTAAAACAAAACCGATTCGATAAATTATTAGAATCGAAAGAAGGGAAATTAATCTCGAAAATTTATAAATACTTATTTGAATATGATCTGGCAAAAGAATTGGTCAAATGGCAGATGATAGCATGGGGGAGGAACATCAGGCACAGTATACAGTTAGAAGAATGACAAAATTGGTAGCTTATAAAGAAAATCACTATAAGATGTGGTACTGATGGTATCTGGCCCCTATAAGGTTAGCGAAAATGTACCCGAATGTAAATCCGGTTTGTTGGAAATGTAAAAAAACACAGGGAACTTTCTACCATGCTTGGTGGCTCTGCCCAGAAATTAAGAAATATTGGAACAAAATAAAAACATGGATAGTATGTTTACTAGTAGTAACAGATTACGAAATTGAATTAGAACCCGAAGTCTTTTTATTAGGCATGATCAAAGGGAATATTAGAATCGATATAAAATATTTAATACTTCACATAATCACAGCGGCTAGACTAGTGTTAGCACAACTGTGGAAAACAGATCATTTGCCAACCGACTAGGAGCTAATACAAAAAATCTACACATGCGCAGAAATGGACAAATTAACTTTAGAGTTAAAGGACAAGGAAGACTCAAAATATTTTACAATATGGAATAGATGGTACCAGTGGATAAATCAGAGGAGGGGGAAAAATGGGTAAAGATGAAATCCAGAAGAAATCAACACAATTAAAAACAGCACTGTCAGATGGATAGAATAGGTAATAAGTCACTGGGTGTATGTATATATGTATATATAATAATAGAAATTAGTCAGTAGGTGAAGTTGTGTACTGTATATGAAAATTTGTTTTTGATTAAGAGAAACTTGTATATTTTAAATGTTTTTATTTATTTATTTATTTGATTTGATTTCTATACCGCCCTACTCCCGAAGGACTCAGGGCGGTGCACAGCCAAACAATAAAATACATACATACAAAATTTAAAAGTGGAATTAAAATCAAATTAAATAGTTTTGGCCCAAATTAAAACCCCAATCAATTTAAAACCAATTTTAAAATTTGAATATATAAAATACTAAAAAATATTAAAAATGTAAAAATCTTTTATAAAAGAGGGAGAAAATTAGGCCAGGCCCGCCTGGTGAAATAAAAAGGTCTTTAAGGCGCAGCGGAAGGTGCGCAGATCTGGGATCCTCCGTATCTCCGGGGGGAGCTCGTTCCAGATAGTAGGTGCCCCCGCAGAGAAGGCTCTCCCCCTGGGGGCCGCCAGTTGGCATTGTTTGGCCGACGGCACCCGGAGGAGCCCATCTCTGTGGGAGCGTACCGGCCGGTGGGAGGCTATTGGTGGTAGTAGGCGGTCCCGCAAGTACCCAGGTCCTGAGCCATGGAGCGCTTTAAAGGTGGTAACCAAAACCTTGAAGCGCACCCGGAAGACCACTGGGAGCCAGTGCAGCTCGCGCAGGAGGGGTGTTACATGGGAACGCCACGTCGCTCCCATTACCACCCACGCGGCCGCACTCTGCGCCAGTTGGAGCCTCCGGGTGCTCTTCAAGGGGAGCCCCATGTAGAGAGCGTTACAATAGTCCAGGCGGGAGGATTTAATAAAGATTTAATAAAGTTTTGTTTTAAAAAGTCAAAAAAAAAAAGGATTTAATAAAGATTTAATAAAGTTTTGTTTTAAAAAGTCAAAAAAAAAAAGAATGTTAAGCAAACCCTGGTGGTAGATTTGTTGGATTTTTTTTTTTTCTGAAAGCAACTATGGAATGTTTGCAGGTCTTAGGTATGGGTATATGGATAATCGTGGGTGTTTCTTTAACTGTTTTGAATGATCTAGTAGTAGTAATTCATAAAGGGAAACTTCTGCTTGCAAATCTAACAATTGTCTTTTTTCTTCTTCTAGCTGAAGATCCATCTGAAAACTATGTGAAATTGCGAGATTTTGTATTAGTAAAATTGTGTCAAGATTTACCCTGCTTTTCTCCAGAAAATCTTAAGCAAGGTTTCAGTCAAGATATGGTAATAGAAGCTCAACAGAAGCTGAAAGTAAATAAGGTATTAATAATATTTTAAATGTATCCAATATTGACATTTTGCAAATTGGTGTCCTGTTTGAAGAAGTATTCTATATCCAACCTGGGACTTTGATAAATAAGATTTTTGTTGATTTCTCTTTTCCCTTGTAGCTGCAGGGAGTGTAGAATGATAGAGATATAGGCAATCTCAATTTATGACAGCAATTGGGACCAAATTTATGTTGATAAGCATGATCTCATCATTACTAGGGCTGATAATCCTTACAGTCCTGGTTGCCGCTGTTAACTGAATTCCATTATCATTAGGCGAGGCAATTTCTTGCCCGCTTCCCACAACCAGACTTACCCACGAAGTCAGTGGGGAAGCTGGCAGGAAGTTACATGTTCCAAACTAGCAGGCAGGGGGTGGGAATGAGGAGATGTGGAGGAGGGCCAGGACGAGTTCCCAAGAGCCACAAGTCCAGGAAAGGTACATGAGAGGGTATACAAGAGTCATGGCCCAAGTTGGTGAAAGTGTGAGAAAGGCGTGACAAGGGTTGGGAAGAGTGCATGAGGCTCATGATTGACCAATGCAATGCAAGTGCAGAGGGTCTACAGGATGGTGCACGGGTGGGGGATACTTCCTAGATTGATGGCTTTCCAAGAAAGCCAGCAGGGAAGATTGCAAATGGTGATCATATGATTGTAGAGCACTGCAACTAGTCATAAGTGTGAACTGCTTGCCAAGTGCCCAGATTGCAATCATGTGACCAAAGGAGTGCTAGGATGGTGAGAATACTGAGGACAGGTTATAACTACCATTTGTTCAGCGCTGTCATGACTTTGAATGGACACTGAACAAATGACTCTGGGTCTAAGAGTACCTGAAAAATGCCCTTAGATAAGGAATTATTTACAGAAAGAATACATTGTAACCAAAATTATATATAATATTTATTATGTTGAAAACTAGTACAGTACAGCTTCTTTTACTGATAGGTTCTACGAACCCCACATGTTTTAAGGTAGCTTTTTGAATTTTTAGACAATGTTTCTAGGTCAAGAATCAAGATATTATTTTTTCAAACTCATGGTAATATTGTATTGGTTACCAACAATCAATTTCAAATTGTTGTTGAGATCTGAGTTTTGTATAGTTATTCAATAAAGCCTTTGAGGAATTTAGGACACCAATTTTCTAGGGAGAAAAGGTTCAAAAGGCTCAACTGTTTGAAATTTACAGATTGCAAGATGAAAATAAATCTTTTGCCTAGAATGAAAATGTGAGTAAATTGTAACACACACTTCATCCACCCACCCACCCACCCACTCCAGAATTATTTATTTGCTTATTAGAATTAGGTGCTACTTTCGATCAGGAGCTTAGTGTGGATGGTCTGCTATGTTTTCACAATTTATATCTTGCTGAGGTTAGGTTTTGATATGTTTAAATTTTATGTATTAATCTTACTATTTTAAACAACCTGGAGTTATGTAGGCTAGATGGTACATAAGTGCTAAAAATGAGTAAATAAGATTTGAGAAAGTTAGGTCCTTGAAAAAGGAGGATAGGTAAAAACTAATATGATAAATTGTACAGTGACTGCTGAAGTTTAAGGAATGGAAACAGTCAAGAAGAAAAGACAGTAGGCAAGATTTTTAACTTTGTACATTGGGAGCCATAATTCCAACTCCTTTTATCATATGTTTTTCCTTTTACTGTTAGCAACATACACGGCGAGTTTATGAAATTCTCCGGTTACATGCAACAGACATGAGTAATGCAGAACAATCCAGAAGTTATAGATTGGATGTAAAAAGAAGATTGATGGGCCCATATAAGGTAGCTTTTCTGTCGTTTTAATTTTTTATTTGAATTTCTCATGAGGGGAAGGAGTGAATGAACACTTTGTCCACCACTCGGACTTTTCCAAATGCCAACTTCCTTTCCTTCTTTTTATTTTGTCTGAATGTCCCTTCTCCAAGTTCTTTTCGTTTTCTGCTTCCATTCCTGGTAAGGAAATATCCAATTAACCTTTAATTTATTTTAGTAGAATACAAATCATCATCACAGTGTCAACAAATTGTCAGGAGTGGTGAAATGTGGTAATGTTCATATGTGTAAATCCTTTGTTTTCTAGAAAAAGCAGAGAGAGATTGCCAAGATGAGAAGATGTTTAAGACCAGAAGAGTTGACCAATCAGTTGAACCAAATAGACATAAATTTACAACATAAACAATTGGAAGAGACGTACCAGCAACTTATTTCAGATTATCGACGAGTCCTAGAACGACTTGCTCAGGTCTGAGGATTCTCTATAAGAAACATGCAAACTTCTGCCTATTGCATTGTGAAATACATTCATGATCACTGCTCCACTGCAAAATTTCATGTGACATTTTAATCACTTTCAAAATGACTGTGGTTTTCTGTATTTTGGATTTTTTATATTTTTGTGTTGTAGATTCTAAAAACCAGTATCTCAATCTACTGGCACTTTGCTGAAATAAAGAAAGTAGATTACAAGCATTAACAAAACTGATCTGAATCCCTGCATAGTATGTGTAAGATCTAGCTTACCAATTGAGATGATGTAACAAGATACCAAAGTACAATGGCATAAATAAAGATTGCAAGCCCTCTCTCACCTTTGAGAATATTCGGATCCATGATCCAAATCACTAAAGTCTACAGAATTTCACAACATAATTCTGAATGGTTTGACTATCCTGCAGAACTTTAGGTGCAACATAGAAAGTCATGGTGGGGAATTTAAAGACTAAAACCTAAAGTACCTCCCCGCAAATGTATGGTCTGTCATTCTAATGGGCCCAATGCCTAAGAGTAAAAATTGTGATGAATTTGTGTACCAAACTGAATAAAATTAGCACCTAACTACATTTAATGACTGTTACTATTTGTGGCTGAAGCTCACAGATCACATAGTATTACAAGTTTGCTACTTTCCATGAGTTAAAGTATAGTGGTCAACATTTGGTATAAATATGAAGTGCATTTGGGAACTAAAATTCTGTTAACATGATATATAGATACATCCCATGAGAGGGCAGCAGATTCTGCTTGACCTTCTATGTCAAATTCTTGCCTTAAGGTTAATTTAGCTTGATCTGGCCCGACTGGTAGATTAGCAGAACTAGAAAAGCCACAACATAATTTCCTTTGGATTGCTTTTTACACAAGAGTATTTGAAATTATCTGCCAATGTTAGGTGGACCAATCCAATACAGTTACAGAATAGCTTCATCCAGTTAGACCAATTATCTCAGGTATATTGACTCCTGCTTTCTGTCAAAGTCAAGTTATGGAAGCAGAAAGGTGTAGGTGATGGGTAGAACTGAACTTCAATTTTATTGGTGTGGTAGGGGATATTGAGGTTTTATCAGAATCAGCTGACTAACCAGCTGTTAGCTACAAAGTATTAGTATATTTCTGATCTTAGTTCAAAATATGGCAATTAATATACTTAAACTCATTTGTAATTTGGTTGGTAATTTGCCTGGCTGCTAGGAGAGACAATAGAGACCTGGTTCAGGTGCCTCATCTTCCTAGTAAGATTCCTCAGAGTAGCAGGAAGGACAATTTCTTGGTTGTAGCCATGTGACTGTGGAACTTCACCCCCAAGAACAAGAGCTTAATCTCAGATATTCTTCAAAAAGTTTGTAGACCTGGTGGTGGTTATACTTCAATGTATTTTAATTATGTCTGCTCTCCTGGTATTATAGTAAATTTGTGGCATCTTACTTCCACACAAATACTTTAATTTCTGTAATAACATTTTGTATGTTATAATTTGCTTTGCACAGTCTTTATCACCCAGAAAGATGGAATACACAACATCAATAAATGCAATTTCAAAACTTTTGGGGCAGTAGCAGGAGAATGTACAGAAATCCATCATGCAGTGATAGTTGGCAAAGTGCAAGTATCTGGACTAGCTCTGTAGTTTTCTTGGCAAGGATTTTTGGAAGTGGTTTGCCGTTGCCTGATACCTATAGCTGAGATAGAAGGACTTACTCGGGATGACTCAGCTGGCATGCTTCCTGTTTCTAGCCTAACCATTGTACTAAACTGGCTCCTTAAGTCAATCAGTCAATCAATCATCATCACATGGCATTTGGAATGCCAGTACTACAGATAGTCCTCAATTTATGACTGCAATTGAGCCCAAAATTTATGTTGCTAAACGAGACATTTGTTAAGTCTATTTTGTCCCATTTTACAAGCTTTCTTGCCACAGTTGTTAAATGAACCACTGCAATTGTCAAGTTAGTGACACTTATTAAGAGAACCTGATTTCCCCATTGACTTGGCTTGTTAAAAAGTCACAAAAGGGGATCACATGACCCTGGGATACTGCAACCATCATAAATATGAGTCAGTTACCAAACATCTGAATTTTGATCATGTGACCATGACCATGGAGATGCTTGCAACGGTCCTAAGTGTGAAAAATGGTCATAAGTTCCTTTTTCAGTACTGTTGTAACTTTGGTCATTAAAACTGTTGTAAATCAAGGACTATTTGTATATTATCTGGGGAAAATATAGCAGCCCCAGATATTTATAGGCAACCAACTGGGACTGCTCAGAGCCATGTGGTCAAGCATTTAGTGAAAAAAATCAGCACCATATTTTCACTTTACTTGCTGCCTTTTTGGGGGTGGTGGTGGAGGGCTCTGCATCCCATTTGTGGATAAAAAGGTGAAGAATTTTAAGGGGTGCCCGAAGCGAGGTAGGTGGTTGAGTCCCAAGTGAGTATCTCTGGACTCACCTGAGTATCTCGGCTTGCTGAGCAAGAGGACTCAATTGCATTCGCGCTCCCCCCGCTGTTCAAAAAGGGCTGATTTGTCCTAAGAAACCAAGAGTATTGAAACATTTCAAGGTTTCCTTCAAAGGAGAAAGATACCCAACTATCCTTGTCTACATGGCCCAAGGGATGCTGTTGGCTTCCACTATAGCTGTACAATGTGTCCCAAAGGTGCTTTTTCAAGAGGCAAGTGGACTTTCTGGTTTTTCTTTGAAGATGTTTCACTTCTCATCCAAGAAGCTTCTTCAGCTCTGACTGGATGAGAAGCAAAACGTCTTCAAAGAAAAACCAGAAAGTCCAGTTTCCCCTTGAAAAAGCCCCTTTGGGACGATCATGACCTGGATGACTGAGAATCTCCATAGGCATTTAACTGCACAACAAACACTTTTGTATTTAGGCAGGCCATGTCTTTTCAGCAGGAGTCTTGACCGAAAGGGGAAGAATATATTTCAGAGTGGGTAACAACATGTGTGTGCATATATGTATCCTGTAGATAGATATATACAGGATATATATTATATATACATACACGTTGGTAACAATGTATACACACGCATTGTTACCCACTCTGAAATGTATTCTTCCCCTTTCCTGTATGTATGTATGTTTTTCTCTGCAACCTGCTACCGCAGTTAACTTCTCTGCTCTTTGTCTATGGAGATTTTCAGGCATCTGGTGGTTGTCCCAAAGGACAACCTTAGCATATTTTTGTTTTTTCAAAAGGCAAGCAACTGGACTTTCTCGGTTTTTCCTTGAAGACGTTTCGCTTTTCATTCAAGAAGCTTCTTCGGTTCTTCAAAGAAGCGAAACACTTTCAAGGAAAAAACGAGAAAATCAAAGTTGCCTTTTTTTGTGTGGGGGGGAGGCGGGAACCACCTTCGCGTTACCTGCTCTCCAAGCAATCGTGTGAAAGGAAGACGAGCAACAGCCGAGAAAGGGGCGTGGCTTCCTCTCGGCACCTCCCCTCCCCTTTTCGCGCGCCCGTTTTTGCCTCCTTCGCTTAAATTGCCGTCTTCTCCCGGCTCAGTGGCGGGCCATGGGTGGGAGTGTAACACCGCTCCCACGTGACCGGCGTGTTTATGCAAAATGGCGGCGCCCAGGGGTGCTCTTGGTATGCTGCGGCTGTTCACGGGTAAGTGCCTTCTGTGATTGTCTCAGAGCCGACTGCGAAGAGCGATTCCACAGGCGAGGAAAGCGGATGCCTCGTATAGCACGCCTGAAAGCTGATTTATAATAGCTTTTCTAATCTAGCAGGAAGGACTCGATTAAGTCTTTCTCCTTTTATTTAGTAATGCTATTATTTTAGAGAAACTCAGAATTTCCAAGTTTATTAAGTGTCGGGAAAAAAATCCAAAGAGTTCCAACAACAGTAACTGATGTACTGTACAACGTCCTCTTCTCCCCACGATGAAAGTTTTGCTTGAAATTTGCTGCTGGAATTATTTCTTAAGCATGCTTTCTTGTTACTTGCGCTCCATCCTGACTGTAGAAGTTATGGTATATAGGGATTAAAGGATTCCTGTAACTCCATAAACGGGAAATATGCTTTAATCTGAATTGAAGTTTGCAAATCTTGATCGGTGTCTGGTTACCTAAAGCCTGAATAATGATTGGTGAGATATACCTAAAAGGGTTTAGATCCAGTTTGTACAAATGTGATCCTACATTGTGTTGCATCAACAGAATTTATTCAGTATAAAATAGCTGATTTTCGAAATTTAAACAGGATTGAAGTTAGTTAGTACTTAAAGGAGGAACCATCAGGGAAGAAGTCAGTGGCAAACTGCTTTCATATTGCTGCCAAAAATCCCACATGTTATTCTGTATCTATGAAATCACCAGGAGTCAGATTTGACTTGTAGGAGGAGTTGCCTTCATAGACTTGTGTATTATATTCTTGGGCTTCCATTAAAGACTCTTATTGTTAGATTAAGTATAGGTTTGCAATGGCAATTGCAGCCAATGTGTCTCTTTGTTCGCAAAGTCTAACTTTTGTTAGATTGAAAGCTATATATAGGAGTAGTTTGAAAGAGATGTCTGATGAACTTGGATACTTTTTCTTTAAGAAAGCAAATGTGAATATAATTTTAAAGCAATTCATAAATTGTCTGTCTAAACTCTGGCATAGCCTGTCTACAGGAATATGATTGATTGCACTATTGGAGTAGATTGTAAATGTTCTGATTATGCATTGGAACAGTTTTCAAGGATTAATAATTTCTTAGAATAATATTCTAATTTCTTAATAACAAAAATCAGGATAATATTCTTTGAAACACATCTTAATGGTCATGAGAGCCTGCAGTATCCTTATATGCACTGATTTGCTGATTTTAAAAAGCTAAATCATTATGAAGTAGGCACTCTCCGCATCTTCTGATAAGTGGCTCTCAATCTTTTAAAATATTCCGTTTCAGATAAAAACTCGATTTATACTTGGAATTCAAAAACAAATAGGAAGGCTATAGTTGTATTTGTGTCTCCTTGAAAGTTCAGATGTTGACCTGTAAAAAAAACCAACCCAATTGTGTTTACAAGTAGCCATTTGATGTATCACTTCTTCCTTCTATGTTCATGCTAGTAAAGCATGTTTATTTCTGCTTCTGAGGGAAAAAAGTTATTTAATGAGCTGTCAAGCGATGGTTAATATGCTAGTATGTATTTCCTTGCTAGTATGTATTTCCAACCTATGTTAATGAGTTGGGTGCCCATATTAGAGTATAGAACATAGAATCATAGGGCTGAAAGGGACCTCAGTCGTCTTCTAGGCAGGACATCTTATACCAGGGGTGTCACTGGTGGCCCAGATGTGTCATGCACAGGCCATGCCAATTCCAGCTCCACAAAGAGAAAAAAATGCCATGAAATGTCATGTGATGGCAATGTTGCACTGTGAGTTTGACACCCGTGCCTTATACCTTCTTGGACAAATGGTTGTCCAGTCTACTTTTGAAAACATCCACTGAAGGAGTACCCACAAATCTGGGAAGCAAGTTATTCCATGGATTAATTGAATCCATGGAATGGTTGAAGACGTGGCTCTTTCATCAACTTAGTTGATCCGCCATGGGTGTACATTGCTATAATTTTAAACTGTTTTAATTTGGGTTGTTGATTTTAATTTATTGTGATTTGTATTGGATATTGTTTTTGTAAACCGCCCTGAGTCCCTCAGGAGACTGGCGGCATATAAATTGCAATAATAAATAAATAAATAAATAAATTATTCCCACTGTGGGAAAACTTCTCCTAGACTATATAAAATTTCTGTCATATCCCAGAATATGAATGTAAGGCAGAACTTACTTTTGGCCATTTATACATGCATACCTATATGTACATATAAATACATTGCATTTTTTGTTATGTATTCTGTACTCTTGCACTGGGAAAATAGAATCCCTCTGATGAACTGATAATTAATAATAACAATTTACAACGATAATAAACAAGAGAATAGGAATATTGGCCTAACTGTGAAATCATACCGTGCAACATTAAAAGAGAAAGAGAAATAAAACTTGCAATAACATCGGAGTGCATTTATACAAATGAAATGAAAAAGATGGAATTCAGCTAATGTGTTCCACCAACTGTATCTTTTTGTTAGCAGAATGAGGTAGAGAGAAAAGAATGTTTAACAATTCTCATTTCCTCCTACAGTATTCTGTTGCTCCCCAGTTTTTGTTCAAACTACAGGTAGTTCTTGCTTAGAGACCACAGTTGGCAACAGCAACTTGGTCAGTAAGTGCCATGGTCACTAAGTAGATAATCACATGATGCAGCAGGCTTAGGAACTTATTTCCCTTAGATCAGGGGTCTCCAACCCCTGGGCTGTGGCCCACTACTGGGCCATGGCCTATTCAGAACTGGGCTGCACATGTGGTTGGTGCACACATACAGCTCAACTCATGCACATCAAACTGCATGTGTGCGTGTGCCGGACTGCCACTCACACCAGTCAAGCTGTTTTACTCATTTGGCATCCTGTATATCAGGGGTGTCAAACTCACAGCATCACATTGTCGTCACGTGACGTATCATGACTTCCCCCCCTTTTGCTAAAATGGGGGTAGGTGTGGCCAGTGTGTGACACATCCAGCCTGCGGGCCGCGAGTTTGACACCACTGCCCTAGATGGTTCCTCCCATTTCCTTCTTCCTCTTTCTTTAAAATAATTGTGTCTGTTTCTGCAAGACAGCCTCTTCAGAGTGGTTTCGCTCTATTCACATATTCAAGAGTAATCCTCAACTTGCCCAATAAATGTAATTCAAGAATTGCATCATGCAGTCTATTAAGAATTGACAACACAATCCTATATATGTTTATTCTGAAGCTAATCCTGTTGAATTAAACGGGCTTCTTCCCATGTGTCAATATGGCTAGAGCCTGAAAAGATATGTATTTGCATATGAATGAAACAATCATTTCTGATTTGTGGGATTTCTGTTCACTTTGGGGAAAGGCAACGATAAATTTGCCCTCTTCAAACTCATAATTTTCTATGCTGCAGTAAGGAGATGAAGTGTTCCGATATTTTGGAAAAGAGGTGAAGAAACAGATACGTTTCTTAATCATAAATTGAATGCATTCAGTATTAAGCCTGCATTCTCCAATGCATTGACCTAAATAAAAGTACCCAGGGTAGAAGTGTAAAACAAAGAAAAAGGAAATTTTACTGAAATCTGGTCACATTACCCTATGGATGTTGAAGACCATTGGATGTAGCATTTTATAATTTTCATATTATTTATGGCCTAATATATACTCTATATATGAAAAATGAAAAGTAGTTAATAAATACTGTACTGAAGATTCCTGTTATTACAAGACATTATGTGATAATAACCTGTTCCTTTGAGTGTCAGTTCATACCATTACTCTAGGTCCATGATGGCGAACCTATGGCATGCGTGCCACAGGTGACACACAGAGGCCTCTCTGTGGGCACACCAGCCGTTGCCCCAGCCCAGCTCCACCACGCATGTGTATGCACCTCCCGCTGGCCAAATGGTCTTTGGGTCTCTGCCCTGCATGCGCAGGGATTAGGCGCATGTAGGGAATGTGCACATGCATGTGTGGGGAGAGGGGCGCATGTGTGTGTGTGGGGGGGTGCAGGTTAGAGCAGGAGGCTTTCCAGGCCCAAAATAGTGTGCAGGGGGGCCTCACGTGGCACCCTCGTGCCCCGTTTTGGCTTCCAGGTTGGTGCAGAAGGCTTTCCATGCCCAAAACAGGGCACATGCCCCGTTTCGGCTTAGAAAGCCTCCTGCATCAACCTGGAAGCCAAAATGGGGCGCGGGGGAGCCAGGGCATATGTGGGGGAGATGCATGCACATGGGTGGGGCGCATGCGCAGGGGGCGCTCACATTGCATTTTGGGGATTCGGGCACCCGCACCTGTACTCCCGCGTGCGTGTGCGCTTTGGGCATTCAGCACCAAAAAGGTTAACCATCACTGCTGTAGGTTAATATCAAGGCTAAGAATAGCCTTCCAGAACCCTATACCCACTAGATATGTTGGAATGGAAGTCTGAAAGTTGTGATTCTGCCCATCCTGCTAATACAGAAAATCTGAATAATTGTTCTACATAAAACATAAATTAATATCTATGTCTGCCCCAACCTCATGCCAAAGCATATTGGGTCAGAAAAAGAAAAAAAATCTATCTCTGTTGTGGCCCACCAGTGGCCTGCGTGGATCGTGGTTGATCCCGACAACGAGGAGACTGGTGTGGTATCACACCAGCAGCCTGTGTAGCCGGCGCTCACGTCAGACAACGAGGAGGCTGAAGAGGATATGGTGCCAGAGGCAGAGACTCAGCCAGGGCCTTCAGAACCTCCAGAGGCTCCTTCAAGTGGAGATAACGAAGTGGAGGAGCCTCTCCTCAATGCTCAAGCACGTAGGGCTGCCAAAAGGCAGGAGTGGCTACTCAGGAGGAGGAGGTGTCCTCGAGAGTAAGGCTTGAGGATAATTGGGCACTCCCTTAGCCTATTTAAGTCACACACCGTTAATAAGTTCCCAACTCCAGGGGAAGGATACTACAAAATCCCCATTCCCTCCCCACTCCTGGGGAAAGGATATTGCAAAGTCTCCATTCTCATCCCACTTCTGGGGCCAGCCAGAGGTGGCATTTGCCAGTTCTCTGAAATACTCAAAATTTCCACTACCGGTTCTCCAGAACCTGCTGGATTTCACCCCTGGCTTTGATATCATTAGGAGTTAGGAGGCAACACGTCACAACTCTAGTTCATTTAGAAGATCTGGTCCTCCTAAAGAGGTCTATAGTTATGGAGTAATCAAGGTTGACATTTCTTTTGATGGTGCTACAATCTTCTGATTAAAATTTTGGCTACCAGTGGACAGACTTCAAATTTGCCACAACTCCTTGGGTTTACAGTATAGTAGAAACCCAGAATCTAGTAGAGCAACTGATCTCTACTTTTTTTACTCTGGAGGAAACCTTGAAATAATTTTCAGGTCTCAAGGAACCCCTGCAAAAAAGCATGGAAATTTCACAAAACAATGTACTTCTAACCTATATATTGTTTTAAAAATTTTACAAGAGCAGCAAGCCAGCAGCTGACACATGTACCATATAAAAATCCCTATCATTGCAGTCACTAACACTAAAAAAGAACACTAAAAAAGAAACTTTTTTTTTCATCAGAGTCTATCACAGAACCAGGACTTCTGAATAACCCCAGAAAGGCTTCCGTAGAGTTTGGAAAAATAATGTATGGAAGTCCATGTAAAAATGATCTTTTATTAATATTACCAATGTACGGGGAGTCACTTTATTGCTGCTGATATTAAATATTTAAGAAGAAACCGTATCTCATCCTCTGCTCACCATGTCAAAATCAAAAATTATAAATAAATCATCCTCTGGGGTTATTCAGTTGGTGCCAATCTTTGATATTTGGTACAGTCCACATTATTTGCTTGTGAGAAAGTTGAAAGAAAGTCTGCTCAGACGTCACAGGATGTTTTGCCGCCCGTGAATTTCTTTCTTATTTAAGCAGGTGGAATAAATTTTAAAATGAAAATATGCTGTTCTTGGTTACAGGCAGTCCTCGACTTATGACCACAATTGAGCGCAAAATTTCTGTTGTTAAGTGAGTTTTGCCCCATTTTATGACCTTTCTTGCTACAATTGTTAAGGTAATCACTGCAGTTGATAAGTTAGTAACCCAGCTGTTAAATGAGCGTGGCTTCCCCATTGATTTTGCTTGTCAGAAGGTCGCAATAGGTGATCACATGACCTTGGAACACAGCAGTGGTCATAAATATGAACCAGTTGCCAAGTATCTGAATTTTGATCATACGATCATGGGGATGCTGCAAAGGTTTGTAACTATAAAAAACCATCATAAGTCACATTTTTCAGTGCTGTTGTAATTGTAGTACCATGTTGTGTCTGATCTTTTTTTAAAAAATATTTATTGTTTTATCATAAAAGATAAAATACAAAACAGTAAAACAAACAAAAGCGTACATTCAATCCTAACAACAATAAAAAAGAAAAAAGTGTACAAAAAAAGAGGGAAAAGTGATCAATTAAATTTAACATTTAACATGTAGGATCCACCCCCTACACGTTGTGTCTGATCTTTTTATAAGTAAAAATAAGATATCTACATTTCTTATCTGATTATTCTTTTTTCAGGAATCGTTCTCCAATCTACTAATTTGCTCTGTTTTCATACTGTTGATGAAGGATTAGAGGATTAGAGAAAGGTTTGGCAACCGATGGGCCACATGCAGCCAGCAGGTGTCTCGTCCAATTTTCCCTAATCAACTGGGAGAAGTGAACAAAAAGTCTGCCTCCTTTCCACTAATGAGAGCAAAGAAGCAGCAGTCTTAAGTAGAATTGTTGGGATGAAGGGCCCAGCAAGTCTTTTCCCTATTGCTTCCATGATCCTGACTTTGGGTTCCCTCGTCACCCTAAGCCATGGTTTGTTGAGCAAGCCATAATACCTCAATTAAAACAAAATACTGAGCCATAGACAACAGTTAAGGTTCGTAAACACAACACCTAGATTTACAATTTATACTGAGAAAACCAACGTAAACGGCATTGTTATTACATCTGTGAGAGGGTTAGAGTTGCTTATTCCTTACTCTTGTTAGCTGTGATTGAGTAGCAATCTTGAGGGGGAGGGGGGCTTGCTAGAAGGGCAGAAAACGTCTCACTGCTTCTCCAGTCATCCAGTGCAATAGCACTGTTTCCATTAAATTTAAAAGCAGTGAACCCACATTATGGAAGAGGAGAAAGCCATGAAAATTCCTCACTGCATCCCAGCATACCTGCTGCTTATAACAAAGACAAAGCATAATCCTGAGCAAGCTTTCTTGGATGAATAAGTGGGGGACCTGAGTACTAGATACCACTTGGGCACCCATGGGTAGGCAACCTTCAATTTTTTAATGCCCCTCAACATTGCATTATTGGAATTTGGTGGCAAATTTTTAAAAATTAGCATTTTTTCCATTTTTTTCTTAAAAGATAAAATAGAGGCAAGCCTCTGGAAGATTTAACATATTAATTTTATTTCATTAAAAAAAAAGGAGTCTAAACATAGCAGAAAAAAAGAAAAGGCATGCGTGTGATAAAATCCCAACCCTATTTCTCTGGTGACATCACTACCCTACTTGCTGCTCTAAGTGGCACAAAAATGAAATAGAAAAAGAATGCAATAAAACCAAAGGGACATAAAGAATGGAATAAAACCAAAGAGAGATACGATCCATAACCTCAAAATAATTACCCTCTACTAGTTTCAGGGAAAATTGGATTTTAGTTTGGGGAAAACGATTTCTTCATTTTGAAAGAATAAAGACGGTATTTAATTCTCATTATGAATTGTTTTGCTTTTAATAAATGTCCTGGACATGAGTTTTATATCTGTGCTGGATATTCCATTTATTTGCCAACCTCACCAAATTGGAATTGAAATGTGCATTTCACAAAACCAAGAAGAGGAACAGATGGTGATGGTTGACTGTCAACTCCCTGGTCTGTATCTTCCTGTTATTGCATCCTGTGGAAAGAAGACCTTTAGTTAAAACAGTATACTAATTTCATTTGTTATCAGTTACAAGCTTCTGAAAGAGCTTTCTGATCACTACTGTTATCTGGTGGCGCCTAATTTTTCATCAGTATTAGACAGGCAGACTAGCTGGATCTGAGCCCAAATTTACCATTGTAAGTGGTGAACGTGATCCCTTGTGTTAAGGAATTCAGGGGTGAATATTGGAATTTACATGGGAGTTGAAAGAAAACTGTATTCAAGGCTCAGCTCTCATTTTCATCCTTCTCTTTGTAGTTGTTATACATTATGTTACAATCTTGAATTATGGTACAGGATGAAATCCTTTTTCAGGTGTCAGTAAAGTCTCTTATGTAAAATAAATACAACCCATTAAATACACGCTGAGTCTTGATTGCTGTTTAGAGATGATCTGACAACAGTGACTAAAGAAAGCAGAGCTTATTTATGTCAAAAACAATTAATGATAACATTAACAGAATAATTTTGATCCACCCATTTACACGGCTCTCATTCCTTTTGAAATCCGGGTAGCTATGCATATTTCAAAGTTGAGGAACAGTTGCATGGTTCTTAAATTACACATTGAGCAATGAGGCCAAATAGGATAGTCTGTAATAGAAGAAGATGTGAATACATTTGGATGCACAATATCTGAGGCCTTTCATACATGATTATTATTTTTATATTGCCGTAGTTAAAATTTTTCTTGGTCAAAGGAAATTGTCAGAAATATGTTATGAAAAACAACAGAAGCAACAATTGCATATCTAAATTAGAAATAATAGCAGAAACAATATCAAACAATGACAACAAAGAATGAACAACCTTCCTCCACCCAAATGTTTTTCAGCATTGCAAATAATGAGTATCAATAGTCTACCATGAGTGTTAAGTTGCATACTGTCAAATAGTTTTTGTGACTGACTATATCTGGAACCATTTGTTAGTAGATAGCAGATTATTATGTCATGTCTGGATGTGCTTGAGGAAAAAAAAACCCAGAATGCTGCATTGCATAGTTCAGGTCCACTAAAATGGAGCGGCATCCAGGTTTACAAAGCAGTGATGAGATAGGAAAACAAATATTTTCTTTTTCCAGCTTTCAAAAAAGTTGTCTGTTCTTGTTTCATAATATAATAATGGAAGATCATATGAAGTTCATAAACAAAAATATTTTCATTCAATTGTTTATTAATAGCAGGGATCCCATATGTCTTCTCTATGTTTTCCAGAATCTTGCTAACTACATAGAAAAGGTTTCTCATCTTTTTAGTTTTTTTTTAAATTTCTTTGTGAAATAACTATGTTTAGGCTGCAGTTTTAATTATTTAAAAATATTATAATGAAACAGGAAATTGATAGAATGCAAAACACCTTTCAGCCACATTCAGACTTCATGTACTTAAGAATTAAAAAAATGACTTGTGGCTGTAGGCCAATCTGCTTTGTTTGCAAGTAAACCCACCTACTCAGAAAAAAGTGTGAATAAATTGTAAATTGGTGTGGTCAAGAACATCCTGGAGTGTTAAAGTGGGTGGCAAGGAGTTCTGAGGCAGCCCCATGTAGAGCAAATTGCAGTAATCTAAGTGACAAGGTGTTTGTCACTTTGCCAGGGTTTTCTTCTCCAGGAAAAGATACCAAAGCCCCAGCAACTGAAGCTGGGTATAGCTCCTCTAGCCACAATAGTAACCATGGATCTAGATCTAGGATGACCCCCAAGTTGGACATCTGCTGTTTCAGAGCTAGTATTGTCCTTCCAGAGCTACCAAGCCAGATAGTTTCTGCTGGGAATTCATCATCAGTTCTCCTCCTCCCCTCAATCATTATGGCCTCCCGATATAAAGTTAGGACTTCTGCTCCATCAAGACTTGACCTGGATAGAAATATATAGATAAATAGATCTATCTATCTATCTATCTATCTATCTATCTATCTATCTATCTTTGTGTTATTGATGACACCTCCTCCTGAGCTGATGGTTTACTTTTTTCAGTGGCTTCGTATGAATGTTAAATATTAGGGCAGAGCCAGAAAAGATCTTCTATAGCAGGGATGTCAAACTCAATTTCTTTCTTTCTTTCTTTCTTTCTTTCTTTCTTTCTTTCTTTATTTATTTATTTATTTATTTATTTATTTATTTATTTATTAAATTTCTATACCGCCCTTCTCCAAATAGGACTCAGGGCGGTGCACAGCCAAGGTAAAAACAGAGCATACAAAATTTAAAAACAGTATTAAAATAATTAAATATTTGGCCGTAAATTAAAACAACCCAATTTAAAATCAATTTAAAATTTAACTCAAGCCAGCCCAGCTAGTTGAAATAAATAGGTTTTCAGGGCCCGACGAAAAATCCGGAGGTCTGTTATTGTACGTAACTCTGGGGGAAGGTTGTTCCAGAGGGTGGGCGCCGTCACAGAGAAGGCTCTCCCCCTGGGGGTCGCCAGCCAACATTGTCTGGCGGACGGCACCCTGAGGAGGCCCACTCTGTGCGAGCGTACTGGCCGGTGGGAGGCTATTGGTGGCAGAAGGCGGTCTCGTAAGTACCCCGGCCCTAAGCCATGGAGCGCTTTGAGGGCCACATCAAGGCTATGGTTGATCTCGGGGGCCTGGGTGGGCATGGCTGACTGAGTGGCCCAAACTGCTGGCATGTTTTCTCTTTGCATTGGGTAGACCGTCCTGGAAAATGTCAGGGGCCGGCCCACGGGCCAGATCTGACCACATTGCAGGCCGCATCCAGCCCGTGGGCCTTGTGTTTGACACCGCTGTTCTATAGCATTTGACATTGGAGTAGGCAATTATTCTCCAATTATCACTGACTGGAACCATCCATCCACCACTACAAAACAGTGCTCCCAGTTTTCAGCCTGGGATGATGTTGGTGAGGAGTCAGAAGGATACTATAGTTGATAGTACTGAATATCACTGACAAGATTTCACAGAACAGGAGGGATAGACTCCTCCTATTGAAGTTTTGTTTCATCTACCCACTAGTGTGACCATTACAGGGTCTGTGTCATGGCCAAATCTGAATACTGACTGAAAGGAACCCAAATAAACCACTTCCAGGATGCTTTGCAGTTGGAAAATCACTTTTTTTAGAACCTTCCCTAGAGGAAGAAGTTAGTTGATGAATGAATAATAATTGTTGCACCTGACTGATCCAGAAAGGCTTCTTCAGGAGAAATCTACCCCACCATCCTGAAGGAACCAGGAAGATCAGGGGTCCAGTTCACAAATGGCGGCACTCATACTGTCCAGTATCCTTTCTATTTTCTTAGGATTCACAGAATGAGAGAAATCCCACCAATATCACAGGGTTCTTTCTTGATTCTGCCCATGGAGAATCAAGATTTTGAGTTATTCTCTCAGCAAAAAATTGATCCAAACTCTCACAGCAACCCGTTACCAGGTTTTGCTGGTTCTGGGGCCTTACAAAAGGAACAGTATTTATTATACTTGAAATAATTTTGTATTTTCCTGAAAAAAATATTCACAAGTGTGAAATTAAGAACTGGAGACCTGTATTTTATGCTTCTGAGATGTGACTTGAAGCACCTTAACAATGGATCACAGAAAACAAATTAAAACAATTAACATAGGAAAGTGTGACCTAAGAGTCTTTTTTTCCACCTCTAAAAGCTAGGATATAAAAGCAAACTCTCATTTTTGCTTCGCACAGTAAGTATATAAACTTCATAAAGAGTTTAAAGACATTTATTATGTGTTTATAAGTTCTCTAACTCTGTATGCTTCTCAACTTTTTCTGTGACTTCTTTTAAAGAAAGTTATTGCTTTACATCTCTCGTGTGGAAATAATCTTTGAGTTTGTAGAAAATCAAGCAGCTGTGCACCATACAGGTAGGTCTCGATTAGTGTAGATAATGAATCCCATGAAATGGTTGCATTATTCAAATTTGCTCTATTCAAAGTGATATTTCTATGGGAAATAGAGTAATTGGTTCCAGCTTGATTGAAATAGGTAATTAAAAATGTTAAGCATAAATTTGTATATGTTTATTAATGAAATCCTGTATAATAGTAAAAGGAGAAACCCATATCTAAAGTGTACTTGTTATCTTCTGTATTCTATTGTAATTCTTCAAAATGGTCCTCTTCTTTTTTTGAGCTTTCCTCAGCTGAAACCGTCTTTTCTCCAGTTTCCACACACAATTAGCATTTAAAACCCCAATTACAACCTACTGTATGTATATGGAGCAGCCAGTGATTCCAGCGTGTATGCATAACTTCTGAAAAGGGCCCAGACTTTTGGTTGTTAAATTGAGTACCATTATCTGCTTTGAAACAACCTTCTTCCAAATATATTGTTTCCATAAATAATGGGTTATTTATATCAGCCACACATGCAAAGAACTGCCACTATTTTCCATCTAACAAGTGTGCATAAATCTCATTTAGATAAGTGGCACTTACATCACCAAGCAGCCTTTGCATGATACACTGATCTTTCTAGGGGCAAAGACATTAGGACATCTTACTTTTGAACTGGAACTCAGGAGAAAATAAAGATTTCACAAATAATATATCAATTGCGAAACATACAGATGAAGCATGTGTTGGAATAATAATGCAGAATAATAATAATAATGCAGAAGTAGTTTTGTGGTTACTACTTACTTATGGTACAGCAATATCATCTTGTTTGAGTTGATGTCTCTTGGGATTTGGGACATGGCTGTGAAGTTGGTACCCACGACAATAATGACATTGTAGTTAATAATTTCAGACAAGTTACCGATGTTTGTAACTGATGTATTTCAGACAAAACTGAAAATTTTCATCAAAATAGATGTGAATTAAAATCATAGTGAAAGAGGAAAAACTTGCTACACATATCAAAAACTCGTTGATATATTCTTAAAAATAGCTCCTGTTTTAACTTGGACAAAGGCACAGTAGCTGGGAATGTATATAATTTATTTAGATTTAAATCCTGCCTTTAATTTGCACAACCCAAGGAGGTGTATATAGTGCTCAGTAGTTCCAAGAAGCACCATGTTGAGGAAGAATACATTATCCCCCATACCTAATATAATATACTCAGGCCTGGACTTTATCTTTGGAGTTGTGCCTGCTCCACTAGCTTGTGGCTACTAATAGGAATAAAAACAACTAATTCAAAATTAGTTGAAAGTTCAACTAGTGTAAGTGGGTAGTTTTGCAGAAAGCTGACCTTGATATATCCATTTATTAGTAAATTGGAATCAAAGCTGTAGCCTCTGAATTACATCAAAAACTAGTTATGGTTTACCACCCATTCCTTCAAAGGTGCAATTCAGCCTTCCCCAATCTATCTTGTCAAGATGTACTTTGCCACAAATGCCATATGTTCAGTGTTGTCACTCCACTAATCTCTTCTCCTATGCCTAGCATTGGTGGCCCTTTTCATACTAATTGCTGTAACTGTTCACCTTAGCCATTTAAATCCTAAAATTCCCTAGTGTAACCTAGTCTAAGAGATCCCAGAGTTTCCCCACAGGGATCTGCAATCCTGGAAATCCTCTGTTAGAAACTAGGACTGCCAGATATCAGGCTGTTAGAACAGTGAAAATCCCAACCTTTTTAATCTTAGGTCTCATTTTCCTTGCCGTCACATCATCATCTGAAATCAACATTTGTTTTGAACTGAAACATTCCGATATTAATCATTGACTGCAATTCACTTTTTATTTCTTGCTGAAAAGGTCTCCATTTGCACTTCTACTTGATTGTCACCCAGTCCTTTTATTTTGTCTTTGCTATAAAGCAACACACTTCTTTGAACCGTGAGAAAACACTGGAATGAATGGAAAGGCTGGTATAATTTTAGATATTCTGTATATCTTAGCTTACCAATAACCAGCATGGTGCAGTGATTAAGCTACTGGTCTAAGAGAGGGAGATCTGGATTTAAGTCCTTTGTAGGACTGAATAGCCGGTCATTCTTTTCCAGCCCTAACCAGCCTCAAGCTTTGGGATAAACCAGATGAAAAATTATCCCCCTCCTCAAATCATATATTGATAGGCTGCATTGTAAGAAAATGTAGGACAATTAAGCACAGCAGCAAAACATATTTAATATTTGATTAAATTTTCAGTTTATAATTATACATCATTAAATATTGAATCTAAAATCATGATATTGACTTTGAAATTTACAGCGCTGAAGGAAAAAGCTGTCCTTTTAGAGACATGCCCATAAATGTCCTGAACATTGACATAGGAAACTTCCATCAAGATGAATAAAGCATCCAGTAGTAATGTTATGTTTCTGGTTTCTGTTTCCATTCAGATTCAACAATACATCTCCCTGTGAAATACACAAATTGATTGAATAAAGAAACTCCTTTCCCTAAGGATGCTATGACATACAGGTAGTCCTTATCTTATAACCATTCATTTAGTGGCCATTTGAAATTACAACAGCACTGAAAGAAGTGATTTATGACTGTTTTCTCTCTTTTACAACCATTGCAGCATTTGGTCGTGTGATCAAAATCTGAATGCTTAGCAACTGGCTCATATTTATGACAATTGCAGTGCCCCATGGTCATGTGATCAATTTTTGCAACCTCCTGACAAGCAAAGTCAATGGGGAAGCCAGATTCACTCAACAACTGTGTTGCTAAATTAACAACTGCAGTGATTCACTTAACAACTGTGTCAAGAAAGGGCATAAAATGAGGCAAAATTCACTTAAATGTCTGCTTAGTGAGAAAAATTTTGGGCTCAATTGGGCTTGTATATCTAGAATTACCTGTACTAAATACATGAAGTGCATATATTGTGTTTTTTAGTCTTCCTTTTTACAATGTTGAGGGGTTACATGTCAAGAAAACAAATTGCGAAAAGTTTTCCTAAGGTCCAAAATTGTACAATGCTAAACATTAGCTGCTGAAATCCGGAACCACGTTAGGAAGGAAGGAAGGAATGAAGGAAGGAAGGAAGGAAGGAAGGAAGGAAGGAAGAAAGGAAGAAAGACAATTAGTTGGGAAACCTGAAAGAATGGATAAGGATAGATTGTCATGGAGAAAATCTATGTGATCGTTAGGAGTCATGGCACATAATAAATCAAGAGAGACTGCATTGTTTTCATAATGTTTAGAATAAAGACAAATATCTAAAACCCCAGGCAAAGTTCCAGGTGGCTACTTGCAGTCCAGGAAACATGTCTTATTATTGTGCACAAAATTGAGTGCTGTGTATATGCAAACTGCTGCAAATGAACTGTAACTAAGACTTGTTTCTGCACGTTGTCATCTTCCTTTTGAATAAAGTCAGACTATAAAGTTGCTCTTTCGTGAACCACCATGGCTTCCAGAGGGCCGTCTAATACAACAGTGGTTAAAAACAGCATTAATTCTTTAATTAGTCAGTCTGTAAATTCTGAATAAAATTGTGGTGGTTGAATTCAGGCTGATAAAACCTAAATCAGAAGGTTTCTGGATATCACTGGAAGATGGTTCCTTTCTGGTTCTGTACTATACTGTTTTCTCCCGCATTATTGTTCTCTTTCCTTTGGTGACCAACTATAAAGATACAGGGAGGGGAGCATATACATTTTGGGGCAGAAGAATGAGTGGAAACAAATGAGTTTTCAGTTTCTTTGTTTATTGGTATAGTAAAGATAAGTCTCACAGCAGTTGTGCCCACTTTTGCTTCTAACTGTGACCCCTTTTCCCCTCTGAATTTTCCTAGAGAAATACCTGTTCACAAAATAGGTGCTATTATGGAAGTAGCTGCCATTTCATTCATCTAATGGGTTTGTACATTGTGATGAACATGATTTGTTTAACAATGCTTTACTGTTAAAAAAAATACATTAATTACATATTACGTTACATAAATTACATTACATAAATTACCTTAATTGCGTATTAATAAACCTTTATTATATCCATAAATATCTTCAAGCCTAAATGGTTCTTGTTATATACAGGTACACAGAAAAAGAAACCTCAATTTACGACCACAATTGAGCCCAAAGTTTCTGTGGTTAAGTGAGACATTTGTTAAATGAGTTTTGCTCCATTTTACGACCTTTCTTGCCACAATTGTTAAAAGCAAATTGCTGTAGTTGTTAAGTTAGTAACATAGTTGTTAACTGAATCTGGCTTCCCCATTGCGTTTGCTTGTCAGGAGGTTGCAAAAGGACCTTGGGACACAGCAACAGTCGTAAGTATGAGTCAGTTTGCTAAGCATCTGAATTTTGATCACATGATCGTGAGGATGCTACAAAGGTGGTAAGTGTGAAAAACAGTGACATAAGTCACTTTTTTCAGTGCTGTTGTAACTTTGAATGGTCACTAAATGAACTGTTGTAAGTCGAGGACTACCTGTATATTTTTAGCCAAAGGTAATTAGATTCAACCAATTCTTTTCACCTAAAAATGTGCTTACCTGTTCAGAAAAAAAAGGCAAAGATGAGCTGGAGTGCTAGATTCAATTTAATTCAATTCAAACCTTTATTGTAAGAGTACAACATGTGTATCCTGTTTTCCCCAAAATAAGACATCCCCTGATAATAAGACCAATCGGGCTTTTGAGTTCATGGCAATAAAGCCAAGCACTTATTTCAGGGTTCAAAAAAATATAAGACAGGGTCTTATTTTTTAGGGAAACACGGTACTGTGAGATTGGCTGAACCTCCCTTCGTGCTAGAGAACTTTCTAAGGGATAGGTGTAATTTGGGATGGGTTATGACCACCCAATTCCAAACAGATTTAGGCAGCTTACACTTAAAAATACCCCCATGAAATAAAAAAGAACATAAAACAATGCACAATCAGAGAAAACAAATACATCACACCAGAACAAACCAATAGGGCAACGGTCTCCAATCTTTCCAGCTCGGTGGACCAGCGGCAGCAATGGGGGTGGGAGAAAGGATGGTTTTGCTTGCACGCCACTTTCACAAATGCAGCTTCGTGCACGCGTGCTAGCCCACCACTTCCACAGCTCGGTTTCGAACGGGCTGCGGCCTGGGAGAGAGCCTCAGACCGGCCATTGGGGACCCCTACAATAACTGTCTCAAAAACAGGTGAGGAACATACAGGTCTTGGAGGGGATGCTTTTGTGATGGAGAAGGTACACTTCCTAGGGCCTGACAGACAAATTGTTTAATTGAAGGGACCTGACATGCACCCACTTTGCCTACTTTTCTTGGGAAGGCAGAAACTGTTGGAGAAAAGCAGGGCCTATGAAGGGCTTTTTGGGTAACCAGCACAAAAGTCTGTCTAGTCTAGCATTATTTTTCAGACCGATCAACACTGGCCAGTGACAACTACACAGACAATATGCAATGTCCTCTGCTGGAAATATGCAAAACAAAAGGTGCAGAACCTAAAGAAAGGTTCTGTGAGCTTCAACAAACACAACACCGCCTTGATTGTTACTCCTGCCACTAAAGTTCATTCTTTGGCAGGAACAAATTGCCTCTGGGACTGTTTCTCACCCGGTTTCTTCCCTATGAAAATTAGTTTCATATTGTTTGCATTGAGTGGTAATAGATTCTCCCTGAAATATGCCCTAGTCTCTCACTAACACAGAAGACTTATTCGGTGGAGGACGGGTAATGCAGAGCAGCATATGAAATTCATGCTGTTGGTGCTGCAATCCAAGCACTTTAATGTTATTTTTAATACACCTGTTTTGAATAAAAAAGAGTCACGAAAATAGGGCCCTCAGAGAAGCCTGTTGAATAGATGATTAATTGCCTACCTGCTGGTTAAAGAGATTGGAGCTGCTGAAGTTACCTAAGCCACTTTCCATGGTTGTTACAATACATGGCAGCAAAACACCAGCTGGGGTTGTTTTTTTTTCCTCCTCTTCAAAGTATGAGTTGTGGACACCTGTTCTTTGCCCATCCCATTGTTTAGCCACTAGGCTCCTTTAATCTTTGTGCCCTGGCACTTAGAAGCTTGCTGCTTGCTCTAAGAACAAATTTACAATGTACAGTAGATGTGCATATGTATTGTGGTAATCTGCAGGTGCTAATTTCAGAGCTTACTGTCTCTACACAGATAAATCTAACTAGACTTTTTCCACACTGGTTATCCTCTCCTTGCCTCCCTTCTTTTCTTAAAGAGAAGAGGCATTTAGAACAGTACAATACTCGATTTAGAACAGTTTGTTCTGTGACTGTCCGAAGTTTCAACAGCCCTGAAAAAATGTGATTTGTGACCATGTTTCACACTTACGTTGCAGCATCCCCATGGCCACATGATCAGAATTCAGATGCTTGGCAACTGACTCAAATTTATGACGGGTTGCAGTGCCTTGGGGTCATGTGATCAGCTTCTGCAACCATCTGACAATGGGGAAACCAGATTCACTGAACAACCATGTTACTAACTTAATAACCGCAGCGATTCACTTAACAATTGTGGCAAGGAAGGTCGTAAAATGGGGCAAAATTCACTTAACAAATGTTTCACATACCAACAGAAATTTTGGGCTCCGTTGTGGTCGTAAATCGAGGACTAACTGTATCAGAGCTTAGAACTCTTTTCTCTTTTTCCTGGTGTTGAATAAGAATAGGCCATCCCCAGGTTCTGGGGTATAGGCATGGGGTAACTTGATCTCTGGGTATCTGTTGCTTAATGGAAATTTATGCTTAGGCAGCAGGGAGAAGGCACGTTGCTGCAGATCTCTGAAATAGTTGTATTTCGAATGGTCGGGAGACTATGGCTCTTGAAATTTTGCAAAAATACGATAATTTGGATACAATGGCATCTCTGTCCTTTTTTGACTATAAAAGACTAATGGATTCCAAGAAAATATTGGCAAAGTAAATATTTATCTTCTTTGTTTGTTTGTTTGTTTTTTTTAAATTCCGCAGCTTACAGTAAATTTTGTAATTCTAGGTGACTCCACGGAAAAAGAAACCAGCCTTCCACTTATACCTGTTACTGTTTAACAAAGACCTTTCAGCCAGTTTGGGTTAAAATGGCAAGTTTGCCATCTTAATCAAAAAAGTGAAATGTCACCAGGGGGTGACACGTCTGATCAGGTTTGGACTAGTTTTAACGGGTTTGTTGCATGACTGCAAGATAACGAGATCAGGTCAGCCCAATCGCTTCTCTGCCAAAACAATATCCCATGGTGGCTTTTCAGTGTTAGCAATTGTGCGAAATCTCCCATCAGAATCCTTTGTGTGCTTTTATAGAGATGTAGGGTCTTCTATTTCTCTCTCATTTCTACCCAGGCAAGTGTCCTTCAACAGCTCCTTCATCACCAGTTAACCTAGCAGGGGTTGTGATCAAATGTCATCATTCCATGCCATTGCACCCAGTGATTTGATGCAATTTATTTTTTATGACTCTATGTGGAGTTTCGAGGCTGCTTCAGAGTACGGGGGGGAAAAAAACACGATGGGTGAGATAATGTAGCAAAATCCTTGTGCTATATTTCACGTGGGTTGATGTACACAGTTCTCTGCTCATCCCATCCCCAGGGCAGGGAGTAGCATTCAGATATTTGGAAGATAGAACATATCTTTTTATTTTTTTGGCCTCAGTTAATGCAGGAATAGTTCAATATTACAGGATATGCTTTGTGTACAGAGGTGTTCAGTTCCTCAAGTTCAGTTCCTAACTTCTCCAAGTCAAGGGATCAAGAAGCAGATGATAGCAAAGATCTTAGCCCGGGGCTCTGGAGAATTGCTGCCAGTCAAAGCAAATTACTCTTTTCCTGCATGGGGCCCCTCATAACTCTCCTATGTTCATTTGGTATAACCAATAGATGATGAAATCCAACATACCCATGTAGACTAGGTTGAGAAAGGTTGGAGAAGGCAGGGGCAGGTGAAATAGACACACAACATGGTCCTTGGCTGAACACATCTCTGGAGGCCTGATTCACACAAAACATAAAACTATAAGGCATGATTTACAAATTACAGTGGCTGAGCTCACACATTATGTTAAGCAGAGACTGTATATATTATGGTCCAACACATTAAATGGTTAGGTGTGAAGTAGATTCCTTATGCTCTTGGGTTTGGGAGCTGTTGCACAAAAACTGCATAGTACAGAACTGGTGAAATGGTGTGTATGTCTCTATGAATTAAGTAGTTCCAGTAGCTCATTGGTGAAATTAAGGTAATCAATGATCTCTGTTGTGAAATGAAATTTGTACTGAGCTGTGAAATGTGTGTGTTTCAGCCAATCCTTAAAACAAAGAAGAAAGAATGTGCAAATAAATGCATTAGTTAATTAAAGATGGCAATGTGAAGGAGGAAAATGTAGGCATTTAGGAGGAAAAACCAAAGGTACAGATTAGGCGAAACCTGACTCAAAAACATTAACTGTCAGAGGGACCTTGAAGTCCTAGTGGATGATCACTTGAATATGAGCCAGTAGTGTGCAGCAGCAGCCAAAAAAGCTAATACAACCCTTCGTTGTATAAACAAAGGCATAGAATCAAAATCACGTGAAGTGTTTTTTACCCCTTTATAAAACCTTATAAAACCTTTATAAAACCCCTTTTGGGGGTCATCATTTTGGTCATCACCCTACAAAAAAGATGTTGAGACTTTGGAAAAAGTTCAGAGAAGACCAACTAAGATGATCAAAGGTTTGAGACTAAAACATATGAAGAATGGTTGCAGGATTTGGGTTTGGCTAGTCTAGAGAAAAGAAGAACTAGGGGTGATGTGATAGCAGTATTCCAATATTTGAGGGGCTGCCACAAAGAAGAGGGGGTCAAATTATTCTCCAAAGCACCAGAGAGCAGGACAAAAAACAATGGTTGAAAGCAACCTGGAATTAAGGAGAAACTTCCTAACAGTGAGAACAATTAACCAGTGGGACAGCTTGCCTTCAGAAATCGTGGGCGTTTCATCACTTGGAAGTTTTTAAGGAGACTGGACAACCACTTGTGTAAAATGGTATAGGGCAGTAATGGCAAACCTTTTCGGCACCGAGTGCTAAAAAGGGAGCGCATAGGCATCAGGGTCGCAACCCGGAACAGGAGTTGCCCAGGGCGCATGCATGTGCCTGAAAATGAACTTCCGGTTTCAGCTACTGAACTTCTAGTTTCAGCCAGCTACTCTTCTGGGTTTCTGGTGCGCATGCGCACGCGATAATCAGCTGGCCAGCATGCATACTCACACAGGAAAATGGAAGACCAGCTCTTCCAGTTTCCAGGACTGCCACATACAAAAAGGCTAGCTGATCATTGCACATACATGCGCGCCAGAAACCCGGAAGAGGAACGGGCGATGCCGCGCATGCCAGGTGACATGGCTCCACGTGCCACTTCAGGCACGTGTGTCATAGGTTCGCCATCACGGGTATAGGGTCTCCTGCATGAGCACAGGGTTAGATTAGAAGATCTCTAAGGTCCCTTCCAGCTCTATTCTATTCTAAAGGAGGAAAAAAGTGCATTGCTGTTTGCATGGTTGTAAGGAGGAAACAAAACTCCAAGTGTTTTGAACAAAGCCTACTAACTGGATTAAAATATGTGAGTTCCTTGGATACCAAGAGGAAATCTTGCAATGTCTGAATTAGAGATAGCAACAGGCCAGGACTGAAAGAGTCGGTCTGTTGAGAGCTGGATGCTTCTAAATTTGTTTTCAAGACTGTCTTTATTTGCATTGACGGGCCCACTGCATGCTCAGTCCATGCTCAGAAGACATTCACTTCTGCACACTAATATTTATTTACAGATTACAATGTCCTGACATTTTGCTATGTATAAAAAATGGCCATACACATGACAGTCTCTTCGTTTCAGAATAGAAGCTGCAGACTTGATGCTTTCTGGGAACCATTCAGCCTCATCTTATTTTCTTCAGTCCCAACCTGAATTCTTACCAAAAAATGCCTGTATCTATTTTTCTCTACTTCATGTTTGTCACTGAGGCAAGTTTCCTTTGAGAAAAACAAACAGTGGATCTCTGTGTGATCGTGTGTGTGCCATGTGCTGACAATCCATTTGATCCTACCAATCATAGTGGAAATATAGTCCCTCAAGTGCAAACACAAATGCCTCCTTTTTTAATTTTTAATTTGCCTAGAATTTGGAAGTAGTATATGCGAGAGGTTTTAAAAACAATTTTCATCTTTCAACACTTTTTTTTTACATTAACTGTTTGAATGATTAATGTTAATAAGAAAATACTTTTGACCCATTTAACATTGGATAATATCCAGTATTCAGCTGAAAAATGAAATACACACCAAACATTAAATCTTAAGCTTTCAGGCCAGTGAACTATACAAGTATGTTTTAAATTATGAAATAATTATATAGCATTTAGCACTAATAATAGTATAAAATATTACTCAACCATGTTTACTGTCGGCATTAAGAAGGGCTATATGCTAAAAATACTATTATTAATTTAGCTACAATGGATAAGTCACAGCACAATCCCATATGTGTCTCCTGAGAAATAAGTCGCTTAGCTTTTCTTTTTCCTCCTGCTTTTTGTAAAAATTCCTTGTGATGAAAATCCATTTGTGATGAACCAACATTTTGATGTTAATATTTTATATACCATTTTGTGTTCCACTTTAACTTAGTAATATTAATTTGCAAAAATAAAACATATTGATTTTTTTATAGCACAGTTTATCTTTAATTTTAAAAGGCAAATTAGTAATAATTGAGATGGGAAAAATCAATTTCAGCAGCAGTTAGGAAACAAAGAAAACAGAGCCTTTAAAATAAAACCCAAGAATGTTATAAAGAGGGACATAATTTGCAGCACTTCAAAATATATGTAAATTTAAGGATGCTGAACTTATTCTGTGGGATTTCGGTGGTTAGTCACCTTTTGACAGTTTTGTAAGATGTGTAAGTGATTTATAATTATTTGTTTCTTGTATGTTATATTGGGGACCTTGTATTCAGTTTGCATCTAATATAGTTTCCTTCTCGTGCTTGGGTTTATGTATATTTTACCTTGTATGATTGACAGTGATTGAGCAATTTTTATGGAGTGCTTGCTTTTTATCTATCAGAAATGATGCATGTTGATAGTGCTGAAAAAGTAAACAATTTTACTTGCATCACAATTTTTGATAAACATGGATTGTTTTTATGCAATAAAGAAAGAAAAATGTAGAGCTATAACAAAAAAGTGTATTCTTTGATTTTTTTTCCTGCTTCAAGCAGATTTGTAACCCTGTCTGTTAAATGTATTCATCTAATCAAATGCCACATATGTATGGATAAATATTTCTAGATATCCAAAAATGGAACACTTTAATGGTGGTACGACATAAAAACAAACAATGATAATAAAGGCACCAAACTTTGATCCCTATTGGACTTATGCCTGGTAAATTTTCCTTGCACATTATGTGATTTGTGATGCAAAAATGTATTTTCAAACTCCATCTGCATCTTAAAAATGTCAGGCAACTTGTTGGTTTCACCCACCACATCCCTGCCCATCCATGGCCCTGTTAGTTTGCACACCCCAAATGACATATAAATGTCTTTGTTTAAATTTTTGGAGAAAATACCTTAATTTTACAGTGGAATCAAAGTTATCTAAAATAGACTCCTTTTCAAGGCCATGCTGAGGAATTTATGCCTGTAACTTGCATTTGTAAATTCTTTCTCGATAGGAGGTTAACCCCATAATGTATAAAATAGTGTTTTCTGATGCTTCAACTGCTGCTTATAAAACAAGATAATGCAGGTAATTAACCAAACCTGACACAGAAGAGGAAATACTCCCTGCTAGATGTCATTTCCAAACAAGCAGCATTTTATTAAAAGCTTCCTTTCAGATTTCAACAACTGTTATTGCAGTTGCTCAGGTGTATTGAAGTTAGTATCACAAAGTTGCACTTGCTGAATTATAATGTGCTTTATTTGGTGCAAGAATGCTAACAATCACTTGGATATGGAAAGTCAAAAAAATATTCACCTACATCTGCAGCACCCACTTACAGTTTTGTCCTTGGTGTTTTTTTAAAGGAAGTACTATATTCATTAAAGGTGTTTTAGGAGAGTACAGTATTATGAACTAACCTTAAGACAATGGCATTGAAGGAATTAGTCCCGTAACACACACACACCAATTTGTATGTATTAGCATGCTGGACTACAAGTGTAATGTGTACTTTACACACAGCAATAGTTTTTATAGTTATAATTCTTTTTCTTTTCAGTTTTACAATAGATAATAGGAATTTTTCTAGGTAAATTGTATGGAGATCTGAAAATATGCATTAATATGTTCCCAGTGGGCAGTTAGGGTCCCAATCTTCTAACCATTATTTACCTTAACATCAGTTCATTAGGAGGGTTGTGTATATAATTTAAAAATCTAAATATTAGACCTGATGAGCAATGGTTCCCTATTACAATTGATAGAGAGGTTTATGGGTTTTGTAATAGCGACAGTGGAAATTTTTACTTCCTGCCATGTTGGGTGGATTTTAAATCCTTTAATGCATTAAATATAGGAACAATCTGTACTTTCTCACAAACATGTTACGGTTTTCCCATTTTAAGTGAGGTGCTGGCAGTTTAATAGGCTGTTTTTAACTAAGTTTTTAAAAGTTGAAATTTGCCAGATGTCATTGGCTTGTTTGAGCCTTTATTCCCTTGGTAATAACCATGTGTGAAGTCTTTTTCAAAAAAGCTCTGTCCAGCCTTTGGATCCAGTGTTTCATTTATCAGCGCTGCTGCCTTATTCTGCACAAGACTAAAATTTGCTATTTATGTAATCTTGGCAGAGAAAAGGAGTACAGAAATTGTTGCTTTCTTAGGAATCTTTTTGCTACGCTGAGAGTAAAGATATATATCTTTCATAAAAGAAATACCAGTGGTGTTTTTTTTAAAAAATGTTAAGAATCTCAGTTTTTAAAAATAGAAAGGCCTTCACATCTAGTCATGGTTTTATTAATAGACAATGGATTCCCTTTGGTGAATACATGAATGATAGAGGCTCATAAAGCTTTGCTATGGTTATTCTCCTCCCCGGCTGCTAGAGCATTATGTTTAATGAAGCATTAATTTAACTAATCTTACTGTCTTCTCTAAAAACAAACCACCAAATTCTGGAACAACTGCTACAGCAATCATCGGGGGAAGATTTCTGAATTTGTTTTTAAGAGTGTAAAATGAGACGTCTTCTGTCTTCCAGGCTTGTTAAAAGTTGCACAGTATCAATTGCCATTGATAAAAACCGACTCCAAGCCAACTTCCTGAGGGGGCTCTGGGGGAAGGGTCATAATTTGTCATGACCCAGGCACGATTACTTGAATGTTGTTATTATTGGAGTAGAAGACCCTTAGGCTGTCATCCTTCCTGTTCAGCAGCCTTCCCCAAACCAGTGCTCTCCAGATGTGTAGCTCCAGAATTCAACCCTCATCACTCCTATGTCTTAGCTGGAAATGCAGAATTTCATGTTCAATACATTTAGACGGCACATAATTAGGATAAATATACATCTATATATATACATTTACATTTACATAGGAGTTTGATTCTCTAGCATGTTCCAATTTTCTGCCTTCCTACTTTTTTTCCTGATAGCACAGGGAACTGCAAACAACAACAACAACCCCAAAACCCAACGTTCTCAAACATCATGCTTTCTGAGGAATGTTAAACGACAGAGTGAGGAAATTAAAATAAGCTGTATCACAACTGGAAATGTCAAGATGACATGTACGTTACTACATAACCACAAAGGAAATTTAGTACGTAAGCGTAGCCCGGTGACTTTTGAAGATATTAACAAAACTATTTGTTCACTGAGAAGAGTGTCTGAAGAATCGTTGTTCAGTTTGAGGCTGTTGTAGAGTCTAATAAGTTCTGAATTAAACTTTGATAGCTGCCTCAATTTGTGTGGTCATAAAACTACTGCTAGGTAAGATTAGTGGTCCATTATACACCGTGGGTGGTCAGCCAGAAGCATGAGTGCCACATGTGTTACAGGAGCAGAAATACATTGCATGCTTAGACTGGTGCAAGGAGGCGTATGGGTCTGATTCTGAGATCACAAGGCCTATGCTCCTGCATCCTCTCTAGCTTTCATTTTTTGGCTTTGCCAAACCGTACAATCACCTGGAAGGAAGGGATCAGAATGGCATTCATGTCTACGCACTCAGTGCTAGAGAGATGCATTTGCATACTTGGGATTTGTTCAATATTTGACTGCAGTTAATCTGTCTATTCCAGAAACCTTAGTAAAATATTTGAAGAAATAAGATAATGTCTTGCCCATTTTCCGTGTTGCCATGCTCTACAAATGGGATAGAACTTTACTTTCCAAATTTCTCACTGTAATGCTTATCAGAGACTTCGTTGTGTTGAAATAATTTCACATTCCAGAGAACCGTCAAGAAACTATCAATGTCCAGGATCAAGTACAAGGATACAATATTAATAGATAATAATCCTTTGTTCACCACATATCAAACAGCCACACTCCTCCTAATCTTCTCAATCTGACAGCCCCCAAGCATGTAAGATTGCATTTTATCATCAGTGTGAATGGCCATTCCACATATTTGGAGACATCAGTCTGAAGAAGGTTGTCCTAGGCTTTAAAACAATTTTGCTTGAGAATCCTTCTAGTTATGCAGTAATACATTGAATAATGCTAGACTTGACAAATCCTTTCAATTGATATGAAAATAAACCTAGGCCGGTCCATTTCCCCCCACTTTCACTCGCATTTTAAATAATTTACTTCAAAATGCATTATCCATCCAGTTCAAACTACTGAACTTTGGATTAGTAATTAGTGGGTAATGGAGTAGTATAATAAAACTGCTGCTTTGCATATGTATTCCAAATCACTATTTTTGTGACCATGTTTGTGTGCCATTACTTTTTATTCCATTTCTATTAAATGACCTTTATTCTGCCTAGCTAGCCAAAATGGCCATTATGATGGTGGAAAATAGCAGATAGGTTATAGCATATTATATGGCCTGTATAGAAAAAAACATATATATTGTATGATATGCAATGTGTATTATGGAGCCTTCGGTATTTGTGGCAACGTAGGCTATGCAATTTGCTTATCTGACTTGAGAGAAACAAAACAAGAACCATCTCTGGCAGCTATCTGAGCAAGACTATATAACCCATTTTCTAGAGCTATCAAATATACATCACCTATGTAATTTATGTTTTGATATTGTCAAATCTTGATTTTAAGTTTTCTTGAATGAAGAGAAGCATTTTCTTTTACAGAGAAACTAAAAGTGTTCCTGAGGCGCTACTGGAGTGGAAATTACCCTGGCTCAAGGTAAATTTTTTCAAGGGAAGAAATTAATTCAGCTTGTTAGCTGCCATATTTATTCTTGCAAAATGGTACAAAATTAAACCATCTCTTCTTTTGTTCAATTTACCAAAAGTATGTGACATAGCTCAGGTTGAAAAAAAAAATTACAAACCTTTCAAAATGAATGGTTTATTCAGATCTCATCTCCATTTTTTTTAATGTTATCAATAAAATAGTTGCCAGATGATTAGCTTCTTGGCTTCTCTTCACAGATGTTTTTCCTGATAGAAACGCCTGATAGATGGTTAAAATAATAGTAAATCTTTCTCAGATACTAAATAAGTTTATATATATACCAGCCAAATTGATTTTCTCTTTTTCCCAATGTTTACTTCTGTGTTGTTTTCTTATCATTCTGTTCTTTTTAATCCAATACTTTGCTAAGCAACTGCTTCAGTTAATTTAAAAATAAGAAAAAGCTGTGACCAAGGTATGATCATTAGAAATTGCTTGCTTCCATTTAATGATATGCTAGCTAGCAGTTCCACAGAACTGAAAACTGAAGAACAGGTACACTTTGACTCATTACCACAATTGGGACCAGAATGTCTGTCGCTAAGTGATGTAGTTATTAAGTGAGTCATACCTAATTTTATGACCTTTTTTTGTTGACATCATTAAGCGAATCCAGTTTCTTCCATCGACTCTGCTTATCAGAAGATACCTGGGAAGGTCACGAATGGCAGTCATGTGACCTGGAGACATTGCAACTATCATAAATACATACCAAGTGCCCAAATTTCGATCTTGGCCATAAGTGCAAGGACCAATCGTAGGTCACTTTTTTCAGTGCCCTCATAACTTTGAATGGCCATTAAACAAGTGGTCATAAGTCGAGGACTACCTGTAGCTCAATCATTTTGTAATTTTGATATGCAGATTCTTCAGCCTGTGCCTTGCTTCTTGATGGGACAATCATAGATAATATTGGATATGGGTGGGAGGTGTATTTTCATAGCTTTTCCTAGTTCTCTAAAAGGAGAATATCTAGGATAACGTGGACACATAGCAAGAGTGCAACAGTTGAAACTGAGACTTCTTTTTTATAGCCAAGCCCTTTTAATCAGCACAAACACTATATCAAATTAGTAATATGCCATTCAAGCCAGTGTCTATTTTTGTTCTGAGCTACAAGAGAGGAGACATCTTTCCATCTATAGAGAAAGATGCATTTTTGATCCCTGTTTAGGATGGATTTGCTATTCACTGGCCTAATCTGTCCTAACCTAATCCATATTCTTGGCTCCTCATCCTTTTGTCCTGAACTGGAAGTATGGTAGTAGGCAATAATTCTGGCAGTAATTCAAGAATTAATGCAGGGTCTAATATTAGCTTTATGGACACTGGGGAAAGGACTTTTTTTTATCATAACCTTGGGGATTCTGTTGGGCCTGTTCACCCTGCTCAAATTGCCACCCATACTCTGAATCATCCCATGGCAGCATCCAGGCCTTATGACAAAAAAAAAAGGAAAAAAAAAGAACAAGACACCTGTGCTCCTAAAACTCTGTATGCCAAGCTCTGTGAGAAGGAGATCTCCTTCTATGGTCTTAAGGGTCATAGGCATAGCCCTCCTACTTCTCCTTAATGGCTCCCAACTCACCAATGTGGGCAAACAACATGGGAAGATTGAAAAGATGCCTTGAATTATTTCCTTCTGGACAGCTATAATTACAGTGACCATACATCCCTTATTATAAAGGACAGTCCTTTATACCAGAAAGCTGCCCTTTAGGTTTATTTAATTGAATGGTTTGTCTCTTTGATTTTCCTCTTGAATTTTCTTTTGTGAAATCAAAGTTATAAACACAAACAATTGTTTCTTTTCCTTTTTCAGATTTGCCCCTTTTTCAAGTTTGTCCTTTATTTTTTCCATGAAAAATGTTCATTGTGCCTGTAATGTAGAGCAGTGGCCCCCAACCTTTAGGACACCAGGGACCCGTTCCGTGGAGAGAGGCTTTTCCGCAGACTGGAGGAGGTGTGGTTTTGTGCGTTACCTGTATCCTGTGGAAGGGACTTCGCTTGTTTGCGCAGCCCAGTTTCAGGCATTCTGTGGCCCGGTGACAGTCCCCAAACCAGGAATTGGGGACTTCTGATGTAGAAGAGCAAAGGGAATGATTAAGCAAATATGCAGCCATTATTAGTGTCAAGGACATGACTTAAATTTATCTTTTTTTAAGTCTAGGGGAACAGCTATTTGTAAGGCAAAGATGTGATTGGCATCTTGCCCAATGGCCTTCCACACAAAAACTGATGACTTCAGAGATGTTTTAGAAGTTCTGTGCATATCTTCTGTTAAATTAAAAAACTGAAAGTGGTGTTAAGCATTCTGAATAATTTTTTTCTTAATACAGATGCATAAGAGAGGCAAAGTAGGTTGGGAGGGTTCCTGCCTGCTGGATCAGTCTTTAGGGAGGGGGAGGGGGAGGAGAAATGCAGAATTATCTTCCTTGAGGGCTAAACATTTCTTGTAAGAATCTGTCCATAGCATGATTTCCGGCCACAGAGAAGAGTGCAAAGCATCTGGAGAAAAGGAGACTTTCTTTACCAGCTTGTTTCCTGCAAGTTAAATTGGAAGACCTTGTCTGTGCAAATAGATTTCAAAATAGAGCCTGCCCTTTGACTGTGTCTGTAATTGCACAGCTCACACAGTGTTTTATTTGGCTGCCAAAGTAGTTAACCCCTAGAACTTAAAGGCTATGGATGGCGTGACCAGCACGGGTGTGCAGACATGACCATGTGAATGCCTTGTTGTTTAAATAAGCCTGCTTATGCCAGACTCTTTTTATAAATCTGGGGGTGGCGTGAAACACACAAACACACACACACATACACACATCTAAGGTATAGATAAAGCGATTGGGTATGCAGCTAATGAGATTATAGTAGCTAACTTTCAAGGAAGAAAAAAAGTTGTTTCATTGCTTTGATGTAACCAACATCTGTCAACAGGGTAAATTTGCTTTTCTTTAATTTCAAGAGCTCTTGTGCTTCCTTCTATGTCCAATCAGTTTAAGCTTCTGCCTGAGGCACTCCCTGTGTTGTTCTTTTCTTCTACCAATGTGCAGGTTATTGCATGTGAAATGTGAGCCTCACTTCTCTTGCACAGGTTACAAAGAGTTGCAAATAGCCTTTATCATTTTTATGGGGTGGCTTTCAAGCATATGTGTATTAATCCCTCTCTTCTATTTACACAGATTATTGTGTCACTGAGCATTTTGGAACTTTCCTTCATAAAATGTGTGTTATTTCTTATTTGTTGCAAGATTTGGTAACTCTATTTTTTAAAAAAACTTGAATAGCTAACCAATTAAAACGTATATCTTCCAGTTTAATTTGTTAGACTCCATGGTCATTCTGTGTTCTTTTTCAAATTTAAAACTGTCATACCTGTTGCAAATGATCTTATTTTTTTATAAAGAGAGAGAATTAATCAAGAAACGAGATTAAACTTGCATGGGTAAATGTTAACTATGTCAGCATGATAGTCGTAGATAAAGCAAGTAATTTTATGCTTGACTGAGCAAAAGTCTGTTCATCCAGTAATCAATTCCTTATCTTGGATAGCTGGATGGCCATTGTTCTAAATATCATTTCAGTTATTTATTTGTGATTTGGTACATGGATGATATTTGCAACTTGTATTAATATAGTTTAGCATTTTGAAGAGTTCAATTTTTTGCATTTGAATATATGTGGGTGGGCATAAATGGATAGATACTGAAATAGACACATAAATTATATAAAATTACGCTCAGAATCTACTGTGGTAACCTTTTAGCATGTTGATTGAAGTTTAAACAAGTTTTTAAATAGCTTGATGAAACATGAGAGAATTTGCACTAATGTAAGTTGAAATTATGTGGTTTTCTGATTCTTATAGCTCTTTAAAACATAAAGTAATTATTGTTGCTACTATTAAATTAAGTCTGTTGGGGTAGGGTCAAAATGAATCTTGTTGACCAGAAGAAAAATCATATGTGAATTACTAAAATTTCCTTAATTAAGGGTCATTATGGAATACACATAAAAATCCTTACGACTAAGTGAGTGAAATGGGAGCATTTCATTATATACTTTAACATGCGTGAACAGATAACAATTAAAATAAACCTAGAATTAAAAGGGTAATAAATGTGAAGCACATTAAGTGCAATAAAAATAATATATATATATTTTCTATGTTTATTGTCAGACCATTTCTGGACAATATCTTTAGTCAAGAGAAATTATTATCTAGTATATTTTTCATGAATGGAATTGAGGGAAGTGAAACCTTGAAGATTAAGCCTGCTAACTAAATATTGTTTAATATCATAAAGATATATTGAGAGCTATCAAATTTACAGAAGGCACCAACATATTTTTTTCTGATTTATTATTTCAGCAGTAAAGAAATGCTGATGGGTCTTTTTTTTTAATTTCAAACACATTCTAAATGGTTTTTTAGTTCCCTAGCATCTGCCATGGCTTGCTGTTCCTAAAATAAGATGGTAAATAATCAACATACAGCAACACTTTTAGGGACATTTTTTCAAAGGAAATATTAAACCTGGTAAAATATTTTAAAACTAAAATGTTACATAGTCTTTCTGAAAAGTTTCTAAAAAATTTCTAAAACAATGTTTGGTCCACTTAGAAAAATGTATTTAAGACACTAAATGGTTTAATGCATGAAAAAGATATTAGATATTAGTTATCTTATTTGACATAATTTGACAACCACTGAGATTTTTATAAAGTAAGGGACAGAATTATGAATTGGACTGAAGAATGCAGTCTGTGATTGAAGAAGGCAGTATGGCAAATTGTTGTGAAACTTGGCAGATTTGAAGATTTAAAACAACATTCTTTGTCAAGGAAAAAAAATCTAGTGCGATTAAGATTTCAGTTTCTCTGAAAAGCTTTCCTCAAGATGACTTTCCTCGATCAGCCTTTTTAATTGTGTTTTTTAATGCAACGTTTTATGTTAATACAGTGAAAAAAAAAGATTATTTTTTTGTAATTTAGGTTGCATTAGATTACATAGTGCTTTCTGATATGGTATGCCTTGTTGCCGATGGTTGCATTCTGTGATTTAAATCAAAGCAGGTTTCCATTTGTGCCTAAACAGCTGCTGTAGAATCCTCTGAGAGAGAGAAAAACAGAGCTTTGCAAGTTGATTTCCGCTTGTAATTAAAAGCAAAGAAAAATCCCTTGCTACAGCTCTTGGCAGTCACAAGAGGGAGCTGGGGACTTGATCCACATGTAGAGCCCAAGAAACCTATCTCTTATCAATACCCACCAGATAAGATCTGCCAAAGCAAGCGGATGCAACCTCTTTGGACCATTCCGATTATAATCCTATTTTCTTCTACCTTTATACAGCAATTCATAACATTTGGCTTTCTGTGCAGTGTCTTTTAAATCCTGTCTTATAAGTAACAACCACAGAACAGGAATAGTTCCTTATGTTCTGCTGTCATTTGATTACTTGCTTTTAAAAATGTATTTCTTGGGAATGCAATAAAAAATAGAAGAAAATGCGGCCATTGTCAAGAGGAGTGGTGGGAAATCACTGGATTCTGTTTTCCGTTAAGTCCAGAAAGCCAGGTCCTAAGGTTAGTACCACAGTTAGAGTCACATAGACCCTTTTGATACCCAATGAACCTGCTGTCCATCTCTATTTTAAAAAAAAAATAGTTCCTGAAATTTTCCAGTCCCAAGTTTCCAGTCCCATGAAGCACTTTGGCCTTCTGAAGAAAAGAAGATGATGGAAAGAAAACAAAAAAGGGAGGGCAAGGAAAGCGGCAAGATGAGAAAAGGGGAGTGTTCTCCCAATAAAAATAAAAGGATTTAATAAAAGGAGAAGGCGAGGCAGGTGCAAAACGTCATCAGCTTTCCACATGGCCCAGATTGCACACTGCATTACTTTTTGTGTGTTTTCCTTTCCTTGTCACCAAAATATTGTCCTACTTTTCCACTCTTGGTCCTCTCGTTAAAATTTTTGTGGTAACAAAATTGATAGGGAAGGAGTTGGTATTCTCTAAGAGAGTTACAAATAATAGGCATATTTTTTTCTTCAGTGCTGTCCCATAACATTCCATGCAGTACGCTGGCTACATAAGACACGGCTGTTTTAAGATCTCCCAGAGGAAGAATCTATCTATTCACTTGCACAGAGAATAGGACAACTCTGCCAACAATTTTTATTAGTTGTATGTTTCCCAGTCCATGATAGATAATTGTTAGTAGTGCCAAGTGTTTAAATGCCCCCTAAAAAGTTGGCGAATGCTGGAGATGATAGACATTGGAGTTAAATATCTGGAAAGTTGCAGGTTTTCTATCCTTAATAAGGAATCATCTTAGCTTTTTTTTTTTTTTAATTAGATTTATATGCCGCCCTTCTCCGGAGACTCAGGGCGGCTTACAATGCGTTAAGCAAGACTTCATACTTTTGTATATTTTATACAAAGTCAGCTTATTGCCCCCACAACTGGGTCCTCAATTTACCTACCTTAGAAAGGCTGGAAGGCTGAGTCAACCTTGAGCTTGGGGAGATTCGAACATGCAGTAATTGCAGACAGCTGAATGTTAATAACAGGCTTTTAGTCTGTTGAGCTATCCAGGCTCCTTGAGAAATAAAATTATAAACTTTGTTCTGTCATACTTATCTTTATAGCAAGTTAGGCTATATAGGTCTATGTCTGATGAAGAATTTAAACCCTTAATGGGGGCAATTCTGAATAGTGATGTCTCTTGGAGCCGCATATCACTGAATTCAAAGCATGCTGGTTTACACCACCCCCATCCCCGTCCTTCCTTAAGTTTCTATCCAGTCAAAAAGGGTATTTTGACAGAAACTTACTTTTTAGATAAGGAAACTCAGAAATGCATTCTGGTGATCAGTGGATTAATGTAGCATGATTTACAGCACAATTTCATGCATATTTTCATAGAAAGTGTGCCATTATGTTCATGGGCTTTATTGTTCATATAGCATTGGATCCTTGGTTCGGTGGACCTTATTTAACTTTTATATAATTTATTTCATGTTGGTGTATTGAGTAACTACAGCTCTTCATATGGATCTCCAAAATATTTAGCAGGTGCTGTGAATAATTAGTTTTTGTTGTATGTTCTGATGATAGCCAAGGAATATAGTTGACTCAATTTGCAATAGCAGTTGCTTTTATGTTGCTAATGCATTTTTGTCAGCATAATCATTGTAACTGAAGAAACTTTGCTGAGATGCAGGGTGAAATGTCGTTCAAAAATCCTGAGCAATATTGATCTCCTGGAGCAGGAGAATCTGACTACTAAGAGAATCTGGGTTATCTCCATTCCAAGAAATTCATAGTAACTCACCACTTTTCCAATTTATCCCCTGATCAATACTTTGGTATTGATCTCCTGAAACCAGTAGAACCTGTATATAAGTATGTAGAAATGGTGAAGGTTATAAACAGGGATTGGAAAGCATAACTGTGTTTATTGCTCTGTTCTGAGAATGTGCCAGTGTGCCAGTGAACAGTTTAGTAATGAATAGAGCTTTCAGTATCCAGAGTGTATTGATGTTCAATAAGAAGAGAGAGAGAGAGAGAGAAAGAAGAATAAATCTTAACCATGTGAAAGATGCCTAATAAATTCTTAGATGCTAGATGAGAGAATGTAAACAAGATTTAACTTTTTTTTGGGGGGGGGGTTGGTTGGTTAGAGGCATAGCTTAACCCTACTTATAATTAGCAGAATAAAGTATGCAAAATGATCAGATAATGAAATTTTTTACTATATAGAATGTATATGCACTATTTAATTGATATTGATTTAATTTTTATTTTTTTATATAACTGGTATTAGTTTACAATAGTTTTATTTTAATGTTATAAACCTGAGGATGAATGTAATTGTAACGCAGGAGGGAAGAGAGGGATGTAGTTGTAACAGCAACTCATGGCCTTAGAAGAGGCATGAAAGCATGTTAGAGCTGGCTTCAGTAACCCATATGGGAGATAGCCTAGTAATGTATTTTGGCATGAGTTTTTGCAAAGATTGATTTTTTTACTTCTGGAGCATGTAAGCCAATAGGACCTGATAAATGTACAGAAAAGAGAAGCTGAATCAAATCAACCTATTCTTCAAAGCACCTGAAGGCCAGACAAGGAATAATGGATGGAAACTGATCAAGGAGAGATTCAACCTAGAAATAAGGAGAAATTTTCTGACAGTGAGAACAATCAACCAATGGAACAGCTTGCCTTCGGAAGTTGTGGGAGCTTCATCACTGGAGGCTTTCAAGAAGAGACTAGACTGCCATCTGTCAGAAATGGTGTAGGGTCATCTGCTTGGGCAGGGGGAGGGTTGGACTAGATGACCTACAAGCAGGGGTGAAATGTAAAATTTGTTACTACAGGTTCTGTGGGCTTGGTGGGACTGGGTGGGCGTGGCCAACTTTTTTTTTTTTTTTAACTTTTCAAAGCATTTTTTCTAATGCTTTGAAAAGCCTCTCTGCAGATCAGGAACTCAGCTGGGATCGTCAGAGAGGCTTTTTAAAAAATGCCTCTCTGCCATCAGGGAACTCAGCTGGGATCGTCAGAGACTTTTCAAAGTATGTTTTTTTACCACCTCTTCAGCCAAGAGGTTGCAGAAAAAAATGCTTTGAAAAGCCTCTGATGATTCCAGCTGAGCTGCGCGATCATCAGAGGCTTTTTTTTTTACTTTTAAAAGCATTTTTTCATCGGAAGAGGTTGTAGAAAAAATGCTTTGAAAAGTAAAAAAAAAGCCTCTGATGATCGTGCAGCTCAGCTGGGCATGGTGGGGGGGGGAGGCGCGCAGGAATTTTTGCTACTGGTTCTCCGAACCACCCGCGGCCATCGCTACCAGATTGGGCGATCCGGTCTGAACCAGGAGCATTTCACCCCTGCCTACAAGGTCCCTTCAAACTCTGTTATTCTGTTATTCTGTCTAGGTTCCCCTTGAGCAGGGGATTGGACTAGAAGACCTCCAAAGTTCCTTCCAGCCCTGTTATTCCCTCCCATATTTTGGCTGTGCTGATTGAGAATATAGGACAGTGATGGTGAACCTCTGACAGGCAAACACACAATGTTTGAGGTGACCACGCCAGTATCCACAAACACCCACCAATAATAATTCTCTAAAGCACACCCATTCTTCTGCAATTTTCAGAAGGCCATGTGAGAAAGAGATGTGCTCTCGCATGGCTTCTGGAGCCTCCAGAAGTGCCATGCGGTTGTGCGGCTTCCAAAAATCACATGAGAATGGGGTGTGCTTTCACATAGTTTTCGGAGGCTGCAGAGGCTGTGGAAGAGCATTCTCTAAAGCCATTCAAGAACAAAGGGCTTGTGTGACCTGGAGCAGCCTTGGGTAGACCTCAGGTACCTGGCAATAAAAGACAGCTGGGCTGTGAGGGCAGTTGTGACATTCTCCAGGGCTCATGCACCTTGGGGAATGATGTGCTGCAACAATTTTGAATGGCAGCAGTGGTGCTGTAGCCGAAGTCAAGGCCCAGGTCTCTGTCTCAGGCCTAGGTGTCACTGTTCAGGGGAGGCCTAGACATGTCAGAGAAAAAAATAGTTTCTCTTTCAGTGAGTGTGTATATGTGTGACATGCCAAAAGGATCAAGTTAGGCATTTTCCAAATTTTTGACACTTGAGTCCAAAAGGTTCACCATTGCTGGTCTGGGGAAAACTGGAGAATTAGTAGTATTGTATCACAGAAAAATCCATTGAGGAAGAAAGTTAAAGATATCCCTTATTTACAGGTTAGAATTTGGGATGTTAAAAGGATTGCGATCAAAAGGCCACTTTATAAAGGAAGATAAAGGAGAAGAATAGGGATTACTTTATGGCATTATGTTACATGAGGTAGTGTCCACTTTGAAAAATGAAGAGAAAAAAATCAAGCAAGAAATAGATGAAGTTTGCAAGAGAACGGAAAAAGCACACTATTATAAAAATAATAAAAATGTATTTTTTTTAGGCTGCGGTAGGTAATTAAAAATCTTCAAGTTTTCTTGAATCAAGCCTGGGTCTTCATTATTACATAGATATGTCCAAATCATATTTTGTGCAATAGTAGGTTGCCAATGGCAATTGGGTTGCCATTGCCTTCTTCAGTATTTAATTTGCTTTGTTAGTTGATTGCTGTTTAGAAAAAAATGTGTTGTTTGCCACCAAAATTGTGGTTCCTGCTGCATGGTGCAGTGATCAAAGAATGCATCTTTAATGTGAGTCTGGCCACCTAATAGTCTGAGTGGGGGGTTTTGCTCAGGACAAGAGATTTTATTTCCTAGTTGGGAGAAGAATACACAAAGTCTGTACAAAGAAATGATTAGAAAACATCTAAAACCTCTCCATCATCTCTAAAATGAAGGAGGAAGAACAACTAAGGGATGCTAAGTTTCAATCTTCCTCTTTTTCCAATGCTTCTGCCATTTTGTCCATTGAAAGGAGCATACCGGGTTCAGGAGACCATTGTACTTTCTATCCCTGTCACACTATTGATCCATGAGATCAGTGGGAGAAAATGCCATTTGTGCTACTCTGCTTATCAGTGTTGTCATTCATATTGTTTGAGCTAATATGTCACTTCCACAGCTGCAGAGTTATCTACCAAGGAGGAAATGAGTCTCTGCAGATTTTACTCTGCTAGTCATTGCCAACTATAGGGGAAGGTATTCATCTCCATTTTGAGGCCATGAGCCAGCACTACCCAAAGATATTTTTGCGGTCACGTGGCCAGCATGATGTTGCGGAGCCCTGTTTCCTCTCCACGAAAGTGGTACCTATTTATCTACTTGCATTTGCATGCTTTTGAACTGCTAGGTGAGCAGAAGCTAGGTGAAGACAAGCACTCACCCTGCTGCATGACACTCAGGTCTCGAACCTGGGCTGTTGGCTTTCCAGCTGACAAGCCCAGCGTTTTAACTGCTGAACCATCATGTTGTGCCTATCTACCAATGAGAGATTGCATGTATTCAGTTGGCACTCTGAAACATTCAAGATGTACATTTTCATGAATCTGTTCAGGTATCTTTCACATTTGTCATTTATATTTTTACAAACTTAGGAATGGTCTACTGACTCATAGAAACCAAGAGGAAACCTCTTTTCCTTGTTACCAGAGAATGTTCCTTAATATTTCCATCTTGCTTGAAAGATTTGGGTTTAAACTCCTCACAATCCATTTTCTACCCCATTAGTCCATGTACTAGGCCTATGGAATAATGGAGAAAAGAAAGTTGCCTGTGATATGTTGATCCTTGGTCATCCCTTGAGGCGCTATACAAATCTAAGCCATTTTCATTTACTTGCCTAGAAAGAACATTATGAATCCTGCAGAAAGTCTTAAAATGGCAGCTGCTATTCAGCCTGGCCTTTTGTTCAGTATTTTTTGGGCTCCTGAAAGGAGTGTCCCACTGCTCTAATTACAATAAATGGGTATATTTCATGTATTCTGTATTTCATGTGTTCTGTGGAATACTAGGAGGAGGAGGGAGCATAAAGGAAGCCAAATATTTTATAAATGTAAAGTGAAAATGTCTCTATAGCTACAAAGGAGAGAAATTAGTAGGATTGAAAAACTACTATCTGCAAAGAAACCCATGTTTTTTTTCCCTCAACATTCTAAAATATATTTTGAAACATTTTAAGGAAATCACTGCATTGGACAAGAAGATGCAGATAACACAACACTGGATGTTCAAAATGGAAATTGTGGAGCTGATGTATCCCAGAAACTTCCCTTCTTGCCTGCCAGGTGCCATGCCCCACCTGATTTCATTTTGGGCTATTTTTATTACTTTAATTAGAAAAATAAAATTAAAATCCTCCATGTTTTGAAATCAAGCTCCAACCGTGAGGATAATCCTTATGTCTAAGAATGTTTCTCTGCCCCTGTATCTAGCTCTAAGGCAGTCTTCGAAACTAAAACAATATGGGGCTACCACCACTGCTTTCTTTGGAATTATGCCCATCTACCCAGAAGAAAAAGAAATAAACTGAGATGATAGACAAGATGGGCAGAAAGGTGCCTTGTTTGTTTGCCTTTCATAAATGAGTAGGCATTTGTATTTGTATTTAATCACACCAAATGGTAGCTCTTTGCTCAGTGTACCTATAACATGTGCGTATGCCTATAATTTGCTTGCTCAAAAAAGGTTGGGGTTCCCTGTTGTAGAATTTAGCCTGGATATAGTGACATGGCAAATCATGGCTTTTATATTGTTCTTTAATCAATTTTTCTACCTTGATGAAATCCTCCAATTCAGGATGGAAATCCTGCAAATCATTTTTTAAAAAAACATCTTATTTTATGCTGATTCTGCAAACTGTAATCCTCAAATATCCAGTATTCTGGTTCAAATTTGAATTCAGTGAGATTTCTTCCTGAATAAATGGACTGAAGATAATTTACAATTTTAAATCGTGGTAATTATTTGGCTTACTGATTAATTAGCTTATTTTGCCAAAATAATCAAATTATTTTGCCAAGTAATCTATGTGTTTCTTCTGGCATATTCAGACTGATTAATTTGCTTAGCATAGCTCACCTTATAGTTAGACAGAGGAGGTAGTGATAGCTGCCTTTGATACTATCATTATATAGTGTTTGTAATTTTTAGACCCAGTTTGGTATAATGGTTAATGCACCAAGCTAGACACTGAGGGACTGAGTTCCAGCCCTGCCTGAGGCATGAAGTCAGCTGGGTGACCATGGGACAGTCACTCTCTCAGCCTTAGGAAGCAGGCAAGAGCAAACCAAATCTGAAATCTTGCCAAGGAAATTGGAGGGACTACTTATCAGTGCTGACTCAGGCATAAAAAAGTATTTTTATCTTCAACATAGAACAGCGGTTGGATCTTCGGAACAAAAAACTTTTGATACATTTCCTTGACTAAAGCTATATATTATATAACTATATTATATAACTAATATCTATCCTTTTGGACTCCCCTCTTCATTTTTTTCTTTACAATATTGTACAATTTCTAACATCTTCATAATAGCAAAGAGGCTTAGATTCAGAGATGTCTTTGGCTTGCACAAAGCAGCCTCACTCTATTTTGTTGCAGCCCCCTTTGCTCCTTTATCTTCCTGCTAAAGATGTGTCATCGCCCCAGTAGAATTTTATGTGTTTGTTGTGAAATCTAACTTATTATTGGTGTTCTTTTCTGTAATATTATACTGTGTGCATATGCATGCTGTGCAGGCATTTTGGAAATGATGGCTAAATGAAGTAGAACTAGTAATTACCCAAAAAAAAAAAAAAACCCATTCAGAATGCCAATAGAAAGAGTCTATCTTTTTACTGTAGGGTAAAATTTAGATGAAACCTTTTTTATCATTGGCATGGGAAAAATCTAATATATTTGCTTTGGCCTGGAGAAAAGAAAGAAAGAAAGAAAGAAAAGAAAAGAAAAAGAAGGAATGAATGAAGAAAGAGAAAGAAAGAAAGAAAGAAAGAAAGAAAGAAAGAAAGAAAGAAAGAAAGAAAGAAAGAAAGAAAAGAGGGAGAATAGGTGCCATTAAAAGATAAGAGTCTCCTTTAAATTAAGCTTGGCTCATGCTTTCTTCATAGTTTCTCCAAGTATAATTTTTGAGCTTCTCAATCCTGAAATTTTCTGGTGATCTCCCATCTAAATGCTAACCAAATCCGACCTTGCTTAGCATTTGCTCAGCCAACATTGCATAATTGGGGAGTTTTCCCCTTAGAGAATGAGAGATGCTTATACTCCCAATAGATGGCCTGTGATATTAGACAGTATTTTCTCTCCTTTTATAAAACACTAAATAACTAGCTTCCTTAAGCCTGCTGGTTGTAGATTAGAAGAATGTGATGTATCTTAGTTCCTCCCAGGTTTTCACTGGAATTTAATATAATGTGGCTGATGATAAGCCACAATCCTCTGTTGGACATGTTAATTGATTAAAAATAAAAGGTAGTCTTGTTTTGAGCCACACTAGATCTCATTTTGCATCAATGTCATATTGAGTAATCATCTTCTCTGATTGTGCATATGGTATAGTTGCAAGGGTAGAACAAAGCCAAACTTTCTTTTAAAAAGTATTAATGTTGTCATTAATATGATTACATGGTAATAAATGGTAATTTATTCATTGATGCAGATACTGTACCATATATATTTGTCCACAGGCCATGTGACTGACTGTCAGCGTATTTTCTACTCATCAGTTAATCATATCTACTTATACCAGTCAAGCATTCATCAAAGAAGATATCTTTTTTGCCACAGACAGAAAAATGCTTATAAGGTAGTTTGGCCCGCTGATGTTTCTCCTCCTCATCCAGTTCCTAAGGTACTATCATTTCTGTTGTTCTATTGCTTCTTTCAGTAGCCAATATAGAAATTCATTAGATGAATAATCAAGTATATCCCAAGAAGTAGCAGTTTGAATCATGATTTTGTTATCAGGGCTGGGATTTGATACCAGAACTTTGGTGCACAAAGTAATGCTATAGTAAAGAGAGCATTCAGTCAATTTCTCAGCCAGTTTCAATTTGATACTCCTGCTGCTGCTAAGTCCCAATCTTTTGGTTAGCCTCTTGTTTTAAAAAAATGATGAAATTGGTTATAAATCATGTAAATGGGAATTGGCCATACATCACCAATTCTTTTTATATCCATTTTAAAATGAGGAAATCCAAAAACAGTTCTCTCCATCATAAGATTTATTGAGTAGCATGCTGCCAGCTAATAATGTTCCTATCAAAAAGTTGTTCAGTTTTCATGATATGTATCTTAACAAACTATTATTATACTGCTTATAACATGCAGGAAGATAGAGGAGCAAAGGCCGCATAGTATGTTTCAAAAAACTGATATATTTCATTGTTTAATTCTTGATTCAGACAGATTCTTAGAAAATGCTGTTGTTTTTGTTTCATGTTCATTAACAATTTTAGAAATGTGATGGCTTTTATCATTGAAATTACTTTGTGATTTGTAAACTATTACTTTCAAAATATTGGAAATATTCTTGTGTGTATTTGTGCGGGTATCCTGTTGTAAACTTCTTTGAGTAGAATTGGATCCCTGAAGGCAACATGGATAGGTTCTTATTGTTTTCTTTGCAGTAAGCTGATGAAAGTGATCTGTCACTGTCATATTTTCATTTATTTGAACAATCTGTGGGGCTAGTCTAAAGCCTGGGATGTTGGATTTTTTTTTTCAGCTTTGGGGGAGTTGTGAGATTGGGAATGACTTGCCTCTCAGAGGATTCTGTTACTGCTGAACTAGAAGGGTGAAGAAAAGTCTCCTGCCTGCCTAAGCACTGAATGCTATGGTGCCATTATGGTACAGGTATTACACCTAGTCTAGGTTAGATAGGGTAGAGATGATCCACTCAGCCAGCCACAGAAGCTCCTAATGGTTTGGGGCATTGTTCACTATCTTAATCTCCTGAGGAAAAGGAAGGATAGAAATCTAACTCATAAATAAATGAATAAAATACGGGCCAGTCTAATATCTTTCATGTAAGAAACCTATCAGATCAGGCGGAGCGCATACACACACACACACGGAGAGAGAGATACATGAAGACACATATCCATATACACAGACTTATACACACACTTTATGTTATACATGTGCAAGAGTATAGTAAGTTGAGTAACTGCTACATTGGTAATTCTTTTCAACAGAGTCCAAGTTCTTATTCACTTTTATGGGATTCAGACTTTCCCTTTTCATTCATATATCAGTTCAGAACTCTGCAAAGTTACCTGGCTTGTTTTGAAAATGTGAATTTTTCTTTTCTTTTCTTTTTTTTTTTAAGGCAAACTAGAAGTGAGAGTGCCGTTAGGAACCTTTGGTCTGAGCGAAAAGCTGCTGTGATACCTAGAATTTCAGTGCTGTAGGGCTAAGAGGCTCTGCAAGTGACAAACACTGTGAAGTTCAAAAGGGCAGTGAGACAGATACTGGGGCAGGCTTCAGGGTTTGCCCTGATGGCTTAGGAAGGTCACTCAGACAAGGGTTGAGGGTGGGGAGGGCTCTATCTGAGAAAATGATCCCATTGTCATGCTCCATGTTCCGATCTTCATTTTTGTTCCTTGATTTCCAAGCATATAAAGCAGCCAGACTATGTGACGACAGGCGCTCTGCCTGACATGGGAGATGAAATAGACCTTAAGAATGAAGATCAGATTCAACGGCTTCGTCAGGCTTGTCAGCTGGCCCGTCATGTCCTGCGTCTGGCTGTGAGGAGTGTAAAGGTAACGCAAGCTTGGCAGCTCCTGGCTTTGCTTTTTGAAATTTCATAACATTTCCTTTTACATATATACATTTCATAGTTATTTATTGTACATCATAAGCTCTGCAGACTGATCCCAATAGAATTCCTACTTTTCACATATTCAGCAAACCAGCTTGATTATTCATAAGTTGCCTTCCTTGATCCATCTCCCCTCCTCCCCCGCCCTCCCCGGTCTATATCCATACCAAACAACCAAAATCTAATCCCAATAGATGCCCTGAAAATTAAGTAGTTTCTTTTTTTTGAGTATTTGCTTTATTTGGCTTGTATGTTTGGAATTTTTAAATTCCTGTCCTTCACACTGTGGAAGGCCAGAAGAAGACAACAGTTTGTGCCTGTGAGAAATACAGAAATTCTGCCGCCTTGACTATAGGAAAAAAGGAAAGTAAGAGCTTGTATTTATAAACTGAACAATTAAAAGCACATTATTAAGCTCTGGATTTGCTCTACTCAAAGCTGAGTAGAGTTTATTGTGTATCCGAAGCGTTCTAAAATCCTTGTGGTTTAATAGTCAGGGTTTGGTGCCCCATTCTTTTGAATAAATGTATCAGCAATTTGTGTTACTTATCTCTGTGTGAAGGCAGATGAGCATTTCCATTGTTTGGTCACAGGCAGATTCTTGGTTCAAACTTGCTGATTTTCAACTGTATAGGTATTACATTGTTTGATTTGTACAGTACAAATAGTCCTCTATGCACGACCACAACTGAGCCTAAATTTCCTATTGCTAAGCAAGACAATTGTTAAGTGAGTTTGCTCCATTTATGACCTTTCTTGCTAAAGTTATTAAGTGAATCACTGCAGTTGTGAAGTCAGTAACACGGTTGTTAAATGAATCTGGCTTCCCCATTACCTTTGCTTGTTAGAAGGTCACAAAAGGGGATCACATGCACCCAGGACACTGAAACCTTCAAAAATACATATCAGCTGCCAAGCAGTCAAATTTTGATCATGTGACCATGGGGAATGCAATGCTGCAATGGTCATAAGTTTGAAAAATGGTCATAAGTCACTGTAACTTTGAATGGCCACTATACAAATTGTAAGTTGAGAATTACCTAGACTGTTTTGGTAGATATTTTTCTGTCTTCCTCTTCCTCTAGACTAATTCTGGATTTGTAACTTGTTTGTAAAAGCATACCATGACACAATGTCTGTACTGTTTATTACATTAAATCTATTAAAAATGCAATCCCGGTGGGAGGAAAAAAAATACATTTTAAAACAACACTCATTTTTAAAAGGTATGGTTACTTAGTGCATTTACATTCCACATTTTTCCCAGATTCCCAGGAGGTCTTCTCTCATTTTACCTACACAACAATCCTGTGTGGTAGGTTTGACTAAAAGGGAGGAACTAACTCAAATTCATCCAATGAGCCCCTAGTGAAGAGCTGAACCTGTCCAATGCTTAACTACTTTTCTACATATGTTGATGGTAATATTGTGCCAATAATTTAAAATCATGTATTTTAGCTCTTTTAAAGAAGATTGGGGGGCAGAGAAAGAAGCCCTACATGCTTCCTTCAACACTACTGGCCAGATTAATATCTCATTATGCCTAAATTAAGAACACTCTTTCAAAATTATAAACTGATGAATGCACAATGGGGTTTATAAATATATATACTCAGGGCCCAAAAGGCCACCTAACCCCCAAATTTTGCAGCTCAGCTTTGCATGAAATGGACAAAAAATGGACAGAAAAAATAACTTTTGTAGTGGGAAGAGGTTCTGCCTGTCTTAATCAAAAATCTGCAAAGTTCCATTCATCCAGTCCAAGTGGCAAACATGATTGTGTTTGAGCTGTGCTCTCCTCAGCGTCTGCATTTCCTGCATCGGATGAGGAGAGCACATCTTTCTCCTTCTGCCCTGGCACAGTTACAGAGGCACGGTTGAGAACATTTTAAAACAGCATCACTGTTTGGTTTGGTGACTCCAGTACCTAAGATAGAAAGCCCATACAGAGAGTGGTAAGGACAGCAGAGAAGATTATAGGAAGCTCGCTTTGTGTCATTCAGGATACGGCTTATAAGCGCTATGTGTTTGGAGCTCAAAGCATTGTTAGAGACCCCACACACCCACTTCATGGTCTGTTTCTGTTGCTCCCCTCTGGGGAGGAGGTTTTGAAGTATTTCTAGCAGGACTTCTGTAACAGCTTTGTTTCCTATGCCATCCATCTGGTAAACTCACAAGATTTGTTTTTCTTGCCATGTACATGTATACATCCGAACTAGACTGTGTTGTTTCTCTGTGTCATATAATATATGTGGGTATATGCATAATTTTGTATTTATTTATTCTGTCATGGTTATGTAGTGTATATTAGAGGTGGAGATCCTTTCAGAACTGTATGCAACAAAATTTCCTTTTGATGTATGTTGATTAGTGCACATTCAAAGTGACAAAGTTATTCTATTCTATTCTATTCTATTCTATTCTATTCTATTCTATTCTATTCTTTGCTGACCTATCCTTTAGGCATAAAGTATTATCAACAAATTAACTGAGACCATGTAGCCAGAGAAGGGGGCAGAGATGGAAAACAGAAATGGAGTGCAGTGTAGAAAAAAGATGAATTAGAATGAGCCTCATGAGCCTGTCAAGATGTAAATGTAACCTAAAGAAGTTTCTAGTGAAGATGAAAGGAAAATAAGAGCTAGAATAGAGAACAAAAAAAGAATCAGATGGCTGAAATCACAAGCACTTGAATATGTCAAGCAGCTGGATTAAGGACCAAAACAAAAGGTACAAGATATGAATAATGAAGCCCTAGAAGAATATTGCAGTAATGAAGGTGAGGCTTCATAAGGTTTTAGCAATGTCGCAAGGTAAGGACCAATTTTTCCAATGTTCCAAAGATGAAAACAAAAAGTTTGAATGAGAGACTGGCTGGATAGAAAAATTAAGACGAGAATTGAATGTTACATAGAGGTTATTGACTTGAATAGGCAAAGAATTAATCATTTTAAGAATGAAAGAATGGTAAAGTTAGATGGAAAAAGCAAAAAAAATAAACATATCAGTGATGTTCAGATACTGTGATAAACATCTTCAGAAAAAAACAAAAAACAAGGCCAAACTTACAAAGGAAATTAAAAGATTGTTAAAATCAAAAGAGGAGGGAAAAATGGAAACAATATAGAAAAGTAAGAAGAGTCAAGAATTTGAGTTCAACTAAGGGAAAGAAATATATAAAGTGGGTAATGGACAATTATAAACTGATATTTTAAAATGTGTATTTTAAAACCAACAAACATAGATAAAAATCAAAGAATTCAAACGAGGAATAAAAAAGAAAGAGAAAAATTGCAGCCACAAGACATAGAAAGCTTTGCATAGAAACATTGATGTGGCGGATGTCATTCCATCAGCAGATGTGTGCCATAGACACAATCCTATACCTTTTCAATTTTGCCTGCCCTTGAAAACTACACAAGGTTAAGTGTTTGGTTGGAAGACCATCAGGGAATTCTAGACTAATCTAGAAGAGAAATTTTTAAAAAAGAATATCTTAGAAGAAGGCAAGGACAAGCCCTCATATATATATATATATATATATATAAATCCATTGGTAGCCAGACATAGAGCTTGACTCAGCGATATCTTTATTTTTTTATTTAAATGGAATGAAATCAAAGAACAGCCCACATAATGTTAAAAACATTTAAGAAGTGGAAAGAAGAACAGCTAAAAAGTAGGACCTTATTACAGAAGGGATAAACAATTTTGAATGAGTGGAGTATTAACATAAGGTCAACTTAGAAGACTGTGGAAAGGAAAGGCTTTGTTAAATGACAGTTCAGACAACCCAAAGAAGAGAAAGGAGGTGTGTGTTTATATAATACGATAGAATAAAGAACAGATGAAAAGGTACTTGAAATAGGAATGAGGAATGGGAACAACAATAAAATAATAATGGATGTTTCATTCTGCTGATTCCTGCTCAATATTACATTTCACCCTTCATGCCTTTTTAAAAGATAATGAATAAGCGGTAAGGTATTCAAACAGACTGATTTGTATCCCTTGTTTCCCACTTTTCTTTTCCATCATTTCATACCTCCACTTCTTGGTAAGGTTGTATACTGAAGGGGAAACTTTGATGGTTTTTGAAAAATATGCTCTGTACTTCTGCAGACTTCAGGGTTTCCTCAAGCATGCCGAGATCCCCCTCTGGTTTCTCTGCAAACTAATTTTGCCTCCATTTTTCTTGGCAGTAAGTTTTGTATTAGAGAGAATGGTATCCAGCAAGAACTGCATGAAATAATACAAAACGGGATAAAGAGGGAAAAAAGGAACACTAAAAAGAGAACAATTTAACCCTTTCCCCATACTTCATTTTGTCTAAAAAGCTGCTCCAGTTGAATTGTTACTTGACCTATCAGTACAAGGATTCTGCTAGTTAGGAAGAACTTTTTTTTTAATGATGGCTTTAAAACCAACTGATAAATTTATAACCTACCGTATTTTTCAGAGTATAAGACACACTCTTTTCCCTCCTAAAAGAGGCTGAAAATTTGGGTGCGTCTTATACTCTGAATGTAGCTTTTTCAAAGCTTTTTTGCAGATCTAACAAGGCGCTAGTGAGTGAAGCAATCTATGCTTTGCCTGCTCCCTCCAACTCTCAGCTGTGAAATTTTTTTTCAGCCCTAAAGAGGTGCTACACTCAGCTGTGAAGTTTTTTCAGCCCTAACGAGGCACTAGCGAGTGAAGCGATCTCCGTGGTTTGCCTGCTTTTCTCATTGCTTCTCTCTCCAGTTGTGCTTTAGAAGCTGTGTTTTATCCCCAAGCAGGGGATAAAAACAGCAAACTAATGTGCTGAAGCTGACCAGAATAAGGACGCTAGCCAGATGAATACCTGGTAGACAGATTTTTCCACCCTATTTTCCTTCCCAAAAACTAAGCTGCATTTTATACTCTGGTGCGTCTTATATTCCGAAAAATACGGTAAGCAGTTTCTTCAAAGTTTGTGTAGGGCTCACTGATTTTTAAAATACAAGATACTGTATATTGAGAATTGAAAACTCATTCCTTTTAAGATCATTTTGAGTCACTACTAGACACTGGAACTGACCTCTCTTCTTCAGAATCCAAACCTGAAATATTCATATTACATCTTGCTGAGTTTTCTATGTCAAACTGCTGTTGAATCAAATATTATTTAATATGTTAATCTAGTGCAGCCAAAGTTTTGATGCAAAAGCCAGAGGATTCTGTATGAAAAAAAATCACAACAAAAGCAGTCGGTGAAAGTCAACTAATGTTACTTTAGCTTCTTTAAAATGAAATATACACATTTGCTAATATAGCATTGAACAAATAATGCAATATTAAACTGAACTTAGGATTCCATATATTACACTGGTTCCAGAGCAAATATATTTAATATGAAAGATTTAGGAGAATGTTTAATATTTCTGTTCATAAATCTTTGATTCTAAAATAGTCTGCTTTTAATAAAACAAAGAATTCAATTTGCAACAAAACTGCTAAGGTCCAAAGATTTAATCTATACTGTACATATCTTATCACCAAAGGTAGTAAATGAATACTTTCCTTTTGTTTTGCTGTTGCAATTTCCATAGAAAATCCATTGAGAAGTATTTCATTCTACTGCCTTAGCTGTTTAAAAAGAAATCACTTTGATTATTTAAACTTGAATTTATTTAAAACTGAATGTAATTTTTCTTTGTAAAATATGCAAGAGATATCTTCGCAGGGGTGAAATGCTCCCGGTTCAGACCGGCTTGAGCGAGTAGGTAGCGATGGCGGTGGGCAGTTCGGAGAACTGGTAGCAAAAATCCCTGCCCCCGCCCCCTATGCCCAGCTGAGCCAGGCAATCATCAGAGGCTTTTTTTCTTTTAAATGCCTGTGACGATCCAAGGTCTGACGATCCCAGCTGAGTTGCCTCCCGATCAGGCAACTCAGCTTGGATCATCAGAGCCATTTAAAAGAAAAAAACTTTTTTTCTTTTAAATGGCTCTGACAATCCAAGCTCTAATGATCCCAGCTGAGTTCCCTGATCGGCAGAGGGTTTTTTAAAAACCCTCTGACGATCAGGCAACTCAGCTGGGATCGTCAGAGCCTTTTGAAAGCATTTTTTTACATGGTTTTACATGTAAAAAATGGTTTTAAAAGTTAAAAAAAACTGGCCACGCCCACCCAGTCACATTACCCCCCCACTAAGCCACGCCCACAGAACCAGTAGTAACAAATTTTAGATTTCATCACTGTATCTTTGTTTATAACAGAAAGTGAGTTTGTGTGTACATGTTTGTTTCCTACATAGACCAAGAGAAAGGGCAAAATGTATAAGACAAAGGAAAGAAAGAAAGGAAAAGGTGGGATACAGAATTTGACCATGACCATGGGTTAAAATGGAGGAAAAGTAATAATGGCAGACTGAAAAATATGAATCATAATTTTAAAGGTACCTAGACTATAACTTAAAGAAGGGATTGCATCCCTCCATCTGCAAAAACAGTTTCCACAGTGAACAAGTATGCCATTGGATTCCATTCTAAATCCTGACTGTTAAGGTGCATGTTAATGGAAGATATATGTTGATCAACGGTATTTTAGAAGAAAGGATGATTTCTTTGATATGTATTTATCTATCAAGAAACCCAAATAATTTAAAGTAATTGTTGAATCTGATAAAAAAGAAATCATGATGGTAAGTGACTTTTAACTGAATATGTTATGCTGCTAAAGACAGTAAATATATTTCCCAATTTTTTTAAAAAAAAATGTTTGGAAAAGTTCCACTTCATTGAATTACTAGTTTCTATTTCTCTCAGACTGTACATCATACTTACACAGAATATATTTGCTTCTGGTAGCTCCTACAGCCTGATATGATTCTATGACAATATATGAGATTTATTCTAGCATTAGAAAAGTTGGAAAAAACTCATGTATTATCATACTACACCTCCTTAATTTTGTGACTCAAAATCCAAGATTCAGCCTGCATACAAAAAGTTAAATATTGAGAGAATTTTTTAATCAACATGTGATATCATATAAGTTGATCAACATGCAATCCTGGGTGTATATATAAGGCTTTTGTCATTTATTTTGACTAAAAGAAACAATATCAATTAAAATCGTGGTGGCACAGTGATTAGAATGTAATATTGCAGGCTAACTCACTGCTCACTCCAGGAGTTCGATTCTGAATGGCTTTAAGGTTGACTCAGCTTTCCCTCCTTCTGAGATGGGTAAAATGAGAACCCAGATTGTTGGGGGCAATATGCTGACTCTGTAAACCACCTACAGAGGGCTGTAAAGCACTATGAAGTGGTATATAAGTCTAAGTGCTATTACTATTATGTATCAGTTCTTTCCTTTAAAAAATGGCACCAAAGGATTCCTTATATTTCCCATTCCATGGTTGGAGACAAGTCTTCAAACTCAAAGGAAAAAATCAAGCCTTGGATATGCTTCTACAACTGAGTTCTGCCAAAATCAGATAATCTCAGCTCCTGAAACGAGGTTGGGTTGGCAACAGGAACTTCAATCCAAATGATTGCTAAAGTATCCCACCTACAATAAAATATCCCTGCTGGGGATATTTAGGAGAGAAGGGATATTTAAAGGAATGTTCAGTTTGATCTATACTTTTCCATCCCATTCCTCACAGTGAGAAGCAAATGGAAAAACAGATCTCCTCCAAGAAGAGAGTAATACCATTTTATATCTACTTTGCCAGTTTGCACCTATCACTGGATTTTTCAGAATAGTCCAACGTTTAGAATTTCTTTTAATTATGCAGATCATCTGTGCTGGAAAATCCCATGGATTTTCTTACTAAATCTTCCTTCCTAAGAAGGCTTTTGATAGACCTGGATGATAAATATGTTTATTATATTTATCACTCAGTGGTGGGATTCAAATAATTTAACAACCGGTTTGCCCAGGGTCAGGTTGGTTGGGATGGGAGGCATGGCCTATCGCAGTCCTCCAGCTCCGTCGCACATGTGAGACGAGCCTCCTGTGGCTGCCAACCTAACCCTGGGCAAACTGGTGGTTAAATTACCACCACCCCCGCTATCAAAGTGGATCCCGGACACTGTGCTGCTCTGCAGTGGAGAAACGGGCAACAGAGCCGCCTGCACAAGGGAAGGAGGAGGAACAAGGAGAAGAAAGAGGGAAAGTGGCTTTGTCCTTCTCTCGTGCCGGCCGCTCCATTGCCCATTTCTCTATTGCAGCAAAGTGTAGCGCCCACTAGCCATTTTGATAGCAGGGGTGGGTAATTAATAACCGGTTCGCTGGAACTGATGCGAACCGGCTGAATCCCACCACTGACTAAACTGTTATTTAATTGTGCAAGGTCATTACAATATTGCTAATGTTATTTCCAGTCCTTTTCCTAATGTTCTCTAGTGTGGAATCTACCTGTTTTTCATAACTGCTGCAGCTTAAATTCACATTTTCATTACCCTGTCCACTACGACCCTAATATTTTGTTTTTGATTAGTTATATGCAACTCAGACCACCATCAGTTTATATGTAAAGTTAGGACGGCTTGCCCCTGCATGTATTATTTTATATACATATTTAAACTGAACCACGTTTACCTCAATGTCGATTCACCAGTTTGAAGAGAGCTCTTTGTGGTTGCTTTTGTTTTTTACCACCCTGAATAGTTTGTTATAATTTGCAAACTGGTCTTCCTCATGACTTCCTCCCCAGTCAAAATCATTTATGAACAAATTAAGAAGTACAGCTCCCAATACAGTTACTGAGGCATTCTTCTTTTTATTTCTTTCTGTGAGAAAATTGGCCATCTACTACAATTTTTTTGTTTTCCGCTTTTAGCCAATTGGCAGTCCATAAAAGGGCAGATCCTTTTATTGTATGATTGCTAAGTTTACTTAAAAACTTAGTTCCTAGTTTTATTCAGACTTCTGGTGGCGATATTTATTTATTATTTATGCGATTTATATGCCGCCATTCTCCCGAAGGACTCAGGGTGGCTTACAACAACAATCAATAATACAAATCACAAAATAACAAAATAAGTTAAAAAACCCTTAAAAACCATATTTAAAATTATTACAATTTGCGCAACCCCTAGCAGATCAGGTTATTTGACGGAAGAGCCACGTCTTCAGTTCGCGGCGAAACGAGAGGAAATCCGGGGCTATCCTGAGCTCGGTGGGCAAATCATTCCAGAGGGTCGGCCCTCCGACAGAGAATGCTCTCCCCCTGGGGGCTGCCAGTCGACATTGTTTGGCTGACGGCACCCTGAGGAGGCCTGCTCTGTGAAAGTGCACAGGACGATGGGAGGAAGGCAGAAGATGGTCTTACAAGTACCCCGGGGCTAAGCCATGTAGGGCTTTATAGGTAAGCACCAGCACCTTGAAACTTCATAAAGTTCTACCGTAAGTCTTAGGATGGAAGCTCAGCTGGCAAACACTTAATGCAGTGACCATCAGTATTAATCACTGCTAGACTAACACTGATAATGTTACCTAGCTTAGGTAATGAAACATCTGCAAGAAAACCACCAAGCTCAGAGAACACCAAGGACTCCTCAGACAGTACATTTGATAAGAAAGATACTTAAATAAATTACTTTTGAAGCAACTGCTCCCATGTTAAGAATTAAATTGGTGACAACTTTTGGAGAAACTCTTCTAAGGTTTGGGCTGGGGAAGTGGCAAACTCATCTTAAGATACTAAATTGCATGTCCTCAAGTTCAATAAATATTGGAATGAATAGTTGTAAACAGCAACCATCAAAATTGTCTTGAGCTATCAAGAAAAACATAATAATATTAAAATTAAAAGTAATGGATTATGTAAACATACTTTTCATAGTCTTTTGTGAATAAGTTTTGATTGATAGTGTGCACAGGTTTTGATAGGCAGAGGAATATTGCTAGTTACCTCTTTAAACAAGGGTATGTGAAAAAAGTGATTTTATATGATGGACAAACTGCAGTGGTTCCGGTTTATTCAGATGGCAGATTATAAATACCATGTATAATGTTATAATCACTCCTTCAAGTAGTGACTTTAATTTTAGTATTAAATATATTTTTAAAAAAATGAACTTTGGAAGTAAAAATGTTTAAATGTCTGTTATCAAACATGCTGTCTGTTTTGCCAAAACAGATTACTTTAGTATATTAATAGAAATTGATATTTACAAGTGTAATATCAAACTCTGCTTGGGTTACTTTTAAAAAGAATTACTAAATCTACGATTAACGTAGTGTGTAAAATGTTACTTATGTAGTCATATTTCCATAAATCACTAAAGATTGGTTAAATAGTCTTTTTATCTAAAATTCATGTTATTTTTTCAGTCTGATGCACGTAAAACAGATCTATCAATGAAAACTAATTTTGATGGCAGCAAAACTAATCACAAGAAAAATGCTACTAATTATATGTATGGATTAGTAAATTGGAGCAAGCAATACAATTACAGTAAATCAGGCAGGTTTGCACTAGTCCAAGATTTTTGAGCAAATAGAATCTGTATATTGAATACTGTACTGATTATTCAAGGACACTAATGCCTAATAATGTTTCCCTATTCCTCAATTAACTATTTTCACAGAATTTTAATTTAATGTTAAGATGCATTTTCATTTCATTATTATATACGAATTGATAAATTGGTTTTTTATATTATTTTGTATACTGAAATGATTAGTATCATTTTCTTTTCCTTATTACAGTTTTACTATTGTTAACTCAGTGGTTTTATTTCAATTATAACTAAAAAACCCTCCAAAGATTATACATATAGACCGACACACTCATAAAATATAAATTAAATATGTACAAGGGACATAATTGAAGAATTAATTAACAGCCATATATATTAATAGACAGCAATTTTGTTGCCTTGTTTATTTAGAGGTTGCATCTTAGCTGGAAGGCACTGAGGTCACGGCCCATCTCTGGAATTGATGGGATTCTTACTGTGAAAGAAAAGTAATAGATTCAAATTGCTGAAATCCATCATGTTTTTTACCCAAACTTTGTTATCCAAGTATGATGAGATAACAATTTATCTCTTTGTTTCTCCCTGTCTTCAGTCACAATATCTATTTTAATGAAAAACGGAATTCCTCAATAGTTTTGTTTCTAATTCCTAATTCTTTTGGTATGTTGCAGGTAACTGCACATCTTTGTAAAGTAAGAAAGCTACAGATAGTTTATACCCATCATAATTCCTTTGTTAAAGTATCATATTCATGGGCTTATAGCTCATTCAAATCACAGCCAATTTTCGCAGGAACACTCAAAGCCACTTCTTGACAATGAGAGAGGTTTTTCTACTAAATTTCAAAGTTCAGCCCTACCTATTTCCTAGCTTGGCACTGTTCCAGGAAAAGGAGTTGCAATGATAATATTTAAAGTTCATTTTCCCATACTTTACTTATATTCAAACATGATATGGACCTTTGTTGCAAACTCTTACCAGAAATAATCAATTCCACTATAACTCAAAATCTAGAAAATTTGAGCTGCAAAAATGAATGTTTCTGGAAATAATAGGTATCTAAAATTGGGGTGCTGGATTGGAAATGCTAATATGGGAATATCTGCTGCTTACACTGCTTCCAGGAACAGGTTGAAATATTAAAATGGGATGGCAATTCTAAAAGCAGGGAGTAATATAGTCAGCAATGCACAGTGGAAAATCATGTGGATTGTGGGAAAAATAAAATTATTTTGCCTAAACTGCTAAGAAAAAGATGATTGTATGGGAAAATGCAGATGTGGTTAAAATAAAATACAGGAGAACCATATGGTTTTCCTGTATTTATATAGCACTCTCAACAAACGTACACACAGGGTTTTAGAATATCAGATGAGCAAAAAGGCAGGGCCTGATACCAAGTAATTGCGTTTCTCTTATGCCTGACAGTGGACTGGGAATGCAAAAGAGGATTATGTGGACAGAATGCACTTAAACCATGTGAAAAGGACAAAATGGGGTATTTCCTAGGGCTCCGACTATTGTATAGCAAAGGATTCACTTTCCTAAGAGTGGTGCCTATCTTGTTCTGTATGGGAGCTTCCAAGAAGTCTGGATGCAGCATGACACAATATGCCATTTGCACTATCCATTTCTTCCACTTCAGGTCAGAGTTATAGCTGGAGCAGGATGCAGTGGCAGTGTTCCCTCAAAAGATCTTGAAGCAATGGAATAGTGCTTGAAATCTCAAATCTTCCCTGCAGCTAAAAAGCTAATACTTTACGTTGAGAGGAGAAGTTTCAAAATAGGTAGTTGTTTACTTGAGACAATAACTTTATTTAAAGAAGCATTCACGTATGCAGCCATAAAAAGTGGTACAATATATTTGATTGTACATTCTTGACCTTCTGCTGCATTTATACAGTAAACCTGATCAAAGGAAGCTTGGAGAGGCGACCTTGCCTGTTAGTGGTATTTTGGAAGGGGATGATGGGGGGGGGGGGGTCCTAGAGAGGTCCAAATGCTTCCTGGAAGAATGCCACTCAATAAAAATAGAGTGTGTGTGGGTTTTGCTTTTTTAAAAAAAAAAAGCTTTAGCCATGTTTATTTAATATGCAGACTGCATTAGGCACTTAATTCAGCACAAATTTGAAATTGTGATCTTTCAGGTTGGCATGACTACAGAAGAAATAGATTATTTGGTTCACCATGAAATAATCAAGCACAATGGTTACCCGTCACCTCTAGGATTTAAAGGTTTTCCAAAATCTGTGTGTACTTCAGTAAACAACGTGGTAAGCCATGGAATTCCTGACAGGTACTCATGTTTTTGTTATTGCAAATTAAGATTATGTGGCTATCCATGTCATTTTTCCATGTTACCCTCTCATAACATACTATCCATTCAGCCTACTTAATATGCCACATTACAGATCTTTACATATTCCATGTGGTTTGCACGGAAGTTCTCCGTTAACCCAAATGAATCGAGATGAACACAGCAGCCAGGCTCAGTTACTATATTTTATCAAAAAAAAGTACCACTGGTTGCTGTGCAGTAAGAAAATGATGTTGGCACTTATCAAAGGGGGATAATAATAATAAAAGCAAAGATTATTGCTTCGCCATCTCTTTTCCCAGCATGATATAGTACCTCAGTCTGGGATATATCATCAAAAACAGAAAAGTCACTCAACAGAAAAATTATACTAATTTTCTGGAAATCTAAAGGTGGAGTGTGTGTGTTAATTATACATGAATATGTTGCTAATTATTAATGAATATTACCTGTTCAGAAAATAAGAGGTGCCAAATGTCACTCTTTCCATGATGATAAGATAATCATAATGGTGATTTTTGTTCCTTTGCTATATATTATGGATTCTTTCTTTTATTTAAATTATTGTTTGGGGTTAACTTGAACTGGTAGAAATCTCAATATTAAAAGTAGTTATCCCCTTTGCCTCCTTCCATTCTACTTGACAATTATATTGATGCTTTTCATGTGGCTTTGGGGTAAATGGGATAAAGTGTATTTGTTTTGTTACTCTGTCTTAACTAAGATTTGCCTGTCACCATTAAATGTATCTTTTTTCCCCCCTTTTCTTTCTGATTATGCTTAAGCCGCCCTCTCCAGGATGGCGATATTATTAACATTGATGTCACAGTAAGTAATTTGTTTATTATTATTATTGCTTTGGATCAATTTTCAAAATTTATAATCACAGTAGGAAGAACACTAAACCACAAATGTACAAAGGTTTTATTCCAAAGCTAAGGCAAGAGCAGTTAGTTTCCTCTTGTATTGCTATTGTTGTTTTCTCCTCTCTGTGCTTATTCTGACTAGACCTAGGCTTGACTTGAATTTAGGGCTGGAATCAGATTCACTGAGATCAGTGTTGGCCTAAGTAAATGTCAGCCCAATCCTGCTATGTGTCATGTTTTTGAGAAGATGTAATTGTTATTGATCCACCGTGTAGTTAATGCAGAGCGCCCCAGTACTGGGGCAGCAGCTGAAGGCAGATATGTATGAGATGAGCTAACATGAAGAAAGCCGGCATTTTTCCTTCACTCTGCCAAGATTGATCTTCCTCTTCCTGCTGATTTTGAGTGGGGCCTGTCATTATCTTACTCTGTCATTAGAGGCTACATTGGCCTGTGTGTCAGTCTATTTGGACAGCAACCCTTTGGCTGGCTGTGTTCCCTACATTTATTAAAATCCTCAAAGGTAGCGTTGTGTTCTGTTTGTGGCGTAAGAGCCTTGAACTCTTTACTCATGAATGCACAACCTGATCCACAGCTCACTTAATCCAAAGTACTCAGGTATCCCCGTGGGACTGATTCCGTTTCAACCCAGTTCCTTGACTTAGCTGGTTTATAGAACCCACTAGGGGCATAAGGTACATATGTAGACTTAAAACATGGCAAAAACAAACATTTGCTATGATGAGTATTCATTATAAAATGTATTGATATATGAGCAAAGAAAACATGAGGAGTTTATGTCCTTTATTTGCATATCTTTAGAAAAAGTAAATATTTAAAAAAATGTTATTAACATTAATTTTTCTACAATTCCTGAAATTTTGAATATATTTTCCCCAGAATGTTGAAGATTGAAATCCTATGTGAACTGAACTTATAAATGTTGAAACAACAAATGCTTCCTCGATTTTAATAATGGCTTTATTTTTATTACATCTTACAGTACCAGTTTTTTCAGCTGTCTTTTTTTTAAATCATAATTATTGCTTTCTCAGTATTTGCTTCTTTTTCTACAGTCAGCTAATGAATATTGATCTAAAATGCCCATTGTCTGTGTGTGTGTGTGTAACTTGTGAATTGTAGCCATACTTTTGATTATGTTTTAGATAAGACAGTTAGATTATTATATTATAGTAATAATTAATTTGTGGTTGGGTGCAAAATTCTGTGTTCTGATCCCCAGAATATTTTATTATTTTTTTCTCTCCAAAGAAGCTGATCCATCCATTCTGGTTCTTCAATAGTGTATCTTCCAGGAAGTGTTTCCTGGTTTTCTATTTGGAACCCATCCTGTTTTATTCAAAATATCAGAAACCCCTTTTTCTGGAAGGTTTCTTTTCAGAAAATTATAGCCACCACCAAAATAGCCAGATTGACCAATACAGGGAGAAAAACAATGTGTTCTGGGGAATGCCAGTATGTTATATAACCAGAATGTGGATTTTTACGCCTTTTTGTGTCTCTGGTTTATTGATTAAGCATGCTTACCATAATCCATACAACACTAAAACTTTTAACATCAGCTATTTAAGTGAAAGTATTCAAAATGTGTGTATGTATGTGTGTGTGTGTGTGTGTGTATATATATATATATATATATATATATATATATATATATATATATATATATACACACACACACACACACCTTAATCTCAAGAGTTTATATGGTGACCTGATAAATGAGAACGGGGGGGGGAGAGCTAAAATCAGCCCCCACCAAAATATACGTTCCCAGAAAACTAAATTCTCAGTTCAGCCATAACACATTTAGAAGGCCAAGGTACTGGGAAAGCAAAACAAGATATATAAAAACCATGTACATCAAATACTGTCTCTTGAGCTGGAGGTTGGACTAAATGACCTCCAAGGTCCCTTCCAACTCTGCTACTGTTACCTTTGTTTTCTCAGAACCCTCATTGTCTTTGTAGTCCTGCCCCATCACCTCATGGTATCCCTTTATTGCCTGCCTCACCCAATCATGACCACCTACACTGTGCATACACGTTTGACGGATCCAAATCTTACTTTATGAAAAATGCTTTTCTACATATTTATGTGAAATGTGTCCTTTTCCCAGGAATACCTAAGTTTTCCAGATGCCTTTGATGGGATAATGTTAAGGGTATACTACTATCATGTATTAGAGCACTGAGTTGGGAATTTCATAAACAGTGGCATAGGCAACCTGATGCTCTCCAGATGTTTGACTCCTATAAGTTCTGATCATTCATCATGCTGACTATATCTTGTGGGAACTATAATCCAAAACACCTTCAGGATATCAGACGGTATGCATTAGGGCAATGCATATGGCGTTTTTTAGACTTCAGCTTTCAAAATTTGGAGGGAGGCATACATGGTCCTGGGGCCTCCAGCTGTGCATTGCTGCTCCAGGTGTTTGTTGTTCATTTATTTATACATCCAGTGGCTTGCACATTCTCCCATGGGTTTGTTGCCTAAGGATTTTTCCCTTTAAAACTTGAACACTCTATACTCAGACATTTCCTGTAGCTGTCGTAGTGCACATAGTGGGTCACTACAGCTGTTTGCATGATGAAAGCTACAGGAACTGGCTAAAAATAGAAAGTTCAGCATCTCTCCGGATCTGGCAAGGTAATCAGTTCTGCTTCCTACCTGTGATTACTGCTTCCTGTGTATGTTCACTGTTTCTTGGTTTTCTTTGAATTAGGTATAATTTCAATGGCAGCTATGTCCCAAAGATGCTTTTTCAAAAGGCAACTGGACTTTCTTGGTTTTTTTCCTTGAAAATGTTTCACTTCTCATCCAACAAGCTTTCTTCAGTTCTGACTGAGTCAGAACTGAAGAAGCTTCTTAGATGAGAAGCAAAACATTTTCAAGGAAAAAAATCAAGGAAGTTCAGTTGCCTTTTGAAAAGCACCTTTGGGGCAACCATACATAATACCACCTATGCTTGCAATGGAAACTAAAAACTTCTGGATTGATTGCTCATGCCAGTTTCTCCCTGCTTAGGGATCACCCATTTTTTTCCTAGCAATAAGATGTGAATTCTATTGAATGCAGTGACACTTACTTTTGAGTAAACATATTTTGAAACTGAGAGCAAGAGTCAAATCACACAGTGCATTCAGCATGTGAATGCTGCTCTCTTAATGTTTTCGTTTCACCCAGATGAAGACCACAGCATGCAGTGAGTGGAAGCTTAATCCCTTTCCATATGTTACTATTTCCCTCTGTTTAAAAAAAAAAAACCCGCTATGCTCAGATATGCTGTAGCTGAATAAGAAAATAATTTAAAAAACCTTTAACTTGCACTTCAGCCCACATTTACTTGCTTCGTTCTCAATCATTTAAATTCTAGTTAAAAGAACTTCTGATCATGTGAAAAAAAATCTTGTTAATAAATTTATTTTTGAAGTGACATGCATATTTACCTTTGTGTCCAATCTAACAATTTCTTAATTTTAATTTCAAGTATTTCCTTAGCAGAAAATCTTTGCTCTTACAATAAAATGGGAGCACATTAAACATCCAAGAAAAACCACTTCTACAATTATTGTTTATCCTTTTTTATATAATGATAGAAAAGATTGCTGCTCTGTAATAATTTGTTGAATTTAATGAATTTGAGGAAGCATTATTTGATCTTTCCAAACGGCATAACTAGGCCAATTTATAGGTAGAAAAAACTATTATGGACCAAAAAAGGGACAATTACAGTACATGACATTTTAGAATAATTTGTTTGTGATTGTACACAAGATAAAATGATTAACTAATCAATCAAATGTAAATGCTCTTCTGTAACTGCAGATTTTTAAAGAATGAACTAAAGTTCACTTATTTTGGAAAAAATAGTGAGTACCTTGAAACATGTTTTATAAGCTTCAGTCACCTGAGCTTCATACGTTGTTTAAAGAATTAGAGAAACCAATTAGTTTACTTCAGTGGCTATCAACCCATCACAGCTCTTAACCAATAATGATCAGACAGTTATTTTATAGGTTAATAGACAATCATAATTTAGCAAATGAAAACAATTATTAAGCTCCCACTTTATGTATATTTACTTGAGAATCTGTCTCTCTGCATATAAGGAGTATTTTAATGGAAGCTTGTATAGAATATCCCAGGTTTTTGCATGGGCTTGTGTTTACTAGCTTTCATTAATTTAAAAAGAAACATTTAAGAAAGCAAGAGGCAGCCAAAACATTGCTTCTCAGCTACACCTTATTGATCAGTTTTTTAATTGTATTCTTTAATTCTAGATGTAAAGCTTTATACTAAGATTCTCATCTATTGAGGAATCTATAAAACACTCTAACATAAAATCTTTCAGTTACTAAAAGTTCCACTTCCATAAAATCACAGTGACAAGAGGAATATTTTTATGTCTGAGAATGTTGTTTCCTGTTGCATGAAAATCCATGTCTAGATTTATGAAAGAAGACTATCAAATAACATTTTTTAAAAAAAAATCATCAAATGACAAGGAGTTATAAATGCTGTTTTAGATTTGAACAATCTAATAATCTAATAATCTAATCTAATAATCTAATAGCCCAAAGGTATTGAAAGCATAGCTGTTCATACCGATAATGACTTAGCCTAGTTCTCAAATACAGTCTCTCTTAATTTTAATAAACCATTTGTAGGAGGAATTCCATTATTCCCAAATGTCTGTTAAATATGAAAGTACCATTGTGATAGTTTGTCATTTTGCTTAATTATACCAATGCACATATTACATCAATTGCTATGAATATGGCAAAATTAAAAACAAATGTAACTGCCTCACCCAAATTATTTCTGATGCAGCAGAATTATTCTTTATTTGGGGAAAAGGTTTGGATGCAAATTTGGTCTGTTGCATCCAAAGTCTGCTGTGGGAGTCCATTAAATGGAGGCTTGACTGCATTAGAATAAATAAGTGCCCTCTGCTGTTCTGCATAATGATTTGCTTTTTATTTATTTTGCACATGTGCTAATGCAAATGACAAGTGTAGTTGATGATAGATTTTTAAAGAAAACTTGTAACCTGTTCCATAGGCCATAAGTACTGCCTGCTGTATCTTTTAACATCATCTTGAAAGCCATGCCTGCTGTTGTCTATTCTTTACTGGCTTACTTTATATTTTCTATCACAAGCAGATCTAATCTGACATAACAGATAATAGGAGCACGTTCACACAAGAATCATGAGATTACAATGTGTGTGTGAATTCAGTCACTTGTCAGTAAATGAGGAAAGAATATCAAATGAGAAGTAAGGGTGACATACAGATGTCTCGCCTTACACTGATGACCAGCTGTGGCTAAAACAGTGGATGAGGTTTCCCAATCCCTAACTTTGCTCTTCCTTCTTACTGGAGAATTTGTCCATTGTCAAATGTTTCTGCCTTGACAAATTTTATTTTTCACTGTGAGATACTACGGGCATCAATGGAACCTGCATGACCTAATTGTACAGAACTGCAGCCTTAATTTGAAATTATTGTTTTTGTGGTTTGCATCTGGGAAAGAAACCTATGCCTCCAATGTTTTTGTGATGCTGTCTTCAGAGCTGCTTATATGATAGAGAAAATTTATTTTTCTTTCTCTTCCTTTTTCAAAAGTCTATTCCCTGTTTGATTTGGGAGTTTTGGTTTTGCAAATTACGCTGAACTGCCCCTGAAATACACCCAAAGTGTACCCTAATTAAGCTTCCATCCGAGAGTTCCTGTAAAAGTGTTTCTTTTTACATTTCTGCATCTGTTTAGGTGTATCTCAACGGCTACCATGGTGATACATCCGAAACGCTGCTAGTAGGGAATGTGGATAAGGCTGGTCAAAAGTTAGTGGAGGTTGCCAAGAAATGCAGAGATGAAGGAATTGCAGTTTGCAGACCTGGGGCTCCTTTCTCTGTAATTGGAAACACAATCAGGTAAGCCTTATGCTGAGTTGTAATGGGAAAGCTGCCCAAATAGGACAAAGGCTATTGGTGACTTGGTTTAAAGCTGATGGCAAGTTTTATGATTCAGAATCATCATTTCAGTCTGATATTACCATGTGAACCCCGTTGTTCCCCCAAGGTGGTTAGAAAAGATTTTAAATGGTGAATTATGCAAGACCAGATCAGGAAAACTATCTGTTAAAAAAAAAAAAGTAAAAAATGTTTCTAAAACTGCATTCACCCTTTCCCCAATATAATCACTAGCAATTTGGACTGCATTAATACAATATGGCTGTATTAAGATTTATGTAAATTCATCTGTTTTTTGCATGATAACAAATAGTGCCAAGTAAGGTGTTTGTTAATGTGATGAAGGACTTGAACATTTTTCCTTTATCCCAAAAACGCATAAGTGTAAAAAAAAATGATGACTCCTTTGGGATGGTTCTCTTCTAATCTTGGTAAAACCTAATAACATTATATTGTCCTATCATGTTCAACATGATTAAAATATATTAACAAGGTTTTTCATAATTTCTGCATGGGTCATTTTTGTAAGAGTCCATCTTGTTTTTTTCCTGTGTTTACTAACACTATTAGGAGAGGCAGATGTATCTTAAGGCTATAATACATGCATTGCTAAGCATCCTGAGACTATGCTATTTTTATACTTTCCCCCCCTCCCCCAAATGCTTTACAAAAAATAAGAAAAGAGAGCAGCAAAATATCAGTTTGATGTATTTATAGCTTTAAAAATATTGTAACAGAGTCTGAATCAAACTTTAGTAAAACCACTTTGGGTTATATCCGAGAAGCTTTTATTGAAGACTTTGTATAAAATTGTGTTTTTGACAGTTTTAAATTATAGGCTAACTAGCCTGGGGAAAAAGGATAGTGTCTTTTCTGTTCTTTCATAGGAAATGTTGAATCAGACCCCTACTGGGAAAAGAAATTTAATGCATATCTCACTATCTTACTGTCCATGAATATAATAGAAGCGAATTCAAAATGTAGTTTTATTTTTGCAAATGGGATGAGTCGATGGATGCACCTCCATATTTTTGAACACCTAGAGTTCAACAAATTTACTGGTGGTGCGCTTGCATTTTAACAAAATTTATGCTCGAGTCGAAGGGGGCAGAGAAGACAAGATTCTTATTCAAGCGTTCTCTCGAGCACGGCATTCATGGCAGTGTCTAAAGGGCATGTCAGCCTTTGATTCTCTCTGAGAGGTAATTATCCTTTTCCTGTCACAGAACAACAAATGATAGCTAACTACAGAGGCACATTTGCAGTAGTCACATTCATCAACTGCAGGGGGAAAAAAAATTCAATTTAATTGTGCAACACAGCTGCACACAGGCTTTTTGAGCAGTTGTGTTGTTCTCCCTGTCTTGCTATTCCTTCCTACCAGATCTATTTTTTAAACTTTTTTTCCCCTCCTAGCTTTTTTTTTCTTTCCCTTCCCCCTCCTCTTTTTTTTTTTTTTTTTTTTTTGTCTCTTCTTCCATTTTTACTCTCTGTACTTTCTTGTTAAAGTAATTTTCCTTTGTGGCTCTCATTCTTTTTCCCCCCCATTGAAGGCTATGAATGTAGAAAATTATCACAATTACTCATATAATTGAGCCTCTTTGTAGCAAGTGCAACTCCAGTAGCCTTTCTCCATCATGAAAATGGTTTCATTATAGGGTTTTTCATATTCTCTGACACCATCTACCCAAAGGAACAGGCGTGCAGATGAGATGTGCTAGGAATAGGGTAGATCAGGAAGGTCACAGTGGGAATAATTAGCTCTGCTATGGAAAGAGCATCTAGGCCTTTTACTGCTACATAAATGTACTGTCCATGGCTTTTAGGCACAAAAAAACTTACTAACAAATGGAGCTCCCGCCTACTACTTTGAAAAAAAGATTTGTATCAACACTACAATTTTCCATCATTAAGACTAATAACACAGAGCCTCGTATACATCAAGGGGAATAAAAAGAAAAATCTCACATTCAAGTGGCGACTGGGTGCTGACCTTTGTTCCCCTTTTTTGTGTACGACTTAACTCTTTACAAAAAAGAGCCACACGCCACACCAATAGGCAGGTGAACTCCAGCCAGTGCTGGCGAAGTGCTGCGTTCAACTTGAAAAATTGGAGAAAGCTCCTTGTTGGATAATGTGTTTCATTAGATTCACTCCATTAATTCTGGCTATATTAAAAGTGAGGCAGAAGGATCACAACTAAAAGTAGCTTTAATCTTTTCCTTCCTTTTTTCCTTCCTTCCTTCCTTCCTTCCTTCCTTCCTTCCTTCCTTCCTTCCTCTCCCCCATTTTTCCTTTACAGTGTTGATGCAGAGATCAGTATTTTCGCAGCACGAAAATATGTATGCAAAGCTCTGTTGAAAAGCAAATTAAACCAGATTGATCCATAGTCACAATTGCAGACAGAATAACAAATCACAATCAACTGGCTCCCCTCCTTTTCTCCTTCAATATTTCCTTTTGAATTTATATATGCTACTTTTATTTAAACCTTTCTGCAAGTAAAGATTTTTCTGGCCTAAGTTGTCATATATGTCTGAGTATTGATATTTTTAAACTCGCGTAAACAAAACTACAAAGTGGTGGGGAAAATGTGTAAAATTTTCATCATGTTTGTGGTGATACTTATTAAGACTGTATGTCTTCTATCTGCCCTATGTTCGAGAATGTTTGTAGATTTTTTTAAAAAGACACCATAGTGCCTCCTACATATTAATATATAGGATCGATGTGAATATGGTCTGAATTCCAGAATGTTCTGTCATTTTATGATTTGATCTTAAAAGCTCATGACTTAATTTGGGCTTAGACTCAATCAAACAAATGAAAATATTTATGAAATTTGTATTACACATTAGCCAATTCTTAGATGAAAAATCAAACGGCTTTTGTTCAAATCCCTTACATTGCTCACCAAAATTCAAATGGAAGGTATTGTGATCATAACCACTAAGGAGTGTTCTTTACATATACCATAGCCTTTTTAATGTGATTATTACAACCACATACCAATTACAGTTTTTAAAATAGAGAATCTGGATCTCTGAAAATAACTTATAGAACCAAACAAATATAAGCAGAGTTAAATCAGGGCAGTATAAACTCTGTTGTTAACATTATTGAGATAAGAGTATCAATAAATGATTTCTAAATGTTTTAAATTATAAATACAATGTTTTGATATTACCTTAGAACAATACAAAGGCAGGGTTTTTTTTAAAAAAAAAAGAAATCTGTTTCTATCAGATTATGCACATTTAAACAATAAGTGGCTCAGGCAAAATAAGTCATTTTAATGTCATCAGTGATAGATTTTCTTTGACAGCTACTGTAAATTACAATTACACTCCTTCTCCTTTGAAAGTAAGCATTGCAATAAATTATCTTTTATTTCAATCCATCAAGTCTGCCTTTCAGAAATGGAGCACCTCAAATAAAAGTTCAACGGCAGTGTAAGAAAAATATAGTAATTTGTGTTCGTTTGAAACCAAAAATGTACCTTTCTTTACAAAAAAAGTCCACAATTGTGGGTTTTCAAAAATATGGTTAATTATACCTCATCGTTCATTGTCATTAGAGGGAATCCCAGAAATTGTACATTCCATTAGTCTAGGACTGTTATAGAAGGAATACCTTAAAACTCCCCCAACAGACAGTTGGGTAAGCCAGTACAATACCGCTGGCCAAATTAACATAAATTATCCTTTGTTTAAATATCTTTAAAAATTAGATTATATCTGCATTGCTGTTTGTGCTGTTGATTTGTAGAACTAAACCAAGGCAACTACTGAGAATATATGGTCCTGGGGCCCTTCAAATGCTAAGAGGTAGGTCTTCATGTATTGATCTTCTATTTGTACATTGGGGCGTTCCTGTCCTGCCCATCCCCCCTCTGAATGGTCCCAGAACCCTTCAAGGAATCATTTGAGACTATATAAACAAATTCTATTTCTGATGCCACTAGTACAAATTAGCATTTAATTCCATCATATAAATCATAACCATGATCTGGTCTCCTACTCTCCTGGAGTGGCCTTCATTTTTTTCCTCCTGATATTAAATCACTTAAAAGGATTGTTTTAAATCTGATAGTTACTGTCTTCAGATTTTTTCCCCTAAAGTAGCGCGCTGTTAGCTGAAACAAGCAAATACTTTGTTCCTCTGAGAAATTCATACAAAATATAAAGAAAAAAAAGGTGTAAACTCATCTTTCAGACCAGAATGTGGATAAAATGGGGAGCTTGATTCCAGCCATGGGAAATAGATGTCTTATGTGTAGAAATATTACTTCAGTATTATATTTGCATGGGTAAATTGAAGCTGTTTTTTCTTGCACCATAATAATATGGTGCAAGAAAATATATAGCTCTAATTTAGAATCAGCTCATACAGGAAGAGGACACTGGTTCACATGAGAAAACCTGAACAGCGTCAAGTAGTCAAGATTTTTGAATTGTGGCTTCATTGATGTAGTTGGTTTCATGAACATAATTATATTTTTAATACATTGTAATCACATATGTTCAATTCAAGTATTGTTAACATGATCTTTTTTTCATTAAAAATATACCCATTTATTTACTTTTATTAAAAATATTTGTAGACCGTCCATTATCCAGGGGATCTTGTGACAGGCTAAAATTTGGCATGTGACAGATAATGCACTGTTTAAGCTAGAACAAAGGTTGCAAGATAATTGTACTGCGGATTTGCAATTCCTCTGTGTTTTCATGCATGCCTCTAATTGTTTCTTTACCTGCACTCACAGTCTAATGCTAACAAAGCTTTGGCTTGACCTGTTATTTTTGTATGCGGAAGGCTATTAAAATCTTTCAGAAAAACAAATCCACTTTGAAGTTGTGTGAGATAGTACTGTTGTATGAGGAAGTTCCAAGATATGCCTTGTAGAATTGCTTCTTTGTCATCAATTAAAAAAAAAAATGCTCAAATCAATTTTCTAAATGCTGGGCTCATCCATATGTCCTGGTTGCCATGACATTAAGACATCCCACTGTTTGCAAAGGTCCTCACTATGGTGCCTCCATCTTCTTGCCAACCTATTGAAGCCAGTCCATGGCATTTGATTTGAAAGTGGTGCTTTCCCTGCTGTTTCAGTGGGAGAACTCTCTAATAACAGGTAGAGGAGGTCAGCTGCCAGCTGGAGTCCATTTGTCCTGTACTCTGACTTCCAGTCTGGTTAAAGGGCTCATAGCCATTTTTGGTGGAATCTGGTATGGGACTACTAATCTCATCTAAGACCAACAGGTCTACCAGGAGCTCAATATTCCCATCAGTAAGCAAAAATGAGAAAGGCAGATCTTTGACCGGCAACATTTTCCTTTGATGGGCAGGTGAGGTGAGGGGCAAGTGGAAAGGAGTGAACAGAGCATCCTGATCATATTCTGGCTAAGATATGGAAGTAAGTCATGCTAAGGAGGGCTTAAGGAACCCTCCTTAGAACTAAGGAACTAAGGAGGGCTTAATCCTGATTGTATATTTATATTAAATGAACCTTACGGTGGGATTTATGGAACTCAAAGATTTACTGGAGTCAGAGAAAAATAAAGAGAAAGATACACATCCTAAAATACTCTCCTCTTTCCCCTTCCAATAAACACAAATGGGATGCTCCATTGGTTGCATTCCTTGAAATGTGACTGCTCTGTCCAGATATATCAATTTGGAAGTAAGTCCCACATCTTTCTAAAGCAGGTGCGCAAAGAGGCAGCCAGAATAATTATGTGGAGAGGGTAGTGTACAATTTTCTAAATAGAAAGGCTAGTTTCAATTGGAAGGAAGGTGTTGTGATAGCGATCTCTGCTCTGTCATACGTTCAGGGGACTGACTCGTTCATTTTCCCATTGGTAAGTATTACCGGGTGGGAGGGGAAAAGATGACAGTTTCCACCAATCACTGCCCTGAAATTACTCCATGTTACAGTGCTATGAAATTACTCCATGTTACAGTTATAGTAGTAGCCTCTTCCCATTTATATCAACCCACCTCATTATATCTGACAGAGAAGGCATGCTGCAGACATCATCTGCCAGGGATTTACATTTGGTAGGTCCTAGGTGGCAAACCTTCTCTGCTGTGGCTCCCACTTTATGGAACATTCTCTCTCCTGAAATTAGATTGGCTTCATCTCTCAAGACCTGGTTATGTCATCAGTCTTGGAGTTTCTGGGGAATTGGAGATATATCTCAATGGCTCTACTGTACAGAAGTGTAAATATTCTATACAGTAGGGCCATTGAAGTGTATATATTCATTCTCTCTGATGGCATTCGTATATTTTCAATTTTAATTAACTTATATTTTTTAATATTGACTTTTTATACTTTATAAATGCTTATTTTTTATGTATATACTGTTCTTTATTTGATTGTTGTATGCTGTCCAGAGTCACTTCTCATGAGACAGGATGCTAAATAAATTTGATAAATGAATGAATGAATGAATGAACATTTGACTGACGCTGTTCAGAGCCTGATTTTGGTTTTCTAAGAGTACAAGCCACCTCTTCCCTTCTGTAACTAGCTTTTTCAGAAAAAGCTGCTTTATACTTCAACTGCAAAAAATAACAGAGGTAACTGGGAACTTCTTAGCCATAAAATACTTCAGATAGACTTTATTTCACTTCAAGCTCAACATCTCTTTCCCCAAAGTGAAGTAATTGTCACTCCCTCATTGTGCTTTCCTATCTCCGTTGAGTTCTGGTGAAAGACAGACTCATGGGGTAGGAAGGGACCTTGGAGGTCTTCTAGTTCAGCCTCCAATACTTGAAAACCAAGAGAGTACTCCATTTTCTGTAGACATACTCTCCCTTGCCTGCAGTAGTGGGTTTCAATTTCGTTCGCTACCGTTTTGCTCATGGTCATGCGCGTGTGATGTTTCTTAGCATGCGCTGCTGCCGCTACCAGTTTGCCCAATCCGGGGCGAACTGGTAGCAACCCACCACTGTTTGCCTGCCATTTGAGCCATCGATACTACGGTAGCATTTTGAAAAAGAAAGAAAAAAAACCCAAACTTTTTCTCTATACAGTTTTTTATAAAGAGTATTCACACTACCAGGTTGTTGTTTTTTCCTTCGATCTTAAGTGAGGTGGGAAATGCCTCCATAGAGCCCTGTTTCTACACAAGCATAGAGCCCATGGGCCTCTTCCCCTTTATTTTCGGGCAACTTGTACTGGGCTGAGGCTCTAAACAAGGGAAGTAGGTCAGCATCTAATCTATAGAGATGCCTTTTATGCCATGCAAGTGTCATAAGCAAGATCTCCTTTTGCAGTGTGACAAGATCTTATGTGCTCTGAGTTGCACAAATAAGACCTGGGTTTTGATGGCACATTTACTAAATATCAATTTGTTATTATTGCAAACAATAGATTCTTGCAGCATACTGAGCCATAATGTCTCTCCCCCACCTTTATTATGTTTTAGTCCATTCTGCAATCATACCCATTGTGGTTGCAAACCCAGCTTATCATGACCTCATCCAAAAACCAACCTAAATATTACTTTGAAAGTAGCTGAAGAAGAACCGGACAGCCCGAAGTATGCTGATTTTGATATTGGTCATTAATGAATAATAACCTTTCCACAGACCTCTCTTTATTTTTATATTCGGTTTAGCCATTGTAAAAATAAAATCTGAAGTGGGAGGGGCAGCAAAAAAATATTGACTAAACTACCAGAGTAGGACAAGCAAATATATTAAGGAAAAATTAAATCATGTGTAATATAAGGAAATTATTATTCTTATAGTTGCATATCCAGATAATAATTTCCATTTATTATTTATTTATCATTGTTACTTATTATTATTTAAACTTGCAGGCCATCTGACTCTCAAGGACTCTAGGCACCTCAAAGTCATAAATGAAATTAAAATAAAATCAGAAAAAAAAAAAAGATAAAAGATAGTCTTAACAGTTCTGAAATCCAACTCTGTGGAGTCAGTGCTTAATAAGTGTTGAAGACAAATAAATGCAATGCTGCTCCTGTACAATTTTTGTCTACGTGCATCACATTTTTTTTTCTGTGTTGATAATGTTAAACAGCCTTTGTCTTCAATACTGTTGTCATGCCAATAAAATGTAGCAACAGAAAGCTACATATCTTGATCAACTTGAGCCAGTTCAGTTGAAATGTTTGTTACTTTACACCTTATTGACCCAACTAAGAAAATAGAAATGATTTGTTTAAATCCGAATGTTCTAAATTCACTGATTTGGCATAAGCGTGAATAAAGTGCTGGAACTGAATTGGTTGCGAACCACCATAATAGAAAACTTCACTATCGTCTTTCAAGCTGATAAAGATGATGATCCTAGTTCCAGTTGCTGGCATTTTGGGCCGTGGAACATTTTTGTAAAATAGTAAGCCAAATAAGAGGAATTTGTCCTCTTCAATCAGGTGTAATTTGCAGTACAGTAAAACAGCATGAGACTTCGCTTAGGCAGATACCCATCTATTGTTAGAATAGATGCTCAATAAGACACATCGTGCAGAAGTACACTACACTGCAGCTCTGATTATTTATACATTAGCCCCAGCTTGCAGCTGATCCACAAAAAAGGAGAAGGGGGAGCCTGGCTTGCAATAGACTTTATCTCTCATCCGGATGGTGTCCTGGAAGGCCTTAAAGTCTGGCTGTTCTCCTGGGCCTTGAAGTTGAACGGGTAGAAGCCCTGGTTAGCTGTGCTTGACATCATGCTGCCTATGTTTAGGGACTTCTCTTGAATTCTTTTGTCTTTATTTTCTTTACTGTATTTTTTTTTAACCTGCTTGTATTTTTATCTTGTCTTCTTTTTATTGGGAGCCACCCAGAGTCATTTTTAAATCAGGCAGCGCCGAAATCAAATCAAGTAAATAAATACTGCTCTTTGCGTTCATTTCCCTCCCTCCTGCCCTGCCCTGTTAATCTCTCGATATTTTGGACTACAAGTCCCATAGCTGTCTATGCAACACTACCGTGGAAAGTGGGAGAAACTGATATCATAAATGGAAGGTCCTTTAACGCTGAATGTGTGGTACTGATTGCCTAAGAATCTTGTTCCTATTGCCCCGGAGTCAAAAGGCTTCTCTGACAATTTTTTTTTTTTCAGTAGAAAATATTGAGAACAAGGAAAGGAACATTGTCATCAAATATCTACAAAAGGACAGCCACAAATCGAATGATCTTAAAGACATGGACATTTTTTAAAAATGTATGGAAGCTTTTTTGATATTTTCATTATTCATAAGCCCAATTTCCTCTCTCAGTTGCACACAGGCACATACATCAGAATTGATCACGATCACAATGTAGCCCCCATAAAGGAGGTCTTCTCTGCTTCTCTGTAGTGGTGTAGCTTTTTGTGCTCCCAATATGCACAGGCATTTGCTTTTGGGTATTAGCCTGTGCAAAGCATTCAGAGAGATGCATCACAAAAAGGTCTGAGTACGAGCAATTTCAGGAGCATTCCCAGGAAGGAAGACAGCTGTGTGTGCTGGGGCAGTGGCATGTGAAGATGGGTTGAGGGAGCCCACAAAAACCACAGCTGAGCTTTCTGAAGGTGGCAGTTGCCCCAGTGCTTCTTACTCTCAATAAATGGTTTTTGAAAGTGCTCCCTTGAATCATTTGCAGAGAGAAACATAGCAGGAAAGTCAACAAAAGTCAGTCCAGAGGACTTGTTTTCAGTGAAACAAAGATAGGGAGGCTTCAGTTTTATAGCCAACAAATGCTGTGCACACATGTTGTCTGTCACAGATTTATTTGTTCAGTTTCTATAGCTGCCCATGCCCATCTCAAGCAAGTGACTCTGTGTGACGAACCATCATAAAATAATTAAAAACAGCTACAAAATAATACAAAATTAACTTCAGGTATTCCTTGATTTACAACCATTTGTTTAGTGACCATTCGATGTTACAACAACACTGAAAAAAAGCAACTTAGGACTGTTTTTCACATGACCCGTTGCAGCATCCCCATGGTCACGTGATCAAAATTTGAATGCTTGGCATGTATTTAGGATGGTTGCAGTGTCCTGGGGTCATGTGATCATCTTTTGTGACCTCACAAGCAAAGTCAATGGGGAAGCCAGATTCACTTAACAACTGTGTTACTAACAACAACTGCAGTCATTCACTAAGAAAAATTGTAAAATGGGGCAAAACTCAGTTAACAACTGTCTTGCTTAGCTACAGAAATTTTGGGCTCAATTATGTTTGTAAGTTAAGGACTACCTGTGTATATGGCAGCCAGGAAAAAAAATAATCACAGATATCAATACAGCCAGGAAATGGGGTCCTTCACACATACAGGGCTCCAAGCCCAGCAAATCCAGATCTTTAAGACTTTACGAAAGGCCATTCTCAATCCATAAGAGAGAATGTTTCAGAGCGCAAGGGCTACCTTAGAGAAGGTACATTTTCTATTCCTCACCAGTCAACTTTCCATGTTAGGAATGCTTCGTTAATATTATTCCAAATTAAAGAATCATGTTTTTCTCCAATACATTTAAATGTTCTGTGCTTAATTTGACAAATTCTTCATATTTCTACAATTGGCTTTCACCTCTTTGGTAAGACATCAGCTAGAGGATTTTAGTCAAATAATTGTTGGAGAAATTTAAATTGATATTTACATTTTTTTCCCCTGCAAAATTCAGTCTTACTCAAAATTGAGGAACTAAGAACTCTGTTTCCTTGGCTTCTAGATTCAATCTTGCTATAACAGCCTTTGCAATTTCATTCTGCTGTATAATTTGCATGACGTTTGGAATATTACTTTGCCTCCTTTCTCTTTGGCTCTTCTTTCACCTGTTATTTCCTCAGCTTCCTGATTTTCAGTTCCTTTTCTACATTTTCGGACTATCTAAATCTACAGATAGAGTTCCCTCTCATACCACTCATGTCTTCTCCTTTCCAGGTTCTTGCCCCAGGTTCCATGTCTCCTACTTTCTTGGATCTCTTCCTTCTTTTTCGATGGCCGTGCAAAGCTATTCCTTTCCATAAGAGATTTTTTCTAGTCAGAGAATTATCCTTTGTTTCCTTTAGTGTAATAAGATTGTACATATGGACAGCTCTGGTTTGATGAGCTTAGTTGTAAAGGCTATTCCATTCATCACAACCATTGAATTAACCAATTTTAAAAGCCAGAAATTCAATACAAAGCAGATTTATATATATCAAACTATATTGGATCAGATCTTTAGACCCAATATAGGAGTTTAAATTGCTCTTGGTGAAGTGTGCTTACTTTTCGCCTCAAGTCAATCTTGCACAATAGCACATCCAGTGGCGACACTAAATGGCTACAGAATTCCCACTGATCTAAAATGGGCACTAGATTTCTGACAGATATTAGAAACTGCATCCAAATGAATGGAATTGCTTGGAGTGTAGTGATGGTTATATATATAAACCACATAAATAATTCATACTGAAGTTTACATATCTCTTGTTATATCTGTCAACTAGGAATGTGCAAATCATGCAAGGCCTTATTTGAACTAGTTTGGTGGCAATTAATTAGAAGGGATGATTCAGTCAAAGCTTTGAATGGAGTCTTTGCATAACCATAATATCTCTCTCTCTCTCAGCCACTGATTTATTGCAGAGATTGGAGAACTTCAGGTCCCAGGATTTGTGTGTTTTAATTTCAACTCCAAAACTAATGGCAGCTTAGTATAAAGATATGCAGTTAGGGTTAAACAATTTGGAAGTCAAAACTTATTTAAGTATCCTATCTAAGAATTAAAAAAAAAAACTTTAAAAAAAGCACTTTAATGTTGCAAGATAATAGGCATGAATAAACCCAAATAAAAAATTAATCCAATTATTTTGGCACTAGCAAACTTGGAGAAAAGTATAGAAATGTAAAAAGGCTGTTGTTCCATTGTTGAAGAAACAGACTTATTATTTTCTCTTTAGCGTGTTCATTTTTATGAATAAGTGTGGACATTGTTAACTTTCTGGCTTCTTTTCATTCTCATTTTTCTTGGGGACTCCAATTAAACCTTTCAAATCCCATCAAGACAGATTTTCTACCCCGTCTTTTAACTTCCATGTTCCTGTTTCTTTGTGTCATTACTTAACTCCCTGTGACTATTTAGGTGATCCATAAAGACATTTCAGCTATCGTGCATTTGAGATCTATACTCTGCTGTGCCCCAGAATCACGCAAAATACTGTAATAGCTAAAGATTTTTGTTGGTGTGTTGGTAGGTAAGCAGTAGCTAATCTATAGAACCTGTTCAGAAAAATCCATTCAAGGTGTTATCTGTGAACATAATGAAAAGCTATTGACCTACTTCTCCACTTTGCAGTAGTTGGGAGTCTTCTGTATCCTGGGAGCACTTGATTGTGGCCATGCGCTCGTGAGCATTGGGGCAAAGGGCATGGCCTCATGTGATGTGTAAAATAAATGGGAGAAAAGAAACCAATTCCTCGCCTTTACAGACACACAGGTTGGCGTCTTTGAAAAAGAACCAACCAGAATATTCGAGGAGGGGGGGTTAGTATATGGTAAGTTCTCAACAATACCTCCAAATTGTAATTTTGTAGAGCTGACAATATCTCATGCCAACTGAACTCCGTCAACAGACATAATTCTACATATAGACGGCAGCATTTTAAGACTGCTGTTTTTTGTGCATGTCATTTCTTCGTAAAAAAAAAAAGGATTGGACTCAACTCATGAGTGCCAGTTGTTACAGCCATCTCTATCATGTTCCTGGGGCAATGTACAATATATACAAATAGAGTATTATTTAATGAAAGAACTGGAGCAATAAGACCATGTCTTCAACTTTCTTTCCTTTTACATGACTGACTTTCAGTTGCTATGGCATTATTAAGGGATATTTGCCTTGAACATTCCATAAAATATTCTATAAAACAGGTTGCAGTCTTCAAATGTGAGGAAATTGGGAATTTGGGATGTGAAAGTATATGTAGCACCAATTTTTCCCACAATGCATCTAAAATGGACCTAAAATGAGGCCACCAAGCAATAACAAATGTGTTATTGTATATGCAGCCATATGCAATCCCAGAGAACTGAAAGAGGTCCTCTCTTTCTTTTTTAACAAAGAGAAGCCCAAAGAGGATTAAACCCAGTTAGCAACATTAGGAGCCACCATATGCTGAGTGAATTGGAAAATATAAAGACAATAGGAATTGTGGAATCCAGGGGCTCCATGGTTCAATCCTGAGCTATGTATGTTCTCTTATATTGGAACAGTAGGAATTGAATTAGCTTGAACCCTTGACAGTTTATTAACCCAGAGGAAGACACATCATGTTAATGATGATGATGTTGTACTGCAATGGTACAGTAGTGGCCAAAATTGTGGAAACCTTTTGGGAAAAGTGTATTTTTGAGGTTTGATGGCTAATAACACCCCTTTTTTTTTGGGAGTAGTACCATAAAATTATATATCAATGGAAAGATAATTTAATTTATGGAAAGATAATTTAATCAAGAATGAAATGCTTTTCAACCTTTTTTCGTGGATTCTAGATTTTAGGCCAAATTACTGCAGTCTGTGCCAAACACTTCACACTGGATTGCGCCATTGCATCTTATATACACCCAGATCAGTGGTAGGTTGCTCCCGGTTCGCACCGGTTCACAAGAACCGTAGTAAAAAATTTTAGTAGTTCGGAGAACTGCTAATAACATTGGCTGGCCACGCCTCTGAACTGGTCCACGGCCCAGTCGCCACTCGCTTACCCCACCCACCTCATCAGAGGCTTTTTTTTTTCTTTTAAAAGCATTTTTTCTACAATCTCTTCAGCTGAAAAAATGTTTTAAAAGTTAAAAAAAAGGCTCTGATGATCGCGCGGCTCAGCTGGGATCTTGGAAGCTTCTAAAAGCATTTTTTTCTGCAACCTCTTCAGCCGAAGAGGTTGTAGAGAAAAAAAATGCCTTCAAAAGCCTCTGGCGATCCCAACTAACTTGCCTGATTGTCAGAGGCTTCTAAAAGCATTTTTTTCTTCAATCTCTTTAAGTTGTAGAAAAAATACTTTTAAAAGTTAAAAAAAAAAAGTTGGCCATGCCCACCCAGTCACATTACCTCCACAAGCCACACCCACAAAATAAGCCACACCCATAGAACCGGTAATAAAAAAATTTTAGAACCCACCCTGACCCAGATTATTTTCTTCTGTCACATAGGCACAGTCTCTTAATTATTCTATCACCACTTGCTGTTGTGCACCTTTTCCTGCCCTTTATCATTGTGGTTTTGTAGTGATTGAGTCTCCTTATACCTCTTCAAAAACTTAGAAATGCCATCTTGGTTAAGTTTCCACCAATTTTTCTTCTAATTTCTTTATAACTGTAGCCTTGTTCGCTTAACAATACTATTTTACATCGCTTTCTGGGCGACCAGTCAACTCTTTGCACCATTACTTTAATTTTATTACGTTTTACAAGGTCACTAAATGAAAGAACACAAAAACCCCCAACCAATTTGATAGCGATCACGTAACACACTGACAAATGTCCTCATCTCACCTTCAGTACATGACATCAATAACTGAATCCTACTGTGATCTGATTGGCTCATTGCCAAAACAAGATGACATCTGGATTGGCTCTCTAAACACTCATGCTCATTGGCTACAATCAGATGAAGGAAAGCTACTTGATATCAACCTAAGCAAGTTGTGCTTCCTTTTTCTGGTTATTTGGCTATAACGTTTCATAGAATACAGATAATTGAACAAACTTTGTTGCATTACATTCTTGATTAAATTATCTTTCCATTGATATGTAATTTTATGGTACTACTAAAAAAAAGTGGTGTTATTAGCCATCAAACCTCAAAAATACACTTTTCCCAAAAGGTTTCCACAATTTTGGCCACTACTATAGGCAGCAGAGTGCCATCCAGTTGTTTTCAACTATTCCTCCTACTGTTCTTGGCTATTAATACCAGGCTAGCTGTATTTGATCAACATTTGGAGTTCCTTACCCCAATGTGCTGCAACATTTATTTGCATTCTAATCTCAAATTGCTAAACTATGGTGTTTTCACTTCCAAGATTCACACTCATAATTGGCAAGCTTTGCCCTAATTCCTATTATGCTTTCGACATAATATATTGGACAAAAAGTTCACCCTTATTTAACTAATGTAAAAGATCATTCTGGTACCCCATGCCTAATTCTTACGTAAAGTTCATTATATTTAAAGCTGTGGGGGTGTGATGGCCCAGCAGTTAAAGAGCTTGTCTGCAGAAAAGCTGACAGCCTGGGTTTAAGACCCAAGCACCACACAATGGGATGAGCTCCCTTTACTTGTCCAAACTCCTGCCAAACTAGCAGTTTGAAAGCATGCAAATGCAAGTAGATAAATAGGTACCACTTCATTGGGAAGGTAACAGCATTTTGTGCACCTTAGCATATAATCATAGACAATGGACAGCACTGGCTCCCTCAGCTAAGAAACAGAGATGCACACCAGCTCCTAGAGTCAGACAGAACTGGACAGGGAAAACTTACTTTTTATATTTAAAGCCACAAGCACACAAAGCCATTAACCGTTCCCTAACCTTTGCAAACATATGCTAATGTGGGTAAGTGCTGCTTTTTAAAATATTTTATTTTAAAACTCCATAGGCAGGGTTGGCCACAATATTGGTCAGGCCTTAGGTTCCAATGTAATCCAGTGGAGACAGCAACATAGTTTTTATTTAAGTGCATGAAACAGCATTTGAGAAAAAAAGTTGCCTGTCATCTCTATTGTACTTCCTACTTATGCTCTGGGAATGCCTTTAAAGGAAAATGGCAATCTTCAGGTTTCTGAGTTTCTTTTGAATGAAAAGCAAACAGTTACCCAGCTCTTCTGATTTTGCAAATTCTGGAGATAAAGCCAACTCCAATCAACTAAAGGGAACCATGGCTGTGATTCAGTTTAAGACCAGAGATGAGCCTATCGATTTGGGGTTTTCTCGTTGGGCTTTTCTCAGTTTTGTAAATAGATTGCTTGCTTCATCAAACATATGAACTTTTTTTAAAAAGAAATCAGAATTAAACATGTATATGTGTTTTGAAAATCATTTCTCCAAATGTGCATTTTTCTTTCCTGCAATGCAATGTATCTTGCCTATTTTGCTTATTTTTGTTTATTTGTATCCCACCTTTATTATTTTTACCAATAACTCAAAGCAGTGAACACATCCAATACACTTCCCTCCTTTTATTTTCTGCACAACAACAATCCTGTGTGGTAGGTTGGGCTGAGAGAGAATCTCCGTTCCCACCCCACTCTGGGGCCAGCCAGAGGTGGTATTTGCCGGTTCTCCAAACTACTCAAAATTTCTGCTACCTGTTCTCTAGAACCTGCTGAATTTCACTCCTGTTACTGCCTGAACCACTTGAACAAACTGACTTTAATATATGCATTTTGTGTAATATTTTCCCTAATATATTTTTAATTATTGAGGTGTATTGTAAATTCAAAGGACTGCATATTTTGAACTATGGCAAAAATGTTGGTTCAAATAATGTTTTGAAACTGTGAAAGTAGTTAAGTTCATAGTCAAATAAAATCTAAAATTCTCTCCTATCTCTGTTTAAATAAGAATTGAAAGCACTATAGCTGCAAAATCTTCCTTTTATAAATGCTTGTATGCCTAAAATACACAATTTTGGATACAGATTCTCAGCTTTACAAATAATGAAAGTATTGATCTAATGCTCTGTGGATTTGAAGTAATTAACTTTGTAATCCTCTGTCATTTCCTGGACAAATGTAATTGTTTTTTTTTTTTTAAAGTTCCTGATTTTTAGAGACAGGATAACCCTCCAAAGGACAGGATTATGTTTGCAAGGTTTTTATCACAAGTTAGTACTTTCCTAGGTGTTGATGGAGATCTCCATTAATAACGTTCTCCATCTCCTTTTCCCTTTTTATTACAGACTGAACAGCAGGGTATTCTGCCATTTTAGAAATGAAATGAAGTCTTGAGTTTTAGGAATATACGAGAATGTGCTTTTCTGTCAGATAGTGGTAGTGTCAGGATCCTCAGCTGTGTTCTTTTGTGAAAATGTGGTAATGATATCTTTAACGAAATGCATTCTTCTGAATTTGGTAAATGTTTGTTGTATTAAACATTTCTGTGTTTTTTTTAAAGCAACATTGCCCATCAAAATGGTTTTCAAGTCTGTCCTTACATTGGTGGTCATGGGATAGGAACGAACTTACATAGTAATCCTGAAGTTTGGCACCATGGTAAGAGGGTCCCTCCTTAATTTTTCCATGGTCCTTTGAATACCTTACATTATATTTGCATCCAACTGCAAAAGGGTTGTGTTCCTGCCAGTATATAAACATTTTGTCATTTCTTAGAAATAATTGTCCCTTTCCTTACTCAATGGAAGTTAATGGACTTTGAGGGAAAATTCAAATGAACAAATCAGATACATGATCAAACAGAAGCAATATCCAGAATTGTGGGAGACATTTTTCTTTCCACGCTAATTCAAAATGCTTACTATTGGTGATAAGCCTCTAGGGCTGGAGCGTCAAACTCGCGGCCCTCAGGCCAGATGCAGCACATTCTAGCCATGCCCACCTTTGGTTTAGCGAGAGGAGGGAAAGTTGCGATACATCACAACGTGACGCTGGGAGTTTGACACCCCTGCTCTAGGATCTTCCGGTTTCCCACAAACCCAGGCTTGCTTGACAAATACAAAGAAGGTTTTGTAGTTGCCACGCATCATGATAAATCATAGTTTGTTGAACCAGTCATAGTGATCAGGTTTTTGATAAACATTAATCTTACGACAAGATTTTTACTGTAATTGCAATGCTTATAACTAAGGTTTGTACATTGCATTAAGCCAAACTAAATTATGTATGACTTCATGCAACCTTTTGCAAACTAGTGCCTTCCAAGTGTCTTGGAATTGCCCATCTCCAGGAGGAAGGTTGGAAAAAGATAGCTTTCTACAATATATAGCCTCATTGGTATCTACAGCAATTGATGTTAATGTAAGAAAGGGGGTACACTACGGCTCTCCTCTGAGACATGACTTCTGTGCAAAGAGCAGTATGGGGAAGCAGAATCAGAAATTCTAGTTTCCATTTGATACTGAATGCCACACATTTCTTTTGTCATCTGCCTTCAGATTTTTGCAGATTACTTTTCCACATAAAATATTGATAAAAGACAGCTCTTGACGATAATCCCTCACTTTTTCCTACATTGGGGATTGGAACAGAAGCAGCATTTGGGCCTAAATCTGAAATTACTAACTAAAAACCGGAGGGGAGGGGGTAGAGGGAGAATATTAGCATCTTTTCACTTCTACTTGGAAGTAACTTGTGTTATTTATTTTCAAGTAATGATACTGAGGAATCCAAGTGTGAAGATAATAGGTGGACTTCACTCTTTGTGTAAAATAGTCATTCGCCTAGATCTCCTTTAGTTTCTTTGACTCCCCAAGCATATAGGGTATTTAGATTTTAATTTAAAATCTGAATGCATTTCTTTCCTCTGATAATTTTTCATTCTGACTACTAGATGAATACTTAGGTTATTACCCTCTCCCCCAAAGTAGTTTCAGAATCAAGTGCAAGCCTCAAATTGTCCAGCCCTGTCTTCTGAGTTCTGACAAATCAGCCAGTCCTGTCTTCCGAATTCAGAATACTCTAAGGACAGAAGAGAAGCTTTGCAGGGCCAAGATAGATTTAGCTGGGGGATTGGTCCTGTTTGAGAGAAGCACAATTTCTAGCAAAAGATCATCTCTTTATTTACCTAGATAATTTAAAAAGTTTATCTTTTATTTTGTAGCAAACGAAAATGATGTATTAATGGAGAAGGGAATGGCATTCACAATAGGTTAGTTATGGTTTGTATTGAAACTGTTGTAATATCTTTGAGCAATTTTACTGTTCAATTGGATTTTCTTTCTCCTGAGTCATTCGGACTTCTATTGTTTTAATAAAACAATACCCAAGCACCTCTGTTTGAATGTTGGATGTCTTAGTATAATTATTCTAAACTCATTGGATACGATTTCTATTTGCATTTTCATGACACTATCTACATTTTGTTAGTTTTGATTTTTTTTTAAAAAAAATGATCACTGACTTCTGATTTTAATATATATTTTATTTATTAAATTGGTATGCTGCCCATCTCTCTGTCCAGAGGTGAGATGGCTTCATTTCCTGAGATAGTGTTTATTTGCCCAGAACAGAACAGTTGCCCATGACTACTCTGTGGAGTAGTGCCTTGGGTTGGAGACTTCAGGAAGAGCTTGCTCAGGGAGGCATCAAGCAAGGAGACCTGACAATTCCTCGGTCCATCCTAAGGATACATTTAGATTGTGTCATGACAGCCCAGTGGGTTTTGGGAGGAAGGGAAGCTGAGCTCATAGTAAGAGGTCAGTTTGAAGGCTGATTCCCCCCAAATATCAGATTAACCACCCAACTCTCTGGGAACAATTATGCCCCTTTATTGGAGCCCAGGAGCTGCCCTTCTATCATTTTGGCTGAGTAGCCAGTCAGCAGCCCTCACCTGGGAGATTGAACACGCTAAATACCAATCATCAAGAGCTTATCAGGGGGTGGAAAGAGAGAGGAAAAAATGTATTCCTCACTCACGGCGTGCCTAAATGGTACAGCAATTAAGGGGAAATAAGAAAATTGTTGTTTTGCTGATTTAATGAACATTTTAAAACCTGCTTTTAAAAAAATCAAATATTTCCATCCTGCCTGCTCTTTGGAGGAAAGTGGCTGGGGGCTTTGGTTGTTATGATCCATGAGGATCTTAATTAAAGCTTGATTAAAATGCCCTTCTTCCACCTTTTGAAACAGGGACGCATCCAGCATCCAGGTTCCAGCTTGACGGTTGCTTTGCTTTCCTCCACCGATAGCGACAGCTTTTGTGATTGGGATTTTTTTAAACTGGCGCTTGGGGGTTAGGAAGGACAAGCTTACAAATCACTATTATACCTATTTAATTCTCTGTTTGTCGTATCAGAGCCTGTAATAATGGAAGGATTGACCGAATGTTATCTCCTGGATGACGATTGGACTCTGATAAGTGCAGACCTCAAAAGGTAGTACCTTTCCTGTTGTCATTTTAATTCTCAGCTTAATTGATAATTCCCTAATTGGAAGTTCTCCTGTTGGATCTCATGCATTTTCCCTTCAAAATGGAATCCCAGGACCACCTTGTCCCCTAACTCCGCTGCTTCTCTTTCAGATCAGCCGTGTTTGAGCACACCATCGTCATTACAGACAAAGGAAGAGAAATCCTGACCCTCCTGGCTGAGGAAACTTAAGAGCCACCAGCTGGCAAGAAGGACCTTTTTCCTGTGGTGCTCCTGGGAGGAGCTGGCATCAACCCATTTATTTATTTAGGGGAGCTGCTTCCTTGCGGGATCTTCGAAGGACCCTGATGTAAACCGGATAATCTTTGAACAAAGCATGTAACCACTTCTACTCCACAACTATTAAAAAATATTTTAAAAAACCTTTCCTTTAAAAAAAAAAGTGAGGATGTGTTTCTCTCCCTTCACCCGCCCACCCCTTCTTTTGGTTTCTTATGCTTTGTTTCAAGGCTGTTCCTAGCCCCTGTGGCAGTGCCCACATGTTTACATAGCCAAATGGGGTTTTTTTTCCAAAGACATGGAAACAACAGGAAAGCAAAGGGGCAAACTTTATTTCTTGTGGCTTTGCAGCCACTTACCTTTTTATCTACCATTCAGCACTCTCGATATCAGAACTTTCATACCAAACGACCCTCCTTGACCAACAAGAAAAAAAAAAGTGGGTTTTACTGTATTACTTGTTACTCTGAGGATGACATTATTCCTTGAGGAAGAGGATCTTGCCTAAACTGGTGCCCGTTTTCCCAGGACTCCAGCCTGACCTTGCATCTTTGCTACAGAAGGATTGTTTGATCTGGGTCTTCACTTGTGCCCCAAATCCCAAGCCGAACCTCCCAAGGAAAGGAGGAGAAGTATGGACGCCTGGCAATTGAAAACTTCCTTTGGGGTGGGAGGTGGGGAGTGCTGAATGCCCAGAGGAAGCCTGAGAAGAAGGGCTGGCTCTGACTTGCGACCGGTCCCCCTTCTGCCTACAAGGACCACTGTGGCTGTGGCTTCTGCTAGTCACACACATAATATCGTGGCCCACCTTCAGTAACGGGAGGGAGTGGGAGTCGCTTGCTGTCCCGTGTGTTAAGGACCTTGGGGGGGGGGGGGGACTGCTGGAGATCTTCTCCAGGCTGGCCCCAAAGTGGCGTATGGGGGGGGGGGCAAGCCGGAGAGGGTCCCGCACAAGCTTCAAGCAGGATCACTTAAGGCTAAAGGCGAGCCTCAACGAGGGAAGGTGCTCGGTGGGGAAAGGAAAGTTGCGGATGTGGGGCGAGTGAAACGCGCTTTTGCTGCGCTGGAAAGGCGCCTGGCCGGGATGGAGAGGGTGCAGTTGCCGATGCTGACGAGCTCCTTGGATAGGGCAAATAGGACGGAGCTGGGAAGAGAGAAAGGGGATCTCCTGACTGAGCTCGGGGTCAGTCACCCGAAATTCATTTTTCGGGTGATAACAATCACGCCAACGCCCCCAACTCATCTCCCCCCCCCGACCAAAAGTTGCGGTACTCGGCTTCACCTCGAGCCTAAGCTACGTTTGCCACTTTTCCTCTATGAAACCCAACTATGAACCGGTGCCACTGTGGCTACTTCAGTAGTCGCCATCAAAGCAAATCGTGGGACGACGGACAGCCACAAAATTGGCTTCGTTTAGAAAATACATTAAACGGACAGTGCTGGGATTTGAAACCAGATTTGGACAAGCTCGGTAACGAGGTTTTCCCACCCACCCACCCGCCCCACCTTTCGGCGCACTCCAAAAGGTAGGGTAGTGGGAGGACCGCCACAAAAATAATAATTGACTTCGTTTTGTTTTAAATGATCGTTTTCATAAAAATGATCTGATCGTTCTCCAGTAATAAATTATTTTCTAGTGCTGGTCGTTGTGAATTAAAATTTGGTAATGTTGTACTCCGGGTAAGAAAGGTCTCTGGGACAGAAGCCAAATTTTGATGAGGCCTCTAGGAATATGCAATCTGGCCATAAGCCATGGTTGAGTAATCACAATTGTCTGGATTCACACAAGCCTCTAAGTCACAAATCTTAGTTTACGGATAGCTGAGATTTCACTATCACTTCGTAAACAACGAGGCCGCCTCGTTTATGCAGGATCGCCGCTCCAAGATAAAAACTAGTGGGTTTTTTTTTTCTTTTCTTCATTTGAAGCAACCGTAAGGACGGTAGATCAGAGTTTTCCAGACTGCTAGACTACAACCTCCATTGTCCTGAACCAATGCGTGGCTGTGTATCATGGAAGAGCACAAGATCCACTTTTGGGGCTGGATTCTCACACTAGCTCGATTAGATCATTGACATGAAAGATCTCGCGCCTCACGTGAACTACCGGTAGTTGCAAAACTGGATGCGGACTGGAGTTTACCCTGTCAGGCAAACTCAGTTCGTTTGGTTAGTTTCGTGCCAACTCAGAAAAGGGATTAATTCAGCAACCAAATTAAGCGAGTGCTGTTGGATACTTCGGCAAATTTGATTCCCTCTCTTCCCGGACAACTCAAGAGCGGGAGGGGAGAGAAGACGCCCCCACGCTTTAAGCAGCAGAGAATCTGAGAATAGAATAGAATAGAATAGAATATAGAATAGAATAATAGAATAGAATATAGAATAGTAGAATAGTATAGTAGAATAAGAATAAGAATAGAATAGAATAGAATAGAATAGAATAGAACAGAATAGAATAGAAGCTGGAAGGGACCTTGGAGGTCTTCTAGTCTAGTCCTCTTGGGAAGGTAAGGACAGGAACCAGTATGTCAACCCAGTCAATTGAGCAAAGAAAACCTAAGCCCGTTTGCCTCAAAGGACTTGGGTGATGAAGAAGACCCCTAAGTTCATTGCATCTGGCTTCACATTTCGTGGGCCTTTTTGAGTTCGGAGCACCAACCTGAACTTCAGTCTGGATATTTCCCAGGTCGCTTTTCTTTCTATTAAAGGGCCTGTACGGGGGACACCAGCTCTCACAACCTATAGTCCGCGTGGCACGGCAATCCACTAGCTCCCAACTATAATAAATGCTTCAAGGTGGCACAAGATTCTTTGATTGCACCGCTTCCTTGGAGATTCCTCTGGGAACCTCCCTCCCCCCCACCCTTCCCCGCAGTTGGAGTTACACAGAACATTAAACCATCATGCCAACCCTATCCCGTTTGGGATTAACCTGTGTTTACAAACTATGTTTTATGATTTCACTAGTGTCTGAAACCAGCCATTGTGGGTTTATGCAATAAAATATTGATGAAACCAAATCAAGGCTTAGCAGACTATGTCAATATTAACTTGGCATTAGATGAGAAAAAAAAAACTTGTTTGTGTAAAATAGAACTATATCTGGCCATCCACACTGGGTTGGAGTGAAAAGATAATCTCACAGGCTTTGAGTAGTTGCCCAGGAGGTACTTCTAAGCAGGTAACACTTTTGAAGTGTCTTGAGCAAATTGGGTGTGAGGCAGACAACACTGTGCTTCCTACTTATTTCAGTGGAAGAACTAAGGTTTGATATAAAAGTCGCAAGCCTTTATGTATTTCCATGAGAGTGAGTGCTAAGAACCCAAAGAGATTTACTACTGGGTAGCTATGCCTAGGCTTAAGGGTACATCTTCTGCATTGGGCCAGCATCTCTCTCTCTCTCTCTCTCTCTTTCTGTTTAATTGCAGCCTTCCCAGTGGGTTACTCCCCCCTCAGGTTAATTTTATTAGGACTGCAGGATTTTACCAACTGCTGTGGTAACAAGCTGTTTGCCTAGCAATTAGACTGAGGTAGCAGCATTTATGATACACATTTATAATCCTAATGATTAAGGTGATTGCAGAAAGGTTTATTGTTTGTGTGTGAGAGAGAGAGACAGAGAGAGAAGGAGGGAGAGTCATTGCTGTCATTGGGACAATGAAAAGAATAGCAAAGTTTGGAAAGTTCTGTGCTTGGCTGGCACGTCCCTTTTCCAATTCCCTCCTTCTGCTGGATCTGAATACAAAGTTTTTTTTGTTTTATTTGATTTATATGCCGCCCTTCTCCGGAGACTCAGGGCGGCTTACAATGCGTTAAGCAATAGCCTTCATACTTCTGTATATTTTATACAAAGTCAGCTTATTGCCCCCACAATCTGGGTCCTCATTTTACCTACCTTTGAAAGGATGGAAGGCTGAGTCAACCTTGAGCCTGGTGAGATTTGAACTTGCAATAATTGCAGGCAGCTGATGTTAATAACAGTGCTTTAGTCTTCTGCGCTACCAGGGCTCAAAGTTGGTTTGTACAAAGTTCTAGATGAAACAACTCTTTTCCTTCCCTGTCCTCCTGCCTCTCCAGAAACATCTCTCAAGTACTTCAGGGCCTTCAGAGCCCCAGCCTCACAAAATGACTTTGACCCAATTATTTAATAAAATTATTTAATAATGCCCGTTTGCTCCGATCATAAAGAGATGCAGAAAACAAGCAACATCGAAGTCCGGCGCGCAATCAAAGCACCACATTTTCTGTCTCTCCTCCCTTCTCCCCCCCCCATGCACATCGTCTTCTACACGTGCAATCTCTACACGTGTTTTCTCATTAGGGATGAACTGACTGGAATTCCCCAGGAGAGCGTTAAACCTCAACGAATTTAAGGTTTGGGACGATCGGAATCCTTCGGGTTCGTGGCTTCTGTCAGCCACAGCGGACGAGGAAAGGAGCAGCCCGCGTAGGGCCCCCGGGTACGCCCAGTATAAAAGCCAGAGTTGGACAGGTTTTATTAGAATTGATTAAAAACCAGACTTGATTAAATGGTTGACCCGTTCGCGGATTCGGCCACCTCCCCTCCTCTCCCCTCCTGAATTTCAAACAAATTCTAACACAAAGGTCGACGGAAAGGAACAGCCCGATAGGTTTCGACCTAAAAGCAGAGTTCAATTGGGTTAATTCAGCGTAAGGGCCCAACCGATGCCGCCGCCTGAGTATATTGTAGGCAAATCAGAGGGACTTTCCGCCAGAGGATTCCGCGATCCAGACAAGCGCATTCGCGCGGAATCGGGGCAGATTTCCAGCGCGTGAGAGAGAAGTGCAATAGCCCCCCCCGCCCGCTTTCCCTCCAACCCACTTGGCAAGGCCGGTGCAAAATTAACCCTCCTCTCTAGGGCGTCTCTGGCAACCCGACGAGGCGCTTCACTTTTATTAATAAAAGCAAAAACTTTTATTCTCCCGCGTGGGAAAAAAAACCAAAACCCTGCGGGTCGGAGACTGGCGCTTTTGCAGGGACACAAAAACCGCCCTCCTTGTAAACGGGTTTTTTTATTTTTTATTTTTTGCTCAGCTCACCCCCGGCCAGGCTGGGTTCATCTCCATCGCAGCTGGAAAAGCCATCCGATTAGCCTCAATGAGGACTAGGAGACTGAGTCCGCACTCAAATGCTATTCCAACCAAGAAGTGGCCGGACTCCGGGCTGGGAGGCAACTTGCCACTCTCCCCTCCCCTCCCCCCTCCCCTCCAACCAGTTCCCAAACTTTCTCCCAGTTTGGAAACACTTCAAAACCTAAGGCTTGATTTCCAGACCGCTGGAAAGAAAGAAATTCTCCCTTCCCTGGGCTCAACTCAGCTCCCTTCTCCCCCGCCCCCACCTCCCAGCCGAGCCAGACCTGTCTTGGTGGCCACCACACTTACGCGCTCCGGGTCCAAGCGGCGAGGGTGGGCTGAGTCGCCAGGTGCGTTGTGGTGGGCACCGAGGGCGCCGCTCTTTTCTGCCGCGGTTGGGGGGGGGCGGGAAAGAAGAAGGGTCTCCAAGCCGCGGAAAAAGTTCCAGGGTGGCAGGTGGCCCCGCTTTAGCCCGATTCTCGAGAGCCCCTATGGAGTGGGGGTGTGAGCGTTATGGGATGGCCTCGCAGCTCTCGCTTCTGCCCGCCACCGTCGCTTTCTAGCTCGCGGCAAGCGCAGGAGCTGCTCGCCCGGCTTCTGAAAAGCAGCCAGCCAGCCAGCCGACGGGGAGGGGAAGCCTCCCCCCCCCGCCATTAATATCTATAACGCCACCCGCAATGCAATTTGTCTGAATGTTCATTTTTACTGGTGATCTCCCTTTGCCAAAAAAAAAAAAAAAGGAAAAGAAAGAGGGCTTGATTACAGAGCTGGGGTTCCGTGCGCGCCCTCGATGCGCCGAGGTGGAACCGAGCGGGGCAGGCGGGGAAGGAAGAAGCGGAGCTCGGGCCAAAGAGGAGCGCGTGCGTGTCTCGGGGGGCTCGTGCGTGCACGTGGGGGTGAGTGATTGTGCGTGTGATACACACACACACACACACACACACATATATTTATATATTTCCCCCCCCACACACACACCCTCCGGTTGTTTAAACACGCCAAAGGCTTCGCGCGCGCCGCCATTAGTGTTAAATATATGGCTAATTATGCGTATGAGAATTAAACATCAGTGTTATGCTAATGGGGGCGCCTTCAGCTGTGGATCAGAGCACTTGAGACTAGCATTTAATCAAGTGAATCAGTAACTAATACAGCTGCACGTGTGAACTTTCCGCAAGATCAGCCCTCTCCCCCCCCCAACCCCCCCCTTCCTCTCCCAGGACAGCCCGCTCCGCCCGGCATCTCAATACACACACACACACACAGAGAGAGAGAGAGATCGTGAAATGAGGAGTGAAATAATTAGCCGCCGATGCTTTCTAATTATTAGACCTCGGAAAGTCAGTGTAGATTGCACCCTGGAGGCCTCGCCTGGCGACGGCGTGAAAACTATTTTGATGCTTTGCTCAATTGGAGGCAATGGGAAAAAATAGGGGAAGGAAGGAAGGATGGAAGGAAGGGAGGGAGGGAGGAAGTTTGTAGAAAGAGATCAGGTCACTTCAGCCCACAGTCTCCCCCTTTTTCTGTGCGACTTGAATTCGAAAGTAGCCCTGTTGTTCTCACAGAGGCGGGGGGGGGGCATCAAGTTGGGATTTCCCCCCCCCCCCTTCCATTTTCAACCTCAGGCTGCTCAGGCAAACTCATAGGAAAGCGAAAGGGCCCATTATTTAGAATTTATCACCAAGGGCAGGTTTTCCTTCTTAATCGCCTGGCCCCTAGTACTTTAGCTTGAATTGTGAAAAACCGTCCACGGCCACCACTAGTCAGAAAATTAGTCTGCAACTAACCTGCTGCTCGGGGGGGGGGGGGGGGGGGAGGTTAGAACACAGCAGCTTTCCCACAGTCCCCTCTCGTCTCTTCAGGACTTCAACTTGGGGAAGAAGAAAAAAAAAAGGAACCAAGGTGGACCGGGTCTTACAATAGATTGCTTTGGAGTGGGGGTCGCGAGGAGTCAATCCCGTGACTCTAAAAGCGGGCAACCCCCTTCCTAAATTGGGCTAATAATCCAACCGAGTCGAAAAGCTGACTTCACCCCTTTCAAGACCCCGCACGAGGTCCGCTCCCAACTCGGTGGGTGAAGCGGTGACAGTGACCTGACTTGACCCGCCCCCCCCCAACGAGTGACCTCTCCGCGCTCGACTTGGGCTTCCGATGCTCCGGCGGTACCTTTTTCCTTCCTGGCGGGGCGCTTGGCAGTCCCTCTCGCTCCACTGGCCCCTTCTCGCGCGCCAAATGCAGCCCCCGGGGAGGGGAGGGGAGGGGGGGAGAAATCACCTGCCCCGCCAATTGCGCGCGCCTGCAAGGAGGGGCCTGGTCGGCCTCGCCCCGCTACCCCTCCTGCCAACCTCACCTCACTTTTGCTGCTTGAGAACCGAGAACCGGCCCCGCAGCCGGTGGCCGCTCCGAGAAACAGCCCCCCCCCGCACACACTCACACACCTGAAAGGCTTTGAGGGGCAGAAGGAGCAAAGTTGGGGTGGGGGCCCTGAGGGAAGGGGGAGGCCCTCATGCTTCTTTTTTCCAGCTTACACATAGTTGCTGTCACACCGGGAGGAATACGCGGGAAAGTCAAGCAGAGCCGCGGGGGTGAGGGGTGAGGGAGCCGGGGTTCCATCCGCCCCAGCGGAGAAGAGGAGCGCCACAGAGGGCCTGGTTTGCGAGCCTTCCTCTCCCGCATCCTTGGCGGCGGCGAAGGGGGGGGGGTTCTTGAGGGGGGGGGCGGCTGGAAGGGTCCCGCGGCATCGTCTCCTCCGCCCAGGCGAAGTCCGTCTTTCTCGCTCGCCCGGTCCAGCCGGCGGAAGCCCCCTAAAAGCGTCTCGGGCCAATCGCGAGCGCTTCTGCCAGACGGCGGGCCAATCAGCTCGGCGAGCTCATGCATATTCATGGCGTTTGGCTGAGTCAAAGCTTTTAGGCGAGTTTGTGTAGAATCCCCCCAGCATCTCATGCCTTAGAGACACTTTTTTTTTTTCCAAAGAGCCAAACTCCATTTTCTTATGAATGGAAAGTGAAAAGCCCCGGGCCTCTTAAATTGGGTCCCGAGAACGCGAGGCCGGGAGAGAGACCCCCCCAAAGACGAGAGAAAGAGAGCGAGCGAGAGCGAGCAAGAGCGAGCGAGCGAGGCAGGGAGAGCGAGAGCGAGCGAGCCACCCGAGTCAGCGGCGAGCAATGACCATGACCACCATGCCAGAGAGCCTAAATAGCCCCGTCTCAGGCAAGGCGGTCTTCATGGAGTTTGGCCCGCCCGGGCAGCAAATGCCTCCGTCGCCCATGGCCCACGGCCACTACTCCATGCACTGTTTACACTCGGCCGGCCACTCGCAGCCGGACAGCTCGTACAGCGCCGCGTCCTCTTTCTCCAGACCGCTGGGCTACCCCTATGTCAACTCGGTCAGCGGCCACTCGGGCAACCCTTACATGAGCTCGGTGCAGTCCTACCCCAACAGCACCAGCTTGGCTCAGACTCGGTTAGAGGAAACAGGTACGTGCCATTTGCCGGCGAGAGGGGAGGGCAGGGCAGGGAAGGGAGGGGGGGTCGGTAGGGGGGGCAAGGGGAGGGAGAGGAGAAATCCTAAATGGACACCCCCCCACACCTGAAAAATACGGAGATGGGGAAGAGAAACAAAAAGAAACGCAGCCAAACTGAATTGGGGGGGGGGGGTGTTGTGTAAGATTTTTCTTTCCCCCTCCCCAAACCCCCTGGTTTCTGCCCCAACTACCCTCAAGGGAACAGTCTCGTTTCCAAGATCTCTGGAGTTTACACACAAAGCCACACCAGGCCCGGCTGGCAAAGGCCCGAAAGCATTTCCTCCGCACTCTTTCCAACTCACCCCCCCCCCCCCAGATGTGCGCCTATTAGGCTCGGCAATTATTTATTGCGTCGCGCTATAAACAATGTATGCAATTAAGGGTAATTAAACCTAAAGTGCCGCCGCCTGTAAAAATAGAAAAACTTTTCCTTTTTTCCCCCCCTCTTCCCCTTCCCCACGGGCGATGAAACTCCGGGGCTGCCAACAATCCCTTCGCCTCTTGCACAACAGCCGCCTCATCTCCGCCCGACTTCGGGGGCTGCCGGTGGGGCTTCGGGGCTCATTAAAGCGTGACTGATTGGAGGGCGGAGGAGGGAGCCTGACACCGGCTGCTCTCGGGGCCCTTTGGAGGCCAGTGCGGGGCCGGGGCCAAACCTCTGACCCGGACTGACTGAGAGGCTGCGTGGCTGGCGTTGATCCTCGCCTCTCCGCCTAAACCAGCGAGGCGGCCAGGTATTTTCTCTCACGGGCCTCTATTTGTCACTTCTTCCAGGCACCGAGACAGAGAAAAGCACCGTGGTGGAAGGCGGCGAAGTGCGCTTTAACGGCAAAGGGAAAAAAATCCGGAAACCCCGGACGATTTACTCCAGCTTGCAGCTCCAGGCTTTAAACCGGCGCTTCCAACAGACCCAGTACCTGGCTTTGCCGGAAAGAGCCGAGTTGGCCGCCTCCTTGGGCCTCACCCAGACTCAGGTAGGCAGAGACGGGGCCGGTTTCCCCTCCTTCATCCCGGCCCTGGGACGCTCTTCTGTCCCCCACCAGGAGGCTTCGTGCTTTTCCCATCCGAGCTTCCTTCGGCAAGGAAGTTTCTTGGGGTCCGGTAGAGGTGAAAAAACGCTCGGCCAAAGGATTCCCTCCTCTCTATCGCATGTCTGGATGAAGCCATCGCCCCAAATCTGAGAAAGCGCCCTAAAAACACATTAAAATACGTTCTTTGCTTTACCTGGTGCTTTTGCTTGTTCTTGAGCTATTGAAGCCTTTGGGCGAGTTTCCCTTCTCCTCTTTCCAAGGCACCTTTGGCTTAAAAGGTCTCTACTCTCCCCAAATAGGATCCAGAGGTTTTAAGTTTCTCAGGGTTCAGAAATTCCCTTTCAGGACGTGGAGAAACCGGGCCAGAATCGCAAACAACCGGGCTCCCTTTCCAGAAATCCGACCCAAAGGAAAACCACCTACCCTACCATTCGTTCCTATCTCCCCCCCCCCCCATCCTTTCTGGGTCAAAACCCTCAAACCTCGAAATAAAAAAAAAATGGGGAGTTTAATTGACGCGGGACTTTTCTTTGGCCTGGGCCTTTCTCGGTTTAGAAATTAGTGTCCTTGCTGTCTTTGTGGCACAGTTGCTCTCTGTTCCGGCCGCATTTCGAGGTCTTAAGCATCCGCGGCACCCCGATTTTTAGCCACGTGTGGACGGGGGAAAGAAAGTTTTTGGCCTTTCCAGAACCTTGGATACCGGGCAAGGGGTAAACACGTTAAAAACGACCTGGTTAGTCTCTGGACAGCAGCTGACTGGCTTTCCCCCATTGAAGTAGGGAAGAAAACTCGGTGTTCGCCTCCAGCTCCCTCGACCTTTCTGTCCGGGGTCGCAGCCAAGCGCTGCCTGGCGCCTTGGGGCCGAGACCGGATTCCTCGGAGCATGATTGGGGGGTGGGGAGAGAAGAGCCATGAAGGAGCTCCTTTCTTGGGCCCGAGGGTGACTTGGGCAGGGAAGGCCTTATGACTTTTTGCGCTGTGTTCTGAACGTTTCATCTTCCTGGGACTTGGGGGATTGCAGGTCAAGATCTGGTTCCAGAACAAGCGCTCCAAATTCAAGAAGCTAATGAAGCAAGGGGGAGCCGCCTTGGAAAGCAGCGCCCTGGCCAACGGGAGGTCGCTGTCGGCCAGCTCTCCGCCCGGGCCGCCAGTCTGGAACACCAGCTCGTCGTCGGGTAAGAGCTCCACGGGAACCCCGGGCACCTACATCCCCAGCTACACGTCTTGGTACCCTTCGGCCCACCAGGAGACTATGCAACAGCCTCAGCTGATGTGAGAAGCGAAGGGTTGGCCGGCTCCGGTTTGTGTTGTTTTGGTTTTTTTTTTTTTTTTTGCTTTGGCTTTTGTGTTTTTTGTTTTGTTTTGTTTTTATTTTTTACTTTTGCAACGTTTGAACCGATAAGCCGATCGCCCCATCGGCTGGAACCACCGAACGAACGAACGAATGAACGAACGAACGAACGAAGAAAAAAAACAAAGGCAACCTTGTTGGTCTGGGGAAATCGCACCGCGGAAGGAAGCCGCCTTCGTCCCCCCCTTAGAAAGCCTGAGCCAGCCGGAGCGTCTCTGAATCGCCGACGGTTTTTGGGTCGCAGCTCCCGAGACGAGCACAGATGCCAGGCGGGGCTGGTTCCCACTGCAGACAGCTGACGCGGCGGCCCCAGATCGTCCCCCCAGCCACGCCGGATGACAGCCTGCCAGCAGCAGCGCGGAATCCGGCCCTCGGCATGGGTGGACCATTAGGACGCCGGCAGCAAAGAACCTGTTTGTCCGAGGAAGGGAGGGGAAGCAGGGTCCTCTCTCTTGTCCGTCTTTCTGTCCTGTCCAAATGACTCTTGGCCATTCCCTTCAACTCATCCTTTCTTTCTGGGCTTCGCCAAGGAACAACCTTTCCTTCCTTCCTTCCTTCCTTCCTTCCTTCCTTCCTTCCTTCCTTCCTTCCTTCCTTCCTTTTCCTTCTCAGTGTTCGTTGTAGTCCTCTCGGTGTACATTTTTTTTCTTTTTGTTCGAATGGGAAAGGGGATTTTTTAAATTATTATTATTTATTGACTTAAAACTACCACTATGAGAGTCCTAAACATTTTTTAAAAATAAACTTATGGGCGGAATTGTTTTGCAAAAGTGATGCTGTGTTCAGGCCGTTTGTTTCAAAACCAACCGCACACACTGAAGGGACCGTCTCATTATGGCTGCTGTTTGTTTTTCGGCTTTGGGGCATTCCCGCACATTGGATCGAAGGAAGGCCATGGGATTCGGACTGCAAACACATTTGCAGAAACCTAGTCTTACGGCTTTTTAAAGCCGATCGGGTTTTATTTCTCGGATTCATTTTCATGGATCTCAGCTGAAAGGGTAAAGTGGGTTGCCACGGGATCCACAAAATCTGATGATGTGAAAGTGGTTAAGCATGTCATATAATTTTATTTTCATGTTATTTTGTCTATTGCTCAAAAGGGTAAGTAGTTTTGAAAGACACGTGCAGGATGTCATCTCTTTCCAAGGCTGGGAAATTTGTAAACTACAATCTTAAGCACTTTACTTGACATGGAGTTATAGAACTGGATGGCATTTATATCGGATGTATCGCTGGCCTTCCTTTAAGGGGAGGGGGCAAGTTGGCAAAAAACACAACAATTTGCTTTAGAAGGCCGGCTCAGGTTAAGTTGGTGATTGCGTTACTTTTCCTGAAGCAATGTAAGTGGGAAGGGGGGGGGGGCACGACGAAAAACTAATTTGTCTTTAGGCTGTTTTAAACCTTTTTGATTCATTTTCCACTCACGCAGCCTTTTTTGCCTGCCCTCCCCCGCACTCATGTTCGAGTTCAAGATCTCAATATATCTCGCTAATTCATAGCATGGTTTAGTTCTTTGGGCTTTTAACAAAAGCTTCTGGTTTCTCTCTTGCTTTCTCTTCTTCCTCCACAGGGCCATTTAATTAGGAATAACTATAAAAATACCTATTTTTTTAAAAAAAATAAAATAAAACCCGAAATCTTTAATGAATTTGCTTGGGGCAAAACAGAAGCAAACCAATTATGTGGAGAAATTCTCTCCCACGATACCTGGAAGTCTGCTGTTCTCTCTGAGGTTTATTATGAGTCTGGTTTTATAATGAGAATGGCCTAGCATTGCTTTCTTGGGGGTTGGGGGGGCAGATGGAAAAGAGGACAAGACTCCCTGTTACCCAGAAAGGAATCCCTCTTACCCAGAAAGCACTCCATCACAACAGTAGCTGCAAAAACATTTTTAAATACAATGCAAAAGCAATTATAAAGATGGCCAATGGAGATGGCAGTGCTTATTCCCAACCCTGACCAAAGCTGGAAGGGCTGGAGTCTTTGAAGATTAGGTTTCCCCACGGTCCAGCATATATGAGTACCCCAAGGGTGGTGGATCTGGTGCTCTGAATCTGGGTCTGGATTTGGATGTGGGAAGGAACACCCTGAAGAAATATGTACTTGGTACCCAGAAAAAGAGATCTCACCGGTGATGGAGGGCTCTAAAGGAAGGGAAGTCACAACAACAATAATAATATTTGATCAGGATAGTATTATTGTTGTTGTCCTTAACTTAGCGTCCACAAAATGATGGTTTGTTTGCCTGTCTTCTGCTACCTTGGTCTGCTTGGCGTTTACTCTTCCTAGGAGTCCAGGCCAGGGAAGGGCCACTCACGAATGACCTCCTGAATGATCCTGATCCAGCGGTAGGTCTGAGAGGAGATCTCTTTGCCCCAGCCCTAACGGATTTAATGTTAGCTTCCCCACCCCCACCAGGAGCCGGGACAGATAGCCTTCAGGAGGAAAGCTGGCCTAAAGAACTGTCTCCAGGGGCTGACGGACAAAAATGTTGGGACGGGGAATTTATCAGGATCGCAAATGGAATGAAGAAAGGAAAGTTGTGCGGCCCAGGAATGTTTGGGCCAAGCAAGCAGCCAAAGGCACTCATTCCCGATGCCTTCCGCTCTTTGGGGGCCTAGCACTAGCGCACGAAAGCCATCCAAGCCCCTCTCAAACTGCCTGGTGCCTCTTCTCTTTTCCTGCAGTAACCCAAAGCTCCAACCTCACCCAGTCTGGAAGCGGCTTCAGGGTAAGGCGCAGGTTCCTCGCTTGGAGGATTTTGCAGGCAGGGAAAAGCAACCGATAACTTCTCTCCCACCTATCCAATCCCGCCCCGCCCATGACAGGAACTGCTCCTTGCTAATAAACTCGAGGAGAGTTTGTGTGGGTAACAGGAAGGGCAGCAAGTAAGGCACTCTACAGAAAGACCTGGGGATTGGAATTTGGGATTTGGTTTCTTTTCTGCTTGCGTGTTTACCAGTGAAGTTTTGTGGGATGGAATGGAACCTAAGGAGAACCGGTTTAGAATAACTTGGAGATCTTTGCCTCTTATATTTTCAGAGTCTTGGCGGATTTCAGGGAACTGAGAATTTCCTTCCTTCCTTCCTTCCTTCCTTCCTTCCTTCCTTCCTTCCTTCCTTCCTTCCTTCCTTCCCTTCCCTTCCCTTCCCTTCCCTTCCCTTCCCTTCCCTTTCCTTCCTTCCTTCCACAAGAGGTAAAGCAGAATCTCTCCCTCATGTTCCGTGAAATCTCTGTTCTCAGCTCCGTACAAACCCAAAAGGCCGACAGCCATTCTGCTCCGAGGCAGGGCCTTTCCGTCCCTGGAGCTAAGACAGGGAGGCTTAAAAACCCGCCTTCAAGGTTGGGCCTTGAAGCAAACGAATTCCCCGGGGCGAACCCCGCTGGCAAAGATCACGACGACCTACCGGGCGGGCGGATCGAAGGGAAAGCTCGTCAGATCTCGGCTGGGATCAGAGCTCCTGGCCCCGCACCTCGAACCGGCACGATCGGGGTGGGGGGTGTCTCGGAGCTGTAGAAAGCCGCCCTTCCCTTGCCTTCCCGGCTGAGATTGCGCATCCACTGGCAAGTTTCTTTCTGGGTTGGGAGAGAAGCCGGAGGAGAGGAGAGGCTAAAGTGGGTGTGGATCGGGCGGGGGTGGGGAGTGGCTTTCCAGGAGGCTGCTCGAGGGAAGGAAGCGGGTGAGAAATTGTATCGATTTTTGTTTTGACACGCACCCATTTTTCAATTCTGGACGATGAGTGATCGGATGATGGGTAAGCTCCGGCTAATGCACTTCCTTACGAAGAGAGGAGGGCGCAGGCAAGGCGGAAAAGGCGCAAGAGCGCACCGCCGATCGGGGCTGGGCCTTGCGCTCAGGAGGAGAGGCGACGATGGCCGTGGGAGAATCCCGGCTCCCGTGTATCTTTGGCGGCGAGGAAGGAGAGTTGTCCGACGGGCTTTTTGCAAGCACGGGGCTGCTTTCCTGGAGGTAAATAGCTGGGATGTGGCTGCGGCAATCCGGGATTGCCAGGGCGGCTCTTGCACTAGGAAGGAAGGAAGGGCCTCGAATCGACTCCGATCCAAGCCAGGGGAAAGGGCCCCGTGGTCAAACAAACTCGCCCCGGAAATCCTCTCCAACGTCTCGGCTTTCCTTAATTCAATCAAGTCGAGCTAACCCGTCCAAATGGAGAAATTATTAGTTTTGTCCCGGTGAAGGCGGGCTTGAGTTACGGCGCGTTTTATAAAACCGTACCGTTTGCAAATGCTAATCTCGCCGCCGCAGAGCTCATTAATTCTGCCTTATTCCTGACAAGTAGTTCATCAAATATCTGATTCGAAATTCATCATAATGAGGATATTAATTAAACTCTGAATCATCCGAAGGGGCTTCTATTGAAACAATACCTCATTACAATGATTAAAAATTGATGCCGAGTACTACGCCTTTTTCAACCGCGGTCTCTCCGCAAACAACACAGTCCTACCGGATAAAGCTGTCAATGGTAAAAAAAAAACAAAAACACCGCAATTTAAGAATAGGTAATTTCTCTCCCGCATGGGGGGGGGGAGGGGGGGAGAGAAGCGTCTGCCTCTCATTTCCCAACACTTCTGCAGTAGGTTACACACAGCTTAATGATAATCAGAATGACTCCTTTTCTCCTAAAAAAGACCCCAAAGTGCGCGTGCAGCTGCAAAACCCAAGAGGGTCAGCATCATTTCACTGTATTCTCTTCTTGATTACAAGCCGAGCCCATCAAACACAACATAATTACAGTAATTTCAGGTTTATTTATTCTAATGCAGTTTCCCCATCTCTCTGGTAATTATGAGCAATTTTTTCGCCCGGGGAATCTTTTTGCATTAACAAAAGAGATAACGCACTGAAAGCCAAATTTGCTGTGCATTGAGAAAGGAGGAATAAGGGAGGAGAGAAAGGCACAGAGAGAGGGAGAGAGAGAGAGAGAGAAAGAGAGAGAGAGAAAGAGAGAAATGAAATCCGTGCGAACTGCCATCTCTCCCCTCTCTATACTGGAGCGCGCCAAATTGCTTGCAGGTGTAAGGCGGAGGCTTGTCAAAAGGAAAGGGGGCCTTTCGCATTAGCAAATGCACAATGTTGAAGTAATGAAGACAGACTCCCGCAAAATGGGCAAGCAGATCCCTCTTTAATATGTCCCAAAGGGCCCCCCCATCAAATCTCATTCCTCTCTCTCTCTCTCTCTCTCTCTCTCCCTCTTAAAAGACCCTCTCCATAGCTGGAAATGTGTCGGCCTCCCCCAGCAAAGGCAGCTGCGTCCTGCATTATGAAATAGTTGAAATCTAAGGAACCCATCCAAGATGACATCCATCTGCCTTCTTCTAGTTGTCCCACCCTATCTCGCCTCGCGGACACCGAACGGCTTTCTCTAGTTGTCTTCGCCATTGGTTTCTCTTTCTCTCTCTCTCTCATTTCGCGGGGGGCGGGGGGCGGGGGGGAAGGGTTGTAGTTGGAGAAAGTTATTTCTCCTGCCCGCGATCTTTCCCCAAGTCCGCAACTGTCACCATATGTGCGTCTATGTATGTGAGGGTCTATCTCTCTCTCTCGATAGACGTATCACATCATGCGCATGCACAAAGCTACGCGAGCTCCCCTCCCCCCCTTTTAAGCATGGTCAATTAAAGTTACAAGACAAAGCTCTTTAGATCGGCGCAGATCAAAGATGAACGAAAGGGCAATCAAGAAATAAACGGGCTTCCTCGTTCCTAGGCTCGCCTTACATTTCTCCACTATACATCCTGTCCCTCTTTTCTTCCTCCCCATTAAAATCAGGTAGGGCAAAGGCGGGGTCGGCAAATCATTGGTCCCCCAGGTCAGCTGCACTAGCCCCAGAGCTTCACTTAGTCGCACCCTCCTCTCCTCTTCCCCTCTCTTCCTCTACGCCCCCCCCGCCCCCCACCTATACCTACAGCTAAATTCACAGGCGACGCTATTACTGTACAGAACAGCAGAAAAACCCAAATGGGCTTCGTTTGACAGGCTGGACCACTAAGCGATACTAAGACGGGTGTAGGTGTTCCCCTCCCCATTTTTCCTTCTTCGCTATAAACTTCCCGAGATCGAACGACGGTAGCCCTCGCTTCCCCAATCTTGCACATCCACGACGCGCGAGCGCGCTCTCACTCAAACGTCCACATTTCATTCGCACGCCTGGAATTATCCCCGACATTCGCCAAGGAAGTTTCGATCGAAGAATTAGCAGGCGCGGAATGAACCGTGGTCCTGTTTTCCGTCTTCCTCTCCGTAACGGGAAAATCGAGCGTCAAAATGCACATATGAAAGAGAGGGGAGAAAAGACAGTGCCCCACCCCACCCCACCCCATCCCGGGAAGGCGCTTTCCCGCACCTTTGCTTACCTCTGAGCCGTCAATGTTCCATATGCAATCCTGACCCGGTTCATTCGCTTTAGCTCAAGGTTCGATACAGCAAATTGCTGCAGGAAAAGGTTGGGGAGACACTGGAAAATAGAGGGCTGGGTTCGGGGGTGTTGGTGTGAGAAACAGCCCTGCCACCGGAATAAATATCCAGAGAACACCCCGGAAAAAATGGGCTCGAGGGACCTTGGAAACTGCCGCTGAGCGCAGGAGGGTTTTCGCAGCCCGGCTCTTGCAGAATATCACTGAAATTTTCTGCTATATAGCCTCTGTCTTTATAGCTGATGGGAAAAAAATTGCAGATTATTAGCATAAATGTTTACTCTTCATTACGCTGATGACATTGTGCACTCGAGATCTTGGTAATCTTTGGGAAAATTATGAGTAATTTTTTAAAATTTTAAAGCAGCAGCAGTTACCGTGCAATTCAGGCTAATTCTGCGTAGGCTCCGAACGGATATAATTATCGAGGAGTCAAGATGTTATGCTAAAAACTATGCATTGATATTCCCATTTATTATGTACATACAACTTTGACAATGTTGATGCTTGAAATAGCAGGAAATTGTCTTGCGCAAAAATTACAGTCCATATTAGGACATGTGAAATTGCGAAGAATTATATAGTAATTGCAGGCTTTCAGATGGGAGAGCCAGAATGCTCAAACTAGTGCAAATGTGGATAAAATTACAGATCAGAGCAAAAATTAGGGGAAAAGGGGGTCTGGGATTTTTCAAGTTGGCTATAGGATTCCGGAAGTGTCTAATGCCACATGATTGCTCCAGCTTTAGGGGAGATATTCATACCTCAAATAGCTCTTGGGCCAGAGCGGCTTTAATTGAATTTCTTGGGTGTTCTATCCCCCCCACTTTTAATAAGGCTAAATTAGCAAATTGCCTACCGAATGGCATTTTTTAAAACCAGGTCCTCCCCCCACCATGTCCCCACCGCCACCATTTTTCAGGGGAAAATTACTCCCTTTAAGGAAGTTGCATTCCAGGGTGACCTCCGCCGCCGCCCCCCCCTCTCGGAAAATGTGTGGGGAGAAATTTAATTACATTGCTTTACCTCTCCCCCCCCCACTCCTCCTCCCCGTTCCCTGGGGAAGGCCAATGTAAGCAGCAGTCATGGGAGTCTGTTTTGAAGCCGGGATTGTGGCGAGGCAGGGCAGGGGGAACGGGAGGAGATGGCTCCTTCAGTAGCCCCCGGGAAACGGGGTACAGCTAAAGACAACCGGAGATGATGGGTGGGTGGGTGGAGTGGGAATCAGCAGAAAGTCAGGTGGTCCGATCTCTCTAGATCTAGGAAAAAGAAACGTGGTAGCGGGTAGGTGGTTGCGTGGGGTTCGACAAGGCCCAACACATCCCTCTGTTTTCCGAGCCCCACTGGGCTGCAAAAGGCCGGAGAGCTGGTGACAAACGTGAACCTCAGCTTTCCCGGCCTGCCTGACCCTCCTCCCTCCTCTTCCATGATGGGTCTTTGAAGAAAAAAGCGTGGTAGGCTTCTTCAGAGTGGGTGAGGTTCATCCTATCTGCGGGGAAATCGTTTAAAGGTAAATAAACGAAGCCACAACGGAGCGAAAGATCTGAAAGGGAGCCCTTGTGCTAAAGGCATCTCTTTCGCCGGCTGAATTCTACCGGGTTTCTCCCCGATCTCTTTGATTTTAAAAACCAGGCTGGGGAAAAGAGATTCCCTGCATGTGGACATGGAAACATCTATTTTGTATTCTCGGTGTGTTTTGGAGTCAATAACAGCAGGAACAACAATGCGATATAATATAATACAATGCAATACAGTCCAATACATCGGCAAAGGAAGAATAGACGGTTGGATTCGTAAAAGCCAAGCTGATCCACACGACCCTCTAAGATGGCACGATCTTGACGTGCAAATGCCCACATCTACCTAAATATCATTTTCAGGAGATGAAGGTCGGATCTCTCTTCCAGTCGCAATCTTCCGTGTCTCTCTGCCACCTGGAGCTCCCGAGGGGAACGGCTTACAAACAGGAGATTTTGCTATCCCAGAAGCTATAGGATGATTTATTCTGAGGCGGATCGGGACCAGGGACCAGACTTGTCTGCAGTCTGATCTCTTGGGTCCCATAGAGAGGAAAAGATCCCTGGCCACCGATACCTACTTGACTCTGTAATTCCTTTGCCCAAGTGCTGATCTGCAACTGTCTCTACTTTGATCTCCAAATAATAATAATAATAATAATAATAATAATAATAATAATAATAATAATAATAATAATAATAATAATAATAATAATAATAATATCATGAATGTCCCAACTCGACAAATGGGTAAAAATGCCAGTCTAACCATCTGGCTGAATGGGCAACTTAACCATAATGTCATATTGCAGTACTGATATTTCCATTGCAAGTATTGAGACACAAAGCTGTGGCACAGAATGTTTCTCACAAACACACATACCAAATCAAAAATTGCTTTTCTTTACAATTGTCAATGTAGCTTCTTAATATCATGGACATGGGTCTTTAGATCTTAAGCTACACAGAATCCTTCCTTCCTTCCCCTCTCTCAAATATACAGCCAAGTGAGTCATTTCCAAAAGCTGTGATCTAGCTTTCTTGGGCATCTAGATCTAAAAACGTTCACTTCAGTTTATCTTCTGACTTAACTCCTTAAGGGTGACCTTAAAAATAACCCAGCTTTCTCTGGCTTCCAAGGCATTTCATCCATAGAAAACCCCATTGAGGAAGATTAAGCTTTATTTGGGGAGTGGAGGGGGAGTAGGATTCTAATGCATGGCCAAAATGTCATTGTGAATATCATCGCTCTTTCCTTCCCTCTCCCTCTCTTAAAACACACTATGTTCTCTCACTTCTAGATATTATTTAGTATTTTAATTCTCAAACCACCCCATCTTGCAGAAAAGCAGAATAAAATCTCTTGAAATAACTGGGTTTGTCTGATTAAGCCTGATGGAAATCTTTTATTTACTAAATATATCCCTGTTGTGAGATCACAGTCCTGGTAGGATCAGACATCTTTTGACCAGATCTAGGGAACAAGTAGGGCTCCTGTTATTTTTATATGCCTGTGTGTGCATTGTGGATGCCAACATGATTGCCAACCGCAGATGACAGATATGGCACAAGAAGTTGTGTGCATTGGGTGCATTGTATTGTTTCATTGAGCAATGTTTCCAAGTGAGCAGTAATTTAATAAATTGTATTTCCCATTCTGAAATGTACAAAGCAGACTTAAACATAATGTTTATTCATCCCCCCCCTTCCAATTTACTGGGGTTTTGTCTGTCAGGGTGCATGCACTCTGGGCCTAACTGGTGTAGTAGGTAAGTAATGTAGGATCTTCCATGACTGGCAGCCAGACACAGTTCCTAGGCCAAACCACCACATAAGGTGGTTGTTTTGAAGAAACGTCCGACAAGGAAGCCCAATGCAGACTGTCTTATATTCCTGTTTGACAAAAAAGCACAATAAAAATTTAAACAATCGTTAATATATAACGCTGACAACATCCAGCCAAGAATAAGTGGAGGGCTTTCGAGGGGGAAGGCCAGTTTTTCGGGCGCACATGGCTGGCAGCGCTTCGGCCTACGCTCTGACCGGCGCCCTCCCAGCAATTTCGGCCCTTCCTTTGGAAAGAAGTGGCTAGCGGGCATTCGCCAAATGGGTGCCTTCCGGTCACCCTCTGGACTCTGGAGGGAGGGCTAGCGACCCTTGGTTCCTGCGGAGGCCGAAGTTCCTCCATTTCCCGTTTCCATTTTTCACCAGGCCGCGTTCGCCAGAGGAAAAAAAAAAGGGGGGGGGAGCGGAAGGAAGACTCCTCGGAAGGATCACAGGGCCCGTTGTCTCGCAGGGAGCCCGGGCTGTGTGGGAAAGTCTCCTCAGCGCCGCGCCTTAGGCGGCCGAAGAGCTTCGCTCAGGCCCCGCCCTCGGGCTCTCCCGCCTAGGCTCCGGAGCGCCGATTCTCCCACGCTCTCCTCCCCCGCTTGGCTCCGGCGTTCGCTTCCTCCAGCTACCCCTTCCCTCCCTCTCTCTCCCTCCCGCCGCGTCTCGCCTTCTTCCCGAGGCCTCCTGCCTTCTTTGTTCTTCGCTGGGCCCTTCTGAGATGGGCGCCGTGCGGGCTCGCTTCATGGCAAAACGGGGGTGGGGTGTGATTGTGCGCGCGTTTGGTTTGGCGGAGCGTCATTTTCCCGCCCTCGCCGTCTACACTGGGGTGGGGGCACGAGATATGGCGCCCTTCGAGCGAAGCCGGGCTCTTTAGGGCGCAGGACTTGAGGCGCTGCGCCACTTCTGGAAAATAAAAGGCGACTTCACTTCGCCTCGAAACTTACTGAAGTGTGGCCATTTTGTCCCCCTTCCTTAAGCTTGGTTTTTTTTCCCCCCCAAGATGGCTCTGAGTAGGCCTGACCTGCTTCGCCCGAGTGCTTTTTAGCTTGATAGTTGGTGGGAATGCTGCTGTTGTGTTTTTTTGGTGGGGTTTTGTTTTATTTTTTTTTGTGTGTGTAGTGTTGTTTTTTGACAAAACCAACCACGACGGGGCTTCTGATTGGAGCGGAAAGGAACAACACCGCCCACATCCCCGCTTATCTTCCGGAGTTTGTCCGCCTGCTTTGTTCCGCCCCCCACCCTATTTGTCGTGCCAAGGCCGGTTGCGTGATTCCGACTCAGGCAGGCTGCACATTCACCGCCTCCGGCGCGTTATGCCTCTTAATCATCCCCTTTGGCAGCGCAGTCATCTCTCCCCCCCCCCCACTTTCCTTTTCCCACCCGCCACCCCGGGATGGCGCGAGCGGACAGCCAAGCGATTCACCCCTGCGTTCCCCCGTGGCGCGCCTGGAGGACAAGGGAGCCTCTGCTGAAAAAGGGCCCCGGGCTGGCAGCCAAGCTTTGGCTCCTTCGCCAGGCTCCTGTCACTTTCCCGGCGTCTGCTTAGGTGCACCCCCACCTCACCCCCCCACCTTTTCTCTCGTTCGAGGACAGATCTGCCCAAACAGCACCTTCCTAAGATGTTAAGAGAGATACGGGGGTTGCTTAATCTTTCTACTGACGCCGCTCCTGGCATTGCTGGAGGAGGAAGCGGCCTTTGTCCGGGCAGGAAAGTAAAAATCGTTAGGGGGCTTTTAATCATTTCGGGAGAGGCGAAGTTCCACTTTGGAAAAGATCAGGCAGTAAAAAGGAATTATGGAGAGAGAGAGACAGAGAGAGAGACTTCTACAACAGGGCTCCCAAATTTGCCTTTAAAACGAAGAGTCTTCCACCTAATGCTTCCCTTACATCTTGGACTCCAATATTCTTTATCCTGTCTGTTGGCTGGGGATTATGGGAGTCGAAGTTCAATACAAAAAAAGACACTAGGTAGAGAAAAACAAGTCTCTGATGGGTGAAATTCTTCCTCCTGCTCCTGTGCATCCACCCCCTCTCAAATCGGTCATGCCCATCATCAGAAAAAGAAAAACATTTTTTTCTCTCCTAAAAACTGAAGCAACACAGCTTGGGATAGTTGTGGGAACTGGAACACCAGTTACAGGACTTTCAGAATGATTACAAAAGCGACACAGAAACAGGAAATTTATTGACATACCGGTAGCTAGTTCACATATTTTAAGGTCAGTGATCAGATTTGTCACTGAAACCCATCAGATAGGCTATTTGCCAACAGCCCGGCAAGTAATTTTATATGCAAGTCTGGACTTCATTCTTAACAGTTATTTGAAATATTAAGAAATAAATACCAAATACATGCCCAAAGGGTCAACTTGTAGTATAAAACGTGAGCAAAGGGATAATAATCATCATAAAGAAATGAGCTTCCTGAAGAAGCATCTTCCCCAGTAGACCCAGCATAACCCAGATGCAGCTGATGGAGCCTTACTTTGCATGGCACGGTAAAATATTTCTAAGACACTGAACCCTGGGACCTTAAAAAGATTTGCATTTGATTTGAGGGCTCCAATTGGGCAGGCAGCAACCTGTATGGTGAAGGGAAGGCAGTGAGAGCATCCCTTGGCCTCTCCTGCCAAATACTGAGCCAAAATAACCTGTTTGGCATCCAACAAACTGAGAGATTCATTGTGGCATAAACTGTTAACAATTTATGAACCTTTGGGGGTGGAAGGAAGGTGGGGACGACAAATACTATATACCGCGTTGCCTTTAAAGCCTGTGTATAGTAGCAATGTGCTGGATTTGGAATACAAGTTCAGTGAGTAATGTAGAAGATTGTCACCCTCATCTAAGGAAAGCCTGTGACTTGAGAGGAAAATATAAATAACCAGCTAGGAAGCCAAAACGAGGCAACCGTGGAGTTGAAATGCCTTTTCCCAGATCTGCACCCTGTGTCTCTTGGGTGTGCCTCCGGTTAAGAGGAGGTGTCCCATTTCGTTCATCAAGAAAACCTCCTGCAAAGCCCAGCAGCCGCCTCGAAGCGCCCAAACAGGCCAAGCCGAAGGTATGCGGGGACTCCCTTCTTTCCGCTGCTGATCACGAGGGAGACCGGTCGCCTGCAGCTTCAGGAGCCGCCGTCACGCTGCCGGGATTGTAGCGCGGGAAGCCGCCAGGAGCCTGTCCGGCTTGCCTCCACGTCTAGTGGCGCCAGATCGCAGTGGGGTGGGGCCGAGTCTAGGCGAGCGAGAAGGCGCGTTGAGTGATTCAGGCTGGGCTGCCGAGGGAAGGCTGTCGCGGTCCTCCTGCCTCGGGGCGGGCGTGTGTCTGTGTGTGTGTGTGTACGGGACAATGCTGCTGGCAGTCTTGGCGCGACCCCGGCTGAGCTCCCCTGAATTTGTGCCCTCGCGGCTCTTGACATACCCTTAAAGAATGCCCGACGCCGCCGTTCAACAAGTGCAGCGTTGGAGAAGCCAGAAGGCCGCCCAGAATCAGCCCTTCGGAGTCAGAATGGAGAGCATAGAGAGAATAGACAAAGTGCGTCTTTCTGCCTGAAGGGACGATTAGTTCCACGGAAGGAGCTAATTGGCGAGTAGCAGGAAGAACTGGATTTCGTTCTGGGAAACAGGCGCCCCCAAACTTCAAGCAGGCTAGAGGGGCTTCTCACTCAGCGCAGAGAGTCGGCCCGAAAGTTGAAGGCGTCAGAAGACAGAAAAACGACCGATCGAGCCAAGTACGGTGCAAACAATAATTTATTTAAATAATCTCTTCATATTGTAAAAGTAACATTGAGCGATTTTTTTTGTTTGGTTTTTGTAATAAATAACCAAGAACATACATTTTTTTTTAAAAAAAAAAACGTTTTTAAAGGTTTTTTCAACCATGAATTGGGAAAATTCATTAGCTTGTACTTTGTGGTAGTGAAGATGAAAGGAATAAAACATAATACACAAAAGAACGTATGGAAGCTGCCCGGAGATAAAAAGAGGGAAAACAGATGTCATAAAAAAAAATTATTGGTTCACAAAACATGAACAAATGTAGCCTGTCCAATAAAACTGCTCCTCCTCTTTTTAGGTAAAGAGGTTGGGAAGAATTAGCACAAACAACTCTATTACAAACATATATATATATGTATGTATATATTTATATCTTTTTCTTGCGAAGAAAAAGTCCTGCAAACATTTAAAAAAAGATAATTTAAACACAGCTGGGTTTCTTTTTTTTTTCCATTTTAAATATCTACATATAAAAATTATTTATCTTTCCCCGCCCCAACATCAAAATGAGGTCATCAGCAAAGGCACCTATAAAAACGTATAAAAAATAAACAAAATTAAATAAGAAATTTTGCACTAGCGATTCGATGAAAAATGGGAGAAAAGTGGGTTCTGTGCTCCCCGCGTGCACAGTTTTTAAAGTCTTTATTTGCTGCAGACCAGGCGGGATACGTAGAAGGTAAAAAGCTGGTAGGGAAAATAAAAAGATCGATATAAAACAGATTGGGGCGGGTGGTCAGAAAACCCTGAAGGAGAAAAACAATCGTTGAGAGTTGTTTTTCTTTTTCTTTTTGACCAGGGTGTGACCACAGCTTTGCCCGGATTTCACACTTGTCAACAAGAATGTTGTCAGCGACTTCGGAGTCACCGATTGGGTGAACCACATTCTGAGCTGAGGTGTTTGTTTTTTTTTGGGGGGGGGGGAAACTAGATTCTGATTGAGTTCGAAACTTCAGGGATTATTGGCTGAAGTCTCAAGGCGCTTGTCCCGTTTTTGGCACCACCAAGTCGGGCGGGCGCCGCGGCTGAGATGCTTTCGGGTGGGGAAGGAATTGTGGACCGTTTCCCAAAGCATCGGGGGAGGGGGGAAAGATACACCTCTGCCCACCGGAAAGAGGGGGGAAAAATCTTCCTTCTCCACCCTGGATGGTCCCTTGGAGAGTAGATTGGGTAGGGGTTAGAAAATAGTCCCTGCGCTGACAGCCGCGCCATGATGATGGGCGTGATGAAGATGGGGATGATGCTGGTGAGACTGCCCTTGCTGCAGGATCGGGGAGGCTCCTGGCAGGTGGGAAGCTGCGGCGCTGGACGCCTGGTGATACCACGAGTAGTTACCCAGGAAAGCAGCGGCTCCGCTAGGAGTGCCGGGGCTCGAACCTGCGCTGCTCCCGCTGCCGCCACCGCCGTTACTCATTCGCTGTGGGTGGGGAGCAAAGTCCCAGGTGAGGGTGGCTGAAGCAGGAGGCGAGGCGCAAGGAGGAGAGGAGCTGCCGACCCGTTGCTGATCCCCTGGGATTTCACCGCTTTTCCACATCTTCTTGAACTTGGATCTGCGGTTCTGGAACCAGATCTTCACCTTGTCAAAGAGAAGAGAGAAAGAGAAAAAAAAGCGGGGATGAGCGGGAGGCAGTAACAGCCCAGCCCTTTCCATCCAAAATACACATAAAACAGAAATACCCCAAAACAATCGCCCTTCTCCCCTCCAGTTCATTCAGCCTTCTGCCTTCTACAAATTCTCCCATCCTGCCGGTCCTGCTCTGAGTATTCAAGGGATGGTCCCCGGTTGCTTTTTTTGCTAGCGGCTCTCACCACCGAGGCCTATTAGATTTGTTTGCTTATGCCAGGCTGGAAGTTTTGTAATCTCCCAAGATTTGTGGCTAAGAGGAGAAGCCTGGTCCCCAAAACAGACTTTTGGGAAACTCACAGCTCAGGTGGGGGTAGTTGGAAGAGGTTACAACAGGGCAAGGAGCTTGATGGAAGAAACCCTGATCAGGAAATGTCTTCTATTGTTTTATGAGGTCTTCAGCAGAAAACTAGGCTTGGCGAATTCTTTGCACAGTGAAGGGGCAGTGCTGCTGGGACATTCCCCCAGAAATACCTGGGGCTGCCAATGTAGAGAATCTGCTATAAGGATAAAGCAGTTTGAAGAATGTGCCCGGCTCTCCAGCATCTTCCACGGACATCAATTGAGTTTGTGTCCAAGAACCTGCTTTTCTTGCCAAGTCTCTCCATGGCATACTTTTCTTTCTGGGTTTTTATTCCTGTCTGATCTCCCTAATCATGGGATTTAATTGAAAATGTCATGGGACTCTATCCAACTATGGGTGGATAGAGCAGGAAAGGGGAGGACCAGGCTACCTGGACTGAAAGAAAATATAAGGGTCACATTTAATTTCAAATAAGAGTCGTTGAAAGATTCTGGCATTAGGTTTCCCTGATATTTGAATTCTGCCACTTTCTCCCCTTTCGAATACTATAGTACAGACTCTAGCAAAGACTCAGGAGGCGCTAAATCCTCCGAAGCACTGGGTTCTTAGGAAAACAGGATCTGGTCAAGCCTCATTGTTTCCAGGCAATGACTTCTATGGGAGCCAAAAGATAGCACCTGAATCAGAAACCTATACTGGAGAAGAGACAAAGAAGATCTTCCCTACATTTGTGGAAGGTTATCTAGGGCTGAGGAGGAAACTTTTTCCATTTTCACAAAACGGTGAGAAAATATCTTTGGCACAAAATAAGCATCTCTGCCTGGAGCCATGGCAAGGCTTCTAGGAACAGCTTCTGCTCAGCTGAATAATGTGGCAGGGCTGTGATCCTGAACCAGTCTGCACAAAGAGGGAGATGGAAGATTCCGCCTGGTGCCCTAACACTCCTAATCTGTTTGTTGAATTAGCTCCTTTGCTGGATTGGCACAATACATTGGACCATAGGTTGACCAAATTAGCTGGATTTGAGCAAGCTGCACTCACATACAACTAGCCAAGATCAAAAATCGCATCAAACTTGGCATGCAGCATAGGTATTTCACTGATCTGGTTAAAGAAATCGCTCCCCGACACTCTTCTGATGTCTTCTTACCTGAGTTTGGGTGAGGCCTAGTGAAGCTGCCAACTCAGCTCTCTCGGGCAGTGCCAGATATTGGGTCTTCTGGAAGCGTCTCTGTAAGGCTGCCAACTGAAAACTGGAATAGATGGTTCTCGGCTTTCGCACTTTCTTTGGCTTCCCATTAACTATTCGGATCTCCGGCTCGACCTCTTCTTTTTCTGTGGCAAGAAAGGAAAATGGGTGAATAATCTGGTTCCAGCACTATACGCCCCCCCCCTTTTTTTGGGATGAGCTGTGGAGCCTCAGCTACAATGCCTTGCACTGCAAGGATGGGTTAAAAGATCCCGGTGCCACAATGCCACCCAAGAACTATTTGAGCACACGCTCTCTCCTCCCGCTTCCTCCTTCCGAATTGAATAATTCAGCCTTAACAAATCAGAAGGAAAAAAGGGGGGAGAACGCCCCACTTTGTTACGAACTTTCCCCCCTGACCTCTTGTGCCCAAGAGTCTTACCGGGTTCATTGTTGATTGGGGGCGACCTTGTGCCATAGGTTGCATAGGAGCTGTAGGAGGTGGAGTATCCCAGATCGTAACTCCCGGCTTTGGTGGAGTAGGGCACTGCGCCGATGCCATTCGGGTGGTACTGGTAAGAGCCCATCTGGGCGTAGGGCGACCCACTGCTTCCGTTGCTGCCTGTGCCTCCTCCAGCTCCACCGCTGTGCTGTTGCTGGTTGGTATAGTAGCTGCTGTCCGTGGCGGTCGACACAGGCAGAGTGGGAGATTCCTGGGGCTTATGCAAGCTGTGGTGCTGCTGCTGGTAACTGCTGGAGGTAATCTGGTTTGAATGCATATCTGAAACAAGGCTGTCAAAGACTCCAGTCATCCTGGTCCTCTATCCCCGCCCCTCTCCCTCCCTCCCTCCCTCCCTCCGTCGCTCGCTCGCTGGCTCCCACCCTCCCTCGCTCGCTCCGAGAATAGAGGACCGCGAGCAACAGGGAGGGAAACTAACTCGGAGTTTCCTTTCTGCAACAGGCCGGAGACGCAAAGCCTTGCCCTCTTTCCCTCTCGCTGAGAGGTCCAAGGGAAAAAAAGGAAAAAAAAAAAAAAAAAAAAAAGAGGAGAGATCACTGGAGATCCCTAGGGCTGGCCGCCACCGCCACCGCCAGAGTTGCGGGAGAAAGAGGGCAGAAAGTTGCCATCGCCGTCCGGCTCCTTTCCAACTTTGCGCTTCTTTCAAAGGCAGAGGCAGATCCCACCCCCGGGGGGAAGCAAGTCGCAGCGATGCTCAGCCCGGGCTTCCCAGCAGCGCCTTTACGATTGTCTGCGGCTCGTGGATGCTGCCAGGTGGGCATTTAACACCAGTCACGTGAGTGCGGGCTACGTCACCTAGCAACAGCCAATCCGGGCCTCCGTTCTCGTTGTCTTCTTTCTCTTTTCTTTCCCTCGGCCCTCCCGCCTCCCTGCCTCCTCCTCGCTTCTAATCTTCGGATCCCCGGGGCGGTGGAGGCGCCTCGCAGATGACACGCGCTGGGAAGGGAGGGGAAAAGCGGCGCGGGTGGGGTGTGTGTGTGTGTGAGGTGGGGGGGAAATACCGAGAGAGAGAGAGAGAGAGAGAGAGAGAGAGAGAGAGAGAGAGAAGTCCCATCTCTGGGCGCTCCGGGGAAAGGGAGGCTTAATAACCAGAAAAATAAAGAGCATTGTTTGGGTTCCTTTTGCTGATTTGCGTTTGAAAGCTTGCGCCACTTGGTTTGTAAAGAGATAAAAAAAAAAGTGAGTCAGATCAGATCAGATCAAGCCAAAGCAGGGAAATTTAGTTAGGAGGAACCGGCTCCCTAGTTTAGGATCCCGTTTACAACCTAGTCACTGAAGATCCAGCCATCGCCAAACCCGTATTACTAAACTGCACACGTGCCAGGAGAAATCTTTTGGGGCGTCTTTTGTCGAGCTTCCCTTATATTACCGAGGAGGATGCTATCACCAGTGCAGTGATATAGTAACTCTCTAAACTGAAACTCAAAATGCTTGGGAGAGAAGAGGATTGTAAAGTCGTGGTCCCGATTTGCCCGTTTTGGGGACGGAGTCTCTCCAAGATCTTAGTTTTTCTTTTTCATAGGGCAAACTTCAGTATGTCTGTGAAGATTGTCAATCATCCAGGTCCTGGTCATCCCAAAGGTGTTTTTCAAAAAGCAACTGGACTTTAATTTCTCCCCCCTTCCCTTGAAAGCATTATTTATTTTCCTTGAAAACGTTTCTCTTCTCATCCAAGAAGCTTTTTGGATGAGAAGAGAAACATTTTCAAGGGGCGGGGGGTTAATAAGAACGTCCAACTGCTTTTTGAAAAGCACCTTTGGGGCAAACTTCAGCAGTTGCAGCTTTCCCACCCAGCCCTACCCGTTTTCTTCCCCAAACCACAACTTGCAACGCGGCGGGCGGGCGGGCGGAGAAAGGCGGGCTTTCTGCCTAGTGTGAAGGTTTGGTGATCTTTGGAGAGAGGAAAGGCAAGTGCTTGCAGTGGGAAAGAAAGATCAGAGTCGCCTGCAGTAATCCAGGCTTCACCTACCTGGCGCCCTCCAGAAGTCTTGGTTTATATCTCTCATCATCCCCAGGTAATATTCATTGCCCATCCTCCCGTAGAATAATAGGCCTTTCAGTCAAACGCTCCTGTTTGGCGGGGGTGGGTGGTGGGTGGGGGAGTTAGTCGGGATTTAATGCCCACTCGGTTGTCCCCACTTTAGGAAATGCGGACTCAAAAGGGACCGGTTGGTCTTGGCCTTACCGTTTAGCGCCACTTAGCGGACAACTGCTGCTATTGAAGACCGGAGGAGACGGGATAATCGCACCTAGGCGCCAGGCTCTTCAATCACCGAGCCCAGCAAAACAGTAATTAAAAGCCACAACACTGAGCCAGCGCACATCCTCTGAAATCCTCAGAAGAAAGAGACATACCTGTGTGGGAGAATCAACTTGTTGCAACAGCTGCTAACGGGGAAAGCAAGTTAGCCTGTAAGAAATTCTTAAAACAGAAAAAAATTTACCTCTCTTTCCATCTCTTAGCACACACCCCCACATTTTGTAAGAGTGAGTTTGCAGCATCAGCCCTGTTACAATGCTGTGTCCCCTAAAGGACGTTAGTGAAGTCCATGCTTCCCACTGTCAATGCAAAGAATACTAAGAAGGTAGCTTTCTTAGAGGCTTTGGAAGTGGCCAAAGAGAGTACTGAAAGAGTATACTGTTTAGAAAAGATGGGGCAGGAGGGGGGGGCGTTGATCTGGTTTGGAAAGAAATCGCCCCTCACCCAGTTGGCTAAGACAGTTGGGTGGTTTTTTTTCCAGGGCCATCTTGCTTTATTGCAAGTTACTATGAAAGCTAGCAACAAAACTTGGGAGTTGTTCTTCAGGTGCTACACCCTTTCCTTGGTACAATTTTGATCTTAAAAGCAAGGTTTTGAATTGCTCCTTAATTTTGCTGGCTTCCCTGCCCCACTCACCTAACCTGCTTTATACTAGTTGCAGTCCCTCCAAGGCACTATCTCATTTCAGCTTTCCTGACTGCATCTCGTCTCCCCAGCTTGTTGTGAGCCAGTTCTTTGCTCTCCTTCCCTCCCTGTTGACTCAGACTTGGTCCTCAGGCTCAGGAGAGGCCTTTTGACTGCAGATGCAAAGTGCACCAGGAAGTTTCGACTAATGAGCAAACCAAAAAGGTTGATCTGAAAGAGAAAAACATGTTTAGTGACCCCAAAACTTTAGGAAAAGAGATAGCCTACTTGACACCAATTATTACTTCATTTAGGACCTTTAGATCCAAGAACAAAAAAAATAACTCATAATATTTTTATATCAAACTGGAAGTAAAAGTCGCCTAAAATGTTACCTTGAACGCAGCATAACAAAGAACATACTATTGATGCAGGTTAAAAATGGGAACCTTTTAAATGTTCAGAAAGCCAGCGGATATCAACATAATCTAATCCAAACATGAAGAGAATGTAATGGCAAGGAAAAACATTTCCTGGTCAATTTCCACAAAAGATTTAAGGGGAAAGAGGATGTGATAGAACCTGGCAACCACTTACAATGGGAACATTTAAAAAAGAAACTGAAGGCTTGATTTTGGCTGCACAAAAGCAAGCTACTTCAGCTAATGTAATCAAGGCCAGAATTGAAAAAAATCATCAAATGATTTCAAATGCAGCTTGTGCAAAGAAGCAAAAGAAACAGCAGTCCATATACTCAGCTCGTGAAAGATCGCACAACTGGGTTATAAACAATGACACAGCAAGGTCATCAAAATAATTCACTGGAACATCTGTAAAAATTACAGAGCAGTAAGGAAAAATCAGTGGGAACATATAGTTGAAAAATTAAAATACTGTGGGATTTCTAAATACAGACTGATAAAAGTCTGACTCATAACACACTAGATATAACTGTAATTGATGTGGCAATACAGGGGGAATAGTAGAACAAAAGACAAAGAATTGCAGAAGATCACAAAATATCAAGATCCGTATTTTAAAATTGAACGATTATGGCATAAAATGGCCATTGAGTGCTTATCGGCACACTCCATACAATGCCCAAATAAATAAATAAATAAATAAATAAATAAATAAATAAATAAATAAATAAATCTTGGAAGGCACTTAGAAAATCTGTGCATTGACAAAATTTTCATCTGTCAAGCTAAAAGGCCACATTGCTTGGATCTGCACATACGCTACACTAATGCATCATGACATCCAGGTTCTTGGGAAGAATTCAATATTCAAGGCCAGCTAAAGAACTGGCAGCTGTGATTTCACATTTCTGTGTACATAATAATATACCTAAATCTTACCTTGTGGATGATGTTATTAGGCCTTTTAATATTGCTGCCTGAGTAGGTCTGGGGACACAGTGGTATCTTCTTCAATTATAAAGTTTGGTTCCCATGTCCCATGGTTCCTATGATCTGTTGCTATTGCTGAGTAGCTTTTTGTGTGAGGCAGGGGCTATAAACAAGTGTAGCCCTATCATTCAGGCCTTATGAAACAGACGTATAATTGTCCAGGATGGACTGCAGGTCATTGATGATACGTCTGACTGTGTTTTAGTTGAAGAGGGACAAGTGATATTCTGTTGTTTTCTTTCCTGATTATTTTCTTTAGATCTTTCTTAAATACCAGTGAGCCCTCTTTTTTTTTTTAAAAAAAAATATTGTTGGGTAGATACTGTACTTTGAGAAATGTCTGATTTAAATCCTTAACTTGTGAGTCTGACAAGTCTGAACAGAGTTGGTTGTTATATATGGGATGGCAGTAGATAATGAATTCTTGTGTATTTGGAGCAAAAATAAAATACAAGAATCTAATCTGGTGTTTTTATTCTGTAGTGCCACAGTAGTTTTTAAGAAAGGACCCATTTGCATGATTTAATTCAGCCCTAAGTTGATTGTGTGGTGAAATGTATTGAATTCTAAGTAGAACTTTGCTAGGATTTTGTTTCCATGAGTCTAGTTTTTTTTTTAAATGTCATCAGTGTTGTTCAGATAGAGAAGCTGTGGAGAATAGGAACTATATGGAAACACCATCATATTTCAAGTGTTAAGATGTGATGTTATCTGAAGTCACGTATATATTCATAGGAATGTTACTGATCTGAAGGTATTTTATTTGTTTAAAGATGAAATATTGTGGATAATTACAAAGTCATAAGGTATGAAGGCTTAATATATGGAGACAATCAGAAATGAAAATCCTTGTGACTTTTCATTTATCTTTCTGGGATAGGTTGCTATAAAAGGACTCAACATCTGTGGTAGTTGGAATGTTGTTTCTTGGGAGATTACCAGTCAGTTGTCTTTTCTTAGAAAACAATTTATATTCTTATGTCACTTGTAATAGAAGAGCAACATTCAAAACAACTAATGAACAAACACTGTTCTCCTTTGGGCAACTTGTCACTGACCTTAAGAACAAAGAATTTCAAAGACAGATTAGAATGCAAAGTACCTGAGTGACAGTTCATAAAGATTTTTAATTTTACTTAATTTGTGCACAGTAGGACAAAGCCCTTTATTTAAGGGCAATTGACCATGGCAGACTGAGCTGTTCCTGACCTTTCCTTAAGCCAATCCTTGTTGCAGTGGTTTGGCAATGGGGTTGGGTTGATGCATATTCTGGACTATGGCCACAACAGCTTCCCATTGGTCCTCCCCCCTCTTTCTTCCACATGGAGAAGATAATCCCCTTCCCCAGCTAGCTCATGTATGGGCAGGTCTACCCGGGCTTGTCTGCCTTCTCTTTTTAGGGATTGCTGTCCTTTTGCTAGTCTCCTTCCGTTTCTTTTGCTTTTACAGATGTTTATACACATGGATCTCTTCCCACCACTTTTCTACATTTTCTTCTTTGACACTAACACAGACCCACCCCCTCCCCTTTTTTTTTTTGCTGTAATGATTAAAGCAAAACAAGAGTATTTCTTCAGTCCCTCATTCCACTGAGAAATTTTGTGGCAATGAAAAAACCGATATTCAACGTTCACACAAGCAAAGAGAATGATTAGTTGACGCATTGTGAATCCAGCCTTCATGCCATTACGCCTGCACTGTAATTGCAAGGTTGTTTTTACAGCTATATAGGACAGTGGCTGATATTGCAGGCGAGTGCTGAGAATGTCATTAGACTAAAATGAAGCAGGTAAATCAACTACTCCGGAGGACAGGAGAAAAGACAGCTCAGGAAAAAAAAAGTACTGTTGAAGGAGAGCTTCAAAACAGGACCAGAGACGCATTTAGATAGAAGCATGTAGATAGAAGATTTATGTTGTCTCTTTCTACACTCAAGACATTGTAAGTGGCCAAGACAGACAACAAGGCAAGCAGAAGCCCAATTGTGGCCTACATAAATTAATCAATTTTGAGCATTTCAAAGATGTTTCTGATATCCCCCAACAGTTTTTTTGTGAATGGCCACACTGCTTATTGCATTTATTTATTAGGTTTTTAAAGGCAAAGGTTTCCCATATCCAGTCGTGTCCAACTCTAGGGGGCAGTGCCCATCTCTGTTTCTTAGCTGAGGAAGCCAGCATTGTCCAAAGACATTTCCACGGTCATGTGGCCAGCATGGCTACATGCCACAGCGCAGAGCGTGTGGTAAAACATGGAACACTGTTACCTTCCCGTCAAAGTGGTACCTATTTATCTGCTAGCATTTTCATGCTTTTGAACTACTAGATGGGCAGGAGCTGGGGCAAAAACAGGCGCTTAAGATTTTTATCTAGATTTTAGCTTTAGATTATTTTAGCTTTAGATTATTTATTTATTTATTTATTTATTTACATATATTTATATGCCGCCCTTCTCTCGAAGGACTCAGGGCAGCGAACAGAAGATTGAAAAACAAACGACAACAGAATAAAATCCTAATTAAAACCAATTAGAAGTCTAAAATAATTAAATAGTAAAAACCCCGGAATCAGAATCAGCCCATTTGATGGAATAGCCAAGTCTTTAGGCCACAGTGGAAAGAGTGGAGATTGGGCGCCCTCTGGAGCTCGGTAGGTAGCCCATTCCAGAGGGTAGGTGCACCCACAGAGAATGCCCTACCCCTGGGCACCGCCAGCCAACATTGTCTGGTCGACGGCACTCTGAGGAGGGCAGCTCTATGTGAGCGGATTAGATTCATATCCCACTTTTAGTACTTTATAAGTCACTTGTACTTCTTCTTTCCTCCTGTTTTCCCCACAACAGCAATCCTGCGAGGTGGATTGGGCTGCTGCATTGTATGCATACTTGCTTTGTATGTATATACTTGGAAAGATTATTGTGAGCAAATTATTTAATTAATATTTAACCTTTCCTGATGTTGAGTCTGTAGAAGTTATTGCTCTTGAATTTCAGGGGCATCCTACATTTAGATATTACCTGAAGCCCCAAGATTGCTTGCTTGATTTCTGTAATCCTATTTTAGGCTACATAAATTGTCTGTGTAAGTCACGATACAGGCAGAGTAATCTATTAGTAGAGAAAGGAAAGGAAATACTTATGCAAATCACTAATCTTGGGGGGAAAAAAGGGTCATGTGCCATTCATTTTGAAGTAGTGCTTCTAATTATTCTTGAGATACTAAACTACACACTGCAAATATAGTGTACAGTTACTGAAAGGTCAGCGGATTATTCTGGAAATTCATTGTGTTATGTGTTTGTCATTTAAAGACAAGCAGGAATAAAATGGAGCGAGGTATTGTGCCCAGGGTCAATTATATTTTTTTCTATTACTGCTCAGCTCTTCTTGAGTCGAACCTAATGTTGACCAAACCTACGTTTATGATTGCTTGTTGTGAGTGGTGTGCTTTCTTGTTACAGCAATTTGGGAGCAGTTCAAAAAATATTTGGAAGAATATGAGCGGAAAATAATTCCTTTAGCCTGCAAAAGGAATGGTAAAAAAAATCTTTAGGTTAGATTAGAAACGGATGTAAAAAATAGATTCTAGGCCTGAGTTTCTGAATACACAACATTAATACTGAATACAGAAAAGAAAGGCATATATGTATGTGTGTGTGTTTTACATTTCCAGGAGCTCAGTATTTCCAGGAGAAAAAGGTTCCTACTGGCAGTTTTTGAGATACATTCATATTCTTCAAAAGTACTCTACCTTTGAACCAAAATAATTTGACCGGTTTGGAATTTAGACTGATTCATTCTGTCTGGGGCAAGTTTATTTCATTTTCAGTGTGGGGATTTTTTTTTTTAAAGTGCTGATATCACCACCACAAAGACAATTAGCTAGCAAGAAAGCTGCCAACCTCTTTCGGTCTCTCTCTATCCGCCTCTCCACTTCCAGTGACTATTCACCACCAAGAAAGCAATCAGTATTCATTCAAAGCAACATCCAGCAGGCTGGCTGAGTTGTTTACAAGCCAGCTGCTCGTGAGTCATAAGTGTGTTTAGGAGCCTGTCCCTAGCATCCTTCACTAGGGCATAATACTTGGCTTTTCTTCAGTTGTTTTTGCACTGCTAGTTTGAGGGGGGGGGAGGTTTCCTTCACTGTTTATTGCACAGTTAATCTAGCCTGGACCACTAATCCATTAGTGGCATTGCCTGGGAGAAATCTGGAGGGAGGTCTGTTTTGTTGGGAAGATAATCTTAGCAAGTTATTGAGAAAAACAAAAAACAAAGATATGGGGAGTGTTATACCAATTCATCCATCTGTGGTCAGTATTTGGTAAAGTAGCAACACAATAAGGTTTGTAATTTCCAGATGTTTTTGGTTGTTGAATGGATTAGGAACAAATAAGAATAAAGCAATATTTGCAAAGAGTAGAGCAGATGATATCCGTCTTCATCCTCTAGTCAAATAATTAATTAATATTCCTAATTGTGCTGAGGTTAGAACTACAATATCACATTTTTTTTCCACTGTGCAAAATTTTCTTACACAAACTCATTTTCTTGGCTTTATAGCAGGAGTTCATCCTAAAACAATAGATTCTACTTCAGTTTCTTTAATTATTAGCAAAATTTCAAGTTGTACTTTGTAACACAATTTTGCAATGTATTTTCATCTCCTCCTGTTTCTATTCAGGATTCCATTCAGAAGGAGTATTTTCCTCCGAGGTGCTCCAGATTGTCTTTCCTTATTTTTTTTTCCTGACTGAGCATGTTCAATCTTTAGCAGAGTATATTTTTTCTGGCTGGGGTAAGATTACAAATATTTTTGACATCTTTTTCAAGACTCAGAATTAACTTGATTGTTCTTGCTTTTTCTTTTTGTGGCTTCATTGTTACAGAGTCATAGAACATAAGGTACCTTGCACATCACGTGGTCCAATCTTTTACCCAGTTCAGGAATACTCTAATCGTATGTAGGAATGAACTTGGGAGATTGGGCCAAGAGATGCTGCCAAGGGAACCATCAAATAAGAAAAAAACATAGCCTCTAGCTGGATAATGGGTGGGGCAAGAGGTTCCCAAAAGATTTTCCCTAGTTTCTTGGGCTATATAATAGATGAGGGGACAAAAATATAATTTCAGATTTGCAAGATTCTGTCAATGTAGCTTTACAATAAAGTACAATTAACTCATCTCTTTATGTCTCTTATCTGATTTGCCACACAAGGCTGACAAATATGTTGCCATAGGATAACTAAGAAATAGCCCTCCAGTTTTTGCTTAAAAAATAATACCACCTGTTAAGATCATTAGTTTCATTGCTGACCAGCTGCTATTGTTAGGAGATTTTTCCTAATGTTGAAACTTTTACTTAAATGCTTTTTTTCTTGATATATCTTCTGGAACAATTCAGAAAAATCCATTCCATCTTTTAAATGAAAACAGCTACATGTCTCCATGCGGTCTTCTCCTCTCCTCTCCTCTCCTCTCCTCTCCTCTCCTCTCCTCTCCTCTCCACTCCTCTCCCCGCCCTGCCCCACCCCGCTTCGCCTCGCCTTGCCTCACCCATCTCCTCTCCTCCCCTTCCTCTCCTCTCCTCTCCTCTCCTCTCCTCTCCTCTCCTCTCCTCTCCTCTCCTCTCCTCTCCTCTCCTCTCCTCTCCTCCCCTCCCCTCCCCTCCCCTCCCCTGGATATACTACAATTATCAAAGAACTTTCTAAACTTGGGTGCCCAAAGCTGAATATAATAAAGTATGTGCGATCTGACCAACACTATATAAATTTCAGTTTCATTGCACTCACCACTTGTGTTTGCTATCAGAAACAAATAAATAGGACCCAGGATGTCTTTTTAAGAGCTAGGTCAAGCTTAGAAGCAAAGTCAAGAAAAATTAAGAAGTCAAGAGCCCTGGTGGCACAGTGGTTAGAATGCAATATTGCAGACTAACTCTGCTCTACAGTCTGGAGTTTGAGCCTGACAAGGCTCAAGGTTGACTCATCCTTTCCTCCTTCCAAGGTCAGTAAAATGAGGACCCAGATTGTTGGGAGCAATATGCTGACTCTGTAAACCACTTAGAGAGGGCTGTAAAAGCACTATGAAGCGGGATATAAGTCAAAGTGCTTATTGCTATTGTTAAGAATGACACTAAAGCTTTGCTTTGAAATAATAGTTATTTTCAGACACAGCATGGTTTTTATAAAATATTTATCGTATTTATCAGTGTCTTGGCTTAAGGGATCCAGTGAATGTTGCAAGTAACCTGATAACTCTCAATCATTGGATGAATTTCAATATGTAAATAAAGAACAGATTTCTTTGCAGTGCAGATGCTTGTTTTGGGTGAGATACATATCAGTAGCAACTCAGTTAGTAAAATTATTAGAGGAATCTTTCCACATATTTAAAATTAATGCTAGTGTGAATAGCATTTATATGTTAAAACTAAGGTTACCATCTTTTTTTTTCTTATGTTTCCCTCTCTCTCTTTTTGTAACAAAACCAAATGTTGGATGTAATTGCTTGTCCCTATAAGAGAAAATTAAGATCTGTTGAATGAAGCCTTGCAATATTTTTATGGTCTGATTGAGAAAAAAATATAAGGGGGCAGTCCAGAAAAAGACTGGATTTACACTGCTAGACACAATAATATAATAAAATTAAAGCAACATAATAAAAACAACCAAGGCTATTAAGGAAAAAAATTAACACCCCCCCCCCCACTACTAGATTTTGCAGCAAAAAAGAGAGGTTCACCAGGAACAAGTCCAGCTTAGTTACTCTTACTGAATAATATTAAAAACATGTGTTGCTACCCAAATTAACATAATCTCAGATTTTGCTACACCCTACTAGGCTTTTTAAGACTTAATCTAGATCACAAATGCATTATTATCTGGGATAATACAGTGATACAAATATACTGTATCTGAAAATTTGGTGAGAAAGAAGAAAGAAATCAAGTTCGGGAGAAAGAAATTTCAAATTTGCGTAACAAATTTTAAATGGTCAGTATTATAAACCCTCTAGAGCAGGGTTGGCGAACCTTTTCGGCACCAAGTGCCAAAATAGGGCTGCCCGTGTGCATGCATGCTGAAAACCAGAAGAGCAGCCACCTGGTGCACATGAGTGCCCAGGGAAGATGATCTTCTGGTTTCCGGTGCGTGCATGCGCACTGGCCACCTGGTCTTCTGGTCTCTGGCGTGCATGCGCTCACCGGAAATCGGAAGATCATCTCTCTGGCACGTGCATGTGCACCCAGTGGCTGCTCTTCCTGTTTCCAGCACTTCTGTGCACCTGAAGACCAGCTGGCTGGCACGCTGGAACCTGGAAGAGCAATGGGCAACGACTTGCGTGCCCAGAGAGATGGCTCTACATGCCACTTCCGGCACATGTGCCATAGGTTCTAGAGTAATGTTTCTCAACCTTAGCAATTTTAAGATATGTGGATTTCAACTCCTAGAATTCTTCAGCCAGCATTTTCTGAAATTGACAAGGTTGAGAAATTCTACTCAAGAACCATAACATAGCACCTATTTCTTTAATCCCTGATATGTCCAAGTATTTTTAATGGGGTATTAGGAGAGAGTGAAATGGAGAACTATATGAGGTGTATAATCCCTCCTTCCCTCTTTCCTCCTTCCTGCAATACCTCATCTCCACAATAGAAAACGGAAGCTGATAGTGTATTAGTTTTTGTGGGGGTTGATGGGTAAATCTGGGATAAATTAAGAATACGTTGGTGTTGAGATAAGTGAAACTCCAGTTCCACAGAATCACAGAGTGCCCACTGAAGGGGTGGGTTCTACTTACCTTTACTACCGGTTCGCAATAAGAACGCACACACGCTTCTGTGCATGCGGAGATTGTCAATTATGACATCCAGGTGGGCAGGCGGAGGCTCCCACAGCTTTTAGTACTGGTTCGCAAGAACCGGACAGAACCGGGAGCAACTCACCGCTGGCCCCCAGGTTCAAGCTCTGTTCAGTGCAGTTTAAACCATCCGTACCCAATGGCTTCTCTGCCTCCTACTGCTCTCTGATCCCTTGTTTTGAAGTAATCAAACTAACCACCAGGAGTCACTGTTGGCTCATGTAAACAAATCCGGCATGACATTTATCCAAAGGAACAAAGTGTTTTGCTATGAATTCTTAGACAGGAATTTCTTAATGTGCTCTGATTATCATCCAATCTATAGTACTGTCTCTTGTGATAGCATCTACTGGAAGGAACATATCTTTTAAGAGATTCTCACAACCTCTCTCCCTCCACACCCAATTCCACACATCACATTCCACATCTACATCCAATGGATGTAGAGGGGGAAAAAAAATAAATTTGAATAAAATTATTATTGTTTACCTGTCATTTGCATGCAAATGCAGACTTGTGTGCATGCACACACACATGGATACCAGAAGGAGGGTCTTTCCAGGGATATAGCGAGCAAACAAGCAGTAGTAGATAAATGCTCCATGTGTACCCAAAATGGAAATAGCTACTTTGGAAGTTGGGTAATTAGTTTAAACAGCCATTTAATTTACTTATTATAAAAGAGAAAAATAAATAAAGCTTGGTCTATATAGTCTGAAGCAGCATATGGAGATTGGGTAATTAATACTCAGTTTAAGCTCAGTTTTCTAAATTTCACACTGTTGTGGCCTTTTCCCTAGCCAAATACTGTGTTTCCCCGAAAATAAGACTCTGTCTTATATTTTTATGAACCCCGAAATAAGCGCTTGGCCTTATTTTCAGGGTAGTCTTATTATTTTGGGGTGCGTGGAGCAAGATGGGGATCCTCTTGCCATCTTATCTGATTTTCAGTTCTGCGTTTAAATATTTTCGGAGAGGGCTTATTTTTGTGGGGGGAGGCTTATTTTAGCGCATGTGCTCAAAAGCCCGATTGAGCTTATTATCAGGGGATATCTTATTTTCGGGGAAACAGGGGAACAAGTAACAATCCATCCAAATATTTTAATCATACTAATTTTGTACCTAGAAAATGAGGATGCATAAAGTGTGTCTGATGTTGTCTCGACTACCTTGCCCCATCTAGCATGTCTTAACTAGGGAGCCTCCAATGAAAGGGAAGATACTTCACGAGGCAGCCTGTTCATTGTTTAGCAGCAGTTGTCCTAATATTTAAACCTAATCTACTTCCTTGTAGTTTCAACATACTGGTTCTTTTCCCATCCTTTGGGGTAACAGAGAACACATCTATTCCCTCTTTTATGTGACCAGAATATTGCTATTGTATCTCATCCTGCCCCCCTCGGTGGTCTTTTCTTCTTCAGGCTGAACAAATTCAGTTCCTTCAACTGTTCCTCATAGGACTTGATTTCCAGTCCTTTCCATTTTAGTAGTCTGCACCCCCACCCCCACCCCAGTTTGATCCAGTTAATCAATTTTGTTTTCAGAGCACTTCAAATGATTCCTGACCAAGGCAGAAGAAAGTGGAACAATTATTCCCCACAATCTGGACTCTATCGTTTTGTCAATGCATTCCAATATGGCATTCACCTCTTTATTACTTATGCTTGTTATTTTTACCAACAACTCAAGGTGGCAAACATATAACACAACACCCTCCCTCCTATTTCCCCCCACAACAATCCTGTGAGGTTGATTGGGCTGAGAGAGAATTTACTGGCACCAAAATCACTTAGTTGACTTTCAGGGCTAAGGCAGGATTTGAACTCACAGTTTCCTGCTTTCTAGCCTGATGCCTTAACCATTAGACCAAACTTTTTTAGCAATTGGATCACAGTGCTGGGTCACATTTAACTTGTGGGTGAGAAGGACATCCAAAGCCTTTTCACGTTGCCTAATCGATCTCCAAATCCTATACTTGTGTCTTACATTTTTCCTGCATAGAATGTTACATTTCTCGTTAGATTTCGTCCTCTTTGTTTCAATTCACTTTTGTCAGCCCTCCAGGGTAGACAAGACAGGAAACATGATTACACGGGTTAATTCTACTTTACTATAGGGCTACATTAACAGAATCTTGCAAGTGAGAAGTACAACCTTCCTGCTGCCATTTTTAATTGCTTTATTCATTAGGGCGGGTCCTTTCTAAGTTTGTCCCCTTGAACTTTAAGCCTTAGGGGGCTCCCTCTTCTCTTATCTGCTTGTTTCCTAGGCAACATCTCTTCCCTTTGTCCCCAAGTTCATCCTTACATTCTATTATAATTACAGTAGAACCTCTGGTCACGACCGTAATTTGTTCCATAACTTTGGTCACGAACCGATTTGGTCGTGACCTGAACCTAATTTTGGAAATTTGGCGCTTACAAAAAAAAATGGCGCGGAAGAGGAAATCGGCTGCGGGAATAAGAAATTGTGAATTTTTTGGTCGGAACACAATTTGGTCATGGTCAGAAGCATTCTTGACCAGAGGTTCTACTGTATTTAGATCTGTCTAGAATTTGAGCAATACTAATGTATATACTAAGTATACAGTGTACAGCTGAGGAAAATGCCACTCAACTTGAGACAATTATCTACTAAAAGTCACTTTATTCTTCTCCATTTAATTGTCACTGTAACTTCTTGGTCAAAATGCAACCTGCAGGATCCAGGGCTATAGATGGCCTTCTATAGCCACAGCACAATCTCCAGCACTTGCTACTGAGTTATTAAATATATGGGAAGTAACTGTGCTTATATTAAATAGAGATTTAATATGGTATTTAATTTGGTATTTTTCTTCAGCCCCTTCTTTACCCAATTTTTGGTATGTGGCCCAAAGAATTAGGTTTTTATATACGGGCTGCAAAAAACTGAATGGCCTCTAAAGAGCAGCAAAAAGGGTTTTTTTCTATTTTTTTGCTGCTACAGTCAGCCAGATTTTTATAGGCAGATATAGTTGTGCTAGCTAATATGTCAATCATTCAAACACAATCCTTAACATGAAAAACTTTTTTTGGTTTTTTTTTATAAACCTTCTAAAACATTACAATTAACTAAAGCATTACAATTAAAAAAAATCTTAGTAGTTTGTAGTATTGTATGTAAATTTAAATACAGAGCACTATAAAAAATAAAGTATCGTAAAAGCTCAAAAGTTTTAGAAGTATCATTGCTTAATAGATGATTGAGCATAATGATTCCATTATGAGCCTGTATTTTTTTTAAAAAAATTGTATTTACAATCATTTTAAAATAAGAATTACTCCAATATGTCAATTTCTCATACGAAGAAAAAGCAATTTTAGTTTTTTTGCCCAATAAGGCCAAGAAATATCTAGCTGCTTTCAGTGCTGGAATAGCAACCAAATTCCTACTATAATTAGTACCAAGAATTTGCCATGACTTCAAAGGTATTTTTTGAGCTCACAATAGTGCATATTCAGTATTGTTTCCATCCCAGTGCATAACCAAAGTTAATGGATAAGCCCAATGAGATTATTTAACATCAGGAAAATTAAAATCACCACCATCACAATGAAGACATAACTAAGAAGAAGGTCTTAAGTATTATGCTCCTTCTATAAAAAAGTTAACCATTAATTTATCAATCTATTTACAATATTTAAGTGGAACCAACATAGCCATTGTTCTCAAATGTATATCAGATTTGATGCAAAATTCATCATCATATTAATTCTTCCCTACAAATCAAGGGTTTTTTGATTCATCTCTTAGTACATTCCTTTTTCTGGATTATACATTTTGAAATGTTTGTATTGATTAAACTGGATATTTTTCTAGGGATAATAGTCCCCAGGTATTTAATAATTTTTGGACATCATACAAAACTGTTTTTTCTCTACTTCTTTTGGAATCTTCTTGGCAATTGGCATAGTATTTGATTATTGTATATTACAATAATTGTACAGGTTCTACAAATTTAGGTAAAGTTTGCTGTTAGTCATTAAAAAAACTCATCATTGTCTACATAGAATAAGTATGCACAGAGATGTAACAACTTTAGAAACAAACTTTATAGAAATCTAAGGTTCTGCAGTGCATGAATTTCTGATATTTATTATATATCACTTTGGGATTTTTAAATTAAAAGGTAGGCTATAGGCATTATAAACAAACAAACAAACATATATCTAGTGGTACTATTGAAGCTAGAATTTAGCAGGTTAATTAGCAAAAATTAAGCCTATTTTCATTCTATTTTCAAAGGCTCAAAACTGATTTCTTTACTCCAGCAAGCTTTAATAATTTGTAATTGAAGATTTTTTTTCCTTCTGTTTGTCCATATTTGATTCTCAGAGACTGCCTGGAGGAGTCACTGCCCTTTTCTTGGTAATGTTTTTTAGAAGTCATCTGCCCTTACCTCCTTCCCAGGGCTAAGAGAGAGTGACTGGCCCCAAGGTGGGATTAGAACTCACAGTTTCCTAGTTTTAGCCTGATGTCTTAACTACCACTCCAAACTGGCTCTCTAATTTGAGATAAGTTTGTTTATATTTTTGCACTGTGATGACATGAATAAACAGATAAATTCTATCTTCTTAGTGCAGCACCATCATCCTTTAAAGGTAATTAAAAAGTTCCATTTGTAACACTAAACATGCTGATTGGTTTATTTTCTTCTGACAAAGTACTTTATAAATTTTAAAAACTCTGAATCTGAAGTGAATGTACTGGGAAAAAACCTTTGCTGCTTCTGCTGGATATTCACAGCCATATGTTACATTTATGGTTGCTTTGTATCAGGAGGTACAAAAAAACAAAAAGGTATGTGTGTTAGCCAGAAAAGGTAAGTCATGCTCCATGAAGTTATAAACAACTATTTGAAGGAGGAACAAACCCCACCTTATCCAATCCATGTTCCCCAAAGGCATACAGTGAAACATACACACAAGATAGAAAAAGGAAAGCTTATGTAATGTTCAAGAACTGCACAATTTCATTTCTATTTATATGCCCTTTAACCTGAAATTCAGTGAGGAGATTAGGGTGGTGGTGGTGGAGGGGTGGAGGGGATCCCACCATTTTGGAGGTGGTTTAGTACCGTAGATTAGAAGAAAATCCCACCTCCACTCCGTTTACATACCAGCCCTTTTTAAATCTTATCTTTTATTATTTTTAATGTTTGAATTTTAAAGTTCAATATTTTGAATGTTCTCATTGTTTTGTACTGTATTTTATAATGTTGTAAGCTGCCCCGAGTAGCTTGATGGTAAGATGGGCGGCATATACATTTAAATAATAAGTAAGCAAATTAAAGGAAGGATTACTTTTGCTTTTGAAGCAATGTGGAGGACTTTACCACAAGATCTGCTTGCCTTCTGGCAAATGTATATGACTGAGGCCACATACAGGGCCAAGCTTTATGCTAAGGCTGAGTTTAGGCACTGGCCTAGGGCACTGAAGTTCAGGGAATGCCAGTGTTGCCCAGCCTTCCAAATAATTCTGAAAAATGCAATTTTTTTAATGTGCAAGAGGTGGTGCCAGAGGTGGGTTTCAGCAGGTTCTGACCAGTTCTGGAGAACCGGTAGCGGAAATTTTGAGTAGTTTGGACAACAGGTAAATACCATCTCTGACTGACCCTGCCCCCATCTATTCTCTGCCTCCCGAATCCCAGCTGATTGGGAGGAAATGGGGATTTTGCAGTAACCTTCCCCTGGATTGGAGAGGGAATGAAGATTTTATAGTATCCTTTCCCTGGAATGGGGTGGGAATGGAGATTTTACAGTATCCTTCCCCTGCCACGCCCACCAAGCCATGCCAAGCCCACCAAGCCACACTCACAGAACTGGTAGGAAAATTTTTTGAAACCCACCACTGGGTGGTGCCATCAGTTAATGTGGTCTAGGGGTGCCATATACCCTTGAGCCAACACTGGGCCATACCCATTATGTTACATTGCTGTATGACCATCATATAGATTTGATTTGGTTTGATGCTCATTATGTGAATGGGCAAACTTTGTCATAGCAACCAATCACATCCCCATTGGCAGGGCAAGTTACTGTTTATAAACAGAGCAGAGGACAATCCCTTCTGTTTATTTACAATCCCCAGGCTCATTCATACTGATGCTGTTATCTAGTTGGGCAATGAAACATCTGCAAGAAAACAACCAAGCTCAGAGAGCATCAAAGACTCCGTAGTTCAACCAGAGCTACGAATGTTCTCTTCTATTGATGCCTATTATAGGTTGCCACAGTGTTGACATGATGTTAATTCTATACTGATACATCTCATTGGAAACAAGAGCTTTCTGGCTGCTATTAATAATTATCAAAAGACCGTGAGTGAATCAGAGGCTTCTTAAGATGACAGTTTCAACAGATCATTGCTGTAATGATCTGGGATTAAAAGATACGGGATGGCCAAATTTAATTTATTCCTTTCTGATCCCTCTTTCGAAATGCAAGAGAGAGCTGGTTTGCAATAACATGGAAGTAAGATTGTAACACAGCCACATTGAGTTTGATAAATAATTTAATAAGCCTACTTATGTTTTGTACATAAGATGACTACCTACGATTATTGCTGAAGCCAAAACATGACGGTTATCATACTTGGTTCCTCCAGGTGACATGTACAACGGACTTGGCCTATTTTTCAGAGGTTATTTTTTGAAAAACACTCTTCTATTTTCTTCTCACATCAGAAGAAAGTGAGGGACCTAACGTTAGAACTAATCTGCAGATTATTGTATGATACATCAAAGCCAGGTGTTTTGTACTTGGCTTTCTTAGAAGACAGCTCATGATACTGTGGTAAAGACATTTGAGGGGAAAAAAAGGTGATGCTATTTTAAATCTCCTGGCAACACCCAAAGAATGGACAAAGAAAGTTATGTTTCTGGCACAGGTAGGATCATTTAATTTCTTTTTTACTTCAAAGCTTTCATATATTGTCATTCAACATATAGTTTTTAAGGTAGCATCCATAGGAAAATTGGGCTATTGTTAAAACATGTTTACTCTAATTTTTTTCATGTTATTTTGTTGTAATCCTTAAACAAAATGTCCTTAATTTGACATCTATTCAAAGGAAATCCCATTGAGTTAGGCTTACTTTTAGATATAACAGTTATAATCTTGTATTTTATTTATTGGTTTGATTTCTATAACTGCCCATCTCAGCAAAGACTCTAGATGGCTCACAATTCAAAAATTGTAATCTTAATGGGACAGAAAATATCTGGAAGTTAAGACTCATAAAAGTCTGTTGGTGGAGTAGAAAAACAGGAGTAAAGATGGTCCCCAATAAATTTGTTGCTTCACAGGATTCATGGTGCCCGTAGGAGAATAGGCGAAGCATTGCTAACCTTATAATAACATCACATCGGTTACCCAGTAAAGGTAGCTGTTCTTAAGAGTTGATGAAAATATAATAGTCTCTTAACATGGAGATACAGTACTAATGTAGTTCTTGTCAATGATGAACTGAAATAATGGGATGAAGGCACACACAACAGCATCCACAATAGGGGCAAAAGGGCATTGCAGTGTTACATTTGGAGTCTGACATAATGGTTCAGGGACTAGTATAGAAACCAGGAGTAATGTAGGAGAATAACCTTGGGAGACAAGAGGAAGAGAAAGAGCTGCAACCTAGATAAAGGTCTGATAAGAGAAGTTAGAGTCCAAAGGCGGGATGGAGGTGGAGAAAGCATCTTATAAGGGACCAGTGGTGGGTTTCAAATTTTTTTACTACCGGTTCTGTAGGTGTGGCTTGGTGGGCATGGCATGGCTTGGTGGGTGTGGCTTGGTGAGCATGGCAGGGGAAGGATACTGTAAAATCTCCATTCCCACCCCACTCCAGGGGAAGGATACTGTAAAATCCCCATTTCCTCCCGATCAGATGGGATTTGGGAGGCAGAGAATAGATGGGGGCGGGGCCAGTCAGAATTTTTACTACCGGTTCTCCGAACTACTCAAAATTTCCGCTACCGGTTCTCCAGAACTGGTCAGAACCTGCTGAAACCCACCTCTGGAAGGGACCCTCCCTAGTTTTCTGGAAAGTAAAGGCAGGGGAGGGTATGTATGTGCTTTCAGGATTACAAAATTCTTTTATTGTAACCTTGCAATAAATGTGGTTTAGTACTCAGGGGTTTTGGTTTCTTGACTGAATTATTTGAAGGTCTAACAAATAAGTGCCAACAAGATCAATTCTTATAGTAAGAAATTCAAGTTTTGAGCAATAGTCAAATTTGGCCACAGGTGTGGGCTAAAAATCTCTGGGTGGCCATTAGATGGCAGGAAAGTTATATTGTTTTTGATCTTCCCATTTGATAATCGAGGGAATTCTGTGACCGGCCAGAGCATTTTTATTTTGAAGAGGGCGATTGATTCTGTTACAGTTGAAAATACCTAACCTACTATCTGTAAATATGTGTGCTTGTGCATATGTCATTGTGTGATGTCATTGTGTTCCTTACCATTGGTTACTACTTACCATTAGCCCCGCCTCATCTGTATATAAGCTTTCGCTCTTCTCAGATTGATAGCTGTCTAAATGTGTTCCTGAGGAAGAAAATAAATATTATTATTACAAGAAAGTCTACAGTCTCTTATATTGGGCCTAACCAGGATAACCAACTAGCAACAAATTGGTAGCAAGAGGATGGTTTGGTAGGCCCAACCGAACATAAAGATGCAAGACTCACATAACGACAAAAGAAGACCTGCCACCAGATACATAACGAAAAGAATGGCAGCTCAACTAACTCCTGACAAATATACACCACTTGAAAATATTAAGAAACAAACGCAATTACAAGAAAATGAACTGCTAACACAAAACAAACAACCACTAGCTGGAGCAGAACAAACTTTCTCAACACCAAACAAAGAAGATGAGGTAAAAAGAAAAATACTAGAATTAATAGAAACAACTACAGTTGAATCAAATCTGCTTGTGAAAATCCGCAGCATGATAAACGAAAATAACAAACAAGAAAACTGCCAGGTAAGAAACTCAACCCCTGACTTCAAAAATGACACCGAAGATGGCGACAGCTTCCCGCCTTTTTCATGGCAGCCATCTTACCCACCTAATACCTCTAAAATGCCTGACCAATTACTAAAAGAATTCCAAACCTCAAACTACGAAATAAAAAACAAAACCTACCAAGAAGATGTCTACCCGAGTCCAAAAACAAATAAAAAACAATTATTTAAACAAAACAAAGCTCAACCTACTGAAGTAGAAATAGACAATGCTATACAGGTGCTGACTGCAGCACTCGGGACTAAACTAACAATACCAAACAAACAACCAGAAAATGAAATAGAAAATTCTAAACTACCATCTACCAAAAGCCAAAAAGAAATAGACTGTCTAAAGAAAGGCCTAGCCACCCGAAGAAAGACAAGCTGGCAATCATACTTACCTACCGAAGAGCAACTCCCTGAACAACCCGGCTCCATTGGCAATGGCGGCCTGCCTCAAGCTCCACTTACTGAGGACCTCAGAGAAGACTCCCCGACGAGCAGAGCAGCACCCCAGGCATTCTTCAGTCATCAGAGGCCCTCCGGAAACAAAGCAGAGCAACAGAAGGCCGTCTGGGACTTCACCCCAGGAGCTGCAGACACAGGAACCTCCCTCGCCGGCTGCTGGAGAAAAATGAGGACTGAGCATGCCCAGAACGAGCCTGCAAAGAAAGAAGAAGAAAACATAAATACAAGTCAGCGCAACATAGAGATAAGTAAAGACAGACATGCATCTACCATACCCAGGCCTTATTGTGAGTATGCTAAGGTCTTAAATCATAGACAGCTACTAAACATGAATAACACTTCACAACACTCAGGGACAATACCTTCAGACTTTATAAAGTTACGATTAGATGGAAGCAACTTAATGGAATGGAACCAGTGTTTACAGATTACATATTTGAAAGAGAATGTTTTATTTTTTATTGATAACCCACCAGATAAGCCTTGGACCTATGAAATAGACTGCCTCCATCACAAAGCATATTATATATTAATTGCTTCTATTTCCCCAAGTATACTTCCCAGTATAGAGCATAATTTAACTGTATTTGAAACATACCAAAAATTATTCAATTTGTTCTATAGTAAAAGTGTAGCCACCACCACAAAAATTTCTAGGGAATTCTATTCTGCCAAACTAAAACATGATACCTCCTTGAGTGAACATATCTTGAATCTAAACGCTGTAAGAGCAGACCTTATTCAAAGGGGGGAAACCATTTCTGATAACACCATGAAAAGCATTATAATTAACTCATTAGATCACAGCTGGGATAACTATATTACCTTAATAGATAACCTAAGTATAGAACAAATTACTTTAGAAAACCTCACCAATAAGCTTATTACTGAAGATAGACTTAGAAGAGAGCGATATACACAACAAAGGGAAGGTAGAAATCAAAGAAGAACTGATTTTAGGGTCAGAGATAGGTACCTACATGAATGTCTCATATGTGGATCTGAAAGACATCAGAGTAGAGATTGCCCCAAGAATGCAGGATACAGTGACTCATATCAACACAAGGATAGGAGAATACACTTTTTAGACAGAACTTCCCCAGATTACAGGTATAAGCGAAGAGAATCACCACACCCTAGAGAAAGACAAATGTACAGAAATAACCCTAGAGAAAATAAGAAAGGATCACTATATGGAATAAGAAACAATAACATTTTGATGTCTGATTCACTCAACACTTGGCTCATAGATTCTGGAGCCACATGTCATACAACTCATAATAGAGAAATATTAAGCAACTTCACTGAAAAGAAATATTACATTAAAGTAGCAAACCAAAATAAGGTCCTAGTGAGAGGAATAGGAGACACACATATAAAGGGTATAGGGAAATTAGAGGGGGTACTATTTGTGCCCGAAATTCCAAATAACATATTGGCAACCCTAAAATTAAGTATAGAGAATGAAATAGAAACCACTTTCAGAGGTGGAAAGGTATTTATGACTAAGAACAACAGAAACATAGGTAAACTATTTACAAATGATGGACTAACATACCTACTGCCACAAGATAACGAACTAGTCTATGCAAACTATCAATTAAGAAACAAAAAGCCAAATTCAGATAGCCATGATGAAAGTAATAATGATAATGCATTAAACACTGATACTAATATGTCTGAAAATTTAAACAATGGAAGACCTATTCACGATAATTGTAGTCACTTACTCCACAGAAAGCTAGGACACGCAAGCTTTCCCATCATACGAAAAATGTTAGAATGTTCCGAAGATTTAAAAATAAAGAACTGTAAAAATTACTTAGAATGCTCTGTGTGCAATTCATCCAAAATTAAAAACAAACCAAAACCCAAAAAAGCCACTCGCACCACACAATCAATTTTTCAACTAATTCACGTGGATGTAGTAGGTCCATTAAAACCCTCAATTAAATATAAAAAAAGATACTTTCTAACCATAGTCGATGACTACAGTAGATTCGGTTTTGTATACACCCTTAATCACAAAAATGAGGTTTTCAAAAAATTTAAGGAGTTCTTTAAAATGGTAGAGACGCAACACAATACTAAAATTAAACAAATAATGACTGACAGGGGGTCAGAATTCCTATCCAACGAATTTTCAAATTGGCTAAAATCACAAGGAATATTGCACTTTAAATCTTGTCCGTTTTCCCCATTTCAAAATGGAGTCTCTGAAAGAAAAAATGGTTTGCTACAAACCATGGTTAAATGTGTGTTAGATGATGCTGGCTTAAACCAATCATTCTGGGCTGAAGCCCTTACTTATTCCAATTACACTATAAATCGCTTATGGTCCAGTACAATCAACAAGACCCCATACGAACTCATGTATGGAAGGAAACCAAAAATTGGGCATTTACACGTATTTGGTCTATCTGCTGATGTATATGTCCCCTCACAATTAAGGCGCAAAGGAGAGAAAGTATCCAAAAGACTGATATTTATGGGGTACGAATCAGGAACCAAGGGATATCGCTTCATTGATAAAAATAACCATTTCATTGTATCCAGATCTGCTGTGTTTCATGAACACATGAACTGGTCAAAATTACATCTCAACGAAATATATCCAGAATCAAAAAATATTACACACATGCACACAGATCATCATACATCAGATACCAATCCCAAAACCACAACCACGAACAGAATTAAATGCCCAAAAACAATTAATGATGAATGGAAGAAAGGACACCCCACTTTGAAGGTAGACCAATTAACTGAAAAAGAAGCTAAATATATGCATAGCGATGAACATCCCCAGAATAGGCCCATTAGATCCAATAGGGGCACAATTCCTAAAAGATTAGATGATTATGTACTGTCTATTCAAGCTAAACACCTGACTCCCAACACGTATGATGACATACTTAAGTTACCTCCAGAAGAAAAAAGTAAGTGGGAGGAAGCAATGAAAAAAGAGATGGACAGTTTAAAAGAACTAAATGTATATACACCAACAAATCTACCCACTGAGAAGTCCCCCATTGGCACTAGATGGATCTATAAAATCAAAGAGCTAGAGGATGGTAAATTCTTATACAAAGCCAGGTTAGTGGCTCAAGGTTTTGCTCAAAGGTTTCCGGATGACTATGAAGACACATACTCCCCAACCGTTAGATCAGAAAGTGTGAAAACAGCATTAGTATTAGCTTCCGTTTTAAATCTGGAAGTATATCAATTTGATGTACAGACAGCCTATCTGCATGCTGATCTCGATAAAGAAATTTATGTAAAAGCACCCCCAGGAAAAGATACAAAAAAGGGAGAAATTTGGCTATTGAATAAGAGCCTTTATGGACTAAAACAGTCCGGCAAACGGTGGTATGAGTGTTTATCAAAGATACTTAACGATATAGGCTTTGTGGCTACTTCATCTGATTTTTGTTTTTTCACAAAAAGAAATAATGATTCTATTGAATATGTTTTGATTTATGTTGATGATATATTATATTTTGGAAGTGACAAGGTTAAATGTGATAATTTCGCTGAACAATTAGGCAAAAATTTCAACTTAAAAATATTAGGAAAGGTAAATAAGTATTTAGAAGTCCAAATTGACAAAACAGATAAGGGTTTCAAATTATCCCAGAAAGACAAAATTATAGAACTCATAGAAAAATGTAATATGGTTAACTCAAAAATTTGTGAAACTCCCATGTCAACTGATTTTTATAGGAATGTGTACAATGAATACGAACCATTTAAGGATAACACTTTATATCGATCAATTATTGGGTCCTTATTATACATATCTAATTGGACTAGACCTGATATCACCCTTGCCGTAAATTTGTTGTCAAGACATGTAAGCACTCCTAACTTATACCATTGGGAAGGAATCAAGAGAATTTTGAGATATCTGAAATCTAGCATTAATGTATGTCTATAGCTAGAACCATTCATTTCTGAAAAACCAACTTTGACCTGCTACGCCGATGCAGATTGGGCTACTGATTCAAAAAGCAGAAAAAGCACTTCTGGATATGTTTTTCTTATAAATGGTTGTGCGGTGCACTGGTACACTGGCAAACAGAACTTAATTGCCACCTCTACAGCAGAAGCCGAATACGTTTGCTTATCCAAAGCAGTCAATAATCTAACTTGGTTTGATGATTTATTAATGTGTGGGATGAACCTATTTATCCAATTATCATCAATGAGGATAATAAGGCAGCGATAGATATATCAGCTTCCGAAGCGATAGGTCAACGATCTCGACATATCGATATCAAATATAAACATGTGAGGCAACTGTCATGTATAGGATTCATTAAGGCTGTTCATTGCGATACTAATGAACAAATTGCTGATATCCTCACTAAGCCATTAGCAACCAAACAACATGTATATTTGACTTCCAAACTTAATGTACATATATAAACTTAATAACCCACCATTAGTTAGGTATTTTTGAGGGGGATTTGTTACAGTTGAAAATACCTAACCTACTATCTGTAAATATGTGTGCTTGTGCATATGTCATTGTGTGATGTCATTGTGTTCCTTACCATTGGTTACTACTTACCATTAGCCCCGCCTCATCTGTATATAAGCTTTCGCTCTTCTCAGATTGATAGCTGTCTAAATGTGTTCCTGAGGAAGAAAATAAATATTATTATTACAAGAAAGTCTACAGTCTCTTATATTGGGCCTAACCAGGATAACCAACTAGCAACAGATTCCCAAACATTTTGTAGGCATAGAAGGTTGCTCATAAAAGAAGAAAGTCAGAAACGGAAGCAAGCGTTTTTACAGAATAAGTTTTCACAGAACAAGATATGGCTTCTAAGTCATATTTCCAAGCAGCTGACCATGATCCCTCTGCTTAGCCATTCTAGATAACGTACAGTATTTCACAGGGAGGCACTGGGTAAGGACAACTATGCTATATCTTTATATTTCTAATGATGTTTCTATTATTTGTTAGATTCCTTGGTCATATACGAGAAGAAGATCAATGCTGAACTTTCTGTACTTCTGGACAGGTGTGGATAAAGCAAACATTTGCATTGAACGCAAATTAGTAGTGGTTTATTGCTGAGTTGAGGAATAAAATGGAATCATGTTCCAGAGGTGGCTAGGTTAAATAGAAGAGACTGTCATGTAAAGAAGAATAGAATAGAATAGAATAGAATAGAATAGAATAGAATAGAATAGAATAGAATAGAATAGAATAGAATAGAATAGAATAGAATAGAATTCTTTATTGGCCAAGTATGATTGGACATACAAGGAATTTCTGTCTGGTGCATAAGGTCACAATGTACACATAATAGCAAGTAATAAGTCATAGATCATAAATCATAGTTACAGTCATTAATCACAAGTTACAAATAACAATTGATAAATCATAAGAAGCCAATAGGAGAAGATTGTAGGAAAGATAAGAAGATGAGAAAAGAGACAGTGGTGTGGGAATTATGTGTTAAGCAGAGTGAAGGCACGGGGAAAAACAATCTTTGTGTTTAGTTGTTTTGGCAGTTGTTTTACCATATAAATATATGATAACCTTCAACTTACGACCAGTTGCCTAGTAACATTTCAAACTTACAACAGATTTCCCAAAATATACTTACAATCCAGCAAGACCAGGTTTCAAGTGTTTGGCAGCATTTACTGCTGTTTGCAGCATTCCAGAGTGATGTGACTGTGATTTATGATGGTTTTGCCAAAAATTGGCATTTACTATACTGCCAATTTTTGCCAAAAATGCCCAAAGGGTTTGCTTAATAACTGTGATATTCATTTTATGATCACAATGCTAATTTAATGACTGCCACAAAAAAAACCCAACCCAAATCCCCAAAACCGAACAAAAGTTATAAAATTGGGTTGGTCACATAGTCATGGTGTATGGTCGTAATAGGCAGGCTATTATTTTGAGGACTACTTGTAGTTTGGAGCAGAGAGCTTGTAATAAATATTATGGATTTATATTATTCTTCCTTTGCATTGTGTTCACTGAGGTGTCTGTCAGTCTGAGCAGAAAAGCAGCTAGTTTATCATGCTTTAGGTAAAATCGTCAACATACTAATGGATTCTGATTAGTTTTAAATATGTCCACTTGGTTGCAGTAGAACTTCAGATACACTCCAAAACTTTCTATTCTGCTTATAAGGCTGAGTGGTCAAGAACTCAGAAATCATTCCCTATTTCGGCAGAATTTAACCCAGTCTTCTCCAACATGGGACACATCACATGCATTGATTTTCAACTTCCATAATTCATAGTTTATAGCGGATTCGATTACGGACGGTGAAGTCCAACCTTCCTGAAGGATGCCTGAAATCTGATGTAGTTTGTTTCACTGGAAATATCTCAAAATGTAAAAGTCACAACTGTAGATGCATATTCAAGGAATGTGAGGTTGTTCCCCAGTTTGCTTTTCTTTAATGTAAATAATTCATTGATTAGGACGAGTGGAAAAAAAGGCTTCTAATGGACAAAATTATTTCAGGAAAATGTGTGCCCGTATCAGACTGTTGTTAAAAACAATAACCTTTACCCCAATATAAATCATATGAGGCGTTTGCTGGGTAAAATAGAAATATTTACTTTAGAATATTGTTCTACTCTTATTAATGAATTACTGAATTCCTTTTGGAATTGATTTTGAGGGATACTGGGGTGCTTGGCTACTTTGGCGGATTGCCCAGTAGTCACAATATATAATTTGTCAAAGCATAGTAATTCACTTTTCCAAAATGTATTCTTTGGTGGCCAGTGTTCAGGGCTCAAATCCTTAATGGAAGGAGGATAGGGCTGCCTTTATAGTTTGAGAATAGGGGAGCAGTGTTAATGAAACCTCACCATGGCAAGTTACAACTCTTGGCAGCTGATTCTCCAGTTTATATATATATATAAAGCCTTGGCTTTCAAATCAGAGCAATCTTTGTGTTGCTGCCAACACACTTTTGACAACACTGCTTTATGGGCCTGTAAAGCTTCCAAAGAGGAAAATGTATTATGAAATAGCAGGCTGTAGAGTTGGGGAATCAAGCTTGGGCATTTCTTTTCCGGGCTAGCAAACCTATAAGAGACAAAGCCTTCAAAGACATTGCTTCTTTTAACCAGATGTTCCCAAATGTTTCTGCTGACCCTGGTTGCTTTTCCTGCAGTCGCCAGTGCCATGAAGTCCTTCTTTGCATGATGTTGTCAATTAAAAAAAATATTTCTAACCTGCTTATGGTTAGAATAATTCCCCCCCCTCCATATTTCTAATCTGATCAATAAGTACTTGGCACTGCAGCAGATTTATCATATCCGAAGGGCAACCCAGGGCTAAAAAGGTTGCAACTCTAGTTTGAGGAGCCCAGAGGATCTCAAGATTATAGCATCCATATCTGATAGCAAAATTGCTGTTTTCCTCCCTTTTTTGCAAAAATGGCAATAGTCATGGTGTGAGAAACTTTCAATAGGACAAATGCATTTGCAAGTAGTCCTCGAGTTATGATGGCATTTAGGACTGAAATATCCATTGCTAAGTGATATGGTCATAAAGCTCAACATCACACACAATCACATTGTTTAGTGACAGCAATCGTGGCACTCCCTGTTGCTGACAATAATTGAATCCCACTGCTAATTAGCCAAGGACCCACCCCAATCGAAGCCATTCCTGACTTGGTTCTTCCTAGCCCTGAGCCTCAACAGAATGGGACAACTTGCCACAACCAAGTCACTGCGGCCAACTCACCAAGGCAACTTGCCATAGTCAATTCCCCACAGCCAACTCATTGCCAGATAACTCACCAAGGTCAACTCACCATGGGACAACTTGCTGTGGGACAATTTAATAATTCTATTTAATTATTTAAAATAAATTTTAAATTCTTCAGCACTGGCTGAGGAATTCTGGGAGTTGAAGTCCACAAGTCATAAAGTTGCCAAGATTGGAGACCTTTGCTCCAACCCACATTGAGCTAAGGAAATTACTACTGAAAGTTTGTGAGGGTCAGAAACGGGTCTGTTTCTGGCCTCCAGAGGCACTCCAGAACCTGGGGAGGCTGTTTTCGCTCTCCTGGAAGCTTGAGGAAAGCCTCTGGGGCCTGGGGAGGGTAAAAATGCCCCCCCGCCGCCATGGTGCAGGAGGCCGACTAGGCCACACCTACCATGGCCATGCCCACCCAACAACCCGGCAGAGAACCCCTTGCTAAAATTTTTGAAACCCACCCCTGAGTCTAAGTGTTATTGCTCTAAAATAGGGGAAGATGGCTGAATGGGAAGGAAAAAAAATGTGCAAAGTTTCTAATTAAACTCAGTATTACAGGGAAACTGCATTTGTACCTTAAGATCTAGCTTATGCTACTGCACATTAGGTCATTCTTACTTGACTTCGACCTTTGATCTCCTTGGTTTTACCGAAACCCCCCTTCATTTATATGTTCCCCAACAAGGCTCAATTTGTACAATCGGGCACAATGACTCCATTGTAAGCCTCCTACATGTTGTCACAGCAGAAAAGTCAGAAAGAAAAGAATGAGTCTGTAAGAATGTTACTCTTCAATCTATTAAGTGCCACTTCCTTGGGAATGTAATTGTAGGCTGCAGGTACAGTAAGGTGGAGAAAATTGCCCATTCCAATTTTCCTTGAAGGGATGATTTTGCACTGTTTCTATCAATGAAGATGAAATGAGTGTCTGTCCCTAGGGAAGAGGTTACTGGGAAGCAAGGATGAACATTCCTCTGCACAAAGTAAATAATACCCTATTTTGTTTCCATTTCCACAAAAAATTCACCCTGGACTCTGATCCCCAAATAGCTAAAGCCAAAAAGAAGCAGGAAACTATAGATAGGCAAGGCCATCAAATTTGTTTGCCAGGGTGGTGATCAGGGGTGAAATGCTCCTGGTTCAGACTGGATTACCCGATCCAATAGCGATGGCGGTGGGTGGTTCGGAGAACCGGTAGCAAAAATCCCTGCCCCCCTGCCCCACCTAGCTGAGTCGCGTGATAATCAAAGGCTTTTTTTTTTTACTTTTAAAAGCATTTTTTCTACAACCTCTTCAGCCAAAGAGGTTGTAAAATAAATGCTTTTAAAAGGCTCTGACGATCCCAGCTGAGTTGCCAGATCGTCAGAGCCTTTTAAAAGCATTTTAAGGTTGTAGAAAAAATGCTTTTAAAAGTTTAAAAAAAAAGGCCTCTGACGATCCCAGCTGAGCAGTGTGATCGTCAGAGGCTTTTTTTTTTACTTTTAAAATCAATGCTTTTAAAAGTAAAAAAAAGTAAAAAAAAATGATTGCGCACCACAGCTGATCACCCTACCCCTCGCGCACTGTTCTATTTACTGCATGCCTCCTTTTGGCGTGCATTGCATGGATGCACCTCGAATTTGGTGCATGGTGCGCACTGCACATGCACAGCCAGTGAACTGGTAGTAGACTGGTTCAGATTTCACTACTGGTGGTGATGGGACTATAATGAAAGGATCAGAGGAGGATTTCACATTATTTAACAACCGGTTTGCCCAGCACCGAAAATGTGAGCGTGTGTGCGTGTCTTCCGTGCATGCGTGTGGCCTTCTGCACATGTGCTTTGCTCATGGGCGTGGCTTGCATGCATGTGCGCGGCTTAGAAAACATGGCTAAATAGGACGGCATAGCGCTGGGGCAGGTCGCTAACCTACAGGTCACTACTACCAGTTCACCCAAATTGGTCCGAACTGGCTGAATCCCACCACTGGAAAGGATGGGGAACATGTCATTCTCCAGATGACATTGAACTCCCAAGTTCCATCAGCTCTAGACTGTGTAACCAATGAACAGGGTTGATTGGAAACGAAGTCTAACAAATCTAGAAATCAACACATTGTCTACCTTTGCCCTTGGAGGCAGAGACTTACAACTTAATATATTCACACCTAACATGTGCTACCACTGTGATGGAAAAGGTAACCCAAAAGCAACCATTGCTGAAATGCAACAGAAAAGGCCACTAGCCAGGCAATGACAACAGCTGGATGAACTTGAAAAGATCTTGTTAATATATAGACAAGAAGCCACCAGGAAATTTCAAGGTTGTTGGTTACATCAGGAAGTTTAAAAAAAAAAATCTGGAAGAGGCTAATTGCAAATAAATTCCGTTTATGAATGAAGGCAAATGTATGCGTGCCAGGATAATTTTGCAGGACAGTCCTGCAAACTCCATTTGGTTCCAAGGAAACTACATGTTCATGGATGTAATCCATGAAGTTACCAGGGAGTCATGTTCAACCTGAAGGAGACCTTAACCTTTTTAATTAAAATAGTCAAATCAAATCACTGGAAAAACCCACTTGGTTGGACTAGTCCCGTGCTGATGAACCTATGGCATGTCTGCCACAGGTGGCACATATCAGTGGGCATGTCAGCTCAGCTCTGGCGCGCGTGCACTCCTAGAGAGGCACTGGAGGCTGGGAACAGCAAAAAATGTCACTTCCTGTCTAACCGGGAGTTGGGAAATGGGCCGTTTCAGGCCTCCGGAGGGCCTCTGAGGGAGTAGGGAAGGCTGTTTTCACCCTCCCCAGATGCATAGAGAGGATCTAGAGCCAGGTGAGAAAGAAAAATGGGCCTACCGGGCCATCGCATGCCACGAGCGGTGGGGGGGAGGGGGTGTTGCACGTGCACGTGCAGGGCGGGGTGCATAGAATTATGGGTGTGGGCACGCGCGTGAACCTCCCCCGCCCCCTCCTCCTCCTGGCATGTGATGGCAAAAAGGTTAGCCATCACTGGACTAGTCTGAAAATTTGCATTCACTTGATTGACCCAAATAATAATGCAACAGGCACTGCAAGATTCCAGATAAAAGAGTTCCACTGTGACCTTTTGTTAGCACCATCTGCATTTTCTCCTCAACTTTCTAATTCTTGTCATAAGTACTGCATAATCATTGCTAGCTTGCTCTTTGTTTCTTTGCAAGCAATTTTACTGTGACTATGTTGCAAAATGTAAGCATTTTTTAAAAAGAAAAGTGTTGACCCTATCTCCAAGCAGTTCTGCAGAGGGTTCTCCCCTCTGGAAAATCATCAGAGTAAGTTGTAACATAGTCTAAAAATGGCTAAGAGGAAATCAGAATGACTTCTGTTTCCTGACACAGCTGTTCTGTGTTCCACTATTTAGATCATGACTTCTTTTTAAGGGAGATTGGGGAGACGGGGTTAAATTGCCATATAGCCTCTTTTTGTTCTCCTGTCCTTCATAGCACTTCCTCATTAGACAGTCTAATATAATTCAACGAAGGACCTTGAGTAGAGGTGCTTCATAAAGATAACATTGGAGGAGTTGCGTATTGGTAGAACAAATGTGCTGTTAGAAATAAATTGTTACAATGCTCTTACACCAACTGGATTTTCTCCAGGTAAAGTTTATGACTAGTAAACTGCCTGGGAATTGGCTGTCTTCTTGACAGACAATTTGCTCTCTTTTCTATGGTACCAAGATAGAGGATCAAAAACCCTATAGCCTGATTTGGGTTTATTAGTGGAAACTTATCTAGCAATATTGCAAGAAAGAAAGAAAGTTAGCACCTACCCCCCCTCCTAGAAGAATAAAATATTTTAGGAAATATTAAAAATGCAGAATAGTATATTTCCCTGGATGAGAAAGAGAGAAACATGCTCTTGGAAAGCAGCCCCCACTTTTGTTAATAGCCACAGAAAGATTGGGCCATTTTATCTACAAGACAAAAGGCCTTCAGCTCCAGGGTGATAGGATTAGCCTTCTACCCATCTAGCAGCAGTGCTCACTACATGGCACCTGGGGATATTACATCACCCAGCACAGTTCAACCAGACTTATCTCAGACAAACTCCTAGGATTTGCACATGACCCCTATAGCAACCAATAGGATACATTTCTTGCACAGGAACTGGAAGCTCTAGGGCAAGACCCAAGAGAGAGTGTAAATATATATATCTCTCCACTCCATATGGTCAGCTACCCAGAATCACATGTGCTTGGTGGTTCTGCTTCACCATTAAACCATCCTCCCAAGCAGCCTCCGTGTTTCCAGGGTCTTCCTTCCCACTTGGAACTGAACCCAGATGGACATTTCTTCCAACACAACTTTAGAATTTTTTTTTTTTTTTTGCACATGCCCACCAAGTGACCCTGGGTGGTGAATAACATTTAAAAAAGAAAAGCAATTAAACTAATACAAACATTATTTGTATTATGGCTAAAGCACCCATCCCATCCCATCATAATGACTAAATTAACCAGGAAAAGAGTCCTGCAGACAGTCAGGTAAATTCAACCATGGAGCAGAATGAACTACCGGTAATTCCCAAATAGTGAATATGGGGCATTAGTAAAGGATAGTGAATAGCTATTGGTTGTTATGTTATTTATACACCAGTGATTAAAAAAAAAGAAGACACTTGTGGGTTGTTGTTGTTTTTTTTTTTAACAACTTGACCATTATGCAGTTTGACTTGGGTGGGTAAGGAGGGCACCATCTGCTGCACTTCCATCTCAGGGAACAAAATCTCTTGGGCCAAAATGCATGGAAATCTTAAATGTTAAATCTGCCAATTATAACAAATCAGATTAATCGTATATATTCAGGAGTAACAATTTATCAGGTGGAGACATTTCCCCCCACCCCCTGTTCTTTATGTAGCTCAGGGGTGTCAAACCTGCGTCATCATGGCATCGTCATATGATGTATCGGAACTCCCCCCCCTTTGCTAAACTGGGCATGGGTGTGGCCAGTGCATGACGCATCCAGCTGTGGGCCGCGAGTATGAGAGCCCTGGTGTAGCTTATACAGGTCTCTGATTTTACTGATGGGAGGAAGTAGAAATCCTAGGAGGAAAATAAAGCATGGAATGTTGCAGATCAGAAAATTAAACTTATGTTTTCATTATAATGAATTCCAAATGAATGCTTTCTCTGTGCCAGGTTTAAAAAAATGCATATGACACATACTCTTTCTTTTAAGGTCTGTAGAATGGGACTGGTGCTTAAATCTCAAAGTGATAATTTTGCATTATATGCTTGGTCAAAATATTTTACAATTACTGTTAATCGTTCTTAACACCACCCTATGAAATAAGTCAGCACTAATTCGAAGTTGCAGTGGACTTTGGGCAAGGGGGCAGGGGGAAACCAAGCTTGCCCAAAGCCATCTAGAGTCTCTGTTCCATTCTGGCTTAGCCAATATGTGTCCTGATGTGAAGCAATTCTGTAGGCTTTAGATGTGCTTTTCATGACATAATTTTTGGGTGTGTTAAATAAATAGGGCAAGGCAACTAAGTGAACAGACAGCCTGAGGCATATAATTTTCAGCTTCAGCTCAATGTGGCTTTGAAAATTGGGGATTAACAACTTCTTATTTTTTTTCTTATACCACAAGTATCTCCCAGTTGATGGGGTGCATAGAAAAGTAGATTGGCTTCCAAGGTAATATCTAGATAAGGGAATCGCTTTGCATAGAAGGTCTTGCTTGGGATAAAAGTGCACTTTGGTTGCAGCTGGCCAAAATGTGCCAGAATTAACTATACTATACTTACAATCAATGCTTTATGAGATATGAATGTTGGTAAGGCTAGTGATTTCAGTCCATGCCTTTGATTTGATGAGCCGATTGAGCTGATTGGGCTAGAATGCAATACTGCAGGCTAATTCTGCTGACTGCCAGCTGCTTGCAGTTCAACAGTTCGATTCCCACCTGCTCAAGGTTGACTCAACCATCCATCCTTCCAAGGTGAGTAAAATGAGGACCCAGATTGTTGGGGGCAATAGGCTGACTCTGTAAAGTGCTTTAAAAGGGCTGTAAAGCACCAATGAAGCGGTATATAAGTCTAAGTGTTATTCCTATTGCTATTGATTTACTACTAAAATGTAAGGTGAGAGTATTGATTAAGGCTGTGATGGATAGTAGAGGTCTATAATTGGAACTGGTAATATGACAGATGGAGTTGCACATTGCAGTCCTCACTCAAATCAATCTATGAAGAACCATGGAATGATTTTCCTATGAAGGAAAATGGAATGAATGATTGCAAATGTTATGTAAATGGTGAAAAAAGCTAAAGAAAGTAGTCACGTTTGTGGCAGAAGTTACAATGAAATAAATTGAATGCAGTGAGAATGGTGTGCTTAAGAACTTCCCTGTAGTGAAAAAAGATCAAGAATGAATGAAGGAAGGAATGAGTGCTGAAGGAATATGGACTGACCATAAAACTAAGTGACCAGGATAAAAGAAATGTACTGAATTATTTCATCACATAGATATATATATATATAATTCATTCTATTTATGTAATGAAACAATTCAATGTACTTCTTTTATCTTGGTCACTCAATTTTGTGTTCAATCCACAATCCAGTAATTACCATATTTTTCGGAGTATAGGGCGCTCTGGACTATAAGACGCACCTACCTTTTTTGATGAGGAAAACAAGAAAAAGAAATCTGCCTCTGTCTCCCAGCAATTTTGCCTCATTGCAGCAAACAGCAAATAGCCTGTTTTACTTTCATTTTCGTTTTCAGCATAGCTGACAATAGCTTCATTATCACAAGAAAAAAAATCTGCTCCCAGCAATTTACCTCCTTGCAGCAAACAGCAGAGGCCCACGCAAAAAGCTGAGAGCAAAACAGCTGAGAGTCGGGAGGCTGATCCAATCAACTTGTGCTAATTAGGCTGTGCTGAAGCTGAAATGAGCTGTTTCTTCTTGCTGCTTGCTGCAAGGAGGTAAACTGCTGGGAGGCAGAGACCAAAGGGTGGGGGCCAGAGGGTGGAGGTGGAGCTAAATTCGGTGTATAAGACGTACCTAAATTTTCACCCCGTTTTACGGGGGGGGAAAGGTGCATCTTATATTCTGAAAAATACAGTAATTAATGTCATGGATGAATGATATTGATGAGATCCTCAGAAAAAGAGAGGTGGCCAATTTAAAGGACAAAAGGTAACAAATATGAAATTGTTATGGTTAGTGCTTCTTGGAAGGATGAGTGTAACTACAGATTCTGGAACCAAACACCCCAATTCCCATATGGACTCATATGGTCTTTTTATCTGTGATTATTTAAATCTTTAGTTTATAGTCAAATGTAATTCCTGTGAACAATGGTCTGTTATAAATTTCCATTATATAAATAATTCCCAGTATACTCTTCTTTTTAAATGTGACATTGTGTGTTGCCAATACTGAGCATTCACATAGCATCTTTGCCATAGTTCAGTTGTCAGAATTCTTTGGAGTTTAGCTGGAATAGTTAAAATTACATGTTTGAAATAATTATCGTCTTTGCAACTTAATTTTATCCCTAAATGGCTGAAATAAAAGTCTTACCCTGGTGTCAGGAGTGAATAAATCCTGGATAAACTTAACTCACAATATGAAAAACGTATCATTCCAAAAAGCTCTAGATTTCTCATTTTTCCATAGGGCACCTGTGCAAGACATGTTGGTACAATTCCATGAGGTTAAGGTCAATGAAGTGATGAGCAGGCTCTACCCATAACATGAGTGTAGCATTTAGAGATTTGCAGATCAGCCTGTGGCTAACTGTACCTTTTTTCTGTAAGATCCTTGATGGTACATGATTTATCATCGGACATGAATCACCACTAATATTGAGTGTATCAAATAGGCTGGCTGTATTTGATCAGTAATAGCAAGATGTAATCATGAGATAATCCTTGCTATCTCTGTTTCTACTCAAAGGAAGCCTTGAACAACCAGCTCTGTAACATTTAACTAAGACTGTGGCTACTCAACTGCCGTAAAAGTAACATGGCCAATTGTCAAAATAGCATGGCCGGAAGGAAAGACCCAGTGGTGGGTTTCAAATTTTTTTACTACTGGTTCTGTAGGTGTGGCTTGGTGGGCGTGGCATGGATTTGTGGGTGTGGCTTGGTGGGCATGGCTGGGGAAAGATACTGTAAAATCTCCATTCCCTCCCCAATCTAGGGGGAAGATTACTGCAAAATCCCCATTTCCTTCCAATCAGCTGAGATTTGGGAGGCAGAGAATAAATGGGGGTGGGACCAATCAGAATTTTTACTACCGGTTCTCCGAACTACTCAAAATTTCCGCTACCGGTTCTCCAGAACTGGTCAGAACCCTGCTGAAACCCACCTCTGGAAAGACCTTTGGGTGTTATCAATAGATAAAAATACAAAATGGCTCAAATGAAAATGGCAATGCACTTCTTTGGGGTTCTGGAACATACTTTTCCTATCTTCGTATTAGGTATTCATAAAGGCTTTTCTCTGCCGCTTCTTTGTTGACTTTGAAGCAGGGGTTGCCGAAAATGCTTCAGTTGCAGTTTTTATGTGTACTTATCATATTTTGGATAACATTATTTCTAAATCCTACTCTCTGGAGTTGTCTGCAATGTTGGGAAAGGTGGTTAGAGAGAGAAAAAGAAGTTAATCAGAAGCAAGGTAGATGGGTTCAGTTATAGCAGCAGTGGATGCACCATTAGAAAATCTGAAAAGCCTGGTTGGAGACAGATTGTCCAACTACATGGCTGCTAAGAGTCAACCCAACACCATAGCCCATAGTTAATCAATATGAGTTGGCTCCTTGTCTTGTTATTTAACTCATATAAGTTCTTAACCAACCTGTTTTTTCCATTTCCCTTCTTGTTCTTCAGGGTTTACATGTCATGCTTAAGAAATAATCATTGAACAACCTGAAATGGCCCATCAGTTTACAAAATGGGTTCATTTTTCTTACCAAGCAGGAACATTTGCTGGCCAGAAGGCTGGCAAAATATGGGAGCCTGGTTTGAAGAAGCCAATCTTCACACAGGAATTGAGGAAAGACAAAACTCTTTTATTTCTGTACTGAGGCAGGAAAGAACCCTTTGGGTTTCACACCTAAGAGGTGAAGCAAGAGGTGCAGTTATTTTTATAAAATTTGCTGCAGGAAACAAAAATAAGAGAATTGCTGAATTGGTTGCAAAGTTACAGTACATGACAGTCACACATGTGTACAAAGCAAAGCCATCCCATAGTACTCCATTAATTATTTAATTCTGCTTCATTATTATATAAGTAATCTATAGATATCTTCTTTTTCTTTTTTTTACTATGCTGATGATTAACTTTGCTAACCCCCAGACCCTTGTCAGGACCTCTTTAAGGACTATTTAAGCACGCCATCTTCCTTGATTCCAGGAACAGGTTCCCTTGCAAGATATGAGTGTCAAAGCCACAACATATCAGCTAGTCTATATAAGAGCCATTTGTGGTCAATTTATAGTGTGTTTGTGGTTGACCCCTCTAAAGGAGAGGTGTTAAAGAGATGTTACTTCAAGCAGGGAAAAGCACAAGTAAACTAACTGCTCTGTCCAAAGTTAATTCATAGCTGACGAATAATTATTCATAAACAAGCAAATAAACCTCCAGACCCTCAAGCTGGAGGATTTTCACAGCTATAAGTAAAAACTAGGCAAATTTCCTCTAAATGCATTTCTATGCTTTTAGAAATATAGCCATAGCCATTCTGTTCTGTTCTGTTCTATTCTATTCTATCCTATCCTATCCTATCCTATCCTATCCTATCCTATCCTATCCATAGGTGAGAGGGTGTTTTCTCAATCCTTTGGCTCAGAGTCAAGATTCCAATAAAGGAGAATATTTGTAGCTCAGAGTTGACATGAAGGGTCCTTGGTGCTCTCTGAGCTTGGTTGTTTTCTTGCCAACGTTTTATTACCCAAACTAGGTAACATCATCAATGCTAGAGACAAGATTGCATCCAGAGCTTTGGATTTTCAGATCCCATGATTGGGATCATATCATAGGAGTATTTCATTACCTCTATTGGCTTTCATTCAAAGTTCAGGTTCTAATCTTTTAACTCTTTATAGCTGAGTACAGAGAATCACAAAGACTTTTAGATCATTCTCTGATGGTTTCCCTAATGAGATATGAGAATTACTAAGGGAAGGAGTTTCTTTTAAGCAGTGTCTCCATCTGATGGAATAACCATCCAGCAGGACTGGAGAAGGACTGCAGAATAAACAATTGCTACCAGCCTGCCTTCCATTGAGGACCTGTATAATGCATGAGCCAGAAAGAGGGCTGTGAAAATATCTACAGACCCCTCACATCCTGGACATAAATTGTTTCAACTTCTACCCTCATGATGACACTATAGGGCACTGCACTCCAAACAAACCAGACACAAAGACAGTTTTTTGCTATCACTCTATTAAACTAGTTCTCATAACACTGTATATGCCCTGAGTTGTCAAACCACCTAGTAGGGCTGTATTACTTATTATCCTTCTCATCTGTCCTATTATGTATTTCCTTAGAGTCTTACAACTATAACTTGTTGTATCCTCATGATTTATGTTGATTGCTTTTATTTAGTATGCTAGTATGATTTATGTTGATTGCTTTAGTATCCTATGATTCTCACTGAGTGTTGTATCTATGATTTATGATGACTGTATTTTATGATTATGATTTATCTCTTGTTCCTTGTATGTACACTGAGAGCTTATGCACCAGAAACAAATTCCTTCTGTGTGTCCAATCACACCTGGCCAATAAAGAATTCTATTCCAATGAAGAATTCTATTATATTCATTAATCCCTTTGCCACCATCGTCTTTTTGCAATTGGATTGCAGGAAAGCAAACTCTATGCTAATTTAGCAGTTTGAAAAATAAGGAATGGATAGGTTAGGAAATGGTTGAGCAACAAGACACTTAGTTTTTATAGTTACCCAAGTTCTAATGGGTATAATGGATGGAAACTGATCAAGGAAAGATTCAACCGAGAAATAAGGAGAAATTTTCTGACAGTGAGAACAATCAACCAATGGAACAGCTTGCCTTCGGAAGTTGTGGGACCTTCATCACTGGAGGCTTTCAAGAACAGACTGGACTGTAATTATTAAACAAAAAAGAATTTGAAATGAATATATATGTAAATAGAAAATTGGGGCTGCTCAAATACCATTCTAGATTAAATTGAAAATGGATACAATAAAAGAGTAGGAAAGGAGAGAGGAATAGAGAGAGGGTAGGAGAGGAGAAGAGAGGAAAGGAGAGAGAGGGATAGAAGAGAGGGAAAAGGAGAGGAAGAAAAGGGAGGGGAAAGAAGAGTAGGAGAGAGGGTTAGAAAGGGAGGAAGAAGAGAGGAGTGGGGGAAGGGGAGGGGAAGTAGAAGGGGAGGAGAAGAGGAATGAAGAAAGTAGAAAGGGACAGAAGAAGAAAGAGGAGGGAAGGAGAAGAGGAAAGTTGTCGTAAAACAAAGTAGAGGAAACGGTAAAAGAGCAGCCCCGAACAAATAAAAATGAAAGTTGAAGGATAAGATGAATGATCAATGATTAAAGATGCATAAGAGACTGTACACTTAAATATGTTTATGAGAAATAAAAATTTAAAAAATTATGCAAAAAAAAAAAAGAAGAGAAGAGACTGGACTGCGGTCGGTCAGAAATGGTGTAGTCAGGGTCTCCTGCTTGGCTGGGGTTTTTGGACTAGATGACCTATATTATATAGGTCCTATAAGGTCCCTTCCAACTCTGTTAATCTGTTAATTAAATGGACGAGATCCAGCCAAGAGTGAAGCTTTTGTCGCCCTGAATTCCTACGTAGGAAGAATCCTTCAGAGGCAGGCAGAGAATTTTCACTTCCCTTTTCAAGAGGTGAGGATTCTTCTCAGAAAGCAGTTACTGACAGCTAGCTGGCACAGCTTGGTGTGTTGTAACCTTGAATGCCTGACTTTCTGAGGCCAAACGCCCATTCCTAATTAAAGAAGAAACAGAATTGCAGACTTTGCCACTCTGACTTCTCTTTGTAGTTTCTTTTTTAAGCCGTAACAATGAAACTGAATTTGGGCAGCTGGACTGAAAATAACACACTTAGTTTTCCTGTCGCCGAAGGAAAATGTCTTCCTGTTCTAGATGTGTCTTTTGGAGATTGGCCTCCAAACATGTCAGCCAGGAAGTCTGATTCAGAGTCCCCTTTGCAACAGACACCAGATAGAGGAACAAAATGGTGAGTCACATTTCCCAGTTTGCATCCAGAGCGATGGTTGCTTGCGCTCTTGCCAAAGGCAGTGATGCTGGTTGACACAGGCTGCTTTGCAAATACATGCTCTTTGGTGCATTCTTATCACATTCCTCCCGGTCTTTGGGAGTGTTGCAAAAACATGCCTGTGTGGGCACACCCTTCAGCACTCCTTGCTACAATTCGGAGTAATGGTTTCTGGTTCATGGTAGCCATGCATTTGCTTCTCAGCCAATCTGAACATGAAACCAATGGGAAACAATTCAGATTTTAACTTTAAGAAGGAAACATTGCAGTGTTCAGTAAGGCTCTGCATGATTTCTCCTCCTCCATTACACGTAGTGCTCGACTTACAACAGTTCGTTTAGTGACCATTTGAAGTTACAAAGGCACTGAAAACAGTGGCTTCTGACCAGTGGTGAAATTCAAATTTTTTTAATACTGATTCTGTGGGCGTGGCTTGGTGGGCGTGGTGCGGCTTGGTGGGCATGGCTTGGTGGGTGTGGCAGGGGAAGGATACTGCAAAATCCCCATTCCCTTCCCATTCTGGGGCCAGCCAGAAGTGGCATTTGCCAGTTCTCTGAATTACTCAAAATTTCTGCTGCTGGTTCTCTGAACTACTCAAAATTTCCGCTACCAGTTCTCCAGAACCTGTCAGAACCTGCTGGATTTCACCCCTACTTCTGACCATTTTTCACACATAGGACCATTGCTGCATCCCCATGGTGACGTGATATACATTTGGATGCTTGACAACTGACTCACATTTATGATGGCTGCTGTGTCCCGGAATCATGTGATCCCCTTTCGTGACCTCCTGACAAGCAAAGTCAATGGGAAAACCAGATTCGCTTAACAACCGGGTTGCTAATTTAAGTACTGCAGTGCTTCACTTAACGAATGTGGCGAGAAAAATCGTAAAATGGGGCAAAACTCCCTTAACAAATTTCTCACCTAACAGGATAAATTTTGCACTCAATTGTGGTTATAAACTGAGACCTACCTGTAGTTTATAAAATATCCGCCAATTACCTGGCAACAGTCACGAACTGCGATCCTCAAGAGATTGCCCACAGGCACCATAATGCTAAATGTCACTCTCCTACTCTTTCTGCCATGTTTTGGGTTTTTAATCCTTTATTTTTAAAAGGAATTACAGGGAATGGCTAACAAACCAAAAGCCAAGCAGCCACCTCTTGTATTTTTTTTTTATTTCAAAAAAAAATGCTCTAGGCCTCAGTTATAGAGCATTGAAGTTCAGTTCAGAAGCTCAGTTCTTTATCAGGAAGTACGGTGGGCGTAACAGTAAGAGAGTTGGAAGGGACCTTGGAGGTCATCTAATCCAACCCCCTGTTCACACAGGAGACCTGTACTAGGGATTCGAACCACCGAACTACAGACCTTTATGATCAACAAGCTCAGTGTCTTAGCCACTGAGCCACCTAGTCAGATGGTGTGTGTTCATCTTCTTCCAGCAGGGAGAAAATAAGTAAGCTGAGTGAGGTGAAGAGCATCTTGGGAAAGTAAATGGGGCACTGGGAGTAACCTCACTAATGTGCCTTTTACTTAATGGATATATGACTGGGCATATATAGCAGCCACGTGGTGACAGTGCCCCCTGGCACATTTCAGAATCACAAATGTGCCCAATAGCCTTTAGAACGAAATGGCAAGAACTCAGACAAGAAACCTCAACTATGAGGAATATCTGGACTTTTCTCAATCAGGCTAATTTAGATGGGGATTAAAACCTTGTTCAGGATATTATTCTGAAAACTCCACATTATATGTGAGTTGGTAGTTATTTTCTCATCAATGAATGGAATCTTAGCTGTCAAAGGAGCCAGTCAGGCCACTATGTCCATCTTGTTTCTCAGGGCAGGAATCCAGATTCAGATCTTGGACAAATGACCGTCATTGGGTAGACTTTGAGATGCATCAGGAAAACCAAGGACAGCTAGTTCCACTCCTACAACATAAGATAATACCAATCAGCACAAAGAAGTATCTCATACAAACCAGTGGTGAAATGTAAAATTTGTTACTACTGGTTCTGTGGGCGTAGCTTGGTGGGGTGTGTGTAATATGATTGAGTGGGCATGGCCAACTTTTTCTTTTCTTTTAAAAGCATTTTTTCTGCAACTTCTTTGGCTGAAGAGGTTGTAAAAAAATGCTTTTAAAGCCTCTGACGATCCCAGCTGACTTGCCTGATCGGCAGAGGCTTTTTTCCCTTTTAAAATTTTTTTTTCTCTAACCTCTTCGTCTGAAGAGGTTGTAGAAAAAATGCTTTTAAAAGCCTCTGGTGATCCCAGCTGAGCTGCATGATCATCAGTGGCTTTTTTTATACTTTTAAAAGCATTTTTTCAGCCAAAGAGGTTGTAGAAAAAATGCTTTTAAAAATTAAAAAAAAGCCTCTGATGATTGCGCGGCTCAGCTGGGCAATGGGGGGGGAGGGATTTTTGCTTCAGGTTATCTGAACCACCCGCCTCCATCGCTACCAGATCGGGCGATCCGGTCCAAACCGGGAGCATTTCACCCCTGATACAAACCTTATCCATCCCCATCCTATGTTACCAGTGCCAAACATGGACACTTACAATAAAACATAAACAAAAGTTAGTCACCATGGAAATGAGATGTTTGAGGAAAGCTGCTGGAGTGACCAGAAGTGATAAAATCCGAAATGAGATCATAAGAGAAAAAATTGGCATAGAACCAATGCTAAACTACATACAAAAACAGCAAATAAAGTGGTTTGCTCACCTAGAGAGGATGTTTTGGGATTCTGTACAAGGCATATACCATACAAAGCATAGACAAAAAGAGGAGGAGGTCAAAGAACATGAGGCAGATCCAGAAGAAGATGGAGAGACAATATTAAGGACACATTACAATAGCATCAAATAACAAGGATGAGGATGACAGAAGAGAAAGAACTTTGTATCTCCCTTGACACTCGAAGTGATAAAAGAGGAAGAGAAGGAGGCAGAGGAGGAGGAGAATGAGGAGAACAACAACAACAATGGGTAGAAATAAGAGCCATCTCCCATCGTTTCTCATCTAAGAAGCTTCTTAAATGAGAAGCGAAACATCTTCAAAGAAAAACCAGAAAGTCCAGTTGCCTCTTGAAAAAGCATCTTTGGGATAACCATGACCTGTATGATTGAGAATCTCCATAGACATTACAATTTAAAAATAAAAAGAGTCAACCAGTAAAAATATTAAAAACATCCAATTCAACATGCACAAGAGCAAGATATTTGGCCAGTTAGCAATTCAGCCAGGAAACTGGGCCTTTAACACATTCAGCACTCCAGACTCAGGAATATCGCCAGATTTTTAGGGCCTTATGAAAGGCTAACAGGGTTGGGGCCATTCTAATCTTCAACAGGAAGATGTTCCATAGAGCAGGGGCCACTGAAGAAAAAGCTTGCTTTCTGTTCCCTGTCAGCCAACACTTTTTGGCTAATGAGATCTGCAGCATGTCCATTCTGCTTGGTCTGGTTGGATGGATTCTTGGAAAAACATGATCCCTCAGGTACCCTGATAAATGGTGTATCTGGCACCATTTATTACCCACGTGGATGCATTCTACACCATTTGGAGTCTCCGAATAGTCTTTACAGGCAGCCTCATACAGATTGTGTTACAGTAATCTAACCTGGAGGCTATAAGGGCATGAGTTACTGTGAGCAGGGCCTCTGATTCTTATAGAGGATACAATTGGCACATCACCCAGAGGTGTGCAAAGACCCTCCTGACCATGGCTGCTACCTGCTCTTCAGGTAGGAGCCATGAGTCCAGGAGAAGCTCCAGAATGTGCAAAAAGAGGGAAAGAGAGAGAGAAATTTATTTGTGTAAGAATTTCCATATTATTCTGAAAATCATCTAGACTTCTGATCTTTGTTTTTAGTGCAACCTAATCCCCAAATTCGTGGAAACATCTCATTGGGATTCTGAGATCAGAGTAAGGAGCAGGGGTGGGTTTCTACCGGTTCACCCCAGTTCAGGCGAACTGGTAGCAGCAACGGCAGGAGGCTCTGCCCACCCACCCAAATGTCATCAAAAACTGCGTATGCGCAGAAGTGCCACGTGCTCGCAAAGCGCGTGCCTGTGCCTGCACGCTACCAATAGTGAACCGGTAGCGCCAGGATTTTAATCCCATCTCTGGTAAGAGTGATATTAAGCTCAAATCTGGGCAATGGAGATGGAAAGGAATGAGATTTTCAGGTTTTCCGTTGCAAAGTTGATCTGCAAAGTTATTGGCAGTTTTCGTTCCACTGCAGTGTCTAACCACCCCCTGCTCCCCCTCACAAAGTTACGTGCTTCATCTGCTAAAGCAGGAGTGGCACAACTGATTTTAGATATTTTGTCGATGCTGAGGCTCATCTCGAAGGTCTAACTATTATTTGGGTTACTTCAGTGGTGAAATCCAAACTTTTTTTACTACTGGTTCTGTGGGCCTGGCTTGGTGGGCGTGGTGTGGCTTGGTGGGCATGGCAGGGGAAGGATATTGCAAAATCTCCATTCCCACCCCATTCCAGGGGAAGGATACTGCAAAATCTCCATTCCCACCCCACTCTGGGGCCAGCCAGAGGTGGTATTTGCCGGTTCTCTGAACTGCTCAAAATTTTCACGACCAGTTCTCCAGAACATGTCAGAACCTGCTGAATTTCACTGCTGAGCTACCTGCCGAATAATCAACACTTATACAAGCCAGACATTATTGCTTGATATATAATGAGTGAAGAGCAATAATCTTCCTTATATATTAAGATTTTTTGTGTTTTAATTTAGAGGATGCCTTCAGTTATGTGATTCACTACCCCTCCCTCAAGCCACAAGCTAGAAATCAAGAAATTGTTTCCAGCAATTGTCTCCTCTCTAACTTTCCTCAGACTCTGGAGGGCCCTAAACCTTGTATTGTTGTATCTTCATTTATGATGCTTCCCTCTGACTGAACTCACAGGATGTAAAAACAATTATTGGTGTGGGTGTATGGGTGGTGTCTACAATCTGTCATCCCTGCCAAATATGGATGCTGGAACTGAAACAAAATTTGAAAAAAGTTTAATTAAAAAAAAGGTTAGTTAAAACCCAGGAATGAAACAATATAACAAATAGACAGTCCAAATCACCCTAACTACTTAAACCAAAAACTTTCTTTATACAAAGATTTTTGTTTTCAAATTTTATGATTGATAAAATCCTTCTTGTATATCATTGGGAAGCAGAGGCAAATAGCTGATAACTGATAAATTAAGATTTGTGGCTTGGTCAGAGACTAGTAACAACAGTGAAAACACCAAGAATACAGAAATTGATTTCCCATCTAAGATAGCAGGCAATTCCACTTCTGGAACACAAGTGGACTTTCCTTGCAACCCAATGTTCCAAGGTGGAATTTTGCTTCCAAGACTCCAGTTTCTGCCTTCTGTTCAGTGGTGAAATCTGAACCGGTTTGCCACTGGTTCGCTGACCGTGCATGCGCATTGCATGCCAAATGCACACTGCACATGCATGCACAATGCACACCAAATGCACACTGCGTGCACGCATGCACAGTATGCACCAAATGCGTGCTTTGTACAGAAAAAAAGAGGCTTTGGAAGGTAAGTAGAACAGCGAGGGGGGCGGAAACAGCTGTGCTGCGTGATTGAGATTCTCTAGAAAGGGAAGGGATATTATCTAAATGTTATGCATATTTATTGTCTCTGCAGATAGGACAGGATGTAGTGAAGGATTGTATGATAGCATGGGGGTGAAATTTTGGATATCCCCTTGACTTCCAGCAATGGAAGATTTTCAACAGATTTGGTTGAAAAATATGAAATTAACCATGGCCTCCTCATATAAAGAAAACATATATAAAATGATCTACCGGTGGCATCTACCCCCGGCGAGATTAGCTAAAATGTTTCCCGGGACATCTGCCTGCTGTTGGAAGTGCGGCTACAGCAATGGAACCTATTTTCACCAATGGTGGACCTGCCCGCAGGCGGTTAAATATTGGAAAAAAATACGGCAATGGATTTTGGAAATTACACAGATTAATTTGGAATTAAGACCTGAGATTTTCCTATTGGGGGCAAAACCTTTGAATGTTAAATCAGATATATGGTTCTTGTTGATTCACATTATCACTGCAGCAAGATTAGCGTATGCGCAGGAGTGGAAAAATCAATACTTACCGATAGATTTGAAAATAATATATAAAATTAATGAGTGTGCGGAATCAGATAGACTAACTAGATTGATCAATGGTAAAAAAGATTCAGAATTTTATAACAGTTGGAAAGTATGGTACGATTGGGTCCAGAAAAGGTGGGATAGAATAGATATATGATGATGTGTATATATATGGTGGCAAATATGTATGTATAAAGGAATGATTTTATACTTATGGACAATGTAATCACATTATACCATGGTGGCAGGATTGTATATTTTATTTGTGTATTAGTGTATAGAATATATTAATAAAAATTATATATATATATATATATATATATATATATATATATATATATATATAAAGAGATTCTCTAGAAAGCAGGATTTCCTGATCGTCGGAAATACAAACCGGTAGTTTTTTATCACTACTGGTTCACCTGAACCGGTGCGAACCGATAGCATTTCACCACTGCTTCTGTTCCTTTCCTTCCCTTCTTCTCTGCCTCCTCAAGGGCCAATCTATCTTTCACTGATAGCAACCCTGTTCTGCCTTTCCTACAGCTGTCTTCCTTTCCACTCCCTCTCCCCTGTTGGACCTTTTCAACAAGGGCATTTTTAATACTTCTGCAACCTTCAGCATTTCCTGAGTATCAAAGGATTCCCTTTGCCAATAAATACAAAGCCAATGCCCTTTTCGCTCTGTAAACTGTGACACAGCCTGGATTATGTTATATATTGTATACTATTATATTATATATTATATACTCTATATTATATAGTATATAGTATACAATATATAATGTTGTCCTATTCTATTCTATTCTATTCTATTCTATTCTATTCTATTCTATTCTATTCTATTCTATTCTATTCTATTCTATTCCCTTGAATGCTCCTCCCCTGTCATTTCAGTTCAGCACTTCAGTCTCACCATACGTAATATGAGTTGAGTGGAAATATCCATTTATATGTTCTTCCACACTGTTACATTTCCATATGTTTACTTTTTTTTAGCAGCCTAATTAAACAATACATTTTGATAGCCTACATGTGCCAGCATGGGCATCAGTAGTGATGACATGCCAACAATTGGTGATGGGGGTGAGTAGATGCATGGGGTGAGCTAATGCAGCCGAGCGCAGGGAACCAGCCTACTGGGAAAATGCATTAATGAATGCCTAGCATGTATCAGCCAGAACATCCCTTCCATTAGCCTCACCACATATTTATTGGGCCCGAGTGAAGTCAATTGGCAGTGTTGGCTCCTTATTAAATAGTTAAATTGCATCCTGTGTGACAAAAGGAAATTGAACACGTTTATGCAGAATATTCTAAGAATTCATAGGTGATGTTATCGAGCCTCTAACTTAAAAAATGAAAAAAAAAATTATTTTGCTACTTTTCTCCTTATGATAAATAACGTTGATAAATGTTCTCCGTAATTGGCTCTTGACTTTATTTATTTCCTATTCTTAATATTTTTATAAATAACTCATCAGCAAACATACCTACCACTCCTTACTCCTCCTAGTTTTCCCACAACAACAACCCTGTGAGGTGAGGGAGAGAGTGATTGGCCCTCGTATTTTATTATGAATGCTACAGCAGGGTTGGGGTAGGGGTGAAACCTATGCAGTGCATTAAAATGCTCGTAGTGTTGAACTCTGTGTCATAACTGAAGCAGGATTATTCTCTCCATCATCTCATTAGTGGGACCCAGATTGTTGGGGGCAATATGCTGACTCTGTAAACTGCTGTAAAGCACTGTGGAGTGGTATATAAGTCTAAGCGCTGTTGTTATTGCTATTAGAAGAGCACGGTAAAATTAAATGCATTGGGGATTTATGGCTATGGAAGTAGATAACTGAAAGAATGTTCTTGAAATAGATGTTCCAAATCATACTGAAGTTTAAGCCACTCAGCTTTGTGCCAGAGCAATATGATCTTTGCTTGATTGGTTCCTTTAAACCAAAACAATGATTATGCATAATAACTAAGAACATGGACCATTAAAACAACTAATTTAAGACAGAGAAGAAATTCTTTCTTTGTAATATTATTAGGTCAGGGTAGCATACAGTTATCAAAAGACAAGGGCAAGTCAGTGAATTAAAATTCTTATGTCCACATTCTTTGCAAGGCAACATGAATAAATAAAAACAAATGCAAGGAGCCAAAGCATAGTATGAGAGAACATTTTCCTGTTGAAATGAACACCAGGTTGATAGAAAATATGCCTAGTATCTTTTATGATATTCCTAAAAGGGCAGGGGGGGAGAAATCCCCAAGAGCTGGTTCTAAAATCACTGTGACTAGCAGAACATTTTCTCCACCCAGATTTTATCACTGTAGATATTAAAGGAGTGATCATTAAGATGATGTCATTTCCTCTTTTTACACTTGTGTAACGGCTGTATGTGCTGATAACAATTGCCATATAGAATATAAAACAGGGCAAGCATATCCCAGCTGCAGAAATCTCTCTGCTGCCATCTACTGATCCTCCAGGATTCTACAGCTCAGATCTGGCAGGCAAACCCTGCTTTCTTAGACATTTCAGAAGCTGCTATTTGGAGGAACAAGCCTATATTAATAAGGCAAAAGAAGTTCAAATATAGTCATTGCTCTTGACACATTTCCTCAATCTTTTATGGGACAAACCAGCGTCCAGCAAAACAAAATAAAGTATGTTTTGTACTGCTGAATGATTTTCTCCACATCTGAAAAAAAATGTAATTTTTTTTAAAAAAAAGTGCTGAACAAGGTAAGGTGAACATAGAAAAAACTTGCTTCTAGAATAAATGCTGAAAATCAGCAAGTTGTGATTTTTCAATATGGTGACTGAAGAAATAGTAGTACAGCCTCAAAAAGTGATCCTGGATTAGCGTTGAAGAGCTCTCCCTTTTCCAAAATTCATATAAGGACGGACAGGCGAAGGACAGGACATCCTGTATGAGTTATAAAGATTAAGTATTATAAACAGAAGTGGGATTCACATACTGTAGCAACCGGCTCGCCCAGCACTGGAAATGTGAGTGTGCGTGCGCCGTCCACTCATGCGTGCGGCGTCACAAAACACGGCAATTCGCTTGCGCAGGCCATCCACACATCCACACGGCATCAAAAACACAGAGATATAGGATGGGATTGCACCCAGGTGGGTGGCAGGGGTGGGCGGAGGTGGGCCCATCTGCAGGTTGTCATTACTGGTTCACCCGAACTCGTCCGAACCGGCTGAAAACCACCTCTAGTTATAAAGATTCTTCAACAAAGGGAAGTGTATGAAACAGATCTAAGGCAGATTATTGATCTATCAGAAAAAGTTTTGCTTTTCTCTCTGGTTGTCCGAAACTGTCTACAAAAAAAAAAAAAAGATAAGCAGGGTTCAATTGGTCCATAATTGGATGAGACAGCACCAGGAAATGCCACATACAAGTAGTCCTCAACTTACAACTGTAGCTTCATTCTAAGGCCAAGATGGCAAACCTATGGCACGCATGCCACAGGTGGCACTCGGAGCCATATCTGTGGGCATGCAAGCTCCAGCACGCATGCGCGCGCTGGCCAGCTGATTTTCGGGCCTTCCAGGCCTACCGGAAGTCAGGAAATGGGCTGTTTCCTGCCTCCGGAGGGCCTCCGGAGCGTGGGAAAGGCCGTTTTCGCCCTCCGCAGGCTAGAAAGCCTCTGGAGCCTGGGGAGAGTGAAAAACGGGCCTACCAGGCCCATCGTGCCATCACGTGCCAAAAGTGGGGGTCGTGCACACATGTGTGGGGGAGGCAGAGCACATTAAATTATGGGTGTGGGCACACGGGTGCGTGTGATCCTCCCACACTGCCCCCGCTTTTGGCACGCGACGGCAAAAAGGTTAGCCATCCCTGTTCTAAGGTGTTTTAAAAGCCAAAATCTTGAAAGGATTTGAATTCTTACATTCTCTACTCATACCAGAAGTAGACAAAAGGCCTGAAGCTTTGGTACAACATTAAACATTATTGTTCTTATTTAAGTTCTTCTTCCTCCTTCCTGTGAACGTATCTTGTTCATTATGAACATCTAGTATATTGATCAAAGCTCTAACATACTACAAATCTTTGAAAGGAACTTTTGCTTTGCTCCCCATTACAAGGCGTTTCATGAGAGCATACCAAGGCGTTTTAAGCATACCGAAAAGGGTTTTTCAAAGGGGATTCAGGAACTTGAAAATAAATACAACAGACCACGAGATATCCCCATGTTAATTTTTTTCTTGTGCCTTCAAGTCAATATTGATTCCTGGCGATTGCTGGGGTGTATCCTCACAATTTTCTTTCAGGTTTTCAGAAGTACCTCTTACCTAGGGCTGAGAGAGAGAGTGACTGGCCCAAATTGGGCCTTCTTATGGGTAATTATAGAAGAACAATATGCCTACACTGAAAGTAACCTCTTTAGCTGAAGTTGTCTTTGAACACCTTTTTCCAACCTGATGTCCTCTAGATGCCAGATGTAGCGAATTACAACTTCAGCATCAAGAGGCCCATCATACTGCATTGGTACACTGCCTGGGAATGATAGGAGCTGTAGTTCAATCCATTTGGTGTTGGAGATGTCTATCATAAGAGTTTTCATTTACAAATATCCTGTGAACTGAGATTTCAACCTTCTAAACCATCTCTCGAACCATCTCTCTGAATTTACATCCTTTCCTTTGCTACCTCTGGATTTCAGTTCAAACCATTGTTACCAGAAACAGCTATTTTCCAGATGCTGGCAGTGATTTGGCAGAGTTCCAGCCTTTATCCTGAGGACTGCAAAATCACAGATTTGCATTTCTTTCCCATAAATCAGTACCTTTCAGTTTATTATAAAGAAAGAGCCATGATAATGGGTGGGTTGAAGGATTAAAGGAGAAAGAGAGGACAGGCAACTCAACTAATAGAAAACGAAAGGGAAGGTCACAGAAAAACTGAATGGAATTTTTATGTCTGTCTTCATTGAAGATATCCTTGTCTAAGTTGACTTTTTCACAAAGTGTGTCTGCAGAACTAAAACAGATCACTGTGATAAGAGATGATTAACCGTGACTGGATGGTTGATCCTGTCCCACAGTTTGATTTAACTGAGAAGCCTTACAGAAATTTAAATTAGTAATAAAGTAAACACAGTAGAACCAGGAAGAACTGATATTATACAAAATAAAAAAGGCAGGAAATTCAAACCATTGTATCCACACATAAAACATACTTTGCACACTGGGCTTCAGCTCTTAATCATCTTTTTTGCCCAGGAAGCAATAAATCTTAGTTAAATATTACAAAGGTTAATAACATGGAACGTGGGCCATATATTGGTTTTTGAGGAAGAGAATCAACAATGGAGCAATATTTAATCACTTGAATATGTGTGTCTTTGAGGGCCTAACACTAATGTGTTTGTTAAACAAAGGGGTTTTTCATTTTCATCAGCTATATGAAAAATGACAAAATAGAGAAAAGGATGAAAAAAATGCCTCTGAGCAACACAGTCAGTGTAATCTCATTTCTCCCTGTACTTTGAACTGAAATCCAGCTGTTGTTTTTCTAGTGTCATCCCACACAATAGTTCTGTAGAAGGTTTGGTCTTAAGAAAAGCTGAGGGAATTCTTTGAAACGTTCACCATTAAGACCTGATATGGAAAAGAATCTTTAGAATGTAGCTTAAGCCGGAGGTCAAGGAGAGAAGGCGACTGATAAAGCAGGATTAATGCTTGACAAGTGTAAGATTGTGGAGGCTGAGGTAATTTCAAGGCTGGAGTTTGTTGAGATAAGTCACTGCTTTCTTAGATACTAGTTGGAAGTAGTAATGTACAACGTGGGGTGTGGAAATTGTTCCAGGAAAGACCAGAAATGCACAGACCAAAATGTACACCATGAAAAATATGTGTTGCCTTTTTTTTTATACTAATGAAACAAAAAAATCCTAGAGTCAGGAATAGCAACCCAGGGTCAGTGAGATATCATAAGCAGCATGCTTAATTTATCAAGTAATAATAGGAATCCACTACATCAGGAGTATCAAATTCTCATTGTCACGTTGTCAAGTGACGTATCATGACTTTCTCCCCTTTGCTAAAATGGGGGTAGGCGTGGCCAGCATGTGACGCATCAGGCCTGTGGGCTGCAAGTTTGACACCCCTGCACTACATCCTTCCCTTATAAAACATAGACCCTACTATATCTAAGCACCGTGGTAGTTTTCTTTGTGAAATGGATACCATCCCTCATTTCCTGCTTGGCAGGAATGCTTGATGTGTCCAACAATACAGGTCATTGTAGAACAACCATCAGCTCTGTGTCTACTTTGGGGGCAGGTGCTTCTGATGCTAATTCACAAATTAAAGTTGAATCTCCAACCACATCAAGGATGCCTTTCTGCACCTTCTCTGGTCAATGTGTCCGTCTGAATCTGAGCAACTGCAATCTTTACAATGTAAGAAAGAAATCCAGGTCTTTCCTCGATCTTTCCAGTTGCCTGCTTATACTCCCCTTTTATAGCTTCTTGCTAGTACAGGTTGTCCAGCGGAGAAGAGTCTTGTTTCAGCATGATTAGATTGCTCAACTCGCTTCAGATGTTTGTCCCGAACACCTCAAATTAGCTTGGAAAAAGCCCAGCATGAATTTAAGGCACGATCTAAGAACATTACTGGCATTTTGACTTATTTTGCATACTGCATTATGCTATGCAAATAGCAAATTTTAAGCTTTTGATTCAGTGGGATAGTTTCTCCAGATATTGTTCAGAAGGCATGAATGAAACTTTGGGCAAACTTTTCAATCAATCTATGTGTAGCTGGCCAGTGTAATATTGATATTATATATAAATCCGATATTATACCCCTTTTCAAGAATGATCTACATATTGGGGTACTTGATTCAATAAAAGTAGTCTTGGCTATAGTGGGAAAGACTTTCCATCTCTGTGAGGGGAAAACATGTCCGAGGTAGCCCCACCTGATGTGGATTTTTAAACCAAATACCTTTGCATGATTGTATATCCTTTTAAAATGTGTTTTGTATCTGTGTCCTCTAAGGAACAAAACTTTGTGGCTGAAAATAGAATGTTATTTTGTGGACTGAAGATTGACAGCAGCGGCTTATAGTCAGTGATGAGGGTAAACTTCCTTTTGTGTGAGGTCTGGATTAAACTGATTAAACCAGTCTCCTTACTTCCCTTTCTGTTTGTGCATAACTTTTATTTGCAGCTGTGAAAAGGTTGATGTAAAGGCTATTGGGTATTCACTGCTTTCTTTCTTCCGTGCTGTGTACCATTGCTACATGGAGACCAGGGGTGGGTTGTACTTACCTTTACTACCGGTTCACAACAGGGCCGCATGAACAGAAGCTTCCTGATAATGTCGGGGTTGGTGGGCGGAGCCTCCTGCTGGTTTCACTACCGGTTCTTGTGAACCGGTCCGAACCGGGGGCAACCCACCACTGATGGAGACGCATCTCAACTCATTGTCACTGGTAAACCGAGGCTATAATGTTTCAGCACTGCATCTCATGTCACAATTTTCCTTGATTCTGTGTAAGCTTGTCTGTGCTGTTTAGTCCAGCAATCTACCCTCCCTCCTTATAGTAAACCATTCAAAAGGTATAGCTTGATAGTTAAATTTGCAGAATTGATTATGGAAATAACATACAACCACAGGCACATTTAATTCATCAACAATAACAATAAACTACTATGCAGCTCACATCAGTCCTATTTGAATCCCTGTTGGCTATCTTGAAACTATGGACCAATTCTCTGAAATCATGTCCATCTCAGCATTCTTTTCTAAAACTTTCTTTCAGTATGACTGAAAGTTAAAATGAAAGTAAGATATTTAAACGATACAAAGGAAATACATTTTAGAATCTGCTGGGTGATTTGAATATCACAAGCTGGTGTTTAATTTAATTAATTTAATTTAATTAAACATATTTCTATGCCGCCCAACTCCCAAGGGACTCTGGGCGGCTTACAACAGAAATAATACAAACAGTGACATAATTTTTTTTTAAAAAAAAAATTATAAAAGCATTTTAAAAATATTAAAAACACATGCACAACCATTATGGTTATGGATCATTGTAGAAGCTGTGGTAAAGTAGTGGTTAGAATGCAGTATTGCAGGCTGACTCTGCCCATTGCCAGGAGTTCAATCCTGATGAGCTCAAGGTTGATTCAGCCTTCCATCCTTCGGGGGTTGGTAAAATGAGGACCCAAATTGTTGACTCTGCAAATCACTTAGAGTTTGCATAGTGCTGTAAAACACTATGAAGTGATGTCTAAGTGCTAGTGCTATTTTCTATGAGACACTGGGGGTTGTATCAATATGACATACTTATGACAACACCTTTGGGACTGACTACAATGACTTGGAAACCAAAATGTGAGCAAGCCTCTTATAGATGCCATAATTTCCTCCAGCAATATTTTTTGGGGTGAACTCCGACTTGAAGAAATTGGCACTCAAAAGAATATTTTATAGTTGGCGGACTGTGTAATATGTTTATACTGCCTATTACAAAAGAAGCTAGATTGGGAGTAAGTACAGAAAATTTGTCAACCAGTATATGCTGATAAGCTATTGATGTTGTGCATTAAACTGCTAATATTTGTGCACTTATTACAATGCTCTTAAAACAAGGTCTGAAACCTAGCGTACACTTTACTAGATAGAAGATGGAAGAGAGTTAAATTTAACTGGGATAAACTTTAAACTGGGGAATCTATTTGAGCTTTATTTCTGATGTGTAGCTGCAATGGTGGATAGAAACAGATGAACATGGGGCAACTGTTCAGAGATTGCCGGCAGACAGTGTAAAATTGGATTGCCTTCTTTTTACCTTTGACTATAATGGTTTATAGACCATTGAGTAGACTAAAGTCTTAGAGTTGAAACAATTAGATCAGAAATCCCTATAATCCATGGGATTTTAGGAAGGAAACTGCACGGATAATGATAACATCCTTGTGTGATTTATTCCTCTGGAAACCTGGGCAAGAGAACTGTGAAGTTTTTTTTTTAATTATTATTATTAAAAGAACTTCCCATGTTAAGTTGATGGGAGCGATCCTTTCCCTTCAAACTTATATTGTGTTTTCCTTAATATAAATCACAATGTGTTTTCCTTAACATCTGATTTTTAAATTAGAACTCAGGGTATGATAGGAGGAAAAAACATGTTAAAGTTCATCAGGCCTGATTTTTTCCCCACCCAGTGTTTACTAAAATTATATATGCTTTTAAAAACAAAACATGGAAATCCTATGTAAATGACCATCCCATATTTTCCAGGAAATATGTCTTGGCTAGAGAGACAGAGCTTGTATTTGTTTTAATTTTAATGAACCTTTTGACAAGATTCTTAGAAAATGCCCACTTCCCCTGCTCAATCACATTCACTTTGTTCTGCCCTTTTTCCGGTGTTCAGGGTAAAATTTGAATTGCTGTATGCTGCCTGAAAGTACCTTCTTTCTTACAAATGGCTCTGCAGAGCAGAAATGGGGTAGAAATCAAGCATCCTGAGCCTTGAATGTGTTTAGAATTCCGTTCTAGTGGCAAACTGTATTACCATGCAAGCAAATGTTTTTATTAGCAATTTCCAGCTGTTAGACCTTCCTATTTAATATAAAAGCTCTTCTTTTACATATTCCAGAGAAGGAGAACAGTGCTGAGAGTGTCTCGAAGTGGGGAATAATCCTAAAAGACATTGAATGAAATAAAATAGCTTTGCTCAACAGGGTGTCTCATATTTCTTGATTGATCAAGCTTTCTCTGTGGGAATGATTTGCAAGTAGGAATGATATTTTGATAAGGATTTTAAAATGTACACATATAGATGCTAGCTACTCTGCAGAAAATTCTGGCATCATGTGGCTACAGCATTATTCTTTTACAAATCCTTGCATAATGTCAGTTTTATACTGAGGTTAGTCACAAACTGCAAATGCAAGCAAAAAGTTGGAAATATGACATGCCAACATGTCTATGAACAATATGATAAGTTATGGAGAATTCTGGAAGATGTTCCTTGAACCTACTATCACACTTTCTCAGTTTTATATATCTGGGGCCAATTCATACATTTGTTGCCTAAAGAGGAAGAGTAAACATGTTCTCACTCACTCCGAAGTCAAGACCCATATTATCTAAGGCTAGTTTGTTATTCTGATAACTGAACAGAAAGCCTCATGACCTTTTTAGGAGAATGAATATCATCAACATCATCATCTCAACAACAATATTTGCTACTGTTTTGCAATACTAAAACCAGTTGTTTCATCAGTTGCAATTGACTCCTTAGCTTCACGATAGGACCAATCCCAATTACTCTGGGTGATTAATAGTTGAAATGAGATGAAGATGGAGGAACAAATGCTTATATTTGACTCTTGCTCAGTGGTGAAATGTAAAATTTGTTACTACCGGTTCTGTAGGCATGACTTGGTGTTGGTGGGGGGTAGTGTGACTGGGTGGACGTGGCCAACTGTTTTTTTTTTTTTTTACTTTGAAAACCATTTTTTCTACAACCTCTTCAGACAGAGGTTGTAAAAAAAAATTGCTTTTAAAAGCCTCTGACGATCCCAGCTGAGTCACATGATCATCAGAGGCTTTTTTTTTACCTTTAAAAGCATTTTTTCAGCCCAAGAGGTTGTAGAAAAAATGCTTTAAAAAATAAAAAAAAAAGCCTCTGATGATTGCGTGGCTCAAATGGGCATGGGGGGGTGGGGGCAGGGATTTTTGCTACCAGTTCTCCGAACCACCTGCCACCATCACTACTGGATCGGGGGATCTGGTCCGAACCGGGAACATTTCACCCCTGCTCTTGCTCCTTTTCAAAGAGGAGACAAAAGGGAAGAGAACCTTGCTCCAAGAGTTGGAAATTTCACGGAAGGCATAGTTTTGGTGGTAGCCACAAGGTGAGATTAGGAGGAAGTGAAATCTTCTGAGCCCTTGATAGGCTCATCTCAAAAACTTAGTATCAAGCAGCACAGAATGTTATATGCTTTGTTCATCTGTAATTTCAATGTGAACAAGGTGTGTCTTTGTACTAGTGTAGCCACTCCTTTTGAGGGGGAGATTGGAATTTCTGAAACATTTGGGATAGTCCACTCTGGGAACAAGAAATAGGGGAAATGAGGAAGGAAAGGGGAAAAATGTCAAAGATCTCTAGGAATGCCGGCAGCCTGAAGTAAACATGTTGTCTCAGGATAGCTCATAGAACTTTTAACAAGTCTTCATTTTTTTCATTTTTTTTCATCATTTTCATTTTTTTCAGGTATGCTAAACTCTGCTTAATAATTGCTTATGGCATTGTTTTAAGTGGAGAGTCACCATGGTATATTAATAAAGATGTTGGACTAAGGCTGAGGAAATCAGGTTTGAGTTCATCTTTGGCCAAAAAACCTCAATGGATGTCTTTAGCCTAGTTTATTTTCTCAGCCCAACTTATCCTGCAGGGTAGGTAGGAGTCATGGGGAAAAGAATTAAAGGAAGTTGCTCTATGTATGTGGCCTTGAGTTCCTCAAGGAAAGACAAGATAGAAATCAAATACATAAACACCTACCATGATTTAATTGTATTAGTATACAAATAGATGATGAATTGATCTGTGAATGATGAATGCAGAGATGTTGAAACAAAATACTAAATGTAGGAGACTCTGAACAACAGCCACATTTAAGACCTTTCAAAAACATCAAATGTTTCAGAAGTAGGTGAGATACAAAATGTAAGAAAAACAGTAACAGCAAAATGAATTTGTGCATTTTATAACATCTACCAAGATATGACAAGGAGAAGAATTATCCGTGACACTAACATATGGAGAAAATAAATCCAAGATACTGATTTCCAAATCTTTCTGAAATTTTGCATGTTTGCAAATCTAGGCAGCTTTCAGTTCTTTTCATCTAATACCCGATTAAGAAAACTTCCAGCTAATCAGTGCTCAGTTTCAAACAATGGGGTGATAGTAACTGATTCAAAGGAGATCAAACAAAGATGGGGTGGGGGGGAGTAGAGATGTCAATATCTAAGGTGCTTTAGAGGTTATTCCCTACTTACAAGTACTAGAAGATGGGGTTAGATCAGCATTCTGGTCATTAACAAGTTGGAAGGCTACAGGAGCTGATTCAATATGCACTGAAATATGACAAAAACAGATGAATCAGCCAAGCTTCTAACCAAACTATGTCAGCAAATGTAGAGAATGACACAGTGGCCAAAAGATTGGAAGAACGAAATGTTAGATATGTTCGAGGATCGTGCCCAATAATTCCAACAAGCAGTTCTAATTTAAATTGTTTATTGTTTATTGACTGGACATCTCATCAATACAGGTATATCTCCGGAACTGAAGCAGGACCGCATGGCTGACCCTTAAGTACCCCCTGGGCGTGGTTAAGGTAAGGAGGGGCTATTGGGTTAGGGTGTACCTTGTGGGCTGGCCTGTCCAGCTCCCCTACCTCTAGCTCTGGGTCAGAGGCAAGGCATTTATTCCTGACAAAACCCCCTCTAAATGCCTGGCCGGGATATTCCTGAGTGGTGTACACTTGAGGTGTCGTTTTTAGGAGGACACCCAATTTTGATGTGAGGTATGTGTGTTGCTTGTTTTGCAATGGCTTTGTTAGAATGTCTGCTGTTTGCTCTTCTGTGTCACAATGTATAACCCTTATGAATCCTATGTTTGCGAACTGCCTAACATGTTTATATTTTATGTCTATGTGTCTCGACCTTTGGCCAACCGCTTCAGCCTTTGATATTTCCATAGCTGCTTTATTGTCTTCATGCATAGTGATGGGGTAGTTTGGTTCGGCCCATATGTCCATGAGCAGGTCGTCAAACCAGATCAAGTTATTGGTGGCCTTGGACAAACAAATATATTCGGCTTCTGTGGTAGATGTGGCTACCAGATCCTGTTTCCCTGTGTACCAATGCACTGGGCTGTTGTTGAGGAAGAACACGTAACCTGAGGTGCTCCTCCTACTTTTCACATCCCCAGCCCAGTCAGCATCTGCGTAGCACGTGAGTGTGGGAGTTGTGGCGTTCTCGGGTTCCAGTGACAGGCAGGCGTCAGAGCTGTGTTTTAGGTATCTCAGTACCCTTTTTATGGCTTCCCAATGGTACGCGGTGGGTTTCCCTACGTGTCTAGACAGCAGGTTGACAGGTAGGGCGATATCTGGCCTAGTCCAGTTCGCAATGTACAATAGGGAACCTATGGTGGATCTGTACAACGTGTTGTCTTTGAATGGTTCAGCCTCATTGTGCATGTCCTTCAAAAAGTCTGGTTGCATTGGTGTTTCACACCCCTTGGCATCTGTCATATTGCACTTATGTATCAGTTCCAAAATTTTATCTTTCTGTGACAGTTGGAAACCTTTGTCTGTTTTTGTGATTTGCACCCCCAGATACTTGTCTACCTTACCCAAAATCTTCAGGGAGAAATGCTTTCCTAGTTCATTGGCAAAGTCACTGCATTTGCTGGTCTGATTGCCGATATATAGTATATCGTCCACGTATATTAAGACATACTCGAGGGAATTACCTGACTTCTTAGTAAAGAAGCAGTTGTCGGCTGAGGTGGCTGCAAAACCCATGGACTTCAATGTCTTAGACAAACACTCGTACCAGCGTTTCCCTGATTGCTTGAGCCCATACAAGCTTCGGTTTAGAATCCATGTTTCTCCCTTCCTAGTTGTTTGGCTGGGGGGTGCTCTTACGTAAATCTCTTTGTCAAGCTCAGCGTGCAGGTAGGCGGTCTGTACGTCGAATTGGTGTACCTCCAACCCCAGCAGTGATGCAATGACTAACGCACATTTTACGCTTTCGGCCCTGACTGTGGGGGAGTATGTTTCTGTGTAATCATCAGGGTATCTTTGAGCAAACCCCTGCGCTACCAGTCTAGCCTTGTAGAGAGTTTTGTTTTCCTCTAGTGTTTTGATTTTGTAGACCCATCTGGTGCCTATTGTCGTTTTTCCTGCTGGGACTTCAGAGGGAGTGTATACGTTTAGTTCCTTCAGGCTATCCATTTCCTTCTCCATGGCCTGCTCCCATTTTGCCCTTTCCTCATCTGGTAATTTTAGCACATCTTCATATGTGTTGGGGGTTAGTTGGTTAGTGTGGATAGATAATACGTAATCCCCTAACCTCTGTGGCACCTTGCCCCTGTTTGCCCTGATTGGCCTGTCAGGGGACGTCTCAGTGTCGTGCATGTACCTGGCTTCTTTCTCAGTGAGTGAGTCCACTTTGATGTGTGGGTGGTTCTCCTTCCACTCCTTCACTAGTATTTCCTGCCTCTTGTTTTTGATTCTTTCCTGTTCTGTACTCTTTCCTGTGTTAGGTGTTACTCCCCTTTGAGTGTTCCCCGGTCCGTCCTTGCTAAGGGACACCTCGTTGAGGTGTATCTTGGACCAGTTGGCATTTTCGTGAAAAACTGCTGTTCGAGAGATTACGAAGTTGTTGTTGCTGTCTATGAACCTATATCCCTTTGTTCCTGGCTCATATCCCATAAACCTCAGCCTTCGGGATACCCTGTCCCCCTTGTGCCTCAATTGCCTGGGGATGTGCACATCTGCTGTGACCCCGAATATGTGTAAATGCGATATTTGTGGCTTCCTTTGGTACATTAACTCATATGGAGTTTTGTTTAGTACGCTGGACCATAACCTGTTCAGAGTATAGTTTGAATAAATAAGTGCTTCCGACCAGAAGTGTTGTCCCAAGCCTGCATCCTCTAATGCGCACTTCATCATGGTCTGCAGCATTCCGTTTTTTCATTCCGCCACTCCGTTTTGGAAGGCCGAAAATGGGGAAGATGTGTAGTGGACTACCCTGCGTGCCTTTAGCCATTGCGAGAAGTCACTCGATAAAAATTCAGACCCCCGGTCTGTCATTATTTGCCTGATTTTGGTATTGTGTTGTGTCTCTACCCTTGCGTAGAATTCCTTGAATTTTTGGAATACTTCGCTCTTTTGTTTTAGTGTGTACACGAAGCCATAGCGGCTGAAATCATCCACTATGGTCAGGAAGTACCTTTTCCTGTATTTGATGGAGGGCCTTAGTGGTCCCACTAGATCCATATGTATGAGTTGAAAGGTTGAATCTGTAGTGCGTACTGACTTTTTGGGCCTAGGTTTGGTTTTTAATTTGGAGCTCTTACAAACAGAACACTCGAGATAGTTCTCACAATTCTTTATTTTTACACCCTCAGAGCACTCCATCATCTTCTGCACCACGGGGAAGCTAATGTGTCCTAACTTTCTGTGTAATAGGTGAGCGCAATTGTCGTATATGGGCTTCCCTATCGCTGGCTTTTCTTTTCTGGTTGCCTCCTGCTCACTTGTTTCATTGTTGTCGTGTGTGTGGCTAACCCCCTCTATTTTCCTACTTGTGTTATCGGGGCTGGCCTTCTGGTGGTTGTTTACTCTGGGTTGTTCGTCCCAGACTGGGTGGTAGAAGGGAAGTTCTCCGCTGATTACTATTTTCCCTACGTTTTTGCCCCCTCTAGTTACCTGCACCTTATTCTGGTTAGCCACCTTTATTATGAAACTCTCTTCTGTGAATGATGTTAGTAGATTACGTGGTCATACGTGGTATGGTTTGTGGCTCCTGAATCCAGCAGCCATGTACCTTCCATCCTGTCCTGGTTTGTGTGTTGCCCCTGGTCTCCTATGCCATACAGAGAACCCGTTTGACTTTCCCTGGAGCTGTCCCTGTGGTTTCTCCTGTCTCTGGGGCTAGGTGAATCCCTACGTCTGTGCCTGTCCTCTGGTGAGTGTCTGCTTGTGTATCTTGTCCTTGATTCTGATCTGTCCCTCCTACGTTGCCTGTCCCTGTCCCCTGTGTTTCTAGGGCAGTCCCTTTTGTAATGGTTCCTTGACCCACATAAGTAACATTCTGCGTTGCTGTGGTTCCTGCTCTGTGGCTCGACCTTCTTACTGGGCCTTTGCTCCCTGCGGCTTAGTGAGCGATCTTTTCTGATGCTATCCTCAGCTATTAGTTTGCTCGTTAGTAACTCTAGTGAGAGCTTTCCTGTCCCCAGGTTGTCTATTTGTGTAATGAAGGTGTCCCAGCTGGGGTCCAGGGAGTTTACAATGATACTTATCATGGTCCTTTCGCTTATGACCTCCCCCCTTTGTGTTAGCTGGGCTCTGGTGGCGTTTAGGGACAATAGATGTTCACTCATTGGGGTCCCTGCTTTGTGTTTGGTGGCATAGAATTCCCTGGATAGCCTGGTGGTGCTTGCCATGCTCTGGCAGTAAAATAGTTTGTGCATCCTCTGTATTACTTCTAGAGCAGTCAGATGATGCCTGATGCTGGGGTAAATACTGGGGGTGATACTAGCTATAACAATGCAGTATGCTTTATGATGGGTACAATCTAGCTCAAAAGTCCAGGGCTTTTTGGGGGGATCAGTGACTATGGATAGTAGGTCTTCTTTGAGTAGGGTGACCTGGAGCTGTTGGTTCCAGTCCAGGAAATTCTCCCCATCTAGCCTTAGTTTGGGGAAGTCACTTGGCAAAGTCCCTGAATTATAGTTTAAGTTACACACATTATGTCGCTGTCCATGGTTCCTCACGTAAGGGAACTCACAATAAGGTAGGGGAACGACTGTGGCGAGTCTGAACTGACTTGTCTCTGTGTGCATGCGTCGGTGTAGCTCTATGTCTTCTTCCGTTTCTCCTGCAGGGGCGCATTGCGCGTGCGCGAAGTTCATTTCTTCCCAGCCGCCGTGGAGTGAGGAGCTTGTCCCCGTAGCTCCCTGGTATAGGCCCCAATCCTCCGGATGGGCCTTCGGTTCCTCCTTGGTCGGCCTCGCTCGTCGGGGATCGTTGTGGTTCGCCGTCTGGAGCCTCGGGAAGCGGTGAGGATCGTCGTCGAGGGTCTGGAGTCCAGTTGGAGCCGCGGATGGTCCTGGATGGCCCGGCCTCGTGCGGGTGTCGCCTCCGGGTGTCGGGCCGAGTCCCCTGCCCGCCGATGGACGTCCCCTGCCGGTGGATGGCCCCGCAGACCATGGGTCTGGTCCAGTTCGTAGGTCCGGTGAGTAGTCCCATCGCCTCCGGTGTTCCGTTTTTAAGGGGAGGCTTCTTGGGGGCCCTGGGTGGCTCTGGATCCACGCGGCGGTGATTGGTCCCCTGGGATGGGTGTCGGTGTCGGTGTCGGGCCTCCTCGCGTTAGGGTCCCCTTTGCGCTTGGGCCTGGCACCGGGGTGCGTGTCCGGTAGCTTCATCTTGTCCCCCAGGGCCGCGGCGATCAATTCGATTGCCTTGTTGAGTTCGGGCTCGGTAGGCGAGCCTGTGGCTTTGGGCCTTGGGTTTCCTCTTTGTTTGTGGTATTCTTGGGGGGGTTACCTTGGGGTAGGCCCCGATTCCCGCCATGAGGTTTAAATCTCGGGAATCTATTGGTGGATGGTCAGCCATTTTTGATGACGCCGCCTCCCAAGATGGCCGCCGTGAAAAAGGCGCGAAAACCCCTTCGGCTCCCTTGGCGGGTTTTTGGTGGGGGGGGTTCTCTCCCTTACCGCTTCTCCGCCGCTGCATTCGGATTCATCCTCATCTTCCTCACTCGCTGCTTCGCAGCCTTCGATTAGGCTCCGTAGTTCCGCGATGAGGTCGGTGTTGCTTTGCGATGAATCTATCAGGTCCAGGAGTTTTCCTTTCAGGTCGTGCGTTTCCCCTTTTGGGGTCTCGTGTTCGTCCCACTCCTCTCCGCGTCTGGCAGGGGTGCGTGGGTGGTAGAGGAGGCCGCTTGCTTCAGATGCCTTTCCTCGGGTGGCTTCGGGTTGGGCAGGTCGTTTTGCCATCTCCTTGGTGAACGCTCTGGTGTTCATCCTTTCCGTCTTGGTTCTTTGCATGCTTGTGGAATGTTTGGGTTGGGCTGCCGAACCATCCTCTGCTACCATTTTGTTAGATATGTTCGAGGATCGTGCCCAATAATTCCAACAAGCAGTTCTAATTTAAATTGTTTATTGTTTATTGACTGGACATCTCATCAATACAGGTATATCTCCGGAACTGAAGCAGGACCGCATGGCTGACCCTTAAGTACCCCCTGGGCGTGGTTAAGGTAAGGAGGGGCTATTGGGTTAGGGTGTACCTTGTGGGCTGGCCTGTCCAGCCCCCCTACCTCTAGCTCTGGGTCAGAGGCAAGGCATTTATTCCTGACACGAAATCTACATTCCAACATAAAAAAAGAGACTTAACAGAGCGTACAAACTATTGTATAATATTTATTTAATTTATATCCTGCCTTTATTATTTTTATAAATTATTCAAGGTGGTGAACGTATCTAACATTCCCTCTTCCTTCTCAATTTCACATGCCATTAAAATAATATTTAGGATCATCCAATCCAAATTAGAGCCGTACATAGAAAAAGAGATGTCACATGTTTAAGGTGATTTTAGAAAAGTCTGAAGAACAGAAGACATTATTGCTGTAATATACATTGCATTATTGAGAAAACCAAAGAATCTATTTATCTATCTATCAATCATCTATCTATCTATCTCTATGTGTGTGTGTGTGTGTGTGTGTGTGTGTGTGTGTGTGTGTAACTGTGAAGCCACAGTTCAGACAGAATATGGTGAAAAACAGAATGCCTCTTTGTTGGTAAAAGAGCAAGACAAGGCTCTATACTCTCCTTCTTATTTAATCAACTATATGTCAAATATAAATTATGGGAAGCTGTGCTGGAAGAAAATAACCATGGTTTCAAAATCAGGGGAAGAAACGTTAATAAACTATGCTGTACTGATGACACTCGAGGCCAAATGACCAGGCTGAAATTATCCTACTTCAGACATGTTGTGCAAAGACTCTCTCGAGAAGGTTCTAATACTGGGAAAGGTAAAAAAGAGAGAGAAGAGATGACCAGCAGCAAGGCGGATGGTTTCAGTTACAGTAGCAATAAGCACACTGTTGAAAGAGCTGAACAATTAGATAAGGGACGGCTCGTCATGGAGAAAATCTATGTGGTTGCTTAGAGTCATGTAATGTCATTAATCGATTGCTTTCTCCTTGTTCCTGTCACAAGTAAATGCTTTATTCTCCATCATGTAAATAGTATCTGTACAGTATATCAAGAGTTAACTTATTTCCATTGCTTAATGTATGTATGTCTAACCACTCCCATATCTAGCTCCTCCCCTTGTATATATAAGGAGCTGTATGCCATTTTTCAGTGCTTCTATTTGTGAATATTCAGTGAATATAGAATGCCATCTGTGATTAAACAGAGCTTTATTTAAACATACTATTCTTACTTTAATTATTGAGTCTGATCCTGAAAATATTGCTACAATTTGGTAGCAGAGGATGGTTAATTGACTCAATAAAAAATTCAACAATGTCTGAGAGAGAAAAAGCAAAAAGCAAAAAAATAAGACCCAATACCAGGGCATATACTAAAGAAATGGAAGCAGAACAAGAAATAATTGATGAATACGCAACTGAAATATCGAGAGAATCTGAAGACTGTACTACAGACAACGAAGAAATAATAGATGAGAACAATGATCAAAAAGAAAACGAAATAGAAAATAACATACTCAGGTCAGAAATACTAAAACTTTTAAAAGATCAAAAGAACGATGAAAACCTCATCGCGAACCTCCAAGACTTACTGAAAAAAAGCAGAGCAGCGAGAGAAAAGCACATCGTTACAGATGAAAATAAAGACTCAAAAAAGGTGAGCGATTTGTCTACAGACAAAAATGCAACGAAGGAGAAGAACAACGGTCCCGCGCAAAATTTTGAATGGCAGCCATCTTGGTTTCAACGAACCTTCAGTCTAAGCGATGAAGAGCCAATCAGAAGACAAGATTCAAAATATCTGGCGCGAAAGGACTATGCAAAAAACAAAAGAGAAAAGATCCATACATCAGAAGAGTCTGACACAGAGACTGAAGAAGAATCAATAGAAAATCAAGTAGAGTCTGCAATGAAAACGCTTTTTGCAACTTTTGGGTCAAAATTGAAAATAACTAAAGAATCAGCGAAAAACTGCAGTAAAAAAACAAAAGGAAGAACAGTGAGTAAACGAACTTCCCGAAGATCGCACGCCTCTATGCAGACAGCGAAAGCATCGACGCCTGAACCCAGAGAGCCCTGCAGATACCAACCTACGCCGCAAACAATTCCAGAGACCAGCGCTCTCAATAAAAGGACTCCCATCGCCACCAGGACTCCCAAGGCTGAACCAGAGACCGAGTCTTCCGAAGAAGAACAATGCGAGGGAGCTGCAGCGACGAGAACCTTTCACCATGACTTCAGGAGCGAAATGGACAATGCGCATGTGCAAAGCTACACAGACAGCTTCGAAGCAAGAGAAAGACAGAAACTGCCATTTAAAGTTGTCGCTAGCATCCCCATGCCATTCTGCGGTTACCAACACTTAGAAGACCATGGACTTCCTCCAGTTGTAAGTAATGGAGCTAACAACATTGGGAATTTACCCAATGATTTCCCAAAACTGAGGGTAGATGGTGTTAATTTACAAGAGTGGTGCCAACAGCTCCAAGTTGTCTTTATGAAAGAAAATTTATTGTTTTTCATTACTAACCCTCCAAAAAGACCTTGGACTTTAAGATTGGACTGCCTACACCATAGAGCATTTTTCTTACTAATATCCAGTATATCTCCTGCTATGTATCATAGTATTAAGTCAAATCTAACTGTATCAGAAATTGTTCAATGCATGTTTAAGCTGTTTCACAGTGATAGTGTAGCCACTACAACAAGAATGTCTAAGGATTTCTTTTCAGCCAGGTTAAAATCTGGGGTCACCATAAGTGAACATTTAATATACTTAAACAAAGTCAGAGCAGAATTACAACTAAGAGGAGAAATAATTTCAGATCAAACAATGAAAAGTGTTATTATCAATTCATTAGACCCATCTTGGAATAATTATATATCCCATTTAGATACAATCAATTTAGGGTATTTATCCATAGAAAACCTTTCTAATAGGTTGATAGCTGAAGACAATTTGAGAAGAAATCGTTATAATAATCACATAGAGCATAAGCAATATAAGAAAGTGGCATTTCAAGAAAGGTACCATGAACCAATCAAATGCCATAATTGTGGGTCCAAGGAGCATAATAGAAGAGATTGTCCTAAATTTCTCAGAGATAAACATAGGACAGATCATAGAGATAGATATCACAACAGTCATCCACTGACAGACATAGATATAGTAGTCCACCCATCTATAAGGAACATAGAGGGGGTAGAGATGATTCAAGAGATAGAAAATCTGGTTCATTGAATGGACTGAACAAACACAACAACAACAACATACATAGACCAGAAGATAACGATTGGCTCATTGACTCTGGTGCAACAAATCACACTACACACAACAAAAATATATTATCTTCGTTTGTTGAAGATAAATTTGTAATCAAAGTAGCTAATCAAGGGAAGGTCCAAGTCATAGGTAGAGGAAATATAATCTTGCCTGGCCTAGGAAAAATAGAGGGGGTATTGTTAATACCTGAAATACCTCATAACATACTTAGTGCAATAAAACTAAGCAGAGAATCTGGCATAAACATAGTCTTTTCAAAAGGGAATGCAGCTTTAAAGAAAAATGAAACAAGCGTAGGTACTGTCATTATAAAAGGAGGCTTACCTTACTTAATAACAAATGAAAGATGTTTACACAATATTGATTCCAACATAGAGGATGACAATGACATAAATAACGAAGAAAATAGTAATAGTGATAATGAGGAACATGAGGTAGTTCATAACAACAAAAACTCATCCAATGATAAAAGACCTAATATAGGCAAACCTATTCATGATGAATGTGCCCATATCTTACATAGAAAATTAGGACATGCTAGTTTTCCTGTAGTACAAAAAATGATTGAACATGCTGATGGTGTTAAAATAAAAAACTGTAAAAACTATCTAGAATGCTCAGTGTGTAAATCCACAAAACTCAAAACTAGCCCCAGGCCCAAAAAATCAACCAGGTCAACCAAACAAATCTTTGAATTAGTACACATGGACTTTGTTGGCCCATTGACACCATCAATCACATATAAAAAATGCTATTTTCTAACCATTGTGGATGACTATAGTCGTTATGGGTTTGTCTACACATTAAGACATAAGGATGAAACATTTCAGAAATTCAAAGAATTTTACGAACGCATAGAGACACAACACAACATTAGAATAAAACAAATTATGACAGATAGAGGATGTGAGTTCATGTCAAACGAATTCTCACGATGGCTAAAAGATAAAGGGATGTTGCATTACACATCTAGTCCTTTCTCTGCATTCCAGAACGGAGTGGTAGAGAGAAAGAACTCAACACTACAAACCATGATTAGATCCACATTAGAAGATGCTGGTTTAGGTAAACAATTCTGGTCAGAAGCTTTACAATTTTCCAATTACACCCAAAATAGGACTTGGTCCAGCATAGTGAATAAAACACCATATGAAGTAATGTACGGTAGGAAACCTAAGTTAACATACATGCATATATTTGGAGTCACTGCAGACGTACATATACCTAAACAATTAAGGCGTAAAGGTGAAAACGTATCCAAAAGACTTAAATTCATGGGATACGAAACAGGCACAAAAGGATACAGATTTATTGATAACAATAACAGATTCATAATTTCAAGAACAGCAGTATTTCATGAACAGGCCAATTGGTCCAAAATACACCTTAATGAAATATTCCCAAACACCAATTCAGACACTGAACATCAAAATGAGAATATTGAAAAGAAAAACAATAACAGCACACGCAAAAACAAAGTTAGAACATGGACGAATAGTCAACACAAAATAAAAACTGATTCAGTAACAAAAAAGGAAGCAAGGTATTTGCATGACAATGATAGTATACCAGTGAGAACAACCAGAAGTAACAGAAATCAGGTGCCTAATAAATACAAAGATTATGTAATGTGTATGAATGGAGAAATAGTAACACCAAACACTTATGAAGAAGTGCTGAAACTTCCCCCCAAAGAAAGAGAAAAGTGGGAATCAGCAATGACCAAGGAGATGAATAGCTTACAAGAATTGAATGTTTTTACACCCACACAAGCCCCAAGGGATAAGACTATTATTGATACCAGGTGGATATATAAAATTAAAAATTTGGAAGGAGGTAACACACTGTATAAAGCCAGACTAGTCGCACAAGGTTATGCTCAAAGATATCCTGAGGATTATACAGACACTTACTCTCCTACTGTAAGAACTGAGAGTGTTAAAACAGCTATAGTTATAGCATCAGCACTTAATCTCGAGGTATTTCAATATGATATACAAACTGCATATTTACATGCCAAATTAGATAAAGATATATATGTAAGAGCTCCTCATAGTCAATATACAAACAAAAATGATATATGGCTATTAAACAAAAGTCTATACGGATTGAAACAATCTGGCAAGCGATGGTATGAATGTTTAGTCAAAGTACTTAAAACTATGAACTTTGTTGCCACTACTGCTGACAATTGTTTCTTTGTTAAGAGTGAAGGTGATTCTCCAGAATTTGTATTGATTTATGTTGATGATATTCTATATATAGGCAAAGATACAAAAAGGAGAGAAACTTTTGTAACAAAACTCAATGAACACTTTTCCTTAAAATCATTAGGGAAAGTAAACAAATATCTTGGTGTTCAAATCAGCAAAACAAAGAAGGGATTCAAACTTTCCCAAAGGGATAAAATTATAGAACTCTTAAACAAATGTAACCTAAATGATGCCAAACCATGTGATACTCCCATGCAGACTGATTTTCTAAGAAACACTGATGAGTCATCTCCAGAATTTAAAGATAACACATTGTATAGGTCTGTTATCGGCTCTCTTCTCTATATCTCTAACTGGACTAGACCTGATATTGCTTTACCCCTTAACTTATTATCCAGACATGTCAGTAAACCATTATCATACCATTGGGAAGCTGTCAAGAGGATATTAAGATACTTAAAAAATAGCTTAGACTTCTGCTTGTTATTAGAACCCAATAATACAAATGAACCCATTCTCACATGTTATGCAGATGCAGATTGGGCTGGTGATGTCACTTGTAGAAAAAGTACATCTGGCTATATATTTTTCCTTAACGGCTGTCCAGTTTACTGGTACACTGGTAAACAAGATTTGGTAGCTACATCAACTACTGAGGCAGAATATGTCTGTCTGTCTAAAGCATCAAATAACCTAGTATGGTTTAATGATTTATTGTCTAATATTTGGAAAAAACCTTCATTGCCTTATATCATACATGAAGATAACAAAGCTGCCATCGAAATATCTAGATCTGATGCTATTGGACAGCGATCTAGACATATAGATATAAAATTCAAACATGTAAGGCAATTATCACAAGACGGATTTATTAAAGCTATTCATTGTGAAACATCAGAGCAAATAGCTGACATCTTGACAAAACCTTTACCTTCTAAACAACACAAATACTTAACTACCAAGCTACAAGTTTTATATTGTTCTGAATGTAATTATTGTCATATGTCGAATCAGCATTTAGAGGGGGATTTGTCACAAGTAAATGCTTTATTCTCCATCATGTAAATAGTATCTGTACAGTATATCAAGAGTTAACTTATTTCCATTGCTTAATGTATGTATGTCTAACCACTCCCATATCTAGCTCCTCCCCTTGTATATATAAGGAGCTGTATGCCATTTTTCAGTGCTTCTATTTGTGAATATTCAGTGAATATAGAATGCCATCTGTGATTAAACAGAGCTTTATTTAAACATACTATTCTTACTTTAATTATTGAGTCTGATCCTGAAAATATTGCTACAGTTCCTTTGTCTTATGATTAAGCAGAACCCCTTCCCCAAAATAAGGAAAAAGAAACCATCCGGCTGGCAAATTTCTGTTCCCTTAAAAAGACTGGTAAATCAGGGTTCCTGCATTTGAACTCTTTTAACAATCCATCGGACTGGTGGCAGGTAAATTGGAGGAGCACAGATCACCCTTTAAAGGGAAACAGCACAGTATTCCCCATTCAGGAACAGCAATTGCTTCCTTAAAATAAGCTTCCACCCCAAGACTGTTTATCTTTCAATCAGTTTTGGGCTGGGCAGTTCTTCGAATCTTGAAGAACTTCAAAGGGAGCAATAACCTCTTTGTAGACCACCCATGTGATCCCTTTCACTAATGTTGTCTTCCGACAGTGTTTATAACGATTGAGATTTGACATTGCCATGAATAGTAGATTACTCTTTCTGAAGTGAATGAACATCAAACTCCTGAGTGGCAATCACCTAATATCAGCTTTTTGATCCTATAGGACAGTGATGGCTAACCTTTTACGCCACCTCGTGCCGGCCTGCGTACCGGAAATGGCACACAAAACCATCCCGCCTGGACTGCACAGCCTCACCGGCGTTCGCACACTTAGGAGCATTGAAACCTGGAACAGTAGTGTTTCATCGTGTATGTGCGTGCTGGCATCTGAACTTCTGGTTTCTGGCACAGACGCACATCCAATGAACAGCTGGCCATTGTGCATGCCTGTGCCATAAACCTGGAAGTTCACGCATGCGCGACAGAATGCTGCTCTTCCAGATTTCAGTGATCCCGCGTGTGCGCGAAGGCCAGCTGACTGGCGCATGTGTGTGCACAGGAACACTGAAGAGGAGCCAGCGAGGCCACGCATCCCTCATGGGATGGTTCTGCGTGCCACTTCCGGCACGGGTTCCATAGGTTCGCCAACACGGCTACAGGACATTCATTTTCTTTTTGTTTCTCTAGGGGGAGCCATTCTAAATTTCTCACATTAATCTTTTCCATTTCCTTAACTCAGGTCCATTTTGCTCCTCCATCTGACTGCATTTCATACGTAGTTTTTGTCTTCCACCTCCCCTTGGTTGTGAAAGAGGCAAAAGGGAAAACAGTGGGTAAAAGTCCCGGGGCCAATTTAGAGGCCAAGCTGAGAAGTGAAGGGAAAAAAAGGAGAAATTCTCAAAAGATGTCAGAGTTGTATATGCATTTGACATAAAGCAGTTGCTTGTATTATGGAAATAAATCAACTTCTCATTTGCAGCAGGGATGCGCAGCCTTCTCCAGGCCTTTGACGATAGAAAGGGACAACTTGCCACAGCCAACTCATTGTGGTCAACTCGCCTTGGCCAACTCTCCATGGGCCAACTTACCACGGGACAACTCGCTGCAGGACAATTTAACAATTTAAGCAGCTCAGCGGATCAAATCTCACCAGGCTCAAAGTTGACTCAGCCTTCCATCCTTCCGAGGTGGGTAAAATGAGGACCCAGATTGTTAGGGGGCAATATGCTATTTAGTATACTGTCTTTGGTGTAAGCCGCCCAGAGTCCTCGGAGAGTGGGCGGCATAGAAATATGACAAATAAATAAATAAATAAATAAATAAATAAATAAATTCAATGTACTTATTTAAAATAAATTTAAAATATTTTAATTTTTGTCATTCACATTTTATTCTGTCCCTCCTTTTGTATCCTTTCTTTAATGATTTTATTCCACCATTTCTTTGATATTAGTGTAACTCTTGTCCCGCAGTGAGTTGTCACGTGGAGAGTTAGCTATGGTGAGTTGGCCCTGGTGAGTTGGCTGTGGCGAGTTGGCCACGGCAAATTATTATAGAGCCTTTGAGAAGCACCCATTAGATCACACTAAGTGATGGTGGAAACTGTATTTGCCTTGTTTTAAAATGCCTTTAAGGCCAGTTTTGGTTCATTTCAATCTTTGTCTCGCTGTATCACTCACTACTTGCTTTTAATTCCCAACTTCAAATTCTTATTCCAGGTTGACAACGGGTCTATTGACAATTAGCTGGGTGGGGGAAAGAAATAAAGAGATAATCTAATCTTTGCCTTGTGATTATCCAGCAGCAATGCAAAACCCTTTTCTTCATGACAGCAGTCCTTGCAAACAGAAGGTCAAATGACCAATATATTTGTCTTCCTGGGCACTGCACAAGTCAGCCATGAAATAGTCATTGGACATAGAATGGATGGGGGGAAAGGCCAGAAAAAATAATGAATCTACCAGACTGTCCAGTCAATCACCCCTAATGTTTTCCCAGTCTAGTTGCAGGGCCAGTCTTTGATCTAAAAAACTTTGTCCCTGGAATATTTGCTTAAGTCTGTTGCTCCTGTTAAACTGTTACCAAAGCCAGCACAGTTTGACAAGCATTTCTTATCTCATTAAACAGGAAGAACACTTCACTGGATTGAGAAGGTTCTCATAGGTGTTTACTAGATTACTTTCATAGGTTAATTTCTCAGCCTGGCTAATGGTCTTAGCGCAAGCCTGGGCTTTTGAATTTTAAGACATAGGTGAAGGACGAAGGACTGCTTTGCATTTATAATCATCTCTGATAGGCTGGCATTGCGAGCTTTAGATCAACATCCCCAAAGAGGCCATGGCAGCGGACTTCACTTGGTCAGCTCTCTGCAGCTTTTAAAGATCACTTATTGAAAGACATCTCAGTATCCATTTGTCTGATTTTTGTTTTGCTAAGATCAAGCATAGGCTAAAAATTAAAAAAAAATCGACTATTGCTCTTTTGATCATGCTTGATCATGGCTTTTAGCATGGGACTCAGAGCTGGATTGACAGCAATACTGTGAAGCAGGGGTGAAATCCAATTTTTTTTACTACCGGTTCTGAGGGGGTGGCTTGGTAGGCGTGGCAGGGGAAGGATACTGCAAAATCCCCATTCCCTCCCCATTCCTGGGGGGAGGATATTGCAAAATCTCCATTCCCACTCCACTCTTGGGCCAGCCAGAGGTGGTATTGGCCGGTTCTCCAAACTACTCAAAATTTCCGCTACCAGTTCTCCAGAACCTGTCAGAACCTGCTGGATTTCACCCCTGCCATGAAGGCAGGAGCTTTCTTTCACAGTATTTGCTTTTTGTGGCTTGCAGAACTGTAGCATCAGATCCAAGCAATTTGTTAACTGATGTCTTGTAAGCAATCTTTCCCATCCCATCCGTACTGAGAGAAACACGACAAAACATGCTTTTTGGACTCCTATATACATTTTCAAGTCCGTTCAATCCTTATCATTCTTTCTTCCCACCTTTTCCCTGTTTACATTGCTGTAGAGCATTGTTTGTTCATGCCGATATGTTATACATTTACAAGGCCAGCTTTAGACTTTAAAATAAATGGAACCAGTATTCTAGTGTTTAAAAATATTCAGGAGTAGAAAGAACACAGTCTAATATATTATCATCACTGATATTTCTATATTTTGTAACAATAAAGTAAGTTTTATTCATAAGGAAGCCAAGCATCATACCTCTAGCATCACCACAAGTATCTTGCATATTTATCTTCCATAATGTCCATAAGTACATTAAACAACCAAAGAAATATCACATACAACTGACTTTCTTTTTGCTTGATGATGAATTATTCCCTAAACATTTGATTTTTCCCCCCCTGTATGTTTTTTTCCCTTCCTCTTCAAGTTAATCTTGATTCCTGATGTCCACATGGTTGGGCAGTTTTCTAGGCAGCATTTTCAGAACTAGTTTGCCATTGTCTCCTTCCTAGGGTTGAGAGTAAGTAAATGGCCTAAGGTCACTCAGCTGGCTTTGTGCCTAAGGAGGAACTAGAACTCACGGTCTCCTGGTGCCTTCAACCGCTACACCAAACTGGCTCCCGATGTGTGCATATTTTACTATTTGGAATATGAAAAGAAGTTTAAATTTTTAATTCCACATTGGTGTAAAAATTCCTTCATCAAAATTCATTTTATCACATGCATTGTTGTATAAAGAGGCATACAATAATAAGCAACCCACAATTACTGGATTGTAAAACATCTAACTTGAGAAAAGGAGAAAAGGAAGGGTTTCAAGTACCATTGCTGACCTGGAGGCCATTCTCAAAAAACCTACGGGCAGTGATACTTTTTGATTATGGTTTTTGGCCTTTCTGGTGAAAAAGATTATCCCTGTTAAATGAAAACATAGCTCCAAGAGTATTACTGTCTGTTTCCCCTTTCTTTTTTTTCTTTTTATTGTTTTTTAATTGATAACAAAAAAGAGAAAAACACAGAAATAATGACGGTGGCTATATATACTGTGTATATATTGTCAAAGAGAAGAAAAAAAGCACATAAAAGTGCTTCAACAAGAAAACTGAAAGAAATACAGCAGCAAAAAAGAAGATATAATATAATGTGTAATTATAACAACAAACAGTTACAATTCTATATATACTTGTCTAATGCAACTATTATTCAAGTATGTATATATTTCTAATATGTTTATACAATTTATCTTTTTTAACCTATCACATTATGAACAAAGGAGTCCCATAATTCATTATTCACTACGTCTGCATTACTATTACTATTAATCGTCTCATTGTTCCTATCACCCATCTCCTCCCACTTATGACTGTATGACTGTAACTTGTTGCTGTATCCTTACGATTTATATTGATTGTTTCCTAGTATGATTTGATTGCTTATTTGTACCCTATGTCTATCATTCAGTGTTGTACCTTATGATTCTTAACAAAAGTATCTTTTCTTTTTATGTACACTGAGAGCATATGCACCAAAGACAAATTCCTTTTGTGTCCAATCACACTTGGCCAATAAAGAATTCTATTCTATTGTTCTTTTGTTGTCTATGTAAAGTCTAAAGACAATTTGTTCATAACTGACAAGTGCAATCAGGTCTTCATTCCATTGAATAAATACAAGCATACATTTATCTTCCCAGTGCTGCAACATCAGTCTTTTAGCTATAGTAAAGGTATGGAGAATCCATTTGTGCTTTCCGATTGTCGAAAGTCCATGTATTAGATCGGTGTTTCCCAAACTTGGGAACTTCAAGATGTATGGACTTCAACTCCCAAATTCCCACGGCCAGCTGGATGGGGAATTCTGGGAGTTGAAGTCCACACTTCTTAAAGTTCCCAAGTTTGGGAAACACTGTATTAGATATATAATTCGAGAGAATACTATCTTCTGAAAAATTTAGCTTTTCTCGCACAAACGTATTTATATAATCCACTATTTTCTCTCAGAACTTGGTAACAATAGGACAGTATAGAAACATATTTTTAAAGAAGTAATATTCTTTTTTAAAAAATCAAGTTTTACTGATTTTTTCTTTCACACGCAAACACATATTTTATGAACAGAGTATTGGCCGTATCATATCTTATACAATTTATCATATCCAATTTCATTTTACATAGTTACAATTTTTGCCAAAATATTCTTTTTCCATACTTTTTTATCTTATCTTAATACTTCTATACTTATTATATAAACAGTATCACCATCCGCCCTCAAATCCTAGTTTCTTAACATTATTTCAATTAGTTATCTTATCTTATCCATTGTTAATCACATATTTTCTCTTTTAACTTTCATATTGGTTTGTTCTTCATCCTAATAAATTTGAACATGCTTAGGGTTGCCTTTCTACCATTTCATCTCCCTTGTTTTACAACAATTCTTCTTCTCCTTCTCCTCTCTTTCCCTTCTCTTCCTTCTCCTACCCTTTTCTACTTTCTTCTTTCATCGTCTCCTACTCCTTCTCTACTTCCCCTTCCTTTCCCCCCTCCTCCTTCCTTCCTCCCTTTCTAACCTTCTCTCCTACTCTTATTTCCCCTCCCTTTCTTCTTCTCCTTTTCCCTTTCTTCTATTCCTCTCTCTCCTTCCTCTCTTCTTCTTCCCTCTACTCCTCCTTCCATTCTCTCTCCATTGTTGTATTCATTTTCAATTTAATATTTTCCACAATGGTATCCGGGCAACCCCGATTTTTTCTCCATTTATTAACTATATTTTCCAAAGTCCCCATCATATTTTTTAATTATTAACCATGTATTTCAACTTATTCCATTTTTACATTGAAACCGTTTAACTTAATTAAGCTTTACCTCTTATTTTGGTTTAGATGTGAAAATAACTGAAATCAAGATATAAAATTGAAATGCTAGTAAATGAGGAAAATAATTAATTGATGTTGGAATAAGAATTTAGGAACTAAAAAAATAATATTCTTATCGCATCTTCAACAAACCACTGTTTTTAACAGTCCTTTTGCAATGTAATGGAATCCAGTACATTTTAAATATTATTTTTGTTCTACAGGCCATAATTTGACGTCCACTGGTATTCTTGCTACAGAAGTTAAGTCATTCTCCCATTGACAAGGCAATATAGGAACCTCTGTTTCTTTATTCCACCCATTTCTTAATAGCTGAAAATCAAAACTGATTTATTGATAACAAATATATAACAAAAATAATTGCAGAGAGTTTTTTGTTTTGTTTTAAAGATTTAAAACTTTAATGATTGTAAACCACCCAGAGTTGCCTCTGGACAAGATGGGCGCCATATAAGTTGAATAAATGAATAAATAAATTTTATTTATTTATTTTTTTAAGTGTGAGAACCAACTGTAAGTTGTCATAAGTGCGAGAACCAATTGTAAGTCACATTTTCCAGTGTCAATCTAATTTTGAGTGTTTGTTAAATGAATAGTTGTAAGTAGAGGACTACCTGTACTCTATATCAGCAGCCCCCAATCTTTTGGGCATCTGGGACCGGTTCTGGGGAGAGAGTTTTTTTCTGCAGACCAGAGGGGGTGTGGTTTCATGTGCTGCCTGCATCCTATGGATGGGGCCTCGCTTGTTTGCGTGGCCTGGTTTCAGGCATGCAGCGGACTGGTGCCAGTCCACGGACCAGGGGTTGGAGACCCCTGTTCTATATAGAAAGTGTTGTGGACTGTCGGCTGCCAGCCTCTCCAAATCAGCTGAATCAGAGGATGAGGAGGAGGTATGGGAGTCAGGGTCAGCATCCGGGCAACCTGGAAGCTCCGAGGGGGCAAGAGGGAATGGAGCTGGCAGAGAGAGAGAGACAGAGGCAGAGCCTGGGCCATCCGTCACCCCTCAGATGGAGAGTCAACAGTCCCCAGGTCTGGAGGTGATTGATGAAAAAGAAGAGGAACATCTGGGTCCAGTGCCTGATGCGTTGATGCGCAGAAGGCAGAGAAGGGGAGACCAGTGGAAAGCCATGGGCCGATCCTGGGGAAGGAAGAGCCACTGCTGCTAACGAGGCCCCACCCTAGCTCTGGGAATAAAAGGCAGGAGGCGGAGGTGAATAGGTGTGGCAGACAACTATTCATCTTCCGGCCAGCTGGACTTGTTAGCCTGCAAGAGAAACTTTTTGCTGGGACTGCCAGCATTCCTAATAAAGGAATCTTTTGAGTTCACATCAGAGGGTTTGTCGGGTTTGGGGAGCTGGGTCAGAACAGAAAGCAGGAACCTAGAAAGAAGCAAAATTGGAATCAGATGGTGAGTGAGTCTTTCCACTAACCAGGAAAAACTCATAAATTGTGCTGTGCAAATAATTTACACTTTCCACTTATTCTGAATAAACCCAAAGACTAAAAGTCCTATGCCATGTGAGAAAAGACAAACAGTGTATGTGATTCTAGGTGACTCACTGTTTCTCCCTCTCACCTATTCTCCAGGTTACTGCAACAATATTTTGAATTATTATTATTTGATTAATTGCTGAGTTTCTTGGAAGACGGGTTGCAACTGCAATCATAATTAAGCCTCACCTAAGGAACTACCTAGAGACCAAATAGCTAGAGCTTAGACAGAGTCTAGCATTTTTAGTTTTAGAATATTAAACAGGTTTATTAAAAACATTCATAACCCCACTCACGAAGCAAGAAATGACAAAAAAGCAATAATCCCAATATCTGAAATTATACAATTGAGTTCTTATAAGTAGTGATTTCTGCTTGGTAGAAAAGCTGATTCCGCCCCCCCCCCCCTCTTGTTCTGTTTGCATCGCATGTCATGCTGCAGGCTTCCTTGAATCACAGCACAATCCTAGAACTGCATCAGCTCTGCAACGTCTGAAATTTCCGCTGGCGGAGTGTTTTTCTTAAACAATCTGATGCTCCACCCGTTGCCGGATGCCCTGCCCAAAGGCAGATTCAGGAAGTGACCAACAGATTTGTTTTAGAATAAGAGCGTTTGCTGGTATAGACAGGAAACAAACGTGAATCCAACTGTGCTTTCTGCAATGCTAGGGTTTGGCTGTCCTTGAGGGACCTGACATTTTCTCAGCTAAAACCATCATCCTTCAAGGTTAATTGTTATATTAGGCACAATCCATTTGTCGATATGAAATGCTAAGAGCAAACCAGGAATTTCCTTTCTGATCTCTATGGATCCTGGATTTATTACGAAACATGGAAGCTTCAAAATATTGGCTGAGACTATGAAATTAACATGGTTGGGGTTTTAGTTTCTTGGACACTGATTGCAATTCTGTGAGCTCACAAACATGCATACAAATTATATCTCTCTATTTAAAAAATAGAAACAAGACATGAAGGGAAACATGCCTTCATGTCTTGTTTCAATGAGAAACATGTATTTCAAAACCAGTCATAAGATAAATGTTTGAGAAGTCCATCGATCTTGACTTCCTGGGCCCATATAAAAGTTAGCAGTTAACAACTGAATATATATATATATGAGACATATATATGAGACAGTGGTGAAATCCAACTTTTTTTACTACCGGGCGTGGCTTGGTGGGCTTGGTGGGCTTGGTGGGCTTGGTGTAGCTTGGTGGGCGTGGCTTGGTGGGCATGGCAGGGGAAAGATATTGCAAAATCTCCATTCCCACCTCACTCCTGGGGCCAGCCAGAGGTGGTATTTGCAAATTCTCCAAACCACTCAAAATTTCCACTACCGGTTCTCCGAACTACCCAAATTTTCAGCTACCGGTTCTCCAGAACCTGTCAGAACCTGCTGGATTTCACCCCTGGGAGGAGACCTATTTATGGCCATTGTCTTACTCAAGGCCAGGGATGGGAAGCTTTAATGAGGTGGGACCACAATACTTTGATTTTTGGGGCTACCCATCTGAGCTGATGGTAGCTTCTCCCATTTTTCATGGAGTAACCCTTTCCTAAAGTAGCAAAATGAAGGCTGTCCCAAAGAAGGGAACCTCTTTGGGGTACCTTCCTGGGTTTTTTTGACCAGTGTAACATATGAAACAATGGCTGCTCCAAAAGTAATGTTATTGATTTTACTATCACTGCCCTCTCAATCTCAGTGGACAACTGTCCCAAAGGCCACTTTTGTCTTTACAACTATCCTTGAAGCTTTCTTATTTTCATTTCCCCCCATCTTCCTCTAGCACTGGGAAAGCTGAAATGTTTTTAGCCAGCTGCCTACAGGCAGTTCTCATTTATCAAGTGCCTCATTTAGTGACTGTTCTAGGTTATCATGATATAAAAAACAATTTTGCAACCAATCCTCACATTCTGTGGCCATGTGATTGCCGTTTCCATGCTTCCCAGCCATTTTGCGACAAGCAGAGTTCAAGGAGAACATGGAAGTCAAATCTCAAGTCATAATCAGACGATGTTTTGCTTAACCACCCATGGTAACTTGCTTACTATAAAACCCAATGGGAAGTTTCAGTTTAAGTTCATTGTGGTCATGCAGTATTCCATTTAGTGACCACAGTGCTTAGTGACAGAATTGCAGTCCTAAATGTGGTTGTCAAGCAAGGACTGCCTGACATATATTTAGCCTGTTCAGTTGGCTCCCAGAGGGTTGCATATTCTTGACATTTTACTTAGAGATGATGTAGGCCAAATACAGTTTGTGAACAGCCAGTTTCAAAATCTCAGCATGTTATTTCTGAGTCACAGAAGCAGAGTAAGGTATGACAGTTACTTGACCTGCTTCCTGTGTATAAAAGTATAATCACTTTGATCAATATACATCTTTGGTGTGCAGGATCCCTCCCTTTCCAGAAATTGATGCCCTAACTATGAACGATGTTATTGTTTTATTTTTACTATTTTAAAATGTTCTAAAGATTTTAATTGTAATGTACGTTTTTGAATTGTGAGCCGCCCAGAGTCGCTTGCTGAGATGGGCGGCTGTAGAAATCGAGTAAGTAAGTAAATCGATAAATGTATTTAAATGTATTTATTCATGCAGAGGCCTTCAAGTTCAAATTCATGGGAGCTTACTTTCTATGCATTTGTACCGATATTGCTGGAAGATGGAAGCCTACAACTAAAGAAGAAGAAAGAAGAAATAAATAAGAAATAAGAAGAGATTGGACAACCATTTGTCTGAAGTGGTATCGGATTTCCTGCTTGAGCAGGGGATTCCATTAGAAGACCTCCAAGGTCCCTTCCTACTCTGTTATTCTGTTATTCTTCTGTTAAAGCTGTCAGGGGGTGCAACGTTCATGTTTTTTCTCTCTGATGCACGAAGTGGATCAAATCACAAGATTGGTCATGCCCAGGCATTGCCCGTACTCACAAGTAGGACAGTTTTGTGGGACAGTGCCTTACTGAAGGAGTCTTAGTGTGGTTGTAAATGCGTAGATGAAGGAAACCCAAGGAGACTTGATACCACAGGTTTTAGGAAAACCGATGACTGCTACATGTGTCAGAACTCTATCTAAGAACCAAAAAAGCAGACCAAGTATGTGCCACTTTAACTCCTGCATTTTACAACAATTATGTTAGAGCTGTTCCCTTAATTGCCCACTTTTGTTTTCCTGGTTATGAATCTGTGAGCTGTCAGCAAAAATTCCTACCCTGAGGTGTGGTACCGTATGAGGCTATGCTACATGGTTTGACGTAAATGCAATTCAAAAGAATCTGATGAGCATGGAGGCAATTAAAACTTTATCCAAAGGAAGGGAAGGCGCAGTAAAAGTTATAACCAGCATTTTTTAAAAAAAATTTGATTTATATGCCGCCCTTCTCCGGAGACTCAGGGCGGCTTACAATGCGTTAAGCAATAGCATTCATTCTTTTGTATATTTTATACAAAGTCAGCTTATTGCCCCCACAAACTGGGTCCTCATTTCACCTACCTTAGAAAGGATGGAAGGCTGAGTCGACCTTGAGCCTTGGAGAGATTCGAACCAGCAGAAATTGCAGGCAGCTGTGTTAATGACAGGGTGCACCAAACCACTGTACTATCAAGGCTATTTCACAGAACAGTAGCTTCAAAATCCATTTTAGTGCTTGTATATGTTTAACCTACTGTTGCTACATTTATTATAATTTTATACGCTGAATTTATACTTGCTACTAGCGCTGCTACCGTATGATTTTATCTGGATGTGTATTGTGTGCATTCTGTATAAAAAACTTTAATTGATTTCTCTTCTCCTGGATTAATTGGGTGGTCTAGAAGTACATGAACAGGAATTGAAATGAAGACTTGATGAAAAAGAAGTGGGTGGTAGAACTGAAATTGGTTTCATACCAGACTGATTCGATGCTATTCAGAAGTGGGTTTCAATAGGTTCTGACCAGTTCTGGAGAACCGGTAGCAGAAATTTTGAGTAATTTGGAGAACCGGTAGCAGAATTTTTTTTTTAAATAATCTTTATTTACATTTCAGTTAAAAAGAAAAGACAACACAACATAAAGTGACACACAAAAAACAATACAACAATAAGTCCAGAAATTTTGAGTAGTTTGGAGAACCGGTAGTAAAAATTCTGACAGGCCCTGCCCCCCATCTATTCTCTGCCTCCCAAGTCCCAGCTGATCAGGAGGAAATGGAGATTTTACAGTATCCTTCCCCTGCCACGTCCACCAAACCATGCCACGCCCACCACACCACACCACGCCCACAGAACCGGTAGTAAAAAAAATTAAAACCCACCACTGGTGCTATCTATCTCCTTACAGGATGGTATCTGCCAAATGAGTAAGATTTCTGTTTCAAATTCCACCCCACTTCATATCCCTCCAATCTGCTCTGAGGACACTGGGGACCCTCCAAATGATTGATCAAATGGTACAGGAGATATAGGAAATAACCTGCAATCTTGTCATTCACTGTCAAGATGAGTTATTGTAATTCATCTGCCATAACATCTGCTGACCTGTTGCATATTTCATTTTTGTTATTTATTTGGACCCATCCCAGTGATATCTTAAAATTCCATGTTTAATTTGATTTGCATCAAGAAGTGACATTCACATGTATGATCATAAATGTATCCCTAGAGAGCTTTCCTACCATATTGATTTTAGATTTTTTTAAAAAATTCCACCTTTGTTATTTTTATAAATAATTCAAAGTGGTAAACACACCTAATACTCTTTCCTCCTCTTATTTTCCTCACAACAACAACTTTGTGAGATGAGTTGGGCTGAGAGAGAGTAACTGGCTCAAAGTCACCCAGCCAGCTTTCATGCCTAAGGCGGGACTAGAACTCACAATCTTTTGGTTTCTAACCTGGTACCTTAACCACTAGGCTAAATTGGCTCTTAATATTTGATATTTTTATATTTATATGTGATATTGACTTAAACATATTATTTCAGTGACGTCTGTTCACATTCAGCTTGTAGCATCTACAGCTATGCCTGCATAGAAAGCATCTGTATATAATATTTGTCCAAAAGGAGGGAATTTATTACATTTATTGCAATTTATTTATTGCATTTTGGAGGAACAGAGACAACTGGCTTTAAATGATTGTGTTCAGGAAGTCACTATGTTTTTTTAAATTGTATTTCAGCCTGAATTGTGGCTATACTAATAGAGCTCTTAGCAAGAATAAAATAGTTTCATTAACATTCACTGCTTCTTGATCAAAGGAGGCATTTGTGAAAATAATGATTCTGTCAAGAGTTTTTAATATTTCCATGTGCTCATATATCTCACAAGCAATAGTTTGTAACACTGAAGAGACATTTGAATTCCATTCTTTTTCAATACCAATTATTAGAGTTCAGATACATGTGGTTAAAAGGCCAATTACTTACAATGTTCACAAATTGCCTCAGTAGAAGGCACTCTTATAGATGCTGCTTGAAAGAAGATTTTGTGAGCAAGATGGTTAGCTAAGTCGTGCACAAAAATCATAAGTTCGGTTTATCTACATGGAAGAAATTAGAGCGTGACAAGAAGCTTTATGTTTATGAATAACTTCATTCTCAAGCTTCTTCTGGGTGAATGATCCAACCTACATACCACTACCATGATAGCTAGTGATATAGAGGCCCATTTGTCACCAAGTCTGATTTATGACTTAACACAGGGCTGGAAAATCTTTTCTGGTCTACAGGTGTTATGGTATTATCTTGCACAATAATACAGGTGATTCCCACTGAAATTTCACCTCAAATATAGTGAAACTGTGCAATCACCCAGAACAGGGGAGTGCAGAAACCTTGGCAGGATTTTTCTTTTAAATTTTCCAAAATCTCAACTGGTAACAGCAAAAGTTTCTGAAGACGTGAAAACGTTGTGATATTTGGGGCATTTTTAAAAGTGTGTGTGTTTGTGTGTGCAATGCAGGGGCTATGTAGAATGTTTAGGAGTTTTGTGGTATCATTATGTTGCTGATTTCTGAAATGTGTGTAGACTGGCTCTTAGACACGTAAGGAAGAAAAGTTTGTCTGAAATTCTGGTTAAGAATTTAATTACTAGCATAAATCTATAGTGTATGCGTATTATCATGTAAGATGTCTCTTTGATATCTGCCAGTTCACTTTCCAATCATCAATATTTAATGTTGGTTCATTGTTTTTAATGTTTGAACATGAATAAAAAAATGGGCTTTTGTATGAATGGTTGACTTAATTTTTCCTTAAGAGTTCTCTCAGCCTGGATTACAGTAATTGATTTGGCTTCTACCTTCCTGTGACACAGAGAGGGGCTGTGTTTCTGAAAAATTAAGCTAATTTCAATGCAAACTCAAAAAAAATTGCCACCAGAAATCTCAAGCCAAATGGCATCGCCCTTAAGCCAATTTTAGAACTGTATTGCACCTTTCATATATCACTTCCTACTTCCTTATAAGAGTAAAGAAGGGTCATCCTGGCGGAGGCCAAAGTTCTCTTTGGTACAACATGCTTCCTGCAGAGGTTAGCCAGATGTCTCTAGGAAATTCAGGAGCAGGAGATGAGCAGCAGTTGCCTTCCCATCATGGCCCATCGCAGTGCTTGAAACAAACTCATTCAGGCTGTTATACAGCAGTGCTTGGTTGACTGCAAGGAACGTTGGATCACGGCATCTTTGTTGTGAAAGGCTCACATGAATACAGTACCCTTTGAAAAATTGAACAAACTAAAGGAAAATGAAATTTGTCTTATTTTTTTACCACTGAATACATGAAGCTTCCCACCTTGTAAACTGAGCCGCGGTGGCGCAGTGGCTGGAGTGCAGTACTGCAGGCTACTTCTGCTGATCACCGGCTACCAGCAGTTTGGCAGATCGAATCTCACCAGGCTCAAGGTTGACTCAGCCTTCCATCCTTCCGAGGTGGGTAAAATGAGGACCCAAAATTGTTGGGGGCAATATGCTAACTCTGTAAAATTGCTTAGAGAGGGCAGTAAAGCACTGTGAAGCGGTATATAAGTCTAAGTGCTGTTGATATTGCTATATATAAGGCTGTATTTCCATGCAGGCTGCAGTTCTCTGCATACTTATATGAAAGTCCCATTGCTCTCAAGAAAGGGACTGATTTATTGAACTTAATGAATTTAATAAATTTCTACAGGAGTGCGCTGCAAAACTATACTCTGCATTTCATACCAGAATAACAGAGTCTTTTACAAAATACGGGATAACAATAATTAAAAGCACAGCCTATACATCACTATCTGGTGGCAATCAATATCAAAATATCATATCTGGGAAGAGAGCCTTGCACAAGAGACAAAATGTGCATTGTACATTGAGCACTGGATGCAGAGGGTTCCATTCCTGGAGATATGTGTAGTTGTTGGGATACAAACCCGAGAAGCTGTGTTATCTTTGTTGTTTGCATGGGTTGGCTAACCTATGAAGGGGATTGTGTTCTCAGCTGCGCTCATGTCATCAGCTGGTGTTGCAAGATGGAGAAATATAGAAGTTTTTCCTGCAAAGGACAATTTAGTAATTATCACCTTTCCATTTAGACCAAGTTCAGCCTTTCATGACATTTTAAATGATTTTATTCCTTTGCTAGAAACAAAATGATGGGCAGGATTATAGTATAACATACAAAGTCGCTTGACAAAATTTCTTTATCTATTAGATTGTGTATTGATTAAGTTGCCATCTGGTTAAAAGTACAACAGAATAATAAAAAGGTTTCCAAGAGGGTCAGATTTACAAACTTCCAGGACCACAGTTACCAAGGTAAAACTAATAACAAGCCAGAACCTCAATAGCTTAATAAAAACCTGGAGACTTTTTGCTACAATTTATGAAGATAGATGAAAGCAAGCCTATCTCTTGAGGTCTTCGCATTTCCTGATTAGAAAAGTCCTCTCCTTCTGAATCATATCCTTTCCACTAGGAAAGGATTGCCTTCTAATTGCCTTCATTGGACTGGTTCCAGCTTGAATATGTTGCTGTGAAGTTGGCCTTGGAAGAAGGCAGACTGGGAAAAAAAATGTCCAGCTTGCCAAACTGCCAGAAGCTGTTCAATAATTGCTCAGGGATTTAAACTCACAAAGCTCTAACAATAGCATACTTCCCAGCCAGCAGCTTCTTAGTTAAGACTTTGATTTGCTTCCTGTTGCAGGACGGCTTCTTAAACCTACTCATTGGATCTTGGGTGCCCTTAACAAAATCATGCTGCACAAAAAAGGAACCTCAAGGCCTAGGCATAAAATAGAACTTGAGTAGAAGCTAAATCCTCTATGGCTGAGATATTCACCTGCTCACTCTGGAGAAAAGGGAGTAGGATTTAAAGTGGTGTTTCCCAACTTGGCAACTTTAAGATATGCAGACTTCAGCTCCCAGAATTCCATAGTGACATGAGGGTCATGCCATTGAATCTCCCACTGCTTAGTTTCCTAGAGTGGAGGTGCACAACCTCCAAGCCTACACACTTTCAAGAGTTGACATAGATGGGAAGTGTCATTTTTTAATGTCACAGAAAGGGGAAATGAATAAATACACCAGGAGTAACAGTCCAAACAATATTTAATGAATTGCTTTAGAGACAGATCGGTTAGATTATTTGTATGGTATATTGTTCTGGTGGTTTTAGTCTGGATGCTTATTTATGTTTTTATTTATTTATTTTATTTATTTATTTTATTGAATTTCTACACCGCCCTACTCCCGAAGGACTCAGGGCAGTGAACAGCCACAGAATAAAACACATAAATACAGAAATTTAAAATAGAATAAAAACAAATTAAATAATTTGGCTGAGACAAATTTAAAATACCCCATAATTTAAAAACAAATTAAAATTTACATTTAAAAAGGGGAGAAGATTTAGGCCAGGCCAGCTTGATGAAATAAAAAAGTCTTAAGCGCGCGATGGAAGGTGCGCAGATCTGGGATCCTCCGTATCTCCGGGGGGAGCTCATTCCAGATCGTAGATGCCCCCACAGAGAAGGCTGTCCCCCTGGGGGCCGCCAGTCGACATTGTTTGGCTGATGGCACCCGGAGGAGCCCCTCTCTATGGGAGCGTACTGGCCGGTGGGAGGCTATTGGTGGTAGCAGGCAGTCCCGTAGATAACCAGGTCCTAAGCCATGGAGCGCTTTAAAGGTGATAACCAAAACCTTGAAGCGCACTCGGAAGACCACCGGGAGCCAGTGCAGCTCGCGCAGGAGAGGTGTTACATGAGAACTCCCCGTCGCTCCCATAACCACCCGCGCGGCCGCACTCTGCGCCAGTTGGAGCCTCCGAGTGCACCTCAAGGGGAGCCCCATGTAGAGATGGGGCTCCCATTGTTTAGATTGTTTAGATTCTTTTCTATGATTTAGTAAGTATCTAATGAATGAGCAGCAATCATAAATTTAATCAATTATTTCTGTTGGTGTTACCCCTATTTTTTCTCTTTGGGGCATGTCTCCTGTTATATGCTCCAATAGATAACTACACCTTACTAACTTTGTTGTAATGACTTTTTTTTAAAAATGTTGGCAATGATTGGTTTAGTATGAGAGGACAAGGAACAGTTAAGAGATGGAATCTAACTATGAATACACAACTCTGTGGGCCATTGAGGCACTGGAGAGACAGAACTCAAAAGTGAAAGTAGAATTGGGCCTCCGGAGTGCTTAGGCCCAGCAATGCCTTTTGTTTGTGAATGCATTGTAGTTCTCATGCTTTTACTGCAGACCACCAGCTTCTGGGTGCAAAAGGTTACTCCTATGTGTGGTCTCTCCACTAACAACCTGCTTGGGCTCATCATTTAACCTGCCATTTCGGATGGCTTCATGCTAAGGAGGGAGTAGAAGGGGGAGAGAGACATTAACACAGGGGGAGCTTGGCCAGAGTCCCAGGGCTCATGCTTGTAATTCTGAGAGGGAATTAACATTGTCTGGCTTTGCAAGGTTACTTTCAGAAGAACAAAACCTGGGCCTTTCTGACGACTGTGGAAAAGGAAGGAGGGGAAGGCTATTTCAGTGCTGTTGAGAAACTGCTTCAAAACAGGAGAAAAATAATTTCATTGCTCAAATGGAGGGGGGAATGATTTGAAATGCTTATGGGGCTCCCTTGGACTCCCATTTGGCTGGCAGGAGGGCAGCCTTCCCCACACCGGAACAAATTCTCAACCACGGCTAGCCGGATGTAACAGAAGCTATCAAGGAGGTCACCTGATTCTTGAAAAAGCAAAATGGTCATAAATAGCATAGTCTGTGAAGATGTCCAGATTGTTTTCATTTGGGTAGGTTACAGAATTATCAAACCAATGAGGGGATTGTTTATGAGAGGAATGCTGAAGTCAAACAACTTTCAGCTTTCAAAATAATTACAGAAGCAGTTTGGTGGCAACATCAGTAGGATATTTCACATCTGCATGTGATGACATGCCTTCAGATGCTTGATCACTTCTTCCTCTATGGAGATTGATAATGAGGCATACTGGGGCCTATAAATTCTCATTCTATACAAAGATAGGGCAAGAATAAATGTTTGTCAGGTATTGCTTAGGAGTAATATTCATTTCATCTGAGTTAAACTGAAGCCTCGCAATCTACCTTCTTAACTAAGTGTTTTGGATTTGGATAGAGTCAGAACTGCTTCTCAGGCTGATAACCTTGAAATAATGGCCTGTGTCAGTAATTAAAATGCCAATGTAGGTCCAAAAAGGAAGTGATTGACTGTCACTGCTGCTTAACAATGAAGTTTGGGTGTCTTTTTAATTTCCTTACTTAATGTGTTTTCTAAAGAGCTGGAGGTAAAGAATCTAGGGATTGCTTTCAGAACAGATGTTACCTTTGTAACTTTATCTGAGATTGGTAATCTTAACTTCTAATTTGCATTTTACTTAAAGAACAGGGGATGTGGTAGCATTTTCATTACTTCATACTTTATTGTAACAAAGCTTTGAGGGCTAGAAATAATTTCACTAGCTCAGGGGTCTGCAACCTTAAACACTCAAAGAGCCATTTGGACCCATTTCCCACAGAAAAGAAAACACCGGGAGCCACAAAACCTGGGTGGGCGTGGCCAACTCAACGTCACTCACTTCCACCAGTCACATGACCCCCCACTAGCCACGTCTACCCAGCTGGTCATTAGGGCAGAGAACCAGTTGTTAAAACACACCAGGAACTACAAAACCCTTTTGATCTCTCTCCCTCCCTCCCCCCCCCCTCTGTATGTCTCTCTGTCTCTTTCTCTCCCCCTCTCTCTGTATCTCTCTGCCTCTGCCCAGGCTGCTTCTCCATCCCCTGTCGTCATCCTTACCTTCTCAGGCCAAGCAAGGAGTGACTGGGAGGGGAGGGTGAGGTGCGGGGCCAGCCACTGGTGGGATCACCTGACAGGGAGCCACAGCAGAGGTCCCAAAGAGCCGCATGCGGCTCTGGAGCCACAGGTTGCTGACCCCTTACAGCATTAGCTGTATGAAGCAGCTTCAGAAGCAATCAAAGTTCTGTGACAATTGTCATGATAATGATTTTATGTGGTCTAGCCAAAAGGTAAAGAATTGTAAAGCGATATGTTACTTTTATGTAGAATGCAGATGAATAGAACTCATCTTGATAAATTATTACATAACTACAATTATTGCTAATTATTGTTCTCTTTGACCTACCACAATTGGTCATCCACTCCCTCCTATAGCCAATCTAATAGAAAATAAATACTGTATGTACTTTGAATATATTTATACATTTGCTCCAATTAGCCAGAATATACTGTAACTTGGCTTCTTAGAGGCTTAAATTGTCTAGGCCTCTTTATATTATTCGCTGGAGGGAAATATAACCTACAAATGTTTTTCAGGAACAATTGAGTCATAGTTTTGACCTCCTATTTCAGGGGTCCTCAACCCCTGGGCTGTGGCCTACTTGGAACCGGGCTGTGTGAGTGGTGGGCTGGTGCACACACATGTGTGTACTAGCCCACTGCTTGCGCAGCCTGGTTCCCCTCTCCATCCCCAGCCAGGCTACCAAGCTGCAAAGGTTTGGGACCCCCATCCTGTTTGAACCATGAAAACCACCCAATATTATGTAACCTGACTCCCTGCCCAACCAGACTGCCACATCAGGTATGGCCATGTCTTAGAATCAAGCCAGCTGGCTTTTGTGGGTGAAATATGGAAGGGACATCAGGTGATTCTTCACTTCAGATAGCATAATGTTATGGGTTTACCCTGATTCCAGACATATTGAATTCCCACCACTTTGCAAAACTGTCTAAAGTCAAAAGAAAGTGCAGGGGTCTTCAGGGTAAATATAATTCAGATTATACTGCCTACAGGAAAAGACTTTTTGTTTGTCGGCTTTGGCTGTAATCAAGGACATATTTCTTGTTGCTGCGAGTCCAACATATCATTAGCATTCAGGGCATAAATGTTTAAAGCATGGATGTCAGGTATGGGCTGAGTGATCTGTAAGATACTGTTGCCAGAATGAGCTCACTGATGATGGTGAGGTGACTCTTCTGGAATCAATGATCTGAGACAGTTAGTGCTATTTTTCTTATTTTAAAAAAAGTCCTTTGCACAGTGCTTTTCTTTTTCTTAATGAAACGGAATCAATAGGCAGTTGAGCCGTTTGCAGAAAGACTCTTTCAACATCTGGATTATGGCGGTTTCAGGAAATTCTCTGCATTCTTAAAAGAAAATCTGATAAATGCAGAGCAGGTGCTGAGCTTCCAAAGGCCCTATCTCATCATTGTACTGTAAAAAGGGATAGAAGCAAAGAGTTACAAAAGTGGATGCCTGTAACTATCCTGTTTTCTAGTGCAAAATATATGTCTCTAATGGCCAAGCTAGTCCTGATGCTAAATGAATCCTTACATTTAGCTTATCTATTGCAGGAGGGCAGTGGGGCTGTATTTTGCTGTAAATTGATCAGCTACCAGTCAATTCAGAAAAGTACAATGATGGATTTAGAGTATTTTCAGATAAAGCTCTTTGTGTGCAATAACTCTACCTTATTTGACAGGCAATTTGACAGGCTGTAAGCAGAAACTTTGTCTTCTTTGTAATTCTGTGTTTTGCCGTGGCTTCTTCACTAGATTTTTGCTCTCACAAGACAATGGCAAGACAATAAAGTTGATACTGTATGACATTTCTTGATTGCTGGTGGAGGAGCTATCCATCTTGGAAGTAGCTATAGTGGTGGCTGGTTTTATGTTAGATACAAAGAGCAATCTTAAAGAAAATCAATGCAGAGAGGGAAAAAATTCTTAGGGAAAATATAAATTCCTCACTTTTATTGGCTTGTAGTTTGAAGGGCAAACAAGGGAGGAAATGTTCTCCCTGCACCACCACATACAGATTTCCCAATAGCTACCCACTAAAATTCACTAGAAAGAACCAACTGTGTCTTTTCCAGGCTGGGATAGCTGCAACTGTTGTTAACATTTGAGCATAGTGGAATATTTGGAATTCTGTGAATGTAAGGTTTCCTTTGATCCATCTACACGCACCTTTATGTTGGGGGACTGATTTTGAAGCGGAAGATCCACAGTATCATATTCCCCCTGCCCACAACACACAGATAAGATATGGTCCCAGGATCCCAATGTTTGCTAAGTCACAGAAGAAAAACTAACATGGATTCACAATGCCTACTTAATAGAATGTTCACCTGAGTTATATGATGGCTGATAAAGCATTAACAATCGCTTGCTGAAATAAATATACTTATGCCTACCTTTTTATGCTAATTGCTTAACCGTAACTCTGACATCTCTTTGTACATGTTCTGTTTTATGTTGAGGTTGATCCATATTATTTATTTATTTATTTATTTATTTATTTATTTATTTATTTATTTTTCATATTTGTATACCGCCCTACTCCCGAAGGACTCAGGGCGGTGAACAGCCATAATAATTACAAATACATATAGAAGTTAAAAACTATTAAAAAACAGATTAAGTAATTTGGCTCAAAGATTAAAACATCAAAATTTATCTAAAAGAGGTCTAAAACCTGATTTAAAAGCCAATTTAAAAGCCAATTTAAAAGGGAGAGTTAGGCCAGACCAGCTTGTTGGAATAGAAACGTTTTCAGGGCACGGCGGAATATGCGTAAATCTTGGATGTTTCGTAACTCCGGGGGAAGCCCGTTCCAGATGGTAGGTGCCCCCACAGAAAAGGCTCTCCCCCTGGGGGCTGTCAGTCGACATTGTTTGGCCGACGGCACCCTGAGGAGTCCCTCTCTATGGGAGCGAACTGGTCGGTGAGAGGCTATTGGTGGCAGGAGGCGGTCTCATAAGTACCCTGGTCCTGAGCCATGGAGCGCTCTAAAGATAGTAACCAAAACCTTGAAGCGCACCCGGAAGACCACTGGGAGCCAGTGCAGCTCACGCAGGAGGGGGGTTACATGAGAGCGCCACATTGTTCCCATTACCACCCGCACGGCCGCATTCTGGACCAGTTGGAGCCTTCAGGTGCTTCTCAAGGGGAGCCCCATGTAGAGAGCATTACAATAATCCAGGCGTGAGGTGACAAGGGCGTGAGTGACCGTGCGCAACGAGTCCCGATCCAGAAAGGGATGCAACTGGCGAATCAGGCGAACCTGATAAAAATATTTAATATATTTAAATATATGATATTTAAAGCCTGAACTATCACTCTTGGTATTATTTAAGTTTTGATGACATTCTTACAACAATTTTTCCCAATCAATGTGTATTATGATAAAGAGGGACAAAATTTTGATTCCCTATAATATCCATGCTGTTCTTTGGAATCATTATTCTTTACATTAATACTTAAAGAATGTTCTTTGGATTTTGAGTTTTTCCCCCCAAGTCCTTGTGAAAAGATGCTACCTGGCTGGCAGCTTAACAACATACAGGCAGCAAAATGTCACCAGTGCTTTTAAGAAAAGTTGATCACAGCTTGCTTTCATTTTCAAATTTACCTCACCACCTGAAACCAATTGGAACTAGGCCACTGACAGAGTTTGCATACTAAGAACAGGACGCAAAACCAGAATACAATTAGAATTTGAGAACATATATTTTCAAGAATTTGTTTCCCTAGTAGCAGGGATTAACTAAAAAATAAATGTATTTGTATTAAACAGCCATTAGTTTATTTGAAAACCCTGAGGAAAGGACCACCCTGTTGTCAATTTCTTTAAAGGGAACCTGCAAAGTTCTTCCTCCCTCATTGTGGTTTTCATTTTGTTTTATCTATTTTACAGAATAATCTCGCCATCAGTAGAGTTTTTCACATTATATCTCTCCAGATAGGTTTTATCTAGAAACTTTTTGAGGTTTACCAATGAGCAACTATGACTTTTTATTTTGGTGTCCGTGAGTCAGTTATGATTCCTGACAATTGCCTGAACAGGTCCCTGCAATTTTCTTGGCAAGGCTGTCCAGAAATAGCTTGCCCTGTCTTGCCTTCTTCCTAGACTGAGAGAAGATGACTGGCCCAAAATCATCCAGCTGGCTTTGTTCCTGAGGCAGGACTGGAAGTCATGGTCTCCCATTTCTAGCCTGGTGTTTTCACTAGTATGCCAAACTGGCTCTTAAGCAGGGATGGGTTCTACTTATTTTACTACCGGTTCACAACAGGAACACACAGAAACTTCTGCGCATGTGCAGGTAATCAATTATGACATCTGGGCGGGTGGGTGGAGCATCCCGCCACTTTTACTACCGGTTCGCAAGAACTGGAGAGAACTGGGAGCAACCTACTACTGCTCTTAAGTATGATCTTGGGAACAGCTAAAAAAAAGAGGTGGTTACTGTATTTGCCAGGAAGGAATGTTAAATTTAATTCCATTTTTCCTGAAAAGGAATATTACATACACAAAATATTAGAATCATATACCTATACCCATAATTCATAAAACGGGTGTTCCAAATATGTGAGATGACTGTATTACAGGGAACCCTCAACTTACAACCATATTGGAGTCTGCCAGTCATGGCAATTGTAAAGTGGGTAATCCACATGATTGACCTAATTATATGATCTTTTTTTGCAGCAGTCATTAAGTGAACCTATTGTTTGCTATGGACTGTTTTGCCAAAAACCAAAAGTAAAGGCTGGTTTTCAACAATAACGTTGCAAATTGTGCTCATGTGACCATGGGATGATGCAAATGGCAGTAAATACAGGCTATTTGCCAAGTAGCTGGAATGTGGTTGTATGATCACAGGGGAAGACCTGGCTGTCAGAACTTCGTAAGTACCTTTGGGGAGGTTCATTGTAACTTTGAATGGTCACTAAATAACCAGTCATAAATTGAGGACTACCTGTACAGAATTTAAATGTTAAAGTGTTAAGTTCATAGCACCTCATACTTAATTTAGATTTTTGTTTTTTATATTGAGTCAAAAAAAATTAAATATTTTAAAAAGATGTGTAACTATTCTATTCTTGTTTGTTGAAGCTTTAATGCCACTGAATAAATGAGCTATGGTTGTCAGCCTTCAAAATGTCTACTTGTCTTTTGGTAAAGTTTATTTTTTTAAAAAAACCCAAAAGGATTATTTAATTATGAACCCCTCCTACATGTTAATGTCTAGGTTCTTTTGCTTTTATAACAAACAAAGGTCTACCTTTTTGACCCTACCCAGTACAGGAAGGAAATGTGGAATAGTTCTCCCTTTGCTCCATTAATAAAGTGCTGAATAAGTTTTAATGGCAGTTGTCACTTAGACTAATGACACTGTAACATTTAGAGGAAATTGAGATGCTTGCACATGGATCTATTTAAACAAGATTGCTGAACATGTCACTGTTGAAGAAGAGAAATGATGCTAGTTATAGCTGCTGTTGAAATAAATGTATAGAGGTTAACTGAAATGTGGCATTTTTCTTCCCTTCCCTTCTCGTTAGATTTCATATCAAGGAAATTTCTCAGATTTTCAAGAAGACATTTCACTATTCGCTGTATTTTCTGGTTCAGTTGTAGAGATTAGCTGTTCCTGCAGACCTAAATATTGGAGAGAGTGGTTTCAGTGATATCCCATTTCAACTTCCTTACCACTATTTGCACGGAGTACAATGATACTTATATATCACAATGGTCTGATTATTCATGGACATTTGGCAAATATGCTTATCATGATATGTTACCAGGCCCACCATTACCACTACCTAAACTGGGTGATTCAAAGGTCTAATATGGTCCTGAGAAAAGAAAATGAGGAATAAAGCAGTATTTCCTATGCTTTTAGGAAGTATAAGTGTTCTAAATTTCAGAAGAACCGCTGTATATTCAACATTTTTCTTCAGTCTACTGTAGAAAATCTTTGGCTATGACATTTCTATTTTTTTTCCCCTTCATGATTTTATTCACAAAATCATCAGATCTTGCCAGTTCTTGATAAAGGGTTTAAGAATCCAATAATGAGTTCCATCAGCTTCCTTATTTGAGTTAATTTAATTTCTGCATTCATAGACCTTTGTTGTTTTTCCACATCTAGAAAGAGAAATAAAGACTTGATTGCGTATACTCTGTGCACATACAACAGATGGATGAATTGGTCTGTTAACTCTCAGTTACGGCTTAGAGCAAACACGTTCATAGAATACAATTAAATATTATGGTTACTATCAATGATAATATCTTTGAGCAGAGTTCATCTTTTACACTCTCTCATAAGAAAAATCCTATTTGATTTTTTTTAAAAAAACTACTTTTTATAAATTATCCACTCTGGAAACTAGCAATTTTAACACAGTAAAATGGCATGGAACTTTGATGTAAGGATATTATCTTGTAGATGTGGATGCTGCTTCTAACAATGGAAAGATTTGCATGTGTGGGTGTATACACACTGAAAATGAAAAGACAATTTTCTGAAATTTGCACATTTAACAGGTTTTGGAAACATTGGCATCGGAAGTGGAGGGTGGGTGGGAAGGGGATGAATAGTGAAAGCTGTGCTACCCAATGTAATACAAGCTCCACCTCTTTTGTACAAATAATAGAAAAGTTGTGAATCCTGCCTATTTTTCCTAGCCCTGAGGGGAAAATATTCCAGCCATACTGTGGACCAAATGACTTTTTCTTGAGGGAAAACAGACAGAAAACCAACTCAAAGGGACATGTATATCTAAGCAACACTGTCCCAGTCTGTCTGATTTTATTACCTCTTTATTATTTGAAGTAGAAACACAGAAAGACAGGCCTTTTGTCACAAGGCCAGGAAAAAAAAACCTTGAACAAAATGAAAAGAGAGTAATTCCCTTCATGTCGATTTGTTTCACTGTATAAAGTGTACTATTTATTAAAGCTGGCTTCTTGCCACATCCTCTGCCTGCAGTTCACTTACATCAATGTTTTTCAAACTTGGCAACTTTAATATGTGTGGACTTCAGTTCCCAGAATTCCCCAGCCTGCATGGTTGACTTGAAAAGCAGTGACTTACTGTATGTGAAACGGAGTATCTGAGCACTGGTTGGCCTGAGCTTAATTTCCACTGGAGTTGATTTACAACTCTAGTGCATGGTGCGGTACAACCAGTTTCATTATATTTTAATTTTTGGCTTAATTTCCAGGAAATTGAAATGACTTTCTCTCCAGAAAAAAAAATGTTCCCTTCATTTTTAACCACAAAATGAACTTGCATTATAATTTGGCAAAAGTAAGGAACAAGTGGATTACAAAGGGGAGGGGAGGGGCTATAGAAACTCATGAATGTCAAAGAGAGCGATTGACTCAAAATCACACAAAGGGAGCATTTCTTGGAGAAGCAGAATTGATCCTTGCACCAGATTTTTTTTCTTGGTTGTATTCAAGTACCATCCTACAAATTTCCTTGATAACTCTCTTTCACAAACGGTTCACAAATTCCATAACCCTTTTCTTGATAATTTATTTTCTTTGACTTTGAATTTGTTGTCAACTAATATATCTTGACATAATAATGCCTCACATTTTCTGGTGACCGATAGAGGAAATATCATAGCTCAGAAGGATATTGAAATGTTTCATATTTATGGAATAATCATGCTTCCATGTACAAGCTTAATTTCACTCAAGACCTCCCCTCCTGATGGGTTTACGACAACTTGTCATGGCCAACTTGCCACAGTCAACTTGCTGCAGCCAACTTGCTGTGGCCAACTCGCCGCATGACAATTTGCCATGGGACAAGAGTTACACTAATATCAAAGAAAGAGTGGAATAGAATCATTAAAAGAAAGGATGCCAAAGGAGGGACAAAATGAAATATGAATGACAAAAATGAAAATATTTTAAAAATTATTTTAAATAATTAAATTGAATTGTTGAATTTTCCTGCAGCAAGTTGTCCTGTGGCGAGTTGGCCCGTGGTGAGTTGGCCATGGCAAATTGGCTGTGGCAAGTTGGCTGCAGTGAGTTGGCCGTGGCGAGTTGGCCCATTCAGTTCCCGACTGCCCTCCCTATTACAGTGGTTTTGCCCTTTCATGAACTTCTTCAGTAGACCTGGGCCAATGCTGTCCATGTTCTTGCAAGTCAGCTTTGGATCTCTCCAAATTCAGTTCCCGATCAACTTAACCAGTTTGAACACAAGCTAAAAAACAATGAATACACTAAAAATAGATATAAATTGTTTAGCTGATTGAGCAAAGACAAAATCAGGAATCCAATCTGATGAAAGTATAGTATGTTCGCCTTTGGGTTAGCAGGAAATGATAACATTATTTTTTCTGTCTTATGGAGCAGTGAATATTGCAGGTATGTCCTGAATTTACTCCAATGAAGAAATTCCTTTCCCTTCTGGACTTCTTTTAACCATTTTTCTTTTGCATTCTTTCTATCTAGACTCTTGTTTAAGTTCCCTATTACTATTACTTTCCAAATGCAGTTCCCGATCAATTTAACCAGTTGGAACACAAGCTAAAAAACAACGAACACACTAAAAATAGATATACATTGTTTAGGTGATTGAACAAAGTCAAAATCAGCAAAGTCTTAGCCAAGGAATAATTTGCAATTGAATGTAAAGTCACGTTTTATAAGTTAAGTCAGTGCTCCACTGTGCCTTATTGCCTTGTTGTTGTACTATCCCTCTGCAAACTCAGATAATAGCCACTTCAGAATTAAACTCAACATGCACATCCCCTTGCCAACAAAGACTTCATTCATTCATTCATTCATTCATTCATTCATTCATTCATTTTTTCATTCATTCATTCATTCATTCATTCATTCATTCATGTTTTAAGGCTGCTTCAGTCATGAAAGCAAGCCTATGCTGCTTTTGGTCATGATATTTAGTTGTGAGTTATTGCTTGTAGTTATTAGTTATATCTTTTGAATATTTTAGTGATTACTATTTTAGATATTAGATTTACATATCTCCTTTCCTCTAGGACCTTAGTACAGCATACATAGCATTTCCTGTTTTATTTTTTTATATCCACAGCAACAATCCTGTCAGGTACATCGGTCTGCCAGAGAGAAACCGGCCCAGAGTCACCCCTATCAGCTTCCATGGTTAAGAGTGGAGATTGACTATATTTGAATTGGTGACAGAACTTTTCCAAACAAAGCAAAGTTTTCACTCCCTTGATCTGCCTCAAGAAAGTGTATTTGCAGTTTTCACCAAAATTTGATGGGAAAATATGACATGGAGGTTGGAAATTGGACCCCCCCAAAAAAAGGATTGCTTCCCCTAATAAAAAGCATGCATGGAAATCAGTGCTTACAACACTTTCAGTAATGCCATCATAATGCTCCTTACAGTGCAGTCTTAATTGAATAGCATAGGTGTGAAACTGGAATCACATGGAAAAATCTGAGGTGGCTCCTAGAAAGTCTCTCAAGTAGCCCTCAAACTCTACAGTTCTGGAAGTGCCAGTCATTATTCAAAGTGTAATATGTGTGGCAGTACAAGGATGGAATCACCTGTATCATAATTATTACTATTATTGTTATTATTTCCATGCAATTTCTACCCTCCCACCCTCAAAGACTATGGATGGTAATAGCATCTCACAGCTATTCAAGAGCTCATTCTGCCATGAATACAAAAAGCTATTGTGGTAATACATTAAAAAAAAGTCAAGCTGCACATTTGCTTTAATACCTGTTACCTCTCTGTGAATTTAGGTTGTCTCTAAAGAAGCTGCCTTTTGCAGGGAGAGAACCGAAATGCAGAGAAGGCCGTGGGAATAAGCATGAGAAAACCCAAACAAGAACAACCTCTGGACTATGTTTGCCCACATAAACATTCCATTGTACTGTAAATTATTTCCCCATGTCCACTGCTGGGATTGACCATTTTTTACCCTATGTCCAAAACAGTGTATCACTTTCATTAGGAGGACAATGGTGGATTCCAAAGTGGATTCTGTCATTTCCTAGCCTTGAGGGCAAATAAGGTGTATTGTTATCTCAGTAATGTCAGATGTTGACTATTTGGCTTATATTGTAAAGGAAGGTGGATGTATAAAGTATGTTGGCTTGAAAGAAGTTGCAAACATTATTTTATCAAAAGCCCTTCTTTCCCCTATTTTAAGAACTGAAAGATCATCTTCCTGTTTCAGTGTAAGTTTATAATTCCTGAACATTTTATTGTTCATGTAATTTAAAACCAAACTTAAATAAATGAACACATGGCAAAAGGCAGACCAGAACTTGCCACACATACCAGTTGTGGTATGGAATATTGGACACAGTCTTCATGACATATTTTAGCTCATTTTCAGGAGATGCAAAGTTCCCAAGCTATTTTGACTACCCAATGCATGGGTCAAAATTATTATGCCAATTTCTCAAGTAATATTGGTTTTTCATTACACAAGCTGAGGACTAGGAATTTCAACTTCTCTCTCTTGCTCCAAAAAAATAAAAAATAAAATAAAAATAAAAAACATTTTGGAAGTATTATCTTTAATAGTTGCAAACAAATTAATCAATGAGGGTTAGGGTTCATTCTCCAAGCTTGTGGGTTGGTTTCCAAACATTTCATTACCAGGCTAAATAACAGCTTCAACAGAGTTTAAGGGATGTCAGTGTTAGTGTTCTTCTGTTTATAAGGGCTTCAGGTGTGGTTGTGTCAAGTGGGGGTCTTGTGATGGGTCAACTGTGAGTCATCAGTGAGTTTTGGGATGGGTCTTGTGATAAGGAGATTACATTAGGTCAGGGTCATTGGGAGGTGAGCTGCTGGGTGGGGGGTTGCGTGGGTTGATTGACCCTGACCTGATGTAATCTCCTTATCACAAGACCCATTACAAGACTCACTGATGACTCACAGCTAACCCACCACAAGACCCCCACTTGACACACCCACACCTGAAGCTCTTATAAACAGAAGAACTGACATCACCTCAACTCTGCTGAAGATGTTACCTAGTCTGGTAACAAAATGTTCAAACCAACCCACACACTCGGAGAACGAACCCTCCTCCTGCACCTGAGCTATGGATATTCACCACAATTGCAAAATTAATCAATCTTTGGATTCCCTTGGCGTTGCCAGATCAGCATTGATTGATTGATATTGTGCCACCAAGTCAGTGTCACTTCTAAATGGCTATATAGATAGATTTTATCTGGGAGGCTTTCCCCAACCTGGTCCTTCAGATCCAATGTTCACCTATCACCACTGTAAAATTCATTTTGTTGTTGGTCATCCATTTACTACCCTTCCTTTCCAGGATTATAGATTTCTGAGGATTATAGACTTCTCTAGAGAGCTAGGTCTTTGTTTAATGTGTCCAAAAGATGATAAGTTGAGCCTGCTCATTTGTTCCTTAAGTGGGCTGATTTGTTTGACAATCCATTCCATTTTCTGCTTTTCTGGCTATCCATTATATTATTTTCAAGAATCTTCTCCAACATCAAAGTTCAAAATTGTCAATACTCTTTCTGTCTAACTTCTGCAAATACAATTCTCACTTCCATAGAATGCAATAGGGATAACCATTGTCTGCAAAATGTCTGATATTTATCAGTGTAGACACATCCCAGCATCTAAATATATTTTCCAAGACCTTCATACTGTAGTTATTTGACCATGTCTGCAACATATTTCTAGACTGCTGTTTCCTTTATTGTTGATAGTTTATTTAAAAGGCAGAAACTATCTTCAGATTCAATAACCTCCTTACCAGTTCTGAGGGTGGTTGCTGCATCTGTTGTCATTAGTTTGACTCTGGGAGTAATCTTACACCTATTTTTTTTTTCACAGTGTTTCTTGGCTCTCACTAATATAGCTTACATTTGCAAATATAGATCTACATATCTACCACATATTGTATAAGCAAGGATAGCATATACAGCTTTGTCTATTGCCAACATAGAGTTAAGTCTGTTTCACCATGTTCTGCCCATACTGGGACTTTCTCTCCTGTGTATAGGTTACATGAAGAAACATGTCAGTGCAATGTCTTCACTGATATTTCTGTTTTTCTTCCACATGAAGAAAGCATCTCATTAACATCATTGAACCAACAGAAGATCTTTGGGTAATCATTGAAGCAAATAATAACCCTTTTGTACTCTTTGGCTTTTTCAATTATTAAATGTGCATCAGCAATAATGTCTGATGTGCCTTTGACTTATCTAAAGCCATGTTGAATATTTGGCATCTCCCACTCCATGAAGGTCTCTAATCTGTATTGGATGAGCCTAAACATTGTTTTGCTAGTCTGTAAAATTGGATATTACATGATAGTTAGTACACTTTGTTAGGTCTCCTTTCATTGGTCTGGTATGTAGATTCTTCTAATCTATTGGTCACCATATTGTTTGGTGACTAAGCTTTGGTTAGAACCTTTAGAGATCCATCTTCTGTTGTTTGCCATATTTCTGTAGATATTCAATCAATCCCTGTAGCTTTCTGACTTGATAATGACCAGAGTTCTGATTCAACTTCACCTTGCACTAGAAGTTCTTGTAAATAAGAGACAGATTTTTTGGTATCTTGATATCTGTACTGTATATCATTTCAGTATCCTCCCTTCATCTTTGTTTGATCTTCTTTGAGTCAATTACTATTTATCCATTGGCATCCTTTGGCAAATCAATTTGAAACTGGAACGTCCTTTTTTTGTTGGGAGGTCTTTTGGAAAACTTCCCTTATTTTTCTTTGTCTGCTCCCTTCTTTGATGACTTGACAGATGTCACTGTAATATTGCTTCTTGTCTTTTCTAACAGCTCTGTGAAAATCTTCGTGAATTTCCTTCCTGAGATCTTTGTCTTTCTTGGCTTCAACTTCTCTTCTTCATCTGCTTTGCTTTCTACTGTTTGTTGGTCATTGAATTCCTCTTTTTCATGTTTATTCTTTAAAAAATTAAGCTCATTCCACAGTTCCTTCCTTCAATCAACTTCCAAAAGCCAATTTAAATTTCATTTGCAGATTCAGAACATAGTTCTAATTTTCAACGTAAATGATAGCAATATACCCAAAACATGCTGGGCTTTTTTGTAATATCTTAAACATAAAATATTTGTTAGGATCTTTGAATAAGCCTACTGAACAAGCATTTTGAATAACAAAGGAACACAGGGACCAACTTTCCATCCTTCCCTCTCACCTACCCCAACTACCATCCTTAGGTGCTTGTTTTGGTGAATATGTTTGTGTATCAAGATTTGGAAAGCAGATCTAGAAAATATACTATATATGTTATGTATGAAACAGAGGGCTGCTTTACAATAAGAGTATCACATCTAGCAAAGCCAGATGTGGCTTTGACAGGTAGCAGCATTGTCACGTTGGAGTACAGAACTGGTTATATTGCACACAGCCTATGCTGTATGGCATGCAGCGTACGGCACACAACATTTCCTGTGCTCCATTAAGTTGGTCTGCTTTCCCCTAGGGTGGTGAAAGAGGTTATTCTACATAATTCTGTGTAGATCAGAATCAATTGGCAATCTGGCCTTCAGCAATGGAATGGGGAAGTTGTGAGCAAAATTGAAAGACTACTCAGCAAGATAAATCATGACCACAACGAGACTATGAAAATGAATGGAAAGACAAGACAGTGGCAAGTCAATACCTCAGCATATTAATGACCTTTTAAACCTCTAAAAATAGAACTAGACCACACACTGGCAAACAACCAATGAACCACCAATCTTCCTTCTGTCCTTCTTGATAGATGTTACAGCTGAAACTATCATGTACAAAAAGAGGCTAGCTGTGCTTTGCTGTCTTCCTTTTCAGGATTCTCTTGTTCTAGTCAGTTCTCCTTCATTCTAAAAAGTGAATCAACAGATAACCAACTGATTCACAAAAGGGTTTTAAAACACTTCTGTGCTACATGTATGTATGTATGTATGTATGTACACACACACATTTTTTGGGGGGGGATTCCATATTGCTATACCTGGTGGATTGTTCTCTTGTGCTTGTGGTTTTCCCCACATTTTTTTCTACTAGAACTTTGTAAGGAAGGATGGGCAGCAATATTATTTTTTGGAGAAAAATAAATTGCACCCTTTTTCCTGTCTGTGATTACAGGTAGTCTTCAACTTATGATCACCATATTGCTAAGTGAGACATTTTTCCCCATTTTACATTTTTTTCTTGCCACAGTTGTTAAGTGAACCACTGCAGTTCTTAAGGTAGCAACTTAGTTGTTTAATGAATCTGGCCTCCCCACTGACTTTGCTTATCAGAAGGTTGAAAAAGTTGATCCCGTGATCCCAGGACACTGCAACCGTCATAAATATGAGTCAGTTGCCAAGTGTCTGAATTTTGATCACGTGCCATCGGGGATGCTGCAACGGTTGTAAGCGTAAAAAATGGTCATAAGCAATGGTGGGATTCAAATAATTTAACAACTGGTTCTCTGTCCTAATGATTTTTTCCAGCAACCAGTTCACCAAACTGCTCAGAAAGTTAACAACTGGTTCTCCCGAAGTGGTGTGAACTGGCTGAATCCCACCACTGGTCACTTTTTTCAATGCCGTTGTAACTTCAAGTGGTCATTAAATGAACTGTTGTAAGTTGAAGACTACCTGTATAGCCCAGGTTTGCTTGCATCAAAAGCTGAAATCATACAGAAAGGCAAAATCTACTTTAAAAAAAGACACTTTCATTTAAGTACATACTCCCCGTTCTTCACAGCCTTGCTGGGAAGCAGAATAAATTTATCTGTTATTTTATAAAAGTATGAGGCAAGTGACAAAGCAAAAGTTCTGCGCAGGAAACAACTGCTTCCCTTGCCTCCGTTTTGGGTGTTTATATAAACAACTCTACAAGTGTTACACAAGGCAGTGGATTCTTCTCTTTATAGCATTCCACTACTGTCTGTATTCTGTGCCAGCCATAATAACACACTGTCACTTTCTTTTCTTTTGAAGCAGTTTATCTACTTGGAGCAGCATAAATAGAGAAGATAATAATTTATAGATGGTTTGAGATAATGCGTGTCAAGAAAATCCTAGAGGACCTACTCAGTAACAGTTACTATGGGATGTTTACATGAACAACATGCCCTAGTTTATAATCTGGGGAATGAGAACATTTTAGATGGAATAAGTGTTCTTGATTCTTTCTTTCAGAGAATATACTATCCCAGGATCCAAGAATGACCTTCCAGGCTTTTGAGTCCTGTTATCCTGCCGCTGAAAAAGGAGGAACCTTGTGATAATCAACTGTTTCTTCATTTAGAAGAGTCACATATTTCTCCCCCACTACAAATTAATTGCTTTTACTGCATTATGAAATACAAATAATGTATTATAGAATGCAGATAGTAATTAAGTACAGTGGCATTGATACAATAGAAACTAGAAATTGCGAAAGCTGTGATGATTAAGATAAATTAAACATTTAAAGATGATCAAAAGATATCAATGTGGAACATGCTTTCTAAAATATTAAGGAACATAAGGGTGCTTAAATTGTGCAATTAATGCTAAAGGCATTGATAAAAATTGCAAAGTGTATTAATTTTTATAATATAAAAAGTGTAGACATTTGAGTTTAATACTAACTACATAATAATTCATACTAAAATCTCAAATGTTTTATTATCTGTGGGGCAAGGCTGAGGGAGAGAAGGGGAGAGGATAGGGGAGGCTTCTGTGGGGCAAGGCTGAGGGAGAGAAGGGGATAGGATAGGAGAGGCTTCTGTCGGACAAAGCTGAGGGAGAGAAGGGGAGAGGAGAGGCCTATCATAACTATTCATTAATTTTCAAGCTGTAAGTGTTGATTTATCAAGCCCGATCACATAGTTTTTTAGCGGAGCATGGGTATTCACTAGTTTATCAATATAGGAAAGAAAAAAGGAAGGGAGGGAGGGAGGAAAGGAAAGGAACTCCTTGGAAAAAATACATAGGTATTTAATTAATTTCTCCCTCTTATAAACCATAATGTAAATATTCTGGGTGGGATTAGTAGTAGAAAGCAATCTGTTAAATCTGATAGAGAAAAAGAGAGAGGTTGGGAGGGAGAGAGTAGAAGAAATAAATTAAGCTAACCAGGTAAATCTCCATCAATAGGTTATGCATACTTGCTGGAGTTTAAGAGCCAGTAAGTTTATGCATAAATTTATGTTAAGTAGGTCAGATTTTCACATACTGTCTTTCCCTGGGTGAAAATATTTACATCCTTGTGTGTGTTTGCACAAGAGCTTAGGTTTCTACAAAAAAATTGCAGTGGCATCAGTAGAATCTTTGAAAATAGTCAGTGTCTGTTTGGGATCTGCAGAATTATTATCAATAAAGGTCCATGGATATGAATTGGACTATCTACTTGCTAGGCTTGGTAATTCCAATTGGGCCATCCTAAGTGTTTACATTTATAACATAATGCATTGATATGAGAGCAAATAAACCCGATGGCCTTCAGCATCGTGCACATTTTACATATTGTGTAGATTACCCTTCTGATTATTTGCATGCCTGAAATTCATTGGAATGGAATACAACTTCAGGCTTTTGGTTGTGAATCTTTCTATATTTTTGCTGGTTCTCAGAATGACAGTTGTTTAGACTTTCACTCTTGTGGTATACAAATGTGCAGTCAGCTATAACCAAAGTAAAAATAGGGGGTTGGCATAATGTCTATGTAGGAGGCATTGTTTTGTTGCTTTAGAAAATGGTCTGCTTTTACCATAAAGATATAATCCCCTCACACAAACAGCCCAGGGGGAAATTAAAGGAGACAGTGACAAGCTGCTATTGTCTACAGCTCACAAAGGAGGCCTATTGTAGAACTTGTACAGCTGATTTCTGTGTTAAAGATAATAGCTTTAAAAGCTTTCTTAAGTCATATTGTTATGTAGGTGAAATAAAGCCTTTAAAACTATCTCTAAGAGTTTAAGATTAGGAAAGAATCAAAACTTTTTAACTGCTCTTGAAATCCAACCACTCTATTGATCAGATTATTCAGCTTCTGCCATTAAACGCTCCAAATGTAACAAAATTGTAAAATGAAATGCGGCAAATCATTTAAACATGGAAGAGATGATCCTTGTGGTTCCTTTTAACTCTGTAATTTTGAGATTCTACAGTTCAGCAATTGTACAATTGTACCAGCTGATTATAAAGTTGGTCTTGTGAATTGCACTATATTACATATTAGAAAGAACTAACAATAAAATAAAGTGTTAATAGATCAGTAAGCTCTCATTATTCAAGATATTCATGTTTATCATATCCTAAATCTGATCTACTTGATCTTTGTCCAAACATGCAAGGTGCCTATAAAGAGTGTGAGATGACCTACAACTGCCTTATCCATTCAAGTAGGCCCAGGTATGTTGGATTACAATTTCTATCACTCCCAGCCATCATAATCCAGGAAAATTTTAAAAGAGCTCCTACTGTCATTGCCAATAAAACTTATGCAAGTTCAGATGAAAATAAGTCTAAAGCTACAGCAGTTATTTAGCACTTCCTAAGCCCTGCTATAGTATTTCCTAATTAATTGCTCCAATTAGCTTTTTGTCAAGTTTACATTTGATATCCATCAAATGTTTGCAGCAAGCATATTTCCATTTAACAAATGGTTTATATAAATGTGTAAACATTTGGGCTTCTTTGGGCCAGTGGTGGGCATATTGGGTATTTGGGAAACACGCTATACATGTCCTCACAAAATGGCTGAAATGGGAAGCCTGCCTATATTTACAAGATGGCTGCTCCTTTGACTATGACTAATTTTAAACCACCTGCAAAACTAATGGTAATGCTCCATGCCATCCCTTTTAGTCCCCTACAACCTTCTCTATTTTTGTCTTTTATTGTAGAAAGGTGGGCATACTTCCAAAGGAAACACTAGACTGCAGCTAATCACCGCTCTTCTTTTCTAACAATGCTGTGAAGTTTCTGTGCTGCCCAGAGGCAGTCTTGAAAGTAAAGATGATGCAAGAGGGCGATAATTTGCTTTGTGCCTGCCAGCTCTCAATTTTTTTAATTAAAATATTTTTAATAATTTAATTAAAAAAATAATGCCAGATGCAATAGAAAACATGTGGCCCCAATATCTGGGGATTTACTGGTGCTCACAAACCATTTTAGCTTGAAATCGTCCCCCTCAAACATTGTTTCATAGTATGATGTATGAATTAGTTTGCTTTTTGCCAAGACAACAACTTACATTACAGAAAGATGAAACATTGATCCATTTCTTATTGTTCAATCTGATTAGGATGGTTCCCTAGAATTTCACAAGGTTTTTGCTCATCACCTGCCTCCTTCCTGAACCCTTGCCTGGTTTTCCAGATCATACGGGGGAAGAAAATCAATATATCTTGCAGGAATAGATTTGGTTCGTCCTGCATTCCTGGGGTTTTATGGGATGAATGATGACAGAATAGAATAGAATAGAATAGAATAGAATAGAATAGAATAGAATAGAATAGAATAGAATAGAATAGAATAGAATAGAATAGAATAGAATAGAATAACAGAGTTGAAAGGGACCTTGGAGGTCTTCTAGTCCAACCCCTGGTGAGGCAGGAAACCCTATATCACTTCAGACAAATGGTTATCCAACATCTTAAAAATTTCCAGTGTTGGAGCATTCACAACTTCTGGAGGCAAGTTGTTCCACTGATTAATTGTTCTAACTGTCAGGAAATTTTTTTTTAGTTCTAGGTTGCTTCTCTCCTTGATTAGTTCCCACCCATTGCTTCTTGTCCTGCCCTCAGCTGCTTTGGAGAATAGCTGGACTCCCTCTTCTTTGTGGCAGCCCCTGAGATATTGGAACACTGCTATCATGTCTCCCCTAGTCCTTCTTTTCATTAAACTAGACATATCCAGGTCCTGCGACCGCTCTTCATATGTTTTAGCCTCCAGCCCCCTAATCATCTTTGTTGCTCTTCTCTGCACTCTTTCTAGAGTCTCAACATCTTTTTTACATCGTGGCGACCCAAACTGAATGCAGTATTCCAAGTGTGGCCTTATCAAGGCATTTTAAAGTAGTATTAACACTTCACGTGATCTTGATTCTATCACATCATTGCACAAATGATATCAATTATGTACAGTGTATCTGATTTTGAGGTGCAAATACAAAATTGTGGCATTTGCTCGATGATCTCATTGTACTGTATATGCCATCAATTTGGAATCCATGAGATTTGCTGGAGATGCCCCTTATTAATATTACCAGGGGAAAATGAATTAGTAATTTATATACATTTAATAAATAAATAAATAATAATTTCAACAATTCCTTGAAGTACATACTGTAGGTTAGTCTTTCCCAGGCTGGTATCCTACATCAATATTGGCACTTTCAAGATTGCTGCAGATGCCAGGAGATGTAATACCAATATGTCTTGGTTGTTTTTCCACATTTCAAATTGTTATAACATTTGGGAGATTTCACTTTTAACAACTTAAAAACATATGGAGTGTTGGGCTTTTTTTTTTTTTTACAATAGCTCCTACTCAAATTTAAAAATCTCATGACAAAAATATTAGCGGTTGAGCAATATGAATGGCTTAAATCAAGCAAAACCAGAATAAACTTCAATTTGATTTTAGTTTTGAACAGGTGGCAATAAACAACCATTTTACCCTGGATTCAAAAACAGCTGAAGAAGCGAATCAGATGGGAGAGTATTCATAGCTCTTTCAGCATCCTTTACCATTGTCCATACTGGCTAGGTTAGTGGAAAGTATCATTCATTCCCCCTCACGGTTCATCCCTCCTCTTCTGATGTTGCAAAAAGAATTCACTGCTTTGTTTTCTAAAGAAACAGAACAAGTGTTCATTTAAAGAGAGAAACACTTAAAGCAGAAAAGGATATACAGTGAATGGTGGGGCATACCAGCTAGCATAAGACTCCTGAGTGCTCATGAACACATCTGAAAATGAATCTCTGATTTTGACTTTAGCCCAGGTAAATCCAAATGTGCTGATTTTTGCAGTTTGTAGATCTGTCTGGGCAGTGACTCAGAAAAAGATAATCTTCTGGATATCAAAAGCTTGCTGATTCACGACACCAGGGGTAGCATTTGGTTCATTAGGACTTATTGCTCATCTCAGCTGTTTGCTTCTACCCACTACAAGAACATATAATATATACCCAGGAGCAGCCATGCAAATACCTAAAAGCTACCTAAGGCTACGTATCTTTTTCATCTCTGGCATGTGGAGACACAGCATCCTGAAATATTTAGGTGTTGGCTCCTTGTAGTCATGATGAAGAAATGTCTTCAGGCAAAAAGGAAGAACGCTTGCATCTAGCATTCCAGAAAGTGAAGGCATACGTTTTCACCCAAATCCATGGATTCAATGGGTTAGATCCCGACTCATTCATACTTAAAGCAGTCCCACTGAAATTACTGAAATTTAAGTTAGCAATAACTATGTTGTCTTGATATCTATACCAGATTTGTCCAAATTTGGTGCCTTCTCCAATCACGACCTTCTTCCAGCTGCAGCTCCCAGCGTTTCCAGCCAGCATAGGAATTATGAGAGTTGTAATGTCAACACACCTAAAAGGCATTTTATTTAATTATTATAGGCCTTACTGGCTGCTGCAATCCAACCCTTGAGCAATGTACAATTCTCCAATATGTAATTGGGATTAAAATAACCAAAAAGATTGAATTTCAAATCAGCGAACTGGGAGATGTGACAAAAAGATTAATATTGACAATAGCAAACCCTTCCCCCCAATTTAATGACCCTCCCCAAGATAGTTGTAAGAATCTAACTTCTCTGTTTTATATTTGGTTTTCTTTTATGTTATTAAAGCCATGTATTCAACATGGGCAGCCATAGAAATCCAGTAATAAATTATAGAGCTGTAAATTTTAAACAGAAAGAATTAAAAGTACCCAAATTTTGAAGGATATTAATTAATTAGGTGTTATATTTATTTCTATTCCCATTATGGGTAAGAGTGTTTAGAACTCAGACAGTTCTACAGCAGTTTTTACTATTTCCGTGTTTATTAAGATGACCTAAACTGTTTTTTCACTTACATATTAGCTATTTAGTTAATTGTGGAAAAATAAAACCTTTGTGTTGTTCTGGAAGATTAACAGTAAATCTCAGCCAAAAAAAATTAGTATTAATAACAAATATATTATTACCCACTATTTGGAATTAGAGACTACGAGAAACTGATTAAGTTCTTCTCTGGCAAAGATCAATATTATGATAGAGGATAACTTGAAACATTTTGGTAGATACTTTTTGATATGTATTCCAAAACTACCATGGCATTTTAAAATTTTATTAAGTTAAAATCAAATAGAGTAAAATTTAGGAGGAGAATAATAGGGAAGAAAAGAAGAAAAGATTGTATTATTGCAGGTCGACATTAAAAAAAAAGGCTTCTTTGAATTATTTTAAATGGATCGTGTGCTTGTACACTTTCACATACACAACTTCTTGTGCATCAGGAATTAATTGATTTGCTGCTTCTTGAGCTCTTTCAGACAAACTTAGTGAATCACTCAAATCCTGCAAAGCCACACAGCTATTTCTATTGTTTGCTGAGATTCCATGAAATACTTTTTACCAAATTGATTAGATTTACTGTTCGTTTGTCAAGCTTGGCTGCTCAGGACAGCATAATGCAATCACCCTTTTCAAAAGATGAAATTGGAACTCTGATGAGAAACTGAGTCTTCTCACAAAGTGAGTCTGGGTTGATCTGGAAAAGCTGTATCTGGAAAAGCATATCCCTTTCTCCTTCCATTCAGAATGGCTAGTCTTAAGATTTAAGAATGTATAACTTTCCTAAATGGCATTTTCTTTTTCAACTTTAAAAGGTGTTCCTAGCACAAAATAACAAATGCATCTGGGGGGGGGCGGGTTTGAGGGAAGGCCTTGGATAAACACAATTAAAAAGGAGAATATTTGTAGCTCAGGGTTGAAATGACGGATCATTGGTGCTTTCTGAGGTTGGTTGTTTTCTTGCAGATGTTTCATTACCCAAAGCAGGTAACATCTACCCCTGATTAACACTGCTGATGTTTCCTAGTTTGGGTAATGAAATGTCTGGGGAAAAAAACCAGCCAAGCTCAGAGAGCATACCCATCATAAACACAATTCAGAGGAGAAAAGAATAAATCAACATTCCTACCCATTCTTCATATTTTTAATTTTTGAGCTGCCCAGAGTCACTTCATTAAGATCATCGGCTACATAAATTCAAATAAATAACAAATACCTACTAATCTTTAAAAGAAATCTGCTCAAAAGAACCAATCAGGTAAAGTCCTAGGGTAAATATTATACTCAATCTATTTCTAAGTTAGATTATTTAATTTTAATTTCCTTAAATATTAGTTCATTGGCAAAATTAATGCTTCTTTTAGCAAAGAGGAAATATGTTGTTTTGAAACTATAGTCAATATTATCAGGCTGGAGGTGGTCACAATTGTCCATATTTTTTTATTTTAAGATTCATAATGAAAACCTAAGAAGATGTAATGGTGGAAAACCTAAATTGACCGAAAGTTTTTTAAATTATTTCTAAATTTGGATCTATAAGTATAGATGAACAAGTATAATTCTCCGCAAACACATTGCTTCTTTTGATGATAAATATCCAGTATTTGAAAGCTAGTTTGGTATAGTGGTTAAGCAGGGGTGGGTTCTACTTACCTTTATTACCGGTTCGCATTGTGCCCGCGCACACGCTCTTCTGCGCATGCGCAGAAGCTTCTGTGCATGCGCAGAGCACTTATGATGACGTCCGGGTCAGTGGGCGGAGCCTCCCACCAGTTTTACTACCAGTTCTTGTGAACTGGTCCGAACTGGGGGCAACCCATCACTGTGGTTAAGGCATCTGGTTAAAAATTGTGATATTCCTGCCGAAGGCACCAAGCTAGCTGGATGATTTTGGGCCAATTACTTTCCATAAGCCCCAGAAAATAGGCAACAGCCAGCCACTTCTGAAAAATCTTGCCAAGAAAACTGCAGGGTCTTGTCTAGGCAGTCTTTGAGAATAAGACACAACTGAAGGGAAAAAAAATTCCTGTTTCTAGGAACCAACCTAGGTTTTGGAAGCATGTTAACCTCAACAAGGTTCAATTAAATCCCTCTAGCTCTCAAACCATTTTGGTAAGTGCTTTGCTTAAGAAAGCTAAAATTCAACATTAAAACAGTCTTTAATGTTGAAGAAAAAATGTGAAGCAATCCAGAGTCTTCCACACATAATTACCATTCAATCCATTTCTAAAGGGCCTTTCAAGCTGAATAAAACCAGTTTCTAAAATAGAATCCATTATACTGGAAGCTTTGTTGCACTGAGAGGGTTACATAGGCAGTTTTTGAGTACTTAAATTCAAGTATTGGATGCGTGAGTCGGGTATTGTCACTACCTGACTGTTCTTAGGTTTCCTGTGCTAAAACCCAGCTATGTTTAATTGTGAAAATGTGAAAAAGATCCAAGCTCTCTTTTCATGTAGCAGCAATGCCTGTGCTGATGGAGCTTCCTGCAGCCTGGTAACTAAGGGCAATTATGCAGAGGTTTGCTTGCCTGGGGAAACTATGTATTTGTGCCCCGCAGATAGTTTAGGACATCATTCACCAGTCTCCAACTTAGCATGTACTGGGTGTTTGCTTTCTACCTTGATGGAGATTTGTCAGTCTGTAACACCTATGCTAGCATGAGAAGAAGCAAAATGGAGCCAAGTTCTCTGTCATTTTCAATAAAGCTAAAGTTGTAAGAACAACTTATAACTTGATGTGGTCCATCACTATAGGTGAGGCACTATACCAGGGGTGGGTTCTAGTTACCTTTACTACTGGTTTGCATCATGCAAACAGCTTTCGCTCTCATACAGAGTCAAAGTCTATGTCAGTGAGGGGGAATTTGTTGCCCTTCTAATTTTTTTTTTTTTGTCTCAACTTCTGTCAGCTTTGATAGCTTGGTGACACTGAATTGCAATCCAGCAATATTGGAAAGGACATATTTTTTTTTTTGCCTGCTGTACATCGATTTATAGCAGCTCTCCAAACTTTCAGGCAGAGGGCAATCAAAATCCTACTTATAGTTTACACAGGAGTTTATAACCAAAAACACCCATATCTCTCCGTAAGCTACAGCATATGTGTTAAATGGAGCCTCTCCTCTACAAGGGGGTGCTGTATCCTGTAATTCTGAGGAGCTTGGATTCCATTTCACCCTCAAGGCCTTCTAAAAGATTCTTGGATGTGTCTATTTTTTTTGGTCCTCTTTTCTATGTTTTGGGAAGGTTTTCGGAATGGCAGGGAGAGACTTCTATCTTTAAAAACAACTTTCTTGCAAATTATGCAACTAAAATTTAGCCATATCGTCCCCCAATGCCAGCTGCATGTTTTTTGGCATGGGAGGAGGCACAAACGGTCCAGCCAGTGGGTCTCCAGGCAAAGGTTTGCCCATCTGTGCTAAAAATCAGAATGGCTGGGTTAAACGTTACAGGGTAAAGGTAAAGGTAAAGGTTCCCCTCGCACATATGTGCTAGTCGTTCCCGATTCTAAAAGGCGGTGCTCATCTCCGTTTCAAAGCCGAAGAGCCAGCACTGTCCAAAGATGTCTCGGTGGTCATGTGACCGGCATGACTAAATGCCAAAGGTGCATACAACGCTGCTATCTTCCCACCAAAGGTGGTCCCAATTTTTCTACTTGCATTTTTTATGTGCTTTTAAACTGCTAGGTTGGCAGAAGCTGGAACAAGTAATGGGAGCTCATCCCATTATGCGGCACTAGGGATTCGAACCACTGAACTGCCAACCTTTCGATCGACCAGCTCAGGGTCTTAGCCACTGAACCACCGCATCCCTACACAGGGTAAAGTGGGCCTTTTTAAAAAGGCTCCCTGTTCTGAATTCTAGCTGGAAATGGAAAGGATATCACACATTGCACAAAAACCTTGAATTCAGCTGAAAGGAAAACAGAACATAGCACAGGCTATTTAATGGTGTAAATGAGACAGTGCAACGACAGGCTGACCCCGGCCAACCCTCTCCTTCCTGCCATCAGATAAGTGATCCTACATCTTGATAACCCTTAACAGCGCTGGCTGTCAGCCTTCTCCTTAATCAATCTTTTGTGTTTTGCCTTAGTAACTCTCAGCAAGCAAGTAACTTCTTGTAAAGATTCACAGACATATACTTCCCCCTTCCTTAGTGGTATTGGGAGGGGGGGAGGACATTATTTCTGCTCATGAAACAGTCATGAAGAAAGAAGAGCAACGGAATGGTCTAAGTCACTGAATCCTGAAAGAATCTATTGACCAATCAGGCACTGTAGTGGACAATCCCCCCCTTTTATCCCCTGTGAAGGAATGATGTCTCCACACATGATAGGTTTCTCTAGGGTTGGGTGATAGCTAAGCAGGATCAAGTCCAATTGTATTTGAATGGGACAGAGCTGTCAGCTACACTGGGAAATCAAAAAGGGGAAAAAAAATCTGGAAAAAGAAGTTGCAAAATGTTTCTGCACTGCGGTCAAGAAACCTGCATATAATATCAAGACCAAACTTGACTTCAAGGAAATGTTTTTACATCTCCAATGAATTTTGCTACTTTGACGAGTGGGTAGGTGAAATCTGCCCTCAGCTCATGCTGTAATGTTTTATGTTCTGCTGATAGGTTGCTTCTGATTTGTTTCAGAAGAGCAGCTTCTTTTATTAAGAATTATTTGGTCTGAAATGGTACAGGGTCTCCTGCTTGAGCAGAGGGTTGGATTAGAAAACCTCCAAGGTCTTTCCAACTCTGTTATTCTGTTTATTAGGAATTTTTCCATGCACTAAGACAAAATGAAAAAAAGCAAAGAAAGAAAAAGAGAAAAAACAAAAAAAAAATGAAAGAAATGAAAGGGAAAAGAACTAAAGCCAAGAAATAAGATAATAAGATTTCCAATCTTCTTTTCAAGAGATTGTTACAATTTTATAATCCCTCCTTCCTCCTATATACTATCTAAACACCTTCAGCCCCTCATTTAATCCAAGTTTATTTTTATCTTCAAATCCATAAATCATTGTTTTATTTCTACCTTTCAGCAAAAAGTCCATATAAGGTTTCCATTCTTTCAAAAACATGTTTCCCCTCCCTAACCAAACAGGTCAGTTTTGCAATTTCTGTAAAGTCTAACATCTTCACAATCCAACCTTCCACCAAGGATGGGGGAGTTCATTCTACTTCCATCATTGTGCATATCATAATCTTGCTGGAGTTACTACATATAAGAAAAGAAGCAGCTTCTTCTCCAGGGAAGGAGGCAGTTGTTGCTCCTGTGGCTTCAGGCTCCTCTCTAATAAGGGGGTGATGATGTGAAATTCAGGAGTGCGCACTGAAGGATGGTTACCTTGAGGAATCGCCCTCAGGTTATTTTCTTTTCTCATTTTGAAGCAGGGAGGAGAACCACAGAGTACATTCAGGCAGCTGTTGTGTAACTTGCAAGAGGAGAGTGTTTAAGTTATAAAATCAAATTTCAGGGAAAAGCAATTGAGAAGGGCTTGTTGCCCTGTCAGCTCTCATCTTTTATGCTGGGTGAATGAGTGAGAGAAGGATCCACCTGATTGTTTGGGCTTCCTTAGAAATCAGTCTGGAAGGAACCCAGAGAAGGAGGTCTGCAGCCATTCCTAGCAAGAGAGAATAGCTGCAGTCAGTGTGCAGCTCCCAGCCCCCCAAGGCAACTTCCAGGCCTAGCCTTTCCCTCTGAAAGGAGGGCCTGAGTCAGCAGCATTGTGGATGTTGAATGCCGCCTATTCAGCGTATGCTCAAGTTCTTCTGTTGGACTTCACACACACACACACACACACACACACACACACACAGAGAGAGAGAGAGAGAGAGAGAGAGAGAGAGAGAGAGAGAGAGAGAGAGAGAGGTTTTCATCAATATCTGGCTCATGGCAGTTCAAAATTTAGCTTTTCCGCGTGCAGCCAAGCCTGAATATAGTCTCAGTTCCCCAACACAGACCAGAGGATGGTTTAAAACTGATCTAATCACGAAGATGTAAAACTAGTCCCTTTCAGTAAACGCATAATTCTTCTCTGGTTTCTCTTTTTTTCAGCTGGACAGAAAAACCTTGCCCCCACCCCCAGGCCATCTCTTTTCCTTAAAGGCCTCCAAACATGTGGGCAAGCTGTCTTGATTTGCTTCATTATAGACCGCCTGGAGGAACTGCCTGGAAAAACCTTCCATGTTCTTCTGCCTCAGAGAAGCAGAAGCTTTTGGAAAAGGACTGAGAGAGATTTACAGATTAACAGAGTTGGAAGGGACCTTATAGGTCATCTAGTCCAACCCCCCGCCCAAGCAGGAGACCCTACACCATTTCTGACAAATGGCAGTCCAATCCCTTCTTGAAAGGAATATGTTGGCTCTATTTTTAAGCGTAGCTTCTGAATATTCTTCAAACTAAGTAATTATTTATGCTAGTTTGGGTTTTACTTTTTTTTTTTTTAAGGGAAGCATATTTTTTATACAGCCCTTGTCCTCAAGGATAGAAAGGTGGTTTTAGGTTCAAGGAGACTAAGCTCAAATCCAGCCTTGACTAGAGAAGTTGATCTGAAGTCAGTTACTATTCTGACCCTGAACAATCTCAGAGGGATTTTGTGTGTGTGTGTGTATGTAAATCAGAGGAGGGAATGCTATGTATTATGCTCACACAGGAAAACCAGGATGTAATTTTGACAACTGAACAACAATAAAATACGTCAATGCTGTTTTGTTGCGCATGATATGTCTAACTCAAATGTCTCTCTGCCATTGGAAGCTCCTGGCCAGAAAGCGGATAGTAGCACTGCATTCTGCCAATCTGAGGCAAGGAACTGAAAAAGTAATTAAGAGTACAGAGAAATATCTCCAAAGCCCAAGAAAAATCAGAAGGACTCTGATGTGATGACAGGGCCCTGCCCTCTTTGTATCATCACTCTCTCCTTTCCCCAAAAATGTTATGTGGGCTCCTCCCCAACCATCAACGCCTTCCTTTGCATGCCTATCCCTGCAGTCCTCTGGCAGTGCCCCTGCCTGTCATGTTGCAGATGCCAGATCAGCTGTATGACTAAATCTGGAACGTTTCATAAAAGGAATCAGATGAATCACTGAATCATTAAGTAGGGCTGGGCTTTAACGGTAGCTTACAAAACCTCTTTGGCAGCTACCAATATTATTCAAAACAAAACTTCCAAAATGGCTAATATGAAAAATGACGGGAAGGATACTGGAATCGTAGGCAGGCTCTAAGACACAATAGGCTTCTTTTAAGAGAGACGTAAGCCAGCCTTGATGAGCTAGGGCAATTATATGTACACTTCCTTTGCTTTGCAAAATATCTGGAAGAAATACAGCACAAAGGAAAGAAGTTTGTTTTTATCATTTTATTACTATTAAGCCACTTAGAGCCATGTATTTGAGATGGGCAGCCATATAAATCTAATAAAACAATGTAACATGGACAACCTCACAAAATGGTACAATGACTGTTTAATCCCCCCTGTTCCATTCCTACCATAGTTTTAAAGTCTCTTTCTAGAAAGCTTGATGGGTAGCTTGCAGCCATCGTATTCAAGATGCAGCCATTGATTTAATAAACTTTTATTCTAAGGGTGCTTATTATTTTCAGTGCTGGCACAAGACATATTCGGGTTTTAAGAATGTCTTTCACCAGCAGCTTGCAATACACAGCTGCATCTTTATCTATTTACCAATATGGAACATGCTGTACTTTAGGCCAAATCAATGTGCCAATTTTGTGTTTTGTCCTTGTAACGAATGTAGACTTGGCAAGGAAAGAGGCCCTTCAAATCTCTCTAGAAGACAGATTGAAGAGCCTCACTTGGCTCTAACTTCCTGTCTACCTTTCCCCAGCTTCAAAAAAAAAAAAAAAAAAAAAAAAAGACAATTTCAAGCTCAGCCCTATCATTAGATAAAGAATTGTTACATTGATGAAGAGAGCATAGCTGGCACTGCTGTGGCTCAATATGTGGGCCCAGCAGGCCCACGTCTTGCAATGCGTTTGGCAGGGGGCCCACATGCCTTTAATAAAAAGGCAGCTGAAAATTCAGCAAGAGCAGTGCGCATGTTGGCAGCAGAGCCCAGCAGTTTTCCTCTGGCTAAGAAACCAGCTTGGCAGTAAATTCTTCAGAATCCTCCTCCTTCTTTTTTTTAAAAATATATCTACCATTTCTTTCCAAAGACAGTTCCCGGTAATTAACATATAATAACCATGTAATTGGAGATACACATTTTTAAAACAGTAGAAATTTAATACGTTTTATTAAACGTATTAAATACATTTTAAACACATTTTAATACGTAGAAAAAGGAGAGCAGCAGCCACAGATAAGTCAGGCATTTTCAAACTACGTTCCAGGTAAACCTGGGTTCCAGAAGAACTTGATGGGATTCCATGACTCCAATGTCATGTCTTTCACAATTAATGGAATTCAAAAACATAAAAAGAATACCCAGAACTACAAAAGAAGCCAATTTTCAATCAGTAGAGCTTTCCTTTTTGATCGTGAATTCTGCGAAATATTTTTTCTTCAGCTTGAAAACTTGACTGCTGGTTCACCAGTTGGATGAGTTTGCCAAAATATGATGTGGAATGGAAATATTTTTTTTATAACCATTCTGTTTGTACTTGGCAGGTCTCTTGTTGGTTGGAGTTACATCTGAGTGATGCCAATGCAAAAAAAGCCATGTTACATGTTACTGACATTCTGGTTGGGAGAATACAGGAACTCAAGACAACACACATAGGTTGACAAGAACCCTGCGAGGACTGGGCTCAAGTCATCCAATGATATTCCGTGGCTGAGGGGAGACTTTCTTCAAACCTAGTTTGACCTAATAGTCATTAGATCACACTGACTTATATTTGTCACCCATCTGGAAATGAGGCCCTAATGAATCAAGCTATTATTTTGAATAAATTAAACAGGAGCATATTGTGTTTGCCTTATAATATTTTAACAGGTTTTTATTTACTCCTCTTATCAAAGTTGTGAAAAGCAACTTTGAAATGAATGAATATACTCAGGGCCTTTAGCTTCTCCCCCACCCCTCGGCTTGCAAACCCCTTTCCCTCCCATCCAGGAAAACCTGGAAATAACAATAGCATTCAGCATAGCAAGAATCGAGGTGGCACAGTGGTTAGAGTGCAGTACTGCAGGCTACTTCAGCTGATTGCTAGCTGCAGTTCGGCAGTTCAAATCTCACCGGCTCAAGGTTGACTCAGTCTTCCATCCTTCCGAGGTGGGTAAAATGAGGACCCAGATTGTTGGGGCAACATGCTGACTCTGTAAACCACTTAGAGAGGGCTGTAAAAGCACTATGAAGCGGTATATAAGTCTGTGCTATTGCTATAGCATCTGATGGGGAAGAGGATGACATGCCAGATAAATAACTATAATAAATAAAGCTTCATACAATATTGTCTACTAAAATTCATGACTATGTACTAAAATTCATTTATTAAATCACAGTATTTCAAATTATTTGAAATTGCATCTGAGACATTGTGCTACTCCGTTCTTTTATTTAAATCTAATTGTTCGTTGTCTGTCAAAAAGCAGAATCATAAGAATACAAATCCAGAGCAGGAACACAACTTCATAGTTAACAGTAGAACCATCTGATCTCTGTCACATTTTAATGGGGGTGGATGGAGAAAAAAGTGTTGCTCATTAGTAATCCCATGTTTTCATCCTACTTCATTCATCTGTTTTACTAGCTTACTGCAAAATAAAACCCATTAATAACAGAAAGATGAGGTCGACTTACGACCTCAACTGAGCCCAACATTTCTGTTGCTAAGTGAGACATTTGTTTTATTCTGTTTTAAATTTTAAATTTTTGTATTTATGTGTTTTATTCTGTGGCTGTTCACCACCCTGAGTCCTTCGGGAGTAGGGCGGTATAGAAATTTAATAAAATAAAATAAAATAAATAAAATAAAATAAAATAAAATAAAATAAAATAAAATAAAATAAAATAAAATAAAATAAAATAAAATAAATAAATAAATACATAAGTGAGTTTTCCCCATTTTACAATCTTTTTTGCCACAATTGTTAAGTGAATCACAGCAGTTCACTTAGTCACACAGTTGTTAAGTGACTCTGGCTTCCCCGTTGACTTTACTCGGCAGAAGGTCACAAAAGGGGATCACATGACCCCGGGACACTGCACCCGTCATAAGTATGAGTCAGTTGTGAAGCATTGGAAATTTGATCACATGATCATGGGGATGCTGCAATTATAAATGTGAAAAATGGTTGTCATTTTTTCCAATGGCGTTGTAACTTTGAATGGTCACTAAATGAACTGTTGTAAGTTGAGGACTACCTGTACTGTATTTACCTGAAAGAAAGGCAACCGTGATTGTAACAGTATTCCTATGTTAGAATATGGAATATTAAGAGTGCTGGGATACGGTGAAGTGAATGAGAAGATTTAATGAACGGCTGAATGTTTGGAAGTTTAACTTTGATGCCAGGTTTTTAATGTTTATGGTTTTAACAGGTATGTATGTATGTATGTATGTATGTATTTATTAATTTATTTATATAAAACCCCTTTTCTATCTACATTTCCATGTTTAAGGTAATAACAAACTTCACCTTTAAAAGTAAATCATTTGATGAAACAAATAAGTTTTCCTTTTGGGTGAACATACACCTTTGGATGGGCTATATTAGGAGCTATTCATTTGAAAAGTATCTTATTAAGATGTCTTTTCCAAAGTCAGTGAACAGCTTTTGGTAATGTGGATTAAAGCAACAGAATGCAAGAATCCTACCTCTCATGAATGAAGGAGAATTATACATATCCCATGTATGAGCAGTGGTGGGATAGTGGTTAGAATGCAGTACTGCAGGCAAATCAGTTGCCCCCAGAGATAAGGAGAATTCAAGACCTCAGCGCCTTCTGCCGTGCCCTTAAAACCCATTTTTTCCAGCAAGTCGGGCTGGCTTAAGAAGAAATTTTAAATGTTTTAATTGGTTTGTAATTTTTAATTTTTGGGCCAAATTTATATATATTTTAATTGTTTTTAATATTTGTATTTTATGTTCTTAATTTTGGCTGTACACCGCCCTGAGTCCTCAGGGAGAAGGGCGGTATATAAATTGGAAATAAAATAAAAAAAATAAAAAAATTCAGTTCACTGCCAGGGGTTCGATCCTGACCCACTCCAGGTTGACTCAAGCCTTCCATCCTTCCAAGATTGATAAAATGAGGATCCAGATTGTTGGGGGCAGTATGCTGACTTTGTAAACTGCTTAGAGAGGGCTGTAAAGTACTGTGAAGCAGTATATAAGTCTAAGTGCTATTGCTATCTCAAGATAATGTTGCAGGATCCGATGTTTGTTGGTCACCGGGGCCACAGGTTTAGTCTTCCAAGCTTTTGGACTTGTGCTGGAGCCCATCCTTAGGTGACTTCTCTCTAGCAGTGTGTGATATCCCAAAGCACATACTCCGCTAGAGAGAAGTTCCCTGAAGATGGGCTCCAGCACAAGTCTGAAAGCTCAGAAGACTAAACCTTTGGTTCTGGTGACCGACCCAGATTGGATCCTGCAATCCCACATCTCTTCTAACTGGTAATGGTAATCAATACTTTGAAAGATAACTACATAGGAATAAAACTAGCATTGTACTAATTTATCCACCACTTCAAGAATTAATGAACATAAGGATCTGATTAGAAATTAATTAGCCACTTCCCCCCTTTTTTTCTTCCAGTGTGATCGTGAATAGGCAATTCAATGCATCTTTAATCCAATCACATTTTCTTTAAATCACATTTGGTTTATGGCTCCATTGTCAGACTGTCTTTACCATCAAGAAACTGTTCCTAATGTGCTGAACCTCTAATGAAACCTAATCCAGCATAGAACAAGTATTTCTGTTCTGTGGACACTTCAGCTATCTGAAGAGCACTTGAAGTGTTTAAGGTCTGAGAGCATTCTCAGCCTTTCCCTATCTAACAATATTTGCCTGGCCCTTTCATTTTTTTCCCAGATTCCATATTCATGGCCACCTGCTCAAATGGTATCTTGAATAAACATTCTGAGAACCCTTTTGTGATGTTTCCAACATTGCAATTCAGATAAAGGATACAAACCCTTACCAGCAGTAACAGATATCACCACCGTAACTCTAATTGGAAGCTTAAGAACTGGCCACTTTTTCAGGCCCAGAGTCCTTGATTAAAAGGTTTGAGATTTCATGGGGTTGAATGTTCACAGGGAAACCTGAACAGCTTATGAATTCTCACCTGCAAAAAGCATCCTCGCCCATTTCAGTCCTTAAAAGGGATATCTGAAGAAGTTCTGGGATACATCCGTTCCAATTTTGCTTGCCTGAGGCAGAAGTGGCACTCAATCGCCCACAAATCCGGTGCCAGCCCTAAGAACTGACCAACCCAAAAGATATCCGGATAGGCAAGGCTCCATTAATCACAGTGGTGGCCTTCACACGTTCTGACCTCACATAAACGCTGCTGCTCCTCCCAAACTAAAAACCTCTGGCCCTGGGCGCTTTATAGTTGGTGCGAGTCCTTTTTCTGGGCAACAGGCGGCTGGCAGGCTGGGCAGGGCAAGGTAGGGTAGGGCAAGGCGAGGCGCTCCTGCCTGGTTGGGGAGAGACGGGGCGGGGCTCCTGGCTTGTTTTTCGTCACTTGGTGTAAAGCCCGAGCAAATCTCTGGAGAGAACAACGAGCCCATTCAGAGCGGCCGCAAGGGGAGCGGCGCCGATCAGTGGCCAGCAGGGCGAGGGGCGCCCCCCGAGACTGGCTTTCCTGGGGATTCCGGCGGGCGGAGCAGCAGCGGCGGCAGGATCGGCGGGCACTGGCTCTTCGGGAGGCAAAATGCTTTCGCTTTTCTACCTGTGCCTCTGGGCTGGGATCGCCCGCGCCTTCAACCTGGACACGGAGAACGTAGTCAAATGGGACGGCGAACCCGGCAGCTTTTTCGGATTTTCTCTCGCCATGCATCAGCAGCTGAACCCGAACAAGAGGCTGTAAGTTGTCCTTCTCCCGGGCGCGGCTGAGAGGAATTTCGCCTCGGTTGCTGGGAAAGGATCGGGGCAGCCGGGGAGGGAGGTGGAATCGGCCTGTCCAGCCATGCGGCGCTATGGACTCGCTTGGGGGGGGGGGGGGGGGGGAGGTGTGTGTAGCTGTCCGGGGCTCTCGATCCACCGGGTGCTTTCGATCTGCTCTTTGCAGGATCGGGGTCACTTGATTGACCGGTGGAAGTGTCGACTGCCGCTTTTTTAAAGCGGGATCGAGCAATTTAAATAAATAAAAACAACAACTGCTGGGAAAGCGCGCGCAAGCCCTGCAGGTGGGGATCCGGCGGGAAGAATCTCGTGAGTTTTGTTCCCTCGGGGTTGATGATCGCTCGGGGGGGGGGTCGCTTTTTTGGGGGGGGGGGTGTCTGTCTGTGCCTCCGTGGCGAGAGAGGGGCGTCGGGTGGGGATGGGGGTCTGAACGCTGTTCCGCCCGGGCTTGTTGCGGGGCAACGTAGCTGGAGGCGCAGCTTTTGAAGTTTGTGCCTGAAAGCTTGCAAACGGTGTCCTTGTTGTAGTGCCGCACCAGAGGATGGAGGTGTGGAGTGCAGCAGGAGGTTGGCTGCGAACCGGGCTCACTTCCGCCGGTGTGCTGCGCTGATCTCTTCCTCTGCCACCCGAAATCGGTTGTAGTTTGATCAGCGGGTGGCCGCGCGCAGCTGTTTTTACTTAGAACAAGTTAAGAAAACGAGTGTGTGTGGGGAAAAAAAAAAAAAAGAACAACCACCAGCCACCTGTTAACTGGGACTGATTCGGCTGGGACTTCAGGAAGCGGGGCAAACGGATGGGAAGAAAAATCAAAATGTCCGAACGGAACTGTTCGTTTGAAAAGCTCCGCTTATTCTGCGGTTCAAACAATCTGGAAAGTCCTACCTGGTTGAAAGTTGCTGTGATTTACATCAAGGAGACTCTCAAAGGGGGCTGTGCAGCCGGGCTTTGGAAGACAACAATAGGAACCGATCTGCCCACTGTGCCATGCATTCTTGATTCCTGATCGCAAGGGATGTTTGGTGGGGTAGGGGTGGTCTTGCAACAAAAGGGGACATTTACAATTCTATCCCCCCCACCCACCAAAGAACATAAAGTCACAGTATTGCCAAAGGGCAAAACAACCAAGGGTAGTTTCTCAGATTCAAAAAAACCTGGAGACTTAGCATGCCCATTCTGAAGAACATTTCCATTTTATGCATCTTTTATCTTGCAGTACCAACCGAGAGTGGGGCTAAGCACTCTGCCTTGGGTATTTCTGCCCATAACTTCCTGGTTTGCTGCAGATGCAAGGGCAGGACAAGGCTCTTCATGCAGAAAGTGAATCCAAAATTGGGAGTGCCAGCAATTCAGGAGACACAGACCAAAATCCACTCTGTCTGGCTTGTTCTTGTGCAAATTATAAAAAGCCCAACCTGTAAAAAAAAAAATCACCCGCCAAAGAAACCAGATTGTTGCCCATTAGAATGACTGCTCCAAAGTCAGCCACCACAGTCATTACACCAGTATGTCTTGAGAATTTGGAATCAAAAGAGAAGGGGTATTTGAAGAGCATTGGTCCAATATTTGTGCTTAAAATCTATTTTGCACTGGGGAAAGCAAAAGAAGCAGAACTGAAATGATACCTGTTCTACCTTCAGATGTAGACCATGCTATTACCCCAAGGGAGTACTAAACCAACAGCAATTATGTGGTTCAATTTATGTGCATTTGAAAGTTGGGGGTTTGGAGAATGGGAGGCAGCACTTTAGCAGCAGTGTAGAGTTTTTAGCAATTTTTTCCATTATCTTGTAGCTTTTAGTGTATGTTCTTTCATTGCCTTCTTACACTTCAAGCAGTCTTGTAAGGTCGTTCAGTATTATTCTCAGGATAGCTAAATGTGGTTAAGGCAACACAGAGAACAACTCACTTAAAACCAGTGATTTCCAGTTCAGAAGTCAGTCCCATACATGTGTTGTTAGATGTAAAAGAAAAATTCAAGGGAATAGCTGCAAACTTCTATTATTTAATCATCATAACGCAGGCAGCCTTCAAGGAATTCCTATATTTTGTTTCATGAGCAAAGTTGAAACAATCTGCTATCCCATTTTATGTGAAATAAAAGCAAAATTGGGAAGAATGAAGTAGAAGTGACAATGCTCTTTGGGATTGACATGAATGTGTCCGAACTACAGATGTCTTCTGTACTCCTCTTTTTTACAACTTCCTTCCAGGAGTTGCATTTTATTTTGTTAGTAGAAAGGAATTACTCAGCTCTCCCTTCTTTCTTTGCCCTGCAGCTTGGAGAGCTGCCACAAGTGTGAACATGTGCTTCCTTGGGTACATCTGACTCATGCCACAGCTGGCACGTACCCAGCAGTAAATCAACTCACCTTTGGATTTACTGTATGCTTCTTTTCCAACAGATTCCCACTTTCCTTTTTGGTGGGTATAAGCACCATGCAAATCTCCTAAGGCTTGGTTCCAGCAAAGCATGTGTAAACAAATAACTTAAGACTGCAGTTCTAGACACGTGTACCTGGAAGTAATTTTTTAAAAAAATATGTAGCAAGATTCATTTTCTTAATGTTTATCTAGAATTCATCTCATAGCGGTGGGGAAAAAAAATAAACAGGGCAGTTATACAGAAAAGTTATGCAAAAGAATGAAGATTGTTATATTTAAATAACTATATGTAAAAGAGTCACAAAGACTTTCTGCAGTCTTACTTTCTGCAGTTTCTCAAATTTAGTCAATAATTTAATTTAGACACTGTATTAAAGATTAGTGATTGCCAAAAATGTCTGTTGGTAGATGTCAAAAAAAAAATAAAAAAAAAATCAAGATGGCGACCATGGCTGTATAATTGAAGCCCTACCTCTTTACATGTGTGCAACATTCATGTGAGTACAGAAGGAAGGAGGCTTTGATCATTCAGATATGACCACCATCTTGCAGCTTTTCATGTATGTGTCCTTGCCAGATAGAGGGTAGTTCATGATCTACATTATTGCTACACAAACGTATTAGCCTAAATTTGTCTACATGAACCCAAACTCTGTTTAGGACACAAAAGCAAACTGACATGAAAACATCATCCAAAGTAGTAAACAAATTAGGAAGTCAAGACAAATTGCAGTGAGGTGTGGTTGTTGGAAGATCTGGACTATGCCTAGAGACCTGAAGTCTCCGCCCCTGCCCAAACCCAGTTGGCCTTGATCAGACCTGATTTCTTCTTAATAAAGATTTGAGCTTTTACATAGCTGCACATTTAACTCTTGTAAATCTTTCCTAGCCTGTGAAAACAATCCACTGCTGGCTTGACACCATTGCTGGGCTGGAAGTAATTCGTTTGGCTCCTGGGATGTTTCTTTCTGGTGTTTTCATTATCTATGGAGAACTCTGAAGACAGGATTGTGATGGTGCAGTGCAGAATAAGATAAATATATGTACAGCTAATCCTTGACTTACGACCACAATTGAGCCCGAAAATTATGTTAACTGGGAAATTTGTTAAGTGAGTTTTGCCCCATTTTACGACTTCTTGCCACATTTGTTAAGTTAAATTAGTAACATAGTTGTTAAGTGAATCTGGTTTCCCCATTGACTTTGCTTGACAGAAGGTCGCAAAATGTGATCACCTGATCCCAGGACACTGTAACCGTCATAAATGTGAATCAGTTGTCAAGCACCTGAATTTTGATCGCATGACCATGGGGATGCTGCAACGGCCGTAAGTGTGAAAAACAGTCATAGGTCACTTTTTTCAGTGCCACTGTAACTTTGAACAGTCACTAAGTGAACTGTTGTAAGTGGAGGACTACCTGTAATTCTAAATAAACCACTGATGGAGATTTCTGCTTTGTTTGGGTACCCTACTTGGTATAAGGAACCAAGTGGATGTGATAGAGCTATGTGTATCAGCATGATTGGACATTCCTAATCATTGAGAATGCTAAAGGATTCTGGCTCCATGTTCTATTGGAACACAATGGCCGAATCAGCTAAACTGTGCAGATGTGTCTCACTATAATATCCCTTAGTTGTGATGAGACTACTCCAGTAGGTCATATTTTTTTCTGGAGAGGGTACATGATAATGTCCTAGGATTTTTTAACCTATTGCAGTAACTTATCTCTTGCTGGAAAATTGACAGTTATTTCTCTTACTCCTTCACTTTTGCTCATGGCAGCAAAAGCTCCATGGTTGAAGAAGTTTGAAGAAGTCTTGCTATGGTTGCAAATAGCTCGTGCGTTGGACTACGGTTATATAGGTAGGTTATACCCAGTTATTAAGCATCAAAAAAGTATAATAAATTGAAATTGAATCCAGATAAACCAAGGGTGTGACTGGGGAGGGTCAATTCCAGAGCAATAATAAAAGTTTATATTCTGGAAAAGGTAACACTGTCTCAGAAGGTGCAAATAAACAGTTGGAAGGTGTTTCTACAGCTGTAAATCTAAACACTTTCCCATGTTTCAATAACAGCCAGGTGTACTTTTTATCAGGTTCGATTGATAAGCCAAGTTAATCTCTTCTTAGAAGAAAATGTCCTTAGCACTATGGTGCACAGGCTGATAACTTCCAGTCTTAACTACTAATAGCATGCTGTCTTGTTTTAAGTTCACTTCCCTCTCCCCATCAGTGGGGCAAAGTGGTTGAGGAAGTGCATGTGTGTGGGACAGAGGAGCAGTTGCATGAGCCTAGAAAAAGATGCGACTGCTTTAACAAGTAAAAAAAACAGAGAGGGTTCAGTATTACCCAGTGTTTTTCAGTGAAGGACATTTTTAGAAAGATTTGCCCAATCATACTGGACTGTTAACTCTCAGGGCTTGGATCTAACCACTTAAAGTGTCTATTTCTATATGGTTCCCAAATTTGTTAGGAAGACTATGGTTGCCATGGGCTTCTGGAGATAAATTATATCTGCAGTTCTTGGGAAATCATTTCTGCCTCTCTACATATAGTAGTTAAGGGTGGGGAGAACCAAACAAATACTGAGTTTCAAGTGCGGAGGGGAGGGTGGACATTTCTGTGAATCTATATATGACATTCTCTTGGGGATCTTCATCTAAGCCCCCATCTCTATGTCTGTCTTCATGGGTATGTCTGGAGGGACTTGAATCTGCAAAACCTGTTAAGGGTCGGGCCACAAAGAGGAACAGGGAAGGAAATGCACATCAAATATCTGCTGGAGCAGTGGGGAATCTCGTCTCTCTTTGGAATTGCAAAATAAGCAGTGGCAGATTCATTGAAAGCGACCCAGTGAAAGCCCAACCCCTGGGCTCACGCATAGCTCCACTTGCATGAGTGGTGGGTGCTCGCGCTCAAAGGAACTGCATGCGCATGTACACGCCTGCCATTCACATGGAACGATCCCCTCTCCCCCCCCCACCTTGCCAGGCCACCAAGCTGTAAAGGTTGGGGACTGTTGCATTAGACAGTTGTATTTGGGTTTTGAAGTAGCCATCTTGGCTCTACTGATTCTGTTTGCGGACACATGTCAATTTACCAGTATTGGCTGATTGGGCAAAAGGAGGAGCAAGTTAATAAGATAATTTCTGTGAAGCAATATCTTAAAGCACTGTTTGTAGGCTAAGAGTCCTTTCTGCATGAACATACTACAAGGCATGTATCAGAATTCCAAACTATAAAATAGAAATGTGAAAGACCATTGTAGCCTACAAAAATTGGGATCAATTTATTCTGAGTAAAGCATTGATAATAGAGGCCTACAAAAAGATTATCTCAAAATATATATCAGAACTAGATTTTACAAGGCTGTAACCATCTTATATTTATTTATTATTTATTTATTGGTTCGATTTATATGCTGCCCTTCTCCGGAGACTCAGGGCGGCTTACAATGCATTAAACAATAGCCTTCATAGTTTTGTATATACCTGCTTAGTAGGGCTTTTGGACCCCCCAAGCGGTGTTTTTTTTTATACAAAGTCAGCTTATTGCCCCCACAATCCCGGTCCTCATTTTACCTACCTCAAAAGGATGGAAAGCTGAGTCAATCTTGAGCCTGATGAGATTTGAACTTGCAGTAATTGCAGGCAGCTGGTGCTAACCAGCTTAACAGCACTTTAGTCTGCTGCACCACCAAGGCTCTTTATATCCGGTAAGAAATACCACAAGTGTGGTATTCAGAATTGTGATACTATTTTTCTGTTCTGAGTTGTCATATATGATTGTTTTTAACAATTTTGTTTATATCTTTCTTCTCTTTGGTGATGGAGGAATTCTTAAATATGTATATTGAACTCCACGAAATGTGCTTCTAGATAGACTTTGATTATAAAGGCAATTACTGGGTATTTGTTAGTGGTTCTGTGTTTTAGGGATTCTTGACATAAAGGGCATATTGATGCAAATCCACTTGCTTTTATTGATCGAAACCATGACTTTTCCATTAATAATCTTCCTAATTGCTTACAAGAAAATAACGTAAAATTCAAATAATGCTTCATCATAGCCCCAAAGGAAATTTGAGTCTCTTTTGATAGTCATAAAAGGATTGGAGATGCTGTGGTTGGATTCAGATTAGAGGCAAAAGCATAGACTTCCATTCCCTTCTCAGCTTTCTTTCCACCAAGAAAACCACCCTTCTTCCTTCTACTGATCCCTCATTGAAGCAACAGTGAGAAATGGATACAATAGATGCATTTGTTTCACCTATCAGGACCAAGGGGTGAAACAAACTTCAAAGTCCAACAGTAACTATTCAGACTGAGGTCAGTGTGTGTTTACTTCAGTGTGTTTTAAACTCTTTGCTGAAAGCTTACATCCAGGATCCTCTGGAGTTGACATCACCGCCTTCTTATAAATTACTATATGTAATTATGTATTAAGCCATAACTGAGAAGTACAAAAACTGTAAATTTTGCCACAAACTATTATCAATAATGGCTGATGACAATGTCCAGTTTCATTGTGGAGAAGGTGATTTCTGGTGCTCATTGGTGGCTGCCCTGATGTCAGTTGTCTTTCTGTAAAATAATCCCCTGCCCATTGATTGTCTGCCAACAAATAAACCAAAAAATCCAAAATTAAATAAGATTTGCATATTACACAAAATTAAAGACATAGCGAAATTATGTGTGGATTTACATAATCTTGACTGTAACTTTCCCCATTCTAATGCTCTCTTCTTGTATTGGGATTGCAAGATTCACCATTCCCAGCCAGTATAGACCATGTCAGTTGGAAGTTTTTGGAGTTGCAATCTAGGGCACTGGGGAATCAGTAATTTGGGGAAGCTGCTTGTGTTAACTTTGGTCAAAATTCAGAATTGTCTTCCTGATTGAATAGCGTTAATGTCATCTGAACTTGTTACTTTTGTCAATCTGAATGAGGTACCATGGTTTGATCACAGTTCAGGGACAAACTTCATCGTTTCCCTGCAGAAGGTCCCATGCAGATAATTGTGAATCTGGACTTGGATACCAATGAAATATGTTGGTATACTGGCCCTATTTGGGCAACTAGACCTGGTCTTTGGGCTTGTGCCCCATATCTATTGGTGTTGGGTGAGGCAACTTCATTCTCCATGCCTTGTGGGGAGGGGGTAGGTCTGGGAAAGCTCAGGAGTTCATGACCTCTATGGTGACCATGTGTAGGAAAAGGGATGGGAAAACCTGGGAGCAGAATTAAAAGAGGGATCAGCCTAGATATCTCTACATAGCCACAAGCAAACTAAATCCAACCTCCCTTGAATTCTGTTGACCTTTCTCTAACTCCAATGAGGTGCTAACCATTAATTGAGAATATTCCTGAGTGTAGGCATGAATAGCAATAAATCAAGTTTAATTGACTCTTCACATATGGACCGGATCTTTTGTGCCTGACACCATGGGTTTGTCCAAAATAATCTTTGGCTCAAGAGGCTAGAAGGGTCTTGATGGGATGGAACAGGCTAAAGCTGAACCCTCCCCTCCAAAAATAGAGCTATCTCCCAGGAAAAGGGGGAGAAAAGAGCAACAAAAGAAACATTGTGCTAGTTTAATGCTTATTTAGTCATTTTGTTAAGGCTTGGAGATGCCATGTTCTCAGGAAGAAGGGATGGGCAATTAATTTTCCCAAGGGACAACATGAGAAACAGGGATTGTTGTGGAGGGTGTTGAAGACCATTGCCACAGATGCCCACCCACTGCTGACGCCCTATCCCCAACACTGCCCTTGATGCTACTGCCCCAATGCTGTTGCCTTACCCCCCCCCCCGATGATGTCAATGATGCCCCTCCCCCTGCCACTGCCCACCCCCATGGCCAGACAGGGACAGCCTGCAACCAGATATGCCCTATGGGCCGTAAAGTGTCCCCTCTGGAATAATCCCCTTTGGAATTTAGGCTTAACCTTGTCTTTCCAAAGTTAATGAAAAGAGCTCCACCAGGCAATGTTTGTGAAATAGAGTAAAAATAGGGACTTGTTTGGATGGTTGAATACTGCTGTTACTGTGTGCTATGACATATATGATATTTTTATATTTTTACTTGAATTGTTGTCTTCCTGTGGATGTTTTAGTGTATGCTTTGGGGTGTATTAATTTGTCGATATATATCATTCTCGTAAGTCATAGAGAATCTGAGTAGATTCAATAATATAGAAGTTTAAATAAAAATCTATATATGTGATGGCAATCCCTTCAGGGAGATGTACTAATTAAGAAATCAGAAGAGGAGGGCTTAGTCTGCAACCTTAAGCACTCAAAGAGCCATTTGGACCCGTTTTCCACAGAAAAGAAAACACTGGGAGCCACAAAACCTGGGTGGGCGTGGCCAACTCAATGTCACTCACTTCTACCAGTCACATGACCCCCCTAGCCACGCCTACCCAGCCAGTCATTAGGGCAGAGAACCAGTTGTTAAAAAACACCGGGAACCACAAAACCCTTTTGACATATCTCTCTCCCCCCTCTCTCTGTATCCCTCTGCCTCTCCCCTGTCTGCTTCTCCATCCCCCGTCACCCTTACCTTCTCAGGCCAGGCGAGGAGTGACTGGGAGGGGAGGGCGAGGGCCGGGGCCAGCCAGTGGTGGGATCACCCGACAGGGAGCCACAGCAGAGGGCCCAAAGTGCCGCATGTGGCTCCGGAGCCGCAGGTTGCTGACTCCTGGCTTAGATGAAAATTTAGCTGTAGACTTTCTATGAGATGGAGTCTTATAAGTATTCCTGACATGTACACCTGGTTGCATCCACCCTCCATAGTGCTCTTTACATAGAATTGTCTTTAAAACAAATCTTGTAATTTCACCTGGGACAGAATTTCAGCTCCCACAAGGCTTGTGGGAATCAGGCATTAAGATCATATGACAACCGATTTGTACCTGCACAGGTTTGCCTATTCATCTCCTGACACAATTTAACACACTGGTCTTTCAAGCCCTGAATGGCTAGGATCAGATTACCTGAAAGGATACCCACAGCCTTAGAAATTAGCCAGAGGTGAAATTAGCTTCAGAAACTATTAAAACCATTATTTGGCGTTTCTAATTAGTTTTAGAATTGGTGTCATTCAACTGTCACGTCTGCATGATAATTTTGATATGACAATGTGTATGCCATGATGTCATTGTGCAAAAGTATTAGAAGTATGTAAACCTTGTGATTTGAATCATAATGTCATGATGCTGGATTGCCATGTGCACACCCCACACACATACCCCCGTTCTTGCCGACAGCTGTAATCACAACTTGACTATACCCTTGTGCACCATGGATCTCTTTGTGTATAGCTTCTGAACTGTAATTAGGAATTACAATATTCTATTTTGTACTAACAATATCTTATTTAGCTTGGGCATCTGGCTGACTATGTAATATGAATCGGCAGATTAAGCTATGGCAGACTAGATTATTATGTAGGAGATAAGTAAATGCCATAAAAACATGTGAATTGAGGGGTAACCAAGTAACCCTGAGGTGTGTCCCAAAGCTGTGACAGTTTTTATGTTCTCTTTAATTTTCTTTCTTTCTGTTTTTTTTTCTTTTTGGAAAGGCACAGTTGCACTGTGATAATGAAACAGAAGTACAAGATTGGAGTTTATTTTAATTGAGTTGACTTCTGGAAAACAAAACAAAACAGAACAAAACTCTTAAGTGTATTAAAGTTTTCCACAGTGCTTCCTTCAATTTCATTTGGGTATGGGATTGGCAGAGGCAGCCTGAAGCTAGTGTATGTAAAATCAATGTATTTCTTACCTTATTAGCATATATAAATCAGCTTTGTGAAGTCAGGTAGGTCTTAAGTGATGTTCTCATAGTATGAGAAAATGTTTCTAAAAATTAATCCTGGAAATGTCTAGACAGAGGACACACTTACATATTTTGGGTTGGATCCAGAACTACGTGTAATAGATCTATGGCGATCCATAGCAATTAATGTCATATGATTAACTTCTACTGGTTTCAGTGGTTCTACTTATGCGTGGCCTGATTATTGTCCCTAAAAATGTTGAGCAGAGATCAGGTTTTTTTTAAATACTCGGATACGCATCCATGATTGTCTCTGGTTCCTTGTTGCATGAATGAAACAAACATAATGTTAAAAAGTTACGATCTTTATGTAGTTGCAAACACATCTAAATTATATTAAAGTAACCAAAATATCTTAACAATCCCCAGGGCATGTCACAACTTTTGAGAACTCCTAATGTTAGAATTCTCCACTAATCCATGCATAAATTTGCTTCCCCATTCCTTAATTTTTTCCCTTAATATGGCTATGTTGCTATTAGTAATGCTTTGTTCCCATTAAAGACCAAAATCATACAAATCAGAAAATGAATAAAATTTCTAAAATTGATGAAGCCAATAAATATTAGTACTAGATGCCTAAATGAATTCTACAGGTAAAATTTTGATATATTTTAAAAAAACGTGAATCATTCTGATCTGATTGTAGGTGTATATTATAGTTAAAACATAACTAAATAATGGGACATAACACACTAGTTCAAATTCCAGTATTCTCTTATGGAGCGTTATGGGGTTGGACACCAGAGGATGTGGTAAAGTCAACTCAGGGTGTGAACAAGATATCACATGCATTATAATAGCTGCTACATGTCAAGTAGAAGCCAAAAATAGATGTAGGACTACATTTCTCTACCCAATTATTTAGTAAAACTCATGGAATTCAAGCAACTTTAATTCTTAGCAGAGTCAATAGGGTTGCATGGTTAAAAAAACTATATAAGATTTTTCAAAATTTTGCTTCTCCCCCCAAAGACAAAGAAATATAAAGCCAGGTCTCTATTAAAATTCTTCATTTTGTATGACATTATAATTGTTAAAGTGCATATTGAGAAGGTTAGATGAATTTGTTTCTCCATAAAAGGTGAAGAGTCAGATTTTTCAGAGAGCTTGACTAACAGGAAAAATGAACAGAAAATAAACTAGAAGAGGGAGGAAAAGATGCAAATCCTTTAGATTTGCTTTAAAAGAGATGCTTTGGAATATGTGGAAATGTGAATGTCTGTGTCTTTTTAAAGTGCTTCTATTGTATAAACCATGTAGACCCTTGGTGGCGCAGCAGACTAAAGCACTGTTAAGTAACACCAGCTGCCTGCAATTACTGCAAGTTCAAATCTCACCAGGCTCAAGGCTGACTCAGCCTTCCATCCTTTCAAGGTAGGTAAAATGAGGGCCCGGTTTGTGGGGGCAATAAGCTGACTTTGTATAAAAAAGAACACCGCTTAGGGGATGGCCGAAAGTCCTACTAAGCAGTTATATACAAAAGTATGAAGGCTATTGCTTAACGCATTGTAAGCCGCCCTGAGTCTCCAGAAAAGGGCGGCATATAAATCGAACCAACCAATCAATCAATCAATCAATGCAATCCTAAGAAAAAGAGACAGTTGCTTTAATGTGACATGCACAGGTGCTCTGTTTGTGCAGCTGTGTTCTAATGTTTTCTTCCTGACTGAACCTGATGTATTATATAAACTCTAATGTTTTGCATGAATTTTTCTAAGGAATTCTACAAACTTCCATAGAAAGAGAGAAACCAATTGAACATGCATTGTTACCGATTGGGTAACACTGAAGAATGAATTGCACTCCAAAGCTGGGAATGGGAAAGCTTGTTGAACAATGTTCCTCTTTAGATATTTGTACTTCAGTTCTGACCACTTCTAGCCAGCATGATCAACATGAAAGAATTGTGTGCAGGTATTCCTTGATTTATGACCACTATTGGGATCAGGACCTCAGTCCTTGAACAAAGCAGTTTTTAAGTGAGATACCCATGTGAGTGCTTTGCCCAACAATTGCAATCTTGGCACTCCTGCTTGCAATCATTAACCAATCTCCCAGTTCATTAAAGGGACAGAGTGAAAGAGCTGTCTGCTGAGTTCTGCTCCCTCCTGTGCATGGAAGGGATTGTCACAGTGGCAATTAATCCCATTCTGCTTTTGGGTAATTGCACCTTGATTTAGAGAAGTGGATCGAGACTTTTCCCTTGAAGCATACTTTAAGAAAAAATAAACCCGAAGATATATTTTCTAAGAAAAACTCATTTATTTGTTATAAAAAAAATAAAACATCTCACTAGCTAATTAGTTACATCTTGGCAAAGCTTTCCCCGGCCACCTCTCCTGGCCGGAGAACAAAGAAAGTTAGAAGAAAGTGAAAGAATGTGGACATGCGCAGTTAGCTTACTGATAAGAACTTGGCAAGCTACGGTAAGTCTTAGAATTCAAAAATAAGAGCTCATCTGGTAAATACAAAAACGCAGTCAAAGGGATCTCCTCCAGCAGGCTGCAGGAATGGAGCTTAGACCTTCAGGATCTGCGCTCCATTTTTCCATCCCACCTAAGAAGTTCAGCTCTTCTCTATGTATGGAAGGAAACTGCTCCAGCAGGTTGCAGGAATAGAGCTTGGATTTTTGAGAGGCAAGCTCTGTTTTCGTATCTCACCTAAGTTGTTCAACTTCCCTTGACCGGCAGCTCTTTCAGCCAGCACCCTGAATCAAGGGGGAGTCCTTCTGGCAGGCAGCAACAGCTTACAACTTTCCCTGCCAACTTCCCCATTGGCTTTCTGCAGAAGCTAAGAGAGAAGATTGCAAATGGCAATCATACATTCACGGGACACTTGGCAACCGATCGTAAGTGTTAACCATTGTTAAATGAATGGTCATAAGTCGAGGACTACTATAAGTCCCAATCCAACTACTTCTGAAGAGCATTGGCTTTCCTATCCATGGTATTGACTGTGTGGACCAATCTCCTCAACCAGCAACCTTCTGGAATAGTTGGACTAAACCTCTACTCCCTATACCAGTGATGGCTAACCTTTTTGCCATCGTGTGCCAAAAGCGGGGGGAGTGTGGGTGGTCATGAGTGTGTGTGCCCACATCCATAACATCCCTCCCGCGCATGCACATGTGACCCCCCCATTCCTCCTGCTTTTGGCACGCGATGGCACGGTGGGCCCAGTAGGCCCGTTTTTCCCCCTCCCCAGGCTCCAGAGGCTTTCTAGGAGTCTGGGGAGGGCAAAAACAGCCTTCCCCATTCTCCCCCGGAGGCCTTCCGGAGGCCGGAAACAGCCAGTTTCCCGACTTCCGGTGGGACCGGAAGGCCTGAAAATCAGTTGGCCGGTGCGTGCATGCGCGCTGGAGCTGAGCTAGGGCAATACTCGCATGCCCACCAATATGACTCCGCGTGCCACCTGTGGCACCCATGCCATAGGTTCGCCATCATGGCCCTATACTATCTACACAAAGACAAATCCACTAAATTGACTTGTGATTTTTTTTTTTTGATGTTGATACTTTTTGGGAAAACATAAAGAGTTTATAATGCTTGTTCTTGATTTAGAGCAGGGCTGTATGCATCACGTGCTGGCCACACCTGGTTTAGCGAGAGTGAAAAAAATTGCGATATGTCACGTGACACCACCGTGATGATGCACGTTTGACACCTCTGATTTAGAAGATCGAGTCCAGAATAGCTTGTTGTGTTTTTTCAAGTTGCTGGGCAGATGGAGAAAGATGGGGAAAATTTTGCCTTGGAGCTAGAGACATGAAGCACAATTCAGTGTCTTTCCTAAACATTGCAAACTTGTTTTTTTCATTTTTGTATAGCTGCTATCTAATCGTTCTTTTGTTTTAAAAAATTGGTGCTTTCTTAAAACAAAGCTATTCTAATAAGCAAAGGCGTGAGCTGAGAATTTGATCTGTGATGGAATACGGTCAAAAAGTCTTCCAAAAAATCTTTTGCTGAGCTTGTGGAAAAAAGAAGGCTGTTTTTGCTCCTTTCCCAAGCCTGCCCTGCCATCATATTCCTATTTCTTTCTGTGTGCACTGTGTCTTGAAATTTCAGGGAGATTAAAAGAGTAGTATTAACTGGGCTTCCCTTGTGCACCTTTGCAGCACTGAAGAAATTATGTTTCAATATAAAACATTCTTTCTCTCTGTTGTTGCCAGCGAGCCACAAGTCTTAAGTAGGGTGTTTGATATGATGTGCTTGCAAAATGTATTGTTTGTAAATTCCTCCGCAAGCGGATTAAATGGTTTTTAGGCCAGCCTTTCTTAACCTGATGCCCTTTTTCTTACAAAGTAAGCGCAACTCCTAGAATTCTTTAACTATGCTGGCTAAAAATCTGAGCAACAACAATCCCAACAGGGCTGGAGGTCACCAAGTCGGAGAAGATTCTCCTACACAAATGTGAGGATTGGAATGTACTGTTGTTCTCCTTTGGGTTTCACGGTGGTTTAAAACACACCTTTTGAAATACATCTTTTAGCACAGAGATTCAGAGATAATAGCTTTTCATTCCAAGGGCAATTATAGACATCGCTTTTATGAGGAAAAACACAAATGTTGGCATAGGTTTTTTCCCTTTTAAATGTGCACAACAATGTAAAAATGGAATAGACGTATGAATTAGTAAGTGGAAAATGAACACAGACCACAACTCTCTAAGCATTCATTCATTAGCTTGCCTTTCCTTCCATCAGATCAACACTCTCTCTTCCGTTTTCACCCCCCCCCCAAAGTAATAAACACATGAATTTTATTGAAGAGAGGGTGACTAGCCAATAATCAGCCAAAGATTTTCTATGACTGAGGGTGGATTTGATATTTGGCTTTCTCCAGCTAATCTATTCACCTGTTTGCTAGAGAAAGTCAAACATATGTCGCCAAAATACAATAAAGCATCAGGATGTTGATAATGATGATGATCAAACAAACAATTCATAATTAAATGGAGCATAAACACAGCTAAAGTCTTGATGAACCACTATGATTTTACCTCAAATAAGGGTCCATCACCAAGAAGGATTGAAAGACAGACACCTCACTTTTGAAGGATGATTTATGTGATGGGCAAAAGCTCTTCAGATAGCCTAGCTAGGTCCAAAATCATTTGAAATAGCCTTCTCCAATCTGCTATTCTTCCTTACCTGACATAGTCATTGGCCAGGGTAGCTGTGCACATTGTATTTACCACATAATTATTAGGTTGTCAAAAGCTAGAGTTTTGTTGATTTAAATTGACACTCAGCCTCCTCCTCTTTCTTTAGCCAGACCCTGAGCAGAGTCCCACTCAGAATTGGTACAGAAGAATAAATACAAATTTCTTTCCTTTACTTTGGGATGTCCTCCCATTCTAAGAGGAGGTCTATGGCTAGTCCTTCTTGATCTTGAGGTTCATTCCCAGAAATGAATAATATTACTGTAGCATTCTCCTTTGCAATCATGAATTTTTTATTTGATTCACTAATTTTAACAAAATGCCTTAACATTTTATACATAAAACCAGAATGAGCATAAAAATATTAAAATGAAAATTAAGATGGTAGAATCTGATGTACCAATTTAATAATGTTTTATTATGCTAATCATTTTTTCTTAGCTCAATTTATCTCATAAGGTTGTGAGGAAAAATGGAGGAATGCCAGACTTTCCCGTTCTGGCTCCTGAATGACAGGTAAGATAGGAATCCGCCAGATAAATAAATATATCTCATCCTGAGCCTACATATACCTTAAAAATGACCCAAAATCCTGTTGTCAAAATTCAGCACGTCAATCTGGAGTGCTGGAACCATAACTGAGTTACTGGTGGGATGCATGTGGCTCACAAGCCAGGAAATGGCTCCTCCCCACTACACACACCTTGGCCGTAGCAAGAAAACCAGTTTGTGATTTCCTTATAAATGCTTCCTCTAGTAAAGGTAAGAGAAGAGCAGAATGTTTGCTAGACTGAGTTCCTGTGGTTTTTCCCTTCTCAAGAAAAATAAAGCATTGCCATTCCACTTAAGGTATTTGGCATCTTAAAGGCACAACTCCATTATAAAAGCTGCAGACTATGCCAAATTCCAAACTCACCCTCTTTCTTTTCTGCTAAACATCTAGCCAGTGGCTCCATCAGGCCCTTTTCACTCCTTTACGAGACAATTATGCAGACAGTTTCTCACAGAAGTAGCCAATGTCTTGCCAGAATCGAAATGGTTTTCCCTGAGCCCCAAAGCAGATTGAAGGTTGGAGAAGGAGACATTGTTCCCAAACTAGTAAACTCAATGCCAGATTGAAGCAGAATAAAAAATGAGGCTCTATGAAAGACCTTCTGGAGGAGACTTTTTAAAAAACTGCTAAATTCAAGCATGAATTCATTTTAACTTTAACTCAGCTATATTTCTTGACTTGCTATAGAATATTTCATTTTGTCATATAATAGAGGTTTTTTTTTTCTAATGCTTTGTATGGGAATTTTTAAATTGTTGGAATAGATATGGTAAGGACCGTGCTATCTCTTTTACCTCAACTTGATTTCTGCAAGAGTACATTAATTAAGGGCATTAAATGCATCCAGTTTTCATTGCCACCGTATAAAAAAAAAATGTTGAGACTCTAGAAAGAGTACAGAAAGGGCAATAAAGATGATTAGGGGACGGGAGGCTAAAACATATGAAGAACAATGCCGGAATTGGGCATGTCTAGTTTAATGAAAAGAAGGACTAGGGGTGACATGATTGCAGTGTTCCAATATCTAAGGGGCTGTCACAAAGAAGAAGGGGTCAACCTATTCTCCAAAGCACCCGAAGGCAAGACCAGAAGCAGTGGATGGAAATTAATCAAGGAGAGAACCAACCTAAAACTAAGAACTACCTAGAACTAAACAATTAATTAGTCTAAGTACTTTCCCAGACATGTTAGATCATTTCCCCCCATGTTATTGTTATTTAGGACTATACAACTTTCAGCCTCCCATAAAGCTTTGGATGTAGTCTCTTGAGTCACTATAGAAGCTTCCATTGAATTGTATTTTTAGCGTCACCAAAGGGGACATGACTAATCGTATTTGGAGAATAATCATATTCACTGTTTAATGAATAACATTTACTTTTAGTTTAATCACATTTTATTTGATTAATCTTCTTTATTCCTTTTTTATCCTGTTCTACTTCAACTCCCAGCATGCTGTTCAAAACCCAAGAATAGCCCTTGGTCTGAGCAAAGATTGTGCACAACTGTTTGTAGTCTAGCGTACCTGGAGAAGTGGCAGGACAGATAATGCATTACTGGAGTCCATATCCCTTATCAAAGATGAATAATTTAGCAGCTGACAATGGAAAGTGTCATTTACTATCCAAGATGAATGATAGTCTATTACCCGTAACAGCCATTCTTATTCTTGTGGTCTTCCGGGTGCGATTCAAGGTGTTGGTTACCACCTTTAAAGCGCTCCATGGCATTGGACCTGGGTACCTTCCAGACCGTCTTCTGCCACCAGTAGCCTACCATTGGCCAGTCTGCTCCCACAGAGAGGGTCTCCTCAGGATGCCATCGGCCAAATTGTGTCGGCTGGCGACACCCAGGGGGAGGCCCTTCTCTGTGGGGGCCCCTGCCCTTTGGAATGAACTGCCCCCAGAAATGCATAAGATCTCCGACCTCCGTGTATTTTGCTGTGCCCTCAAAACCTTGTTCCGCCAGGCCGGGCTATCAATGTAAAGATTTTAATTGGTTTTAAATGTGGCATTTTAAATTTGGGGGTTTTATAATTGAGCCAATTATTTAATAATTTTAATTATTTTTAAATTTTGTTTGTCTTTGTGCTTTTAATCAGGCTGTACACCGCCCTGAGTCCTTCAGGAGAAGGGCGGTATAGAAATAAAATTATTATTGTTGTTGTTGTTGTTATTGTCTGAAAGAATCACTGCATTCCTATTATTGCTTGAATGTCTTGTATGAAAATTTCCAGTTTCCTCTGAAGATCTCTGCTGTGGGAGGATCATGGATAATCAGGCGAACCAAAGAAGGAAATGTATATATATCCTTTTTTGTCCGTCAGTTGAATCATGCTTTATTTCCAAGAAAAAGATTCCATTTTGGAGGCAACTTTGATTTCCTGACACTATTGACAAATAGTTAGGATATTTTCTTACCGTATACCCTGGTTGTAAACATTCCAAAAATAATCTGCGTAATTCCTGAAGATTAAGAGTTGGAAGATTCTTTGTGCAATGGTGTCATGACACACACATCATTTAAACTTTGTTATGACTTGCGTGATTGGTTTTGAATAGGGTTTATTGTAGTCCAGAATATCTTCCTGCCAATCTTAGGGTTTGCTATTAGATGAAATATACCTCTGATGGGCATGTCTGAGAAAGGCTAGGATGGAGAATTTTATGGTTTGCTTCTGGCTAAATATATTGCCTTATAACACATTAATACATCAGGACCGCTTCAAGAACTTCCTGGTGGATTGGATCCCTAGCCCATCTAGTTCAGCAGTCTGTTTCCAAGATGGTTAATTGAATAAACCCCAGAAAACCTTGCAAACTTGGCTGAACTACAGCTGTCCATTCAGTGGAGCCAGGAATGGCAATGGTGAAGGATTCTGGCAGATACAGATCAGCAGCCTCTGGAGAGCCTTCAATTTACTGATACCTAAAATTATTTTATTCACCAGCATTGGTCAAGTCTTTACAACCATTTGCTTCAAATGAACCCCAAGCGATTAAGACATTTTTGAATTGCCCTACAGATTTTCCTGAGACAAACCCAATCAATTTGACACATTCACACACTGTCTGGGTGGATTGGAATTCAAAAGGAAACACATATTTGTCTGGGAAACACCCAAACCTGGCAGCTAGTTGCTCTTAGCATGCCTAAAAATAACATGTGATAAATTTCACCTTGATTCCTCCTTTGTTATTTGCTTTTTCTTAAAAACAAAATCAGCAACATCTTATAAATATTTTTCTCTTTGTACTTATTTTTTGTACAATGGAAAAAAAAAGTTTATATATTTTAAGGTAGTGACAGCCACTGACTATTTTAGTACATTGCTTTTATTCCAGTCATGTGCACACTTATTAGGAAATAAATCCTGCTGGAATGTGCTCTTAGAGAAATTAATTTTCAAGGAGACATATCTGAAAAGAACTTAAGCATTTCCTTTTCCCAGGAAGTGAAGAGGTGGATGTAATAAAAGTCAAGAGGAGTTGGACAAATAAAAATGAAGTATTTAGTCTGACAGAAGCAATCACGCATTGCTCTGCACCATGGTATGGATAGTTCATTTTATTTTGGTTTAAGATGAGGTGTAAAATTGGGTTGGTGGCCCTTAAATAAATTATGATTTGCTCTGGAGCATTAAACCAATGCATGCATGAATGAATGAAAAGAACTAAGTGCAGAAAAGAAAGAAAAATAGAGAAATAATAATAATTTAGTAGCAAAAAAAAAAGAAATATAAACATTACTTCCCCCTTCATCGTGAGTATAAACAATTTTAGCAATTTATCACTTCTCTCATATTCCTTCAAATCTCTAATCTGATCTAATCTGACATTCCAATAATGTCCCAGGTCTTGATTTATTTTCATTTTTTTTCCTTTGTCTCACAATTTCTCACAAAACTCATCAAGACTTTAACAAATCTCCTTTGTAAATCTACTGCAAGAAAGATCCAGTTCACTTGTTCTATATGATTCTGTCTTTTAAAAACCTACTTTCAGATCAGTTGCACTGAAAGTAGAATTTCTACTTTGTTCCTCTTCCATAAGATTGTACATATCATATTTAGAGATCGCGGATCTCTTTCATAGACTCATCATGTTTTAAAAACAATCTATCTATAATGGGAGAAACTCCTAAAATTAATTTCTGGGTTTGTTGTTCACAAATATCCTTAAACGTATCTAATGTTAAAGTATTTGCTTCATTCTGCATTAGTAAGTAAACTTTAAGAGTTTTTCTTCTTTAACTGTAATCTTCAGTTCCTTCTGGTTATCTCCTGTCAATTTTCATGTCCCATCCTATCATTTTTATTAAGAATTCAAATTCTTGAATATTCACTTTCCAATAGGAAGGATTCTTATAATTAATTCAAAATCTTATTTCAAATCCATCTGAATTTTTGGTATGTTTGTAAAATCAATCATCATTCTAGTCACCCTTTTTATTCCCCCCTCTCCAAAGTAATTTAAGTCCTTAAACCTGTTTTTAATTTTTTTTCCTAAGGATTGAAGGAGATTCATACGATGTTTTCAGACTTTGGCTCCAAATGTTCCTAACAGCTGAAAAGCAGTTAACAAGCAATTTCCAAAAGTGTTTAGAAAAGGAAATATGCAAACACAATGTCCTTTGAAAAGAGATCAACTGCAGCTTTAGCTAAAATGGCATTCCCTTATCTCTCAGAGCTCTAAGTCCACCAGAGACCTCTGTCTTACAGTCTCCTCACAAGGAGCAACAACTGTCTGGAGCACTGGTGGGTGATCTCAAGTTCTCTCCCTGTCCAGAGAGAAGTTATGAAGAGCTCGCTGTCTCTTTATTCTGCCACAGTTTTGACTCTATTCTTAGCAGAGCTATCCTCAGCCATTTCTTCCCTGGAAGTCCAAAAATTCACCAGTAAAACTGGAATATGTGAAGCTGCTGTGGGGATCAGAACTTCCAATTCTGATTAGCCCTTTAACTATTAACTTGATGACTGGGACAGATTTTAGAACATTTAGCATGAAATGCATATATGCTTTTCTGCTAAATTGAGAGTTTTCTTACCTGAGACTATATTTTCAATATATTGCAGATCCCAAAGAGAAGCTAGAGTACTACATTTGGTTGGCTCTCATTCATACTTTCCTGAAGCACTTTTGAGATGATTTGCTCAGGTGTATATATGCAAAAATGTTCCTTACATAGTGATAGTTTTGTGCCAAGGATTTATAATTGTTTTCTTGATTCCTCTATAGTGTGTATATATATGCATACACAGTGTATATAAAATACTGAACATTATTTTCTGTTTTAAATAATGTACATTTTTTATCCCCTAAGCCACCATGCTTCTTTCCAGCAGATTCTAACACTAAGGGATGGCTTTCATTCAGATTGTAACCCTTCTACCCTTTAGTCCCGTGTGTGAGAACATGTGTGTGTGATGAACTTATCAGCTTTACACATATGAATTTCTTGCTCTGTTCTTTCTGTCTGGCAAAACTCACAGAGTTTCTTGTCAGTTCCACTAATATTTATTCCTCTTTGCTTCCCCTTGGTGCTGACAAGGCCAACAAAAACCATGTCCATTGTAGAGATTCTGGGAAATGTTCACCCTTCTGTCCTGCTTGCTTGTCACTGTGCTGGAGCTTTGTCAAAAGGAGAAAAAGCATTAAAGGGCCAATTGTTTCTAATTCTTAAAACATGCAAAGGTTTTTTTTTAAGTAATGTGTATGTACAGTTTATGCTCATTGTGCCATCTATTATGAGAATTGCTTCAGTAGCCTGACCATACAAGTATCACATAAACATTGTTTTTGTGATTCCCCTTCTTTAAACTAAATATATAAGAGATAAACAAGATCCATTCACTACATCTGAAAACATAGCACAATGATTCATTTCACTTTAATGTGTGGTTTTCTCATCTGATTTAAAAGCCAATGATAGCACAGGTTTCAATATGTGATCCTAGCTTTACTTGGAGACACCGGAGTTATCATTTGGGAATATTTTTGAAGTATCTGAATAGGATGAAATGAAGCGAAACAACATGGTACCCAATGAGATGCATCATGTATTCAGACATTAATAGTTGCAGCTACTGTTTCTATAGTTTTTCTCCTGTGTTGTGGGTTTATTTCACTGCTTTTAATCAGGAGATACACTTATATCTGTGGTTGCCTCTTTGCGCTAATGCTCGCATTAAGATGTATTTTAGGCCTAGCTGTCATCTATCATCTGCACCTTAGAAATATTAGTTACTTGGTCTGTTGTCTATTGTGTGGATGTTTGGGTGGTTTAGGGGTGGGGAATTTGTGGTGGGTAGGAGTGTGTTTGGGGATTGTTATGTGTGTTGGACCTGGTCTTTGGGTGTTAAGTAAATTTCGTTGTATGGGTATACTGTGTATACACATACAATGACAATAAAGTTATTATTTATTTATTAGCTGTGGTTTGTTAAATGGACCATAATCATCAAATTTTTACCACAGTTGTTAAGCAAATGAGGTGGTCATTAAGTGAATCACACCACTGTTAAGCAAATCAACCCATTGATTTTCCTTGTCAGAAGCCAACAGGTAAGGTCACAAATTGTGATCATGTGACCACAGTATGTTGTAACTGTTGAAAATGTGAGCCCATTGCTTGCACTCAAATTGTGACCGATGACTGCGGGGGTTGTTTGATGGTCATAACTTCTAGGATGGGTCATAAATTACGTTTTTCAGCACTGTTGTAACTTCAAACATTTGCTAAACAAATGGTTATAAGTCAAGGACTACTTGTACTTCAGGTGAGGTCCCAGAATTAGCAAATTCTTGAAGGAACTTCCTAAACCCAAAAGGAGTTGGATTAGTGTGGCAGCATATATTTGGGAAACTGGGGACAGTGAAATTATACGGGAATGAGAATTTCTTCTGATAGGATCTACAGATCTTGGAATATAAGGATCATGTCTTCTTGGTGGCAACACTGCCCTGTGAAGATTTGAATGACACTGGTTATTTTTGCCCCATTTCTAATTCTGTTGGCCTCTTAGAAGGCGTTGATTGTTTTTGCAAGTGTTTTGGTTAGGCAGATAGGTAAGCATACAGATGGTGAATGGAGTCAACTGTTTATCTGTGGGTGCTGGTGTGTATGTTTATATTTGGTTAGTTTGTCAGTTGTCTAATCTTCTAAGCAAACCCAGAGTCCCTTATGTGAGATTGGTGGCTCTATAAATCAGGCAAAGAAAATCAAAGCTGAAAGCCTTGAGGCAAAGAGTGGACTTGGTCTTCTCTATAAAATTTACACACGCAGCTGGTGCAAAACCATACCTAAAAAAGAAATTAAAGCAAGTTAAAGAATGCCAATACAGGTAGTTCTCAACTTACAACAGTTCATTTAGTGAACGTTCGAAGTTACAACAGCACTGAAAAAAGTAACTTATGGCCATTTTTCACATTTACGACCGTTGTTGCATTCCCACGGTCCTGTGATCCAAATTGGTAACCGACTCATATTTATGACGGTTGCAGTATCCCGGGGTCATGTGATCCAGTTCTGCAACCTTCCGACAAGCAAAGTCAATGGAGAAGCCAGGTTCCTTTTAACAACTGGGTTTCCCACTTAATAACTGCGGCAAGAAAGTTCGTAAAACAGGGCAAAATTCAGTCCATAAATGCTTCGCTTAGCAACAGTATTTTTGGGCTCAATTTTGGTCGTAAATTGAGGAATGCCTGTATTGTTTTTTTTTTTCAAAACAGAAAAAGTGTTTTTTTTGTAGGGAAGAGGAGATACAATTCTGGTATCTGGCCCAGAGAGATAATGATGGGGTACTATCTACATATGTGGATGTAATGTTTTATAAGTATATGAGGTGATGTCTTATTTGCATCTTTAGCTGTCAGTTCCCCATTACATTCTTTTAATCTTTTTTCCACAGCTTGCTGGTTGGTGCACCTCGACAAAAAGCTTTCCCAATGCAACAAGCCAATAGAACCGGAGGTTTGTTCAGCTGCAACATCGAAACTCCAGAACTACCCTGCACACGTATCAAATTTGATGAGACAGGTGAGCTAGCTGGACCTCTGGTTTTGTTTTTTTTTCTAGGCAGAATAAAAATATTTATTTAGGAACCTCTTGGGAGAATCCAATTTGGCAGTTATAATTTATTTATTTTTAATTATAACTTTTAAATGTGGCTACAATCCCCTATCTAGTTTTTCCAGCTTCCATTTTCATTGTTACTGGTTTTTGGGTAGAGGCAGTTTGAGCAGGTTTTGCTCTTTCAAAACTACATGTAGTTCAAGTAAATGATAGAGGAGTCAGTTTCATAGATGCTTCAAAAAGTATATATAGTCCCGGAAAAAAATGTATCTTGCATATAGATAGATAGATAGATGGATGGATAGATAGATAGATAAAGATAGATAGATAGATAGATATTAGTGTGATGTCAATTCCCTGACCATCAGTTGTTATGTGTTAAAAATAGCATATGATGTACCAGCAGAGTGAAAGAATTTCTGAGTTTTCTAGACTTAACACAGATTCCCAAGAACGGAATGAGAAATGAGGATGTTCAATGAACATGGAGTCTTGATTCATTGTTGTGGTGGGGTGGGGGAAGTACCTAATAAACAGAAAGAGGAATAGTATGAAGAAGAAGAATACGAGCAAAGAACACCTTCATTCTTTACTATTTTACTATATGACTCCATTACACATTTTATACTATAATAATGTCTCCCGTTTAAATGCAGTGTTGATCAGTGAAAACTTTGTACTGATATTGTAGACAAACAGTGCCATCTACAGACTATTGCAGGTATAAATAATATTCAATGAATCCATAGTAAAAATAATAATTTGCACATAATTGTACAGAAACTATTTAGAAAGGAATAGTAGAAATAGATGAAAATTTTTATGCAATGATTTTTTTTTTTTAGCTGACCCGAGAAAAGAAAGCAAAGAAGATCAATGGATGGGTGTAACTGTGCGAAGTCAGGGGCCAGGTGGAAAAATTGTGGTAAGTTTTCAGAATGTTCTCTGAGCCTCAACATTGTTGGTTTTTTTGACACTGACAAATCTTTAGGATTATTTTTTTTGGGGGGTGGGGGGGTTTGGACGTTGACAAGTCTTTAGAATTATTTTGATTTTATAGGTGCAGATACTCCTCACTTAACAACCCTAATTGGCACTGACAATTGGGGCAGCAAAACAGTTGTTGAGCAAAACATCACATAATTATGCTGATTTACAATAACAGCAGTTCCAGGTGTGGCTGTTAAGTGAGACATCATGTGATTGTGACTTTGGACCTGCCAACACGATTCATGTGATTGGGACTTGGGACCTCTACTGACTTTGATTGTTGGAAATTAAGGTTGTAGTTGTGCTTTTGATTTTCTTTTTAATTTTTAGGGCTGTATGTATCTTTTCTTTTTGAATTGTGAAATGAAGTGAGGTGACAGTATATGCATGCATGTACGGAGACAGGGACAGGTTCCTGAGCAATCACACAAGCTTGGAAAAAAGATGTGCCTGCTTGAGTGATTTGGAAAGTGGTGCGTTTTGTGTGGCCTCCTGAGTATTGTGCAGCCTCTCTTTCAAAGGATTTGCAAAGCTGTGATTGTTTGAGTTGGGAACCAGTCTTGAGTGCTCTCTTATATCTTATTTATGGACCTTACACACAAGGCACATGGATATATAGACAACTAAAATAAACAAAATGAAATAAACTATTCCAAAGGTGCAGTTAACAAAGCAGTGTACATAAGATTGGAAGTGCACTGTTACATTTTATAGCGAAAGCTATAAAATGCATTTAAGTTACTGTTCAGTCTGGTTAAAGCAAAGACACGCTTATTTACAAGACCTTTCTGTGCAGAGTTAATTGTTTGGAAAATCAGCCCTGTTCATTTGTAGAGGAGACAGATCTGTTGACTGATCGAATTTGCTTTTGATGCTTTACAGACCTGTGCGCATCGCTATGAGAAAAGGTATTATGTCAACACGGAACAGGAAACCCGAGACATCATCGGGAGGTGCTACGTGCTGAGTCAGGATCTTTCCATTTCCGTCAATGAGTATATGGATGGCGGGGAATGGAGTTTCTGTGACGGCCGATTGAGAGGCCATGAGAAATTTGGCTCCTGCCAGCAAGGTGTTGCAGCCACATTTACCAGAGATAATCATTACATTGTATTTGGTGCACCAGGGACCTATAACTGGAAAGGTATAACCTCTTTATCTTCCTATCATTCCCATTGTCCATTTCCAGATTATATATCCTGTCTCCTACGGAATAATAACCATTGCTGAAAACCATGATGTACTACTCTTTTATGCTACTCACCTAAAAATTGAAGAAGAGCTTCTGGTATATTACAGATAGTCCTCGATTTACCGCAGTTCATTTAATGATGTAACTGTGTCAAAGTTACGACACAGGATCAAAATTCAGATGCTTGACAACTGGTTCATATTTATGACGGTTGCTGTGTCTTGTGTAATGTGATCCCCTTTTGTGACCTTCTGATAAGCAGAGTCAATGGGGTAGCCAGATTCACTTAACAACCGGGTTACTAACTTAACAACCGCAGTGATTCACTTAACAATTGTGGCAAGAAACTGGGGCAAAACTCAACACATGTCTCACTTAACAGCAGAAATGTTGCACTCAATTGTTGTAGTAAGTTGAGGACTACCTGTACTCTTAAACAGAGAGATTGAATTAAGGAAGACGGTGACAAGGTGCTTCAGAACAGACAGTAGTAAATTTTAGCTTAAAGATGTTTTTCTGGGGATCATGTGGGTACCATCTGTGCCCAAGAAAAGATGCAGCTCCACAAGTGAGGCACCAACGGGTGAACCAAGGGTGTCCTTCTCTCCCGCAAAGCATCTTTTTGCAGTCGCCTCGTGACAAGACGGCCAGCAAACAAATTTAATAAATAAATAAATAAAAATATACAGGATTGATGTTGAAACCCCACAGAGGTTTATGCAAAGAGAATATCTATATATGTCTGTATATGCACACATAACACACACATTCAACATGCAGATCAGGAGGCATTTACATAAATCGCCTGGATTATTGCTGGTTTTTTTTTTCCGTATCAACTGAAACTCCATTAACCTCATTGAGAAGAAAATTGGTTTGAAAGCCAAAGTAATCAGGAGAGAGAGAGAAACCTGCTGAATTTCATTTGGTGATTAAGCCGGAGAGCCCATGGCTTTGTCCCATCTTAGTTATGCAGAGAAGCTGTAAAATACAACTCGCTCCCACCTTTCCTCCCCACCATTTTCCTTTTTCTCTGTCCAAGCAGTATATGTTTTTCTTGTGTTCTTTGTTATACCGACAGCTGTGGAATTTTCCTCTGCTTTGCCTTTTTCTTCTTGTGATAAATCCTTGCAGTGTACACCTGTGCCTGACATATAAACCCTGTACAATCTTTGTGCCTTGGTGCAAGATGGTTTCAAGTGAAAGCTTACCTTTCCACATACTGGGTTTTTGTCAAGAAAATTGGACTTTTTCTGAGATAAGGTATCAGATTTGCTGTATTTAAATTACAAGTAGTTGCTGCCACCATGTTTAGTTTTAAGGCTTTTTACCTGGTCAGGGAAAAATCCTGTTTCTTTTCTGAAAGAATATTGTTCAGTCTATTCAGTAGTGTAGAAATGTTTCTAAACACGTTTTCTAAAAACGTGAATGGAAGTAGTTATGTTTAAAGGTAAAGGTTCCCCTCGCACATACATGCTAGTCGTTCCCGACTCTAGGGGACGGTGCTCATCTCCGTTTCAAAGCCCAAGAGCCAGCGCTGTCTGAAGACGTCTCCGTGGTCATGTGGCCGACATGACTAAACGCCAAAGGCACACGCTGTTATCTTCCCACCAAAGGTGGTCCCTATTTTTCTACTTGCATTTTTTACGCTTTCAAACTGCTAGGTTGGCAAAAGCTGGGACAAGTAATGGGAGCTCACCCTGTTATGTGGCACTAGGGATTCGAACTGCTGAACTGCCAATCTTTCAATCGACAAGCTCAGCACCTTAGCCACTGAGCCACTGCGTCCCAGTTATGCTTAGTGGAGAGTTTTATTTGACAGAACATTTGAATAATGGATATTTTACCAATGCTTGCATCATTTCTTGCTGACTTCCCCATGGCAATCACATGATTGGGGGGGCGCTTAGCAATTGGTCATAAATGTAAGCTGATTGCTAAGTATTCAAAATGCAGTCAGGTGACTGCCAGGAGGAAGAGTAATATTGTTCACCGGCCAGAAGTGCTATGGGAAGTGCTTCATGGGCCATAAACACTCTTTCTGACGCTTAACTTTGAATGGCCATTAACAGCTGGTTGAAAGCGGAGGACTGCCTGTAACCAGAATTCAGCAGAAACTGGCCCCAACTTCATTCCCTGCTTTCTTAGTTATAGGAGGAGAACATAGGGAACCATGAAAAGCTGATTTAGACTGAATGAAAGTATTGGTTCATCTCTGTTTCTACTGTTTGCTCTGACTTCCCAAATTCTACAGAGTTTCAGCAGGTCTTGCTGTTCTCCTTCTTCATTTGCTGTCACCTGTGATCTGATCCTGTTCGCTAGACATGCTATCACCTTCTCTTTGCAAAGCATTTTTTAATGACATGGAGCTACACCTCCTCTCTGTGGCTTGAGGAACATTCCTATAAATCCCACAGATAGATTTGCTTTGGCATCGGCACTTGGGCTGTTGAGAATGCAAAGCTCTTCAAAGAGTTTTGCCATGCCATGCCAATCAAAACTCTCCATTCTCCCTCAGAGAATTAGAAAAAAACATGCAACATCTGTATTAGGCATGGCAGGAAAGGTTTATGATTCCTGAGAAGTCTAGACACAAGATTAAGTGCTGCTTGTATTTGGAATATCTTTACACTTTGAACTTTGCGCTTTTAAATTCAAAAAGGCTGACTTGAGGCAAAAAGAGGTAAAGATCATGTGATTTTTATGTTTTAACTTATCAATGCCTAAATTAATTTCCATTCTGGAATTGCCTCAGCTTTTTCAGTTCTCGATTATCATTCCAGCATTGATACACCTCAGGCACAGTTGACATTATTGTACAGCTTTATTATGTTGTACACCAGCTCTTGAAGTGCCTGTTGATTTTAATGTTTATGTCAGAGCTCTTACCTCCCATAATTTGGTTCCTAAGATGATTTCTTTACAGCGAATTCATAAAAGGAACATATTTCTATTCCTTCTATTCCACTTGCAGCCACCTAAACAATGTAAGATGGGATAGCAAATAGATGATAGTAGTCATGGGAGGGGAAACATTCAAAACCCATAGGGCAGAGTATTGTTTTGTAGTAGAGCATCTGATTTGTATCACTAAGCCACCAATCTAATTCCTGCATCTCCACATAGCAATGGAAAACTTTGTCTAGAGGAACAATTAGACAGCACAGAAGCCAATTCCTTTTGTTCTAAAACTGTTACTCAGCTGATGGCCCATGCTTCTTCTATGTCTTTCAGGAGGCCTCCCTCTCAGCGGGGCTTTGGAAGTGACTCAGGCCACAAGGAAGCTTTGCTTTTGCCAGTTTGCTTCATGTATTTTAGGCTCCAAGGTGCCCTTTTCTCCTTTTAAATTTAAGGGGAAAGAAATGACTTTCTGATTGTCCCAAGTACTCAGTATTCTAGTTATGAAACTGATTCCTTCTACCTCCCCTCTCCAAAAGCTTAAAGTAACTCATGCTCATTTCCAATCTGCATTTTAATTTTCTAATTCTCTGGGCATCTCTGTACCTTTCTCATCTTTCTCTACTCTCGAAAAGCTCTAATTTCCCTTCCTCTTCTCTTACTCTTTCTGTTCTTTCTTATCTCTTTAGCAAACTTGATTTTGCCAAAATAATCCAGGCTCTGCAACCCATCCCATTCTCTCAAGCGGAGTGCATTTTGAGGTGTGTACATGCCACATGTCTACTACCAATACAATATGCAGATTTTTGGGGGGTTATTTTTTTTTTGTTCATATCACCCCGATCCTATTTTTCAGAATCTTTCTTTGTGCCATTCATTATGTCATTGTATTCAAACCAAGGATAGAAGTGGGCTCAATTGTGGTCACATCCATTCATAGGTGTTTCTTTGCTCCTTCCATTTTACAACTATTTTATTTAATGTTCCCCATCCTTTAACAATCATCCCATCTTTTGTTTTTGTTCTGTTTTGCCATTTCATTCTTCTAGGCGTGGTGCGTGCAGAGCAAAAGAATCACACCCTTGATGAAATGGGCATCTTTGATGATGGGCCTTATGAAGTTGGGGGTGAAAGCCTGCGAAAGGAGTCTCTGGTTCCGGTTCCTGCTAACAGTTATTTAGGTAGGATTAAGCTCTTCAGAGAACTGAAAGGGAAAATGGCCGTCCGAATGGCCAAGCTCAAATCTCCCAGAAGGTAACAAAGTGATGGAAACCTTGAATTTTGATCAAAGCTTTAGCCATTCATGCTGCCATTTTTAGGCCTCGTCCGAAGTACAGATAGCATCCTGGCTGTAGAATCCTTAAGAGCCACTAAGATGAAGAAAGATATAAGAGGTGCAATTGTCAACTTGGGCATTCTTATGCTGTGATTTAACAACCCTCTCTCTCTTGCGAGACTATGGTTTGAGGATCAGTAGCTCTATTTCAAACACAAAGCCTCAGGGGGTTCTATAAATTGCTGGTTGCTGAACAGGATGCAAATGTATCTGTAGCAAAAGCATTGAAGCAACATTCCAGAACCATCAGCTTAACCCCTGGGGCTTCCTTGAAACGTTTAGCAACTGTCTTGATAGAATTCTGCATTGTATGGGAATTAATAACCTGCTTATAAATGCTGAGAAGGTGGGAGGCATTGAACATGGGTTCAGCCGAATGACCATATGGATGCCACTTTTTAAAGCAAAATAGTTTTTATTAAGGTAAAGAGTAAAAAATAACCACAGCTTTGTATAGCTTTGGTGGCTATACTACATTGGATCCTGATACCGTAAGTAAAACATAGGACTTGTTGTGACTGTCTGTGAGGAAAGATCTTTATTTATGATGCTTCATTCTTTTCGCTGGAGACGCCGGGAATTGAGTTGAATCTTTTCTAAGTGTGTTATTGCGTGTGTCATTGGTTCCTCTATTGCTGGTACAGGGGACATCTACAGTAAAACTGTTTTCACAGCCAGAATGGAACATGAAGCTGAAAGCTGGGGAAAAAACAGCATAAAATAGTTTTCCACAAATGGGATAAAAAAAAAATAAGTATGGCAATTTCATTTAGTAGTATTTGCTAATGAAAAAACAAACAAATATCACTTTATTTACATTCCAGAAAGTGTTATCTGTGGGCTTGGCTTTCTAACATGGACATATATTGGAATTACAATTCATAAACCTCCCTGCTACTATGACCATTGGAATTCTGGGAATTGTAGTTCCACGGCATGTAGAGAATGCCAAGTTGGAGAAACCTGTTATTGGCTAGCCTGTTTCTTGGTTAATGTTCTATACCGGGATTGGCAAACTGTGACCATGGACCAAATCCAGCCTGCTGCTTGTTTTTTTTATGGCCTACATGCAAAGAATGGACAAGCAGGCAGGTAGCTGATTGCCAGGTGTGAGTCTCAACTGAGCTCCTGGAGAGAGGTGTTAGGCTGAGGGCCGGGGGGGCAGATTGTCTGGGTGGTGGCAGCCTGTTGGCAGCTTCTTGCTGGGAGGAAGGATTATTGCAAGGATGTCAAACTCGCAGCCCACAGGCCAGATGTAGTACACACTGGCCACGCCCATGCCCAGTTTAGCAAAGGGAAAAAAGTCACGATACGTCATGTGATGACTCTGTGATGACGTGGGTTTGATACCCCTGATCTATTGGCTATCATATCATGTTCCTTGGCCTGTAAACCTGCCAGTCATTCCCACAGGATCAGAGGAGGAGCAGGATCCCGCCTGTTACTGAAATAGTTTGCCAACCCCTGCTGTATACTATCACTGTGTGTTTCTTTACTGTCCTTTATTTGTAGTAGCAAGCGCTTCAGCTGGACTGCATGGAACTATCTATTTTTTTCCTGCTCTCTGCTTAACTTTTTCTCCTTCTCTTCTTTTTCTTTCTCTACTCATCATTGCAGGTCTTCTTTTTGTGACAAGCGTGTCTTATGCCAACCCTGATCAGTTTGTGTACAAAACACTGCCGCCCAGTGTCAGAGTAGACAAATCTGCTGATCTGATGATGAATAGCTACTTAGGTTTGTGACTTCCAAAGCACCAACCCATCTGCTTTCATTCATGACACTTCAGAGATCATCGTTTGACTTCCATTTCAAGTCAAAGCATGTCTGAGGAAAAGCGCAGATGAGATGAGAGACTTACAGGAGATGGTGGTTTGAGTAAACAAAATCTGGGAGCTATAAAATGCTTGTTTAGTCAGAGAGAGGATAATGGAATCAGATGACCTATTAGACATATGGACCATGGTCATCCTTTGGGTGACTCCCTTACCAAACAAACAAACTAAATAATTGGGTAAATATATCAGCACCAAAGAAATGGTATTGGAATATTTAGTCAGTAAAATATATATCCTCATCACCATTTTATCTAAATCTCTTACCTCACAATATTATTCTCAAATTAAGAATTGGAAAGGGAGCAGTGAAGCAATCCAGGTTTCCTTTTCTATTTAGTATGAGAAAACCTTTTTTTAAAAAAAAGCCAGGAATTAAATATATATATATATAATTTGTGGTACACACTTACTTTAATGTGTATCCTTTAGAACTGAATTTGATGCAGATGAAATTGGGTAGAACTACATGTTATGCATAATGGGGATGCATCATTAAACCCAACATCTCTGGGTCAACATCCTTGCCCCATTCCCCATAAAATGTGCTATTATCTTATCTTTTAAATCATATTTTATGATAGTACATATCCCCAACACCTCTTCCATATCTTTGATAATTATATGCCATGAATGGTTACATGGAAATGTTATCAAACTAAATAGATAAGAATAATAAATTTTAGTGGAAAAGGGAAGTTAATTAGGGAGGGGAAATCAATGGTTTGCAGTAGCATTGTCTTGCATCCTACTGCCTTTTAATTTTTCATTGCCTATATCAGAAGTGGGGAACTATGGCCCTTTTATGATTTGTTGACTTCATCTCCCAGAATTCCTGAGCTAGCCATATTTGATGCCTCTTGTATTTGCTTAAAAACCAAGTTTAAGGTTCTTAAGCAAATAATTCATTTAGTGTCCTACAGGCATGACAGGAAGTTTCAACTCTCCAGAGATTGCCACCTTATTCACAATTCTTCAAACATTGACTTACTTGGTAGAAGACTCACAGAGCTGAACATATCTTGTTTGCAATGATGGGCTAGCTGGCCCATTCATTTTTCCAGCACTTTCCCACCAGCTTGCCCATTTACCCTCCTGTCAACATTTTGTAACTGCAGCCTCTCATCTTACTAGCATCTTCCTGCTATTATTACTGATCTTTCTGATGATCCAACTCCCCCCTCTAATCTTAAAACAGAATTGTAACACCAGTTTCTATGAACGGGACCAAATCAGCTCTTTGGTTCTAATTAAAGTCTTTCTCTTCCTATTTAACTGACCTTTAAGGTTTGGGTTTTCTTTTGAAAGAGAGGCAATAGGTTTTATTCCTTCTTTTTTTTAAAAAAATGCCATAGAGACTCAAGTGTTGTTTACACTTAATTATGCTTAACAATCTGTTTCTTCAGATTTGGGTAATGGGTCTTTTGGTACCCTGAATACAATGCATGAATTCATAGATGGCATTCTATGCCATCTATCTATACATTTAGATGGCATTCTAAATGTATAAATAACAGGTGCTGGGGTTTTTTATTATATTCAGAAGGTAACCTTAGCCATGCCTGAAAAGAGAATAGTCAGGGTTTCTCACTAGAAAAACTAAAAGCACTTTGAACACAATTAAAGTTATTATTCCTACTGAAAGGGTGTCACCCCTTCAGAAATTGGAACCAGTAGAGGTCCCTTCAATGTCACTCCAAGTAAGAGGACCTTGTCTTACTTGGGTTCAATTCTAGATCTAAACAGCCTCCCAACACTAGTTCAAGTTATCTATGGCATCTTCAGCTTGGCTCAGAATGGAGAAGTACAACTGTGTATCACTGCTATTCTGATGGTATTTCACCCCAAACTGATGGGTGACTTCTCCCAGTGGTGCCATATAAACATTAAACAGTAATAGGAAGAGGATTGAACCCTGCAGAATCTCACAACTGAGGACCTACCAAATCAATCTCTCTTCCCCCTTGCCACCATCTGGTACTGCTATTTACATAAGGATAAAACCAACAAAGTACACTTGCAAGCAATCTAGGAAGATACCAGGCTCGGTGATATGAACAGCTGCTGGGAATCTACAAGGACTAGAAGAAGTGTATTCATGTCTTAACAAAGCTTATCACCCACAGCAATAAAAAACATCACTGTGTCTGAATCCAGATTGAAATAGTTCTTCCTGATAAGCACTTTGTATCTGATACAACACTTTTTCTTGAGAGTGTTCTGAAGAACAGGAAAATTGGAGATTTAATGATAGTTACCCATAATTATCGGATACAGGGATGGCTTCTTGATGAGGATACACTATCACCCCTTCCTAGTTGGTGGAAACTTCTCTTTCAATGAGCCCTCACCAGGCTCAAGGTTGACTCAGCCTTCCATCCTTCCAAGGTTGGTAAAATGAGTCAGATTGTTGAGGGCAATATGCTGACTGTAAACTGCTTAGAGAGAGCTGTAAAACACTGTGAAGTATATAAGTCTAAGTGTTATTGCTATTGCTATAGGGAGCACCTCCATCAGAGTCTACAGGCTGAAAAGATTCCCAGATAATATTGCAAGACTTTGTTCAAGGCATCACATTGGATTCTGTCCACAAAAGGTCAAGATTACAGCAAATTTGAGGGACTAAGGTAACCCACTGTTGCCATCAGAATGGAGAAGCAAGCATGCATCATCATTCTTATAACCATGGTGTAGACTTAAACATGGTCCTTGGTCAGATTCACTTTTGAACTTCCTCTGCCAGCAGGGAAGGTGTTTCTTCTATGGTTTCATCTATGGAGGTCCTCAGTAAACCAAGAGACTAACTAGGATTGGCAAAAGGCCACTTGGGAGCAATTACATGATATATGAACCTTGATTGTTTTCCTGTTCCAGGTGTTTATCTGGCTCTCAGTAGAATTGCATTTCAAATTGTTGGGAAGGTTCCCAAGTATTTGAAAATAGTCCTGGCCCATTTCTGCCCACCCCTTGCCTAGACTGCCTGGGTCTTGAGACAACCAAAACTGCTACTTGGACTGCTATTAAAACAGTTCTTGGCCTACCCATACCCAACATCCCACTTCTGTAAACACCACCCAACTCTCACCATTATTGTGGGCCAGAGATTAAAGATGATATTTGCCCACAATATTTAAAGTTCTGACAGGAAAGAGAGAATTAAGCAAAAGGAAAGGTAAACAGAGTGATGCACCTGATTTACAACTGCCCTTCCTTCCAGTTGATTGAAGGAATGGTAAAATATCAATACTGTAAATGGCTAAGGACAGTCACTGTGTATAACATGTAGTCCAGGTGCCTGTAGTAATTACACCACTGCTGCTACCAAAACTGGGAGTACATTTGGCTGGGGCTATGTGAGTCCTATAAAGACTAATGTAGAGTATTTGGCAAATTAATTCTAAATTGACATTGCTGGCAAAGCATGCCCTTTTTTTGAGATGTAGGAGTATGAACCATTTTCCATGATAGTGTGAACATTAATTGAACATCATAGGGGTACTGTAGGTAAGGGGCACGCTCATTTTGAAGTGCATGCAGGGATTTTTTGTTGTTGTTAATGTTCGCTCATCACTGAAATGGATTGCACGCATAATTAGTTAATATATTGAAGTTGGGTTTGTATGTATACGCACTATGTATGCGCCTATATATCTGTCTTTCTGTTTGTGTATCAGAGAGTAGGAAATTGCAGTCTATTGCATCTCCATCTTCTTCATCCTCTTCCTTGTTTGCATTTTGGTTTTGCGATGTGTATGCAAAAGCAAAAAAATGGGTTTTATATATGAAAATGGTGGGTGTGTACATAAAAATAAATGAATGGATGTATGAGGTGTGTACTGATGGACTGAGGGATGGATACATAAAAGTTTTACGTGGGATGTGGTATTAGTATTTCTGGGTGTGAGAGGGAGGGAGAGGTGAAAAATTGTATTTTTTTGTTTTGATCAGCTTTAGTCAAACAGGGGGTCTGGAGACAGTGGGAATTGTAGTCCAATGCATACAGATGTTTGGGAAGATTAAAAGGCCCTTTTCAGTCCCAACTTTCTAAGATTTAACAGTCTTACCCTGTTGCTCCTTCTCTTGGGGGGGGGGGGGGGAAACACAGGGCGAAAGAAAAAGATACTGAGAGAAAAAATATTTGTAGCCAAGAGTTGAAATGAGGAGTCCTTTATGCTCTCTGGTTGTTCTCTTGTAGATGTTTTATTACCAAACTAGGTAACATCATCAGTGCTAGTAGGGATTGAGGTTTGCTCTCCTTTGAGCATCAAAGGCATACCTATGCACACTTTCCTAACCCTCCTTTAACATAACAATAGTTGCCAGGCATTACAGATCCCAGTGTGAGGTGTTTACCTGAATATTTGTGTTCTGTTTTAGGGTTTTCTTTGGACTCTGGGAAAGGGATAATCTCTCAGGAGGAGATCACTTTTGTTTCCGGTGCTCCAAGAGCCAACCATAGTGGGGCTGTGGTCCTTCTGAAAAAAGACAGTGATATCCAGCGGGCCTTGTCCTCTGTGCACATATTTGAAGGCGAGGGGCTGGCCTCTTCCTTTGGCTATGATGTGGCCGTTGTGGACCTCAACCACGATGGGTGAGATTCCTCTCCTTCACACCTCCCGGTTGCTTTTCTGTGGTGCGTGATCTGATTTTTTTGGCAAAGTCAGAGCAGAATTGGGCTCTTTCCCAGCAGAAATAGCAGAGGGCAATCACAGCATGTGCAACACCCACTGCATCCCTTTCAGAAAAGCCACCAGCCAGATCTTTTATACTTTAAACAAAAAATCCTGTACTCCAAATACACGCAGCACAGCAGGTATCAAGTTCAGGATGGCTAAAAAGATGATGATGGAGAACTCAGATTCTGGAATTTAAACTATATTTTAGCCATGAATTTTGACTGAATCCCGCTTAGCTTTGTAGAGTGATGTACATATTTCCTCAGAAGCAAGTCTGGATCCGAAACAGGAATCTCATAAATGCCATGAGATGACCACCTATTGGAAGCTTTACAACCAGCATTGCAGACCTTTGTGATGATCAACCACTAAAAGACTATTATGAAGCAATTTAAGAGGGCTTCCCCAACTTTGTGACCTCCTGATGTGTCCAACTGCATTCCTATCCAGCAGTAGCCCTTCATTGTTGAAACCTTTAAAGTTGCAGTTAAGAAATTTTTCTTCACAGATGACCATATGGTGGTTAGCACTTAGCTTATTTTGGCTGATTACAAAGGGGTGGGGGGTGGGGAAGCAGGATTAAAACTGGTTAGTATTTGGAAATTATCAGAAGGTTATAGGTAGAAGAGAAAATTAAAAAATGATCTATTTAAAAGCAAGGATAAACCTTCCTTTTGTAAGTATTTTAAGAAAATTATAAGTATTTTTTAGTATTCTTTTCTAAGAAAGGCCTCTATATATCCATGAAGGAGCTAGAAATCCAGTTTGATTCAAGCAAATTGCTCCCATTTTCGCACCATGCATTGAACAGGAGTGGTTTAACTGATCTAATCTCTTCAAAGTTGCTGGGGAGTACGGTATTTTGGGGGGCGAGAACTTAAAACCAATTTTTGCTCTATTTTTTTTTTCAGTTGGCAAGATATTGTGGTTGGAGCCCCACAGTATTTTGAGAGGGATGGAGAAATTGGTGGTGCCGCCTATGTTTATATTAATCAGGAAGGCAAATGGGACAGAGTAAACCCAATTCGCCTCAATGGATCTAAAGACTCCATGTTTGGGATTGCAGTTGAAAACATCGGTGATGTTAATAAAGACGGCTTTTCAGGTAAGCAGGGAAGAATCTTGTATGGATTGTATGGATTTGAATTTGCATGGATTTTTTGTTGACAATTCAGCAGTTGGCCCAAATTATCCAGAAACCTGAATCCAACATAATGCTTAATCCATACTTCTTTGGAGCCGATTAAATTTTTCTTTATTCATTTATTTTTGTGTGCTTTATTTATCATTTTTATATCCCATGTTTTGTTTTGCAATTCGTCAACAAAGCAGACATCATAGAGCTACGAATACCATGAAATACCGAGCAGCGTTTTGTCTAAAAATTCAAACATTTTGAAACTTGCAGTTATCCTTAGGAAATTTGCACCTTGCAAAACATGTTCTTCGTGGCTTAGTTTATAATTTGATATTTGAAGTTTTAGAGATGTATTATTTTACAGTTCTCTCTCATTTGCTAAGATTTGCGTGCTTGTTTTGTTATGCCTTATGTAAACAACTCATGTTTAGAAATAAGGAAGATCACTTGAGTATTCTTTCCGCTTTTCCTCTTTTTAAAATGCAGATATTGCTGTGGGGGCTCCTTATGATGGAGAGTTTGGCAAGGTATATCTCTATCATGGCTCCAGGAATGGAATAAACACAAAACCAGCACAGGTATTAGCTTGCAACATTTGCTTCTGTGTGCAGTGGAATTTCATTTCGTCTACTCACTTGCTCCTGCCCAGTCATTGAAGTCATCAGCTTCCATCAATTACTGGCTTTTTCACACTATATTTATTTTATCTAGTATTATACTATTTCCTGTGCCCTTCCTATAGTTTTTCAAACTTGATTCTTTCTCAATATATTGGATTTAAATGCTCATCGTTTTAGCCAGAGAAGGATTGCCTGGACTAGCATCTTCAGAACTTCCCTTCCTGCTTCCTTTCTTCCAGAAGTGCTGGCCCACTTCTTTTCTGCCTTTTAATCATCCCTGTTTTCAGCTCTGTGCAGATTGTGACATATTTAATGAATGTGTAAGAGGACGTTGTATCGTAATCAGTTTGCCATGTACACTCTTCTTTAATAGTCTGAAAACAACTTTCTTTGTAGAATTCCTGTGGGAGTTGGAATCCTTTGTTAGTCTCAAACATGTCTTGAGGAATCTAGTGGACCTAGATCTCTGTTCATGCTACCATGACATGGACTCACAAGGAGGCACAGTTAATGGGTAGAAAAAGAATTTTGTCTCTCTCCAACAACAACAAAACTGCTATTTCTCCTTAGTAGGAAGGGAAGGAGGGCAGTAGCGAACTTGGGAGAACAATGCTGGATTGGGAAAAAGTCATTGCATTGATATAAGGAAGGCAATGCACTGTGTTGCATCTTTCAGATACGTATTATGGACAGTAATGTTATTGATGATGCACCACTACTTCCAACCACCACTCCTCCAAAGAGAATGTTCAGGAACCAAAATGTTGGGGACTGGAGAACCATACATATTCCCCTTCCTATTCTCCTTTTTAGTGCTCCAGTTTTTCCTGTCCATATCTGAATTTGAAGGATAGAAAGGGGCAGGAAATACAGAAACATGCAGTATATTGATATCGTTCCATTGACTTTAGGATATTATCAATAGCAATAGCACTTAGACTTATATACTGTTTCACAAATGTTTTACAAGCCTCCCTAAGCGGTTTAGGGTGTCAGCATATTGCCCCCAACAATCTGGGTCCTCATTTTACCAACCTTGGAAGGATGGAAGGCTGAGTCAATTTATAGCTGGTGAGAATCAAACTGCCGACAGTCAGCAGAAGGATGCAGTACTGCATTCTAACCACTGTGTCACTCCGGCTCTTATATATAGTTTTTTGGTTTATATTAGATATAGTTTTAGTTTTTTTCAAGAGCTGTCTTACTTGCAAAAGCAACATGTGCTTTTTAAATTTAGGGTGTTTAAATGAGCTTATTGACTACCAGCATTTAAGCTTGTCCCCTTCCTGCCTGCAAGCTTTGTGAATATTTTCTTCTTCAGTCAGTTTTTTTAATTCTTCCTTTCTGTTTCAAATCATAATTTTTCTTCATATATGAAATGAAGAAATGACCTCAGATAAATACAGTATAATTTCTCTTAATTGCCATTGATTCTTCCATTATTCATAAATATTACACATTCAAGAAATCTGGGAAAAATTGACTATCTGTTCTGAGCAGTCAACAATAAATTCTTAACTCTATAGGTCAATAATTCTAATAAGAGCTTACAGTTTGACAAGAGTGATGAAGAGATGCATGACTAGTTCCCTTATGCATTTAGACATTAGTTGTGGATAGCAACTGGGACGAATTAGAAGCTAATAGACAAACTAATTGTGGGGATTAAAAAGTAAATCACAACTGGCAAATCAAACAAGATTAAAAGAACACAGCAAAAGTGTTCTTCACAGTTCAGAAGTGTTTTGTCATTTGAGCAAAGCTCAGTTTGACCAGAATATTCTTTTTATATTGTTTCCTGTTTAGGAAAATGCAGTGGTCTACACAGGAAAGGGCCTGAGGCTTGAAATAAATTGCCACTTGCAGTTCAGTGATTCATCTATCTTGCAGCTTTCTTTCTGTCTAGCGTGCTCCTGATTTTTTTCATCTATTTAATACTGTAGGTGATAGAACTGCCAGTCACTTTCTCTCAACCATAGAAAACTCGGAGACTGAAAAACATTCCAGAAGAAGGCAATGGCAAACAATTTATACAGTGGATCTGTTTGGGAAATTGCCAAGAGTCAAGATTGACTTAAAGGGACACCCCAAGACTTGTCCATAAATGGGGTCAAGGGTGGGAGCTAAATGAAGAAAGCAGTGTTGTATTGTTGTTCTGCAAATTATGTCCCTTCTCCACTGGCATTACGATGTCATTCCATGTACAAAAGGGTGGAGCTTCCAGCGTAATGCTGCGTTGGTCATGTTGATGAAAGCATCTGATCTTGTCCCAGAGGTGCTTTTTCAAGAGGCAACTGGACTTTCTTTTTCTTTGAAGACATTTTGTTTCTCATCCAAGAAGCTTCTTCAGCATTTTTCTAAGCTTCTTGGATGAGAAGCGAAACATCTTCAAAAAACCCCAAGAAAGTCCAGTTGCCTCTTGAAAAAGCACCTTTGGGACAACCATGACCTGATTGACTGAAAATCTCCATAGACATCTGATCTTGTGAATATCTCAGCATAGATTCCCACACGTTGAATGTTAAAAGAGTAATTTAACACTGTGCTGCATTTGTATGCATTTGTTTTGCATTTCTAGATTCTTGATGGCGTGACAAATAATGTCATATTCTTTGGATACTCTATCACTGGAAATATGGATCTTGATGGAAACTCTTACCCTGACATTGCTGTTGGATCTCTTTCAGATACTGTTTCAGTTTATAGGTATGTGCTCTTTTTACTATGGTTTAACTGTCCCCATAAATAAAAGAGGTTCTTAAAGTAAGTTTATTCAGGTAGTTATCAAATGTGTAAGACAGATAGATTCCATAACAACTCTGAAGTCTACTGAGGGATGTGAAGAATATTTTGAATTCAAACTATCTTGGCTCTGATGTGTTGGTTTTTATGCAAATCAGTTGCTTGTAGTGCAGAGTAGATTGTTCCTATCATTTTAGATCAGTATTTCACAACCTTGGCGAGTTTGAGATAGGTGGACTTCAACTTCCAGTATTCCCCAGCCAGCAAAGAGGAATTCTGAGAGTTGAAGTCCACCCATCTTAAAGTTGCCAAGGCTGAGAAACACTGTTTTAGATTATTTCCAGTGTGAAACTGTGCTAAACTTTGAAACATCCCTACTACTATTCGCGTAGGTCCAGTTTCATGCTTATGAGATCTTCGTTTTTTATACCATTAACAAATAAGTCCAAGATAGCGGGTGCAAAATAGTGATTGGAATGAAACCATTTACTTATTTTTACTTACTTATTAGATTTTTAAATCCTGCCTTTATTACTTTTATAAATAGCTTAAAGCAGTGAGCATACATAATACAGATAATCCTCGACTTGCAACAGTTCGTTTAGTGATCATTTAAAGTTACAAGAGCACTGAAAAAAGTGACTGATGACTATTTTTCACCGTTATGACCTTTGCAGCATCCCCATGTTTGCGTGATCAAAATTCAGATGCTTGGCAACTGGTTCATATTTTTGACAGTCGCTATCTCCCAAGGTCATGTGATCCCCTTTTGTGACCTTCTGAGAAGCAAAAGTCAGCGGGGAAGCCAGATTCACTTAACCTGTATTCCTTTCTCCTCCTATTTTCCCACAAATACCACCCTATAAAATGGTTTACCCATGGATAGGTATGACTTTAATATACTATTATACAAAATAAAGCAGGGTAGCTTTTATTCTCTTTGTGTGATATCCTAATCTTAAGACTGAAGCTTCAAGTTATTCTTACTACTTACTATTTATTAGTGTAATGCTGTTCTTCTTTCCTATTACTAATATTAATGACCTTTTCTCTCCTTGCTTCACATCTCTCAAGATCAAGGCCTGTAATAAGCATTAAAAAATCCATTAAGATCTCTCCAGACAAAATTGATCTGAATATGAGGAATTGTGAAGTATCCAGTAATCTTTGGTGAGCCATTGAACTGTTTTTGTTTCCATTTTTAGAAAAAAAAGATTTACATGTAAGTGGTTTATGTGGAACTTTAGTCATATCTTGGTACTCAATTAGCCTGTTAATATTTTTAAATGGTTCTTTCAAAAATTAGTAGTACAGAATAAACACATCACCCCTTCATTAAGGATGGTCCTAACTCTGTTGTAGAACATGTGCTTTGTAAGCAAAGGTTTCAGATTCACCCTCTAGCACAGGGGTGGCAAACTCACATTGTCACATTGTTGTTACATGACGTATCGCGACTTTTCCCCCTTGGCTAAAATGGGGATGGGCGTGGCCAGTACATGACACATCCGGGCCACAAGTTTGACACCCCTGCTCTAGCATCTCTAGAAAGATCTGAAAAAAATCCAGCCTTAGCCCAGAAGAACAGAGCAAGGCAAACAAAGGACTGTGTTCTATTTCCTTACTCTTCTCAGTGGTGACTTGTGTTGTGCAGCAGAATCAGGAAGTTTCAATGCTTAGTTGGAACTCTGTGCTCAAGTCCAGATCTAGACACATATCCAACACTTTCTCTCCCTGATGGAGCCTGCAACTCCATGCTAACTTTATTTCAGTTTCCTGAGACTAGCAAGGATAAAGTCGCAATGTGGAATGTAATTAGCTTCTAAAGAACTTAGGCCTTGTGCAAAACTGTGCTGTTAGGACAACTGACAATACTGAACCTTAGCTATCTAAAATGAGTCTGAGCACCCAACATAAGAGGAAGGACTCGCAAAAAGAGGTCCTTCCTTTTTGAGTTTCCAATAACTCAATGTCAGCCGTATAAAACTCGCTTTTTAAAATCACTTTTATCCTCTTGAACTTTTGCAGCCTGAACATTAGATCATGTTTTGAATATACAGCCAGTGAAAGTAACTTCAATCAAAAAATAAGTAAGTTTTTATAATAATAGTTGTCTATCATTATTGTCCCAGAAGATGAGAGTACTTTGTTGATCTTTGGCCTCTTAAGTCTGAAAGATCTGAAGTTTAGAACGGTTGTCTTCAAAATGGATTGAATGCCCATTTCAAAAAAATATGTTCCATTTTATTTATTTATTTTTAACCCCACCCCACCCTGTGTCAAAAATGTGCTACAACGGTTAAGGCTGAAGAGTACTGGCACTCTTTTTGCTTTTCTGTTTGTTTCCTTCCAAAACAAAACTCACATCACGTCGCTACCATAATTTTTGAGATTATCAACCATCATGTAGGCACAAGCCTATATATATATATATATATATATATATATATATATATATATATATATATATATATATATATATATATAACATAACAACATATTCTATGTTTCCCCAAAAATAAGACCCTGTCACATTTTTTTAAATCCCGAAATAAGCACTTGGCCTTATTTTTGGGGAGGTTTTATTATTTTGGGCTGCATGGAGCAAAATACCTGATTTCCAGCCTTACCTGATTTCCAGCTCTGCGTTTAAATAGGAGGCTTATTTTAGCACATGTGCTCAAAAGCCTGACTGAGCTTATTACCAGAGGATGTCTTATTTTTAGGGAAACGGTATATATATGTGTGTGTGTGTGTGTGTGTATATATGTATATATGTGTGTGTGTGTATATGTATGTATGTATATGTGTGTGTATATGTGTGTGTGTGTGTGTATTACAGGGAGGATACATAAGATATGGGTGTGGCCTACTGATGAAAGCAAACAAGCTAGAAATGGATCTATTTAGGTCTCCCACCTAGCAGTAAGAGCTTGCTAGCTGTTAGAAAAGAAAAAAGCCCAGAAACGAGTGGATGTGATTCTACTGAGCTGGAGCTACAAAAAAAAAAAAACCTTGGTTACGTAGGGAAAACCTGGCTAGAAGACACACACACACACACACACACACACACACACACACACACATATATATATAATCATATAATATATCCTGTTCTCCCCAAAATAAGACATCCCCTAATAATAAGCCCAATCGGACTTTTGAGCGCATGGCAATAAAGCCAAGCGCTTTTTCGGACTGTGGAGTTTTGCATGAATTGGTCATAAAATATGCTCTGAACTTCATCTAAGTCTGCTTAAAATAATACTACACAAACATTAGATATTGCTATGGTTTAATTGAACATAACATGTAAACATGCACAGTGCAGGGAGGAAAAAGTATGTGAACCTTTGGACTTAATAACTGGTTGACTTGACCCTCCTTTGGCAGCAATAACCTCAACCAAACGTTTCCTGTAGTTGCAGATCAGACCTGCACAACGATCTGGAGTAATTTTGGACCACTCCTCTTCACAAAACTGTTTCCGTGTAGCAATATTCTTGGGATGTCTGGTGTGAATTGCTCTCTTAAGGTCATGCCACAGCATTTCAATCGGGTTGAGGTCAGGACTCTGACTGGGCCACTCCAGAAGGCGTATTCTGTGCTGTTGAAGCAATTTTTTTTGTTGAATTACTTGTATGCTTTGGGTCATTGTCCTGTTCCATCACCCATCATCTGCGGAGCTTCAGTTGGCGGACAGATGGTGGTACGTTTTCCTGCAAAATGTCTTAATAAACTCTAGAATTCATTTTCCCATCAATGACAACAATCCGTCCAGGCCCTGAGGCAGCAAAGCAGCCTCAAACCATGATGCTCCCTCCGCCATGTTTTACAGCGGGGATGAGGTTTTGATGTTGGTGTGCTGTGCTTTTTTTTCTCCACACATAGTGTTGTGTGTTCTTCCCAAACAACTCAATTTTGGTTTCATCTGTCCACAGTATATTTTGCCAGTAGTGCTGTGGAACATCCAGGTGCTCTTTTGCAAACTTCAAACGTGCTGCAATACTTTTTTTGGACAGCAATGGCTTCCTTCGTGGTGTCCTCCCATGTACTCCATTCTTGTTTAATGTTTTCCTTATTGTAGATGTGTCAACAAAAATGTTAGCATGTGCCAGAGATTTCTGTAGGTCTTTAGCTGACACTCTAGGATTCTTCTTTACCTCATGAAGCATTCTGCGTTGTGCTCTTGCAGTCATTTTTACAGGACGACCACGCCTAGGGAGAGTAGCAACAGTGCTAAACTTTCTCCATTTGTAAACAGTCTGTCTTACCATGGACTCATGAACATCAAGGCTTTTGGAGATACTTTTGTAACCCTTTCCAGCTTCATGCAAGTCAACAATTCTTGATCGTAGGTCTTCTGAGAGCTCTTTTCTGCGAGGCATGGTTCACATCAGACAGTGCTTCTTGAAACCAGTAAACCCAAAACAGGTGTGTGTTTTTAAAGGGCAGGACAGCTGTCAGCAACACATCCAATATCATCACACTGATTGGAGTCAAGGTTGGCTCACTCCTGGCTCCAATTAGCTCTTGGAGAAGTCATTAGGCTAGGGGCTCACATACTTTTTCCTCCCTGTACTGTGGATGTTTACATGTTATGTTCAATTAAACCATGGCAACATCTAATGTTTGTGTAGGATTATTTTAAGCAGACTGTGTTTTTCTATTGTTGTGACTTAGATGAAGTTCAGAGCACATTTTATGACCAATTCATGCAAAACTCCACGTAATCCCAAGGGGTTCACATACTTTTTCTTGCAACTGTAGATAGATAGATAGATAGATAGATAGATAGATAGATAAATAGATAGAGAGAGCTATAACTATGGTATAATTTCTAGGGACATTTTTCAAAATAAAAGTATTTGGATAATTGGAGAACCATGTGGGGTGGTTTTCTTCGTAGACCTAGCTTGGATGGAGTGCAATTTTTATTGTGCTGTGCTGTGCTGTATCTCTTAGCCTTACTATTTCCAAGTGTTTTGTTTTTTCTTTCACACTTCTCCTTTCTCCAGTTTTGGACTATACATTTGAAGCAGAAAATGAGAGGAAGCGATTACGCTTGCACCCAAGAGTGCAGTTTTCTAAGCTTCCTTCTGTTCCATCTAGCGGAACTGTAACTCTCAAAGGACAGAAGATGGAAGAGTGTGTGACTAGCAGGCTCGAATTAGAGGTAAGGTGATAAAAAAAGAGCTGCAATTGTTGTAGGGCTCTCATTTTCAGGTTATAGTTGGATCAAGCCCAACATTAGTATAGGGATGGCGTGCTGCCCATCGCTCTCACACACATGTGTTTTAGAGAGTTTATTAATACTCCCAGCAGTTCCCTTCACCCAGCCTCAGAACTGTCCCAAATAAATCCAGCCACAAGCAGGCCAAAATTAGTCCAATAGAAACAATAGAAAGTTGCTCCAACAAGTAAGTCCACCAAACAAACTTAAAGCCACCAGGCAAAACTGAAAATACATCCACGAGAGCTCACTTGGCAAGCATGAACAAACATGCAGCCATAAACCAAACATGTTGTTCCCAGCAATGCCTGCCATGATAAATAGCTTTCCGATGCAGCCCATCAGGATGGGCGGGGCCTTCTCCCAAGAAATCTGGCAGATCTCTTTTGCTCTTGTCTTTTTTCTGCCCAGCATGCTCTTGAATCCAACGTGGAAGGCAGCTCCTCCTCCTCCTCCTCTTCACTGACCTACAAATTGTCCCCAGCCAGAGCCCCCTGTAAATCTTTTTCAGCCGGCAGTTCAGAGTCATTAATTAACCCAGTTCCTGACTTGGCAGGAATGACTTCATCCTCTCTTGAGCCAGCCTCCAAGGAAGAGTCAGAGGAGTCATCCAAGGGAGACATCACAGATGGCCAGCTTGTGGATCACAGACCACAAATGAAAGATGTAGTGACTGCTGCAGGGGGAAACAGTTCGAATTTCTCTAGCTATCTCGGACCCCAGGGAACTTACGTGGATTATCCCTCCCAGGAAATTTACCTGGATTATCAGTATTATTGTCATAAAAATCTGGAAAGCTTGCCCACTTCTGCTTTAAAGATTTCAGTAGAGGTCAAGGTCAAAATGGTCTCTAACCTCACCAGAATACCTACAGTATTGTTCCAGTACAGGTAGTCCTCAATTTACAGCAGTTCATTTAATGACTGCTCAAAGTTACAATGACACTGAAAAAAGAGACTTACGACCATTTTTCACACCTATGGCCATTTGCAGCATCCCATGGTCACATGATCAAAATTTGGATGCTTGGCAAGTGGTTCATATTTATGACAGTTGCAGTGTCCCAGGGTCATAGGATCACTTTTTGCAACCTTCTGACAAGCAAAGTCAACGGGGGAGCCAGTTTCACTTAACAACCATGTTACTAACTTAACAACTGCAATAATTCACTTAACAAGAAAGGTTGTAAAATAGGGCAAAAGTCACTCAACAAATATTTGACTTAAGAACATAAATGTTGGGCTCAATTGTAGTCGTAAGTCAAGGACTACCTATACTACCAAAGGTGGTTATCCCTCAAAATGGGTTTATCTGACTGTGAAATGAAGCCATTCTGGCAAAGATGGATGAGATATTTCAGGATCAGAATATTCCAGTCTTGAATTATTTTGTTGCATTTGCCATAGAACTCTACACATGTCATATACTCCACTGTAATGTTTAGTAACACTAGTCCTGCATATAATGGAAGCTCCTGGAAGAAGCTTTCACTATTATGGGATGGTAGAAAAGTTCTGGAGGGTATGGTTCTTATTTGCATTAAGGATGATGAGGGAGAGGAAGCTAAATAAAATAATGTTGGTTTCTATGTTTAACTTCAGTTAACGTGAGCCTTTATATAATTTTAGGAGACATGCAATTCATTAAATCTTACACAGTGTGTACTGGCTCTTTAAAGTTGGGGTGTCTTTACTTTACTTTAAAATGTCACTTGAATTGGGGGCATTGGAAACATCTAATTGATCTAGATGGTACCCAACCTGATGATATTCAGGAATTTTTAAAGAACTGGGCAATTCTCTCAGGCTTTGGGATAAAGTGAAGAAGGAACTCAGACTGGATGAGTGTTTGGGTTATATGCTGTTGTTGGGCCATCCGTTTTTTTATTTTTGTATTTTTATTTTGTATTTGTTGGGCCATCCATCTTTTGTATTTTTGTATTTTAATTTTAAAAACTTCTTAATCGTAGGACACCCAGAATCAATGGAAGTTGTGCGGCCTATAAATTGCTTGCTTGCTTGTTTGTATGTTGAATGAATGAATGAATGAATGAATGAATAGCATTATATTTCAGTTTTGTGGAAGTATGTGTTAGTAGGTTTCAAATCAACCCAGTTCAAGTGAAATTCATATATTAATCAGAACCTTCCTCTCTTTATTTCTTAGGAAAAAATCAAAGATAAATTGCGTCCAATTCCTGTATCTCTTAGCATTGCAATTCATACCCCTGAGACCTCCGTAAAACCCAGAAGAAGACAGGGAAGGTCACTGCCAGATCTTACTCCAATTCTGAATGCTAGTGAGCCCAACACCGTGCATTCAGAGGTAAGTTATCTACTTGAATCTTTATGCTAGATACTATAAGAGTCTTATTATGCTATGACATCAATAGAAAATCTATTTAAAAAGGAAATATTATCTCAACAATGTTTGCCACTGCAGTCAGTGCCAATATACTGTAAATTATTTCGTCAAGAAAAGAAGCTTGCAAGCATTGGGGATGAAAAGTAGATCCTCCATCCCTTGTTGGAGATAATAAAAAGGCACATTAAATTGTGTTCCTCATCCCACAGACTGATGGCTCTGTGGCTTCCTTCCCGTAATTTTGTACTGCTAAGAGTGGTGATACATCTGTCTCTGAGCTTGAAATGCTGGTTCAAATACAAGGCGGCCCCCTTGCTCCTGCTGAATGGAATGTTGACTTCTTAGTACTGAGAATTGTTGATGGGCAAGAGTGGAGGTCTCTAAACTTGGCAAGATTAAGACTTGTGGACTTCAACTCCCAGAATTCCTCAGCCAGCCATGCTGGCAGGGAAATTCTGGGAGTTGAAACCCACAAATCAGGGGCAAAATTGCCAAATTTGGTGACCCCCTGGCCTACACCCCTGGTCTCTGGAGCCACATGTGGCTCTTTCATCCCTCTGCTGCGGCTCCCTGTCGCTGGTCGGCTCCACAATTGATAGGGCTTTCAGTTAGAACAGGTAGAGGAAAAAGGATACTGCGCTAAGACTCTATGGTGGGGGAACTGGACCTCTGGTTAGCAGAGGAAAAAGGATGTCACACTAGGAGGAGTCTCTGTGGTGGGAGAACAGGACTTCCAGTCAGCTCCAGAATTGAAGTGGGGGCTTATGGTTAGGACCTTTGAATGTTTAAGGTTGCCGACCTCTGGTCTAGACAATAAGGTTCATGACAAATTGCCACCATTGATTCACCTGTCCTGTTCCTGGATCTAAACATTAATAAAATAAAGAAAAATAGGGACGTGGGTCTTATCCCATTCTGGTAGAGTAGGCAAAGTACTTATTTGTGGAAATGAAAAAAAGAGGATAGGAAGAACTGAAGGTAGCTTTCTGTGGATGCAACACAATGCGACGGGAGTGATAGATTTGATATTGAGTCTGAATTATTTTCCTATTTATGGTTGCATATAATGAGACAGCTGACTGTTGCTCATATTAATACGTGGCGTATATAAAATAAATTAGAACAACCTCCTTCCTCTTGATTTTTGTCATATCACCTGTGGCATTTGCTACTAAACTGTTGAACTTGTATTCTTTCTTAGGTGCAGTTTCTGAAAGAAGGCTGTGGATCAGACAACATATGCCACAGCAATCTGAAGATGCATTACAGATTTTGCACCAAAGAGGGAAACGACGAAAGATATGTCTATCTCCCCATGTAAGTCTACAGAAGGAATTGGCAAGAATGTGGTAAAAATGCTTTTACCCTCCAGATCCCAGTGATGTGACTCTGTTCTATTTCTTCAGGGAAAACAATGTTCCGGTGCTTGTTCTCAAAGACCAGAAAGATATCGCCCTTGAAATCACAGTGACCAACAGTCCTTCCAATGCCATGGACCTCCTGACAGATGGCGAAGACGCTCATGAAGCGAAATTTGTAGCAACCTTTCCCGACAGCTTGACTTATTCTGCTTTCAGGGAGTTGAAGAGCTTTCCGGTAAATTCCACCAAATTGATGAGGATGTTCAAAGATACTGTGGTTTCACTTAATTTTGGCTTGATGCAGCTGTGTTTTTTTTTAATTAATAAAGGAAAAACTCATCTCCTGTGGTGCTAATCCAAATGGCTCTCAAGTGGAGTGTGAACTTGGAAATCCTTTTAAAAGAAATTCTACCGTAAGTATGGTTTATTTTATGAGCTGTGGTGGCGCAGTGGTTAGAATGCAGTACTGCAGGCTACTTCTGCTGACTGCCGGCTGCCTGCAGTTTGACAGTTCAATTCTGACCAGCTCAAGGTTGACTCAGCCTTCCATCCTTCCAACATCGGTAAACTGAGGATTTTGCTTGTTAGAAACCCCCTAGTTGCAAATGACATTCCCTGTGATGCTGCAACCATCGTAAATACATGTCGGTTGCCAAGCACTTGTGATTTGATGACATGATTGTGGGGATCCTGTAATGGTCGTAAGTGTGAGAACTGGTCATTATTCACTTTTTTCAATTCCATTGTAACTTTGAATGCTCTGTAAATGAGTGGCTGTGTGATGACCTGGGGCACGGCACAGAGATAACACAAAGAACTGGCAGTTCAAACTGGCCCTTTATTGCTCCAAATTTCCCCAAACGCTCCCATGTTTCTGGCCAGTCCCAGAGCAAAGTGATGTCAAACTCCACACACACACCTCAAGCAGCCTCTGACTGTAAATAGTTCAGCCCAGCACTGTGTACACCAAGGCTGCACAGCAATAAATCCAGTAGGGCAAATCAAGGAGTTCAGGAAGAAAAGAATCCAGGTAATTAGTTCAGAAAGAATGCAAGGACTTTTGCAATGGAAGTTCAAATGTTGGCACTCAATACTTCAGGAACTCAGCGTTTGTTCCTGACAAATGCCTCTCCTACAGTGTCTCCTTAAATCTCATTCCCCAGGTGTGCCTTGTGAAGATGGGTGAGGCATTCTTCTCCTGAATAGCCTGCTCAACCTGTGCTGTTCTTGCATTCTCTCCACTCTCCATGCTCTCGGATCAGGAGGGAGTGGCCCTTGCTCCTTGCCTGAGCTCTGTCTCTCATGTTCATCCTGCCCCTGTTCCTCCGTCTACAAGCTGTCCTAATCCTGAAAGGCCTTGGTCTGACTGGCCCTGCCCTTCCCCATTTTCCTTCGAAGCCAATGAAGCCACCCCCTCAATCTCTGTGGCTCAGGTTCCAGCTTGTCTTCCCCCACAGATTCAGGCGGGGTGGGGGGGGGCATGACAGGCTGCAAGTCCGGGACTACCTGCATACTATCCCCTCATTAAATGACTGAGTTTAAAAATTAAAGTAGAACCATAGTTATCTGTATGATCAAACATATCAGAAATTAAGCAAAGCAGCTACTCCTTATTTCTTATTTATGGCAGAAGTCATAAAAGTGATATTAAAAGAGAAGACACATCTTTTAGCAAAAAGTGAGAATCGCGGGAGGATACATAATGTTAAAAAGCTAGAAATTATACAATGCTTACTGTAAAACTTCTCACTAAAACATTGGCTTTAGTAAATTTCAGTTAACAAGTAAGACACTGCCGCCAGTACGTCAGTTATGTCCCTCTGATTTTAATCAATCTCAGGAAATTTACCAGTTATGGCATATAAGATGTATGCTGGCAATATAGTGTAATCAGTCTTTTTATTCCTTTTCTTAGGTTACATTTTATGTGATTTTAAGTACAACCAAGGTTAACGTCGATACGAAAGAGCTGGATATCAATCTGAAACTGGACACGTAAGATCTTTTTTTAAAAAAAAACTTGATTCATCATGTTTCCTACTTTGTTTCTAATACTTAGATATGGCCATGAAATAGGTTGTGAACGCATCCACATTATAACATGAAGATAATTAACTATTCCTTGAAAGTATCCTTTTGCTTCCTTTTTGTTGCAGGACAAGCAATCAGACTAATTTGGAACCAATTACTGCGAAAGCTAAAGTTGTTATTGAACTGCTTTTATCACTTACAGGGTAAGTGTCCTTTAGAAATCAGCGCCAGAAACGGTCCCTTTTAAAAGTCATTTTCATATATTTGTTTTTGGGTTTTTTTACAACAGGGTTGCTAAACCTTCCCAGGTGTATTTTGGCGGTAATATTATTGGGGAAAGTGCAATGAAATCTGAAGATGAGATCGGTAGCTTAATTGAATATGAATTCAGGGTAAGTTGGCATACATGAAAAAAAGCTTATTTCCTTTTTTTTTTTTTTTTTGGTGATCAGATAAACTTGAAATTTCACACACAAAGTCTTGTCTTTGTATCTCAATGGCGTTTTTAAAAAAGATCCTCACTAGGGAGAAGTTAGCCTTTGCTTTCTGGCAAAAGCAATGCACAGATGTTTAGCCGTGCATATAGCTATATCAGTGATGGCGAACCTTTTCTGCACCGAGTGGCCAAACCGGAACATGCATGCGCATGTGTGCCCATGTGCATGTGTGAGAGCACCAGAAACCCAAAGACCAGCTGTATGTGCTGGCCAGTTGGTCTTTGGGTTTCTAGCGCATGCATGCGCACTGGCCGGCTGGTCTTCGGGTTTCCGGGGCTCCAGAGTGCGTGAAAACCAGCTGGCTGGCGTCCATGCACATGCCAGAAATCAGAAGAGCAGCTGACAATGGTGCATGTGCTTCAGAGAGGGCTCTGTGTGCCACTTCTGGCACACATGCTATAGGTTCGCCATCACGGAGCTATATCGTTGTTTGAAATCAACCAGTAAACTTGGGTGCTTAAAAACAGAGATAAAATAAGGTACTCTGTACCGTTGCATTTTATATTCAAACTATTTCACATCTTTTAGATGTACCATTAAGTGCATATTCCTGAGAAATATTTGAAGGGGTAGGGGTGAGGGAAAATCCCAAATTGTATAGTGATTAAGAAATAATACCTACTAACATTAAAAAGCTATGTTTATTTTTAATTGATAATTGTCTCTTGATAGGTGGGTGGTTCTTGATACGTGCTTAGGTCTTCTAATTAATTGCATTTACCCAAAACATTTGTAAAGATGCCAATTTCCATCTTTATTTTATTTATTTTTTATTTATTTATCTTATATACCGCCCTACTCCCGCAGGACTCAGGGCGGTGAACAGCCAGATAAAACACATAAATTACAAAATTTAAAAATAGTATAAAATCTGATTAAATAATTTGGCCCGTGACAATTTAAACAACCCTAATGTTTTAAGACAAATTTAAAATTCATCGTTTGAATTAAAAAAAGGAAAAGAAAAAATTAGGCCAGGCCGGCCTGTTGAAATAGAAAAGTCTTGAGAGCGCAGCGAAAGGTGCGTAGATCCGGGATCCTCCGTATCTCCGGGGGGAGCTCGTTCCAGATAGCAGGTACTCCCACAGAAAAGGCTCTCCCCCTAGGGGCCGCCAGTTGACACTGTTTGGCCGACGGCACCCAGAGGACCCCCTCTCTATGAGAGCGTACTCGCCGGTGGGAGGCTATTGGTGGCAGCAGGTGGTCCCGTAAATACCCAGGTCCTAAGCCATGGAGCACTCTAAAGGTGGTGAGTGCATCAACACTGCCTCCAATCTATTTAATTTGGTAGTATACACATGTTGTTAAAGAGAGAAAAGAGAGAAGAAAAAAAAAAAAAAACCTGAGTGAGATGAGAGCTCATTCCCATAGTAAATATTGTGGGAATGTAGTGACTTAGATTTTAAATTCCCACAATAGGAACAATCACCACAGGATTCTCACACTGGTAATGAGAAAGGAGTGACATTTTTTCCTCTTTTGGTCCTTGGTACCCTGCAATAAACCTGCTCCAGAAAATTATTGGACTTAAGAAAAAGGAGTGGGGAGTGACGCAAAGAGTTACAGGAACTTCCTTCCGTCAGCAGGAATCTTTGGTGTGTCAGAGTCCTGTTCCATAAACCGAAGGAGAACTACCAAACTAATGTTTATCAGTCATAGGAATCACTAGAAATACTAATTTCAGATGTTCCTAGTCCCCAGGACTCACCTGTCTTCAAGCTGCTTATATGAAACAGAATTATTTTTAAAATCATACATTCAAGTGATTTTGATTCTGTTAGATTTTTCTTAAAATAAAAGATGCAAGCAAAATAAATAAAATGGGTCATGTATCACGACACACTCTTTGTGATTGTATTGGAAGTTGAGCAACCTACTTCAACCTGACCTAGACATTTGGAAAAGACTATATTGAAGAAGACTGAAATTTATACTGTCTTGCCATAAAAAGCAAAAAAGGAAACATATTCATAGTAAATAGAATATTTGAATTTATTTTACACGATAGTTTTTTAAGGGTGTTATCTATTGACTAATATGAGCAAATGTGTGTATTTTGTTTCTGACAGATTACGAACTTAGGTAAACCATTGAAAACGTTTGGTACAGCTTTCTTGGAAATTATGTGGCCGAAAGAACTGAGAGGAGGCAAGTGGCTGCTCTATTTGGTTTCAATTCATTCCAAGGAATTAGGAGAATTACAGTGTACTCCTCAAAATGAAATAAACGTTTTGAATGTTCAGGTAAATGAGCACCACTGCATATTTTTCAATTAAAATGGCTGTTCTGTGGTATTTATAAGGGATTGGTGATTGGGTTGGCTCAATCTCGGCTTCTTGAAGAATAAAGAATGAAACACCTCAGGATCTTTGCCTGTTTCTTTGGCACGCTATTTTGGCAAGCCCTGCTGATATTTCACATAGTTGGAATGTATGAAAAAAGATTATTTCCTTTTTTTTGGGGAAATTACATACATAGTCTTGCCTTTGTATCTTAATGGCAAGAATAAGCTAGTTTGGTGTAGTGGTTAAGGCACCAGATTAGAAAGTGGGTGACTGTGAGTTCTAGTCCCACTTTAGCCAAGAAAGCCAGCTGAGTGTCCTTGGGCCATTCACTCTCTCTCAGCCCAACCCACCTCATACGGTTGTTGTTGTAGGGAAAATAGGAAGATGTATGTTGGATATGTTCGCCACCTTGAGTTATTTGTAAAATAAAGGTAGGATACAAATAAAATAAAAATAAATAAATTTCTGGAATGCAGGAAAGGATAGCATACAGTATCTGTTTGAATTAGAAATGAAGAATATGGATAGAAAAGTTTTCATTCCTTTCTCTTGAGGAAGACTATACTTGTGCATAAAATAGTATGAATTTTCATACTCCTTGCTTTATAAATTCTGTATGCATTCCATTAAGAAGCCTCTATCCCAACAAGTTCCATCTTCCTGCTTGGGGCAAGTAAACCCACAACAACATATTTATATGCTACCAGTGTAGTTATTTCCTCTTTAGTCCTAGTGGACCTAAGTGTTCTGCCCCTGTACCACGCACACACCCAACCAGCCAGCCGAAGGTTAAATAAACTCTTCAAACACTCAACGTCAGAGATAAGGAACTTGGCAGCAACTCTGTGGCTGCCTGCCAAAAACTTTTACTCCGATAACACAGACAAAAATACACACAGTTTGAATAGTCCAGTTTGTAATTAAATCCACAGAAAATAGGTGTTGTGTCCGAAGGTGCAAAGTGCCTCGCCAGAGATTAGCTTTGTCCGTCACAGAGTCCAAATGGCCACCACACTCCCTTTTATAGCCTGTGGGGTGTGGTCCAGTGACTCAGCTAATCTCTGGCATGCCTTCCCCTCTGCTGTGCACGCTTCTCCCTGCGCCTCTGGCAAGGGTCCAGCCAGCACTTATTTTCCTCGTCGCTGTCCACCTATGGCTGCGGGGACGTGCTTGGCTCTGAGCCTATCGTTTGGCCTTGGCATTGCCAGAGGGGAGGGTCCTGGAGAGGGAGGCCTTGCCAACTCCTCCCCCTCACTCTCAGAGTCTGCATCTGTCGATAGCCCAGGCTCAGGCAACGGAGCCACAACACTAAGGCAGAGTTCACTAAACTCTTCATAACCCAGGACTGAGCTACCTGAAAAAACCTGTCCCATATATGGCATGGGTCACAATGGCATGACACTTTTTTGTTGTTTAACCTGCCTTAATACTCCCAATAAAATCTGTAAAGATTTTTGAAAACTGTATTGAAATGAAAACTTAATAAAAGCTTGCGAATTTGGCTACAGAATTCAACAGTGCCTTAAATCTGCCTTAAATGGTTGTTTTTGTTTATTTTTTTTAAATTATCCACAGCATGCTTTATATTAACTACTTTTGTATGTCTGTTCATATTTCTAGCGGTCTCAAAATTCACGGATAAAACGTGACGTTGCAGAGAAGCAGACAGACGGTGGCAAAAGCTTTTCTTTGTTTCCAGAAAGAAAGTATAAGACATTGGTAAGCACTTATTTAACTAGTGACAAATTGCCTTGTCTACTTCCCCCTCAGTATTTATTTTTGGAACCAGAAATAAGGCATGTGTTCCAAAATAACAGGAACTCCACGCTTGCTTTGTTTCTTTCAGATTTCAGAGTCTACTAAATGCAGTCTATTGTTAAGTACACCTATTAAATTACACTTAGCACATTTAAAACACCCATATTTAAAATTTCCAAACACCCAAAAGAGTTTGTGGGCATCTTAATGATGCCTAACTTCATGGCGGCATAATTTTTCTCAGATCAGTTCATACTGTGTCATATTAAGGATTGATTGAAAACTAAATTCTAGTCAGAGACAACTTGAAACATAAGAAAGCATGTAAAGGCTACAGATAGCCATTTGGAGTGAGCCATTTTGATGTAGTGGTTAAAGTCTCTGGTCTAGGAGCCAGGCGATGGTGAGTTCTAGTCTTGCCTTAGGTGTGAAGTCAACTGAGTGGCCTTGGGTCAATCACTTTTGCTCAGCTCTAAGAAGGCGTCCAGGGCAAACCACTTCCAAAAATCTTGCTAAGAAAACTACAGGGACCTGTCCAGGCAGTTGCCAGGAGTCAAGATTGACTCCAAGAAACAAAATAAACAAATAAGCTATTGGTAAATTTTTTTAAAAGGCAGAAAGAGAGAAAGACATGGAAATATGTTTTATGAAAATAACCCCCTAGCTTTCTTCATGTACACGTATAGACACATTTACTGAATTTATTCTTTAGTAAAATTAATGAAAGTAGGGCTTTATCCAACCAGGTAATCCAACCAATAGCACTAAAATAAACTTGATACCTCTACGGCTGCAATCCCTTAGTTCTAATGAGAACATTCCAAAAAAACTGAGCGATTTTCCTAGGCCTCCTTATGAGCATGGAAAGTCCTGCCATTCTTTTCTCTGATATCAGTGGTCTTCATGGTTGGGCAAAATGGGATGTGCAACAACAGAATGCAAATAGTTTGGATCCAATATTCCTGTTCCATAAATTCCCAAGCAAGCAGCAAAATTATGCCATCCATGAACACCTGAAGTGAACTTTGCATTCACTGGAACCCATGCCATGATGTGGGCCATAAGAAACTCAACAAGGAAAATAAGATAACAAACTTCTCTTTTTTCTTCATCCAGATGTCCTCTTTCCTCTCATTTTAGGCTTGCTCTATCAATGTTTTTCCATTTGTTTTGGAAAAAAAAGCTTGCTATGTTATAGGACTACATGAACCTTACCCCCCCCCCCCCGCTGTATATCTGTTTTTGAGTTAAGGTTTTTTGAAAACTTTCTGTGTATTGCAGGAATGCAATGAAGAGACAAACTGCGTCAACATAACATGTTCCTTGCAAGGCTTAGATAGTAAAGCCATAGTAGTACTGCGCTCAAGGTTGTGGAACAGCACCTTCCTAGAGGTAGATTCTATAACCTTGTCTTACACAGATTTGAATTGAGTTCTTGTATTTGTTCTAAAGAAAGCTTATTTTACTACCCATAGGAATTCTATAAAATGAGCTATTTAGACATTCCTGTTAGAGCGAGAATTGGCATTTCTGCTGCGGATAACGTCAAGCTGGCGAATGAAGCTACAAATGTGAGTCTGCAATTTTTCTCTACTTATGGCTGTCATAAGAGTGAATTGTTGACTGTACATCCTTCCTTCCTTCCTTCCTACCTACCAGGCATTTCTGTGGGATAGTATAGCACATTCAAACCTGCAAAACTCTAAACGTGGTCACTAATTTCTAAATGTTAGTTACATCTTTCCCTCAACTAGCATTTAGAAATTCATAATTTCCAGAGCCGGTTCCCAAAGAAACTGTGGTACTGTTTAGGGGAGGCAAATGATTCTGCATTGTTCTTATGAATGAGTAAAGTGTTTTAGATCAATAGTGAGCAATCTCAAAAGAAAAAGTGACCTTAAAAGCCTCCTTCAGAGTGACCCCAGTTGCCAAGATCAGCAGCACACTTTTCCATCTTTTTCAGGAGGAACACTCTAGTGCAAAATCTGATCTCCCACAGATTATAACAAGAATGTGCAGATTTCAAAAAAGTAAATGTAGCGAAAGAGGAGTTCTGCTACTTTACAATGTGATTGATAAATAATTTGAAAATAGTTTTGCACTGAAATAGTTTGTAATTCAAAGGGAGCCTCTACTTCATACCTTCCAAATGTTTGGATTATAATTCTTAGCAGGACCAAGAGTCCAACTTCCTGTAATGAAGAATCCCAACACATATAAAAATAACAAAGTGGATGAAAAACATCGAGTGCTTCAGTATAGATGTAGAACCAATGTCGTAGCACATTGGCTAACTTGTACCTGCATAATGACATTTTTTTCTGTTTCTTTTGTAGGTACGAGTTACTGTTTTTCCTGCAAAAACAGTAGCTTTATATAAAGGAGTTCCTTGGTGGATCATCTTGGTTGCTATTCTCGCTGGGTTATTAATGCTTGCTTTGTTGGTGTTCTTATTGTGGAAGGTGAGTTATATTTTTTCAACATGCTTGTTCCTATTTAATTATTTCAAATGTTCAGAGAACTCAATCTTTTTTTTTTAATTTGATTTATATGCCGCCCTTCTCCGGAGACTCAGGGCGGCTTACAATGCGTTAAGCAATAGCCTTCATACTTTTGTATATTTATACAAAGTCAGCTTATTGCCCCCACAAACTGGGTCCTCAATTTACCTACCTTAGAAAGGATGGAAGGCTGAGTCAACCTTGAGCCTGGTGAAATTCGAACTTACAGTAATTGCAGACAGCTGGTGTTAATCACAATGCTATCAGTCTGCTGAGCCACCAGGCCCTTCATTGAAGCAATCGTCAATGCTATATACATTTATATAATCCCAATAAACTCAGCTGAACTTTATTTTGTCTAGAGATGAATAGAATTGCTGTGCCAATGCTGTTCGAATTAGTCAGGATCTAGGTTTTAAAATTCATTGAAGAAATAGGACACTAAGTTCCTTGGGCATCTTTTATGCATGGGCACAGTCAAAAAGCTTTTTATCAAGTAATTTTGAATACTGAATCAAAGCTACATTTATTCACGTTTCACCTAATGCTTGTCTCTAAGAGCAAGATCTGATTTTTGCAGAAAAGTAGCTGTTGCCTCTGTAGGGAGCAAACATGTCCTTGTTGCTCTGACAAGCATTATATATTTATTTTACATTCTTAAAATAATGATTAAAAAGGCTTGCCCTTCTATTGACAGCTAATATTCAAGGTTCATAACTGAAACATTAGCGCATGCAACAAAGGAGTTAGCTGTAAAGAGAAAACTATAACCCCAAGCCCATTGTAGCTATTTTACAAGACAAATTTTTAACATTTAGGTACAGAGCAGTCAAGTTATTTCAATCTTTTCTCCTTTTTTTTTCCTTTTTCCACAAGAGTCCCTAATATTAACCGAGTGCCTTGCTTCCTTATAGTGTGGTTTCTTCAAGAGAGATAAGAAAGATCATTTTGATGCCACATATCACAAGGCTGAGATCCATGCTCAGCCATCTGATAAAGAGAGGCTTACTTCTGATGCATAGTATTGATCCACTTCTGTAATTGGTAATTGCTTTTTGAATTTATTAGCTGCAGGTTGGTTGCGGTGGCTAACGACTCAAAGCTTGCTGCATTTGTTCTGCTGGTTGCCTCGTTTCAAAATACCAATTCTTTTTAATGCTTGCTTACATTCCTTAGAATAATCTTTCTCGGTGCACGAATATGCCAATCCTTTTGTCAGTTGTTTTTTTAACTACTGTTTACTTATGCATTTCCCCTTCCATTCTGGAGACTTTCTACTTAGGGTTGGCATCCCAATCCTAAATATTGTGGGTCACGGTCCAGGAGACTAAACACATCTCTGGAACTCTCGTCTGATTTTTCTATGAAATAAGGAGGAAAGTCCTGTGTTAAGCCAAACTGGTGGCTTTCAAACTGTGTTCCAAAGAATGTTGGCTCAGTTCCTCAAGAAGTCGGGGAATTGGAACAAGCTTTTCCAGAAAAACAACTTGCCAGCAGCTAATGTCCAAGCAAATCTCTGAAGGCTGGTCTGTGATTTGAGTAAGCTGTCAGTCCTTCTTTGAGGATGGTTCTAAATCTCCTATAGCTGTGATGGCGAACCTATGGCACGGGGTGCCACAGGTGGCACGGGGAGCCATATCTGAGGGCACGCAAGTGTTGCCCTAGCTCAGTTCCAGCACACATGTGCCCGCTGGCCAGCTGATTTTCGTGCCTTCTCAGGCCCACCGTAAGTTGGGAAATAGGCTGTTTCCAGCCACCGGAGGGCCTCCGGGGGGTGTTGAGGAAGGCCGTTTTTGCCCTCCCCAGGCTCCTAGAAAGCCTCTGGAGCTTGGGGAGAGTGAAAAATGGGCCCATTGTGCCATCACATGCCAAAAGCGGGGGGAGCACGCGCATGTGCGCGGGAGGCCAGGGCACAGGTGGGCATTGAATTATGGGTGTGGGCACGCACACGCATGATCCCCCTGCTCTCCCCCTGCTTTTGGCATGCGACGGCAAAAAGGTTATCCATCACTGTCCTATAGCATATTGGGACTCAGTAGTGCAGCAGTCCCCAAGCTTTTTGGCACCAGGGACAGGTTTCATGGAAGACAATTTTTCCACAGACTTGAGGGGGCGGGGCAGGGAGGAGCATGCAACCTAGATCCCTCACAGTTTACAGAAGAGTTTACTGTGCGGCCTGGTTTGTAAACAGGGATTGAGGACCTCTTCCTTAGCAAACCTTCAGTGATATGAGGAAAGCACTTTCCCAGAAAGAAAGTGCTGAACTAAGTTGTCGTTTCCTAACAAACCACCAAACACCCAGTAAACTCCTTCTGTCTTATCTAATAATAGCATGTTCATACTTAGGGTTAAAATAGTCTTTTGAGTCTCCTTAAAACTCTTTGTGTGAACACTTACATCTTAAAAAGACAAAGCAGCACAGAAGTGTCTGAATATGAAGGCTGGGGCTATAACTTTAAACCACAACTCTAGTTTTCATACAATGGCTTAATGAAACAATTCAGTGGAATGAATTCAAAGCTATCTGGGCAGTCATTTCAACATTTAGATGAATTCATACGAAAAGGAGACCATATAGAAATAATAAAGAATATATCTAAAATATATCACCATTTAACTATTTAACATTTTCTATTTTGACTTGTGCAGGAAGCACAATCCAATCCAATAGTGAATAAGTTCCTGTGCTAAAGCTGTATTAAATTTAATGGAGTTTTTCTTGGATATTATATACAGAACTCTTATAACTACATTATAACTATGTCTACCTCCAGATTTAAGCATCTGTATTCAACCATTGTTGTCCATAATTGTGAGTCAATGATAAGGTTCAGTAAGATATGGACTATGTTTTGAAATGCAAGACATAATTTTACTTTTTTAGTGAGCAGGTAATAGCTTTATTAACACAAATGCATGCCAAAACCCTTTACTGCTGTGGTTGCTCTTTCCAATGTAAGGCAATTCGCAATTCTCAGTTTTTACCGAAGTTTATTAGAAATTTCATTTTATTTTATCTGTACTTGGATCTGCATTTCTTTCTCTAAAGACTGCCTATTGCATGCTGGCTAATGTTGTGTATACCTTGAATGCATAGATATAAATGTGCATTGTACTTGGATTGCTGAAATAGCCACTTTTTTTGTTGCTTTATATCTAAAGAAGCCGAAATGTTCCAGTTAGGAAGATTTCTCAAACAGATCAAAATTTATTTCTCTGACCAAGTCTTTGTTATAAGTTATACAGTAAAATGCCAAGTATGGGTTAGAAATATAGGTTGTATATATTCAACCAAATGGGTTGAAAGGCAGGAGAAACATTGTGAATTTTAAATCAGATGATTAAAGAAAATCTTATGACATCTCCTGGTGATAGTCTGAATAATGAGCATCCTTTTGAGTAGTTATTGATCCAGGCCAGGGGTGAAATGCTCCCGGTTCGAACTGGATTGCCTGATCCGGTAGCGATGGAAGCGGGTGGTTCGGAGAACCGGTAGCAAAAATCCCTGCCCCCACTCCATGCCCAGCTGAGCCGCACAATCATCAGAGGCTTTTTTTTTTTTTACTTTTAAAAGCATTTTTTCTACAACCTCTTTGGCCGAAAAAATGCTTTTAAAAGTAAAAAAAAGCCTCTGATGATCATGCGGCTCAGCTGGGATCGTCAAAGGCTTTTAAAAGAAAAAAACCCCCTTTTTTTCTTTTAAATGCCTCTGACGATCCCAGCTGAGTTGCCTGATCGGCAGAGGCTTTTTAAAAAAGCCTCTGCCGATCAGGCAACTCAGCTGGGATTGTCAGAGCCTTTTGAAAATATTTTTTTACAACTTTTTCGCCAAAGAGGTTGTACAAAAAATGGTTTTAAAAGTAAAAAAATAAATGGCCACGCCCACCCAGTCACAGTACCCTCCCAAGCCACGCCCATAGAACTGGTAGTAACGAATTTTAGATTTTACCACTGATCCAGGCCATTTGAAAAACAAAGAGAAGGGGTGGTTACTATATGACCACCTCTTCTTTGCCTTGTTGGCTGACATTTGTTGTACATAGGGTGAAAGAGCCCATGGGCCTTGTTAGTAACTATAATTTCAGAGTTGGATAACAGAGTTGGATTGATATTTATGTTCATTTATGCCAAGAACAAGACTATGAGCAACACAAATTGGATGGCTGTTACTCTTCCCATCTTTCTCCAGTGTCGCCATCCTTTAAAATAATGTTTTGGAATATGAGATACCTGGATGATACTTTTCTGTGTACCTGCCTTAAAATTAACTTTGAACTTGACGTAAGTTCTAGTAGGTTGTCTGGGGCCTGGATTTTGGCATTTGGCCATGGTGCATTCTGATGCCAGGCCTGCTTTAATTTTGATCTCTAGTCTCCATCATCCATAGATTCACTGGAATAGATTCCCAAAGGTATGTGTTAATGGTATAAATCAGAAAGTGAATTATCAATTTTTATACTTTTATTGAACCAGGTAAATTAAGTATGGTTCTATACTCTGTTCTCAGCAAGGTTTGATATATTTGGACTGGCCTTTAATTTTAAACACTGGCTCTCCCAAAAATATTACCAGGTTGACTACAAAGAGATTTTACTTTTGTAAAATAAATTTGAGATTGAGAGTTTTCCTGGCAAGCTTAGATTGCAATCTTGGTGAGACTTTCCTGTAGGACATCTGGTATTGTATTTGTCCCTTTCTTTAAATGTACGTTCTGTGACAATATATTTCTTCTTGAAAGATAGAGATAAGGAGATTGTAGTGCAACATATCTGGGGGATCTCCAGGTTGGGTAAGACCATAACATTGAACATTGTGACATTTTCTCTTCCTTCCTATAGTGCGGGTTCTTCCGGCGTTCCAGGTACGATGACAGCATTCCCCGCTACCATGCTGTAAGAATTCGGAAGGAGGAAAGGCAGATCAAAGATGGAAAAACTAAAGAGAACCATGCAAAAAAACAGTGGATCACAAAATGGAATGGAAATGAAAGTTATTCCTAGGGATCCCAGTTGAACTTAAAAAGATTGAATGAATTTTAAGATGTCTTTGAGCAACATGATGGATGCAAGTGGAAGACCTGTTTGTTTTATAAATGTTATTTTCACATCAAAGTTGTTTGGTGTTACAGATCTAAATTTTAAGACTCCCTAAACCAGCTTCTATGCATTAACTAATCTCTTAGTCTTTTGAAAAAAAAAATGCAGTTAAAATCCAAATTATCAACCCGGAAAGGGATAGATTTACTCTTCTTTTGGTGAAATGGAGCTATATGAATTTTTCCCAGTTGAGGAATTTTTATTTTTTATTTTGTTGCTTCCAGGTTAAGTCTGAAGAGCACTTGGCTGCTTTTGAGGAAAAAAAAATAACACATTGAAACTGGTTGTCTGGGCAAGGACATCTGGCCACGGTCTAAAAGAGAAAGGAAACACCCTGAGTTGTGTGGTTTGTTAGAATGCTCTTGGCAAAATTTGACTGAACTGCAAAATTACTTGTTATTTCCAGAATCTGAATTACGTGTTAGGTCAAGCCTTAAAGTTGTTCCTTTGATCCCACCTTTCCTGCCTTGCTGAAACTTCTCTCACCACATGCAAGATAGCAAGATAATTTTCCTAACAACCAATAGACATGTATTTGAGTATATTTGTCTACACTATTTAAATATCAGAAGATAATACTAGTATTTTGTCAGGCAAATTCTATGGAACTCCAAATGAGATAGAAAGTAATGTTACTTATCATTCTTTCTCGTTTGTAGATAGTTACTTGACCTTGATTTTCTTTTTGTCACTGAATGCTTAATATAAAATTGGGGGTTTCAAACTTGTCTGCCTATCAAGATACTAATTTTTTTCCCTATCTCCAAGCCCAGAATATATTTACTTTAATCCCACTAATTTCATGGCTGGCTGATTATTCAGGAGTGAGAGATATGGACATACGGACAGAAGTTAATAATTTACATTAATAGGACTAAACCATGACATTAAGAACTGGTTCTAACATCAGGAAAATTAGCTTGTAATATGTAACTCTGTTCAGTTTTAGGAACTGCAGTGTTTGCAGTTTTAAGGACTAAATTGCTGGAAAAAGTGCATATTAAGGGAAGCAAACATTTGCTGATATTTGTAATTTTGGGGTGGGGGGGGGTTGGCAGTAGATATCTACTAGTGAATGATTCTGGATCTAGACTTAGTTGCATTTTGATCCTGTTTGAAACAATGGGACCTAACTGCAACTAATTTCATCTGGATCCAACTCTTTATATTCATGAATTGATGCAATGATATATGGCTGAATTTCTAAAGGAAAGCTCAGTTATCTTGTAACCCTGTTCCCACAAAACCCTTCTCGTCTAGAAAGAGTAATTTATGTTTCTGAGTAGGGAGACCTTGGCATTCTGCATCTGTTTTAAAGGCACTATTTACTCTGGTTATTGTACTAATACAGTGTGCAGAAAATCCCGTCATTGTACACAGTGACATGGACATGTGTTTTTCAGGTAAATTTGCGGTCTCTAAACCTGCTAATTCCGTATTCTAAGACTAGGTGTGTGAGCACCAGGTTTAAAAACAATCTTTAATGTGCAATAGGTCATGTTTTAAAAATTAGCATTGCTGAATGTCGCTTACACCAAATATATACAGATTTTCCAATGATGATGTGTGTCTGGGTTAATAGATTATGGTCTAATTCATTTTGTCAACAATTGTGTACTAGAGAGCAGGCTACTTTTACCTCTGAAGACAGCAGCCACAATTACTGGCAAAATATCAGGATACCAAAGAATTAGACCACGTTCTATTAGTCCCACAGCTCCTCACCATTGGATTAACGTTGGCTATGAAAGCCTGCATTGATATATATACATAGATTTTGTCTTTTTTAAAGCTTGAATATTGGTTGTACTTTTTGTATATACTGTAAGTCATTCTTATATATTTATTTTTACCATAAATCTTTGTCTTTAACTAATGGTTAAGCCAAAGATTTTTGATTAGTGAGCAATAGCATATCAAGTTCAGTGAATAAAAGTAAACTTTTTTCCACCAAATGTGCCAATAACTTTTTAAATTCCAATGACTAGAATATTCTCAGAAATCTCTTCTTTATGTATTTCTAAATTATGTACTAGAGATGTATCTTCTAAGTAATTTGTGCGCTAATGCATACTTACAGATATTTATAGAAGTTTTATATGACTAACTTAATTGAAAATATAGCAAGTGCTTATTGGAGTGGGGAGGGGGCAAAGGATTTCTTTGTTCTGTGTTTGGAACAAGGTTAACTAGTACAGAAGCTATAGCACTTGAACCAAAATATAAATTTGCTAAATTAACTATGGTATTTTAATGGACGGGTTAAGGACTACTGAGTAATTCCTCCATTTCTAAAATTTAAGAATAGTTCCATACAAAATGCCATTTGAAACTTGCAATAAATGTAGTTGTGGTCTTATCATATCAAAATGTTGGTACTTTATGCACATATGCTAGCATTTACAGTATAAGAAATTCCAATGGTCCATCAGAAGGTAGATTTTGGAACTGTGCAATGCAGGGCTTTGCAATTTAATTCCACGTAGTGTTCAGAGCACATGGGACTGAACATTGCACTGTAGCTCTATAAAAGTAGCCTTATCTTTTCCGGTAAGCTTTAGATGGTTGCTGCATTTGTGGTCTTGTGTGCGCTGAAGTGCTTTCTTGGAATCAAATGCAAAACATAGCACAGCGCTAACTGATATAATTTAACAACAGATATAAACTATGCAAGCCTGTAAGTATTTACCTTAAAAAAACAGGTATTCACGAAACAAATGAAATGTTAAAAAGTTATGATATTTATGTAGTTACTTACCAAGCACATCTAAATTATATTAAAGTAACCAAAATATCTTTACAAACCCCAAGGCATGTCAGAACTTTTGAGCACCCCTAATGTTTGGAAATTGAAAGTTGAAAATTTTGACACGCCCTGAAATATAGATATATATATGTCTTGTGCTGTGTAGTTCAGTATAAAAATATGTTGGTTTGGTGCAGGATGACAGTTTGTTCCAAGGTTTGATTTCTAGTTATTAATGTCAATTTCTATCATTCCACTTTTTATGGTTATCCAGATGATCTTTTTGACCACACATTTTGTACAAATTATTTTTCATAAAGCTTTTTTAACTTAAAAGGTATAAACTCTTTTTTGAAGCTTCAGGTACAAATTTGGTGCCTGACATTAATCCACTAAATGCTGCTGTTTTGTCTCCTCCATCCACTTTATTTATATGTGGCCCATAAAAATAATCCCACAACCTTAGGTGTGATGGATAAATTTTATTTAAAACTCCATCTCTGTAATGGGCTTATTCAATCAAAAAAGTAACTGAAACACTACTATAGTTTTTCATTGAAACTAACTGGTTATTCTGGTGGCTTGTCAGAAAAAAAATGTAATCAATAAGTAAAAGTATCATGTTGAGTCACATCACTGGTATATATTTATTTTCCACATTAATTGTTACTAACATCTAATGTTGCATCATGCCTGAAAATTACATGTGGATATGTCAATAAACGTGTGAAATAAATTTTGTATAAAAACATTTTCATGCTGGTAGTAATTTTGTACTAGATAGTTACTTTAAATTTCTATATACTTATCTACGTTTGGAGGGTTGCATCATGGGTTGTATAATTCTTTTGGATTTGGAAGCAATACCCACATCAATAACAATATTTAAGGCTTAATTCCAAGGTAATACAAGCAGTCCTTGTTGAATGACCGCTTATTGAGCAATTGTTTGAAGTTATTATGGTGCTGAATGAGAGGGACTTAGGATTCCTTGTAGTTGTGGCCATTGTTGTGGTCATGGGATTATGATTCAGTTTATTGGCAACAGGGTTACAATTATAACCATTACAGTGTCCCATAGTGACATGGTCATCATTTGTGACCTTTACTGCTGACATCCAATAAGCAAAGTCAGTGGGGAAGCTGATAGGAAGTTGAAAATGGTGATCGTGTGAGTAGGGGACACTGCGACTGTGCAGGATTCACCTAATGACAGCAGTTGGAACTGCTACAACCGCCTCTATAAGTCAACATAATCACGTGATGTCCCACTTTATGATTGTGTTGCTTGGCTACAGAATTGCTAATCACAATACCGTTGAGCAAGGAGTACCTGTATATTAAAATAATATAATCACATGAGACAGTAAACAGGGAATATACAGGAATACTGAAGAATATAACATAAACCAAAGCAGCAATAAAGGTAAAGTTTCCCTATCCAGTCATGCCCAATTCTAGGGGGCGGTGCTCATCTCAGTTTCTTGATGAGGGAGCCAGCATTGTCTGAAGACATTTTCCATGGTCATGTGGCCAGCATGGCCATACATCAAAGGCATACAGAACATTGTTACCTTCCTATGAAGTGGTACCTCTTAAGTGGTACCTTGCATTTGCACGCTTTCAAACTGCTAGGTGGCCAGGAACTGGAGCAGGAATGTGTGCTGATCCCATTGCACAGCACTTGAGTCTGGCAAGCTAAACACAAGACATTAATTGCAAATATTTATCTTCCAATCAGGAACATGAGCAACATAATGCCAGATCAATCTTGAAAGGTCAGCAAATGTCTAGCAACCTCCTGATCAGGTCTTCATTGAAGCTCCATTCCATAAAACAAGGGAGAGCGTCTTGACTATTTTATATAAGTTCTGAAGCATAATTAAACATACCAAGTTTTGAATTGCATTGTGTTGCTGGCTTTTATGAAGGAGGATAGAAGAGCCTTACCAAGGAATCAGGTCTCAGGGGTCTTAACTTTGAGATCATCCCAAAGTTAAGAAGTTAAAATTATCCTACTCTATACCAATGTCTCATTAAGTACACCAGGGGTCCCTAGGAACTGGGCTGCGCAAATGGCACATGAGTGCCTGCCATTTGCGCGAATGGAGTGCATGCATGAGTGCACGAACAGAACCATCCCCTCTCCCCCATCCTGCTGCCAGTCTGCAAAGCCAGAAAGACTGAAGTACAGGACAAAACAAAATATGTCCCTTAGTAAATAAGATCTGGTTGAATTCTGCACTATATACTGAACTGTTTATATGTAAATATAAAATCACATAGAGTTCTATGTACCACGTACCTAAAGAAAAGAGGAATACGCCACTATCCAATTTCTCCTTGCCTATAGGAGACTACATCAGGGCTGTCAAACTCCTGGCCCACGGGCTGGATGTGTCACATACTGGCCACGCCCTCACCGGGTTTAGCGAAGGGGGGGAAAAAAGTCCCAATAAGTCACGTGACGCTGCTGTGATGACATGAGTTTGACACCCCTGCTCTATGTAATATGTATAGCAAAACATTTATCTAATACAGCTGTGATATTTGGTCTATAGCAAAAATGGAGTTATATTCTGCAAATAAATTATGAGTACAGAAATAAATATTTTAGATTTAGATTGGGAACCTGTTGCATTAAAAACCAGCAAGTGTTAAATACATAATTCAAATAGCTTATTCCATTCATCTATTTTAGTAGACTTGGCAACAAACTTTCTGTCCAAAATACTATTCAATTTGTTTGATTAATGTTACACAATTACCCTCAACATTATACAGGCATAAAAAAACTGATATTGAAGGATGCCCTTTTTTCTTAGCAATAAACAAGACAAATCAGGAAAAGAGGATCCTTTTTATAACATTGTTTATAAAATTTATATTAAAATAATATAATATTAAATAATAATAAAATTTATTATTATCTTGGCTTTTTGTTTTATAAATATTCTGTATCCATGTTAAAAAGTTAGAGCCGGAACTGATTTGTTAATGGTGCAAACAATAAAACCATTCTAGAATATCATTTTTTTTCCACATTAAAGAAGATCATAACCACTTTTTAAAAATGTATCTTTCTGATTACCTTCAAAATAGATCTGATGTTTTACCTCATACATCTTTTTGAAACGAAACTAGTCTGATCAGGATGTAACATTTCAGTTATAAAATATATTCTCTTTTGCAAGTATTGCAATGAAAAGCTTATCTCTATATTTGATTAAACAAAAATAAGTCAGTCTGACTCTCCTAATCTTTTCTTTCTTTATAAATAAAAAAACTTTATTTCCATAAAAAAAAGTTCTTTACATTCCTAAATCTATTTCATTATTTGAAATACAGGTTTAGCCAGAAATTTTTGGAAAGTCTCCTAGGATATTGCACATAATATTGTTATATCTAGAGTTTTATCCAATTTCAAATTTTTTTATTGCCTCTTTAGTTTTAACTTCAGTTAAGGGTCACAGTAGTTACTGAGGACTGAGAATGCCTTTTTATAGAGATCTCCACAGAGGACTAATGATTGAGATATGGCTTCAGAATCTTTCATAAGATTTTGGTGATTAGAGAGTTATCAAAAAAGTTACATCTTAACAGGCAAGGTAAACTAAGCTAGCTATGATCTCAAATAATATTCAGAGGCTATGTGTACATGTTTATCTATAGTTATCTTAACCAGAATTTATTCCACTTACACCATTTTTGGTATTTGCATGACTTCCTAAACCAATAACTATATTGACTATAGTCACACCAGTTCAGTTGAAAAGTAACTCACTGGTTTATGATTTAATTCTCAGGGCCAAACACATTTGTTTGGACTGAATAAATACAGAATAAATTCTCAATTTATCAAACCTCAGTTTAGCAGATGTCACATGTGGTACGCAGAATCTGTTCACCATTATCAGTGCACAAAACCGTACTATGCATGCATAAAATCCCACCTGCAATTTTGTAGCTATTAACAAATATTTGAATGCAATGATTTTTCCCCCTTTCCTAATCTGTTAAATTGAATGTTTACTCTACCTCCCTCTACATATGCTCAACAAGTGAATTGGAAAAAGGCTTGGGAGATTTAAAGCTAGCAAGTCAATTTTTGGTTTAAATTTAAACCCAGGAATTATGGGCAATTACAGATATACAAAGTAAAATTAAGAGACAGAATTAAACATGAGCATTTTTCTTAACTATACGGAATAACTGATTAAAATAGCTATAAGCAGCATAAAACAAAATATGTAGGGATGGTTAAATTATGCTGGGATAGTTAAATTATGGTAACTATTTCTGTTTGGCAGGACTGCAGAAGCTAAAATGTCTGTGCTACTAGACAGTACGTGTTTCTGATATGCTTTACCTCACTGAATAAGTGAATTAAGAATCCAGAACTAGTTATAAATTTATTTCCAGCTGATTCATGAAGACAGCTCTGTTATTAGACAGAGTTACTTAAATCAGTAAACATTAGGGAAAAAGATAAGTGGCAAGGTGTGGACAGGGTTGTAAACTAGGAAGTTTGCCTTTAAACTCCAAACGAGGTTCTTATTCATCAGCATAACAGAATATTATCCTGTCACCTGACTAAAACAAGACTGGGTTGTTAATTCAAAAGGCATTGTCTTTTGTTGGTCCTAATTATTCAAAGCATACATTACTCAAATGTATTTAAACTACCTGGCTATAAAGCATATTTTACTTACCAAACTAAAGCTATTAGAAATTACTTTATAACATTTTGATTCCAGAACTTTAAAGTGCAGTAATTCTTTTCATTTTATCAATTTTAAAAAACCCCAAACCCTTTAACTACCACTAGCAAAAGAAGAAACCAAGTGCTAGCTAAATGTAGCATTGTGATATACATAACTACTGCATACCTCCTGGTTGTGGGGTACTTAAAATTAACTGAAACCCTATTAACCCTGAGAGATCTCAACAGGATTTATTTTTGATACTTCAAAGCCCTGCTTGGCTTTAGAATTTTTTTTCCTCCTTATTTTGCCTCTGAAATAACATGACTAGGTGGAATGAGAGGAAGATCAGTAAAAACCATTTGGTTAATAATTAAATAACCGCTTAATTTACAGGTTTGTCTCATTATAGCCAATCAATATTTGCCTATCTTGATAATATATTGCTCTCCAATAGAGGGCGGTATTCCCAAAGTCTGTTTTAACCTACACCACCAGTTCTCCTCTTCAAGTCTCTCCTTCCTCTGAAATGGAAACTAAATGTACTATGTGCTTTGAGTGGGAGTGCCAATCATCAAAGCACTTACTAATAAAAATCAGACTATTGTAGGAAGTTAGCACCCACCCTCTCCTAGAAAAATGAAATATTCTAGGAAATATTAAAAAAGCAGAATATTATACCTCCCTGGATGAGAAATGGAGAAACATGTTTTTTAGGCAGGAAGCAGACTCACTCTTAATAGCCCCCACACCAGTGGTGGGTTGCCCCCGGTTTGCACCGGTTCTATAGAACCCATAGTAAAACCGGCGGGAGGCCCCGCTCACTGATCCTGACATTATCAAAATGCTTCTGCGCATGCGAAGAGTACACGTGTGCGTGCGTGGCCCCGTTGCAAACCTGTAGTAAAGGTAAGTAGAACCCACCCCTGCCCCACTCTCAATAGCCCACAGCAGATGTCAGTACTTAAGAAATAAAGAGATAGCTAGGTCTATTCATAAGCAAATGCCCTCACCCAAGATCCAACAAAGGTAGGATTAGCCCTCTACCCATCTAGCAACAGAACTCACCACATGGCACCTGGGGAGATTACATCACCCAGCAAGATTTAACCAAGCTTGGGACTCAAAAGACAACCTACAAAATTACCCCTGCATGGCCCCATGGGAGTCTGACAACCAATAAGCTCAAATTCAAAGCCCAACAGAGGGTATAAATCTCTCTCTCTCACCCATGTTTTTTTGCCCAGGACCTCAACACCATGTGGTCCTGTCTACCATTAAACCATCTTTTCAAGCAGTCTCCATGTTTTCAGTGTCTTTCTCCCCACTTGGAACTGAACCCAGATGGATATTTCTCCCAATGCTATAAAATAGGCATTTCTATACAGAGCCCCAAATGAGAGTACAAAGTTGTTAATGGCATTGTAAGATTTACAATACTTGCAAATTATCAATTAATCAGCTCCTACCTAGGTCCCGAGGCCTGCACTAAAAGCATGCAAGCTTAACAAAAGACAATAAAAAGTGTTTGAAAAGCTTGGTCCTGCTTGCCTCCTCACTCAATTTTGCATCATTAGCCCAACTTCTTAAGTACCACCACCGATTGCCTTTAAAGGCAAAGAAGGCATATGAACTTGCAAAGGAATTATCTATTCCCTTCCAATGGATACTTACCATGCAAATTTGTTGAAAAATTCTAGACTTCATAACTATTGCCTTCAGCACATGCACAAGATTGCAGCATATGTGTGCATATTTTCTTGGAAATTAATGGAACTGACTTGTATTCATTTTTATTTCAGCAATGCAAAATACAGGTAGTCCGTGTCTTACAACAAGTTCATTTAGTGACCGTTTGAAGTTACAATGGCACTGAAAAAAGTCACTTATTACCATTTTTCACACTTATGACTATGGCAGTATCCCCATAGTCATGTCATCAAAATTCAGATGCTTGACAACCGATTCATATTTATGACGGTTGCAGTGTGATCACTTTTTGCAACATTCTGACAAGCGAAGTCAATGGGGAAACCAAAATCACTTGGTTTCACAACCGTATTACTAACTTAAAAACTGCAGTGATTCACTTAACAACTATAGCAAGAAAGGTCATAAAATGGGACAAAACGCACTTAACAAATGTCTCACTTAGCAACAGAAATTTTGGGCTCAATTGTGGTCATTAGTTGAGGACTACCTGTATGAAAATAATTGAGAACAATTAACAAAATAGAGGCATTTTAATGAGAAAAAAACTGCACGGTTTTGTGGTATATTTACAATCTGAAGAATAAAATGGAAAAGATATTATGCCTGCATACATACATAAACTTTGTCTAAAATTATCACAATTCTAAAGAAACCTACTTTAATTTTTCAGTTGCTATAGAAGACCTGGGAGATTAAAAGAATAAATTGGAATTGATTTGTCATGATGTTGTGGGAAGAAATATCCATTTGGTTCAGTTCCAAGCCTGGAGAAAGACACTGGAAACTTGGAGACTGATTGGAAAGATGGTTTAATGATGAAGCAGAAGAACCACATGCGATTCTGGGCAGCTGACAAAATGGAGTTGAGAGTGGGATGGCTATCTTCTTTGGGCTTTGTATTTGAACTTTGTATTTGAGTTTCCTGTTCCTATGCAAGAGTCATAAATAGGAATCAGTTGCCAAGCGTCTGAATTTTGATCACCTGACCACAGGTATGCTGCAGTGATAGTGTGAAAAATGGTCCTAAGTCACTTTTTCATAAATCTCCAGGGAAATGGACAGTAGAGCCACCCTGAAATGAGTACAGTAAGGCAGTACTTACAACAGTTCATTTAATGACCATTCAGTTATAATGGCGGTGAAAAAGTGACTTAGGACCATTTTTCACACTTATAATCACTGCAGCATCCCTGTGGTCAGGTGATCAAAATTCAGACGCTTGGCAACTGATTCCTATTTATGACTGTTGCAGCATCCTGAGGTGTGTGTGTGTGTGTTACATGATCCTCTTTTGCGACCTTTTTACAAGCAGATTCCACGGAGAAGCCAGATTCACTGAAGGACAGTGTTAACTCACTTAAGAACTGAAGTGACTCACTTAACAACCATAGTTCTATGGAGATTCTCAGTCACCCAGGCTTATAGTTGTCCCAAAGGTGCTTTTTCTTTTTTTTTTTTAATAAACACTTTATTAAACTTTTATTACATTAAAAACATAAAAAATTATTTCACTCAACAACAGCTAATTGTGGTGTTTTTCTTGTGACAATAATTCATGCATTATTTACAAAAATTAAACTGTGCGTATTTACATTCAAAGGTGCTTTTTCCAAGAGGCAAGTGGACTTTCTGGTTTTTCTTTGGAAGACCTTTTGCTTCTCAGCCAAAATGCTTCTTCAGCCAAGAAGCAAGAAAGATGGGAAGCAGGGGCAAACATTCATTTAACAAATATTTCATTTGGGCTCAATTGAGGTGGTAAGTCAAGGACTACCTGGACTGGCTAGAGATTGAGGCAGGGCTGCTCACCGAGGCGCTCTTGGGAGACAATCCGCCCGTACCTCGCAGGAGCAACCTGGCGGCCTCGTCCCGCCGAAAACCCTGCACGGGAACGGAGGGAGAGAGAGTCCCACCTCCTCGTCGACTCAGAGACCCATGTTCACGAAGAAAAAAGGCGGGGAGGATTGAACTCCTGGTTGCGGGACCTGGATCCTCTTCCCAGCTCGTGGAGGAGCCGAGCGAGGGCTCTCGCGCTTCCTTTTCTTACCGCACTTTCGCTCCTCCCGGACGACCCGAGCGGCTCCGCCTCTCCGCCCGCCTCCTCCTGCCCCTACGGAGGAGGGCAAGAAATAGCCCGGGCCCTGGCCCGTGCTGGAGCTGCTGCTTTGTTTATCCCTTTGGACCTTCCTTCCCCGGGGTCGGCAAAGGGGCAAAGTGAGGCGGCCGACCCATTCTGACAGAGGCTGCAAGGAGGGATTTGGAAGCCCAGCCGCGCGCTCTCTTCTCGTCGTCCCGCTGCTTTGCACGGCGCCCCTCCGGGTGTGCAGCCACCGCAGCCGCCATGAGATTGCTGCGGGCGCTGCTAAGGAGCGTCTCCCCGCTGAACACCATCCCTCAGCAGGTGGATTTCTACTGCCGCTTCTCCCCGTCCCCGCTTTCCATGAAGCAGTTCCTGGATTTCGGTGAGTGGCGGCGGGGTCGCTTTCCTCCCCCACACACGGCCCGGGTTGCTCCTCCTCCTCCTCCTCCCTCTGCGAGTCTTTTGCGCCCTCCCCCCCCTTTCGGCCGACCATTTTCTTTTCCCAGAGGGAGAACCGCCACCCCTTCTCTGCGGGGGAAAAGGCGCTTCCACCTCCCCCGAAGGCGGCGGGCGGAGCGAGGCCTCGTGCGGAGGCTGTGCAGCCGAAGCCGCCCCTTCCCGCTCCAGCCGCGGAGAAGCGTCCCCCCTCCCCCCACTCCACTTCGCCCTGTCGACCCCGTTTCCTTTTCCACGACTTCCAGGGACGCGCGTAGTAGAGATGGAAAAGGAGATTGATTGACGCGCCCTTGACACCCCCTCCCCGAAATGCACCACAAAAGTTGTGCTTACCGAAGGCGTTGTGCAACAGAGGGTGTTGCCACGCAAAAGAATCTAGAGACTCAAGATCTGGGGCTATGGTGCCTCACGTTGCTGCCCCGATAGTTTTGGACGGTATGGGTTAGTGCACGACTTACAGTGTTTCGTTTAGTGACCGTTCCAAGTTACAACAGCACCAAGGATTCCTCAGTGAAAAAAAGTGACTGATGACCGTTTCTCTCACACTTAGGTAAACAACCATTGCAGTGACCTCCTGGGCATGTAATCAAAATTCTTGGCAACTGACTCATATTTATGACGGTTTCAGTGTCCCGGAGTCATGTGAACCCCTTGTGTGACCTTCTGACAAGCAAAGGCAAAAGGGAAGCTGGATTCGCTTAACAACCATGTTGCTAATTTAACAACTGCAGGGATACACAACTGTGGCAAGAAAGGTCGTAAAATGGGTCCCAATTCACTTAATGATTCACTTAACAACAGAAATGTTGGGCTCAATTGTGGTCGTAAGTCGAGGACTACCTGAACCCAAATTGCATTTGACTGGTGGCTGGAGTTTGAATGAGTCTGAAACATATGGAACATTTGGCTATGCTAAGGTCACAGCTGGTGCTTTTCAAGGGCAAATCTTCCAGTTTAAAAGATGGGCCCATTTTTCCAGAGGATTGTTATTTACAGGTTGTTACATTAGGATTTCATAGTTTTGAAGTTCTGTCTTAAGAAGTGGGTGTTCAAGTCTGTGTATATAAAAATGTGTTTGGGTCACACATATTTGTCCACATACATCCTTAGTGATTTTTTTCCTTTTTTTTAATAATTGTTACTTTAGCTAAATGATAGGCCTACTACTCTACCTAATATTGCTTAAGAAATTATAATATTCCACTGTATTAATATGCATAGAGCAAACAACCAGTACTATATAGTGTTAAGATTACTCAGAATTACTGTAGGTTCCATTTCACAGTCTGAAAGAATATAGGGTTGTCTTTGGATATATTTTTTTCCCAGCAGTATTTCTCAAAACTACAACTTCCATTTGCTTCAGTATGTTTGTTTGCGGTGACAGGGCTGATAAGTTATAGACTAGTAATGTAAGTCTTTCTTGTGCAGTATTGTATGAAAAAAAAAATTGGAAAAACCCTTGGAGGAAAAAAAGTCATAATTCTTTTGGTTCTACCAAGTGTGAATTCTACAACGTGACTAGAATTTCTACTGAACTTTAGTAAAAATATCTTATTGGATATTGCACTGATCACTATAAATACTGTTATTTAGCTTTAGATGTTTTAATACATATGGTATTGGTATCATAATCAAAGCAATCAGATATTTACACCAAAGTATCCTGCATATGTTTTGCATTGAGTAATAACCAGTACAGGATAGAGAGCAAGGTTCAGTTTATAAATTGAAAATTCTGTTGTTGTTTTTTTTAATTTGATTTATATGCCGCCCTTCTCCGGAGACTCAGGGCGGCTTACAATGCGTTAAGCAATAGCCTTCATACTTTTGTATATTTATACAAAGTCAGCTTATTGCCCCCACAAACTGGGTCCTCATTTCACCTACCTTAGAAAGGATGGAAGGCTGAGTCAACCTTGAGCCTGGTAAGATTCGAACCTGCAGTAATTGCAGGCAGCTGTGTTAATAACAGGGTGCTTTAAACCACTGTACTACCAAGGCTCTGTTCTCCCATTATCTCCTAACCCTAACCCTAAATGTAGGAGTAGCTGATGAAGCCCTGCACTTTTCCTGCATTATCTCCTACATCTTCCTTTAAGGATGTCATTAGGAGTGGTGCCTTCTAAGATGGCTTTTGAAGTCAGATATCACTGTTACCTCATCATCATTGCAACACTGAAGATCCCATCTTGAAATGATTATTACAGAACATTGAACAGGAATAATGAGCCAATTGGGGGGGGGGGAAGGGGGCTGAACCAGATTCTCTGGCTGGGAAAGTAGAAAGCAGATCCTGGGCCAGGTCACCAACACATCCCAGTTTGCAATCAAAAAATGCTATTTTGTTCTACCTGACGGTAGGACTGATCCTGTTATTCATGTTCTATCAGGGGGAAGATATTTTTAAAACTTCTCAACATTTTTTCTTCTCTCTTTCAAGTAGCCCCTGAAATGATATTCCTTTCAAATTATTTGTAGACTTTGCCACAAAGCTATACTCAACTGAAGACTTCTGAAATGCTTTGATTATCTCTTTCCCATCTTGATACATCTGTATCAAGCCATTGTTTTCTTCAGAAAGGGCTGTGCTCTTCAACTTATGATCACAATTGAGTCCAAAATTTCTGTTGCTAAGTGAGACAGTTAAGTGAATTTTGCCCTAATTATATGACCTTTGTTGCCACAGTTGTTAAGTGAATCACTGCAATTGTTAAGCTAGTAACATGGTTGTTAAGTGAATCCGGCTCCCCGATTGACTTTGCTTGTCAGAAGATCTCAAAAGGTGATTACATGACCCTGGAACACTGCAACTCATAAATATGAGTCAGTTGCCAAACATTTGAATTTTGACCATGTGACCATGGGAATGCTGCAACAATCGTAAGTGTAAAAACGATCATAAGTCACTTTTTTCAGTGCCGTTGTAACTTTGAACAATCACTAAAAGCTGTTGTGGGTTGAGGACTATCTGTAGTGGAGAAGAAGAATTTAGTTTTGCAATATCTTTCACAGATCCTTAGCGTCTTCAAAAAAGAATAGTTTAAAATATCTAAAAAGCTGCAATCAGTAACATAAAATGTTCTGTATCTTGAACTTTAATATCATGAATGTTAAGAATCCAATGTGGTCTTCGTGGGAGACCAAGCCACATCTGTCTGTCTACTACTACAGTTCTGAACATCGGGTTACTACTTTCTGAATTTATGTAAACCTATATTTACTGTAATGATAAAATGTTATCCAGGATTTCTTAGAGAAGCTGTTATTATTTACCAGCCCATGATCCTGAATGAACTGCGTAATGAATTGTTTATAATCTATTTACTGTGGTTTCAAAATTGTTTCCTTATGACATTTTTCCCATAGGATCTGACAATGCTTGTGAGAAAACCTCTTTTATGTTTCTGCGACAAGAGTTGCCTGTAAGATTAGCAAACATAATGAAAGAAATAAGTCTGCTTCCAGACAATCTTCTTAAAACACCTTCAGTTCAGCTTGTTCAGAGTTGGTAAGAACCTGTTTCTTTTTTAAACAAAGCCCCATGAAACCAAATTTGAACATTTTACAAAGATATGTGAAGATTCAAAATATTAGAAGCTAAGACTTATGGTTGATTATAAGGTGCCTAATAGCATCCATGCACTGATCTAACACAGTGAATAGACATCTGGCTTGTATTTTCTCCCTCACCACCTACATAGCTCTGTGCCAGAGGCAGGAGATACCAACACTAGTCATGAACTCACAGCCCAGACTCCTAACATATCATCATCTGTCAACCATCATCCTTTACTTGAAGAAATCCTAAGGGCAAACATCTTGCCCACATACACAACTTCATCTTGTGGTTTCTGAGCCTGACTTCAATTAATATTAATATTTACAAAACGAGACCTAAACATCAAAGCATGATGCAAATGAAAAGTCCTAGCTGAAGAGAGAACATAGAGACTCTTGTCTCATTCTGTTTTTTTTTTTTTTTTTTTGCTCAAGCATATTGTGCTAAATTGGCAGCAATAACATTACATAGTGTTCCGTCCTTCCTAAATTGTTCAAGAAATCAGATTTGGCCTATTTGAATTAATGATACCATCTGGTTGATCTCTGTACCCAATTATCTTTAGAGTGCTGCATAAATGTAAACAGTTAATTTAGTAAAGCTTATTTCCAAGTGAATGGACATAGCACTGCAACATTTGAAACAGGTTTTGAATAATTTTTAGAAAGTGGGCCTCTATTGTAGGATGGAAACAAATTTACATGATGAGAAAGTAAGGGTTTGCAAAAGGAAGCGGAAACCTGGAAAAAATGCTCCCCTTTCCTCTTGAAAGAGTTTTTGATTTATTGGAGGCCCTTTTATTGTGAGGAAAAAAATCTTCACTAGTGGGTGGCTAGAATATAGAATGGTAAAGCTAGGAAGTGTTTTACTGTTCAAAATCCATGTCCTACTACTATTACAAATAGTAGATGTCCTGCTCCTTGGTTGGGGTAAGATATAATGGGCATTCATACACACTTGTAGAAATAAATAGTATTTATTGTCTTATATATGAAGTCTATTAATAATAAAAATTTGAAAATTCTCTCTTGTTAAAAAAATTAGAATGTGCTGAAATTTGAAAGTAGTCATAAAAATATTATGTTGGCAAATTCATATTCTTGTCCTTATTAGGTGAGAAGAAAGTATTTATTTTTCTTTATGACAAAAATCAAACGTGCAGAAATTATGTTTTTAGGTATGTACAAAGTCTACAGGAGATCCTTGATTTTAAAGACAAAAATGCTGATGATACAGAAGCTATTTCTTGGTGAGACATTTTGGACTTCTCAAAGACAATGCATTATCTAAGTTAGTCTTGTAGCATGAGACATTCAGAACCATAATTTTATTATATTTGTTTTATTATATAGATCTCAAAAAATAGTGGGATATTAAATATGAAGAAAAATCTCTTTTAAATAATTTCTTTGTAAGTTATCGGGGGGGGGGGCTGTCTAAAAATAATAAACTTACAAAATAAATTCCACTCTATGTAATTCATTTAGAATTACTTCTGTATTAAAATTAGGAAGGTTTGACCTACATGTACAATGTTTTTGAGTTCAATTGATTAGTCTCTTAATTTTTCTTTAAGGGTTATTAATAATGAAGTGATTTAGTCTTATTTTGAATTTACCCATTGAAATTAGTGGATTTGCTTAGAATTCGAGTAACTTAATTTTAATGGCTCTGCTTCAATTTACTAGCTTCAGATTCAACCATAATACCATTGTTCTGTCCAAAACCCGCATGTCAATCACAGACATTCATCCTTAAGAAAAAAATCTTAACGAGACTTAGGTTGTAACTTCTGCATTGTTACTTCTATTGTCATGTATTTATAGCAGGGGTCTCCAACCTTGGCAACTTTAAGACTTGTGGACTTCAACTCCCAGAATTCCTCAGCCAGCTTGGCTGGGAATTCTGGGAGTTGAAGTCCACAAGTCTTAAAGTTGCCAAGGTTGGAAACCCCTGATTTATTGCATGTTGGGGCATGCTAGCTGTGAAGAGATTAAATTATGCTTTTCCAAAGAAATGGCCCTTCTTAAGCTACATAATCTCTCAGAGATGAGATAGATTATTAGGAGGATAGTTTATCCGTTAGAATTTGAACAACTGCTGAGTTGAAAAATTCTAATGGTGTTTTGTGTTAAAAGAATTGTGAGATGGACTTTGAAGGAAGAAATAGTGGACTGAGGACAGCTCTGCGAAAAATAGAGCCAACAACTAGCAAAGAATGTAGATTGGCTCTTTGAACCTCTCTGTCAAAAGAAGATGGGAGATCACCCACAAGTACTCCAGACAGTTGATCCTTGTGAGGAGTGTTTTGAGCACTGGAGGATGAGGAAATAGCCATCTTGCTCAAACCAGAGTTGGTGTCTTTAAAAGGACACTAAGTTTGCATGTTTCCTTTAGTAATCCTATTCCAAAATTGCTTATTAATTACTTTGCACATATTCAACAAGATCAACAAGTCTAAAAATACTGTGTGACTGCTTTCAGCCCTTATTGAAAGAAAATTTTAACTCTACCTAGTTAAGAAGCTTAATTTCTTTAAGCTTGAGAACTTAAAATAATTGAAATAAACAGCAAAAAGCTAATTAAGATTTTGATTTTAGAAAATTATAAATGGATTAGGAGTTCAGATAAATTTGAAATAAGATTTGGAATTAATTATAAAGAGTCTTTCCCGTGAGAAAGTCAACTTGTTTTGAATTTTCTCTACATGACAGAAAGAAAAAAATTAAAAATTGGACTTTTGAAAAAATGGAATTGGAAGTAAATATAAATAAATACAGATATTTGCATCAATAAATACAGATGTTTGCTTCTATGGATAGATTGTGCCTGAAAGATGTTTTGGAAGAAATGATAGAACAGGAAGAAGTTTTATTTGACAAAGTGAAATTGAAAGTGCACTTTTGCTTTCTGTTAGCTTTCAAATTCCTGCTGACAGAGAAATATCTACGACCTCTACAACCTACCATTATCATTTCTCCAAACATAGAAAAAAATATTCATAGGACTACTGAGAGAAAAAGAAATTGGTATAAAAAACCCCTATGATTGTTGGAAACATCCTGTGAGCTGAGCTCTATGCATTAAATCTCAGCCACTATTTTTTAAGTATCTAAACCAAAGCAGGACATAACCTAAATATAGAGGATAACCTTGACCTAAAAATAATTGTGGCTATGCTATTAGAATACCTTGTGTTTAGAAGTCCAAATCCATTTTAAAAGATTGCTTTCTTATACTGTTTTAAACACAACACAGTTTTTGTTGATTAATAGAATGCTTTCTTTAGTTTCTTGCTTTTGCAGTAGTTAAATTCGATATGCTTTTATGACAGGTGTACTAGTATTTTAATACAAATATACCATACTTAATTTCAGTTTTAAAGATACTGTGATAACAATCCGGAACCGTCACAATGATGTCATTCCTACCATGGCTCAAGGCGTGATCGAGTACAAGGACAACTATGGAGTTGACCCAGTGACTAGTCAGAATGTGCAGTATTTTTTAGACCGCTTCTTCATGAGTCGGATTTCAATCCGAATGTTGCTTAATCAGCACAGTAAGTACTTTTATTAACTTGATGAATTGTTTTTATTGAGTAAGGTCAGAAAACTTTTCGAAGTGAAGAATTTCAATTAGATTTTGGTGAGCCAAGACTTACAGCGGACATAATAGCAATAGCAATATCACTTAGATTAATATACCACTTCAGAGTGCTTTTACAGCCCTCTCTACGCGGTTTACAGAGTCAGCCTATTGCCCCCAACAATCTTGGTCCTCATTTTACCCACCTCGGAAGGATGGAAGGCTGAGTCAACCTTGAGCCTGGTGAGATTTGAACTGCCGAACTGCAGCTAGCAGTCAGCTGAAGTAGCCTGCAGTGCTGCACTCTAACCACTGCGCCACCTCGGCTCTTATTATATAATGCTGATATTGAGACTGCAAAGCCGTATCATGCATGCAAGCAGAGCTGGGGTTTTCTATGTTTTCTTCTTAAGGCTTTGGGGGGAAGCTAAACTATAGTTTTTCTGTGACTCAAAATAGTAGGAAACAGTCATTAGTTCTTCCAGATCAGAGCAGGGAGTCTGGGGGCAATAAAAAAGGCCACAGGATGCCAATCCCTAATGTAAAACAAGTGCAAATACTTTTCTTCTATGAATAAAAAGGAATCTTCTATATACATGGCATATACTATAACTTAGTATCATCCTTGTTATGAAGTTGTAAATCCTTGTCCATTGTTTTTGTTCAGTCATCATCTCCCTACCTATAAAATATATGCTGTTCATGGCCTCTTTATTGTGAAATCATTTATGTTACTTTGTTTTTGTTGTTGGCAGCTTTGTTGTTTGGAGGAAACGTTGAAGTTAATCCAGCACATCCCAAACACATTGGAAGTATTGACCCTAAATGCAATGTTGTTGAAGTTATAAAAGGTACATTCAGACAGACATGGTGAGAAAAATAAATGTGGCAAGAAACAGCCTTTCTGGGCTGCTGACTTCGTACAAGCTCCTTCTGTCAGACATGGAAAGTTTCTATTCTGCTGAGACATGATGTTTACCCTTGAGATGTCATTCTGTGTGTAAAAAACAATACAATTTTATCCAAATTTTGTAGTAATGATCAAGTATTTGGGAGATTTTATTTGGTGTTCCTATTGCCATTAATTTAATGTAATATATTCTTTAATGTAATTTTTATTCTAAATTGCATTTTGAAAAATCAAGGCAGGTGTCAAACCGTACCATTAAAAGCTAGCAAGCAGCAATGGAAAATACTTCTGAGCAAATATGCATAAGATCATGCAATTATTGGGCTATGTTTAAGGGTGGAGCCATTTATGTTTCCCCAAATCACTAGCCTTCCAAAAAGAAGGATTAGTCTAAAATGCCTGATAGAGGAAGGACAGTGTGCAGCATCAGAATTCCCAAGGATATGGAGATGGAAAATTTCCTCTTCTTACAACACAATGATTATTATCCAGGATACAGAATCGGAGATAGTGCATTCAGTCCCTCCTCCATCATCTTAAATCCTTGTAGCTACACATCCTATATGTATTTATAGAATTCAAGAGTACAGAGACTCTTTCTCTGAGGGAGATGAGTGGTTCAAAAATGTGATTAATAGATTTAAAAAATGCTGCTGTTTGTATAATTTTGCTTGGTTGAGTTTGTTGGGTTGAAGAGGAGCTAAGTAGGAAGTAATCAGTGGAGTTCCGTCTTCCGACAACTGGAAAGCTTTGCCATCTGAGATTTGTACCGGACATCTTCCACATGTTTTAAAGTATTAATATAGACTATGCGGGGGATAGATAAATGGTCTTCTATTTGTGCAGAGAATCCAAACATAGACATTGTTCTTGTTAAAGTGGTAATTGAAGTTAGACAGAACTATGCAAGAGAAATGTCAGCTGCTATTCATAGAATAGCAGTAAAAGATGGAATGTGAATGACTGTTTCTTCTCAGAACTCTGTTTTAAGAACTGCTGCCAGCTAGTTGAATAAACTCTGGATGGGTGAGGTGTCTGTCTGTGTGTGTTTGTATATATGCATGTGCCTTTGTGTGCATCTTTTAAGCAAAATTGTATTGCTTTTTTCAGATGGTTATGAAAATGCGAAGAGCCTCTGTGACTTATATTATATGAATTCTCCAGAACTTATTCTTGAAGAGAAGAATGGTAAGCATGGAAAGGGGAGGATTGGCTTATTCATTGACTGTTCTTAACCAATTCCTAGCAAGTTTTACCATATCTGTCTACTTTGCCTTGAACTTACTTTAAATATTTCTGTAACAGTAGATAGTTTTTTAGTTGGTTATAGAACTAGCCTGCTTATATTGCAAAGTACTCCACTTGGTGCTTTGACTCTATGTCATGAAATTCTAGAATCATTTGATAGAGAGATGGACAATATTTAGCATGTGTTCAGAGTACATCCTATAACAATAACTGTTTGCACATACTCATTTCACTGCAGAAATTGGTTTTAGGAAGCTAAGTGCAATTATCTGTGTCATGTTTTCAAATATGTCTGTGGGCTATGGCTAGAATTCAGTGTAAAATAATATACTGACTGAAAATGCACAGCATTCAATATCAATCAAGCTAAGCCTAAATTAGAGTTTCTCTAACTACATCATACATTCTGTCATACGTTACCTCAAATAGTGCAATAAGTGCCAAGAAATCTTTCATTTGCTTTTATTCTTGACATTTTAGGTAACCTTTATTCAAAATGCATTTTGAACTTGATGTATATGTAGCACTTACTCTCCATTACATTTGGACATCTTATATATCATATGGGGAGCTTTTGGCCTGTGAAAAAGCTGCAACAGCTTTCTGTGGTTAGAAGCAGGTATGGCGGTTCTATATGTAATGACCAATATAGGCAAATCATAATCCAAATGGATCTGTAATATGAATTTGCAAAAGTATTTAGGTTGCCTGAGAGATTCTATAGTAAGGTGACCAATCGTCCTCCTTTAGGGAGGACATCCTTCTTTTGTAAGTTCTGTCCTCTCTCGAAAAGTGTCCTCCTTTTCGATTTTTGAAGTCTAATCTGTAAATCTCCGTATTTGATCGATGCTGATCCGATATGTTGCATGTGATGTGATGTATTTGTATTTGATATGACGATTTGTCAAGGCTCGGTACAGTGCAGCAAGATGCAATTATGAGACGCATTGCGCTCCGCACAGGAGAATAGTTTTGAGAGAGTGCGCTGTGCGCAAGAGTGCACCACACGCAAGTGGCTTTGTTTATTTCTTACTGAAACACGACATGACACACACGCACGCATTAGACTCATTGTTGCAATGAATATAGTGTTTCTTTTATTTACAATATTTTTTTTCTTCAATTTATTTGTGTCCTCCTCCTCCTTGTAAAAAGTTGGTCACCTTATCTGTAGCATTGTCTTCCTTTTGATCTTTTGGTACATGGTATTTCAGAAACTATTACTATATACTAGTAATAGTAGTTGCCTTTTTTTTTTGTTGAGAATATTATTTGCTTACTAATATGGAGCAGTGCAGTGGCCTAGAAGTGAAGACACTCACCTCCCACTCAGAAAGTTGAGAGTTCAATTCTAGGCAGCGGTAGATGTTTCTCTATCAAGGTGCAAAGAGAAAATTAACTGCTGCAAATTCTGCATAGGCGCCAGGAAGGGCATCCAGTCAGTAAATGCTCAGCTCCATTCAGTCACCCCAACTCTATCCCGAATAAAGATATTAAAGGGTCATAGAAAGGAAAACATTATTTGCTTACTAATGCTTTTGGATTGTTATTCTGGTATTCTTCAGTGTCATTTTAAATGTAATAACAATTTCTATTGCCTGTTTGGGGTGTTTGATTGTATTAGTGATTTTATACAGAAAGGTAGATTAAAAATAATTGAAATGCATCAATTATGTATGACTGCAGAATTAATGTGAAGAATTAATGTATAACCTGATAAGTTGCTGTTATTAGCTATCAAATCAGTGTTGACTCTCAGCAACCACATGTACAAATCTTCTCTAGGACTATACAGTATGTCCCCAGTCCGGTCCTTCAGGTCTTAACAGTGTGGTTTGTGTTTAAACACATGTAAATGAGACAAGAGCTGTATGGAGTAACTTCATATGAATAATTGCCCTTTTGTAGCTATCATTTCATTTAAACAATAACAAACAGTTTTTGGAGAGGCATAGAACATAAAAGATTATCTAGCTCGAGTAACTACTGTTACATTTTTATAGTCATTTCTACTGTGTTGTGTAATGATGTTTAATCCTTATTCTTGGTTAGTTTTAACATACATTTTAGCACTCTGTCTCTCTCTATATGTGTGGGGGTATTGTGCGCACATGCACGCACACGCACAACTACCTCATAATCTGCTATATCTTGAAGATTTATCAAATATGGATAGCTAAACACAATCACATTAAGAATGTACATGCTGTTGCAATCACTGGGCCTAAAACCAACATAAGAAGACAAATTCTTTTTTTTTAAATGTACTTTAAATATCTGCTGTTGAGAACAGAAATTTTCTCAAACATAAGTTTCGAATAACACACACACACGTGTGTGTGTGTGTGTGTGTGTGTGTGTGTGTGTCCTCGGCTTATGACCCGGTTTTGAAGTTCTGGTAGCTCCCCTCTAGTTTTGTGGTTGCATTCTAGGTGCTTGATCACATTTATGTCTATTTGCAGCATCCTGCAGTCCCATTACTGCAATTTTTCCCATTTCCCCACCCCCCGCCCCAGAAACCAGCATTTTAGTTCCAGTTTCTGATTTTAAAAACCCACCTATTGGGTATAATAATGTATTTCTTTAATGACTGTGGCATTTGCTTAACAACCATGGTGTTTGTTTAATACCACCACAAAAATAATAAAATCAGGCGTCGTCACGTGACCTGCTTAACTTCCATGATTTACAACCATAATTCCAGGTTGAGTTACAGTCATAAGTAGAGGATTACATATATATGCACACATGTATAGACTTAAGAGTAAAATGTATTGGGATCCCAACAAACACAACAGTAATTCCACTTGCCCATTTGACTTTTATCTCTCAAATAACAGAATTCCACAACTGCAGGAAAGACTGCTCTTAAGAGAATTTCAAAGTGAGTTTGCAATGTGCGAACTGCAGTGTGAGAGTAGCAACCAGGGGTGTGGGAGGCTCCATAACTCTACAGTCTCGTGCGTGTGAACCCTTAGTCAGGACCAAAGTAAATGGATCTTGGTAATCTTTCAGCTATACCATTGACCCATGGAGAGGCTACCAAGATTAACAGTGGCTGTTGGTGTACAACTGATCTTTTTCGCTCACTTTGTTTTGCAGTAAAATCACCAGGGCAGCCTATGCAAGTGGTATATGTGCCATCACATCTCTACTACATGGTTTTCGAACTTTTCAAGGTTTGTACTGATCTCTTCTATGTACTCTTTTTCTGTTTCCCTTAGTCAGATTATCCAAACATCATAATCTCTCCCTCTAGATTTGTTAAAGAAGCATGCGTGGTGGTAGGGGGAAACTTTTAAGTTTTTATTCAGTACATGACCTGTACGTTCATAGAAAATCTATTTAGGTGCTCTGCTGAACTTTCTGTCTGATTCTCCTTCAGGAGAACTGCCAGTCTGCTGGCTGCTTCTGAAAATGTGACACACTTTACCTGCACTTTAGAGCTAGGTGTGTGTCTCCACACCCTTATAGATCTCCACTGAGGGTGAGACTGCCTGTGCGTTTGAGAACTTGCAGGAAAGTAGGTAAATAGATAATCCTACATCAGAATAGGAAGGCCACACTGTTATGAGAAGTCAGAATTCCTACATTGCCAAAACAGCTGCTTCCTTCATACTTTGAAAATGAGTCAGATACATTTATGGAATATGCTTTCTTTACTTATTATGCAAAAGTGTATGTAAATTGACTGTAAATGTAATTTTTTTGAAAAATTAGAATGCAATGAGGGCTACCATGGAACATCATGCAGAACGGGGAATTTACCCTCCAGTTCATGTCCAAGTCGCGTTGGGCACTGAAGATTTAACTGTGAAGGTAAAGTATTTAGCCTTAACATTTTCTGTTTCTTAAGTCTGGCAAAAGACTGGCAAAAAATAAAAATAAAAACGTAGGGATCTGTTGCAGAGCCATTGCTTCATTTTTTAAAAATACTCTGACCTGATCAAATGACTATGAATAATTTTACTTCTAGTATTTGATTATTTTTAGCTACCTACAGGTAGTCCTTGATTTACAACTGTTCATTCTGTGACCGTTCGAAGTTAACAAAGGCACTTTAAAAAGTGAGTTATTGACCCATTTTTCACATTTACAATTGTTGCAGCATCCCCGTGTTCATGTTGTCAACATTCAGATGCTTGGCAACTAGCATGTATTTGTACAGTTGCATTGTCTCAGGATCATGTCATCACCATTTGTAACCTTCCAAGCCGCCTTCCAACAAGCAAAGTCAATGGAGAAGCCAGAGTCACTTGTTACTAAATTAACAACTGCATTGATTCACTCAACAACTGTGGCAAGAAAGGTGGTAAAAACAAGCAAAATTCACTTAACAACTGTCTGGCTTAGCAACAGGAATTTTGGGCTCAAAATTTTGGTCGTAAATTGAGGACGACCTGTATAAGTTTTTCATATACTTTATAGATACTTTATCGTTTGTATTTTATTGTGCTTATTATAAATTGCCCAGAATTGCAAGAATAGGTGACATTCAAATAATTTGAGAGTGAAAGAGAAGGGGGTTCAGGTGGGACAGGGTCTTAGACTAAGCATTGCCTCTAAATTTGGGGTGTCAAACTGGCGGCCTGCAGTCCAGATGCATCATGCACAGGCCACGCCCACCCCAGCTCCACAAAGGCAAAAAAGTCACGTGACATCAACATGACACGGTGAGTTTGACGCCTGTGCTCTAAGTATTCAATGGACAGAAAAGTCTTTCACCAGCTGCACCACTTTGCAATAGGACCAACCTGGTTACAGTCAATGGATGCTTTATTTGCATCATGCTCTGATTAGCTTTTGTTGCACTTTGGAGATTATTTTTAAGCTTCAATTCATTTACTTTATGTCACTGTTTTATCATATTATTGAATAGTTGAATAAAACATAATTTAATAACCTTTTCATCTGTTGGAGTAAGTGAGAAGAGTCTGTTGGTTTGTTCACCTAGATCAGGGACTGGTTGTAGGATTGTAATTTGTTGGTTGTTGTTTCTGGAATATATTCTTAAGAATGATTCATTGTATGTAGATATAAGCACACACCAAACATAGGAGCTCAATACTGTATAATGTTTTCCACCCACAATTTAGATGTGCGACCGTGGTGGTGGTGTTCCTTTGAGGAAAATAGACCGACTGTTTAACTATATGTATTCAACTGCACCGCGTCCCCATGTGGAGACATCACGAGCAACCCCTCTGGTTCGTAGTCTGTATCATATTTTACATTATCAGTTGTGGAATGAAAAACTCAAGTCCTCCTTATTTTTCCAGTAGCTTTTTTTAAAGTTTATGGTTCCTCTGAATTTGGAAGTTAAAACATAATGAATTCTGGGACATTCTATATAAAGAAATAAAATTTTTTTCACAACCCCTTCTTAACCCCCATAAATAATTTGAAGGTGGTCCATGATTGCATTTGCTTTTGCTCAACTCAGAAATGTTGGGAACAAAGATAAACAAGGTGTGGTCTTGCTTCAAAATTGTTGCAGGTTCTAAAGCAATAAAAAAAATCCCACCCATGCCAATGGAACATTCTCAGTAGTTTAGCAGTTTGGATCCTGGCTGGCTTCCTACTCAGAGAGGAGAGACTGAGAAGCATTTGCCAATCTTAATCCTGCTGATTTTGCCTAGGTTAGAGAGAGACCTGGGTAGCCATTAAGTTTGGTATTATCCTTACAGCTCCTGAAGTTTAGGACCTTGAAGGAGAAATGAGGTAAGCATTTTCTCCAGTAGAGAAATGGAGCTGAAGCATCTGCAGATGAACAAAACACTAGGTCTGTGGTAGTTTTAACTGGAAATAAATAAGTTTAGCTTTTTGACACTGCTAGTATTGTTGAAACCCCGAGCCCTGGAGCTACTTTGAAACTGGTGCTGAATTTTTGAATAAAAATCCATCCTGTGGAGTTTTAGGGGCAAAAAAAAAAAAAAAAAAAAAAAAAAATATTCAAGGAGAAAAATAGAACTTTAATCATGAGCTCAGGAAGATCCCATTTTGGGGCATTTAACCAGCATGCAACATATTTACTTAATATATTTGCATGCTGCTTTCCATTATAAATCCCAAAGTGAGCAACAGTGAGTTAAACTGCAAATATTAACAATAGCTTTAAAACAATGTAATGTGATACCAGTTTTAGAAATGAAAGTAAAAAGAACCGAAGCAAAATGATATATCTAGCATTCATACGAAGACAGCTTGGTTATGGGTCTTAACAGGCGCCCACTGCTCTATGAATTTCAGCATTTCAGAGTGAAGGTGCCTGTGCATGAAGATGGCCCACCTTCAGGAGGGCATTTTGGGGAATGCTTTGAGTCTGACTCAGTTGGCAGTCAGTGTAATTGCTTCAGTAGCAGAATAACGTATAAAGCTGGTTAATCATATAGCAATCTGGCTGTTGCATTCTGCACTAGCTGCAGCTTCTGAAAATGAATGCCCTAAAGTGATCAGAACACAAAGCTATTAGTGCATAATCCATTGCAATCATATTATCTTTATTAAAGGAATGGAATACTCAATCTGTCGGTGGAATCTGGTACAGCAAACTTCTAGTAATAGAAATCATTTGGGTGTCTAGGAGCATTCCAAAACTATGGACCTGTTTATTCCGAAGAAGCTTAGCTCCATTCAGAACAGGCAGATTCTCCAATTTTTCAAATCCATCATTCAGCAATCCACAGTACCTATGTTTTGTCAGGTTTCATGGGCTGTCATTCACATAATTTCATTTAATTCTTTTTTCGTCCTAGAATTTTTCCACAAGTACAGGGTTTGCCTTTTTTGGATCACCTGAGCGTTGATCCATTCGTTGTGACATAAATTGGCCGGCTGGCTTGCCAACTCAGCCTGTCATCATGGGCTGAGAGAAAGTGACTGCCCCAAAGTCACTGACATGGCTTCCATGTCTAATGTGGGATTAGAAGTCATAGTGTGCTGGTTTCTTTTTTTTTTCTTTCTTTTTTTTTTTAATTAAACTTTATTGTTGAAAAGAAAAAACATTTAAAAACATACAAGTTTCTCTCAATTGAGAAACAAATTTACATATACAGTACATAAACTTCACCTATTGACTAATTTCCATTATTCTATATAAATATATTATGTGTATTATATGTACATATATATACAAACATACAATAAAATATTCCATATTCTAAACCTCTGACAGTGCTGTTTTTTGTTATATTAATTTCTTCTAAATTTCATCTCTACCCATTTCCTTTCCTCTGGTTTATCCATTGATACCATCTATTCCATGTTTCATAATATTTAGAGTCCTCCTTATCCTGAAACTCTAAAGTTAGTCTGTCCATCTCTGCGCATGTATATATTTTTTGTATTAATTCCTGGTCCGTTGGCAGTTGATCGCTTTTCCAAAATTATGCTAGTGCTAATCTTGCCGCCGTGATTATATGAAGCATTAGGTATTTTATGTCATTTCGGATGTTCTTTTTGATCATGCCCAATAAAAAAAACTCAGGTTCTAATTCAATTTCACAATCTGTAATTTCTCTTATCCATATCCTTACCTTGTTCCAGTATTTCTTAATGACCGGGCAAAGCCACCAAGCATGGTAAAAGGTTCCCTGTGTTTTTCTGCACTTCCAACAGGTCGAATCTACATTTGGGTACATTTTCGCTAGTCTCGCGGGGGCCAGATGCCATCAATACCACATCTTATAATGGTTTTCTTTGTAGGCTACCGATTTTGTTATGCTGTAGTTAGTTTCCCATACTCTTTCCCATTCTTCTAGCTGTATACTATGCCCAATGTTTCTTGCCCACGCTATCATCTGCCCTTTCACTAATTCTTCTGCCAAATCATATTCAAGTAAGTATTTGTAGATTTTTGAAATTAATTTCCCTTCTTTAGATTCTAATAATTTATCCAATCTATTTTGTTTCAAATCTATTCCCCACTCCTCCTGATCTTTCCTGTATCTTATTTTTATTCGTGAATAGGGCCACCAGTCTATTACTATTCCTTGTTCTTTTAATTCATCCCTAGTTTTTAATTTACCCTGTGTATCTAATATTTCTCTGTATCGTAATATTTTTTGTTTTGATAATATATTGGGGTGGGTGATTGCTTCTATTGTCGACAACCAACCGGGGATTTTCATATAATGTTTGCATTGAATTTGTTGCCATGTACTAATTAAAGATTTCCTAATGGTATGATTGTTAAAATGTTTGTATGACTTCCGGAGTTCCAAATAAAGGCATGCCATCCCTTCATTAGGTCATGTCCTTCCAGATTTAACAGTCTTTGGTTCTCCAGAGTTATCCATTCCTTGATACATAGTAAACTGGCAGCTTTGTAATATTTTTGCCATGCCGGGAAACCAAAACCACCTCTAATTTTATCATCTTGTAATGTATTTAATTTTATTCTCGATTTTTTCCCCTTCCACACAAATTTTGTAGTTATTTTATCCAAATTGTCAAAAAATTTCTTACCCAGTTTTATTGGAATCATTTGGAATAAATAAAGGAGCCTTGGTAATATGTTTGATTTCACCACTGCTATCCTCGCCAGGAGAGACAACCTTAGTTTCCCCCATTTATCTAAGTCTTTAATTTTCTGAACCAAGGGTTCATAATTGTCCTGTTTTATTGTTGCTGTTCTAGCCGTCAGATGAATCCCTAAATACTTCACTTTCTTAACTGCCTGTAATTGTGACTCATTTACTAATTGCTCAACCTGCTTTGTTGTCATATTTTTTGTTATCATATTTGTTTTTTCTTTGTTGATTTTTAGGCCTGCTACTCTTCAAATTTTTCAATTTCTTTTATTAATTTGGGGGTTGTTTCTATTGGGTCATCTATAAAAAAGACAAGGTCGTCTGCAAAAGCTTGGACCTTGTACTCCTCTCTTGATCTTTAGTCCTAGTATCTCTTTGTTCGCCCTAATTCTAATTAATAAATTTTCTAGCGTTAAAATGAAAAGCAAGGGGGACAGCGGACATCCCTGCCTTACTCCTTTATTTATTCCAAAAAATCCCGTTGGATCCCCATTTACCAATATACATGCTTTTTGGTCCTGGTATATTGATGATATCATTTTCGTAAATTTATCGTCTGCTGGTTTCTAACCTGGTGCCTTAATCCACTAGATCAAGGTGATTTTATTTCTCATTTAAATACTGATTTGATAGACAACTTTTTGTGGTTTACATTTTAGTAATACCAAACCCCCAAACTCCTAATAACTACACCAGTGGTTTCACACAGTGTCCTCAAGGCACCTTTAGGGTAGTTGCTACAATATAGAGGCATAGCCATCTGATGCTGTTCTTTGACATTGTCCTGCAAGTAAGATTAGAATTAATGGAACTCAGTGTCTCCAGTCCAAGAAATAATTCAAGACCAAATAGAAATCAATGGTATCAAAAGTACCCAAGGAATCAAACATGATCAACAGTCAGAATCTTTCTCTTGCAAGTGAATATCTAGGCAATCAAGGCTGAATTTAATTCAAAATCAGACCTGAACCAACCTTTAAAAAGATAGTTGCTGTCCTTTCACTTGTTTGACATTGTGGGCAAATGTCATTTCTCTTTCCTCAATCCGTGTTCTAAAGTTTTGGTTAACTGTTCAAAATCATACTAATTTTTAACTTATTCCTGATAAACCAATTAACCAAATGATCTAGTTGTGTAGGAAATGTAGTGTTTGAGAATAGAGCTCAGGGATCACTTTTGTAATTACAAAACTATTTTATGATGTTTTATTGTAGTTCAAAAAAGAACTACAATAACATTTTTCTGAATAGAGCTAGCTCCAGCATTAGCACTCTTCACTTTAATATTAGCACTTACAGATCTTGAAATAGGTACAGTGTCTTTAAAGACTTACCAAGAGATTCAGGTGAGACTCCTTGTATGTTCTGAAGCACGCCTCTCCACGCAAATTGGAAGCATTGTGTGGACCTTGTTACTATTCCTGCATCAGTATGGCCTTGGAAAACAATATTTTGTTTCTGAGCAGTGTAGTGTTGCTCTCAAGTGGGATACAAAGAAGGTTTTGGAAATACTATGTTCATATTTTTTTGAGAAAAAGCACAGAAAAACTTCAATCTCATCAAGGCCCTGATAGTTTGGTAGAGCAGAAGCAGATGAAGGTACCAGGTTTGCTGTTTGGGGTGGGGTGTGTGGGGCGGGGGGGCATATCTTTTCAGTACAACTTTTTAAAGACTACTTTTCTGTATTACATCTGTATACTTGTTATGTGATGGGGGGGAGGAATTATTTAACATGTTCTTCTGCTTCTAATAACAGCTTAGTCTGTGGGCACTGGCTGATGAAACTTTTGAGATGCAGAGATAATATTATCTTCTGTTAATGTTAACAGACACAACTAATTTTACAACCTTATCTGCGAGGTCTAGTAGTCAGCAGCAAAACAAAAAGGCTGCAATCCCTGCCTGGAAATAGCCCCACTATACGCTTTAAATGTTCCTATATAGAACAAGCATTTCCAGAATTATGAAGAAGAGAGAAGGAAAGGGCAAAATGCGAGTTGTGCAAAAATTCCTTGACATCAATGGGAAAAAACACAGAGAATAATATGTCTTCATCTTGGATTGTACCTTCATTTTCTTTTTTGTGGAAAAAGTATTGTTTTGGCCTCTTCATCTGTCCTTTGAGCATTAGATCTGCTTCAGACATTTCAAATTTTTGGTTGTTTTTGTTTTTTGTTTAGGCTGGATTTGGTTATGGTTTACCTATATCTCGTCTGTATGCTCAGTACTTCCAAGGAGATCTGAAGCTCTATTCTCTAGAAGGTTATGGCACAGATGCTGTTGTCTTTATAAAGGTATGTCAGGGACCAGTTGTGGCAAATTCCTTTCAGTTTAAAATACAAAACTTGTTCCTAGCAAGTGATTAACTCCGCCCTCCTTTCTTTTGCTGCAGGCTTTATCAACTGAATCGGTTGAAAAATTGCCAGTGTATAACAAATCGGCTTGGAAACATTACACGGCCAATCACGAAGCAGATGACTGGTGTGTCCCAAGTAGCGAACCAAAGGACATGACAACATTCCGCAGCACATAGCAGCAGGAGACCAGGTGTGCTGAGCCAAAGAGGGTCCTGTCACCTATGGTCAGCTTACTTATTAGCACCACTATCACATGTCTAACGGGGAAGGATGCATCTCCATATCCAAACTGGAGTCCGAAAACCATATCATTGCCTAGAGTTTTCCAGTGTACATTTCTAACAAGTGGTGTTTTTCCTTCTTTGCATCTTTAAATTACTTCAGCAAATGCACCTTAGATTACTTGAGCAAAGTCTAGAGGATAAAAGACCTGAACAGTGTGTTTAAATATTGTTCTGCTTAACCATCAGTCATTCCAGTGAACAATTCATGGGATGGATTATTTACTTTGTACACCTCCTCTGGGATCAGTTGCACTAGCGCAGCCTTTTGCTCTTGAGGACTTCAGAAGGGCTTTACAATGTGAGAGAAACAATGTGAGCTTATCTCGTTTGTTCATTTTTTGTATTATGCGGAATTAATTGGTTACTGTCAACGTAAACAACTCTTTAGCTTTATATTTATAGGTATATATTTACAGCTAGACGTAGAAGTGCTTGAGCCTCGTTCATTTTGTTTTGAAAATGGAACTATTTTAAATCTTTGTCACTGAAATAAATGATACTTCAAAGGACTTAAAGCACTTGGCTTGTCCAGGTGTAGTGTTTTCCCAATTGGAGAGAGCAAAGCAGATCTTTTAAGGATGCAGGGCCACCTGTATCCTCAGAAAGGAGGCCGGTCTCTGAGCTACTACCAAGTTCAGTAGGCAAAAGATTGTAGTCTTATTTTCCTCTGAGATATTAATGGAATTTAAAAGTGTATAATTTGGGATGAATTTTCCATTCACATTCAGGGAACTTAGTAATGTTGATAAAACCCTTCCTAATAGAATACCACTCATACACAAGTGTTGCCAAATACAGTTGGTCTCACAGAGTTGATTACAATATGCGAGGTAAGGGTTGCCATATGATTGCAATGAATTAGTTTCTTTTCACATTTATTCTAATATTTCCATAGAACAGTGAGATACAATTGCTTTCTAAGAAAACAAATTGGAACATTATACTGTGTCATTTTATTTATATTGCTTTATGGCATATTTTAATGATTCCAGTTATGTTTTCCCTTTCTGCAAGGCAGATTTGACCAATGACCTAGGTGTTAAAAACAAATTTCATTCCACTGAAATCAGCTAAATACTGGTGTCACTGCTAATCCTTTATTATTGTAGTTACTTAAAGTGCTACTCAAAAGTAAAACCCCATTGCATGAGTAAAGGATGTAGCTTTACTCTTTGAAACTGCAGATTTAAATACATTACATCATACTGTGTTTCCTCAAAAATAAGACCCTTATTCCACAGACTGACCCCAGATGATACATGGTTATCCTCATCTGCAGTTGTGATAGAACATTTCAAATATTTGATGGAACAAAACTTAACCTACTGTGAATCTTATTCCTATAGGGAACAATGGTAGTTCGAATTAGCTTCCTTGTTTTGTCTTGGAACCACCAAAGAAAAGGTGGTGGCAGTCCATCCTGAGTGCTTCTTACCAATAGAGAAAATAGCCATGTTTAAAATGTTATTTAAAACCTGTAACCAATAATGAAAATGGATCGTTCAGCATAGCCATAGAACAGAGCCCATTGAGGAAGCACCATCAGTGGACTCAGATCAGCCATTCATGGAAGAAAGGCAACAAAATAACAAACTCCTCCATAACAAGGAATTTTTAAAATTCATCATGCTTACCTATCTTCCTTATGTCCAAAATAAATCTCATTTATCGACTTGCCCATAAACCAACCTCCTTTGCACTGGTTCCCTCCTGTTCAAATAGGTCTGGACAATAGCAGTGATAGACCCTGTGCCCCTTGCTCTATGAACTACTGCCTTCGTTTATAAGCCCATATTTGGGAGAATGAAAGAAAAGGTAGATCAAGAGTGTCAGAAGACTCGTTTGGAAAACAGGCCTTTTTGTTCCATGTTTAGCAAACTTGAAAAAGCTGCTTTGGGTGCAAAGCATTTTAAATGTGCTCAGTGCAAGTGTTTTTCTGAGCACTTTACATTCTACTTTTATTTTTTTAAAAATGGAATTTCCTGATCACTTCTAGGCTACTTGGTGAAACTTCTTGGAAAATGGGTTCTGAGAGCAGCCCTGTTAAATTCCTTATGAAAAGGTTTGGGCGGTTTTGTGGAAAAATAGTGTTTCTATTCGAGTTTTTTCTGCTGTAGGCAGTGGTTAGAAGAATAATGGAGAGCCTATAGAGATGGCAACAGAAGGCCATAAACCTTAACCCATTTTTACTTAAGAGAAAGCCTTAAAACATGACAGTGCCAACATATGTATGGATTTTAGATGATCAAGAAAATAGCAGACTAGAGCTACCTTTGTGTTGGGAAACTTTACATTTCCACTATCAAGAAACTAAAATGTACTAAATCACAGGATAAGATTATCCTTTCAATACCAGTTGATCAGTGCTGGTAGTTTTCAAATAAGCTACAGTACATAGTAAGTCTACATTACGGAAATAATCATTGTTGGAAGGAAATAATTCATTACATGAATAATCAATCAGGAGCTTGATAGATGGATTTGGCCCTTGAAAAGTTAATTTTTAAAGCTCAGGTGTCCATTTGAACCTCAAGAAAATATGATCTGGGGCAAGGGACCATAGAAAGACTGTATTAGTATTATCTATCCTTGAATGAATTACAAATGTTAACAGCCATCAAGTAAGCCTATAGTCTGATAATCCAATAATGAAATTATCTGCCACGTGCCAGACTGCAAATGATACAAATAGGTTTAACAGACACCACTAGATTTGCATATAGGCCTTTGGATATATGTATATTTTGTCCTTACTGAAATGAGGTGGTATTGGGTGTTTTGACAATTCGTATTACTGAAAGTTTATAGAAAATAATTGTTTATGCTACAAAGTGGATTTATTTGCTGTTATTTTGAAGTTTGATTTCTGTTAACACAGTATTTAAAATAATAATAATAATGATAATAGTACACCTTTATGGGAATTTCTCATATTGATAGTACTAGATAGAAAAAATCATTGTCTTCATAGTTGAAAAGTAAAATGGAAAGCAATCACATTTTTTGTTTTTAAAATATTAGTCTTGTACTATGAAAAGTTGGATTTGTAAGAAAAATGACACTAATTTTTGTAAAAAATAATAAAGTTTGACTTTTTTTTTTTTTTTTTTAAAAGGCCTACAGCATATTGAATGGGTGACAATTCCTGTTTCAGATCAATTTTCAATTCATTCTGGTCACAAGAAATGTTTGTAGTCTATTTCTCTGAATATATGTGACTATGGACAAGAGAACAGAAAGAAATCTCATCCCAAAAGGTTCAGAGACAAGTTAATTTTTTTAAAAAAATCTGATCTCTCAGTCCAGGTAGTGGACAATCAGACTCTGAGCACTCTGAATGAAGTTTTTGTCATTTGAGTTTTCTTATTGTCTCTGTCAGCTACCCAGACCAAGAGATCGAGTCAATGCAGTTAGTCAAAGCAACATCATGTCTGGTATTATATAATTTCAGAAGTTTCCTGTGATTAACTGTGTCATAAGCAGCAGATAAGTCCATAAAAATAGCTCCTGTGATTAGACTTGATTGAAAGCCATCCTCTAAATGCTGGACAAGTTTAAGTATCTGACCTGTGCAGAAACCAGTTTTTTGGGAAATAAAAGTTGGTTCAATAACAGGAAACATTCTGCTTATTAGAACTCTTTCATAGAGTTTAAAGGGATGGCAGATGAGGAAAGTTTTACAAAAGTTCTTTGGATTTGTTTGGTTCTTTCCCAGATTTCAAAAATTCAATAACCTGGGCTTTCCTCCAGATCATTGGAATACACTTTTGAGGCCATACAAGTATTAAAAAGTGATAACCATTGCTTATTAAAATTGTCATTTTAAAAAATGTGTTCAATACGAATTTCATCCAATCCCATTCTTCGTATCTTAAATTACTGTTTCTGCTTCTTCTCTATAAGGATGAGGTTAATACACTGGCCTCCCCTTCCATTGCCCTTGGAACAATGCGTTTAAGTCTCCCCTTAACCCTGCTGTTTAACAACAGCTGATGAGCTATTTGGTTTGCCATGATGCTCTTACATTGACATGAATTTGTTGGATCATTGTTCAGACGTTTCAAGTCTCCAATCCTTCTGACTATTCTTTGTCGAATCATTTGATTCCAGGTTGGCGTTCCATTTCTGCAAGGAGTGCCATTATCACTAGCTTCAATTGTTTCTTCAGAGTGGGTTTTCTTCAAGTATTCCATAATAGTTATTAAGATGAGGCATAATATCTGGGGAGAGCCCTGGTACAAAGTGAGTTTGGCACCCTCTAGGAATAGATTTTCTGGGCGCATAACTTACAGATTTAACAAAAAAGAAAACACCGTAATTTTCTGTGAAAAATGAAAAGTTTAAGTGAAAAAATGAATCATAATTTGGGTTCTTTCAACCAGTAGGTTTTTTTTCAACAGTTTGCCTATTAGATTACATCGTGCAATGTTCACAAGAGTTAATAACATTCCAGAATTCAGATTTCTCTTTTGAACGAAATTTATTCCATTTTTCAAAAGTGTCATTCTAAGATAGTGTATTTTACAAAAGATTGTGCTGCTGCTCAATGACAAATCAATTGTGACTTACACCATTCTGGAGAACAAATAATTATTCATGAAAATAAAGACATGTTGAAGTCTACAGTGTAAATATGTATAATGCAGAAGCCTCGTGTTTAATTTAAATGGAGAGAGAGAATAATTCTATTTGGAAATCGTAAATCTGGAAGACCAACAGCATTGTAAAAATCAAAAATATAATTTGGTCCTCAAACATTTTAAGTAGGAAAGGGTTATGCATTCTGACCTTATTAATCACATGTGCTATAAAAACCATTGTATACAAAAGTATATAAAAGATAACTTTTGAAGTCATGCTTAACATATTCAAAACATAGAAAAACGTGTTTTAGAAAATATTAACGAATTATATTATTACAATGCTTTGAAATTAAAATGAACTCTGAAAAATACAGATTGTAAACACTTCATTACATTAGATTAAATTAATTTTTCTATTACTTTTTAAAACTTAATTTCTTTCTATACAATACTATGGGCAACAAACTATCTCCAACAGAACATAATGACCTGATAGCATCTGTTCACCAGATACCCCTGTTATACTGTAATTTGTATGACACCTTGTGTTTTAATAAATTGTATATGCCATTTCCAAAGACACTTCAGGGAATTGCCAGACACATATATACATATTTATTGAAAAATAGTTAATTTAATATCCATTAGTACAAGTTAATAATCTAAATATAAAAATTGAAAATATTTTAATGCAACTGTATAAATGGGAAATGACTATAGAAATCAGAGCTAAACTAAGTCTGTCACTGTAAAACTACCATTTTCTTCCCTCCATAATTATACAGAAATATACAGTTGTTACATTTTCTTGAGTTGGATTCTTATCCAATAAAGACTGAAGCATTATATTGGTATAACTCTAGTTTAGCTCCAGCTATTCCAGAAGAAAGTAGTATGTTATCAAATCATGTTAGCAATTCGATTCCACAGCAACCACCAATTTGCCAGTTTTCCGCACTTCCTTTTCTTTCTTCTGAAACTTTTCTTTCTGTTTCTCCAGTTTTTCTTGTGTTTTTTTAATATCTTTAATTTTTTTCTTTATTGTTGATCGGTCATTTTGACTGGATACTCCTAAAGCCTTTAAAAGAAAAGGTATGTTGAGCAGAGCAGAATATAGTAAAAAGAGTGTCTTTTATTGTAGCATTAATTTTCATAAACAAAAAAATAAAATTTCAAATTTTAAAGTATCTTCCCTTGTATCAGCTACAGCAGAAATAAAGTCCAACTTCTATGGCTTCCTCTACAGAAGCAATTGGCAACATTATTGAAAAGAAGTCATCAATATGTGGAGATATCTAGTTCTTTAGCATCACTCTGGGCTAAATGGCAGGTATGTTAAACATCTGACTGGTATCAGGAAGTTACCAGGTACTGGATGGGGAATAACAGGCTCAGACCTAACCCAAACAGGCTGGAGGAGCTATGGATTCAGAAACTCATGACTTAATGGGGCACCAGGGAGAGAAAACTCACAATCTAGGTGTACTTGACTCACGGCTCTTGCTGGAAAGTGGAGGTCATAGCTTACAAGATTTTTATCCAGTTTTGGTAAAAATTGAATGATTTTACATGGAGTTACAGGTGCCAGAAATTGTTGTTGTTGCTATTTTATGTTATTGTTATTATTATTATTGTTATTATGGTTATAGCTTCTTATTGTATACATCACTAACTCCATTTTAGACAGATCCTATAAACAAACAAATGTAGCAAACCTACTAACATTGTTTGTCATGATGATCTTTGAATCTTTATTGATTCTTTGAAATTCTTAGACAGTTCCAAGTCTAAGTCTGGATTCAACCCCAATGTGTTTCAGTGTAACTATAGAAAATCTTTTCAGAATCTTTCTCCTAAAAACCGTTAGTTCTATAGAACCTAAAACCCAATAACCAGTTTTAAACATGTGTTCATACATTTGTAAATAGCAGCTGCTTTTTATTACCATATACAGACTGCTGCAAATTCTGAGGGTGCTTTCAGAAAATTTATTGTGGCAGAGGATTTTGAAGGGGGAAAATGGAATATCATTCAGAGACTATGTAAATAAATAGATGTACCAAATGAAGCGTAGCCAATAGAAAACAATTAGGATTCTAACACCTCCTCAGTCATCAAGATCACTGGCTTACTCTAACAGCAATTTCTGGAATAACTCAACTTTGATAATTATCAAAATTAAAGGAAAACCCATATATACCATGCTGTATTTCTTAAAAAGGATAGATGAAATCACAGTAACGTTCTAAACAGATGTAATATAAATTTTAATCAGCAGGTGGCAACCTCTGATAAGACTATGAACCCATTTTGGTTTTTTTAGCACATTACATCATGTCCTTACAATTCTCTCTTTCTCAACCCAAATAAAAACTTTAAATGAATTTGGATAGATTATAATCCTATACAGTTTAATACTGAATAATCCTCACTGAATGCAATGTGACTTGCTTCTGATAGTCTTGCCTTAGATTGTTTCCTATAATTTAGGAAGAAAATCCTAAAATGGTTTTACAACCATTTTCCTGAAGAAGCTGTTTCCTGAAAAATATAACAATTGGTATGTCTTTATTGCCTAGCAAGCATATGGGTTTGCCTTCCTATAGAATGTACTACATCATTTTTAATCATTTAGGGAAATACAATAGTCAATGTTGTCATTCTGTCACGGAAAGAGTATGTAGAATCTAGAACAAACTGCAAATTAATGTTATAAACTCTAGATAGGAAGGAAGAGTTTAAATATTACTACATTATTCTATAAGTAAAAAGTCCGTTTAATACAATGCACTGTTACACCCAGGATTTACTAAATATAGTAAAAATGGTATCCTGTTTATATATTTATAAATGGTATAAATTTATATCATTACCTTAAGCACAATACAGATTTACACAGAAACATGTGCTTACCTTCAACTTTTCACTGTCAAGCAGCATTAACTGCTGTCCATCAACATTCTTGGTGGTGAATTCTGAGATGTACTGCTCCATGTTCATTCCCATTAGCCAGTGGCAGACCTGTTGTGTGGTCCATTCAGAAATGGGCCTGTTGTGCCACTGGTTTTGTTTTCCAGTAGCTGAAGGTTCATCATCTATGGTCTGATTGAGTAAAATCAAATTAATCAATTTTCCCCAATAAACAGTAGTTTAATTTTATTGACTTTAAAACACAAAAATAACTAACATTTCCAGTGTTTTAAAATCTTAGAAGGCTTTCATAATGGACTTCAAGTTAAGATTTTAAAACATACCTGTGTCAAAACAGGTTTAGACCAATTCCTTACATTGTTCTCTATATAAAATGTTAACATCTTTTGAATAGACGAGTCAATTACTCTTTTGAAGTTAAATAACATTTCATGCTGTTTTTATGTGCGTAATAGCACAAAGTGAGCACCATTAAGACAATGAACAAGCTTTGCCAAAACTCTAGCACTACTGTTCTTGCAGGAACAATTTGATAAATTACATCTGTTATTAACTTCACTAATTATATAATTAAACTGGTAAAATTCAGAAAAATAATTTGAAATTAATGGTAAAAACCCTTTAGGTTCTGGTCTTACATTGCAAAGCTTCCTGGAACTTAAAGATAGACCAATAAAAAAAATAAGAAGAAAAAAAACATTTTTATATTGCTTGACTTAGACATGCAATTTCTGTTAATTCAGTGGATGGGCCAATGGAAGCAATTGTAATGCTTAATTATGAATATATAATTCTATGTTGGTTTTAATATATAATTAACTGCAAAGTATCTTTTATTGGCTTGTTTGTTTGCCCTAGTTTGCAGTATCTCATGAAGATATTGGTAAGAGAACTACAGAGACCACGTTCTTTGTCATTATTACCACTTACAGCAACAGTAAAATTTCTATCCAATAATAAAGGTGTGGGTTTTCTAAAAAATGTATACAATCTTTGACTAAAGAAAATAATCTTAATCAACGCCATCTACTGAGCACAACACTGTCCATTCTCTATGCAGAAAACTTTTACTTCAAAATGTTGACAGCGCATTCCAATGATTTTTCTGAGCTCAATTTCACCTGTCGTTATATAACCCATATTACTTTACATATTTCTCTTATAGCAGATTAGCAAATACTAATCTGCTATCTGCTGTACTAGCAAGTACAGTAGCTGATAATTTGATCAACACATTTGATCCTGGAATTTCATCCTGTTTGCTAAAAATTGGCAATCTACTATTTTAGTTTGCATGTTCTTTCTGGACCAAGATATGCTATTCATTTCAAATTCACGACATAAGTGGAAGTCTAAAATGCCTCAAGTTTAAACTCAATTACTGTATTAATCTTGGTGTCCCTGCTCAGACTGAAGTATAAACTAGCTTGTGCATTGCATAAAGCCATAATATGAATTAGAATGAGTTAAAACACAGCTTGAGACAAATCATATAAGCTGGTATGTCTAGCCAACAAGAATCAGTTTCAGATACAGGTAGTCAGCTAGTACTGTAAACCAGCAGTCCCCAACCTTTGAGGCTTGGCTGGGTGGGAGAGGGGAACTGGGCCATGTGAGCGGTGGGCTGGCCTGAGTGTGCACACAGTCCTTGCGCACTGGCCCGCCACTTATGCAGCCCAATTCCTAATAGGCCACGGCCTGGTAGTGGGCCATGGTCTGGGGGTTTGGGACCCTGCTGAAAATTTTAAACTAATTTTGTTCACTGTATTTAACATGTTGTAAAACAGGAATTAAATGGCTGTGCCAATCCCATTTTAATTTTTTGGCTACAATATTATTATTCAGGAGTTCATTACCAAATTTTAATACATATTGCAAAGTTGGAGAAGCTTGGAGACGATAAGCAGAGCACAAGCTACAAACTGCCTTTCCCTACTTTAGTGTATCAAGCAAACCAGAGAATCCAGTTTATTTCTTTTAAATAGGAAAGCCATAATTTTAAACAAAACATGGATGGAGCCATCATTCTCATCCAACCAAAATCAACTCATATTTCCAACAAAGAAAATAAACAGCCAAAAATAAATAAACTGCTTTAAAAATACAACATTCTTAAGACAACTGGAAGACATGGATACAGGAAAAGAATTTAAACTCCAAAATAAAATTTTATGCCCCAAGAGCATAAAAACGGAAATTACTAACAAAAACGTTTTGTTAAAGTAAACTAGAGTAAACTATATGCAGGCTATAAACCACATAAAGGACTCTTAACACTTATCAGCAAATGCTGATCTTATCTTTTATCACAAACAAAAACAAAAGTCCTCATTTAATCCTGCATAATTTTGAAAGACGCAATTTTCCCACTTAAAAAAGGGCTCATAAAAATTCTAAAATAATTTCAATGGCTAGAATGATACCCTATAGTCCAAAGACTGAAGAAACATCTTAGCATGGAAAATGACACTTGCGAACTCTATAGCTCTGTTAGAAATGCCATTACATGCCATTCATATCAATCCTATCACCAGCATCCTTATGAAGTATACTGGATTCATCAGCGCTAATCAAAATCAATAAATCATAGATTTCGGTTGCAATTAAAAATGATGTGCTTATTGGACCCATGTTTAGAAAGATAAATGTCTTTATCTTTTCAGAGATATATTTTCTAAATGATGGTTTTATTTTTATATGGATTGTAGCATTTACTACAAAAATAAATTATAACAAATAATTGTTAAAAATTATCACTTCATTTAAATGTTAAAATAAAAATACCATTTATTATATTTAGAAATACATGTAATAAATTTATTGTACATTTATTATTTACAAAACTCCACGGAAAATAATGATAATATGACAAAGGAAAAAAAATAATGTATTGAACTTAAGTAGCAGACCAAAAACTGGCTAACTAATGCCTATTGTTATGTTAGACAAACTGAAATGACAAGGTGGTCTGAACTGTGACATTAACAACACACACAGACACACTGAAACTCACCTCATCTGAAGAGAAGGTTAAAGTGTGTGAACGCCCTGAAAGATTAGGCTCTGCCACTAACCCTGACAGATCACAACTTGGCTTGCTATGATATGAACCATCTATGAAAATTCTACTCTGCAAACAAGTGAAAATAATGTTTTGTTAACTTATCCCTTGGAATTAATCACAGGGAGACAAAGTACCTTTTTTAAAAATGTAAAAATAAAAAAGCACCTACTTAACAATAGCATTAAGCTATATAATATATCTACAATAATATTCATCACTTATACAATCATTTATGTATTACTTCCCAACATATAATATATAAATATTGAGGTTTTATCAGTAAGAAGGAAGTCTTTTAGGAATACCGGGTTAGTGATGAAGTTATTCCTTGAGACAAAGTTATAAATGTTAATGGAAAATGGAGATTTCCACTAGCAGCATTAGCTACTGGTTTATTTCCAATTATGCAAAGGAGAAGCAATTTTGTTGGTTGCCCCTTTCTGTTGCAGCCTTTTTATTTTGGGGTTTCCTTCCAATCCCCAGAAATGTATTTTTATTGGATTGATAAGAAGTGGTGCACAAATAGGCAGAGGAGACAGAAATCCTTTCTCCTGAAAATATTAACACCAAATCTTATAGGAAATGTAATTTAGGATTTTGTCCATCACAACCATATGATGGCTGTAGAGATACATTTCATAACAGTTTGGATTACAAATCTGAATATTAGTTTATTTAGCCAGAATAGTCATCCAAAAGGAAAAGAAGAAACAAAAATGTTTCTTTCAAGTTTTTGTAGGAAAATTAAAGATCTCCTTAAAATGGGTGATTTGTATTATTATTATTAAATGTATAAGGTGTTTGATTCTGTTTAAAGTCTGGGTGACATCTAAGTTTAAAATATTAGAATCCAATAATGAAAATGTCTGAAAAATATTAACAATAAAATCTCACACATCACACATCAAACAAGGGACCACCACCCATTCTAGCTCAAGGTTTGGGGAAGAACCAAGTTTTAAGGGCTTGTTTAAATAAGGTCATAGTGGGGACCATATAAATCTCTGGAGGGAATATTGTTTCAAAGAACAAGTGCTATGAGAGAGGTGGCCTACTTCCTATGTCCCATCAGGTGATACTGTTTAATTGATTGGTCTTGGGACTCTGCTGAATTATATAGGATGGGAGAAACTGTAGAATAATGATCACCAACCTTTTTGGAATCAGGGACTGGTTTCGTAGAAGACCATTTTTCCACAGACCAGGGGTGTGGAGGGGAACAGGGATGCACAACCTAGATCCCATGCATGCACATTTTTGCCTGTCCATGCTCATCTCCACCTATGTGGCCCAGTTCCTAACAGGCCACAGACCGGTATTGGTCTGTGGCCCAGAGGTTGGGGACCCCTGCTATGGAAGACAGGTAGATAAACAAACCCGTACCAGCCTTTATAGATAATCACTAACACACTGAACAATATTTGGAAGCTTACTAACAACTAGGGCACCTCAAGAATTGAAGGTGTTATGTGGGGATGCCCAACACTACCCATGCCAATGCATTTTAGATCAGTTGCAGTAAGTGTCTCTACTCATGAACACTACTGCAATAGTTCAAACATGAGGTGACCAAAGCATGAATTGGCCCCAGATGTCATCGGCTCTTTGAGTAGAAACTATAATTCAAGAATATTCACAAGTTATGTAACAGTCCTAATATTTCAGGATTAAAGAGAGAACATTTCCAGATCTAGATGGTCCAAAGAAACAATTATTCAGTTTTGCCATGGTTAATCTTAAACTTATCCCTCCCCATACAGTTCTTCACACATTCCAGACATTGTGACAAGATTTTGACAATATCATCTGGTCAGTTAACAGGGGTTAATATATACAACTAGTTAACTTGAAAGAGGAAACAAAGGGACAAAAAAATATAGGATAACTATTTTGATTCTAATGATGCTTGTTAAAAATAAGTTAAAAATCTAGGTCCATACTTGCATATTAAGTGGAAAGGGCCTAGATTATATTTATTTTTATGCCTATATCCTGCCTCTCTGCGCAAAACCAACTTTTTCTCCCAGTTTGAAATATTTAATTATTTTTTCACTGCTTCAGTGAAATAATGTATGGAAAAGAAGTAAATATCTGGCTCCCTTCCTCTCCATCTTGGTCAATTTAAATTCAAATTTAATGTCTCTACTTATTGCATTGATGTTTTACATTGGCATTTTTATTGATTTTAATTGCCTAGAGTTGCCTTTGACAAGATGAGCGGCATATTAGTTTAATAAATAAATTCCAATGTATATCATGGCTGCTGCTAAAGGTAAAAAATATGTACAGGTAGTCCTTGACTTACGATTGCTCACGTAACAACTGTTCAAACTTACAACATGCTCAAAAAAAGTTACTTACAATTTGTCCCCAAAGTTACAACTGTCCTACCGTCCCACAATCATGTCATCGTATTTTGTACACTTGACAACCAACTTACATTTACATCTGGTTGCAGCGTCCTGCAATCATGTAATTATGTTTGGTGATTTTTTTCCCCTAGTTCTTTGTGTGTGTGTGTGCGTGCAAAAAATGCCCATTGGATGAGATTGATTTCAATTTATGATCCTGTGATTTGTTTAATGAGTGTCATAAAAATGTGTCTGATAATATGGTGACTCAATTTATGACGGCAATGACTCACGATCAAAATTCCAGGCTCAATTGTGGTAGTAAGTTGAGGATTATTTATTTATTTATTTATTTATTTTGTAGCATTTCTATGCCGCCCAACTCCCAAGGGACTCTGGGCAGCTACGTGTTACTGTTTAGAAATTTAATATTTCATAGCCACTGAACCTCTTTAAAACTTTTAAGTTGCTGAACATTACGTGCTAGTACAACTCATTTAGTGTTTGTTATTTAGGCTGCATTACAAACAAATACTGCTCAAGATTAATGATTACATCAAGAAAAATGTTAAACAGTGAACTTTACCCAATCGACTTAATAACAACATAAAGAACATATAACTAGTTTTAACAGCAACTCGCTGGATGTCATCATAATAGAATGTGAAACTACTTGTTGAATAGACCTACTTGTTTAATAATTTCCAAAAATCATTTGTGCAATACCTAAATTGTGCAAGATGAATTACAATATGGATTCAATATTCACACAAAAATTAAGTGATGATTCTACAACTATTAAACTTATTTGCACCAACTAAATGATCCCATTTGATATGACTCAATCAATTTGCATTTCATATTTCTTGTATTAATGTATTTAATGTGGTACAAATTTTAACTAATTTAAATGAAAAAAGGGAAGTGCCAATCAGGCTCTACAGTGGGGATATGATATCTGGGGAAACAACAGTTTGTTTTGCATCCCACAAGACTCTTGGACACGCATACATGTATGTATGCATTGTGCTAATGGAGCCACAGAATGGTCAGTCTCGTCAGTCAACCCATTATTGCTTCACTGATGAATTATAAACTGCATTGGCTAAGTTCACGCAACATCCTAAGTCAAACAAAATTATATTATGGTTTAGCTAAACCTTAGGATGATTGTGAATCTAACCAGAGAGCTGCTTTCCTGATTGATTCAATCTATTTTGCCAGCTGACAAGCCATACAAAATAAGTTTTCCCTAGTGAAAGGAAACCATTCAGCCATTTGCAAACAGGCTTAAATTGGTTAAAATTATGTTGGCAAATACTTTGCAAGCTTGCAAGATATAAGAAATGATCTGTCAAAGAAAAGACAGACAAAATGAAAAAAAAAGCATGGCTTGGAATGCATACCCAAGATTATCACCAAACTGAAATAACTAAAGAATCTATAAAAGAAAACCAAGCTAGAGAAAAATTTATGCACTAAATTAATATTTATCACAAAGGAAGTAGAATGCAAGCTTATAAATATTCTATGGGATATAAAACAAAGCACTAGACTAGATGATGACATTATTAGATTCAGCTTTGGAATAATTACTTTCTGTAAGCACAGAAAATGTAGCTTTTAACAGATTTCGGTATTTATTATTTATCTAAATATTATTTATCAACTCTTGATACATAAAAATATGCAAGAGCCCCTCTCAATGATAAACATTTTAGCAAATTTACTTAACATATTTTTTATTATAGCAGAGGAATCCCATTGTCTTCCATGTGTTGCTGCTTAAGGAGTTCAGAGGAAACATTTGCCTGAAGTTTAACTATATATTGAACAATTTTACTATTTTGAATATGTTGTTTGCAACTTAACCAAGAAAGTTGCAGAGTTGATTGATTTTTTTTCTGAATGATATGGTAGATCACTGGTATCAAAAAGTAGTTTGCTTAGTATGATCAATTAATATTAATTTAATTAAATTACTGCAGCAGGCAGGAAATAAGGCCACATATATCAACTTTTTGACTCAGTACTTTAGCAGTGCTGTTAAATTTGAGTCAGGGAATGTAATAGTAATGTTTGATTTAACAACAAAAATTAAAAAAAGGCATGGATTCATGACTTCCCCCATTTCACATTCTTTTTTAAACATCTTGACAGCCATCTTGCAAGTTCTTGAATCTATCATTACTAATCAAGATTTAAGAAAAGTTAGTACTAGTATTTTTTCTGTACCTATGGTTAGTTGCTTTAACTGTTGTACAAATATATGTATCTTTATAAATGTTTGGAAAAGCTGTCAGAAGCAATTTGTTTTAATTATTTTTAAATAAAATTTTAAAGAAGCTAGGAGAAAGAATTAGTTATCTTATAGCTTGTAATAAACTACCTTTAATAAACAATATGAAAGGACCACTGAAACCAGAAAGATTTTGATCTAGCAAAATATTTCTCCTGATGGAACAGAGCTTAACAATTCTCTCTCTCTCTCTCTCTCTTAGCAGTCCTTTACACTGCTAAATCCAATGCCCTAAGGACTGGATTATTCCTTAAATAGTGAAGTGACAGAAGATTTGACTAAAGAGAAAGAAAAAGGGCTCTTTCCCATGACTTGAATTACTCCAAATGAAGTACTGCCTTATCAGGAGAAGCTCTGAATCCAATCCTACGTATTTCAGTAATCCTTTTTGGGCTGTAGTGTAGAAGCTAAATTTAAGTAGCATTTCATGCCATACTGAAATTTCACACATTAAGAGAGATCTCTGCAGTTCTCACATAAACATCTCTAGAAATATGTACAGTGATGATTAACATGTAAACTGCATTTCCAGCTTGTATACAAGATATAAGGTAGTCCTTTGGGTTCGAAGAAGACATAAGATAGCTCTAGAAAATCCAAGCAATACTAACTATTGAGGAAGTCAGCATATCTAAATGTGCATAACATATTCAAACAGACTACATTTACCTTGCTTCTGGTCTTCTCTTGACTTTGTTCAATGGCAATGTCCTGCCCACCCTGAGAAAAACTCAGGGTGCTACTAGAGCTATGTTCTTTATGGCTGTCTCCAAACCAAGAGAAAGGCATACAAGTAGGAATAGGCGAATCAGAATCTGAGGCAGACAAATTGTTGTCAGGGTCTTCCAATAATTCTCGGGAACCTCTGAAATAATATCATGTCCATAAAACCATATATCAACATTTATTGTACATGCAAATCAAGCTATTTAACGTGGTTCATGGTTCTATTTTAACATTCAGTATAACCATTTATACCACAAAAAATAAATACATTTAATAAACTGTGAATAAGCTTGGCTTACTATTTTTAAAGCATTTTAAAAATAGTTCTGTTACTAAGGGATTTCTGTCTTATTCTAGCAAACAGAAGAACTGCCAGTGCTGAAAACCTTTTACCAATAACTCTGGAGGATGTACACAGAAAATGTATATATGTAAAAAAAATCTCTGAATATGTTATACTTTTCTTTTTTTAGGAAAGTTTATATAAGATTGGGTATAGAAACAGGCTTTCAAGTGTTATGTTTTCTGTATGGAAAAAATGACCTCACAATTTAATCCATGAAACTCCCTTTTTAATTTCACTATTAGCTTATTTTATTTTATAAAAAGGACACAGTTAAACTGCTTCAAAACTGTCTGAAAAAAGTATCTGGAATCTAAAACACTTTTATGAAGCTATTTCCAAATTAAAAGCAGCAATACAAATCTTTTAAAGATACAATTTAAATTGGATATAATAGGCACAAATGAATCATTTTTTAATTTTTTTTTAAAATTAGATTTATATGCCGCCCTTCTCCGGAGACTCAGGGCGGCTTACAATCTGTTAAGCAATAGCCTTCATACTTTTGTATATTTTATACAAAGTCAGCTTATTGCCCCCACAACTGGGTCCTCATTGCAAATACATTGCAGAGCTGTGCAGCAATAGGAATGTGCAATGGGAAGAAAAGCACTATCAGGGGGCAGCGCTGCAATCCCCACCCCGAATCCAAAACGGTTCCCAGTTCCCCCGCTGCACATTGCAGGGAACTGGCCGCCCACCACCTGAAACACGGCTCTGAAAATTGAATTGGGGAATCCAGGCAGCGATGGCTGGAAAGGAGGGGCGTTTTACTTTAGGAGCTCCTGTTCATCTTGGCTTGGCTCCTGGGCGCGGAGAGGGTTAAGGCGGCGGCTCCTCACATTGCTGGGGAGTGAAGTCATCGCGAACATTGTCTGCCCTGACCTGCCCGCTGGGCGGCCAGAGGGGTAACCAGCCACAAATCGTGGCACCTGCCCTGTTCCCCGAAGCTGCCGGGCGGATTCCCCCCCCCCAGACCGTCCCGAAGAGGTTTGTTCCTCAAGCTGTGCCCCGACCCAGATCCCCGCTGCCTGGAACTGTCCGAAAATGGCCGAAGGGTGGGGGCCGGTAGGTGGATGGGGCTACATTCGGCGTATAAGATGCACCCAGATTTTCACCCCCTTTTGGGGGGTAAAAAGGTGCGTCTTATACACCGAAAAATGCAGTACTTCAACTTGGAATGTATCAATAAGAATGTATCTTATACATACCTGCTGTCCAGAGAACTCCTTGCATTTTCTTTTTCTAGCTTTTTGCCTTTACCCCCCGATTTTCTCAGGCCCCTGAAATTATATTGGACCAATAATTTAAGCACTTCATAAATCTTAAACTGCAATCCTTGCCTAGAAGTAAGACTTATTAACTAAGGCACAGACTTGAATAGGCATGTACAGGATTGAATTGTTCCAAAGTGTTCACATCATAAGCCAAAATATAGCAGTTTATCACTCTACTCTGATAAACACATACATCACAATGTATTTTACAGTTCAAAACTTTCACAATAGAATAGATCACCCTAGGATCTGCCTTGATTTTTATCACCATTTTTACAATGGTTGTAAAGTGAGTCACTATGGTTGTTAAAGTGAATCACCTGGTTGTTAAATGAACCCATTCTTCTAAATGGCTGGTTTTTTGCTGAAAACAAAAAATGTCACAAATATGATGACATGGGCATGGGATGTTGCAACCAGTCATAAATACAAGCCAGTTGCCAAGCTTCCAAAATGTGAGCCTATTACCATACCGGATGGGGTAAGGGGGGAGTTTTAACTTTGAAGTTGGGTCATAATTTTGAGTCCATCACAACTTCAAAAGATCATTAAATAACTGGTTGTTAAGCAAAGACTGCCTGTATCATGTATATAATACACAATAATATTTCACTCATATCCTATTAAGCAGCAAAATAATAATAATATTAAAACTGTAACTTAAGTCAAAACAAAATCCAAAACTCAATCTTTGAAGATAAATAATTCTTTCTAGTGGCATAAGGCCCAAAAAAAAGTTTCCCATGATAATATGATAAATACATTTAAAGTGATATTTTAATATATGTATTAGCAGCAATAATTATTCAAATGAATGTCTAATTTTGAATGTAACAGAACTGTAATTTAATAAATCAATGCAAGAATATTAACTTTCTGTTGTTGAAACCAAACAAGTCATACCCAAAATCTGGAAAACGTCTTTTGGCTTTCCCCACAGAAGGACCGTCTCCGGATTCAGCCTTTTCTTCAGCTCTTTTGTCATCTGTAATAAATATATTTACTGACATAAATTATGTACCATAATGATCATTTAATCAAATGATGAGAGAAAATAGAACAAATCTACATAACGATAGACAAGACGTTACTGAGCAGCACTTTCTTAAGGTGATTATTTTATTTATTTATTTATTTATTTATTTATTTTATCCAATTTATATGCCGCCCTTCTCCCGTAGGACTCAGGGCGGCTCACAGAGTAGAACAACATAACAATAAAATAGTGCTAAAACAAGCCAATTTAACATCCCCAGAAAATTAAAACCTCGCGGCAGATCAGAGAATTTGCTGAAAAAGCCATGTTTTCAGGTCAGCACGGAAAGTGCGGAGGTCGGGGGCCCTCCGGAGCCCAGTGGGTAACCCATTCCAGAGGGTCGGTGCGACCACAGAGAACGCCCTCATCCTGGGAGCCGCCGGCCGACATTGTCTGACCGACGGCACCCGGAGGAGGGCAGTCCTATGTGAACGCACTGGGCGGTGGGAGTCCAGTAGGAGGTGGTCTTGCAAGTACCCCGGGTCCATGCCATGAAGGGCTTTATAGGTAAGTACCAGCACCTTGAAGCGGATCCAGAGGGCCACTGGCAGCCAGTGCAGCTCACGCAGGAGAGGTGTTACACGGGAGTAATGGGAAGCTCCCCTAACAACCCGCGTGGCCGCATTCTGGACCAGCTGGAGCCTCCAGGTGCACCCCAAGGGCAGCCCCATGTAGAGGGCATTGCAGTAATCCAACCGAGAAATAATGAGAGCATGAGTGACTGTACGAAGGGCATCCCTGTCTAGGAAAGGGCGCAACTGGCACACCAGGCAAACCTGTGCAAAAGCCCCCCTTGGCATGGCTGTCAGATGATCCACCAAGGTGAATCAAGGAGGACGCCAAGATTACGAACCCTTTCAGAGGGAGTAAGCAACCCCCCCCCCACATCCGAAGTGATGGGGATACTAGATCATGAGATGCCGGTATCCACAGCCACTCAGTCTTGGAGGGGTTGAGTCTGAGCCTGTTCCTGCCCATCCAGATCCGTACCGCCTCCAGGCATTTAGACATCACGGAAAGGGCATCCCGGGGTTGATCCGGGGTGGAGATGTACAATTGGGAATCATCAGCATACTGATGATACCTCATCCCGAAACTGTGAATAATCTCACCCAGCGGCTTCATGTAGATGTTAAAGAGCAGGGGGAGAGAACCGACCCCGTGGCACTCCACAAGTGAGGGGCCTCGGAGAGGATCTCTGACCCCCCGCCCAAACTGCGTATGGCCCGAGAGGTAGGAGGATAACCATTGTAAAACAGTGCCCCCCACCCCCAAAGCCGTCACAGTAGGATACCATGGTCGATGGTATCGAAAGCCGCTGAGAGGTCAAGTAGCACCAGAATGGAGGAATAACCTCCATCCCGGGCCCGCCAGAGATCATTCACCAGGCCAACCAATGCTGTTTCCGTGCTGTGTCCGCGCCTGAAACCCGATTGGTACGGGTCTAGATAATCCGTTTCCTCCAGGAATTGTGGAAGTTGGTGTGCCACCACAGACTCAACAACCTTCACTATAAAGCGGAGTTGGAGATGGGACGAAAGTTGTTCAGGGAGGCCGGATCCAGAGCAGGATCTGATAATTTTAACGTACAGGTTAATTCTGCCTATCTAATTTGAAAGAGGCACATAAGACAGGAAATAATGCCCACTCAAAAGCTGAGGATGAAAATCCTGATGTTCTCCGATTCCAGTAAAAAGCTGGGTGATTTTGGCCGGTGAATCTCTCTCAGCCCAACCCACCTGATAGGGCTGTTGTAGGAAAATAGGAGGAAGATGTGTTGTATGTATTCATCATCTTCAGTTATTTGTAAAAATAATAAAGGCAGGATATTTTTATCTACTGGGACACACTGAAAAAAATACAACCTCCATAAAGGATTCTCAACATAAAAACACAGAGTACATTAAATTACCACTGAGGACAGTTTTAGGAAGTTGTATGAATACTCTCAAGCCAGAATGTTATTTAGACTGCTTAATGATCGTTAAATATTGAAAAGCTTTTTCAATGTTCTATTTTTTCCATCTTGAAGGCTGATATAGGAAGGTTGCTCAGAGAGAGAGATTATGTTCATGTAGCTCAAGGGCCATTAAATCCTTATTTCATGACACGCTTCACTGCATTTCCCATAGACTTCATGAAGCTCTTTAATGTATTGGAGTTTTTATTCCCTAGCCACTCAGGTGAATTTTACGTTCAATATCTCTTATTAAATAAAGGTCCCAAAATAACAGGTGCTAAAATTGCATTACTAGCATTTATAACATGGGCTAATATAGTTAAAGCATAGGTAAGGTAAAAAATGATAAACAAAACAATATTATCATTTCCTCTCTTTTTCTTCTTCTGTCCACTTTTTAAACAATTTAAGACCTGTATTATTAAGATAAAATGTTGTCCATGCATTTGTATTACTTTTTAATATTCTCTTTATTTTTAATGTATTAGACTATATAAAACCTTAACAAAAACTTTACTTCTGAAATGATTTAATACATTATTCTACACTGTAACTGTCTACAAAGGCATCCAATTTCTAGTCACTTGCTGTATATTTGGAGAGTTTGGTATTTGGTCTACACTGTAAAACTTCAATGATAATGAAAGTATTGTGAAGTCATGGTGGGATAAGTAGGGGCTTGAACAAAAAAGATTCAAGATCTCTTAAACTCTGTAGAGATTCTCAAATCTTCAGGACATGCCAAAATTAAAATTTTAAGAATCTTGAATAAACTGTAGCAAAGTTGGAAGATTGGGATTATGATTGAGAAGTAGAAAGTTGCTGAGTACTATTGAAAATATTTCATTTGTGGAACCTTTTTGTAACAATAGTATGCAAACAAATACAATTATATAAATATGTATAACAATACTAATGGACCACAAGTTTCATAAATATAGCAACATATAAGTGAAAAGAAAAAAGGCCTAAAATTGCATTAATAAGTAGTTCCAAACACTGACAATATTCCTTGAAGTATTGTCAAAAACAAGCTACTTCAAAATATTGGTTAAAACACAGTTGCAAATCAATTTTAATTTTTCCTTCTGGTGTTGTCTAATTTTTCTGGTCAACTCCCACGCTCTCTAAAATCCACTCTTTCTTGATATGTTCCAAATACTGGGGATACAGCCAAGAATAATATGCATATTCTTACCATACTGCAATAGAACCAGAGTCATATTAATAATCTTGCTGATGTCGGCCCCAAGCGCAATAATAACAGGATACAGTCAAACCATATGTGTTTACATTTTGACTCCTGAGGGAATCTACAATTACTGAAACATTAATTATAATCACCTCTTTTCAAACATTGAGTTGTCCAATATACATGACGTATGCTGTTGTATCAAAATCATTTTAAGATAATAGGAAAATAATTTCATATTATTTAATGTGATCCTCCATTGATTTATCAGATTAGGACTTTTAAGCTCTTTATAGCCAAGGCCTAGAGCAGGGGTGAAATGCTACGGGTTCGCACCGTTTCAAGTGCCGCAGCAGCGGCAGTGCGTGGTTTGGCGAACTGGTAGCGGTGGCAGCGTGAAGCTCCACCCACCCACTCGGACATCGTTACTTCCTGGTTTTAACCTGTTTTAACCATGTGCGCATGCGCAGGGCACATGCGGGGGGCACACGCGCATTTCATTTTGGGGGTTTGGGTGGGCTTTGGGTATTAGGTCCGGAAAAGGTTAGCCATCACTGGCCTAGAGGTAACTACTATGAAATTCCTTCAAACTTACTATAAAATCTTATAAGCTAAGGAGTAACAGATAACTTTTCTGGAACCTCTAACCATTAATGGGGCTTCAAAAGCAGCAACTACATGTGGATGAAATAAACTAAATAATGTGCTTAACTTAAATACACTGCTAAGAACCAAGGTGAGATTTTTTTTAAAAAATCAGGTTTTAAAAACACTTTCCCCAGAGTTTAGTTGACCAAAAGTGATAATAGTATTAAGAGTTTATACACAAAAAAATAATTTAGATGCTATTTTGAATCTGAATATTTTATTACATGTTACAGAACCATCAAGCTTATCATAATAACAACAACGAGAAAAAATATAATGTAGCAAGATGACCAGAAAGGCAAAAGCTACAGTAAGAAAAGACAAGAACGATGCACAATTCTAAACTACAGAATATTCTGGTCCACATAGTATACATCAAATTAATTTGTTATTAGTAAAGCATAAATTCTGCAGGCTGCATGTGCACACTTACCAATGGCTTGTATTATCTTAAAGTCTTTGTCTGCCAGAAATATATTATTTTTAACTGTGATTATACATGACATTTTATGGGAAAATGATTCAGTTATATCTGTGATCCAATTGATATTACAGTGGGACCTTGGTACTCAACATTAATTGATTCCAGAAGGCAATGAATACCAAAACGATGAGTATCAAACAAATTTTTCCCCATAAGGAATAATGTAGTGAGTTACAAGGTAGCTGACATCAGCAAACTCTAGCTTGTGATCGAGAACTAAACAAATGAGTACCAGGACAAAATTTTCACATCAAAATGCACTGAATACCAAATTCAATGAGTTTCAAAGTAGTTGAGAATCAAGACACCAAGATGGCAGGAAGAGCCAACACTCCAGAAGATAGGCTTTAGACACAGAAGATCTTGACAGACTTGAACATTAAGCACTATCTAACAAAGTGAAATTTAATGGTGAAAAAAGTAAGAGTCTACATTTAGTCAAGAAAAACCAAATACACAGGTATAGTATAAGTGGAACCTGGCTCCATAGTAGTAACTGTGAGAGGGGTCTTAAGAATCCTAGTGGACTCTTAAATATGAGCAGCAGTGTGCTGCAGCTGCCAAAAAAGCCAATGCAGTCTTAGGCTGCATTAAAAGAGGCATAGAATCAACATCACGCGAAGTTATAATGCCTTGGTAAGACCAGACTTGTAAAAAAGATATTGAGACTCTAGAAAGGGTGCAGAGAAGAGCAACAAAGATGATTAGGGGATTGGAAGCTAAAACATATAAAGAATGGTTGCTGGAATTGGGTATGTCTAGTTTAATGAAAAGAAGGACTAGAGGTGACATGATAGCAGTGTTCCAATATCTCATGGGTTGCCACAAAGAAGAGGGAGTCAAGCTATTCTCCAAAACACCTGAAGGCCAAGAAGCAATGGATGGAATCTAATTAAGGAGATAAGCAACCCAGAACTAAGAAATTTCCTGACAGTTAGAACAATTAATCAGTGGAATAACTTGCTTCCAGAAGGTGTAAATGCTCCAACACTAGAAGTTTTTAAGAGGAGATTGAATAATCGTTTGTCTGAAAAGGTATAGGGTTTCCTGCCTGAGCTTTTAGTTGGACTAAAAGAGCTCCCAAGTCCCTTCCAAATCTATTATTCTGTTACGGTACCACTGGATTTTTTTTTACACTTTTTGTATTGCATAGTTGAAGGGTCCATTCATTTTAAACTGCCTTTGCCATCTGTGATGGCGAACCTATGGCATGTGTGCCACAGCTGGTATGCAGAGCCCTCTCTGCGGGCATGTGAGCCATCGCCCAGCTCAGCCCCACCATGTATGAGCGTCTCCTGCCGGCCAGCTGATTTTTGGGATGGGAAGCAGGGCGCATGTGGAAGACGCCGCCCCACGCACACATGTGCAGGGGAGGGAGGAGAGCAGGGGGTGCAGTGCCCCCCCCGCGGCCCATTTTTGGTCCAGGAGACTGCAGGTGTTTCAAGTAGTTTTAATCAAAATGCAGTTAAAAGGCTATACAAGCCATCGAGAATATAAATACATATATACAACAGGAACAGGAAATGCCTCACAGGAGCAAATAGAGGTAAATCCTAGAGAGAAAGGAAATGCATCACAAAACAATGGAGATAAATGCTAAAGAGGAATAAAGCTGCACACGCAATGCAGACATAACACCTATAACAGCAGGGAGGCCTACTAGGCCCAAAACAGGGTGGGGGGGGGCGTGTGCGTATGCATGGGGAGAATGTGGGGGGGGGTCACGTGCGCATGCACGGGGGAGCGGGGGCTCATGTACACATGTGCGAGAGGGGGCTGCATTGCATTATGGGCACCGGCATGTACGTATGCTTTCTCTCTCACGCGCTTTCGGCACACAATGACAAAACAGTTAGCCATCACCGGCCTAGATCCTATTACTTGCGAACATTTCAACAAGTTGACAATCAAATATGACAATAACTCTCAATTTGAGCCACAGTAAGGGTAAAACTTGAAATTCCTTATTCCAGACAGTAGTCAACATTATAATAAAGAAACAAGAATAAACTGGAACATGTGAGAAGTTAAACCTATGTCTCTTAGCAGGTACTTGTAGTTTATGCAATGAAATCTTCCTGGAAGTCCTTGCCATAGAAATCTATTCATTACCTTACAAATTTGTTTAAGATAATTGGATGGAATAATAAATATGTAAAAGCTTCTTAAAATATAAATCAACTGCTGTGCTTAAGTATACATCTTACACCAAGTATTCAAAGTAATCATTGATTATCTGTCTGGATTATCTTTCATCTCCAAAATGGGAAAAGGTCATCAGCTGAAAATACTGTAGGAATTTTTATGTTGTGATAAAGAAGTCAATATATAAAGTAAAATGCCCAATCCTTACACTTTCTAAATGCTGTTAGAGCATCAAGTCTGATTTACTGCAATTTACAGAATTTATGATATATATCATATATTAAGAAGATTGGGAACAGACATTTCTAATCTATAAAATGCAAAATATTATCAGCATATAATAACAGTAAGGAATGCATTCTTCATGTATATCGTACTGTAAATTGAAGAAAAGAGAGGCCCACTATTCTAACAAATCATAATTTACAGGTTAAATCAATCTAAAATAAAAAATTTAACAAGAATCCCAAATACAGGTAATCCTCTGCTTACAATGGCAATTTGGACCAATATTGCCATCACTATGCTCTGCAGTCATGAAGTGTGATATCAAGTGACCTCATCACTTAGCAAGAGCAGTTCATTTCACTGCTGTGAAGCAAGATTGCACGGGTCATTAAGTGAGGACCTCACATAACTCTGACTTCTGACTTCCTGCCGGCTTCCTCACTGACTTTGCTTGTGGGAAGGTTGCTTCTGATGAGGAATGGCAGCCTGATGTCCTATGGACAGCAGAAGACATTATGGCCAAAAGGCAATTAGATGCTATCTCCAGGTTGCTGAATTCTTCTCTGGAACAAGGAGAGATCTTCAGATTATGCATATGAACTCCAGACAGCAGGTGTGGGGATGTGGGTGTCAGTAGATGGCAAAACTGCACCTTTTTACAATGTCTTACAAACAAATGAAAATCCTCAGATTGCAATGAGGCCATTAATGTAGTCTTTTATGGACTCAAGGTTCAACCTGAGCTTTTTTATTATTTTGGAGTGTATTTTTTATTGCTCATTAAAGATTGAAAGTCTTGAGGACTGCAAGTCTAGTTTTATTAATTTTATCTGTTATAATCTTTAATAAAATTATTAGAAAATTACTGCAAGGCTCCTGCAATAACTGGAATTTTGAGGACCTGTTGGGCCTAGATCAGCCAAAGTTCAGTCTTTATTTACATACGCTGTATTTTTGTTATCTATCTTTCCCTTTCTATAGGGAAACAATAATGTTATTCTTCCTAAGATTCAGCATTAACATTTCTAGAATTCATTTAAGTTCTATTTTTTAATGTGACCCAGTCACTCCTATACAAGCTCTAAAATACTTATTGCCTTGTTTCAGTTTAATTCCAAATAACATAATCAGTTTTATTTTTAATTCCATTCATAGAACAATGTTCTATTTTCATCAAAATGAACTCTTTTAATTTGACTACCATATTCCTGGCTTTCTTTTACTACATTTTTAAAACCATCTCTTTATACACAACATACCGTATTTTCTGGCGTATAAGACGACTTTTTAACACATGAAAATCTTCTCAAAAGTCGGGGGTCATCTTATACGCTGGGTGTCATTCTCCTGTAACCAGGTAGACCAGCCCGAAAGGTTCCGACGAGCCTTAAATGGCTCTGGCGATCCAAGCTCTGGCGATCCCAGCTTTGCCTGCTAATCAGGTAACGCAGCTGGGATCGCCAGAGCCATGTAAAAGAAAAAAAGTTTTCCCCCTCCAGCTTGCTTACCTTAGCTGCTAGTCGCAACGCTTGCCTTGCTTCGCTTGCCTGAATCCATTCCATCAGCAAGCCACTCCCTGCCTGCAATCAAGCAGGCAGGGAGTTGTGGACTTCAACTCCCAGAATTCCTTAGCCAGCAAAACAAATCTGGCTGAGGAATTCTGGGAGTTGAAGTCTATAAGACTTAAAGTTGCCAAGTTAGGTGACCCCTGTTCTATTGGGTAAGTTTTTCTCCCCTTTGGGAGCTTTAAAAAAAGTAGTTAATTGGGGGGTTTTTTAGTTGTTCTTTTTTAGACCTAGCCATTTAAAGTTTAGGAAGTTTTAAATTTAGCTGCTTTTATATAAAAATAAAAATAAAAATAAAATAAAATAATATTTGTGCACATTTCTCAGATTTAGTGTGTTTCTGTAGTGTTTCATTCTAACTACACAAACACACAAAATCTCACAAAGCTGTATGTGGAATTTTGTGTGTGTAAAGTGTAAAAGTTGTTTTTTTGGGCTTTTTATGGCTGTGTGAGGTTCCTGCTTGTTGCAGGGGCCATTTTGGGTCTAGCACAGCTGCTTTTACATTGTGGGTGAGCCAGTTGATGTTTTTTAATTTTTATTTGGTGTGCGTTGGAAGAGGGGTAGTCTTATACGGCGAGTATAGCCCAAACCCTATATTTTAACAGGAAAAGTCGGGGGTCGTCTTATATGCCCGGTCACCTTATACGCCGGAAAATACGGTACTCTTTTTTTTTTTTTTTTTTGATGTAATCATTCTCTTATCTGCATTTTTTCTCATTACGATCTCTTTAACTCCATTATTTCACCAAGCGTTCTCTTTAACACTTTCCATTAGTGTTAACTTTGTACATTTCTACAGCATTCTATAATACAATTCTTTTCACTATGTTTCAAGCAGCTTTCAAAATAATTCCAGAATAGTTTTTCCACTGGATTATGTTCATTCAAAATGTTATACAGTTTCTCAAAATTCATCTCTGGTTCTTCATTATCATTATTAATTAAAATACAACATATAACAATCACCACTCTATTACTGATTCCTACTTTCAAATATTACCACAACATACATATACCAATTTATATACATCAGTGCTTTCATTCAATTAAACTTACACTTTCATATGTGAATTCATTACTTCACAAGATCAGTCTACCTTCAGATTTGCATACCTCATTTTTTGACAGTTTCAAATAGACAAATGCAGGTAGTCCTCAAATTTTAATCACTATTGAGCCCAAAATTTATGTTGCTAAGTGAGACATTTGTTAAGTGAATTTTGCCCCATTTTCTTGCTACAGTTGTTAAGCGAATCACCTCGGTTAGGTTAGGTTAGGTTAAGTTATTCCGGCTTCCCCACTGATTTTGCTTGTCAGAAAGATGATCACATGATCCTGGGACATTGCAATGGTCATAAGTATGAACCAGTTGCCAAGCATCTGAATTTTGATTCCATTAGTATTGTGATGTTGCAAAGATCATAACTGTGAAAAACGTTCATCAGTAACTTTATTCAGTGTCGTTTGAACAGTCACTAAATGGACTGTTTTAAGTTGAGAAGTACCTGTACCAATACCTTTCAGATTTAAGATGCGATGTTTCTTCTCACTTAAGGACTAATTTAGTCCAACAAAAAATTCTTTTTGGGGCATACTAGATTTCTCAACTATTGTTTAAAAAAGATTGACTATCATCTTTTTTTTTTAATGTCAGATGCAATTTAGAAGAATATCAATGCATGTGTTTTAGGCATATCTATTGGTTATCATGATGCATCAGATTCATGGAAGTAATTTCAGAGATATAAGAATGTTGTTAATATCCCCCAAATTTGACATTGCCTATATATGAAGAGCAAAATATATCTTGCTCGGATAGTAGTGAAAAACATAATTGTACGTTCTTAGAAAAATATGTGTACAGCAGATCTTAAAATTGGATTTAATAATGTATGTCAGAGTTTAACATTCAAGATAGCCTTGTTTCAGTGGAAAGCTGGGATTGACTAATATGATCCCATATAATCTAGGTTTAACACACTTTTAAAAACTGAATAGTTTGCCATTTATTATTTTGAAACTACAATTGTTTTCTTTTTCCAATTTTTTAGTTTTCAGTGGTTTTTTTATAGTTTATAGCAATAATATAAAATATCATAAAATATAATATTTAAATGTTCCTTCCACATCTACACATTCTTATGCACATCCCATCCCATAACAGGAAATAAATTCTCAAATCAGCACATTTCTGGGAGAATAAAACCAAGGCTATGAATTACCTTTTTATTTTGCAACAAAAACAAAATATTAAGGAAGACATTTAATGTTTGGTTTTTGTTGCACTGTTTTTAGAAAATAAGAGGTGATAAACTGCTGATCATCACTTGAGAGAAGACTACTTTTCCTCATGCTGCCTCTGTGTCAGGGGAAGAAAAACCAACGTGGTGACAGGGAAAGCCTGTGTAGGAAGAAGAATAATCCTGCCAAAATAATGATAGTTCACACAGAGACAATAGATAATTACCATGAACCTAATATGTACAAAATTGTTTTAGTGAGGGGATATCAAATGATACACATCCATTTCTAAATGAGAAAAAAATCTTTTCCATCTTTCATTTATATTACATGTAATGTAAATCATTCTATAAAAATATTCTGAGAGCAATATACAAGAATAGAGTCCAGAGTATAACACATAAAGGCAGAATATTTATTCAGTGTAATGTTTGCATTGGGCCATTTCAATTATTGGGTTCCTTCAGGATCCACAACTGGAGAAATCTCTACTAAGGAGCATGACTTATTTTCCATGAAACGAATACCTCCTCCAAACTTTTTAAACATAAATTATTAATTCAAATAATGACCATTGCCCTAAACTTCCTTTAATGAGCATCCTCATACTAGAGTGCTCTGTACTGTGATATTTAGTCTCCTATTTACTAATTTTATGCTTCCCTCCACCATATAATGTCCCCTCCCTCCTTTTAGGCTTTTGCCTTTTTATATATACTTTGTTTTAAATCCTTTAGATTTTATAATTATGATTTTTTAGACTGTTGGATTTTCTATGCTTTTTAATTGACTGCTTTATTCTAGTCTTTGACCGTAATAAACACAGGAGCACAGTGGTTCTCATGATTAGGATGCTGGGTTGGAGGTTAGCAAGTATGTGTTTGAGAGCCAAGTGCTACTATAGGCAGGGTGAGCTGCAATTTGTATTATAATTTTTTTTCTTCTATTGCAATTACACAAATGCCTAGATGTTGTAGAATCGTTATTACTTTATAATTTTAAAACATGAAGGACTATACCAAATATTACATCGTACTTCCATTCATGCAATGAGAATTCTCTATTTCCCTTCCCTCCTTTCCTATATTCTCTTTGTACCTTTTCTGAAGCAGATCTCCACATTTCTCCAAGAAAACCTGCAGGTTCTGTGACAGTGCAGACATAAGAAATTCTTCCAATCACAATGATACACAGTTGGATAAACATAACACAATCATCTTAATCTTACCTTTGTTCACTTTCCCCTTTCCTTTTGATTCTCTTTGCTTAACATTTCGGCAATATCCAGCAGGAGAATTTGGAGCAGAATCATCATTAGGTAGTGACTGAGGTATTCCAGCAATGTCTTCTGGCTGCAGTTTATACACCGGAGAAGAGTGCACAGAAAGTGGTGGACTTGGTTCTAATGAAAGGTCACTGTTTTCAGCACACTCCAATTTATCATTTTTTTTATCTGTATCACTTTGCTGTGATGAAATAACCTTTTCTATCACATCTGGAAACTTACTCAAGGTATTTTCTTCCGTGTCATCATTAATGTCCTAAAACATAAGTAAGAAAACAACATTAATATTCTAAGCAACTTTAGGACTATGATTTTTCAACACTTAGGTTTTCCTACATTGCTCATTTATTAAAGCTGTTATCCATAATTCACTGTGAATCACCTTGCCGAAATAACTTAAGGTAACATCAAGGCAGTATCCTTTTTGCGATGCCTTTGTTGTGAAAGTTTTCTCTAGAAATATTCCCTTGCTGCATACCATTCTTTCTTAATATATAATATAACAACAGACTTGGAAGGGACCTTGGAGGTCTTCTAGTCCAACTCCGTGCTTAGGCAGGAAACCCTACACCACTTCAGACAAATGGTTATCCAACATCTTCATAACACCAACTTAAATTGCTTAAATTGTCATACCAGAACCTGTTGCTTAATTTGTTACAACTTCACTTTCATCACATTTTTTCATCTCTGTGTATTAACATATATAAATAAGCAATGTAATTATATTAATATTTATTTATTTATTTATTTATTGAATTTGTATACCGCCCTACTCCCGAAGGACTCAGGGCGGTGAACAGCCAAATAAAATACATATAATACAAATGTATCATAACATTATTATGAAATAAAATGTTAAAATGTAATTGTAATTCCACATTGTTTTTAATAACATGCATAATTCTTTATGTTATTATGTATTAACATATAATTAAACATTCTCTGTCTGTCTGTCTCTCTCTCTCTCTCCCTACCTCCCTCCTTCCATATATATATATATATATATATGTATATATATATATATATATATATATATATATATATATATATATATATATATGAGATCTCTTATGTATGTATGTATGTAAAAAAGAAGCATTCATAATTCAGTATGCAGCATTTAATAATTAAGAAACTAATAAATCCTGAGACTGAGAAGTCTTAAGTGGCACTGGAAGACTAATAGCAATGTAGCTAGGACAAGCAGAAACTTTGTAAAGTCAAATAAAAACAAGAAAATATCAAAAATATCTTTTGATATTTTATAGTTCTTCTCTTGATTGGAACTGTTTAAATCTATGTATGCACTAAAATATGTGAAGGAACAGAATTTTTTAAAAAGATAGCAAAGACAAATATGTCTTTTCAACCATAATAGAAGTTACTTTTGTTTGATCCCTGTCATTTTTCAAATTTCCAAACATTTCAAAGTTTGTAATTCTTATACTCTTATGAAGGAGTTTAAAAGAATAACTTACAGTTACTGTATAATGTTACTTTTAATTAATGCCAGATTCAAAATAACCATAAAATAATTTAATGCAAACCTTTGTTGAAGTAGCGATAGGTGCATTTCCAGCTTAAAAAAATCTTATATTGAGTGGTTAGAATGCAGCATTGCAGGCTAATTCTGCTGACTGCCAGCAGTTTGGCAGTTCGATTCTCACCAGCTCAAGGTTGACTCAGCCTTCCATCCTTCCAAGGTGGGTAAAATGAGGACCCAGATTGTCAGGGGCAATATGCTGACACTGTAAACCGCTTAGAGTGGGCTGTAAAGCACTGTTGAAGCAGTACATAAGTCTAAGGGCTATTGCTACATAAATAAATGGCAAATTACAGTGCAGGTCAACCTATTTTAATTGTCTGTTTCAGCCTCCTAGCAGCCCAGGTACAGTACTCAAGAGCATACTAAAGCTTTGTTTTCATATATCTTAAACTCAAGCTATTATAAATCTTTATTTTTTTCCCATAGTCAGCTGTTTCAGTATAGATTATAGGGCTAATCACAAGCAGGGCTGAGCTGTATGCTTTAAATTGATTTTTAAAGTCCTTTCTATATTCCATATTAGTAATGATTTCCATAGAGCTGAAATAAATGTAAGAAAAAAATCAGTTTTATGAGAAATGAGTATTCCCTTAAGCAGTAGAAAAAGGCTTGTGAAATTATATACCTTCTAGTCAAATCCAAATCCACAAACTAAATGTAACAAATATAATATTACTTTATCCTCTTCTACCCAATTTAAGTTAGCTATTTTCCAAGAAGGAAAGTACTTGCACATCTGGAAAGAAGTGAGACTAAAGAGATAATATAAAACCCCTTGTCTCTCTGTTAACTGAATCCATATTTTTAAGGAACTGTATATGCCTATTAGCCTAATATTCCTCTCAAAGTCTGTCAAATGCACCAGCAGTTGAAATTTGATAATTACTGGAAAGCTGCAGAAGAATGAACAATATCTACATCAATTGCAAGATGTCCAGAGTCACTTAGTTGAGTTGGGCAGCTACAGAAAATTAATGAACAAATGTTAAATATGGCTAAAAACACTTGTTTGAGAAGCTGGGAGAACAAAGGAATGAGAGACCTTTTAGGTCATCTGCCAAAAATGTCAAGTAAATTATATATTTTACCTCATGTATACTTTAATCATAGACAAAGTGCCAAATTATACCTGGGAAAATAAAATGAACACTATACCTGTGAGTTTCTATCTTTTTGTTTGGCACCAAGAGATTCCTTTAGCTTTGATCGAGAAGGTGGCTGACGTTTTACTTTCAAGGCAAGCTGGGCCTTAGCTTTATGAGCACTTGTATCTAACCTTGGTGGGTCTCCAACAAAGGTATCAAAATCTGTAACAAATGCATAGTCACTTATCAAAAAGTTGCTATATTATTTATTCATCACATTTTATTATGAAATTATTTAATATTCCCTTTTATTTGTAACAGTTAGACAAATAATTTAGATTCTGATATATTGTTTTACAAAAGAAGATAAGTATCACTGTACCAGCTGTAGTAGAAGGACAACTTAATGTCATGTTATGAAAATGTATTGCAGGTCATTTAAATGGTCCACATTTAATGACTGTTCATTCGGAGTTTGTTCAAATTTACAACGGTAACAATCAGACATTGTAGTCCCTGCAGTCCTGATTGTGGGCTTGCAAATTACAACTTCACAGCTCCCATGATCACATAATCACGATTTGCAATCTTCCCTGCCAGCTTCCGACAAGCAAAGTTGATGGGAAAGCCAGCAGAAAGTTGGAAGTCAAGGTCAAGTGGGATTCTCACTTGGCGGTAGCAAGCAGGACTGGCCATCCCTAAACCATGAAGTCACATGGTTTTTTGAGTTATGACCACATTGCTTAACAATGGAATTTTTGGTCCCAATTAGTATAGTATCTACCAATTAGGACTCTGTCAGAGCTTTCGATATCATAGTTCGCAGAGCATATCAATAGATATCTTTATTACTCACCAGAAAAATCTAATTTCTCCACCGAAGATTCTATTTCTTGCATATCATCCTTAATTTCAAAATGTTCTGTCAGTTGTTCAGTATTTGGTGTGATAGAGTCTAATAAAATACTATTTCCAAACATATAGGGGAGTTTCTCATATATTTTTAATTTGTCTTCAAGCTCTGTGATCTAAAGATGATAAACATCATTTTAAAAACCGAGACATATTTACAAAGATCTTTAAAATAACATTTAAAATATCATTTTGTCCAGACCTTCTCCTGCAAAATTTTTAATTGATTTGCATGTTCTTGATTGTTCTCTTCAATAATTTTTGTATGATCTTCTTTTATCATGAGTTCTTCTCTGGAAGAGGGAACAAACATATAATTAGGCAACATAAAGGAGTAACAAGAAAAAACTGAAGTTTATTAAATTAATTAATTTAATAGTATATTAATTATTAAATTAAGATACGGAGGATCCCGGATCTGCGCACTTTCCGCCATGCTTTGAAGACACTCCTATTCCAGCAGGTCGGCCTGGCCTAATTTTCTCCCCTTTTTTAAAATTTTTAAACTGAAATTTTAATTCATTTTAAATTAGTGGGAGTCTTAAATTGTCTTGGGCAAAAATTATTTAATTGGGTTTTAATCATGTTTTAACTTTTGTATTCATGTGTTTTATTTTGTGCCTGTTCACCGCCCTGAGTCCTTCGGGAGTAGGGCGGTATACAAATTTAATAAAATGAAAAATAAAATGAAAAAAAATTGAGCTTCTTAGCAATCAATCATTTTTCTTCTTTAAAAAAGAGACGATTTCCTCTTATCTTCAATTTATTCTTATATTGTATTATTAGCTGGACGCCCGTGCTTCGCTATGAAACCATGTGATTGGGTGTGATAAATGGACACTTAAAGCCTGAAACTTAATGTAGAATGTGTAACTCTGTAGCATCAGAGCGTGTTAATATAAGGCAACTGGCATTTGGGACAGAATTCCTTTCAGGTGGGGAGGGGGAGTAGAATGTCTAACTCCTTAACATCAGAGCATGTGAATATAATACTGTATATGAAATACTAATGATCTGATGATCATTTTGAAAAATCCTTTCTTAGCGAGCACCTAGAAGCCAAGAGGAACATACGTGCCAAATTTCAAGTTTGTAGGCTTTACCGTTCTGAACATTTTGTGATGAGTGAGTGGTATTTGACTTTTATATATATATATATATATATATATATATATATATATATATATATATATATATATATATATTAGGTGTATTTGCCTATAAATATATATGAAATAATACACTTGGACTGATGGTATAAATGCGATATAGGGTTTCAACCTTTTTCCTGTTCTTTTTTTCCCCATCTGACCTTTGCTCTTCCATCTTCACCATGTCTCTCTTTCCTTCCATTCCCCTTTGCAGAACAGATTGTCCCTTTTTACCATCTAATACCAATATCACTGCTGAGCTTAATAACCTAACTAAACCACACAACCATCCCTCATCTTAAAAATGTATCTGCAGAAATGTGTATGATTAATGTTGTTGTATGTTACATACAGGCAACTTTTGGTAAGCATTCTGGAAGGAAAATATACCCTGGATTCTATTTCTTTTCTTGTATGGTTAAATTCGTCCCAATATTTTCAAACTGAAAATTTTTAATGGGAGGCACCATACAAATATCTTAAACAAAATTAATTCTATATTGAATTAACGTGGACATAGCACAATTCATAATTCATCTTTTTTGTTGATAGTTTAAAACTCTTTTACGCTTTCTCTGAGAACATCTGGATGGCTTTTAGTGATTTATTTGTAAATAATAAAAACAATCATAAATGATCTCTTCTGGAGAAGAGCCACTCATGTCATTTGTTTGATGCACTTATGTTAGATATATAAGTAATCTGATTTTTTTTAAAAAAAATAAGTTGTGTTTGGAAGCCTGAATACCCATATTTTGAAATTGTTTAATATTCTTTGAAAATAATCTCAATTTAATGACATTACATCAGAGATGAGGAACTTATGACCTCTAGATATTACTGAACTGTAACCTCTGGCAGCTAACCAGTCCAACCAATGATGAAAGATATAATTGGGCAACAACTGAAAGAATACATTCTCCATCTCTATTTTGATAAGATTGCAATGCCATCACTACCTACAATATATCTTTTCAGTATTTGCTTCTTTTCCCTGAATTACAGAATTCATGTTGTCCTACATTTTTTCCTAGCATCTAAAATAAAGCACTGATATTATATGTGGTACTTTAACCTAATTCAAGACCCTGATGCTAATTACCTACAAACATACCAAAACAAACACATAGCAATAGTGCACAACATTGTACATGTAAGAAATTACAAGCATAGATATGAGCTTAACTGACAAGAGCATAACAACACACTCACTTCTGCTGATATTCTTTGAGTAACTTCTTCGCTTTGTTATACTTTTTTTCCAGCACATCGTATTGTTCTTGAGTTTCTTTAAGATGCTCATTTACTGTTTTGCATAAACTCTGGGCTTCTAACCAGTAAGTCTCTAGCTTTTTAATTTTTTCTTTGTTATCATCTATAGTTTCCTGGAGCTGCGATTTCTTTAACTCCCATTCAATCTTTTCAGCTTCTGTTGCTTTTAGCTTTAAAGAAAGTTCAAATTATTAGACTTTAGTAATTACTCATTCATGTATAGATTCATTGATTAGATTTTAAGCCAAAATGAGTTAAGTTTATCTCCAAAATGTAACAAGGAACAATTATTAATTTTGCCTTAGTTTTAGGTATCAGCAGCTGTCCATTTGCATAAAATCCAGACAAATTAATTCATTTTATAGTAATTCATGGTTATTTTTATTTCTGGCCATCTAAAAATATTGCCTTTAATTTCTAATATTCAGACTGTTCTAATTGATATAAAAGATCTACTACCCTGAAAGCAAAATAAATATTTACCTTACTTTCCAAAACTTCTTTTGTAAACTAAATTTTAGGGACACGTTTTATATTTTTTGCTGATATTAATATGCTAGCTTTGAAACAAATGTTTCCCTCCTACACGCCTAGTTTCTTGATGGCAATTTCTCACTATGTGAAGAATGTATACTAAATATACTAAATGAAAAATGCATATAAATAAGGAAAATGATCCTACTTATATTGTCCAACTCAAAACTTCAAGGAACATAGTCAGCAAACTTTTTAGCTTTATTACTAGAAAAAAACCCACTGGATTTCATGTTACTTTTCTATCACTGCAGCACTGTTAGAAACTGTTTTCAGTTCATACTGCAAAAATTTTAAAGTTTTAGGAGTGCATCTGTGATTTAGATTCAGTAATCCAAGTCATACATTATGTTTTAATTACAAGAAAGCAAATGGTCTAAATCTTATTCTATAGAAAATTCATAGACTATGAAATATGCTGATTGCCTTCTCTGCTATCAAAAATGCAGTACAAGCAGTACATCTCATGTTGCACTGGAACAGCTGTTTAATTGATTGGGAAAGGGAGACAGGACTTCTATAAAAAGGTATTCTATAGCAGAATATTAAAAATCTCAAAGTATCAAACAATTCTAACCCCTGTACCCTGGATGAGAATAAGGCACTGCCCTTACTTACAAATGACAAGTTGTTATCCTTACAAAACAAATTATTCCTCCTATTTATTTGTGTCTTTCATTTGCATGTATCTAGCTATGCTTATTTATTTTTATCTCAACAAGTATATGACACGTGTAATGAAATTCCACAGAAAATACTCCTCACAGATTAGCACAAATTGCATAAATAATGTTTTCTGTTTTTAGTTGAAATTAAGAATTCAATTTTATCTTGTTTGTCTTTAATATATTCAATTTGAATTTACAAATAACTGAATTTAAATATTTTTTAAAAAGTATATATTGTAGATTTACCTTTTCCTTAAGTTGATTAACTTCAGCCACTGTAATTGCATGCTTTAATTGTAACTAGAAAAAATGCATAGAAAGTTTTATTGAAGAAAAAAAGGTGCAACTGATATTTGAAAATTAATTTTATGTATCTATTACTGTTCATATTTTTTTCAATCACATTGGAAACAATAAGGTTTCATAATCTCAAAGTGCCCACTTGCTCTTCTCCTCAAGCAGAATAAAACCACTCATTTATTGCATACTTACACCAGACCAATTGTCTCAAGATAATGCTAGGCTACAGTTCATAAATTAACTCACTACTAGCCATGCTGGCTAAATCTGTTAAATGATAAAATTCAGTAATATCTGCATGGACTGCAGATTCCCATTCTGTGGCTTAGAGACATGAGTTTATCCAAACATAAAAAGCTAGAACTAGTCAGAGGAAGTAGTTATAACTTGTTTTTCTCACCAATTTGCTGACATCCTAATTTCAGTCAGCTCTTCCTCTTTTTGAATTGTTTCCAGCTGATAATTGTATGACCCACTTATGTAAGATAAATATGAATAGAGTCACTGATTGATTCATGCTGAAGAATCATGATATATTGCTAGATAAAAATGGTTCCAACTGATATATTAATATACTTTCCGATATACACTGCCTGAAAATATTTCTTGACATAATCAGCATTATTATTGTTGGCAAGAAGTATTCATTAGGAGGCTTAAAAGATAAAAATTAATTCTCTCAAGCCTACTATACAACTAAATCAAAACAAAGGTATAAAGATATGCTTTATACAAAAAGGATATGCTTTTCTCTTCTCTCAAAAGACTTAGAAGAGCCTCAAAGTATTATTAGGTAAAAGTACAGAGTAGTAACAGAGTCTGAAAAGGCAACTCCTTTGGAAACAGTGGCTTGGGATGTGAGGGGGACAGTGTCACATCAACAGCACTGAGGTCATAACTGTTTTGCTGAGGCAGCCGAAAGGAATATAGTGGAGAAAGCTGAGATTTGAGCACAAATCTGGATCAGCTATCTAGATTTTGTCCCAGAAAGGACTGAAGAATGGAATGAAAGGAATGGAGTGAGGATTGGGAAGATGTACATAGTGTAATCCCATAGGTGATATTATGTGGAAAATGTTGCATGTACTGAACAGTAACTTATGCCCTTAATGTGCTTATATACTTGGATTATTGCAATACAGGTACTCCCTGACTAACAACCACAACTGAGCCCAAAATTTCTGTTGCTAAGTGAGACATTAAGTGAACTTTGCCCCATTTTCAATCTCTCTTGCTACAGTTGTTAAGTGAATCACTGCAGTTAAGTTAATAACATGGCTGTTAAATGAATCAGACTTAACCATTGACTTTGTTTGTCGTAAAAGAGGATCATGTGATCCCGCTCACTGGAACCATCTTAACTACAGGCCAGTTGTCAAGCTTCCAAATTTTGATCATGTGACCATGGGGATGCTGCAAAGTTTGCAAGCGTGGAAAATGGTTATCAGTTACAGTTTTCAGTGCTGTTGTAACTTTGAACAGTCACTAAATGAACTGTTGTAAATCGAGGACTATTGAATTGATTCTGGTATTGCTCATGCATTAATGATTTATTATGATTATGTATTAATTTTATCACTTATTTAGATATGCTTACTAAACAATATTTCTCAATGAATAAGATATATAAAGTGGTTTTTCTGAATATTAAAATAAACATAATTCCCAGGATATTTTATATTTTGAACAGGAAGCAGAATTCCTACATATACATCTAGAAAATATTTTAAAAATATAATATATTCCATAATTTTTTATTAGGTTCTCCAGTTCCAAAGATATCATTGAAAAAGATATCATTAAATTGTAACATCAGATTTTCTAACATACAGTGGTTAATTAACAGTAAACTTCCTGTCATCCTTTTTAAGAGATAACAAAATTTCACTTTACCTCTTTAAACTTCAGCATGAACTGTGTAGAATCCATGTCTAAAGGGAAATTAATATCTTCATTTTCAGGAAGATAAAATACTTCTACTGATTTTTCTTGCAAATGTGATTCAAAAGAAACGTCATCTTCATCATAATCTTCATCCTGAAACAATATTAAACAATATTTTATTAAAGCAATATCAAATTTTCTTAAAATGATGTTAATACAACAATAAATATATAATGCTATTATATACAGCATGTTACTTTTTTTACATTTTTATGAACATGCAAAGGTTTAAATCTAACATTTTAAAAAGTAAATGCTTAATAGTTTGTATTTACATATTTAGTTATTGCTTCATATGACATTGTAAAACATCAAATTTGGTTACATTGGTCTGTGACCAAAATAAACGTTTAATCTGAACATCAAATTTGATTGAAAGTAAATTTTGAGCAAGAAATCTGCTAGTTCATATTACCCGACTGTTCTCACTTTGTTCCTCTTTTTGAGCAAAGGGGCTTTACAAATCAGGAAAACACAAATGGAGTACAAAGTGTAGCAGAAGAAAAACAAATAAAATGAAGAAAATGTACATTTGCCTTGTTTTTAATTTTTTGATTTAATGCTTAAATAATTAAGTATTTAATTTATAACCAAATGTGATCTTTATAAGGGCATTACTTATGTCATTGCAAATGTAACCAACCCAGACTTCCATTTATGAAATAACAGCATTTATAAGAATAATATAAAATAATAGTTAAATTGTATTATGGCCAATGCTTTACTAAACCAAGATGTATGGCTTATTGTTTCAATCAAATGCAGTCATTAACAATTTGTATTTTATCAGAGGAATAAATATAGCTGAACATGGGAAGTGCTGGGATTTGCTTTTGATTTGTGTGGCTACAGGTTCCTCACCCCTTATAGCAGTGATGGTGAACCTTTTTGGTGCCGAGGGCCCAAAGCACCCCCCCCCCCAAATGCAATGTGAGTGCCCCCTGTGCATGCGCCTCGCTCCCGCTTGCACGCACGCATCCCCCACACACGCCCCGTCCCCTGTGCATGCACAGCAGAGACCCGAAGACCAGCTGGCCGGCAGGAGGCACGTGCACATGCGCAGTAGAGCTGGGCTGAGGCGACGGCTGGCGTGCCCACAGAGAAGGCTCTGTGTGCCACCTGTGGCACGCATGCCATAGGTTCGCCATCACTGCCTTATAGCATGAATATTTACTGTCAATAACCCCTTTCAAAATGATTTTACAGATCTATAAAGTGATCTTTAAAAAGCAATTTTTCACAATTAAACTGCAAAACTGCTTGGGGAAGAAGAAATGGGAGGAGAAAATTACTCATTGGATGAACTACATTTAACTACTGAAACTGAACGACTACCTTGTTATATATGTAGGTAGGAGAGACATGACAAGGAAAATTTTACATAGAGAGATTGCAGCATATGGACAAAGGTGTAAGAGGAAAAAGGATATAGCATTTATTTACGGTATATAATTTAAAACTCTGTCCAACTTAACCAATGTGATCATGGGAGGCATACAACATAAAAATGAATAAATAACAAGGAGGGTAACAATAAACAATACATAAATATCAACTATAAATGGCAACCAAGGATATAACACAGCAGTTACAGGGAACCCCCAGTCAACTGGCTCCTAACACTTGAGGGAAGAGACAGCTGTTAACAGCTTTCCTAAAGGCAAAAAAAGTTGGGGTCTGTGAAATATCTTGGGGTGGGTGTCATTCCAGAGAAAAGGGCAACTACAGAAAAGACAACTTTCCTAGGTCCCATTAAATAACAAGATTTAAAAGAAGGAACCTGAAAGAAAAATGGAGACAGGGAGAAAAAAAATGCAGCTTAATAAGAAAAAGAAAAAGAAAAAAGGATAACAAAACGTAATAATTCACAGGAAGAACTGGGAATGACTTTGTTAGTCTATGAATGAGACAGAAGTAACAAATAATGTGGGATGCAATGAGGACACAATTCTCCACTCATGTGCCTGGTTCTTCTTGAAGGGCTCTACCCCTTTCAATTAAAAAAATGTTTGACTTGCGTGCCATGTAATCTCTTTATCAAATTTATGCAATTCATAAATTGCTGCTGGAAATTTTCTTCTTCTTCTCCCCACCCCACTTATTTCTTCCTCAACTGATGATCACCTTAGATAAGAATTCATTTATGATTTCTAACTGTCAGATAACAACATAGATAACTTTTTCTATCTGTTGCTCCAAGGTTTCTGGTAAACTCATTATACTTTCTGATACGTACAAGGAAAAAGCTAATGTAGAAATAATGTTTTTAAAAGCAACAATTTATTCCAAACCTAATGAGTAGGTATGCATATATTTATGTGTGTATATGTATATGTACACACACACACACACACACACTTTTGTTACCTGTTCTGTTTCATGGGCATATTGCTGCTCATATAAGTATCTCTCTTGTTCTAATGTCTCGCTGATAAGGCGAGCTACTTCACTCTGAGTTCCTGGTTTTTCTCTTCCAATCAGAAATCTAAGGTGAAAAATTAACCAATATTAATGCATCAATGAAAAAAAAATATGGTGCTTTTAATATTTTCTTATGCCTTGGCAACTTGCTTTGTTTTCTTACATGACATTTTGATAACAAACTCACTTTATATGAACAATCTTTGAAATATGGTCAGAAATTGCAATGGAGGCAAAGTGCAGTATAATACCAAGATAGCAATAACACTTAGACTTATATAGTGCTTCGTACCACATAAAGCTACTGTAGTATTAATGTATCTGCATTAATGGGCACAATATAAAGTTTTGACAGTCAACTTAAATATCCCTAAAACATTTGGACGAGATTATCTAAAGGACTGCCTCATGTCCCATTAAAACTTGTCTGGATTTGAGGTCTTGTCTGAATTTAAGGACAGTACATTTGGAAGATTTCCCTGCTGTCAGAAGTTTCCTCATCTGGCACAAAGCACACAACCTTTTTTTTTTTTTTTTTGCATTGCTCCCAAACTATGAATAGCATTCTCTCAAGAGCTGTTTGCCTCTCATTCTCTCTAAATTTAGAAAATTGATGAAAATGTACTTTTAGCATTAACTTAATTTTATCTATTTCAACTTTTGGTATTGTTACATGCCTTGCATATTCATTCAAATATACTGTAAATAAGGGAATAAATCAATAATTGTTTAATTATATATAATTATTCATACCTGACTGTGCCTTTTGTATTTTTTAATACAGTTGCTGCAAAAAACTGGGTTACCCCCACCAGGCTTATCCCATCAACTTCAACAATCTGATCATTTACTTGGATTCTGTAAGGCAAGGAACAAACATTAGATTTTGCATATTGCATTCTATTTGATTCAAAAAGACTAGGAATGAATATATGTCATATTTATCATTTTCAATCAAGCATCTACATCATTTTCCACAAAGTAATGAACAAACATCCTGTGACATAGTTTTTTTAAGCTTAATTTAGTATAAATAGAATATGCACATCAACTTGATGTGTGTGAGGCATTTTTAATATAAATTACATAAAATAATACATGTCTTTTTATTCACTATTCATTTGGCTAGTATTAGAATATCCACTCTCAAGGTTACACATGAGTTATATCTATAAGATCTGAATCAGTAAGTGGCAGGTGTATATATCGCTATGAGTAGACTGGGTCATTAATCTTTCCAGATACAGATAGTCCTCGACTTACGACCACAATTGAGCCCAGCATTTATTGATAAACAAGACAGTTGTTAAGTAAGTTTTGCCCCATTTTACGACCTGTCTTGCCACAGTTGTTAAGTGAATCACTGCAGCTGTTCAGTTAGTAACAAGCTTGTTAAGTGAATCTGGCTTCCCCACTGATTTTGCTTGTAAGAAAGCAAAAGAGGATCACATGGGCCTGGGACACTGCAACCATCTTTAATATGAACCAGTTGCCAATCATCTGGATGTAAATCATGTGACCATGAGGATGCTGCAACAGTCATAAGTGTGAAAAATGATCATAAATCACTTTTTTTCAATGCCATTGTAACTTCGAACAGTCACTAAATGAACTGTTGTAAGTCAAGGAATACCGTACTAGAAAGAATAACATTTTATAAAAGAAACAAAGGACTTATTTTTACTTTGGTAATGTTATTATTTTCAGTTCTATTTTATTGTGATGACAAAACTGAACTTTTATCACTAGACAATAAAGCATTTCCCTTATTGGTCACTATAATACAAGGCACTATTCTTGTTCAGTGTGCTGTATCATTTTTTTATTTTAATGGAAATTTGAAAACATGAAGTAACTAACAAAGAAGTCTTAACTACACTAATAATATTTTTATGTTCTGGAAACAAATATTTCAAATGGCATACAGGTAATCCTTAATTTACAGTCATATATTTAGTGACCATTCAAAGTTCCAACGGCACTGAAAAAAGTGACTTATGGCCATTTTTCACACTTACAAACCTTGTAGCATCCTTATGATCACACAATCAAAATTTGGGCATTTCATAATTGGAAGACATTTATTGCACCTGCACTGTCCCGGGGTCATGTGATCACCACTTTCCCAGGCGGATTCCCACAAGCAAAGTCAATAGGGAAGCCAGATTCACTTAACAAGCACATGATTCACTTAACAACTGCAATAATTTCCTTAACAACTGTGGCAAAAAGGTCATAAAATCAAGCAAAATTCTCTTAAAAGCTGCCTTGCTTGGCAACAAAAATTTTGGGTTTAATTGTGGTTGTACATTGAGGACTACTTGCACATGATTGCACATAGCCAACAGGGAAAATATTTCTGCATGTTCAGATGTCAAATTATCTTAACACAGTTAATTTAATTACTGAATTAATTAAGCATATTAATTCCAGTGGCTGAACTGGATTTAAGGAGTTAAAAGAGAGGAACCTCAAATTCCAAATAGAGATGACAAGAAGACCGTTTAGATGAGTTATTTGTTGAGTTTAGATACTGTTCACTAGTTAAATAAAATCCTTGGCATTTACATTGGTATATACATAAACACATTGGAGTACATTTGTAATTTCAACTTTGTATATTGTTTTAAGTTTGGCATATGAAATCATGCCTTTATTCTAGTTTGTTCTAAGTAACAAGAATCTAAAAACCCCTACGATTTTAAATTTAAAAATCATAAAGAACCCAGATTGTCTAAAGCTTGTCTTTCATACAGAAGTAGAAGAGAAAGGAACGGGAAGAGAAAGGAATGGGAAATTCCAGACTCCATATGTCTCATTTATTATACTGTGCAAAAAGCAGGCCAAACAAACAAGAAGTCTTAATTGAAACTTACCGGCCATCTTGCTGAGCAGCGCCACCTTCAGTTATTGTTTTTACAAAGATACCCAATTTTTCCAGTCCCTGATCTGCTCCAACACCCATTCCTATTATACTGATACCCAAGCCATTGTCACCTGTAAGAAAAACACAAGCTAAATGATCCTATTTTTGTATTTTTGGTGAGCATGCTGTCATCATAGCTAATGGCTGAGACTAATGAAGTGGCTGAGACAGCTGGAACATAAATGAAGGAATTTCACAGTGGGGCACAATGATTTGAGGCCCATCTGAAAGCCTATTCTGAAGCTATAAAAGCAGAGAACGCCATTTACTTCTTGGCTTCCACTCAGGGTGGATAAAAATCAATGACTTTTTTTAAAAAAATCAGATTTTTTTATTTAAATCGGATATTTTTTTTTATCGAATTTATTTTAATAAAATACTTTTGGGGTAAAAATCTATTGTAAGATAGTTTTCTATTTAAGATACATAAATAATTTACTTTATTCAGCATGAAATGGAGCTTAGTTATGTAGCATGAGGCTGTATATTCTGCAACACTGGAACTATCGGTGAGTCAACAGTGGGTCAAAGGAGTAGCAGAGATGACAGCTGCTCTTTAAAAATTATGATTTAAATCGAGTTGATTTAAATTAAGCCTTTTTACTAGTGATTTAAATCATGATTTAAATTGTGATTTAAATCAACTCGATTTAAATCAAATCCACCCTACTTCCACTGCATACAGATCAAAAAAAAAAATTGTTTCATGCAGTGAAGCATCTTCTTCATCATGATATTTGGGTGTGAGGAGGATGTAGGAGAGCTGGAGAATCTTTCTGACAAATTTCCTCCTTTTTTTGCAAATGATATCAATGAAATCTGTTTTGAATGGAATTCCAAGTGTTCGGTCAAACCCTAAAGGAGGAAACCTCAGCAACCACTTGTCCCCTTATTTTGGATTCTTTGGGGCTTACAGACGAGTTTCAATACTACGGATTCCATAGGAATTTATAATCAACTAGAGAGTCCTGGCAGTTCACAATTATAAAAACACTGCACAGAAGAGGGAAAAAGTGCCCCCTGGAAAACTAATCTTTTAACATTCACTAGTATTTTCTGGAAGGAGCAAGTCTAATTTTTGAGAGGAAATCATTTCATGAGGCCAGAACTGGATGGAAAAAAATAGTACTTCCTGGCTTAATGTGTCAAAACTAGCACTGTACATTTTATAGAGAAACATCTAGGCAAACAATAAAGGGCAAACAACAAAGATGTTATGTATTTCTGGTGGTTAGTACTTGCCATTATGTGAGCTGCCACATTCTGCACTAATTGTTGTTGGGGTGTCTTTAAAGCCACCATGACAGCAATGTAGAGCACATTGCAGTAATCTAGATAGGCAATGATCAAGACATAAGTTACAATACAAAGGCAGTATTGTAGAGAAGTAAGGTTGCAACTGGGAAACTAGCTGGCGCTAGATAAATGCCCTTCCAGCCACAATCTTTTTCTGCCTTTCAAGCAACAGGTGTGAATCGGGGAAGGCCCCCCCAAATTGCAGCCATACTTCATCAGGGGTTATGCCTGCCCCTTGATAACTGTGCAGCAAACCAAGAATCACAGTGGATCAACAGACATTCCCTTTTGATTTTAGTTTTTTTTTTTCATCCAGACTGCAGCAGCCTCTAGGCAATGAGACAAGAGTTTCACAGAATTGCACTCTCTCTTGACAAGCACATCAACAGCTAGCCCTTGGTTTTCATCTATCACCAGCACAGGTGGTAGATATGCCAGAATATGTTTGCTAATCTAATTTGACAACAGTTATCTATGTCATCATTCTATCTCTTCTTGACTACAGCAATTTATTGAGTAATGCCCTAAGTCACAAATGGTATGTAATGTGGCAGCTAAGTGTAAATTATGTCAGTTACAAGGATCACAAAATGCCAGTAGAACTTGCTAATTGCTGACTGGCAAAAGTTAATGTGTTACTATGACCTTTAAATACTAAACAACTTAGAGACTAAGCTAAGATAGATATTAAAAGACAAACCAAATTATGCTTATAATGGAAATATTGATGTATTTAAAGATCCAAAGAATAAAATATGATGCCAACCTAGATAACTTTTCTACTATTCCTACAGACTTAAGAACTGGAAATTGCACTACCAAAACTAAGGGATTAAACTTTAAACTTGGTGCTACTTAACATTACTATTTAAATATCAGATAACATCAAACCTAATACTGCTCAGCACAACCACATTTCTTACCCTATTTTTCTTGTTGCATTCAGAAAACATATATCAGATGAAGTCTGAAAGTTCATACATTACCTTCAAGTTTGCTAATGACATTGCCTCAATATGAGTTTTGACTTTTTCTCTCATGACTAATATATAAAAAATGTTTGCTTTCAACTTTTATAAAATATTTTCCAGCCCTTATACATCCAAAATGTTTAGAAGACAACTTAAGCTTAAAAGTAATTTACATTCTTGACTTTGTAATGCTATACCTAATTAGAAAGTTTGCAATATCAATGATGCAAAGTTAAGGTATAAACATTAAAAAGACCTTGTTGTTTTTCTAGGACAGACATTTGAGATTTGTACCTTTTTCAATTTCCACAGGAAAAACTTCCATTTTTTCCACCCTTTTCTCAAGTTCATATTCTGCTGATGCAGCCACAGGGTCCACCTCTTCATTGCGTCTATCATAGTCTTCATTTGAGTAAGTATTGAATACCTAAAAAATACAGTATTTTCAAAAACGTTTTTTATCCATACAAGTTGAATAGATTTAAATGTCAATTAAATACCAACTTAGAACATGCCCATGTTATACCCATTTGCAAATCAATGTTTGAGAGTATGTGGACAACACAGCAAATTACCTTCTGGTAATTTCTAAAAGTCCATAAAATCTTTAATCTTTTGAAAAATGATGTTTTCAATAATAGGGCTATCACATATTGAACTATGCTCAAAGTGTAACTTTTTAATTAAAAAATATTAGAGGATTTATGTTACATTATTCTATATTATACCTGAAGCAAAATGTACTGAGTCATATGAATTATATGCTTAACAAAACGAGAAACCAATTTCAGAAATCGATACACTACATTTACACAAAAAGACGATATTGCTGAATTTAAAATAATCTCACCCCCACCAATGGAAAAATAGACAGAAAAAAAGGTGATAAACATAGAAAATCCATGCTTTCTGATTTCTTTCTTTGTTAACAATATTTGCCAACTCCCACTGAAACTAATTCCCTACAACAAATGTGGACCTATGAGCAAGCATACTGGTCACTTTCTACATCCAAAAAAAGGACAAAAATTTAAAATAATATTAACTGAATTGCCAACTGATTAAACTGTAAAATAAGGTATATATTAGTAAAATTGATCTTCCATGTGCATCTACAGTCTACAAAGTAGTCTACAAACTACTTTCTCTCACACACTAATTACTCTCTCAAATATAAATATACAGATGTCCACATACTGTATGTATGTTCACACACAGGAAAAAAGCAACAACACATAAATCAGGGGATAAAGCTATAGATGTTTCCTCTGTATTAAATCCTTCGACTCTTCTGGGTAAATAAGTATAGGCTGTTATTATGCTGGAAATGGAACCATTTAGTCATCTTATTTATGTAGGTTGGAGTGGAAACTGAAAGAACGTGGATGTGTATTGTCTTTTTCTTTGCAAAAAACGTGAGTTGACACATACTTTTCAGCTGAGCTACAAAAAACCCTGTTTTTGTGTGTATTCATCTTGAGGCAACAATAGACTTAATTTTTGGACTGAGAAGTATTTATGTTTTCTCAGTTATGCTGTACCTAACATCTGCAATCCTCTTGAGAACTTAGTCTAGAGGTTCTAGACTCTAGACTAAGCATACTCTATGCTTAGGGTATGCTTTAATTTACTAATTTGAATTGGGTCTCAATTGAGGGTAAGCTTTAATTTACTAGTTTGAACTGGGTCTCACAAGATGATTGGCCACATAATTTTTAAAACAAATAAAATAAAATATGCTTTCAGAAATGTTTCAAAGAATAGATTCTAGCACCGAATGAAGTTCAAAGTTAGCAATTGAATCTGAAGTCAACTTGCTGTTTTCTTATTGGAGGGCAGCACAGTTTAACGAAGACACTGCTCAGCTAATCATATGAAGCATATCTTTGCTGGAGAAGCTAGGTCCAAAAAGAAGACAGCAAAGTGCTTCTACTTCAGTTGTGGCAACTGGGCTCAAAAGGAGAAATGTCGGTGCAGGGAAATAGGAAAAGGGAGCTGGGTGAATGAATGCTTGCTGATGCTTACTGGGGCTTCACTGCAATGCCGGGGAGTCGTGTATAGGAAGCTGGAGAAGTTGGGAGTGCCCAGGGTAACATAGTGGACAAGGGTCTAAAAAGGAGACAGCAAACACAGCAAGGCAGCAAATACTGCTTCAGTGGCTAGGCGCAAAAGATTAGTGTAGGAAACTGAGAGAAGCCGCTGGGCGAGATCATCCGTGGTTTCGGGGTGAAGTACCATCAGTACGCTGATGACACCCAGCTGTACATCTCCACCCCGGACCACCCCAACGATGCCCTTGAAGTGATGTCCCAGTGTCTGGAGGCCGTACGGATCTGGATGGGGAGGAACAGGCTCAGACTCAACCCATCCAAGACCGAGTGGCTGTGGTTTCCGACGTCCCGATATAGTCAGCTGGTGCCATCGTTGACTATTGGGGGCGAATCATTGGCCCCCACGGATAGGGCTCACAACTTGGGCGTCCTCCTGGATTCACGGCTGTCTTTAGAAGAGCATTTGACAGCCGTGACCGGGAGGATTTTTTATCAGGTTCGCCTGATCCGCCAGTTGCGTCCCTTTCTAGATCGGGACTCCCTACGCACAGTCACTCATGCCCTCGTTACCTCTCGTCTGGACTATTGCAATGCTCTCTACATGGGGCTCCCCTTGAGGTGCACTCGGAGGCCCCAACTGGCGCAGAGTGCGGCCGCGCGGGTAGTAATGGGAGCGACGTGGGGTTCCCATGTAACACCTCTCCTGCGCGAGCTGCACTGGCTCCCGGTGGTCTTCCGGGTGCGCTTCAAGGTTCTGGTTATCACCTTTAAAGCGCTCCATGGCTTAGGACCTGGTTATTTACAGGACCGCCTGCTACCACCAATAGCCTCCCACCGGCCAGTACGCTCCCATAGAGAGGGGCTCCTCCAGGTGCCGTCGGCCAAACAATGTCGGCTGTCGGCCCCTAGGGGGAGAGCCTTCTCTGTGGGGGCACCTACGATCTGGAACGAGCTCCCCCGGAGATACGGAGGATCCCGGATCTGTGCACCTTCCACTGCGCACTTAAGACTTTTCTATTTTATCAAGCTGGCCTGGCCTAAATCTTCCCCCTTTTAATGTGGAAATTTTAAATTTGTTTTAATTATAGGGTTATGGGTAAGGTGTTTTAAATTGGGGAGCCATTTCGGATTTAATTTTGTTTTAAATGTATTTTAATGTTTATATTGTATGTTTTTTAATCTGGCTGTTCACCGCCCTGAGTCCTTCGGGAGAGGGGGCGGTATAAAAATCTAATAATAAATAAATAAATAAATAAGAAGGCAGCTGGGTGAACAAATGCTTGTCAGGGCAGGCTGGAGCAGCTGGGGCTCCCCCGAGCATGGGGAAGCAGTCCCAGAGCCACATAATTTTGGGAATGCTTGTTGCTATACAAGGCAGGATGCACAGCATCCAAAAGGGAATAAATGAGATAGGTGAGCTGAAAGAACTGAAGCGCCCCTATAGTTGTAAGTGTGGGCAAGATGCCAAGCTCCTGAATTTTGATACATCACATCTAAAGTTATGGCAACTGCCATAACTTTAGACACAGGCCGCAAGTCCATTGTTTCACGACTGCCTTAGCTTGGAACAGTCACTGAATGCATGGTCATACATCAAGGACTAGCTGTAGTTTGTTCATCAAAAGAAACACCTAACCGTGTGCTGGATGCATAAAATTGTTTCTGAGGAGAACTATGGTTATAAATGGAAGGCAAGAGAACTATAGAAAGCAAAAGAAGCACTGAATAGTACATATTCCTAAAATCGTGACAATTTGAGGAATTTGTTTTTGTTCCTGATCTGTGCCTTCATTTTCAGCGCCGCAAACTATATAAGACATCTTATTTGGGAATATTTTAATGAAAGCTCTTATATGTCTGAGTAAGTCAGCCAAATGCAAACAAGCCTGACTGACTGAAACATCAATATAAAAACTGTGTCTGCTTTGCAGATGCTAACAGAAGCATGTCTGAACTTGTACCATCCATACATTAGTAAATATTATGCTGCCACCACATCCTTTTTTCTTTTGTAAGGACTGTTCGCATTTCATAGGTTTTTTTTGTGGCCTTTTGAATCTTGATATGGGAATAGTACTGGTAGTTATTATGGATTATGCTAATTTACTACATTTAAGCAAAACAGGTGTTTCTTCTAATGTTCCATTTGCATCAGCGCAAGCACTTTGTAACACTGAAAAAAACAGTAGATATATTAACTTCTTTGACTTTTGTTCATAAGAATCAATTTGAACCAGTTGAAGGCTGAATTCTAATCCCGCTTTAGGCATGAAAGCTGGCTGGGTGACTTTGAGCCAGTCATTCTCTCTCAACCCAACTCACCTCTTATAGTTGTAGGGAAAATAGAAGAACAAAGGAGTATTAGATAAATTCATCGCCTTGAGTTACCAGTATTTATAAAAATAATCTAAAAAAATCTAAAAAATATACAGAAGATTCTAATAATTGGGTTCCCATGTTATGTTTAATGTTAGTTTTTATTTTCTATTAATTTAAAGAGTTTAACTATGCCATGTATGGCCGGCCTAGTATATCACCATAGCACAAGAATAAAATGCATCCTGCAGAAATTAGTACAGATAACTTTATAATAAAAAAACGTAAATTACAGCAAGAAGTTTATTGAAAAAAAACCACTTGATCTGTGTTTATGCAACAAATTCATTTCCATATAGCACACATATTTCAGCCACATGGCTGATTAAACAGATTAAAAGAATAGATATTGCAAGAGGGTTTTTGTTAAATTATATATGGACTATAGAAATATGGTAGTCTAGATGGAAAATTGTTAATATAGGTCTTAATGTGAGGACCCAAAAAAACAGAATAATTCCATAATATGTTTTTATGTATCAAAAAAAGAAGCATCTTCCTTATTAAAACAAGAAAGAACTACACAGCTAAATATTTACAAATAGATGCTATGAAAGTGATAATTTAAATGTGAAGACCATAGATGTGGATAATACTGCACTGTATTATGACAAGAAACTTAGAACAAATGGAGAAGTCCCCAAATAGCATGGAGATAAAATGTTCATTTAATGCATTTCCTAGCTATAAATTTCAATGTTTAAGAAATAAAATCTAATTTGTTAAAAAACAAATAAACAGATGGAAGATCTTAACATGGGGCCAAAGAGAAACACAGAGTATTTGATAACCATCCTAAAATCTATTTTTAGAAAAAAAAAGTTAGGGTAACCTTGAAAAAAACAAATAGATAATAGTAAGACTTAAGCACACACAAAACAAAGGAAAAGGCCCTGTCTCCAACTGATTTTCTTGCCAATACCAGAGTCAATTTTTAACTGCTAAAGAGGAACTGACTGGGATATAGGCATCCAATCAATCTTCCACAATATCAACTATAAAGTTCAGGGAAAAGCATCAGCATTCAAGAAATACACTTAAGACTTACGACTACAATTGAGCCCAAATTTTCCACTGCTAAGCAAGACAGTTATTAAATGAGTTTTGCCCCATTTTATGACTTTACTTGCCATAACTATTAAATGAATCACTGAAACTGTTCAATTAGTAACCCAATTAAGTGAATCTGGCTTCCCTATTGACTTTGCTTGTTAGAAGCTTGCAAAAGGGAATCACATGACTCCAGGACACTACAACCATCATAAATACATGCCAATTGCCAAGGGTCCAACTTTTGATAACGTGACCATGGAAATGCTACAATGGTTGTAAGAGTGAAAAACAGTCATAAGTCACTTTTTTCACTAAACGAATGGTTGTAAAGTCACGAAGTACCTGTACTTCATTTTTATTTTTAAAAGTGATATAATACATATGGCAATCAGCTATTTTTTTCTTATTACTTTTTATCAAATGTGGAATGATAATCTGAACCAGGCCAGCCTCAAATATTGACTTATTTATTGAATTTATTTATTAAATTTCTGCACTTCCCATCTCACCCAAGTGATTCTGGGAGATTTACAACCATCATGCATAATAATTTCATTCTTTATCTCTGTTTTCTTTAGTTTGGAAATGAAAAACAAGCAATCTTACTTTTATAGTTTGCACATTACACTCGATTTTGAACTACTTCCAAATTAAAAAAATTCACAATCAGGAAAACTTCACAATGTTTCTAACATAATGATCTAAATAATATGCACAAGTTATTTTTCCACTTTTAAATATACAAGTCTTGCTCACTTGGAACCTACAGCCAAAGACACTTTATCACTCTTGGCAAAAAGATTAAAGGGAATTTTAATTAATATTATATTTATTACAACATTTAATGATAATATTACTGTTCTAAAAGATACTGATTCATTTCTTTTTTTAATACACTAGTAATTTTTGTACATTTCACTGTATCTGGCTTCCATATGATGTTCTCTGGTAAGGTGGAATTCAGCTTGCATAATTGCTAGCCAACCTGCTCTTTGCCCACAGTAGTTGAAAATGAAAGGAATGTGCAATGTATCTGTGGGCGAAACAATGAAAAAGATATACTAAACCATAACTTAGTATGGCACAAGGGATGAGCCACATGTCTTGAATTCACAAATACTTCTCTTTATTTTTAAAAAAACCATGGTTGATGTTCATCATAATTAATCAGTTCAAATGGCATAAAAGTGATGTGGACCCTTTTTTCCGTCTGCACATGTAAGATATCCCTGGGCAAAATTGCTAGGCAGCTGAGGTGATTTGTATATTATTCCACACATACACTTAAAAGAAGTTACTTAGCACAGTTTTGCAGACTGCATCTTTGTTATCGTTAATCTCTCTGGCTTCACACTTATCGATTACTTATCATCATTTACAACTATTAAGATAAAGAGGACCACACCAGCTCCCTAATCTAATACCTGCCAAGGGAAAGGGGAATAAGAACAATGTTCCCATAAACAAAGAAGTAGGATTCCAAAGGTACTGATTCCATGACTGACTACTAGAGAATCCAACTTCCCCAAAAATTCACTGTAGGGATTCCACTGTCTAAATTCATGATCAAGTCCCTGATAAGAGGTGCTATGAAGTCATCTCCATCTCTTGTTTATACTCCATTTCAAGAATAAAAAGTAGTAAAAGAATTCAGACAATTTGAACCTCACCATAAACCTGAAGTCCTGGGAGGATGCTGCATAATGATTAACTTCTGGAGGGTGGGTGGGTGTGGGTGGGTGTGTAAACAGAGGCACAGAATCAAAATCATGTGTCATGTTAGTACCGCTTTATGAAATCTTGGTAAGACCACACCTGGACTACTGCATCCGGTTTTGGTCACATTATAAAAAAGGTGTTGGGACCTTGAAAAAAAGTGCAAAGAAGAGCAACTAGGATGTTTAAAAGGCCTGAAGACTAATACATATGAAGAATGGTTGCAGGAATTGGGTATGCCTAGTCTAGAGAAAAGAAGGACAAAGGGTGACATGACAGCAGAATTCCAGTATTTGAGAGGCTGCCACAAAGAAGAAGAGGTCAACCTATTATCCAAAGCACCAGAAGGGAAGACAAGAATCAATGGATGGAAACTAATCAAGGAGCAAAGCAACCTGGAATTAAGGAGAAACTTCCTAACAGTGAGGACAATTAACCAGTGGAACAGCTTGCCTTCAGAACTCGTGGGTACTTCATCACTGGAGGTTTTAAGAAGAGATTGGACAGCCACTTGTCTCAAATTGTATAGGGTCTCCTGGTTGAACAGGGGGTTGGACTAGAAGACCTCCAAGGTCCGTTCCAGTTCTATTCTGATTAACTTTGTGGCAGATCCTTAGATATTAGAATACTGCTATCATATTAGCCTTAGTCCTTTTTTCTATTCTTTTTTCTTTGGCATTTCACTCTGATTTGAGCCTACTGTCTTTAAATCTTAAAGAATTTATTGGCTCCTGACTGGCAACCAAAATGCCAATATAATACCTTCCTCATTCATTTAATCTAACACCGAAAATAGTTATATATGTCTCAAAAAAATTTATACTATACCCTCATAACATATATCCTAAATTACTACTACTATTGCTATTACAAATGATCCTCGCTTAAGAACCATTCATTTAGTGACTGCTCAAACTTATGACAGTGCTGAATGTATAATAGTTATGACTGGGCCTTGTCCTTAACATTGGTTGCAGTGTCCCCATTGTTACATAATCGCAATGTGGACCCATCTTGCAATTACAGTACCCTGCATTCAGGTGATTACAATTTGTGACCTTCTTTACTTGTTTCCTACAGGCAAAGTCAACAAGGAAGCCAGCAAAGATAGTGCAAATAGTGACCATGAGATATCCTCACAATAACTTGTGGTGATTCACTTAATAACAGCAACTGAGAATGTAATTTTCATTGCTAAATGGCACAGTCATGTGCCACACTTTACAACTGTGACGCCTAGTCACAGAAATTCCATTGTTAATTACCATTAGTAACTGAAGACTACCTACATTACTTTAAGAGCTGAAGTTCACTTGTGGATTTTAAATTAAAAATAATCAAATAAAGCTAAATAATAAAAATACAATAAATAAATCACACCAGAAATATATATATAAAATGAACTATTACAGTACAGAGTAAGAATTTAAAATCTATGTACAAAAACTATAGAAATATCTATGAGCAATACATTTGCTGGCACTGAATAGCAGTAGCACTTAAGAATTATATACTGCTTTATAGTGCTTTATAGCCTTCTCTAAGCGATTTATAGAGTCAGCATGTTGCCCCCAACAATCTGGGTCCTCATTTTACCGACCTTGGAAGGATGGAAGACTGAATCAACCTGTGAGCCAGTGAGAACTGAACTGCTGAACTGCAGGCAGTCAGCAGCCAGCAGCATTAGCCTGGAATACTGCATCCTAACCACTGTGCCACCACGGCTCTTATAGATCATAACTGGGGATGCCAAATATACCTCTCTGGAAAACACTTAACAATTGAAAAGGCCTTCTCCCATATAGCCTGAGAGCATCAAAGATAATTAAAAAGCCATTTCCTTTTTATTTGTTTCATGCCATTCAGGGCTTTAAATAACACTACCAAGAATGGGCCTAGAAGTCAGTGCAGTTGAATCAGTCAGTACAGGATATGAAGCACGGGCATTATACACTTAGCCTGTCCCAGGCAGTCTGGTTGGTCATGATTCCATTTCAGATTAACTGAACCAGTATTTTTTTTTTAAAAAAAAAATGTAAAGGTACTTTAGAACTCAAAATACTTTAGAAATCCTTATCTGGAAGGGAGACTGTAATTAAGAGACCAATTTCAAAGCATCCATATACTAATGAATATACTAATAAACTTCATTGTTATAATTACTATAGTTAAATAACTAGCAACAATAATTATATTTTATACCCATTCATGAAGCTTTACCTTGATTGGGGCTGTAGAAAACTTCACTTTTCTAGCTGGATCAGGATCTTCTTCCTCAGAAAGTCCAGAAAGTTCCTCGTAATCACTATCATAGTTATATTCCTCCTCTTGCAAGATTTCTTCTGTCTCAGGGCCCTGACTAAGTAGTTCTGGTTCTCTGTCATCATCAAAAGCGGCATTCTCTATCCCAAAAGCACTGGAAGAAAATCCACTAAACTTCTTTCTCTGTTCTTGTTCTTTCTCTTCACCATCCCCTACAGGTTTTACATGGACCTGCTCTTGCTCCTGAACTTTGTCCAAAAATACTAACTCCCTTGCTCCTTTTTGATTAACTGTACCATCCTCATTAAATTCTTCCATTTCCTCAAATGTACAGTCATTTCTCTCCTCTTTCCAACTTGGAAATCTGAGTGATTTTTCCTTCTGAAATACATTGACCTCCCCAGTGATTTCATTGTTATCTCCTAAAGTTTTGTTCTGCACCATAATCAGTTCAGCTCTAGCTACTTCTACTTGGGAAATTTTTATAGGGGCTCTATCCACTTTAGAGGATATGCTGGTTTTATATTGTTGTTCCCTTTCGGAAGTTTGATCTGTTTGAGAAGTTACTTCAGTTGTATCACTTAACTCACTCCTTTCAGTAGAAGTGCTGCTTATCAAAAGGGAAGATTCTGCAACGGGTTGATTTTGCTGCAAATATACTTCTTTCCTAACTCCTGGTGATTCCCAGCCGCAGAACACTGTTTGAACAGGGTTTGGGATATCCTTCGATTTTAAAGTATCTTTGAAGTCGTCATTGTCAATGTCAGCCAAGAAACTTTCCAATCTTCGAGAAATAGGTCCTGCATTTAGTGAAGAGGATTTACAACTGCCAGTAGATTGCTGTCCCTTTTGATCACCATTTCCTTGATTCTCTGTTTTATCTACAGTAACCTGAGAAGTTACATCAATATTGAAATTAAAGTGATCTGTCACACTGCTGCAATCAGAAGAAGTAGAACCATGTCGTCTCCTGTCTTCAATCCTTTCACTTTTAATGGGAGGACTTCTATCCAGTGAACTTGGCTTCTTAATGTTCCTTTCAAACAGTTTTCTGGTCTCAGAAAACTTCTCTGCTAGTGTAGCTTTGTCTAAATTTCCCTCTTCTTTGCTGCAAATAATTTTGTCAGTGAATGAACATGCAGGTAAAGGATCCGGAGAACTACAAAAGGAACCACTATTGAGTAGGTTATTTTTTTGAACACAGAGGTAAGATGGGCTACTAGGAGGAGGAAGTGCAAGATCAGCTGAAGTTATTTTATTAATAATTCGGGGCTCAGAGGATGAACTGTTTTCACAACATGGTGAATTGGAAGAACCACCCATTTGCATGAACATGTTTTTGATCTTGTGCACTCTGTTGCCATATGAGACAGCTCTGCCACGAACATGCGGATCATTACCTTCTCCATTGGATGAGTTGGTCAACTTTTGCTGAGGATTAGACTTGTTGGAAGCATTATCAGTATTCACTGAATCAAAACTGCACTTAATTGCATGAAAATCAGTTTTATAGGTATTTCTGTGTGGAGAAGCACTTCTTAAAGTTCTGTCTCCTTTGCCTTCAGTCTTCATCATTGTCAAATGGAGAAAGCCTTCAATTCTTTACAAATGAGAGTCTGAAGAGGTGAAAACCAACAGCAGCTGCCAGTGCTGCTCCCACAATGTGATACAGTCCTCTTACAGCCTGGAGAGAGAATGAGACTGGAAGACGCCTCTCACCATTTTACTCTTCCATAAGAGCAATGAAATATGTGGTGGGAAGGAGAAGGAGAGGCGCATACAAAAACAACAAGCACTTCAGGAATGTATCTAGAAAAATGAGATGCTAGCACCATAGCTGATCCATTCTTATCCTAAAAGATATCTGCAAAAAAGAAAAGAAAAGAAAAAAAGCACTTTGTGAGCCAGAGACATCACTCATTTATACTAAGTATTTCATCCTTGTGATAAATGGAATTCCATAGCCTAAGGAACAGGGAGAAATGTATTTAAAATGTGGTCTTATCAGCCAAGGGAGGAGGGAAAAATAACTTTAAAAATCTTTAAAACTCAAAAGAGTTCACACGAGGCAGATCTTACAGAGACTCTGCCCCACACAGTGAAAGATATTTTCATTGCCAAGGCTTGCCTTTGTAACATATGAAATAGTAAACAAGGAAAAGCAGAAAATGGCTTTCAACCTGTGCCAAAAATAAGTGATTCTTCTTTCCCTCTTCGATGAACAACTATGGCAAGTTCTTCCCCTTTCAGGATTATAACGAGTCTACTATTGAAAGTGCAACCTTCACATAAGGATCCAACCACAACATTTTTCACTGGGAAAGAAATTGTTTGAACAGAACAGCGGCGTTTCGTTCCAGGCAATGAAGCAAATCTGAAGATTTGGAATCTCTCTCCTCTCTCTCTGCCTGTCCTCCCTCCCACAAAAACTCTTCTTTTCTTTCCAAAAGGTAACTATTAACTAGCCATTTCCTCCTTCTAGGGCGGCCCACCATTTCTGGATGTCGTTCCCTAAAGAGAGGCCGGCAGAAATTATAGGAAATAAAAAAAAAAGGGGGGGGGAGGAAGAGACCTGGATTTCATTACAACGAATCTCTCCTTCCCGAAGCACTTATTCCACCAACACCCCCACTTCCTCCTCTCCTCTACCCACGAATCCGAGTTTCTTGCATTTCCTACCAGAAATGCAAATCATTTCGGGCAAGAAGAAGCGATTTGAGCAGCTCACAATGGAGCCGCTGCCAACTCGGATTTCTCCTCCCTCTTTCTGTCCCTAGAGCTGTTGGCGAAGCGCTCGCGGCGAGCTTCGCGGCCTTGGCCCTCCCTCCAAACTTTTCAAAGTAACCTTTTCCTTTTTTTCCCCTCTCCTTCTCGCACTTACCTGAGATAAACAGTGGATCCTACGCGGCGGCAGCGGCAGCGGCGGCTCTTCCCCTTTCCTCAGTTAATTGCAGCTTCCTGCCCTGGCTCTCCCCACTACCAAAGCCGCGCAACGGATCGTCCGACTCGCGCCTCCCCCCCCCTCGACAGCTGCCCCCGGGCCGGCCGTTGTTTTTCATCGGTTGCCTTTTTCTTTCACGCCACCTCCTCCACTCCCAACTCTTCCAACCATCCGACTCTCGGTTTCGCGCGCCCGCCCGCTCGCTCGCCCACCCGCGCGGTTGCTTTAGAATTCGGCTTTTCTCTCTCTCTCTCTCTCTCTCTCTCTCTCTCTCTCTCTCTCTCTCTCTCTCTCTCCTTCTTCTTCTTCTCCTCCTCTCCTCTTTCTCAGGCCCGCGCGGGCGGACAGGCGAGCGCGCGCTTCACTTCCCCCCGCGCAAAGAGTCCTAACCGACCCAGCGCGAGCCCGACTTTCTTTCTCTTCCCCCCACCTCCCTTCCCGAGGGAGACGAACGCGGCGAAGCGGGGGCGGGATCAGAGGTGAGAGACCTGAAGGGGGAAGGCGAAAAGCGAGCGAGTCTAAGTTCTAAGGAAACGCCTGCATCTGTTAGGATATACCATCCCGGGATAAGGGGGGGTGGGAAGGTTGGGCGATACCAACCAAGGAAAGGTCAGGAAAACCTGGTCGCATCTATTGTTCTGAGTTTGCCCCCCTGCTGGCGTTTTCGCTCCCTGCCTAATAAAACGTGACAGGGCATAATTATTAAAAAAATAAATAAATAAAAGATTCTGTTTTTCCCATTTCCTAGGCAGTTCAGAGACAGAATCAAGAAGATAGGGGAAGGGGCTGGCTTTCAACAGCACAAGTGGTTGGCATTTTTGGGCTAACTACCCTTCATTCACTTTTTGCACAACACAGATTTTGTTTGCTCAGTATGTATAAAGGGTATGAGGACCTGGACATGTTTTAACCTTAGCAATACATAAATGTTACATATTATTCAACCTTACTCATTATTATAGTTATTTTTCAGGGTAACCCTTTCCACAATACAAATAATTTAAGATTTTTTTAAAAAAGCAAATACAATACAATACAAACAACTTAAGATTTTTAAAGCAAAAATATATACCATGTTTCCCTGAAAATAAGACCCTGTTTTATATTTTTTTTGAACCCTGAAATAAGCACTTGACCTTATTGCCGTGTGCTCAAAAGCCCAATTGGGCTTATTATCAGGGGATGTCTTATTTTGGGGGAAACAGGGTAATATAATAAAATATTTTTACTTAGATTTGTTTTCCTGTTTAATTTATAAGCCACATCAATTGCCCAAGCAGCTCTAGATGAGAAATCTTTAAAAAGAATGACAAAAATTGAAAAAATGGTAATGGCAACTAAACAATACATAATTGTTAGTAACACTCCTGTCAAAGAAGAAGGAAGAATTCTTCTGGACCAAATTTACAAAGAGTTTGTCACCTGCTTTCTTCCCTCAGTTTTTTTTTAAATTAAAGTTTCATCATCATATTTTATAATAATATAATAATAATTTTATTGTCATTGTACTTGTATACACAGTATACCCATACAACGAAATTCATTTAACACCCAAAGACCAGGTCCAACACATATAACAATCCCCAAACACACTCCCACCCACCACAATTCCCCACCCCTAAACCACCCGAACATCCACACAACAGACCAAGTAATGCTGTCCAACAGCTCACTGATGGTGGCCCTTTAGTTCATTGGTTTTTTTTTATTAAAAAGTTTTATCAAGTATTACAACAATTTTTCCCATCCCTCCTCCCCCCACCCCTCCTGCCCCTACCCCCATCCCTCCTCCACCCACCCCCATCCCTCATCCCCCCTCTCCCTCCAACCCCCCTTCCCCCACCCCCACCCCGGACTTCCCAGAGCAAATACAGGGTATAATATTTAACAAACATAAACTAAAATATGCTAACTTTCTGTAATGTCCAAACTCCCTCTTGCTCTTTAACTCCCCTTTCTTCTAACAAAACATAATTCAAAAAGAAAATTTTGGTTTCATTCATAGGCTATTTGAAACTTTTTAGTCCGATATTTGTTTTGAATATAGTCAATCCATCTTCTCCATTCCAATATATATCTTTCATTTGAATGGTCCTTCAAGTATGCCAAAATTTTTGCCATCTCTGCTAAATTCACTACTTTTAACGTCCATTCTTCAATAGTAGGTAAGTCTTCCTTCTTCCAATACTGCGCCACCAGAAGCCTGGCTGCTGTTATTAAATTTAAAATCAATTTAGTCTCTATATCCATACAATCTGTAATTATACCCAACAGAAAGAACTGTGGAGTAAATTTTATCATCTTCTTGAGAATGTTTTAGATAATCCACCATATTTTTATCCAAAATGCCTTAATTTTTTTACATGTCCACCATATATGATAATACGTAGCATCATCACATTTGCATCTCCAACACTTAGGTTGCAAACTTGGATACATACAGGCTAGCTTTTTAGGATCTAGATGCCATCTATAAAACATTTTATAAAAATTCTCTCTTAAGTTTTGGGCTTGCGTAAACTTTACATTTCTAACCCAATTTTTTCCCACGTTTCCATCATTATTGGTTCTTCAATATTCTGCGCCCATTTTATCACACAGTCCTTAACTAGCTCTGTTTCTGAATCTATTTCTACTAATGCATTATACAACCTTTTTATATGCATTTGACTTTGGTCTCTAATTTGTTTTACCAAGTTCTCCTCATTTTGCAAGATACCAACTTTCTGATCTTCTCTCCATCTAGCTTGCAACTGTCCATACTTAAACCATGTTTGAATTATCCTTTCTTCTCTTAATTGATTCAAAGATTTTAGTTGTAGTATACCTCTTTCCTTATTAAGAAGCTCCTTATAAGTAGTCACATCTTGTTTTTGCTCTACACTTATATTCTCTATCGCGTGTCTGGGTATTGCCCACATTGGTAATTTATCGTTTAATTTATACTGATACTTTTTCCAGACACGCAATGAAGCATTCCTTAATATGTGACTTTTAAAAGTCTTATCAATTTTCTTATCATATAATAAATAAGCATGCCAACCGTAGACCAAATCGTATCCCTCAATATTCAATATTCTTTCTTCTGTTGAATTCATCCAGTCACTAATTGCTGATAGAGCAGCTGCCTCATAATATAATCTTAAATTGGGCATTTTGAGACCTCCTCTTTCACGTATATCCTGCATGATTTTTTGCTTTATTCTCGGTCTCTTTCCTGCCCAAACAAAATTATTAATACCCTTCTGCCATATCTTCAAATTTTCATCTTTTTTAAGTATTGGTATCATTTGAAAAAGAAATAAAAACTTAAGCAAAACATTCATTTTTACTGCTGCTATTCTTCCCAACAAAGTTCTTCCCAACAAAGATAATTGTAATTTTTTCCAATTTTCCAACTCTCTCTGTATTTTTTGCCACAACGGATCATAATTATGCTTAAATAATTTTGCATTTGATGTCATGATATAAACCCCTAAATACTTAACTTTTTTTACTATTTCAAATCCTGTTAGTCTTTCTAATTCATCTTTTTGATTTGTAGTCATGTTTTTAGTTATTATCTTTGTTTTCCCTGCATTTATTTTAAATCCAGATACTTGTCCATATTGATTAATTATATCCGACTGTACAATCGACTGTAATGGTTGGGTTAAAGTAACAACCAAGTTGTCTGCAAATGCTCTTAATCTGAAGTCATACTTTAGTTCATTGTTGAGTGCAGTTATAACTCTGGGATAAAAACTATTCAGAAAACGTGTGGTCTGAGTTTTAATTGTTCTGTATCTTCTGCCAGAAGGCAACAGTCCAAAAAGATTGTAAGCAGGATGGGAAGAGTCTCTGAGAATGTTATGCAACTTCCTCAAACAGCAAGATTCGAAAATGTCGTCCAGGAATACCAATGGGGTAGCCCTGGATGGGGATATCAATGACAAGTTGAATTTATAACTGCAATTACAGCATACTGATTTGAGTGAAGTCAATGTGTGTATAAATCTACATTTTTTATCTACAAGGAATATTAATGGAGAAAAATTAGAGAAAATGTGTTGGATAAGGTTGTATACACCTCAAGAAATGTCCCCATTCAGTACATTTACAGTATGTTCTCTATCTTTTTTTCTCTAACCATATGCCTATGGATGACAAACAATTGTTTATATTTGATGAGCTACGTGGGCAAACTTTTCCTCATATCAAACATGTCTGCGAGCTATGATAAGATCTGATATATTTCTGTCATACTCAGCCTAGCATTAGCTGTACTGACTGAGAATTACAGGAATTGTTGGAAAATGCATTTGGGATGAGCCACACTGAAAAAGGCTAGTATAGAATATAACATTGTCACTTGGTAGTAAAACCATGGAAATTTGAACTCTGATTTCATGAAATGAGCTGTCCCTCATTTTCATCTTACTCCAAAGGTTGGGGAACATATTTCAACATTCCAGTCTGAGAAAGATCTTGAAGAAGGTGAAGCTAAGGTCCTGCCATCTGGAATTCCTCACATTTTCCTGTTTTTCAGTTTATTGCCAGCAGCATCATATCTGGAAGATGCTAATTGGAAAGCAGTAACTGCCAATAATGCTGTAAGAAAGCTAATTATCTCCAATTTCATATCAAGACAACACCTATGAAAAACTGTAAAAATATTTGGTCCCAAGACAGGAGTTAAAATTTAAACTCTTGGTTTGAATACTGTATTGTTTTCTCTGTTGAGGTTATGGTGATTATACAGTAGATAACTCCTCATAACTACAAGATGTTCAATAAATAATCATGTACTGTATAAAATACAATCTAAATCTTACTGATAGGTTCTGGGAAAAGAACAGAATAACAAGAGTCTTCTTGAGCCATAAACACTCTTGAGATGGGGAGACTGTTAGCATACAATATTTTTTGCTTTAAATTTTTTAAAAGTTGTTTGTATTGTATTATATTGTATTTTTATTTCCTTTTTAAAAAAACCTTAAGTTATTTATATTGTTGAAGGAGCTACCCTGAAAAATAATTATAATAATGAGTAAAGTTCAATAACGTATAACATGTATTGCTAAGGTTAAAACATTTCCAGTTCCTCATACCCTTTATATATACTCCTACTCTTCCCATAAGCAGTCCTGAATGCTTACATTTATAGTTATTCACTTTATCTAATGTGAGATTTTTTTATTCATGTTTATTCTGAAGAAAACCCTACTTTATGCCGTCAATGAAGCTTTCTTCCTAATAAGAAAGTTTAGAATTGCATCCTTAAATTTAATGAGTTATAAAGATTGTTTTAGTTAGATATATAATTAACCTCATTAGTGTTGTAATAATGTAACATCTGTTATTTTTTTTAAATTTTACCTTTTGTAGAATTTTCACAAAATAAAGATTAAAAGATATAATTAGATCTTGGTATGTTTTTGTATTATTTTTGAAAGCACACCATTTTTATATAAAGATGTGTTGGACTATAAGACACTTATACAGCAGGGTGTAGATACAAAATTAGAGGCGGTAGTCCTCAAGGATATTCAGAGAGATTGCCCAAAACTCGGCTAAGAACCTGTATTGGATCAGCTGCCTCCTTGAGAGAATGCTGGAAACTTTATATCTAAAATATTCCTTATACACTTTCAAAGTTTAAGACACTTACAAACAAATACTAAAGGATATGGTACAACAAGCTCTGGTTTTAATTTATGTATTTATTTAACATATGCTACTTTCTGTATCAAAGCATCTCAAAAATAGCACTAAAATACATGATAGTGTATATTTTGAAGAGATAGATTCTTTACTACCAAATCAGAGAACCACCATTCAAAGGGATCTTATTGGGATTCGGTCTCAGTTAACTGGCCGTCATCTAGCTATTCACTGAATCCAGACACCAGTTCAGGACATGGTCTTTCAAGGGAGAATTTACAATCACAGACCTTATGTGGCTTGGAGAACTGCCAGGCCGATATCTTCAAAACTTGGCAAGAAATCTCTGAGAGTCACGAACCAATTAAGCAAACTAATTGTCTCCGGCAAACTCCACTCCCCTTTCGCTCCTCTTTTATTCCCTCTGGGAGGGGCCATTCACCATCCACCTTTGGCCTTACTCCCAAGTCAACTCTTGTTCTTTAGCTGTTCCCTTCTTCTGGCAACTCTGCGCATGTGCACACTGGGAACAGGCTCCAGCTGTTTGTCTGCCTCACTGATGTCTGACTCTGAAGGCAATTGATAACTGGCATACAGCCCTGGCCCATTCTCTACCTCCGACATAGAGCACTCATCAGAGCCGACTCCAGGACTGGCCCATGTTCCTCCCCAACTGTCCTCACTGTCCGAATCTGCTGCCAGCTCTGCTGGCCACTGGCGGGCCACAACATAGACATTCATGTGGATAGCCTTTGTTGCCATTATTTGAGCATTTTAGACATCATAGTTGTTTTATAGAGAATCAATGCTTCTCCAGGGTTTGGGGAACCACTTCTTTTTGAAGTCTTGCATGGTCCTATTTTGAAAGTTTGAGATGGATCAATAAATAAACCTAGAAGGGTTTTAATGCTAGTGTTAAAATTGTGTCCACCAAAGGTTACAGTATTTTTTGTGTTCTGGTAGAGGCTTGGTTCACATACTAAGCCATGGTGTATTTTAATAAGTTTGTTGAATAAAGCACAGCATTTGAGTTCAGCTAGGTCAAAACTAAATCAACTATATTTTCAATTGATGAGATGCCTGAAACTAACCAATGTCCTTAAGCTATATTGTGGTTTGTTTACAGTTGGTTTAATATATTGCAGTTGGTATGTTGGTGGAACCTAATAATTGTAATCTCCACATCATGATATATGGCTTAACATGTTCCATGAATCTGGTCAATTGAGATTTATTCTATTAATCATAGCACATAATGCTATGTGTAAATCCAACCCAAATGTTTTTCTGTTTCAATGGAGAGATATGTAGGGTCCTTGAATTGTTGCTCCAACTCTAATTCCTAGCAGTTTCCAGCCAGGACTACGGGCCCTGTAATAGTTATTCAGCAACATTTTTAGAGCTATAGATTCTCCTTCCTTGTTTTTCTTTCTTTTCTGAATATATAAGAAAATACCATTCACTAAGGAATTAAACACGCACCTATTTTCCAGTTGATATAAAAGCATGGGGATAACAGATAAATATGAAGCTGTATTTTAATTTATATATATTTAAATTATAATTTATTGAAATTTAATACAATAACTTTAAATCTATAGAATAGATTATATTTATGTCCTACATTTTTGCATTATTTTTCTGTCTTAAAGTTTTTATAAGTAAACAAATCCCTCTGAAGTAGTAGTGCATTTCTACATACTTATAGCTTTAGAAAAGCTTCATTGGAAGAATGAAGAAACCTGCCTGAAAAAGTCCCCCCCCCCCACAAATTTTAACTTCTCTAATTTCTTGCACAGATATTGTATACAATTTTAAACATGCATGCTCTTCTGTATCATATGTAATAAAAGGAAGTGTTTGAGGTTTAAGAAAAGCTTACTGGTTGAAGTGGTATCAAGTTTCAATTGTTGGCTTAGTCAATTGAAAGGCAACAGAATTTCTCCTTATATACAATTAGACCACAATTTCTGTATGCTTAAACTAGGTCTGTAATTATAGATTATACTCTAGTCAGACCTGAAGGTTATAATTTAAAACTATCATAGCAACTCTAGTTCAAGTTCTACCAAATCCTATTATGGTGATTTAGTACAAGCATGAAAATAAAACAAAAATGTAGTCACATCTATTTTTAATAAGACAGTATGAAGCAATGACTAATAGTGTACAATTGTAAGCCAAAAAGCAATGAAAATCTGATCACAATTATTTGTTTTTCTAAACCGCAATGTGCAGTCTTAACCATGTATTTTTCTTATAATTTAAAACATTTAACATGTATACAAAATATGCTCTAAGAAAAAAGCAGACTAAATTAAATTCAGCTTTTCTTAATTTGGAGGATCCAGTCCAGTTATATTGGTTTATATTCATTCTCCTTTAACATGGTCACTTTCACTTATTGGTGTGTTCTATAAGAGTTTATAAAATGACTACTATTTTGCATAGAAATGATGTTATTGTATATCACTACATATATATTTAGTTTACTTTGCAGAGTCTAACAGGATTATAACCAGCTGTCCTTCCTAGCCTTGTCTGGAGTGCCATGGACTGGAACAGATCTGGTATGTAAAAATACATGCTAAACCAGAAAAAATATTTATTTCTTTTGTTTATACATTTTATAGACAAACAATCTCTTGTTTTCAAAATGTAAACTTTTCAAAACTTTCAGACTGCTAGTCATGCCACCACCAAACCTGTTATTTTCTGGAGGACTTTTTTTTTAATGCTGCAAGTATAACTCCCTGTCTCCCCTGTTTCTCATCTTAATTAAAATAACCAGCTTTCTTGTTTATACTTCTTTTTGATAGTTCACATTTACTTCATTAATGATATACATCTAGACAAGAATATGAAATCATCATAATGCCGTAGGTTTAATTATTTAATTAGTTTAATATGATTCCAGCTCAATTGAATATCTGCTATAATTAAATTTTATTTGAGAAAAAAAAAGACGTCAAGCCTTAAAAATGTTCCGTTCTACCATGATGGTAGAGTGGTTAAACCAAAATTTTAGTCCACATCTGATCATGTTTGTATCTACTTATCAATCTATCAAAAATATTAAAAGTTACCTGAAAAAATCATGAAAACGTTAGAGCTTGTGAAATTTTGGTGATCTCATAGGATTTTGCGCATTTTATTTATATATTTTTATATCATTTACAATATATTCCCCACCCTAATAGATCTCTGCAGTCTGTAATCACATTAATTACTACAACAATTATGACTTTACTCTATAGTTGCAAAATAACTTTCTTCTTTCTATAATCTATCCTGTCTAATCGTCAAAACCACACATCATAATTTTTTTTTTCTGTTCTATGCAAAAAGTCCACAAGGGATTTTCAATCAGCAATAAACATAGATATTATCTTTCCTCTGATCGTAAAAGTCGATTTGGCCATCTCAGCAAGTTCCATCATCTTTACCAACTTTTCCCCCATTGTGGGCAATGTCAAATTATGTCACACAATTATCTCATTGCAGTTATTATATACAAAAACAAAGTTCCATGACTTTTTCCCCAACTGTTTATCCATCAATTCCAAAAGAAAAACCTCTGGTTTCAATTTTATAATAATCTTTAAAATCTGCCAAATAAGTATGCATTTGAATCCAAAATTTTCTACCTTTTTTTACTTGTCCATCAAGCATGATAAAATGTCCCTTTTTGTTGTTCACATTTCCATCATAAATTTGAAGTGCCGTTATACATTCTAAACAATTTATCTGGTGACATATACTAAAGATTATAACATAATATAAATTTCAATCTTTCAAATACATATTTTCTCAATATTCCATCTGTATATTATAAACAAAATTTCTATCCCATTTTATCATATATATTCTTTCATTTGTTTTCCTTTTGTTTCAAATTTCAATAAAAGTTTATTTATTTTAGCAATTACATGTTTCTCATTTGTATACAATTCTATTTCAAACTTGGTCTTACAATGCACAAAACCATTAACTTTTTTGATTACCTTTAAATAAGAAAACTACAGTGGTTCTCTGATACTCAACTGCTTTGAAAATCATAGAATTTGGTACTCAACATACAAGCTAGAACTTGTCAGTGTCAGCTGTTTTGCGACTCCCTACATTATTCCTGATGGGAAAAATTTGTTTAGACTCATCGTTTTTGATACTCATTGCACCTCCCGGAACCAATTAACTATGACTACCAAGGTGCCACTGCTATAGGCAATTATATTTTCTACCACCAGTTCTTCTCTTCATTTTATTCCCCCTAGCAAAATTCTAGTAACTCACAGTAGATTAGCTTATTATTTCTCATCTATAAAATATTTCCTGTGCTGAGAGCCATAGGTATATCCTAGGTTTCTATTTATTCCATATTTTAAATATGGCATGTCTAATATAATGGTTTTTAAAATCCACATTAACTTTTCACTTTATCATACCATAAATATCTATGCCATCCAAATCTCAGGTATTAATCTTCTAATTCCTTCTATTTCTTAGCAGCACCCACTCTTTCATCCAAAGCAAACAGGAAGCTGCAAAATACAGTTTCAAATCAAATAGATCCAATCCTCCTTTTTCCTTTGCATTTTGTATTAAACCTTATATTTAAATTAAGATTGTTTTCCTTCTGAAGTATATCCTTCTGTCTCTATTTAAATGGTGCATCATTTGTCAAAACAGGTATTATCTGAAACAGACATAATTCTAGGAAAAACATCCATTTTTATCACAGAAATTCTCCTCAGCAATGACAGTTGTAGTTTTCCCCATCTTAACATGTCTTTTTTAACTTCTTTCTGTGTCTTAATATAGTTATTTTGAAATAACATAATTCATATTTGTCATCATGATACTCAAATATTTTATTATTCCTTGATGTTAAAAGACATTTTATTCATCAGTTCTGTTTGATCTTCTATTTTCATGTTTTTGGTAACGTTTTTGTTTTTCTATTTCTTTGAGCTTAAAACTGGCTAATGCAACAAATTGTTTTAGTTTTGCCATTGATGTTTCAATTCCCTTTTTAAAAAATTCCAAAACCAACATCAAGTGATAACAAAAGCTCTTATAAGTTTCTTTTTAAAATTTAACTCTCATGGTTCTCTCATCTTATATTTCTATTTAGTATTTGAAGAACCAAAATAAACAAGAGAGGAGACAGTGGACATCCTGTCTTGTTTCTTTTTGTTTCACACAAGCCTTTGTTAGATTTCCATTTACAGTTTTTTTTAGCTTTCTGTCAAGTGTTAATTGATCTTACACATTTTATAAAGTTCCCTCCTATTAGGCGCAAAGAATCAGGACCATTCATCAGGCAGCACAGAAGATTTATTCAAGCCTATACACAAGAATCTGGTCAATTAAAGTTCAACATTAAATTGGCATTAGATATGGGTCAACGGAATTCAGGAGGAATTGGACTTGCAGCACTTGTGGGAATGCAAGGACTCTAAACTGATGATGTGCTTAACTCCATCCCCTACCTCCCCTCTTGCCTGCTCTTCTCCTACATCTCCAAAGTTCACATCTTCCAAAACTTCGAACATCCAGTTCAAATTGTCAAAGGCCTCTACATCTAGGAAGAGCAATCAGCTTGTTTTTCAAGTAGGTTGCTCCAAATATTCCAAAATGTCCAGCACATCCCCACAAATAAATTATTGCAAAATTATTTCTCAAAGTGTGATCTGTTGACCTTGGGAGTCCCTGAGACCCTTTCAAAGAGTCCATGAAAACAAATGATAGATAGATAGATAGATAGATAGATAGATAGATAGATGATAGATAGATAGATAGATAGATAGATAGATAGATAGATAGACAGACAGACATACTTGTTTATTTGACTGATTGCTTAGAAAGAGAAAGACTGAGTAGTTAGTTATTCCCTCCAATATTATTTTATCTTGGAGCCAACAACTGGCTGCTTTTTTAAAAAAATAAAGAAGGACCTTTTACTCTTGAAGTGATATTACTATTTCAGCCAGCACCCAGACAGGTTGGGCACAGGTCTAAACAACATGTGGGTGGTCATCACAACAACCACACAGTCTGTCAACATCCTTGTAGCTCAAAGGTTTCAAGCAGATGTAACTATGGCTGCTCTTGAGGCCCCCAACTTAGTTTCTGTTACAACTGTCATTAACATGTAAGACCAGAAATAAGCAACATCAGTAGCAAAAATAAACATTTTTGGCAGTAGGTTTGCCTAAAATAAGGGTCAAAACAGCTGCTTTGTAAGCTAATCAGTCCAACGTTTGAAATAAAGTCTTTGCGCTTGGGTTGCTCATGCAAGAGTTTGTTATTAAAATCAATTCAAGTGATTCCAGATTGAAATGTGTAAGCTTGAAGATTTGCTAAGAGTGAGAAGTTATTTTATGAATGGCTATTTTCAAATTTTGTATTGATTAGGTTTTTAAATTTGAAAAATTGTTTTAAGCCAATAGGTTGTTTGAACCATTTTTATACTAATTTTATACCAAACTTTGTAGCTGGTTCAGGGAAATACAGTAGTCAGTATCTCTAGGAAAAAGAAATTGTATCTGATGCCTTTAATAAGGTGTTGGTACATCCTTTTTTGACAAGTTCTTCCCTGTACTTAGCTATCTTGAACATTTACCAACTTTTCTCCATCTTTCCCTTTTCAAGAAAGGTGGTCAAACAGGTGATATTGCTTCTGTTGTAGAGTGCCTTAGAGGAAAGGGAAGCCTTTCAGTCATGATTTGGACCTGAGACAGCATTGGTTGCTGTGGTTGATCATCAATTCTCAGAACCCCCATGTGGGCACTCCATCCATTACTGATCACTTTTAGGTTGAGGATACTATTTTTGATATTTCCAAACCTTCCTAAAAAAGCAATTCCAATCAAGGACAGAGAAAAAGAAAAGTTGTTGCAGTGCTCAGATTCAATTCCCTCTTCCATATGTTTTAATATCTACATAAACCTGCTTTGGGGGGGAGGTACTATATGTCAATTTAGGATGAGATACCATCAGAACATTGGTGGTATTTAGCTCTATGTTTCTACTGAGATACCATGAATATCGACCTCTTACTTGAAGGCTGTAGGAGTCTGGATAGGATAAAACAAAATCAAACTCTAACAGGTGGAAAACCATTTTATTCTTTGTTTGTCCAGGCTATAATATTGAAAGTCTTCTTGAAATGGCAGGTCTGTGACTTGGGTTTCCTCCTGAATTCACAGCTACTGCTGTTGGGTTGTCAGAGACTATGGCCAGGGACGATCTTGAGCATACAATACAATAGCTGTTGTCATATGGGGAATGAGGGAACATGGCAATGGTATCTCATGCTCTCATCACCACCAGAAGAAATGATGGCAATGCACTCCACATGGAGCTCCTTTGAGAACTGGTTGGAACCTACAGTGGCTGCAAGGTGAAAGTGTCCACATACTGGAGACAAAAACTATTTTGGCCATGTTATAGCCTGCAGGTCCTGTACTGGTTGACAATAAGTTTCCAGGTAAAGTCCAAAGGGTGTTCTGAGGTTTAAGCATATACATAGGTTGACACCTAAGTAACTTCAGAAGACAGGGGAAATCATCTACAATATCTTACTCTGAGAAAATAGGGCCCTCCTGTTTTATAGGCTTTTTGAAGGGAATTGTTGTGGCCCGTCAGCAGCCTGTGCAGTTAGTAGCTGATTCTGACAACGAGGAGGCTGGTGTGGTGCTGAGCCAGCAGCCTGTGCAGCTGGTGCTCGAGTCAGACAATGAGGAGGCTGGAGAAGATGTGGTGCCAGAGGCAGGGATTCAGCCAGGGCCTTCAGAACCTCCAGAAGCTCCCGTAAGTGAAGAGGAAGAAGAGGAGGAACCTCTTCTCGATGCACGAGCACGCAGAGCTGTTGGAGGAGGTCTCCTCGAGAGTAAGGCTTGGGGCTAATTGGCCATTCCCCTAGCCTATTTAAGAAAGGATGATGCAATTTGCAGGAAACAACTTCATTCATATTCCTTCACGTCTTGATTCCAGAAACGTTTGATTTGGCTCTTGTTTCTCTCTTGTCAGTTTTCCTGCAAATTGCTTCTGGGCATTCTGCCAACCACAGTAAGATTACGGTTATCTGAAATACTGTGCTTCAGAATTGAGTTATTATTCTTTGGATTCTTGTCGGCTGTTAGTGAAGTTAAATTAACAGCCCTTGTTCAGAAAAGACTGATTTAAACTGCACTTGTGTTCGAACAAATACTAAGAAAGCTCATTAGTAGTCCTTAATTAGTAAACTAAGGTTTGTACGGACTTTGTGTGTGTTGCATTCTTTGGGTCCATAGCTGGAGCAGAACAGGAGTGGAGAACCTAATCTTCTTTTCAGAACCCATCTGAGATGTATAATACTTCTCAGAATAGATATTGTTGTTCAGAGTGTGCGGCATTGCAATGTAGTAGTCTCTTTGAATGTAATCTACAACTCATGTTAATACTAAATATTAATGTTTATTTTCTGGGAATACAGCCAGGGGAATTTGCCTTGACTTGCACACCTCATCAAGAGAAATCTAGGCTTTGTTGGTAAAGTACAAAATTTCTCGTATTACAAGGAGAGGGATAGCCAATGTGGGCACTAAAATATTTATAGTCTCTCTTTATGCCTGATGATTGTGTGCACCTTCAGTTGTTGTTTTTTTAATTTCACTTTAAAGGAAAAAGCTTCAAAAGCTATATATGCCCATAAATATTCTTAGATAATGAAAATGGGATTGGTTCATGTAGAAATCTACATAGCAATAGCACTTAGACTTATATACCACTTCACAGTGCTTTACAGCCCTCTCTAAGCAGTTTACAGAGTCAGCATATTGCCCCCAACAATCTGGGTCCTCATTTTACCCACCTCGGAAGGATGGAAGGCTGAGTCAACCCTGAGCTGAGTGAGATTCAATCTGCCAAACTGCTGGCAGCCAGTCATCAGCAGAAGTAGCCTGCAGTACTGCCCTTTAAATCACTGTGCCACTGCACATATCTGTTTAGAAGATAGGAGAATGGTAAGTAGGGGTCATAGAGAATATTCTGGAGATCCAAAAGGGATGACAAAGTGTACTTTCACTAATCAATATCTGGTAAATGGATGTTAATGCAACATTCTAGCAGACATTTTTAAATGCCATCCTCTCTGGCCCTAATGACTGACACTTTGAGCGTAGCTCTTGCAAGCTGGTGGCTCAAAAGTATCACTTGGCCTTGTGATAATAGACATAGAAGTAACCAAGCTCCTGCCTTCTCTATGATCTAATCCATGAAGTCCATCTGATAATCATCCCTCCTGAGATGAGATTGGCTCTGCTCTTACTGGCCTTATGGAAGAGCCTGAAGGCTTTGCCATCTGGCCTGGAGATCTGGTGACATTGGTGAAAGCCTGCTAAATGGTTGTACTTTTAGGGGAATGAATGGTGTTCTCCTGCAGCTTATGTTTTTATGTTTTTAATTTTATTGCTTTTAATGTTTTAGTGATTTTTGTGTGTATTTCCATCCTCTCCCCCCTCCAGCCTAGTAAATTACTAATTACGAGACAGATAATCTTCATTTTTTTTTTAAATTTGATTTATATGCCGTCCTTCTCCGGAGACTCAGGGCGGCTTACAATGCGTTAAGCAATAGCCTTCATTCTTTTGTATATTTTATACAAAGTCAGCTTATTGCCCCCACAAACTGGGTCCTCATTTCACCTACCTTAGAAAGGATGGAAGGCTGAGTCAACCTTGAGCCTTGGAGAGATTCGAACCAGCAGAAATTGCAGGCAGCTGTGTTAATAACAGGGTGCACTAAACCACTGTAGTATCAAGGCTCTATTTGATAAGAAGCATGATGGAGAAAGTTATCTTACTTATGACAAAACAAGGGACCCAGGGAGATATTTATTTATAGTTTGCAAAAAGCTACTATTGAGAGATCTTCTATAATAAAGTTTGTATATTGCTTTTTAATACACCTATGTATATATTGATTGAGGAAGAAAAAAAATAGAAAGGGGGGAATGTGGTATATTTCTCATGAGCTTCTAAATGAAAGGCGGCATATAAATCTGGCAAATATGAATATTCCCAAATAAATCTGACTCCCTCTGTGACTGAAGTGTCTGCTAAAGATATTCATGTGAAAAAAAAATAAAATATGGCATGGGATTATTACTATTATTATTCATAATCAAAGCTATGGAGCATTCAAAACTTTGGTGCCTATGGGAGACTTCCTCGCAGTGCTATGCTAGCTTTAAAGGAGCACTTTGAACTCTCTCTGCCATCTGTGATTCCGATAATGATGTGCTTCCCTCAGTGACTGTTATTTGCATTTTCCAGATGCAATTTAAGCACCAGAATGGACTTAATGTCACCCTTAATATCTTTCAGAACAGTGACTCATGCAAAGGAATAAAGAAAGGGAAGTGATCTGATGACAGGAGATTCTAACTAGGGTCGAACCAAATTTCTCAATGCTCAAATTTCATGTGACAAGTGAAGCAGATCAAAAAAGCCTGCTGAATTTGGGCGCACGGACAGAACATTGGAGATTGTCAAAAACTCATCACAGTTGGACAAAGTGTTCTCCAATGGTCTCGAGTTCCCTGCAGAGTAATATTAGTGTTACTTCTCAAGGCTTTTAGAAATGAAAACTTATGGCTATCAGAAAAATGACAACATTGCCAAGTGGTGGCAGAAAAGGAGTGGTAGTGAATAAGGGTTGGAGCTGAACCAAAAGACTGAGGTTCATATCTCCACTTGACCAAAGAACTTACAGAGTGGTTCACAAGATTATGGTTAGGTAGACCCTCTTGCCAGCCACTTTAAGTTTTCAGAGCTAAGGTGGGAAATAGATGCATTACATATAAACAAATGCATTTGCTCCCCTCAAACATCACTTTCCACCTCTTATTACACATTTGCAATCTAGCAGTAAAATAATGAAGTGTTTTAGTGTAAACACAACCTTTCCAGATGCAATAGAGAAGGTACCTATTTTCTACAAGTCTTATTTGGTTTTATGACTTTGTAGATCCCCAAACATCAAGAGATGGAAAAGCAATACCCCCCATACAATATGAATTTATTGCAAAGCACTATGCCATTGCCACCTGTATGGCTATGTATGGCATAGTATGTAGCCATACTATGACAGGCTATAGGCCAGCGGTTCTCAACCTGGGGGTCGCGACCCCTTTGGGGGTCAAACAGCCATTTCACAGGGGTCGCCAAAGCCCTCTCTCGCCCCCCCACTCACCCTCACTCACGCCGTTCGCTTACCCCACCCACTCCCAATCTATTGCTGCCTCCGATGGCTAGAGGAAAAAAAACTGTTTAAATTCTTGCCCCGGGGCTTCAAAGGGCCGCCCTATAGCCAGTGGTGCAGCCGAACCCTTTGCTAAATTGCTGGCTTGCCCTGCCCCTCCGCACCACTATTTATTGCCAATAAATAGTGGTGGGCGAGGGGTGGGGGAGCCAGCAATTTAACAAATGGTTCGGTGTTTTTTTGTAATTTTATTGGCCCACGGAGCTTCAGCAGAGGCTAATTAGCCCTTGCTTAGATCGGCTCCCCAGTCTCAGCTGATTTACTCTCAGCTGTTTTGCTCAGGGCTCTGCTCCTTGCTTGCAAAGAGTGCTGATTTTTTTCCCCCTATCTATGCTTAAAAACGAAACAGAAAGTAAAGCAGGCTGTTAGCTTTGCACTTTGGAAAATTAGGCAGGCAGATTTCTTTTCTTTTTCCTTACCAAAAAAGGTAGGTGCAAACAACGGGAAATTTAGGGAAAAAGAGGAGATTTTAAAACACAAAAGAAAAAAAGCTCTATTTAACTAGGGAATTGTAATAATTGACATACTATTAATTATATATTGTGTTGAAAGCAGAAATGGTTAAGTTGTGGTTTGGAGGAATATATGGGGGAAATTATTTGGTTTATTATTATTGGTAAATATAATTAATTGATTTGTAAGAAATTGGATTGCATGGAAATAATTGGAATATTCATGTTCATATTGATTAATATACATAAAAGGTAGTTATATAACTGATTTATATTAAAATATTGAATTTATATTAAACAACTGTAATATTACATAATTAACCAATGTGAGGATGGATATAAAAATAGATGACAATGGGAAGGGGTATAATATAGAATAGAAGGGAAAAATTGAATTTTATTAAGATTAGAGATGAGGATGAAGGGTAATATTGGTTTTTTAAAAAAATAGATGAGGAATAAATATGGCAAAAAGGAAATATAGAAATTGTAAATTTAATTGAAATGACTAAACACAGTTTAAATTTATGAACCAGCCAAATACTCTGTTCAAAGAAAATACATTGCATGTTTGTATGTGTGTTTCTAATTATTGCTATTTATTCATATTTGTTCTCTTTTATTCTTTAAAGTTTAACAATTCATTCTTTATCTTAATATCTTTATATTTGTTTGAGGTTGGCTTTCTTCCCTTTCATCTTTTTTATTGTACAGCAATCTTTCTCCTCAAACCTACCACCTCTCTCTTTTCTTTTCTTCTTACTTTCTCTTCCTTCCCTTCTTCTTCTCCCTACTTCCTCTTTCTTTCTCCTTCTCCTCCTCTCTTCCTCCCTCTCTTACCTTCACTCCTCCTCTAATTTCCCTTCCCTTCCTTCATCCCTCTCTATTGCTGTATCCTTTTATGCATATGGACTACTCAGAGGGCTGAAAAAGTTATTTCTGGCTGGTCCTCGCACTTTTGACCAGTCTTCGAACTTACGACTGTCCTCACATTTTACGTTTTTGCCCTATCTTGTCACCATGGTGAAGAGAAGCAGTTGTGAAATGAGTGACATGGTTGTTAAGAATGCTGCACGGGCATAAATGTGAGGATGGTCATAAGTGTGAGGACCAGTCAAAAGTGCGAGGACCTGTCAGAAATGACTTTTTTCAGCCCTCTGAGTAGTCCCTATACACATAGCCATGGCCACCCGGTCACATGACCAGCTAGCCATGCCCACCCAGTCACATGACCTCCAGCCATGCCCACAAAATAAGCCACACCCACAGAACCGGTAGTAAAAAAATTTAGAACCACCCCTGGTTGGGGGTCACCACAACATGAGGAACTGTATTAAAGGGTCGCGGCATTAGGAAGGTTGAGAACCACTGCTATAGGCAAAATCAATCCCAGCTACAGGAAGTCCTCGATTTACAACTATTCATTTAGTGACTATTCAAAATTATAACGGCACTGAAAAAAGTGATTTATGACCGTTTTTCACACTTACAACTGTTGCAGCATCTCCATGGTCACATGATCAAAATTCAGATGCTTGGCAAATGATTCATATATATGACAGTTGTAGTGTCCTAGAGTCATGTGATCCCCTTTTGCGACTTTCTGACAAGGAAAGTCAAAAGGGAAACCAGATTCACTTAACAGCAATGTTACTAACTTAACAAATGCAATGATTCCCTTAACAACTGTGGCAAGAAAAGTCATGAAATGGGGCAAAAATCACTTAACAAATGTTTTACTTAGCATAAATTTTAGGTTCAATTGTGGTCATAACTTGAGGACTACCTGTTCTTTAATCTCTTTTCCTTCCCATGGCTTCCCTCTTCAATGTGCTGAACATATTGATTAAGAATGCATAGTAGTTTTTCACATATTTTTAAATGCTCTCTTTAAAATGCTTTTTAAAGTTGTAATTCAGAGATGTTAGAGTCAGCATTGGGTCTTCCTATCATGATGCTGATGTTCCTTTGTTTTTGAACAATAAAAGCAGATGTTATTTGCAATGAAACCTTTAATAACAGGATGCATGAGATCAGCCTAAACAGATTAAAGTGTAACAAAAGTTGTCCCTAGAGAGCAGGCACAAAATTCTCTGCAAAAAATTGCAGATTACTTCCCTCCCAACTTTTCAGAACTAGTGTCGAAGATTATTCATCTCAACACATGTATAGGAAAACTGGCCTTCTATCCTAGTGGTTCTCAACCTTTTCTTCACCATAGAACCCCCCCTTAAATACTCTTTGTGGCCATGGACCAGGGCCACGGACCCCCAAGACTTAACTCAAGATTTAAATCATAACATTTCTTCAAGCCTTTGTGGACCCCCTGTGATGACATCGCAGCCCCTGCCCCAGGGTGTAACCAGCAAAGTCAAGGGGAAATCCAAATTCACTTAACCAATTTATCAACTGCAGTGATTCACTTAACAACTGTGGCAAGAAATGAGGCAAAACTCCCTTAACAAGTGTCTGAGTTAGCAACAGAAATTTTGGGCTCAATTGTGGGTGTAAATTGAGGACTATCTACATTATTATCTGGAAATAAATATCAGTGGAAGTCCTGAAGTGTGTGAATTGGGCAGCTATATACATCTGTTAATATAGAAATAATAAAGTGTATTTTCAAGTAAGTGGAAAACTGAGACTTCTATTCACTGACAGGAATTATTGTTTAGATAACTTAAAGTTGATCTTTAGTAGATATGTCTTTCCAATATTGAAAAAAATCTGATTATTTGACATTATGACTCCATTTAATTATTATATTGAAAAATGGGTATCAATACACATGAACTTTAAAAAAAAGTCTGGAGAAAGGATACCTCTGGAATTTTTTAATTGAATTGTAATAGACTAGTCATCAATGATAAAATATTAGCAATGATGAAAAGGGTACATTAAAAATTGAAAGAGCTGATAAAATAGAAGGTAATGTTTATGTACACTCCAGGAAATGATATGGACTTCAGTTAATTCATATACAAAAAAATAAATAAATCAGATTTAGCCTCATGTTACTTTGAAGTCAAAGATCACTAGGAGATTATTGAATTAAACAGAAGAACCAAAAAAATGAAGTACAAAGGGATGCAGTGGCGCAGTGACTAAGAAGCTGAGCTTGTCGATCTAAAGGTCAGCAGTTCAGCAGTTCGAATCCCTAGTGCCGCGTAACGGGCTGAGCTCCCGTTACTTGTCCTAACTTCTGCCAACCTAGCAGTTGGAACAACTTGGAACTTGGAAGTGTTCACTTTCTAACAGACCTGGTACCCAGTGGTGGGTTTCACTTACCTTTGCTACTAGTTTCATGCGCAGAGCGTATTTGATGACGTCCAGGTGGGTGGGTGGAGCCTCCCACCGCCTCCCACTGCTGGTACCACACTATTTCTTTCTCTGCTGCTTTGTAGGTCATCAAGTACCCAGATAAGTAAAAAAAAGTAAAAAAAAAATTAAGTCATTGGTTTTTACTGCTATTTTGTCAAGAGTGCTTTGTTCTCTCTCTATTTAAGTAATCATGTATGACCTAATTTATGAATAATCTTTCCTATTATAGGATGGAACAATACTGACTACTATATCCATCTATTATGAACTTAAAGCACTGAAATTCCTGTTGTTCCCTCCCCCCACCCTCCGTGAAGCCTGGGAAAAACATTGCTGAATTGGAGGTTAAAAAGCAGTTGAACTATTATCATTGACTACTTACAATATTTTGTTTATTGCACTTTGGCTGTTGAAATGAAGTTCCAGCTTTTAAATTTTCAGGAAGTCTGTTGGCTAGCAGGTACTACCGCTAAGGATTTCCCATCCTAGATTCCTTATAGATTCATTGGGACTTCAGCTTCCAAACTTCCTAGACAACCTAACTATTCGCTGGGATTTCTTTGATTCATAATCACAGAGTTTTAGTTGAGAAGGTATAAGGATACATTTTAACAAGAATGTTTTAATGAACTGCTTATATGCATACTTCAGTGTGCATAACAGGTAATCTGTATTTATGTTCTGTGATCTGGTAAATCTGGGGTGGGTGGGTGTGCGCGCACATACACACACAGGTTCACAAGTGTGCACACATACATCCATTTTGTGGCCATTGGTGCATATTCTTAAGATCAAAAGTAGCTTGTGGGATTTGCAATTAAACTCCTTTCTCTGCAGCCTTTACTGTCATCACACACATCAACAACTATTTTAAAAGCAGGAATGAAGATAGATTATAATAATAATGATGATGATGATGATCTAAACAATGGCTTCCATTTTAACTTGTAAAGTTTGCTTCCTCCTTTGGTAGATTCTTTTGAACACAGCTAGTCCAGATGAATCAGGAGGACTAAAAAGATTCTAAACCAATCTCTTAGCCCCAGTAAGCTCATTTTATTTCAGCAATAAGGACAGGAGCAAAATTGTCAAATCAATGGAGAGTAAAATCAGCTGTCACGGCACTCTGGTTGATGCTGTGACTACAGGGAGAAGATGATACGATGCATGTCATTGCCTTGTTTGCAGACACAAAAACTGACCAACCCGTGGAACTTTTAGACAACCTTCTTCCTTCAATCCATATTTGAAGCAGTGAAAGCCTGCTCTTCCTCCCTTCTTTCAGATTTATTTTGCCATTGAAGACAGGGGTGAGGTGAAATCCAGCAGGTTCTGACAGGTTCTGGAGAACCGGTAGCGGAAATTTTGAATAGTTTGGAGAACTGGAAAATACCATCTCTGGCTGGCCCCAGAGTGAGGTGGGAATGGAGATTTTGTAATATCCTTCCCCCAGGAGTGGGGAGGGAATGGGGACTTTTCAATATCCTTCCCCTGCTACGCCCACCAAGCCACGCCCACAGAACCAGTAGTAAAAAAATTTGGATTTCACAACTGATTGAAGATTCCTGTTTGGTCTCCTGACAAACTGGAAGGAGGGATACAATCATTCTATTTCACTCTCTCAATCTTACCAGCTTTCCAAGTTCCAATACTTCCCCTTTCTTTTCCTTTGCATGTTATGTGAATACTGCCACTCTCATACAATCTTGATGATTATTCCTCCCCCTTTATCCTTATTATGTTCTGTTGTATATGTACTAAAACAAACTAGCCACTGAGCCAATTCCTCTTCCTACTGCAACCTCTTTTCTATCACGCAGGAAAGAATTCCTGCAGCAGTAGACTAATTTCCTTTCACCTTTGCCCCATTGTTCCTATTCCAGAAGGGTTTATTTATATTATATTTATTATTTATAGAACAGTCACCATTATGCACGTATGTATGTCCTAAATATGAGTTGATCATAATTCCCTAAAAATTTAACTGTTATGATCCATTTTACTGACTATCCTCTGCACTTTGAAAGGAGAAGCATGAGACATGTGCACATTGTGCTAAGCTATGTTTTAGTTAAATATAGATTACTGAATAGCCCGTATTTGGTTGAGTCACACACTATAATAAGCCATAAACTGCACTGTACAAATCACAATGGCTGGATTCACAGACTAAGCCGGTGGTGGCAAACCTATGGCACGCGTGCCGGAAGTGGCACACAGAGCCATCTCTCCGGGCACATGAGCCGTCGGCCGTTGCTCTTCTGGGTTCCGGCATGATAGCCAGATGGTCTTATGTGCACAGGAGCACCAGAAACCGAAAGAGCAGCTGCCTGGTGTGCAGGCGCATATGCGCTGGCCTCCTGGTCTTCTGGTTTCTGGTGTGCATGCACACATGAAGACCAGCTGGCCAGTGTGCATCCACATGCCAGAAACTGGAAAATCATTTTCCCAGCATGCACATGCGCATCAGGTGGCTGCTCTTCCATTTTCCGGTGCTCCTGTGCACATGAAGACCAGCTGGCCAGCGCACCAGAACCTGGAAGAGTAAGGGAAGCATAGCTGCCAGCCAGGATGGGTGGGCCAGGGCTTACCTCCCTCCCAACCTGAGCGGGCTTCTTGCACACCCCCAGCCCTCCAGCCCATGACACTGACGTGCGTCTGTGGTCTGGAGTGCCTGACTGGCTCAGGCGCATGAGGCAATGGGGCAGCATTTGCTGGCTGGGTGACCGGCTGGCCCACCCGTTGCTCCAAGGGGTGAGGGGGTGGCGGCGATTCTTGAACTGCCACTTCTGTTCGGGATGCTGGAGTAGTGAGGAAGAAAAAGAGGAGGAGCTGCTGTCGGGGAGGTGAGCTGCCGAGGGGTAAGAGGCACGCCGGCCAGGAAGCAGCCGGGAAGAGTGGGGGCTGCACTGGCTTGTTCTCAGTGGCAGGCGGGGGGGCACTTCATCCCAGCCAGAGTTGGGGCGAAGCTCTCCTGCCTGCTGGCCCCCCCGACCCAACCCCGGGAATGCAGATGCCACTTCCCTCCGAGGCCAAGGTCAGGGGGTGGGCGGGAAGGCACAAGGACCCCCAAAAGGCCAGGCAGAGTTGGCGCATGCGCACTGGACAGCTGGTCTTCATATGTGCATGTGCACCGAAAACCAAAACATAATCTGCTCTTCTGGTTCCTGGCACGCAGGTACATGCGCATGCACACAGGTGTGCATGCATGCATGCGCTCCTGTTTCGGCACTCAGTGCCAAAAAGGTTCGCCAACACTGGCTTAAGCCAAAACCAAACTCCATTAGGGCTTATTATAAAAATCCACAGCCTTTTGGGTCCTAGGTGTATGTGCAAAGTATTGTGTAATATCTCATGCTCCTCCTAACCTCATTCCAGGTCTCCCAAGCATATTATATTTTAGGAGATTTTCATAAACAAATAATGTTACATAATCTCATGTAAGAAATTCTCTATACCATGTTTGGTTGGTAAACAGGTTGATGGATCAATTTGAACATTTTCTATTCTTCAAGGATAAATGATATGCGTTCTCAGTTGTCCATATCTCAACAAAAGATTCAGACTTTAATAGCCTTCTCCAGTAAGGTCACTAGAATTAGGAATCATGGCAGGTTCATTAGGAATGGGTCAACACAACTGAAAAGTATTCAATTTGTCTTCAGTAACTTCTTGTATATTAGGCAATATGCTCAGATAAGTTCCTCTTTAACAGCCCATATAGCACTAGCAATAATTAGACTTATATGCCACTTCATAGTGCTTTACAACCCTCTCTCTAAGATGTTTACAGAGTCAGCATATTGCCTCCAACAATCTGGGTCCTCATTTTACTGACCTCAGAAGGATGGAAAGCTGACTCAACCTTGAGCCCTGTCAGGATAGAATTCCTGGCAGTCAGTAGAGTTTGCCTGCAATACTGCATTCTAACCACTGTGTCACCACAGTTCTGATTGATTCAAGCCATCATGGGATTGTTGAAGTTATCACATTGTACACAATTAGTGATGACTTTTGATGATACGAAGCCAAAATTCATGACTTTGGGATGGAAGTAGTCTTTTAAAATATAGACATCCTCTGGTCTGGACTTTTTAACTTCTAGTACACTTAGGTACTATATCTATTGAAAGGCAGTTGTGGGAGTTGTACTTCAAAAATTTGATGAGAGTAAGATTGTCTGTTTTTATCATAGGGAAGTTCCTTTTTACTTCAAGTAATGCTGTTTGGAAGGCACTTAGGCAGTACCAGTGGTGAGATTCAGCCGGTTCGGGCACCGGTTGTTAAATTGCTGGCTGGGCCCTCCACTACTCTTCCCACCCTGCTCCCTCCAGCAGCCCTCACGCACCCCGTTTTGGCTCCCAGGTAAGTTCAGGGAGGCCTACTAGGCCCAAAATGAGGCACGGGTGGTGGTGGTGTGGCAGCACCCCCCCCCCCCCCGCAGCCCGTTTTTGCTCCCTGGAAGCTGCAGGGAGGCCTACTAGGCCCAAAATGGGGCACGGGTATGTGTGTCCCCCCGTGGCCCGTTTTTGCTCCCAGGAGTGCAGGTGGGACTGCCTGTCCCACCCCCTGGCCATGCTCACCATGGCCATACCTACCACTGGGCAGTATGCCCACCTTTGAATCCCACCACTGGACAGTACTATTACTCGGTCCCAAAAGAAGTAAGGCATTCCTGTACGCTTCAGCCAGCTGAACAGAATGGTGGGCTCTGCCTTGAAATCCTGCTCTCAATGCACCATACGAGGCAATCTAGGTTGGTCCTAGCCCAGCCTTGTTCTTGCATTTCATGTTTCTGAATACCAAACAGCCACAAAGGAATGTAGCAATAGATTGTCATGGCAAGAAATTCATGTGGTTTGTGGTTTGCATAGCTGTTGTGGTTTTCTGGTTTCCTTTATAATCCCTCAGTACGCCCACAGACTGTAGTTCTCTGTCATAAGTCTGAACCATTCTTTACCATACCAGTGTTCTGCCTGCACACATGTATAATCAGAGAGATGGATATCTCAGTGCCTTTAGTTGTAATTTTTTTTTATCAGTTACTTATCAGAAATACTTATTCAAATTATACTATTCACTGCAAAGTAGATTTATAGGAATGACACAATAGCTTAATCATTTAGAGAATAGCCTAAAATGATTCTATTCTGATGAATATACATTCAAGACAATTGGACTTAAGTCTTTCAAAGTTTCTGTAAGTATATTTCTCCTTACAATATTAATGTATTTGTTTAATTTGCTTTTGTTGGTTGGGTGAGTTCATTGGTTGCTGGAACATTCTTTCATACTTAAGTGGTACTTCTGAAAGTTTATCTGAAAACAAGAGTGAAGGAGTGAAAAACATTTCCTATATATTGTATGAATTACTGCTTTCTATCCTTGAGCATTAGTTTGTTAACAGTGATTCAGGACACCAGGCTAGAAACTGGAGACTATGAGTTCTAGTCCTGTTTAGACACAAAGCCATTTAATCCCTCTCTCTGAACCCTAGGGAGAGGCAGCATCAAACCACTTCCAGAAATCTTGCCAGGAAAACTACGGGGACTTGTCCAGGCAGTGGCCAGGAGTCAAGACTGACTTGAAGGCATCAAAGATAAAGAAATTCCCCTCCCACCTCTGTATAGCATTTCAGCTACTGGTATTTACTTTCTTGGATTTTAACAGGAATACTTAAGATTTGCGGTGGTGCAGTAGTTAGAATGCAGCATTGCAGGCTAATTCTTCTGACTGCCAGCTGCTACAGTTTGATTCTCACCAAGCTCAAGGTTGACTCAGCCTTCCATCCTTCTGAGGTCGGTAAAATGAGGACCCAGATTGTTGGGGGCAATATGCTGACTCTGTAAACCGCTTAGAGAGGGCTGTAAAGCACTGTGAAGCAGTATATAAGTCTAAGTGCTACTGCTACTGCTGTACAGTAAATTGTAGGAGGAAAGTTATACTGGTTTATAGTAAAAAAATAATAATAATCAGCCTATAGTGCCTTATCCAACTAACAATTCTGAATAAAAGTTGTTTTGTTTTGTTTTTTGAACTGTAGGATGCATCTGATGAAACAAGCTGCAGCTCACAACAAAAAAAGTGTAACTAAATTTGATAGAAAAGGCACTATCAGAATTAGCTGGACTGAACAAACTGAAATCCCAACCTAGTCTTTAATGTCAATCAGATGAACTATAAAATACAAATTAAGGCTTTAATTTATACCCTATATATAAACTCCAAAATGCTTTTAAAGTTCTTTATTACATCATTTCTTACCTTTGTGGAACTAAAAGTGAGACAGACCTAAAACTCCCTCAGAAACGTGGGTGTTTGTTAGTATTGCTCCTTCAGGCAGCTTTACAGATTGAGTTGAAAAAAATGTTCACGGAATGTCCTCCTCCAATTTTATACCTGAAAAGGTGAATTCAGCAAACACCTTTTAGATACAAATATGCAAGTGAAGTCAGCCACCGCCTTGCGACTTTTAGCCTCCAGCTATGAGTCAAAGGAGGTGCATGTTTGGAATAACTAAAGGTAGTGTTTATTTTTTGGGGTGGAGAATGTCTTCCAGGAAAGCAAGCTCACTTTGATATGCAGCTCAGCCTTATCTAAACACTTTTTTGATTGTGTTAAATGAGTTGAAAAGTGTATTTAGGATTGTGAGTTCATACCTGTTTTGCAAGTGAGGCCTAAACTTGCTGCTCAAAGCACTTGTAATGAAAGAGTTCACTGACAGTAATGGGGGTTCCTTTGAAGGGAACATGCTTAAATCAGGTGTATATTTCGTGCATGTATACGGTCAACATAAAGGAAAATTGAAAGAGTTGAGAGTCGTGGTTCTTTTTCTCTCTCTACATTTCCATTACTGAAAGGACTATTAGTTTTGTTAAGCATCAGTAGGTTAAGGATTAAATGGCCTCTGAAACTAAAACAGTACTCCACTAAACTTAAAGAAGATACCTTGTGGTGTAAATGACAAGAGCTTACTCAGGCTGTCTTTAAAGAAAGAAAGCTCCATGAGAAATGTAACCTAAATTAGGGGTCCCCAACCCCTGATCATGGACCAGCACCGGACCATGGCATGCCAGAAACCAGGCTGCACAAACAAGCAAAGCCCCATCCATGGGATGCAGGCAGCATCCAAAACCACATCCCCTCCAGTCTGCAGAAAAACCTTTCTCCACGGAACTGGTCCCTGGTGCCCAAAAGGATGGGGACCCTTGACTTAAATTAGCTAGTTGTGACAATATATTACTACAGTGATTGTTGAAGTTGTGATGAAATAAAAAGCAGGCAGTCCTGTCTGTGGGCTCATGAAGAATGCAAGCCTAAGAGGGTTGTTCTTCCTCTAGCATTCCAAGGGCCTCAGTAGCTTTCTTGCTTGCTACTATGGCACAACAATCCAGTTCTTGCTTAAAATGAGTCTCTAGCCAGCTTGCGTATGGCCATTGTTAACAGTACATTTTTTGGCCATTCTGCCCAACATACCAGAAGACTGCCAAACTGGGGAAGACTGAACTGAATTCTACTATTTTGGGAACTCTAGTATTTTGAGAACTTGTGTCTTCTAATACAGAGGTCCCCAACCCCTAGTCTGTAAATCGCTACTGGTCTGTGACCCATTTGCACAAGTGACATGCACACACACACAAAACCATTCCCTCCCTCACCCACTACCGCTGCCGGTTCACAGAGCCAGAAAGGTTGGGGACTGCTACTTTATTTACTTGTTTTACATTTTTATGCATTGCTCTGTTCATTGCCTTGTGTACATAGATGGAGAAGCCAGGGGTGGGTTCTACTTATCTTTACTACCAGTTTGCAATGGGATCGTGTGCACGCCCGCGTGAGCGAAGCAAGTGCATGTGCCAAGCTTCTGCGCATGCGCAGATCATCTATGACGACATCCGGGCGGAGCCTCCCGCTGGTTTTACTACCGGTTCTTGAGAACCGGTCCGAACTGGGGGCAACCCACCACTGGTACAAACTTTCTGGATCTCTGCCATGCACCTCTGTTGGAGGGGGATAGAGGAAATGACCAGATTGTCTTTTTAAGTGGGGGAATTGATGATGGAAAATTGAGTGCAGGATTATTTTGATTCCATTTGTAAAAGGAGGCAATAGCCAGGCAGCTGCTTATGTTCACATTTGATAACTGAGGCAATCAAGCATGCACAACTGTGGTGCATAATTGCAATTTGCTGTTGTCTTGTTGCTTATGGGTGCCTCTAAAATAGTCAAATAACTCCATGAGTCAGACTTCTAAAAGTAGATTTCTGAATGGGTATTTTGATTGTAATAAACTGTTAAAACAGTTGTAACATTTATGCCAGGATGAGGAAGTAATATAAAGTGCTTTTATTTAATTCAGCATTGCATATTAATATCCCAAAAAAAAACAGGAGGTAGATATTCAAGCCACTTCTGCATTTAATCAGCATCTGAGACAGAAAGTTGCAGAAGGCTTTAGATCAGGGGTGAAATGCTCCCAGTTTGGACTGGTTTGCCCGATCCGGTAGTGATGGCGGCGGGTGGTTCAGAGAACTGGTAGCAAAAATCCCTGTGCCGCCCCCCCCCCCATGCCCAGCTGAGCCGTGCGATCATCAGAGGCTTTTTTTAAAAATTTGATTTATATGCCGCCCTTCTCCGGAGACTCAGGGCGGCTTACAATGCGTTAAGCAATAGCCTTCATACTTTTGTATATTTTATACAAAGTTAGCTTATTGCCCCCACAAACTGGGTCCTCATTTCACCTACCTTAGAAAGGATGGAAGGCTGAGTCAACCTTGAGCCTTGGAGAGATTCGAACCAGCAGAAATTGCAGGCAGCTGTGTTAATAACAGGGTGCGTAGACCACTGTACTATCAAGGCTCTTTTAAAAGCATTTTTTCTACAACCTCTTTGGTCGAAAAAATGCTTTTAAAAGTTTTAAAAGTTAAAAAAATCCTAGTTGAGTTGCCTGATCGTCAGAGGCTTTTAAAAGGATTTTTTTTCTGCAACCTCTTTGGCCGAAGAGGTTGTAGAAAAAATGCTTTTAAAAGTAAAAAAAAAAGTTGGCCCACCCAGTCACATTACCCCCACCACCACCACCAAGCCTCGCCCACAGAACCGGTAGTAACAAATTTTACATTTCACCACTGCTTTAGATATGTAAATTGATCTAGAACAACTATGCCATCTTCTAGTAGGGTTAGCCACATCAGTTTGTTGCAGCAAAGCCAGGAAGATACTTTATGTGATACATAAAATAAGCAATGATATTTTGACATAAGATGTTCATTCCAGAATGGCTAACCCTTGTTCCCTTAAGCTTGGTTTAGACTTGTCCACAATGGCGGGTAGGTGTTGACGCATAACTATACTGTGAAGGGTTGATGGGTAAGTAGATGGTTGCAGACAGACTGACGCGCATACCTCACAAATCTCAACTACACGTTGTGTGGAGATGTGAGTCCTGCATGCTGATTAATTGACCCAACTTCCTTTTGGGAGGCTGCTGGATGACAAGGCACATTGAAACAGAAAAATGGAGCAGAGGATAACTATAAATGCAACAGCTATGCAACCGTCTCTGAAAGACAGATACATAAGTTCACTGATGTGCATTGATGCAGAATCTCTTCCAGGTTTTATTTTTAACAATGCATCTACATGGCATTGTCAACAAGTTGGTTGTTGCTGTCTGGTTTGTTTGTTGGTTTTGCCTGTATTCCTCTCAGCATTTTTTAAAACATTAGAAAATATTACTGTTTTGGGAAAGGATATAATAGAAATTCTTTATTTTCAGCACACTTTTGTATAATCTATCTTTTTGGCAGTACCATGATACACCTGGCAGCAAAACCTATTTTTATGTATCTGCAACTAAACACATGTTTACTCTTGAGAACTGCAGTGTTTAGCAGTACTTTTTTTAAAAAAAATGTACTTTCTTTTTAAATGCATTTTCTTTTTGGATGCATTCATATTAAAAGTATTTTTCCAGTTAAGTTTTTTTTTCAACTGATTACTAGGGACTTGAATAGTTTTGGTGTTAACACTAAACTTTTCCAAAAAGTACTATCTTCAAAGCTGAATATGTTTTTGTCGTGTATTTATTCCCGCCTCTTTTCGTTTTTAAAGGTTTGAGCTTAATTTAGCTTCAAATTTTGACTAAAAATAATTATGCTTAAAGAGACTACTTATTTTTCCTCAGCTCATATGATAGAGTGTAGTTTGATAATAGTGGGATACATGTACAAATACAAAATCATTGCACTCCCCACGTATGGAAATTTATATTTTATCAACATGAGACTTACACTAGTAGAGCAAAGAAGCCCCTGTCTCAAAACAATTCAGAGATCTAATGTCAATTCAATTTCTCTTTTATGGAGAGAAGAAACTTCTGAAGAAATTTTGCCTATTGTTAATACCACAGGGCTGGTCAACATAACTATGGTAGTTGGTCCCAGTAGCACAAGTAGTGGCCACCGACCATTTCTCAGGCAGAAATGACATTTTTAACTTCTGCCTCATCGACCACTCCAGCAAGGACAAGCTCCGCCCACTTATTTGCTGTGATGGGTCAAAAGCTGTGTTTTCTGATTCTGTCTGCTTTGACTTGTCCGCTTCATTTCATGGCCTCCCACTCCAACTGTGCTCTACAGCAGAAAATTATCTCAGTCCCTGGTTGTTGCCCATCCAGGCCATTTTTTTTTTTACAACTTCACCCAAGGCATAATAAAAAAAAATGGCCTTTTTTTTTTAACAAGTTCATTGATATATGAAACAAAAGCTCTTTCCCTCCCCCCCAAAAAAACATTCTGCTACTTTCCCCTTCTAGCCTTAATGGCAGGAATAATGGTAAACATTGTTGTTATTAGGCATGAGTTATTAGGCGTGTAAGTAGGCGTGAGTTAAATGGACTCCAGAGGATGGTAGAGGACAGGAAGGCCTGGAGGAACATTGTCCATGGGGTTACAAAGGGTCGGACACGACTTTGCAACTAACAACTACATGGCTCAGGGCTAGGGTAAATACCCAAGGCTCAGGGCCAGGGTATCTTCGAGATCGCCTTCTACCACATAACTCCCAACGACCAGTAAGATCCCACAGAGTTGGTCTCCTCCGGGTCCTGTCAGCTAAACAATGCTGGCTGGCGGGCTCGCAGGGGAGGGCCTTCTCTGTGGCTGCTCCAGCTCTCTGGAACCAGTTACCTCCTGAGGTCCGGACCATCCCCACCCTATTGGCCTTCCGAAAAGTGGTGAAGACCTGGCTTTTCCAGCAGGCCTGGGGCCGTTGATCTCGCTCTTGCGATCCGGTGAGATCCGGCCATGAATGGTGTGAATGAGTTTTAATGTTTTAATGTTTTTAATTCTTAAATGTTTTTTATAATGATTTTGAATGCATTGTGAGCCACCCTGAGTCTTCGGAGAGGGGCGGCATACAAACTGAATAAATAAATAAATAAATAAAAACAACAAAATTGTTATTATTTTAAACCAGTGGAGGAGGTGTAATGAAGCAGAAGAAACTACCGATCAAAGGTGGTATGGTATGGACTGAATATCAGGGTATTCCTGAGGCCAAGTGGAAAAATCAGGAAATAAATTTCTTAAAATGGCCTCAAGCATAAATATATGCTTGAGGCCATATGCTCATATATGCTCAAAATAAATAAATAAATAAATAAAAAGCAGTTTGAGGCTGCACTGTGGAAAATTTGTAGAGAACACCAAAATTGCAAAGGCTGACATGCCTCTTAATTGGGAAGAAGGCACCTGTTAAGTAGTTAAAAGCATTTTGGAATCTTGTTTTGGCACTGTTGAGTGGTGAAAGAATAGCATATTCCACCCAAACCCAAGGGCAAGATGTTTCTGCTACCCTCCATCAACAGCATCGGCTCCTGAGGGAACCTCTTTAGTCTGCTGAAAGACGCTGCTGCCCCCAGTGTTGATTTTGCTCAAACAGCAGCTAATGTTCTGAGGCTTATTCCAGCCTTTGTGTAGCTTCTGTATGGGGTGGTGTACAAATTTACTCCATTAAAATATATTGAGGTTCTTATGCTGGTGTGTGACCATAATAAACATTTGTTTCTTCATTTGGTGTTTTACTTCAGCAGCACCAAAGATATGTTGCTAGGCTTATTGTTTTCTTTAATTCCCATGGCACTTTACATAATTTGGATTGCAAAATCCTTGAAAACACTATGGACAACAGTAAAGAAAGTACAAAAATTCCCAATAAGAAATTAAAGCTTTAAGTTGATTTAACATTTTTGTACCTTTATTGTAATTACAACAACATACCTTTAAGAGAAGGGACCAAAATGACTTTTTTTTTTCCCCTTTACACTCTGGCAAATTCAAGGCATCAGATCGGTTGAAATGACAGGAAACAGGTAAATAATCCCATGATTTTCATTCTGAAAGTAGGTGTCAATTTATTAAGTTTTCAAGATTGTCTAAACATAAAAGCTGACTTTGTATAAATATACAAAAGGATGAAGGCTATTGCTGAGCACATTGTAAGCCGCCCGGAGTCTCCGGAGAAGGGCGGCATATAAATCAAATTAAAAATAAAAAAATAAAAATAAAAAAAATAAAGGAACACTTGAAAAGCACAGTGATTGTCAGATGGCTAATCAAATCTTGTTTTACATGTTTTAAAGAGGCATGAAAAGTGAAGCATAAGAAACTTCCAAACAGATTGAATATTTCTCTCTCTCTCTCTCCCCCTCCCTCCCTCTCCCTCCCTCCCTCTCTCCCTCTCTCTTTCACCCAGGAATCCAGTTCAGATATGTAGTTCTTGAATTTGTAGGAACTACTTTCACTACAATCTTCTCTGCCCAGATATCTTGGGGTATCAAGTTGCATATATATCATTATTATTATTATTATTATTATTATTATTATTATTATTATTATTATTATATTTTTGGTTTGATAAACTGAGCCAGATATCAAAGAATGTGTTGAGATATATACTCAAGGCTGAATAACCCCCAAGCAGAGTTACATTTTTTCTCCCTTTTTCGCTCTCTCCCCTCCCTTGGTTTTAACAGCATCTGAAAAGTGGGGCGGGGGGGATATGAATTTTCAAAGCAAGTGCCTGTGGGGGTGACAAGTTTAAGCTTGTCCCACCCACTCGCACATGATGGTGTCAGTCAGAATGATCTTCCCTGCAAATTACGTCACTGAAAACAAGCAAGAGAAAGAACAGCTGGTGTGAAAAACAACTCAACTAGATGATTGTGTTTGTGCTATCTGCTGCTTGCTGGACAAAGTGTGCATTCTCCAAATAACAACGATGACAACATCAAATGAAGCTTTTATTTTGGTCATTGGTCAGCATAAAATACAAGCAAGAAAAGTTACTCCAATTTCAGTAACAGCACCGAACCTATAAGAAATAAAAGATAATTAAAAGGAGGGGGTTTTAACGCAATACTGCAAAACCAAGATATCTATAACAATTCTTAATATTGATATAAAGACTATGAAAGAGAAAGGGCCACAAAAAAGGATCTAAAAACAGATGAGGATTTTAAAGTGTACAAGAGGAATTTTCAATAAGTTTATTCATGCCTAATAATAACAAGTGGGACGCAGTGGCTCAGTGGCTAAGACGCTGAACTTGTCGATTGAAAGGTCGGCAGTTCAGCAGTTCAAATCCCTAGTGCCGCGTAACAGGGTGAGCTCCCATTACTTGTCACAGTTTTTGCCAACCTAGCAGTTTGAAAGCAGGTAAAAAATGCAAGTAGAAAAATAGGGACCACCTTTGGTGGGAAGGTAATAGCGTTCCGTGCGCCTTTGGCGTTTAGTCATGCTGGCCACATGACCATGGAGACGTCTTCGGACAGTGCTGGCTCTTCGGCTTTGAAACGGAGATGAGCACCGCCCCCTAGAGTCGGGAATGACTAGCACATATGTGCGAGGGGAACCTTTACCGTTACCTTTTAATAATAACAATAGCATTTTGAGGAAATAATTATTCATATGTAATTCCAATTTAGGTATCCAGAGGTTTGGGATTTCAGGGTAGCATATGCCCAGTTTGAAGAAAGCCATAAAACAGAGAAATAGAAGTACAGCTCAAAACCCTGGCAAAAAAAGAATGTGAATTTGGCAAAGAGTCAAAATGCTAGTTCTGTTTCAAATGAAAACATAAAACCTGCCATCTCAAAAGAACTCTGTGCCTAAGGCATGCCTGATATCTGGTGAAGATCAATTTAATAGAAATTGATCAGGTCTTTTAATTTTTATTAAATTACACCAGACTTTTTGTACGGTATTAGAGAGTGGGAAAGCAGAGAAATGAAACAATGATTTTCAGGAGGTTAATTTTATGGCAGTCTCTCTCTTTTATTTATTTATTTTTTCTTCATGTTTTCTCTGCATTCTCCTCACTACCAAGTTAATCCTGAAGTCTAACTTGTAAGGAAAGACAGCCAAATAACATGCCTGTTGGATGCAGCAGGAGAGCTCATCCCCATTTTACCATGCAGGTACTTTATTCTGCAGCAGAAGTTACTTATGAGTGAAGGGTTTTTTTAAAAAAAAAAATATGCTTAGCATAGTTCCAAAACAGCAATACTGTACCACTGTTTGGGATATGACTAAAATTATATCCAAGTTTTAGCTGATAATCCAGCTTCTTTTGAATGCATCTATGCCAAAGATTTGTCTCCCCCTCAACCAATTCTATGCTAAGGAAAATTATTGAGGGATTCCCCCCCTCCCCCTGTTGGCAGGTGACACTTGGTGGTAAGGCAAATGAAGCCAGGGGAATTCAGTAACAATTTTCTTTTACTTTTCTCTCATCCAGTTGCAAAAACTGCATCCATTGCTACCCTCATTACTGAGATAGAATGGACCTAGGCAGGAGAGAGAAAGAGCCATTAATTTGATGCCACCAAAGGGCAAGAGGAATGATGAGAACAGTCACATATCAACGCAATGCAAGTTCCATCCTTTGTACTCATGTTAGGACATCACATGCACATATGAAAAGAAGCATTTGATGAAAACAGTGAATCTTGCATCTATCTTCCATGCTGGCTAACTCTTCTGCAAACCCAGAAACTGGAGGAATGCACATTAATGTAGCTAGGATAAAGACACCAGTTGATATATGCTTCTATATTTTAGCCATTTCTTACAATGTAATGATATAACTAATTAATTTTATAGCAATGTTGTAAGGCAAACAGTTTTTTTTAAAAAAACTATATTTTCTTTCTGACAGCATGAGTGTTAAGCCTATCATCTGAAATGGTAATTTCTCTTATGTTGAGGGTCTTTAAGCAGATGCTGCTCATCTTTCAGAGATGCTATAATGGATCCAGCACAGAGTAGGATTTTGGGCTAAACAACCTTTAAAATTTCTTCCAGTTCAGTGATCATCTTTTTTTAATTAATCAGTGCTGACTTGGAAAAAGGCAATTGCTTACATGCTTGAAGGAACTCTAACTCTGCATTCTTAAAATATGCCATCCCACTGGAAACTAATAGTGGAAAATACTAATTTTGAACTTTTAAATTATATTTTGATTTCCCCCAGCCAATTTTTCCTACTTCCTAGGTCTTTGTGGGTCAAACTGTGCATTTAAATTGTGGGTTTGTAAGCACAGATAATAACATTATATTAGTTTCACAAGATAACGATTGTTTCATCTTAATTACATGCAAATCCTGCCAAGTGGGTTGACAAGGGCTATTGCAACCATGACCATCTTATTTTTCTATGACACAAATTGTATCTGCTATATAAATATGATCATGTGCAGTTCTCCAAAAATAAAATAAATTAAAAAAAAATACAACATCCTTCCAACAAACTTCTAATTTAAAATGTCCACATCTGCCAAGTTTCCATAAAGGCAGAGTTTTGATGAAAAAACTTATTTCACTGAGCTTTCCATTTTATTCAGTGTAATTGTAGGCAGCAATTTCAACTGGGTACACAGCTGTACTGATAGATTGAGGCTCAAAATTTCAAAACATCCCTCGAATTTAGTTAGTGTCAACCCTGTGAGACCTTAGCAAACCAATAGAAGGGATAGATAGAAGCAAAGAAATAAAAAGTTTTTAAAGATCCATTCTTAAACAGCTTGCTGGTTTTGCAGGGCAAAATATGAAAAAAATAGGAAAAACTGTGAATTTGGATTAGTGGGGGGGAGTCCCAAAATATCAATATAATAAGATTGTATAACACATTCTACATCAATTTGATGCCATCAGATATGTTGGACCAACGCTTATAATATCTTTCCGATAGGTCATCATCAAGGTGGGTTCTACTTACCTTTACTACCGGTTCGCAATGGGGCTGCATGTGCAGAAGCTTCCTGATGATGTCAGGGTCGGTGGGTGGAGCCTCCCACTGGTTTTACTACCAGTTCTATAGAACCGGTCTGAACCTGGGGCAACCCACCACTGGTCATCATATTGAGAAAGATTCCCTATTTATTAATTATTTTGAATGTTAAGTTTAATTTATTCCTTACGTATTCTAGAGTTCTTTCATTATTAGATAGCCTTAACTGCAATAAGCCAATAGATAAAGGTAGCCAAAAGCCCAACTCTTTGTAGGGGATTCTTGACTAAGAGTCACCCTACAGAGAAGATGAACGCCATAAAAAATTAATAAAATAAATGAGTTATTAACTCCTCCTCTTAACTTTAAGCTTAGCTGGTGAGGACATTAAAGAAGAGTTCTTTTGAAAGCCATTTAGCATGTTTTCCTGCTTTCTTGCAAATGTCTGCCTAACAAGGAAAGACTTCTTTCAACAGAAGAGTTGTTTCTAAAAGCTGCTAGGAAGAATTGACCACAATTTTTGCCAACATGTCACAGTGTTGACATGTTTTTCTTTCCACAATGGTGGATACAGTTGGAAAAGGAATAACTGTGTAAAACTCTATGTTCCTGCTCTATTTTATCAAACTTCTATGTTGGCATCTGGTGGCAGCACAGAGGAGCTCTAACTCTTTCTCAGATCGGATGCATTGACTAGATAATTGATAGTCATTATAGTCAATATATGTTTAAAAAAAAAGAAAGGGAAGAATAGGTTTGGGGTTATTATTTGGCCAATGTTTGGAACAGATGAAAAAGCACTAACAGGAAGACGTCTCGCAGCTTTTTCAGAACCGCCATTCAAAGGAAATCATTACAAAGTGGAGAAGTAAAAGGCCAGTGTCGTTGCCTTGTTCTGAAGGATCTGAAAAGTTTTTGTATTGTCGATCTCTGATTTCATTACTCCTAATAACTCATTTCCTGATGGAACATATAGAGCTACCTGAAACACAGATCCAGGTCCTTTTAGCTAAGCCTTTATCTCTTTGTCATTGAAGGTTTCTTCTTCTATACCTCCATTCATCTGCTCTACTGGAAGAGCCACACGGTGTTAGAATATGGCTGTTCGAAGCTAATATGCATTAATTTTTTTTAAAAAAGCTGTTTTTATACATAACCTATTGTATTCATATAAAACCGCAAAGGCCATTTCCCCCTCATTTCCTGGGAATGGCCCATTACATTGTGAGCAATATACCCATGCTTTTTTAAAAAAAGACTTTGAACTCAACACAAAGGGAAAATATAATCATGTACAACTATAAAGACCGCTTTTTTCCCCCTTTTGTGAAGTCTAACTGAGGTGGATGTGTAGCATGGTAATGAAGAGATGGCTCGTCTTTATTAGCAAGCTCGGTGAAAAAGGGTCTTTTTAGAACTTCAACTTTTCTTACCTTCTCAGTTTTCTTGGTGTCTGAAACAGGGGCTTTCATTTCTCGACTTTCTTTTCAATGCACCAAGAAGAGTGACAAAGCCAGGCCAGGTCAACCTGCCAACCAAAAAAGGCTAGAAGCAGGATCAAATAATTTGGATGCTTCCATCTGAATAAAAGTTTCCTTGTATTTCTACCTAAAATGTTAAGTTATTGTTTGTCGAGATATACCCATGAAAAGTTAGTGAGTTAATATAATTCTTTTCCTTCAAATGGAAGCTAGGAAGATCTAATGAAATAGACTTTCCCCAATCCAACTATTGCTAAGAAGGACTAGTTATACTACTTAACCTGAAATAGTTTAATATATTAAGTTTTCTGACAATTATTTGGGGACTTCAGCCCACTCCTCTCTTATTTTCCTGGAGCTTCTCAGATTTCTCCAACTCCTCCTACTCACTTTTTAGATTTTTTTCCTTGTATTTTGCTCATGTATCTGTTACAAAGTTCTTTTAGGGTGTTCAGAATTCCCTTTTATCCTTTTTAATTAAAAATAAAATATATAGTTTAATGAAAGCCAAATATTATTAAAAAGCTGTTGACCAGAAGGCCAAGAAAATTATGTACAGTACACATTCTGTTTTTACAAAGACTTTTATCTAAAAATGGAACCAAAGGAGAAACTAACTTTATACTGCATCTATTGCATATACAGTATACTATTCAACCAAAACATTAACATTGTCAGGTGAAATACAGCACTGCAAGAATAGACAAAGACTAGGGCAAAGGAGCTGTCCTGTCCTTCCATGCTGGTTGGAGAGTATGTTGAAGTTTAAGATATTTATAGGGCAACATGTTGAGGAATGCTGCTGAAAAAGGACATCATTGTCCCACTATGAAGACAAATTAATAATTAATTTTGATTTACTGGAGTCTTTGCTTTGTTTTTTTCCCAATCTGCAAGAATTTCAATTTATTGTTGAAGGATTGCTATAAATGAAATATTTTTACGCCATGGGAATTACTAGGAAATTGGCTGGACAATGATAGATAACAGAATTTTATAAGCATGCAATAAACTCAAATGTATTTTGTCCAGATGTCATCGAAGGAATATGTATCAAGACATTGATTTTGCTGATCCAGTTGGCTTTGTAATTGATGCTGGCTGATCTTCTCCATGTTCTTTTAACAGATTCAAGTAAGTTTGAATGCATTGGAAATGTCTATTGCTGGGTACATTGATTCAAAAGTTAGTTAGGTTTACTAACTGGGGCATACTCTAAAGATACATACATAGGATCAGAACTAGGACTCCTATTTAATTAAAATTCACTGATAGATCTTTCAAAAAATAGATAATAAACTCTAATTCTTTAATTCTTAAAATTTTCTCTAATTGGATTATATCATTAAAAAAATGAAAGGCTAACTTATTACCATGTGATGACTTCCTTCTTCAACATTTGATTCTTTGTGTTACCTATTTTGAGTCAAGTGTTTTCATGGCTCCATAGGCAATAAATAAATAAACCAGATAGAATTAAAAAGTCCCATTTATTTGAATTGTGGGAAAATGTTTCATTTCCTCCATTAAAACCAGTACAATTTAGGAGACTTCAGTGATAGCTGGATTCAGCTCTGTGCCAACTTCTAGGAAAATGTCATGTTAAAATCTCTGGCACAAAACACATTATTCTTCCTTCAGAATTACCCGTCATCTATCACTTTCTAAATTTTATTCCATGGTACACAGCTAATTAACTTTTATGGGATATTATTTAATAAAATGGAGATTCTCCACAGAAGATTCTATAGAAGCTGCTACTGTATCTCTGACTTTATCTTTAGTGTACAAATCAGTGGTGGGTTGCCCCCGTTTTAGACCCGTTCACAAGAACCGGTAGTAAAACCGGTGGGAGGCTCCATCCACTGACCCAGACGTCATCATAGGTGATCTGCGCATGCGCAGAAGCTATGCATCTGCATGGGCATGATGCAAACCGGTAGTAAAGGTAAGTAGAACTCACCCTTGGTACAAATTCTGTATCAGACATTTTATTTCATCTCCACTCCTCCCCCAGAGGTGGTATTCAGCAGTTTCTGACCAGTTCTGGAAAATCGGTAGCAGAAATTTTGAGTAGTTTGGAGAACCAGTAAATACCACCTCTGACTGGCCCCACCCCCATCTATTCTCTGCCTCCTGAGTCCCAGCTGATCGGGAGGAAATGGGGATTTTGCAGTAACCTTCCCCTGGAGTGGGGAGGGAATGAAGATTTTACAGTATCCTTCCCCTGCCATGCCTACCAAGCCACACCCACAGAACCAGTAGTAAAAAAATTTGAATCCCACCACTGCCCCCACCTTGTGTTACTCCTTGAAGGATTCATATTCCCACCCCTCCTCCTCCTCTTCTTCTTCTTTCTATTTTCCAGACCTTGTATTATTTCAATGCTTTGAGTGTTCCACTTCAGCATAGGCCATTTAAATAAAGTAATTTAACTGGCCAGATATTAAAAGTGTTGGAGTTTATGGATCAGAATTGTGAGGAAAGATATAGAGACCATTAAATGACACAACCAGTTGAATAAATATCAAGCAAATCCAGACTTGGGAAATATAAACAGTTCCATGACTGCTCTTGAAACATATACTGTTTGAGCTGCTGAGATTTCAACTAAACAATGAAGATAAAATCTAAGCATTCATTAACAGTGCTCTTATTGGTGAAAAAATCTGCCTCATGTTAGTCTCAGTAACACAAGGGAATGAGATGGGAATAAGATGGCACAGTTTTGATATGCATTTCAGATCAGAGGAATGTCATATTTAAATGTTTCCCATCTGGAAAGAAAAGAAAGGAACCCAGCCTTCTGCAAATAGAAACTAACTTGACAGGAAGAGGGATGGACTACAACCTTTCCCCCTCTTTTTCTTCTAAAATGGAAGTTTTTAACACATCAAAATGTATGATGAAGCGATGAGATGATGCTGGCTATTCTGTCACCCCCGGATTTTATTCGGAGGCTTGAATAGACCAGATGTGCAATGCAGCTGCAAAGTGGTAATGGGTGGGTCAGAGAGGCAGTAAGAGGCTCTGGGCTAAATCAGGGTAGATAACCTATGGTTCTCCAGATGCTACTGAATAACAAGCATCCTTCACCATTGGCCAAATTAGCTGTGACAACTGGGAGTTGTGCCAAAAGATTATATGGTCATTGTCTTCTAATGAACTAACTGTGCAAATTAGGAACATATTTGCATTTTCTTAAGAAGAAAATATTGTAGCTTAGTTCTGAGAAAATGCACAATCTTCTCATTACAAATTCTTATTTTGGGGGGGAAAAAACTCTAAGCAAAAATTGCAGGGTCTGGTGTGATAAATTGTCTGATAGTTGGCAGATGGAATTTAAAAAATTGATTGGTGCCTTATAGAATCACAAGCAAAAATAGTACAGATTAAGAGACAACAGAAACTTTGATGAATTAGTATCTATTCACTAGTGTTTTGTAGTAGCACTGTATTTTCTATTTTTTCAGAGTTGCAATCTGAACAAAACAATAGCATATTAAGGAAATTACAGTTCATTACGTAAGGCACTGTACTGTAAGCAGCAAATCATTTTTAAAGCATCCCTGTTTGATCTTTGTAAGGCTCAATAAGGTCTTAAACCAATACTATCTTATATGTAAACTATTTTTCTAATTCCATATTTAATCAAATGTGAACAAATTATATTATTACTTCATGTAATAATATACTTTTCCCCCAGCCAAAAATGGGTATTTGATTTGTAGTTCACAATGAAGGATAACATTGAAGGGGGGGGGGGAACCCTCAAAACCTTCTTACATATTAAATATTACACATTTATTTATTATTTTGTTTTTTTAAAAAAAACATTAACCCAATATTATGATTTTAAAAATGTTTTTAAAACATTAACGCCAAGTCCTCAAACAGGATACAGTAGACTGTGTGTTTGGATAATAACTTCCTTTCTAGCAAACATTAAGGAAACACATAAAAAGATAATTTTGTGAACTGTTGTTTAAAGAAAAGAAAAACTATTGTTTGTAAGTGCCATACTTATAATTTATCAGGATCATAATTTATGAAGGAATGGCACATAAATTTAATTGAAATGAATACACAGGTCCTCCAAGAATCCCAGAGGAATATACAAATTATTTACCCTCTATTTATCAACTATCTACAGTACCTATCCATCTATCTATCTATCTATCTATCTATCTATCTATCATCCATCCATCCATCCATCCATCCATTCATCCTGTTATTGTCACAACCTAGAACTGGGCAAAATGGTGTAAAATAGGACAACAAGTTTTGAACCACGGTACCTCAAGTGGGTTAATTTACCGAATGTGTTCAAAATCTGGGACCCATGACTCCTGAGATTATAAAATTTGGGAAAGTTGTAACTCCTGGGCTGCTGCTATGGTAATGTAATTTTCATTTTCAATGTTCTGTGACAGTTTCCCAGCCAGTCTAGTAATCCCTCCCTCCCTCCCTCCCCTAGCTAGCAGCAAAGAATTAACTCATCATGTGGTTCTTAAAGAACCAATAAATTTAAGGTATATGAAGAAAGGCCTGGATGTTTTTATTGCTTTATGTGTCCCTTCTCTTGTATCTCTTATCATCTATCTATACCTCATCTTTGTTCAGGAAATCAAGGCACATACATAGTGCTCCATCTGCTTATATTTCTTCTCAACAACCCTATGAGGTAGGTTGGGCTGAAAGTCACCAAGTGGGATGCTAAGACTGCAGATGGAGTAGAAACTGAATCTCTCTGGAGTCAGTCAAATACATTAACTACTATAGTTTTGTCCTTGCCCAAATGTTTCATTTTTCAATTGCTTCCTTCCAACTGAGCTTAGACAGACATCTTCTTTGGCTGCCAGAGATCATGGAAGATCAGTCCCACCCTAGACCTCAGGAACTCACACGATCCTATTTTTAATCTGTTTTGACAGCTTCCTACAACTCACTGGAGAAGCTGGCAGGAACTGTTCTGAGGTAACAATGGCAATGTACAGCATTGTAGTAAAAAGAATAGCAGATCAACCACAAATGTCATCAAAAGCATCCTTTGTTAAACAAAAAGCATCTATATATCTCACTGTACATCTTTTTTCTTTAGAAAAATGATATTTTCTATTTTAATTTTAAAACTCAAATAATAGCAATCTGCCTATGGTCATTCTGTTTGTCTGTTTAAGTAAGGAAATATCTCCAAAAGGATGACCCAATAATTCATGGGTATGCGTGTATGTGTGTGTGTGTGTATGTACATGTATTGTATAGATACACATCAAAAAAACCCAATACAATAAATTAAGAGGCATGGCTATTGAAAAGGGAGGCAACCCTACTAATATGCCTAGTCAAACAAGGTTTTTTTAACTCAGCATCAAAAACAACATTGAATGGATGCTAGTTGTAGCTCTTTACATCTTATGTAAACTTAACATAGTTAAATGGAACAAGGACTTATTTTGAAGGCCTTAAAAAACAAGAGGAAGAGATATTCCTCCAAATATTTGGACGCTGTGGGATTTAAAGCCAAGCATCCGCATCCTGAAGTGGGCTTGACAGTACATGAGGACGCTCCTCTCTCTAATTCCTGCAGAATGATACAATATGGCCACGCCAGGGTAACAAATTAATATGATCAGACTATCCCTGTCCAGGAATGGCTTTAGTTTGATCAGATCAAAGGTGTTCCAAACCACGAAAGTGTCTATATTGATAGATATATCTCCTCTTTCAGGAAATGTTGTTCCAACCATGGCCTGTTGAATAGTTATTTCTGACTCCACACCATAACATGTCTGTATCCTACCAAGATTATTTATAGGACCACATTTGATTCATTAAGGATTGAAGACAATAGCTCAACTCCTCTACTGTGCAGTTAAGGTAATACAGAGAAAGTGAATTCAGATCACCAACAATTTGAAATAGGTATTAAAGAGCTTTGGTCCAATGGAACCTTTCAGTAGCCTAACAGCATGGCCCCATCCTCACATTACAACCTTTGGAACGGAGTCTTTAGAATCTGTGTAGTTGCTATTCTGGATACCTCCTACATGACATGAAAATGACATCTAGATCACCGTACCTGTTTGCATCTTTCTTTCCCAAATGCCTTGCTGACCTCTCACAACTGATCTGCAACCTATCCAGGGCCGGATTTAGATGAAAAGAGGCCCTAGGCTATTCCACTTATGAGGCCCTTTCACCTATAGTGAAAGTATAATTTTAATTTTGCTAACAATTTGAATGTAGGCCCCTCTTGATCTTGAGGCCCTAGGCTGAAGCCTAGTTAGCCTATAGGAAAATCCGGCCCTGAACCTATCCTTCCTCAACTATGGTGGTTTACCACATAGAAACCATTATTCAGACAACTTCCGAATGGCACTGTGGAGGCAGAGAAAGAGATGAATAACAGGATTATTGAGATATATTAGATATAATAGGAGGAGTTAGAACCTGGCGTTAAACGTAGATTGAAAGATCACTCCAATCAGGAAACAAGATGGGGAATTTTATTTAGTCCAAAAAGAATGGAATTAGTAATTCTTGTGGTTGTGAAAGTTGAACCATAAGGAAGGCTGAGCGTCAAAGAATTGAGGCCTTTGAACTATGGTGCTGGAGAAGACTCCTGCGAGTCCCTTGGACTGCAAGGCAATCAAACCAGTCAGTCCTAGAGGAGATCAACCCTGACTGCTCTTTAGAAGGCCAGATCCTGAAGATGAAACTCAAATACTTTGGCCACCTAATGAGAAGGAAGGACTCACTGGAGAAGAGCCTAATATTGGAAACTATTGAAGGTAAAAGAAGAAGGGGACAACAGAGAATGAGGTGGCTGGCTGGAGTCACTGAAGCTGTCGGTGTGAGCTTAAATGGACCTCCGGGGGATGGTAGAGGACAGGAAGGCCTGGAGGAACATTGTCCAACTAAAACAAAAGTAACTCCTGATTCCACTCAGGTGTAATTTACTATAACTTCCCCTTGTGAATAACAGTGAAATGTCCAGGCAACGTGGGCAGGAAGTCTCAGGTTCTGTCATAAGCATTTTCAGAAAAGAAGTTTTTAACTTAGAGGAAAGGGACGTTATTTTCATTCTTGAAGAAACCTCACCAACTCCAATAAGGTTCAGGACTTCACAAATCACTATTACCCAGAGTATATGCTATTCGGATTCGTGACCTTTTCTTGAGTGCTAAGCCAATTTTCCAAAGGATTGTATTACATTTTTCATTTCCTTATTAAACATTAGACATTGATTCCTCATTAGTCAAAAGATATAAAGTGGGTCTTTTGCTGAATACAATAAAATAGTTAAAACTGCAGATGTATTAAATTGTATTTTTAAAATGATAGATGCATTTTGACATGTGTGATTAGTGTCTTTTAGCATAGGGGAAAATATATATATATTACTGGATGGACGTGATTACCCTCTTATTATATTCCATGAGTTCACTCAATCCCAACCTTCTACATCTCAGGTTGAGTTAATCTTTTAGCCTATGCCTTTTATAAAACTCCTAACCGAACCCACTGGCATTGTTGCAAAGACATGGAAAGAAAGAAAACCTGTCGACCACACCTTTTTTCTATTACTGGTTATTTGAGTGACTCTGAAAAACACTGCACCGGATAGTTATTGCTCCAACCAACCCCCACAGGAGACATTCCTGAAACATGAATTACAGTCTGGCATTTGCTGTTCCTACAGCTGCTGCTGTGGCTGACCAGATCAGCTGTAGCCAGAAGAAAGCAATTTCAAATGAGGAGGGATTAGAAAGATGGGTGTGTGGGTGGGTGTATTGGAAGACCAGCTGAAAGGAGTACGGTAGTGAAATTCTGCATTTCAACAAAACCTTGGGGAAATTTATATTGTATTATATAACATTTCTTATAATGCAATTTATATTTCTGAGTCAAATGTTTTTCTAGATGTTTTAACTGATATGCAACTAAAGCAATTGCTACTAAAGGAATTGTAGCAAACACACGTACAGTGCCAAAGAAAAAAGAGAAGGAGCGCATATGTGTGGGAAGTCTAATGTAGACTTCATTGTTCCATTGTATTGTGTAGAGCCAGAGACACAAGGTAGCTAAACATAATAGCTAAACATAAGCTCTAAGCCCAGTTAACTACTATCCTATTCAAACAGATGGCCCACCATCTGGCCCAGCACTTTTTATATTTATTAAAGGAACGGTGAACAAGTGTAACCTGAAAAGACAGCTACTGTTTTTATTAACTATAAAGTCAAGCTATTGTTAAAGATAAAGGTAAAGGTCCCCCTCGCACATACATGCTAGTCGTTTCCGATTCTAGGGAGCGGTGCTCATCGCTGTTTCAAACCTAAGAGCCAGCGCTGTCCGAAGACATCTCCATGATCATGTGGCTGGCATGACTAAACGCCAAAGGCGCACGGAATGCTGCTACCTTCCCACCAAAGATGGTCCCTATTTTTCTATTTTCATTTTTAACGTGCTTTCAAACTGCTAGGTTGGCAGAAGCTGGGACAAGTAATGGGAGCTCACCCCATTACACAGCACTAGGGATTTGAACTGCTGAACTGCCGATCTTTCAATTGACAAGCTCAGCATCTTAGCCACTGAGCCACTGCATCTCCCTCAAGCTATTGTTACAGGCACCCTAATGTTATCAATTCAGACTGTTTTGTGCCATACTAAGACATGAATTGTTTAACCTGTGGTTTGTTGGCTTGAATTTAAGTTACCATAAAGGAACTATACTGTGGCTTAACACATTACCTGTGTCTCGATCTATGCATCTGTGCTTTTCAGAAATACAGATAGACCTTGACTTACAACCACAGCTGAGCCCAAAATTTGTGTTGTTAAGTGAGACATTTGTTAAATGAGTTTTGCCCCATTTTACAACCTTTCCTGCCTCGGTTATGAAGTGAATCACTGCAGCTGATAAGTTAGTAAACTGGTTGTTAAGTGAATCTGGCTTCCTTCCCCCCCCTCCCACTTTGCTTGTCAGAAGGTCGCAAAAGGGATGACATGACCTCAGGACACAGCAACTGTCATAAATATGAATCAGTGGCCAAGCGCCTGAATTTTGATCATGTGACCATGGGGACTGCTGTGAGGTCATAACTGAAAAATGGTCATAAGTCACTTTTTTCAGTGCCGTTGCAACTTTGAACGGTCACTAAACAAACTGTTGTAAGCAGTGGTGGATTTCAAAAATTTTTACTACCGATTCTGTGGGTGTGGCTTGGTGGGCATAGCATGGCTTGCTGGGTGTGCCTTGGTGGGCGTGGCAGGGGAAGGATACTGTAAAATCACCATTCCCTCCCCAATCTAGGGGATGGTTACTGCAAAATCCCCATTTCCTCCCGATCAGCTGGGACTCGGAAGGCAGAGAAGAGATGGGGGCGGGGCCAGTCAGAATTTTTACTACCAGTTCTCTGAACTACTCAAAATTTCCGCTACTGGTTCTCCAGAATTGGTCAGAACCTGCTGAAACCCACCTCTGGTTGTAAGTCAAGGATTACCTGTAAGCTGGAGTCCCTCCATATATTTGACACTTTTGGCCTCTGATAGGCACTGCGGGTGAAGCAGGTTACACTGTTTGTTTTGCTGATATGTTAATACAATCCTTAGTTGTTTTCCTACCTGCAGTTTGGAGTAGTTAGAATGGATCCATTGACCTGATTTGAGAATCTGCTGGCCAGCTCTCCAATGCAAGATCCGAATAGGCTGTTCCACAGAAAATACACAGGGGGAATCCAGATTGGCTGGTAGCAATTCTTTAATGGGATTTAGACGTGAGTGTTTTCCAGCCCTATTTGGAGATGCTGAAGATTATGTTTCGAATTGTTGTCATTAGAATAGGTATCAATTCAATAAATTCACTCACCATCGTATCATAATATAGTTTTTTTGTGAGCATAGCCTTTAGAGTTTGTAAACCAGGGCTTGCGACTAAAAGCCCTTTATGAACCCAAACAGTTGTGCTGAACAAGCCAGGGTTAAACAACTACAGGTAGTCCTTGACTTATGACCACAATTTCTGTTGTTAAGTCTAAAATTTCTGTTGTTAAGTGAAACATTTATTCAGTGAGTTTTGCCCCATTTTATGACATTCCTTGCCACAATTGTTAAGTGAATCACTGCAGTTGATAAGTTAGTAACCCGGTTCTTAAGTAAATCTAGCTTCCCTATTGACTTTGTTCGTCTGAAGGTCACCAAAGGGTGTCACATGACCTTAAGACACAACAACAGTTATAAATATGAACCTGTTGCCAAGCATCTGAATTTTGATCACATGATCATGGGGATGCTGCAAAGGTCATAACTGTGATAAATAATCATTAAGTCACATTTTTCAGTGCCATTATAACTTTGAACAGTCGCTAAATGAACTATTGTAAGTTGAGGATTATCTGTATAGCTAATTGTAGCACAGGGTGTTAAACTCAAGGCCCTGAGGCTGGATCTGGCCCGCAGGGTACTTAGATCTGGCCCACAGGGCCACCCTGGAAACAGCAAAGAATCGGCCCGTGGTGCCTCTACCAGTGAAAACAGAGCTTGGGCCTGAGCTCCATTTTCATTGGCAGAGGGTTGGCAGAGGGTTGCATTTTCATTGGCTCCATTTTCAGGAGCCTGTTTTCACTGGCAGAGCGCTCGGGCCTCCACAGGTGTCCCTGATACGAGTGATGTCGAGCTGGCCACACTTACCCTGGCCATGCCCATTCCGCCCCCCTGAGGTAACACACAACCCTGATGTGGCCCTCAATTAAATAGAGTTTGACACTCCTGTTGTAGCATGTGAATCTAGTTTAAACAATTCTCAGTTCTCCCCTTTTAAAAATTCATTATTTCTGTATTTTTTTTATTACTTTACTGCTATTGATTATTTGCAGGAGGAGAAGAGATTTAAAAAGAAAAATATTTAAAAATATTATGGTACAACGTTATGGTAGAAGCCTATGGTTATCTATTTAGAAGTTTCTCAATCAATCAAAAGGACTTACGGATGATAGGATTGTAAGCAAAGAGCTAAGATCCTTTTACTTGCTGTGGGTCTAGTTTATAATTCGGTCCTGCGTAGGTGAGATTTTTAACACTGAAACTGCAATAAGACAATCAAGGTGAGTCAATGCACCGACTTTCAGTCTTCCCAGGTAAACTTGAAATAGGTTACTGGACTCTGTTCCCAACATGTCTCATCAGGTATGGCAATTCCAAAGTTCAGTGTTTCAGCATGTCTTTCTGACTCAACTTTATGGCCTCTACAAAAAAAAAGGGCCATACAAAAAGTGGGCATGGCTTTATGAAAATGCATCTTTCATAAGCAGATTGAAGTATGACATAGTATCATGCCATAGTCTAACATAGCTGAAAATAAATGCTATGCTTCTTTACAAGTGGTAAGGAAAAGTTACTTGACCTTACATTTTGAAGGGAATGTGTTTCATGTAATTACTTGGGTTGTACATACATGCTGCAAAAATTATTCAGAATGGATGCTTGGAATGCATACATCCCAGAAGCATTTTAAGTAACCACACATTTTTTCAAATTTATGGCACAAGATATGGCTATTTTAATAATAATAATAATAATAATAATAATAATAATAATAATTTTATTTCTATACCGCCCATCTCCCGAAGGACTCAGGGCGGTGTACAGCCAGTTTAAAAATACAAGACACAACAATAATTAAAAATTAAAATAATTAAATAGAATTGGCTGATTTAAAACTCTAAAAATTAAAATACCCCAATTTAAAATGATTATATTGACAGCCCTGCCTGGCGGAACAACAAGGTCTTCAATGCGCAGCGGAACACCCGGAGGTCGGAGATCTTGCTTATTTCCGGGGGCAGTTCATTCCACAGGGCTGGGGCTCCCACAGAGAAGGCCCTCCCCCTGGGTGTCACCAGCCGACATAACTTGGCTGATGGCACATAACTTGGCGGACTGGTCGGTGGGAGGCTATTGGTGGCAGGAGACGGTCTCGAAGGTACCCGGGTCCTATGCCATGGAGCGCTTTAAAGGTGGTAACCAACACCTTGAATCGCACCTGGAAGACCACTGGGAGCCAGTGCAGCTTGCGCAGGAGGGGTGTCACGCGGGCACAACGGGTTGCACCCATAACCACCCGCGCGGCCGCATTCTGGACCAGTTGGAGCCTCCGAGTGCTCTTCAAGGGGAGCCCCATGTAGAGAGCATTACAATAGTCCAGCCGGGAGGTGACAAGGGCATGAGTGACCGTGCGCAAGGCGTCCCGGTCCAGAAAGGGCTGCAACTGGCGGATCAGGCGAACCTGATAGAAGGCCCCCCTGGCCACGGCCATCAAGTGCTCTTCTAAAGACAGCTGTGCGTCCAGGAGGACACCCAGATTGCGAGCCCTCTCTGTGGGGGGCAAGGATTCACCCCCAATAGTCAGCGATGGCATCTGCTGACTATATCGGGACGCCGGCAACCACAGCCACTCGGTCTTGGATGGGTTGAGTCTGAGCCTGTTCCTCCCCATCCAGGCCCGTACGGCCTCCAGGCAGCGAGACATCACATCAAGGGCATCGTTGGGGTGGTCTGGGGTGGAGATGTACAGCTGAGTATCATCAGCGTACAGGTGACACTTCACCCCAAAACCACGGATGATCTCACCCAGCGGCTTCACATAAATGTTGAACAGAAGAGGCGAGAGGACCGACCCTTGTGGCACTCCCCATGCGAGATGCCTCGAGGTCGACCTCTGCCCCCCTGCCAACACGAACTGCGAGCGGCCGGAGAGGAAGGAAGAGAACCACTGCAAAACGGTGCCCCCTACTCCTAACCCTCTCAACCGCTGCAGCATGATACCATGGTCGATGGTATCAAAAGCCACTGAGAGATCTAATAGGACTAGGACAGAGGAGCAACCCCTGTCCCGGGCCCTCCAGAGATCATCCACCAACGCGACCAATGCCGTTTCTGTGCTGTGCCCCTGCCTGAAGCCCGACTGGTACGGGTCTAGATAGATAGCTTCATCCAGGTGCCTGGGCAGTTGTCGTGCCACCACATTCTCAACAACCTTCGCCACAAAACGAAGGTTGGAGACCGGACGGTAGTTAACTAATTCAGCCGGGTCCATGGAAGGCTTCTTGAGGAGGGGCCTCACCACCGCCTCTTTCAAGGCGGCGGGAAAGGCACCCTCACTCAAAGAAGCAGTTATAATCCCCTGGAGCCAGCCTCGTGTAACCTCCCGGGAGGCCAGTACCAACCAGGAGGGACACGGGTCCAATAAACATGTGGCGGCACTAATCCTACCCAGAACCCTGTCCACATCCTCGGGAGCCACAGGATCAAACTCCTCCCAGATAATATTCTCAAGGCCTGCCCTCGTCTCCTCCCCCGGACTCGCCCAGTCGGAGTCCAAGCCTTCCCGAATCCGAGCGACTTTATTGTGCAGGAATTGCACAAAATCCTCAGCTCGACCCTGCAAGGGATCCTCCCGCACTCCCCCCCCGAAGAAGGGAGTGGGTCACCCTAAACAGGGCGGCTGGGCGGTTCTCTGCAGATACGATAAGAGCGGAAAAATGGTTAGATTTTGCCGCTTTTATCGCCACTAGGTAGGTCTTGATATAAGACCTCACCTGTGTCCGGTCGGAATCAGAATGACTAGTCCTCCAAATGCTCTCTAGGCGTCTTTTCCGACGCTTCATCTCTCTCAGCAACTCAGAGAACCAAGGAGCCAATTGAGATCGGCATCGGGTCAGAGGCCGCAAAGGCACGACACGATCCAAAGCTCCGGCGGCCGCACTCTCCCAGGCGGCCACCAGGTCTTCAGTCGAGTCATGTGTCAGGGTCTCAGGAAATGGCCCAAGCTCCATCAGGAATCTTTCAGGATCCATCAGGCGCCTGGGACGGAACCATTTAGTCGGTTCCGTCTCCCTGCGGCGGGGGGAAGCGGTAGGAAAGTCCAAGTGGAGGAGCGAATGATCTGTCCATGACAAGGGTTTAATGTCTAAGTCCCCTCTACCAAGATCATTCAACCACTGACCATATTTTCCCGAAAATAAGACCCTGTCATATATTTTTTTGAACCCTGAAATAAGCGCTTGGCCTTATTGTCATGCGCTCAAAAGCCCGATTGGGCTTATTAACAGGGGATGTCTTATTTTGGGGGAAACAGGGTAGGCTGTGTTAAAGACATATCTGCTTTAATAAGCCGTGGTGGCGCAGTGGTTAGAGTGCAGTACTGCAGGCTATTTCTGCTGACTGCCAGCTGACTGCAATTTGGCAGTTCAGATCTCACCAGGCTGACTCAACCTTCCATCTTTCCGAGGTGGGTAAACTTGAGGACCCAAATTGTTGGGGGCAAGATGCTGACTCTGTAAACCACTTAGAGAGAGTTGTAAAGCACTGTAAAGCATTATATAAATCTAAGTGCTATTGCTATTGCTAACATGGCACCTCTTTAATGTAATGTGTTTTCTTCAGGCTTCCACATGAGCCCCTCCCCCCTAAAAAAGACACACATAAGACATACCATGCTTGTTTTCCCATGCATTCCAAAATACCCCTTCCAAATCATAAATATTGTCAGCCGTAATAATTACTGCTAGAGGCTGGTTGCGCTGGCTATGCCATGAGTGAATAGATTTTCAGGAATAATTCAACTTCCAAGTAACTTTTGATACATTTTTATTAACTGATTTTTCTTCCTCACAGTAGTAAACTCAGGGCTTCCCTTCATCTTCTCTTTGCAACAACTTCTCTGAGATTAGACTGAAGGATATTTCAATATCATTCAATTACATTTTCTCCAGAACCTCATTCATAGAAAAAAAAGGAATAAATTAAAACATTGAAGAATCCCAGTTGTCATCTAACATCAAATTCAAAAAATAGGACCAGAACTGCGCCTCCAAATTCCTATTGACCAAAGTCCCAGAAGATGCCATGCTTAGTGTTAATGAATGTCATAGAATCAGTTGGAATGCATTCCCTTTTTTAAAGTCCTGGTGTCATCCAGGGAGATGTCCATCTCCCCCAATGGGAGGCCTGTCTTTTTTAATATGACAGGAGAAAATAATTACAATTGCTTCAGCAAGATAATAGAGCTTGTAAAATGGAAGGCTGGAGTTCTCAAACCTTTGTACTCAGAAGCCCTGTGGTTCTTCATACTCTGCCTCCTGCCTTGGGCTAATACTAATACTAATAGTAGTAGTAGTAGTAGTAGTAGTAATAATAATAATAATAATAATAATAATAATAATAATAATAATAATAACAACAACAACTACTACTACTACTACTACTGCTACTACTTTATTGTCATTGTACGTGTATACACAGTATACCCATACAACGAAATTCACTTAACACCCAAAGACCAGGTCCAACACACATAACAATCCCCAAACATCCCCACCACCACAAATTCCCCACCCCTAAACCACCCAAACATCCACAAAACAGACCAAGTAATTCTGTCCAACAGCTCACTTATGGTGGCCCTTTAGTTCATTGTTGAGTGCAATTATAGCTTTGGGATAAAAACTATTCAGAAAACGTGTGGTCCAAGTTTTAATTGTTCTGTATCTTCTGCCAGAAGGCAACAGTCCAAAAAGATTGTAAGCAGGATGGGAAGAGTCTCTGAGAATGTTATGCAATTTCCTCAAACAGTGAGATTCGAAGATGTTGTCCAGGGCTGGTTAGCAACTGACCAGTTTTCATTGTCACCACATATCTCCCAGAGTGCACTTTATATGGCATACTTCCTAGCCCCAATTGTATCTGTGAGATTTCCGGCAATTAAAAAAACTAAAAGAAAAAGGAGATAATACTTCTGATCTCTCATTCTTTGTTCTGACTTTGCCAGCTTCAGTCCTGTATATGCCTGTATCCTGAATTATGTTCTTCTTTCATTCAGAAGAATCATATAAATGGATCAACATTTATATGGATCACCATATAAATATGTCTTCCAGCCAATATCCATTTGCTTAATCGCTTATTTTTGTTTTCTAGGAAAGGTTGTGTGTAGGGCTGAGAGACAGTTTAATGTGGTAGAGAAAAATAGATGGTACAAACAAAAAAGAGACTGCACATCCTTCTTCCCTGTTTTTTGGGTGTGACCTGCTTGTGAAGATCAATGGTTCGTTGAGGGCGCTTCCAAGAAAAGTCAGCACGCAAGGATGCTATCAAGTTAAATCTTTATTTAGGAATAAAGTAGATAAAATAGTTCCCTTGCATGGAGGCATCCATGCCTGGATTGAGCCCATGGATCAGTCCCATAGGAAGGTAGAACAAGAGCCAAAGAGCAGCCCCTGTGCAGGGATTCTTATAGGGGCCCTTGGCCCCTCCCTTACCAAGGTGTGTGAGGGGGCCGGAGGGCCATTAACTCTCCCCAATGAGGCTGCAGGGGCCAGAGCCCCTTGACCCACCAGTGGGATCAAAGGTGCCTCTTTGCTCCCATCTGGTGGCCTTTTAAGAAACTGCCATGGCTGGCCCAAAACACCTAACACTGCTCTTCTCTTTGCCTATTCCTACAAGTCCTACCTCAATGTTTCATCTCTTTACAAGGACTTCCCCAACTCTGCTGTTGCTCCTGAAAGGCCGTTTTACTTAAGAAAACTGTGTACACTAAATACACAGACAAGGACTGTGTAGCTCTCCAAAAAGTTGCCAACAAATCACATGTCTAGAATTTCCTGTCCTATAACCTTCAATATCTTGAAACATTGCCTTCTCATTCTTCGGCGATCATCTTTCTTGTAAGGTTGGGATTCAACAATCATTGAATAAACAATTGGTTATTTCTCCTCAAATAACAAGACTCAAATTATCCTATTTCAGGCACATTGTGGGAAGACCCAGTTCATTGGAGAAGGCTCTTATGCTGGGAAAGATGAAAGAAAAGAGGATGACCAGCAGCAAAGTGGATGGACTTCATAGTGGTGATGTGTAGATGGAAGACTTGAAATATCAAGTTAGGAACAGATTGTTATGGAGAAAACCCACTGGGTTGCTAAAAGTTAACATTGACTTGATGGCACATGATCAATCAAAATAAATATTCCTCCTCAATGGTGTGCTTTTTTTTCTTCTTCTGAATTTCCCTCATCTAGTAAATAAGAAGTGAGAGGCTGGCACTACATGTATCTAAGGAGTCCTGTAGAGCTGGTAGGTGCCAAAGGAAGTATCCATAACATAGTAAAGTATCTGGGTATTATATTGGAAATACAGTTATAGACATTGGTTGTTTTCTCACATTAAATACCCATAATGTGGTTTTTAACTGATTTGGCCATAAGAAGAAGCACTGTAACAAAACCATGCAGCCATGAAAGACAGCCTATCATGCCTGATTAAAACTGTGAACGATAAGGACTCAGTTCAAGCAACTATAGACTGACCAATCTTTTACTTCCTGATAATCAAAGGTATTCAATATCACAGTGGCATACTTCAGACAGAGCTTCCAAAGGACACAAGGGCCTTCACATTAATGTGTTTTAATGTTCCCCCTTCTTCAGTATTGGAGAGAAGATATAAGAAGTCCCCATTTTTTGGAACATATGCATTATTTTGGGTTGAAAAAGTTAGAATCCACTGAGTAGGTCCTCTTCTTTCAATGCATACGATTACTGTATTCAAAACATTTAAAATATACCCCTTATACTGTCCAGGTGACCATGTTGCTCTGCTAAAATAAAGTACATTAAATTGAAGTTGCCAAGAATCTATTGAAAATAGAAACAAGTAAATGAGTAGAGAAAGATCAACTCTACTGTTGAATTGTATTATTCTTGTTCAATTTCTGTTTGTGGGTATGTCTCTTTGATCTTATGCATTAGGTTGTAATGCTTCCTTCTATAGTTTGATAGGTTCTAAAGTAATGCTATGTTGATGCACTATACGTAAATAGCTGGTGTCCGATGTTATTAATGGTAGCATCCTTGTTAGATAGGTTTACAGAATGTATTAGGTGTTTAGAGCCATAATATTTTATAGTTTTGTGTTAGTAATGCTAACTCTTAATCTTTTGCCATATTTTATAGTCTAGATTGTTTTTATTCATGGACTAGCTCCAGCCTTTTAGTTCCATATTTTTCATTTTTATTAGCTCTTGTATCACCTTCTTTTATAGTTTTGTGTAAATATCAATTCCAGTTAGTTAATCTTTATACTATGCAGAATAAATTGTTATTGCTGAAAGACTTGTGATTTTTACAGTATATTTTATGCTATTTTACACTGGTCGTGGTACTATATAACATTCCATTGTGTTTTGTAAATTATGGTTAATGATACGGACTTATAGTATGTGTGAATCAGGCTGTTAGGACATCTCAATAAAAGCATATCCCAACTTTACTTATTATGTATAAATACAGCCAATCCTCAGCTAGGAGGACAATGATATGATTTTAAATATTATAAAAAAGATTCAAAACCCAGCATTTTCCGAACGGTCTTGCAAGCAATCACTGACTTGAGCCAGGCCTAACTGGCTTTAGTAATGTGGCTTCAGCATGAGTGCTTGCAATGGTGATTCCCCAATTTTTTGGAACTAGTATAGTATGTGCCTTAGGAAACCTTAGAGCGTTTTATTGGAATTGTTACAAGGCAGCTGTTTTAATGGACAGGCCCAGTTACTAAATACCTACTTACAATAAAATTAGGAGACGTCTGGTAGGCCCTTTTCCAAGTCCTGTTTTTGCTGCCATCAACATATATCTCTCCTCCTACAATGTCTACTTACCATAAAGGTTATTTCCCAAAGGGATCACAATCATCCATTCTTCTTTCTCAGGATGCTCTCTATCACTTCCTTTGTATTTTTTTCTCAAGAGGGCATACTTGTAATCAAAGCAGTAGGATACAGTTACATACATACAGACACAAAAGACTAGTGCTTTGCCCTGCAACATGCTGATTACCCATTTTGTTGTTTTTAATTGAAAGCATCTTTGAAAAAAAATGGTAGAGTGGTGGAAACAAGGGAAGCATCAGTGGGCATACTTTCAACCATGGGTAACACACTTGGACTCAAACCATGCAAAATTTCAGAAGCATGGAAGGATTCTGCATTCCAACCTACTGCATATTTAGAATGAAAATTCAGAATTAAAGGCCTAATGTAAGGCTGAATAGCTAAGAAAACCTTCCCCATGTTTGACACAGCTGGAATGTTGTATAAACCAAGTTTCTTCGGTAATTACACACTGAGGATACATCATCTCAATAATATTTAATGAGCATCCTAGTGCTAACAGGTGTAATGGGTGTCTAATGGGTGAAAGTGAGTTTAAACTGGGTCAAAGAATAGAAGCAAAATAATCATATTCATAAATGTGGATTATACTAAATCAGGGATGTGCAACCTGATATCATCTAGAGCAGGGGTGTCAAACTCATGGGCTGTGGGCCGGATGCATCACACACTGGCCACACCCATCCCCATTTTAGCAAAGAGAGGGGAAGTGAGTCACAATATGTCATGTGATGACGTGACGTCGTGCATTTGACACCCTTGATCTAGAGATTTTAGACTTCAGCTCCTATCAGAAAGTCAGTATGGTGAGTATATGGTGTTGAGAGACATTTACTAAAACGTTCTCATGAATATCCAGTGTCCATTCCAGGCTGATATTGATATATTAATATAGTAGGAAATACAGTAATAAAGTAAAAGGGGAAAAAAGCAGAAACCTAACCATTGATAGTTATCCAGAGCCTCATGCTGGAAAACGCCTTAGGTACTGAAATGTCAATAACATTGACAATAATGGATCTAAGTGGAGGCAAAATATGCTATAATCCTATCTTATAATGCTGATTATTATTAGTACTAAAACCTAGCCAGTTAGACTTTGAATTGGGTAGGTAATGGCTGTATGAGAGTGAGACCCCTCACAATTGGATTAGTGCAATGTGTTCTACATGAGATTGCCCTTGAAGATTACCTGGAAGCACAGCTGGTTCAAAACACAGTGGTGTGAATAATACCTTTCTGTATGCCCATGTGTCACTGCCACTATGCAAGCTGTGTTGGTTGCCTGTTGACGTCCAAGTGCAATTCAAGGTGCAGGCTATTATCTATGAAGCTTAATATAGCACAGGGTCTGGATATTTGAAGGACAACTCATCTGCAATTCCAGCAGAAAAGGTATGTTACTGGTCCTACATATTGTCATTGTCATCTTTTAAAATTGAGGAAGAAGGTCTTCTCTGTTGTGGCCCCCACATTCTATAGATAAAGACAGTGTCCCATTTCCTGGAAAATTCAAAACTTGGCTTTGGTTGGTCGGAGTTTAATGCATTAATGCACAGGGTGGCGGTTGTTCTGATTTGTGTTGCTTTAATTTGGGCTGTGTGTGTGATTTTATGTTTTAATTTTTTTTTACAAGTGGTAAGGAAAAGTTATTTGACTTTGCATTTAAGGAGAAAATTTTAATGTGGAGGTTTTTTGGTTTTGTACCCTGCCCAGAGTCCATTGGAGATGGGCAGTAATAAAAAATACGAATAAATGAATGAGTGAATGAATGAATGAATGAATGACCCAAATCTTAAGATGCCTTCTTCCATCTTTACATAACATTAACTTTAGAGAGAACAAGATGTGGTAGTGGTGGGGTTTGTCAGTTCAGAAACAATTCTGAAACTAGGAGAGATTCCTAAAAATGTCCAAGAAGTCAATCAGCATAAGTGTCCCTGCTCCCCCCCCCTCCCCATCTCAGCAAAGATCACCAGGGTAACCCAAACAGTAAGTTATTCATAATGAACCTATTCTGTATCTGAAAATAAGATATACCATTTGGGAAAGGTTTTTTTTTTTAAATGCTAAAACATGATCAAATTAATTTGTACTAATCTCTGTAGTTTTCGCAGTCAGATATGCTGCTGCAGGGTAAACATTTCCAGTCCATCAGCGAGAAAGGAAAAATGGTTCTATTTTTTTTGTGCAGGGTTTCATGTGAATATTGAAGGCCCTCCTTGTGGAATCTTGAATCTCAGCCATCACATTCTGATGCAGTCAGGCATTAACAAAGCAATCACATTTTCATGGCAGCATAATCTTGTTTCTTCCACTAGGTTATTTATTTCATGGTTTGTGTTCTAAAAGTAGGTCATAAATTGTTCCAGTTGGATTGGACATATCCTACCTAGTACATTTTACAAACATTGCTATTTTTAAAGCGCACAATCTGGAATCCGAAGTCATCCTGCCTTAATTTTTAACACACATCACTGAATGGGGACTTTTACAGCATATTTTGCAAAGGGAAAACTTTTATCAGGGACAAACACAGTAGAGTTCTTAGTCCTGCTTTTCCTTAGAAACTTAAAATACAATCAGATACTAAACTGGAGGATATGGTAATCTGCTGCGGCCTGTGGTTTTCTGGTCCTCCCGTTCCTGCACTAGTGGCCTAGCTTGTAACTATTTAGTACAGGGGTGTCAAACTCAAGGCCCGGGAGCCCAGATCCGACTCACGGAGTGCGTAGATCCGGCCCATGGTGCCTCTGCCAGCAAAAATGGCCAAGCTCCGTTTTCACTGACAAAGGCTTGCAGGAGGCCGTTGCAGCCAAAAACAGAGCTCGGGAGCCCCTTTTCATTGGCAGAGCAATCGGGCCACTCAGGTGTCCCCAACATGAGTGATGTCAAGCTGGCCACGCCCACCTTGGCCACACCCACCCTAGCCTGGCCAAGCACAACCCTGATGCGGCCCTCAATGAAATCGAGTTTGACATCCGATTTAGTAGAACGTTGTTTTTAAATGCAGGGGCATAATGAGCCAATCTGGATCAGAGCCATCGCTTCAACCTAAGGGACAGCTAAGGATTTATAGCCATTGCTATAAAGCTGGGTTCTCCAAACTTGGCAATTTTAAGACTGGTGGACTTCAACTCCCAAAATTCCTCAGCAAACTATGCTGGCTGGGGAATTCTGGGAGTTGAAGTCCACCAGTCTTAAAGTTGCCAAGTTTGGATACCCCTGTCATAAAGCCACATAATTGTTTCTAAAGGGCAGAAATGAATGATGTGAGTCTCTCTCTTATTCCATCCCATACACACACACTTTCAAAATGACCTCTGGACATGTTTCTCTGTTCTGCTGATGAAGCACGTTCTTCCTTAATACTTTGCTTCAAGTGCCCCCTGATTCGGCTGGAGGGCTTTCCTTTGTTGCAGACTAACTTTAGCTGTACATGGGCTACTTCCAGAGGAAGGACCACCCCCTCAACTGGACCAATGTGTCTCATTACTTTTTGCACCTTTTAAGCTTTTTTTCCTTTACTAGGGTTACTAGTTAGCCTGAAAAAGGAGGACATGTCCTCCCTTTTGTCCTTATGTTCTCATAAGTCTGAGGAACAGACTCAGACTCCAAGCTTCCAAGACTGAGTGGCTGTGGATGCCAGCATCCCGGGATCTGGAGGTTCCATCTTTAGTGATCGGGGGATAGACCCTTATTCCCTCCGATAGGGTCCGCAACTTGGGTGTCCTCCTGGATTCTCGGCTGTCCTTGGATGATCATCTGACGGCCGTAACCAGGGGGGCCTTCGCACAGGTGTGTCTTGGGCGCCAGTTGCGCCCTTTCCTAGACCAGGATGCCCTCGCCATGGTCACTCACACCCTCGTTACCTCTAGGTTGGATTACTGTAACACCCTCTACATGGGGCTGCCCTTGGGATGCGTCCGGAGGCTCCAGCTAGTCCAGAATGCAGCCGCGCGGGTAATTACGGGGGCTTCTCGATACTCCCGTGTAACACCTCTCCTGTGTGAGTTGCACTGGCTGCCGGTGGTGTTCTGGATTCGTTTCAAGGTGCTGGTGCTTACCTATAAAGCCCTTCATGGCTTAGCCCCGGGGTACTTGCAGGACCATCTCCTGCCGCTCTCCCATCGTCCCATGCGCTCTCACAGAGTGGGCCTCCTCAGGGTGCCGTCGGCCAAACAATGTCGGCTGACTGCCACCAGGAGGAGAGCATTCTCTGTGTGAGCCCCGACCCTCTGGAATGGATTGCCCACCGAGCTCAGGACAGCCCCCGATCTCCTTTCCTTCCGTCGCGAGCTGAAGATGTGGCTGTTCCGTCAACTCAACTGATCCGTTTGGGCGTACACTGTTATAATTTTAAATTATTTTAATTGGGGTGTTGATTTTAATTTTATTTTGTTGTGATTTGTATTGGAAATTGTCCTTTTGTAAGCCGCCTTGAGTCCCTCGGGAGAAAGGCGGCATATAAATTGCAATAATAAATAAATAAATAAATAAATAAATAAATAAATAAATAAATAAATAAATAAATAAATATGTCAGGTATAGCCTTAAAATAAAATGTTGACTAGCACTGATGATGTTACATAATTAGGGTAATGAAACATCTGCAAGAAAACAAGCAAGCTCAGAGAGCACCAAAGACTCCTCAAATAAAATATTGTCCAGCTTTTTCAGTGTCTTAATCTTTTTTTTTTACTGTTTTCGCAATAGTAGTCATTCAAATGATTGTGCAGCATTGTTTTTTTTTTTAATTGTCTGCTTCTTTCTTTTCCTTGTTGGTTGACAGACTCACCAGTCTAGACGTACAGCACATTATTTAATTTATTTTCTGATTCCAGACACTGGCTTCAATCTAGCCCCTTCAGATCTAGATAGTCTGTAGATGATATGATTCAGCATACATTTCTATGGTGAAATTTGGAAAGCATGTTGTTGTTGATTCTATATTGCTAGAATATGTTCTTGAAAATAAAGGTTTGTTGGGAAAATACTGCAATTGAAAAACTGAAGACTATGCACTATATATGTAGGCCTAAGTACACTTTTTTTGCATATTTTCACTGTAATTTTTGTTCCACCATTGCATCATTTTTTCCTTCACCTGAGACAGAAGGGTTTTACCTCAACTCCCAAACAGTCCAAACAATGACTGGCAGATGAAGGGCCTTTTCTGCTTCTTGATACATGGTTCCATTGCTAAACTGTTTTTGCCATTAAGACATTTCTCCCAAAATTCAAGCAATAGCAATAGCACTTAGGCTTATATACGGCCTATTGTTAAGTTGGAATGCTTTACATCATTCTCTGAGCAGTTTACACATTTGGCATATTGTCCTCAACAATCTGGGTTTTCATTTTACTGACCTCGGAAGGATGGAAGGCTGAATTAACCTTGAGCTGCTCAGAATTGAACTCCTGGCAGTGAGCAGAGTTAGCCTGCAATATTGCATTCTAACCACTGCACCATCTGAGTTAGACAATACCAATTTTTTGGTAGCATAGGACAATTGTATCTCTTTTTTCCCTCTGGACAGAAAAAGAGGTTTGCTTTCTTTTACACAGCTGCTTTTCAGATTTGAGTAGGGCTCAAATCATATATATTAGATATATAAATATTTTCATTGTAATAAAATATACAAAGCAAACAAGAACTAAGATAGAAAATGAAAAGCAGAATTGAAGATTTGCCAATATCTCCTACTGTAGGAAGTTAGCACCCACCCCTCTCCTAGAAAAATGAAATATTCTAGGAAATATTAAAAAGGCAGAATATTATATTTCCCTGGATGAGAAATGGAGAAACATGTTTTTTTAGGCAGGAAGCAGACTCACTCTTAATAGCCCTCGCCCTCCTTAGTAGCCCACAGCAGATGTCTGCACTTAAGAGATAAAGAGATAGCTTTCATAGGCAAATGCCCTCACCCAAGATCCAATAAAGGTAGAATTAGCCCTCTACCCATCTAGCAACAGAACTCACCACATGGCACTTGGGAAGATTACATCACCCAGCAAGGCTCAACCAAGCTGGTGACTCAAAACACAGCCTACAAAGTTACCCCTGCATGACTTTCTTCCCCACTTGGAACAGAAGGACATTTCTTCCAACACTACTGTAGGAAGAAATATCCTTCTGGGTTCAGCTCCAAATGGGGAAAAAGACACTGGAAACACGGAGACTGCTTGGAAAGATGGTTTAATGGTGGACAGGATCACATGGTTTGAGTTCCTGAACAGAAAAGGGGTGAGATGCAGCGAGTCCCCAGGTTTTACCCTCTCTCTTTCTTTGAACTTCCAGCGGCCCAGGAAGAATATCCTGATTGGTTGTCAGACTCCCAGGGGGTGGGGGTCTTAGCTAGCCTTGCTGGCTCATGTAATCTTCTCAGGTGCATGTGGTGAGTTTCTGTTGCTAGATAGGTCCTATTGTATTGCAGATGATGGTCCATTGACAAAGATTGAGTTTCTGCTATTGACAAAGGGTAGGGCAAGGAAGATGGGAGCTGCTTCATCTTTAAAACATGCTTCTCCATTTCTCATCCAGGGAAACATAATATTCTGCCTTTTTAATATTTCCCAAAATATTTCATTCCTCTAGGAAAGGGGTGGGTGCTAACTTCTTACACTACAATGGAGGAATGGCTGGTGAAAAATGATAGAACTTGCTGAGATTGCCAAATTGATCTGTCTGATTAGAGAAAAGACAAACCCTATGTTTACTGTTGACTGAAAACCCCTTACTTACCCTTTTTGCATAAAACAGAGAAGGATTAGTTTACAATCTAAGGTCTTGATAATTAAATAGGAAAGTTGATAGAAAGAAGAGAGTCACCATGTAACTTCAAAAAGGTAAATTTACAATTGTACTTACAACTGCTGTAGAAAAGATTGGAAGCCACTTATTCCTTATATCTTTTTTCTGCACTTGAGATAAGACAACAATGAGGGCATGGCAAACATCTCAGAAGGGACCCTCCCTAATTTTTTGGACTGTACATATGAGGGAGGAGAGAATTACTTTCAAATTTGCAAGATTCTGTTCCTGTAACCTTATAATACATGGTTGGTCCCTCTTGTCTGGGCTACATTGAAAGCCTAACATCCCCTGGATTTCATCCCTCTCTTGGTTCACTGCATGCCAAATATTTCTTATATTGCTGTTCAGGAAAAAAAAAACATAGGTCTGGAAAAGATACGTACTCTGGCTGTGGAGTATTGGTTAAATATTAACAACTGCTGGGGACAACATTGGTATTGATATAGTGTTCAGAGTCATTATGGTTTTTGTCCTGTAGAAAGTTAGCACCTACCCCTCTCCTAGAAGAATGAAATACTTTGAGAAATATTTGAAAAGGCAGAATATTATATTTCCCCTAAAAGAGAAATAGAACTCTTAAAGGAAACAGAAACTCAGAGCCACAGTTCCCTACCCCCAAGCAGATACTAAGCTGAGCCCAGCTTTTAGAAATGTAGATTTAGTAATCCATTCAAGACAGGATATTTTGAACAAAGGCAAAATTAGGTAGAATGGTAGGATCAGCCCTCACTCAAGATCCAAACCAGGAAAGCCATTAAGACACAATAGGGATGGCCCAACACCCTTTCAGGACTCCTCATTACATCATCTCAGAGAGTCCAGGCTTCAACCAAACTTAATTCAGACAACCTACAAAGTTAGCTATGACCTCTGCATAGCCCCCTGGGAGCCTGACAACCAATAGAATACATTTCTTGCACAGGAACAGGAAGCTCAAGGGCAAAGCCCAAGAGAGGGTATAAATACCTCTCTCTCTCTCAACTCCATATGTTCAGCTGCCCAGCACCTCAAAACCCATATTGTCGGTCCATCAATAAACCATCTTTCCAATCAGCCTCCATGTTTCCAGTGTCTTTCTCCCCACTTGGAACTGAACCAGTTGGATTTTCCTTTCAACAGTCCTTACATACACTGTCCATAAGAAACATTATTTCTGAAATAAAAAGCTTTGGTTTAGTTTAAGACCTCTTCTATTCCATTTGCTTTTGCTGCAGTGATCCTTAAACGTTGATGAAATCAGTGTATCTGAACTCTTCTCTATATACAGTCAAAAATGTACTGTAGATTGTGATCTCACCTAACAATGTGCTTTGCCTTGCTTTTTGTGCTGTATACAGTACCGTATAATTAGCAGTCCTTTTGGAAGCTGCAGAACATTGCATTTCACATTGCTAGGCAAACACACCCTTTTATACTTTCTAGCTGCGGGACAACCGGGAACTTCTATGCCAAGTGCAAGAGGTGAGGTGGGGCAGCTTATCAGAGGCAGAAAATGACCAATAGGTGCCCTATCAGCTGCAAAAACAACAACAGGAATATTTGGCTTTCTGTTGACCCATGTTCTTTTCCCCTCCAAAAAATATAGAGTCCACATTACACAAAAGCAGGAAGCCGAGCAGTCAACCTAGGTGGCATATTCTGGGCATGCTGCCAAAGAGAAATCAATCTGAGTTCAGCAGCATAGTTACCTTTTCTAAACTGCCTAAGTCTACCGTGAAGCTGCTTAAGTAAGGAGGATGTTAAATGTCTATAGTAGGCACATTTTGAAAATGCAGAGGAGTGTGCGGTGGCGTTAAGAGAAGGATTTGCACTTTGGGAAAAGTGCAAAGAAGAGCAACTATTAAAGGCCTGGAGACTAAAACCTTTGAAGAATGGTTGCAGGATTTGGGTTTGGCTAGTCTAGCGAAAAGAAGAACCAGGGGTGACATGATTCCAGTATTTGAGAGGCTGCCACAAAGAAGTGGGGGTCAACTTATTTTCCAAAGTACCAGAGAGCAGGACAAGAAACAATGGATGGAAACAAATCAAGGAGCGAAGCAACCTGGAATTAAGGAATAACTTCCTAGCAGTGAGGACAATTAACCAATGGGACAGGTTGCCTTCAGAAGTTGTGGGTCCTTCATCATTGGACAGTCACTTGCCTGAAGTGGTGTAGGATCTCCTGCTTGAGAGGGGGTTGGACTAGAAGACCTCCAAGGTCCCTTCCAGCTCTATTCTGATTGATTGATTAGTACCAGAAGAAACGAGGGGGGGGGGGAAATAGATTCCCTTTCTTTCAACTTCTCCCCCCATGCTATTTAAAATGGGAGAAAACCTCCATGGATTCTTCGAAGCATACATATAGCAGAGGCAGTTGCAAAGTTTATTGGGACCCTGGCTGGTACGGAAAAAGTATAACTCCTCTTGCATCCTGTTCTGATAAGAATGGTGAAAATGTTAAAGTTAATGCACTTCAAGTTCAGCATAAACCTTTTATTTTTATGTCCGCATTATATAAAAAGAGAGCCAGTATGAGTTTTAGTCCTGATTCAGGAAGAAAGCTAGCTGGGTGACCTTGGACCAGTCCATCTTTCTTAGCCCTAGGGAGAAGGCAATGGCAATCCATTCCAAATTATTGCAAAGAAAACTGCAGGGACTGCTCCAAGCAGCCACCAGGATTTGTCCCAAGACTGACTCAAAGATACAAAAACAAATGAAAAATTATGTAACTTGATTATGCCTAAGAATATATTTTAATTAGAATGAATCACCAGATACAGTACTTTCTCATTGCAGGGTTGAGTCTTCTCCCTCACTTATTTGTTTTTTTATTCAACTAAATCAGTGGTCACAACCTTAAACACTCAAAGAGCCATTTGGACCCATTTCTCACAGAAAAGAAAACACAGGGAGCCACAAAACCCTTCCCATGCCTGACTATTTCCTGAGCAGCCACAAAACTAGGATATGTAGTTGAATTAAACATTCTGTCTTCTTCTGAAACTTTTCTTTTCTTGGATTTACCCATGGTTGGCCTACCGGGAGTTGAAAAGCTCAATAAATTGCGTGCCAGCGGGTGTCACACATTGGCGGTTGTGACGCATATTTTGAGTGACAGGGAGCCAGAAGCTGAGGAATGAAAGAGCCACATGTGGCTCCAGAGTCGCGGGTTTCTGACCCCTGAACTAAATAGTTTAATTTCATTTGGATCTCTCTTTTTATCCTTTATTTTTATGTAATTGATTGGAATTCTTATTAGGAGTATACAGAAAGTTTCAGTTCCTTGGGAATATCATTTCCAAAGTGGAAAATTTGTCTAACAATAAAACATTTAAATATTTTCAAGAATCAAGGGTCCACGTTAGGTTTCTCACCAACAGATCGAAATTCCGCCAAGCTCCTTTAAATTCTTAGCCCTAATGATCCCTAGATATTTAAAGTTGTTGCACTGTAGCTAAAGGTCTTTTTGTTCTAACAGCTGGGCTGTTAATCTTGATTTGAAGTGATTTATTCGTAGACATATTATGATTTGATCATCCACCAATTCACTTTTAAATCTGAGCTGAGAATAGCAGCTATTGTAAACCTGTCCACACTTAGAATTCCTTTGACAGAAGCTATATTCAATACTTTATTTTTGCTACTATTTTCATTGCTTTTAATTTATAAATGAAATGGAAAAATAGTTACATATAAATGGTAAAAAAAAATTACAAATAACAAAAAACATCTCCAAAAAAATGGAGAAAAAGAAAAAATGAAGAATGAAGAAAAATTAAAGATGGGAAAATGCATGTTGAAATAAATGTGTACATAACGGAAAATCAAGTCTTAAATAACAAATTAGACTATAACCACATGGAGTCATATTGATCAGACTTTCCACAAATTTGTTAAAAAATCTGCAGGAACTGTTCATGTTTTCAGCTGAGAATTCTAAATTATATGCCTTTCCATCAGAGTAAAAAAGTTCCATTTGGCAGACTTTTATGTACATAATACGTAAGTAGTTACACACCATGGGTCTAAATAGCTATAAAGACCATATTAGATTATGCATCTGACAAACTGGATCTAAGCCTCATTCAGATAGGCAGAATAATTATGCTTGTTGTTAGGATGTCATAAGATTTTATTTAATCTTAATTAGCAAATGAATCCAAAGCTAGTTATCACCCTATTACAGTACTCTGTGGCTTTAATTGCCAAGAATACTACTCCATTACTATCAAATAACAATGCCATATGCGGGAATCTACATTTTGACAATCATAGGTAAATGTTCTTAAATTATTATCTTCTGTAAGCCTTTGGTCCCTGGACATTCTTAAAAGCTTTTCTTCATAGGACAAGGTATCTAGTGGTGGGATTCAACTCATTTAACAACCGGTTTGCTGAAAATGTGAGTGCACGTGCATGCTTCCCGCATGCACTCGCATGGCTCCCACACATGCATGCACAGCTTCCGCACATGCGCGGCTTCCGTCACATGGGAAGGGTTGATCAAGCAGCCTTTTGGGGCCTGCTCCGCTCCATTTTTGCTCTCTGGGGCAGCGGCTGCTTCTCTCCGCTGCTGCTCTTGCTTGGAGAGAGAGCGCCTCTTGTGCAATTTATCAGCTGTGAGCCGCCACTTTCCTCTAAGTCCCATCCGGAAAGCGCTGTGGCAAAGAGAAACAGCATTCAACATGGCTGCTGCTTCTCAGTACTGTGCATTTTCCAGATGGGATTTAGAGGAAAGTGGCAGCTTACAGCTGCTAAATTGCACAAGAGATGCTCTCTCTCCCAGCAAGAGCAGCAGCGGAGAGAAGCAGCCACTGCTCCGGAGACCACAGAGAGTGTCCCCGCGAGCGACCGAGCCTCAGCAAGGGATGGCTGCAAGATCTCTGCTGCAGCCAGCTAAGAAGAATCGTCTGGTGGTTTGAGGCCGGGGGGGGGGGGCTTGTGGGTGGAGGCCCAGGGCAAGCCTGGAGCTGGGGAATGGCATGTCCCTGGGCTCCGACCCAAGGCGAAGGGCAAGCGGGCTGCATGCTTACCTTTGATAAGCAGAGTGGGCGAGGCACAGAGGCAAGGCATGGAAATTAGTGGACCGCATGGTGAAATAAAGATAATATATAAGGCAGGGCTGGGAAGGTCCAGCCAGTGGTCGCTTTTACCAGTTCTCCGAATTGTGCAAAATCATAACAACCGGTTTGCCTGAACCAATCCTAACCGGCTGAATCCCAACCCTGAAGGTATCTGAATTTAAATTACTCTGTCCTGACCTGTATTCTGTTAATACCTTTCCTACTGGCTGTTGTCTCCAAGCTTAACGATGGAGAACTCAATCATATGGCTCTTCTTATTAGTGATAGGATGCTCAGAAGTCACGCAAAGGTAAAATTAAACTTGCTCAGCTACAGTGTCTTAAAGGATAGCACTCAAGCATAGAGTGTAACTATACCATTGATTTTTGTTGTTATGAAATTATAGTCAGAATGTTAGAGTGCCTCAGCTTTCTCAATCTTGTGACCTTCAGATGTATTGACAATCTGACTGAGCGATAATAGGAACTATAAACCAATTTAGGAAGGACTATTTCATGCAGCCTGCTCCAGGCTTTTTGAAGTGAATAATGTGCATATTTTTCTAAATAGCCTCTTCTCTTTAGGATCATTACCCAGAGCCAAAACATATTTAGTAGTTATGACCAATTGACACTGATGGACTTGGATGTTGTCAAATCATAGGTGGAGTCAATCCGTTTTTGTTAGTTCTATGTATAGAAAAAGATAAAAAGAATATGGTAAACCAGTCGTTTGAGATATTCTACTAAAAAAAAAGGAATTTAGGGAGATCACAAATCTATGTTTTTAACATATTGACAATATATAATCAAAAGTAATGTTTTGCAATTTCTTCTATTTTTATTTCATTGGCAACCAATGAGTAATATATACATAAGGTCTATGACTGTAATAAACTGAACTGAATTGAATTGCATATATGTGTGATCTCATAAGCTTCTTTAATGGGCAGCATCAATAAATATGATTTATGCAGGACAGGATTGCAGAGGCACAAATCAGAGGCAAAAAGATAAGAGTTTGAAATGTATCTTTATGGGACAGAGAAAGAGATTATCATTACCAAATGCTGAAGTAATCTGGCAGCATTTCATTTCTCTGCTGCATGGAGGATTGTTTGGTAAGATAAAGTATAGTGTTGCGCTGAATTTCTATCAAGAGGGATAGATGTGGTTTAAAACATAACAAGAGTGCCTGAGCTCAATTTATTGGAACCACCTTTCTCTTCCCAAATCATTTCAGTTTTGGAACTGTTTTCTTGTTTTCCTCTTCTGGGGCAAGTTTCTTTCTATCAGTGTTTAGTAGGAGAACACCCAACCCCGCTGTGCTGAGAATTACCATATTTTTCAGAGTATAAGACGCACCAGACTATAAGACGCATCTACCTTTTTTGGTGAGGAAGAGAAGAAAAAGAAATCTCCCTCTGCCTCTGAGCAATTTTGCCTCGTTGCAGCAAACAGCAAACAGCCTGCTTTACTTTCATTTTCATTTTCATCATAGCTTGATTAGCACAAGGAAAAAAAAATCTGCTGCAGCAATTTACTTCCTTGGAGCAAGCAGCAGAGCCCTGCACAAAACAGCTGAGAGCAAATCAGCTGAGAGTCGGGAGGCCGATCCAGTCAACTTTTGCTAATTAGGCTGTGCGCCGGACTACATTCGGTGTATAAGATGCACCTACATTTTCACCCCCTTTTATGGGGGAAAAAGGTGCGTCTTATACTCCGAAAAATACAGTAATTAACAGAGGAGGTTGTTCAGCATCTCTCTTCTGTTCATTTTTCAGACCAGGATGTATCATTCCTGCTTTCTAGAGCTTCAGAGGCAACCTGATCCTGACTTACAAGTCTCCAACTTCACATTTAATTGAGTAATTAGCAACATTGGCAAGAAAAGCACAAGAAAAGATGTACAACAAAGAATTTATGGATGCTGTCATGGCCCAGAATGAAAGGGAAATATGAGCCCTTGTGACCTCAAGTTCGGAGAAGCCAAGTCCCTTTGAACAGCCAGTTCTGACTAGGGAATGCACTAAGGTCATCTTTTAGTAGATGCTGTTGTGTCCAAATATTTGACATCGTTCTTTTACACAAATATGTTTTACTGCTGAAAAAAGCTTATATGTCAAAAGAGCATAACTATAAATCTGAAACTTCAGTGACCCATCAAGTTTGTGAGACATACTATTTCATTCCAAAAATAGATTTACTGAATAAAGAGCGAGTTGTCCTGATGGTCAAATAAAATGCATTCTGCATAACATGGCTGTTTTCCGATTTCAGGCATCCACAAGAGTGGTAGAAAATCCAAATTTGCTCTTTTCCCCCCACTTCTAATATGGTTCAAGTAAAAAGGATGGATTGCCCGAACGATTGTCACCAATACAATCCAATTGTATCAATTGTAAATCCAATTGTCAATATACTTATCATCAATACAATACAATACAATACAATCAATACACGGGTGCCCAGGAAGCCAAATTTTTTTTGAACCCAAATGCAAAAACAGACACTAGGATGAGTTTCGGGGTGGAATTCCATGCCTAAAAATAATGTTGCTTGCTGGTTTTAAAAATTGAGCCTTTTTGATGCCCAGGGAAGAAAACATGTGTGTTGTGGCCCAGCAGCAGCCAGCATAGCTGGCGGCAGATTCGGACAGTGAGGAGGCTGGGAAGGAATATGGGCCAGTCCTGGAGTCTGGTGAAGGTTCTGATGAGTGCTCTGCATCAGAGGCAGAGATGGGGCCAGGGCTGTCCGACAGTTATCAGCTACCTTCGGAGTCGGAGATAAGTGGGGCTGAAGAACAGCTGGAGCCTGTTCCCGATGTGTACATGTGCAGAGCTGCCAGGAGAAGGGAACAGTTAAGGAACAAGGGTCGACTCAGGAGTAAAGGCACAGGTGGATGGTGAATAGTCCCTCCCATAGGGAATAAAGAGGAGTGAAAAGGGGAGGGGAGTTTACAGGAGACAATTAGTTCATTTTATTAGTGTGAAGATCTGTGACTCTTAGAGACTCCTTGCCAAGTATTTTCTTCTACAGCATTGCGTTTGGAAGATATTGGCCTGGCAGCTCTCCAAGACTGATAAGTTCTGTAGTTGTAAATTCACCCTGGAAAGACTGTTTGCCGGGACTTTGCTGGATGTGAATGAGAGGAATTCATATTAGCTTAATAAAAAGGGTTTCATCAGGACAAGGAGTCTGCTTCGTGCTTTTGTGAAGCCTAGGTCAGAACAGCATGATTCCATGGTCAGGAAAACTTGTGCCAGATAGTCAACTTTTTTTTGAACCCAAATGCAAAAACGGACACTAGTATGAGATTCAGGGTGGAATTCCATGCTTTAAAATGATGTTGCTTGCTGTTTTTACACATTGAGCCTTTTTGGTGCCCGGGGAAGAAAAAGCGTGATTCCACGGTCAGGAAAAGAGGCATCCAGGAAGCCAAATATTTTTTTAGGCCAAATGAAAAAAAAAAGGATGCTAGGATGAGATTTGGGGGTGGAACTTCAGTTAGAAATGGTGTTGTTCCTGTTTTTTTTTTTTTAAAGTCCAGCATTTTGGGTGCTCAGAGAAGAAATCTTGTTTGTTTATTTATTTATTTTTATTTATTTATTTTGTCAAGCTTGTATAAGATAACAGATATAAGTATAAACTTGATTATGAATACATGAAATAGATACGAATAAATGGGACAGGGATGGTAGGCACATAGGTGCACGTATGCACACCCCTAAAGAACTCTTAGGAATGGGGTGAGATCAACAGTAGACAGTCTAAGGTTAAAGTTGTGGGGGTTTTGGGATGAAACCACAGAGTCAGGTAGTGCATTCCAGGCATTGACCACTCTGTTGCTGAAGTCATATTTTCTGCAATCGAGTTTAGAGCGATTTACCTTAAGCTTGTATCTATTGTTTGCTCGTGTATTGTTGTGGTTGAAGCTGAAGTAGTCGTTGACAGGTAGGACATTGTGGCAGATAATTTTATGTACTACACTTAGGTAAGACCTAATAATAATAAAACCTTGTGATGCCGGGATCAGTGTATCTAATCACTGGTTTGGATAAGATTATCATACAGTGAGTGAAGCAAATTTTGAAAGAAAATGGGGAAATGATTCAGTAATAATGATAGACAAGTGTTGCGATATGAATCATAACCGCTCGCAGGATGGAATTTCTGTGTTGTCATTTATTATACTCTTTCACGATGAGTCCTGCAAGATAGGTAAGGAAGCAGGTAAAGATGAGATTTGGGGCTTTTAATCAGCTTGAAGACCTACATGGATTTGCTTGTGTGTGACTGGATTAATGTATACATATATTTGTATCCCATCTTTCTGTTTCATAACCTGCAGGCCCGCAGATAGCAGTAATAATACATGCAAATTTAAATGTAATCAGAAAAATTGAATATATGTAGATATTACCTTTACGCACCAACATGGAATCCAATAACTCAGTTCCTTTTATTTTGTTTTAAATTCAAGTTGGAATCTTTTCCTTTGTTTTTGCCAGCAGGTAGCTTCTGAACATTATAGGTTTTTTTGCATTGTTATTACTTTTGAGGACTCTATGGCACAACAGGAGATTATGGATTGTTTATAACTACTACCTACCATCTATTTCAGGAAACAAAAACATCCCTTACCTAGGAGATTTTTTGCAGGGGTGGGGGTGGACACACAAAACTTTTGTCCCATCCTTTATCTTTGTTTTTCACTTTCTGGAATACTTTCCTGCCAGGTCATGTCCTTCTTGGTTTTATGTAAGTCGTTTGCTCTTTGGTAATTTATTCGGGCTGTCAAATGGAAAGATAGTCATGCACAACTTATGTAACTATATTTTAGCAATAGTACACAGATTCAAATTATAAATAGGATACTATGAATGAATATTGGGGTTTAAAGTTATTTCTATAAAGAGTCTCTGTCCTTTTGCCAGCAAATCAGCTATTAAACAAGCCATGTCTGCTTCTAGAGTTCCTTTTGCTCGGTTACAGTGTTTTATTTTAAGGATGTTATGCTGGTGCCCTCACCAGGAGCTTAGCGAAACAGAATATTCAAAGAGGAGTGTCTGTGGAGATTCTCAGTCTTCCAGGTCATAGTTGTCTCAGAGATGCTTCCCCCCCCCCCTCAAAAGGAGGAACTAGGGTTTTTTTCCTTGAGGAAGAACAAGAAAACGTTTCGCTTCTCATCCAAGAAGCTTCATCAGTTCTGATGGCTTCTTATCCCTTCTATCCTTCCACTACCACCACCCACCACCAGAACCGATGAAGCTCCTTGCATTAGAAGTGAAACATTTTCTTCTTCTTCTGATGAAGCTTCTTGCATGAGAAGTGAAACATTTTCTTCTTCTTCTGATGAAGCTTCTTGCATGAGAAGTGAAACATTTTCTTCTTCTTCCTCAAGGAAAAAGGAAAAACAAGGAGCCCAGTTGCCTTTGGAAGGGGTGGGTGGGAAAAAAAGCACCTTTGAGATTCAAAGAAAAACAGGCAATCCAGGAAAACAGAAATTAAAATATACTATTTCTGTACTGTGTTATATCATTACATTGGATAAATATGAAAACTGCTATGAAAATAGGAGCCCAAACAAGTTTAACAATATTTTTGTATTTTGTTTTGATTGTTCATAGAGCAACAGAAAATCTTTCTAGTTGTCCTCATTTTCCATCTTATTGCTTGAAATTCTACCAGTTTTTTCTTCATATTTTTGTTCTTCTCTCTTGTAATTTGGCTTAGACAAACTAAATTAACTTTTATGTCTAATCAATGCGCTTTAGATCCCATAAGTTTTGTTTTCTCTGAGAGTGGCAGTGGTGGATTGTTCCCGGTTCTGTCTGGTTCTTTAGAACCGGTAGTAAAAGCGGCGGGAGGCTCCACCCACCAGCCCAGACGTCATAATAGATGACCTGTGCAGACTCAGAAGCGCCTGTGCTCCTGCGAGCGAAGCGAGCACGCATGCACATTCCCATTGCAAACCGGTACTAAAGGTAAGTAGAACCCACCCCTGGAGAGTGCCAAATTCATGTGTAAGGGGGCTTCTTGGTATCTAGTTTATAGATTATGTCAAATTGTGTTTTTTTAGCTTGAGAAAATTCCTTTGTTTTTTTAGTTATGGTTATAACTTATAGCAACTCAGTATAAACACATGGAGTAGTCTAGAAATGATTTGGTATATATCTAAGTTGGACCCATAAACATACCATATATGAAATATATAAAATTTGTCCAAAACTCATGACAAGGTGTTATTGCCAAGACAAATTTCTGCAAGCAATTAGGGACACTTTCCTACAAATAAACATATTTTTAAAAGTGGGTTGAACAAACTATTTTGGATTGCTACTGTTATTCTGTCACCCGTACTGCGTAGCAGCAACTTTTCCTGAATTGATTGAGCTAGTATCTGGCTTAGCAATAGAGTTTCCCAGGTTTATTGTGCTAAGGCAGGGGTATCAAACTTGCATCGTCACGGCGTCGTCACGTGACGTATCACGACTTTTCCCCCCTTCGCTAAACCAGGTGTGGGTGTGGTCAGCACCTGAGGCATCCGGTCATGGATTTCAGTGTGTTAGATGAGGGGTCTGAGGTGGCTCAAGAGATCATGACCACCATAACCATGGGGTCATCCTAAATCCCAACCTGTTATGGCCTTATCTGGATCAAGAGATCCTCTTCACTGTCACCCATGCCTTTGTCACCTCTTTTATGGACTGCTACAATTCACTCAACATGTGCCTACCCTTGAAGACCATCCAGAAATTTCAGCTGGTCCAGAATGTAATAGCTTGTATAGTTATGGGTTATAAGGTGTTTGCCGTATAAAAATCCTGTTTTGAAAGGTGCATTGGATAACAATCTATTTCTGAGTACAATTCAAAGTAGCAGTTGCTACATTTAAAGTCCTTATGTGGCTCAGGGCCTGATTATCTTCAGAACTATCCAGATCTGGTGGCTTTTGTCCCTAAGAACTAGAAGAGAAGCCTATCTGGTTCTCACCTTTATGAATTACCTTCGAGACTGGGTAATTCTGCCTCTCTTCTCTGGAACAGTGTTTCCCCAATGATTAGGATGACTTAATGTTGTGGAGTTTTCTCTCACACTTAACTTTCTTGAATTTTCATAAAGCAATTGAGACTTGTATTTTTCAGTGATACTTTGGGGTCTGAGGAGTTGAACTGACCTTCCTCCAGGGGAATATTGTCAGTAATTGGGCAGTTTCTTGGTAGTTTTTTAATTGGTTTTCTAGTTTTATAAGACTAACAATGCATGCTTTAAATCTTATTACTTTTTCCAGATCTTTAAGCTGCTCAGAGTTACTTTTGCAATTAAAGTAGCATATCAACTGGATAAATAAAAGAAGGAAGGAGAAAAAGGAAAATAGGGTTTGAGAATGAGACTGCTGCCAGAGAAAAGGTCCCGTTCAGTGATCTCATCATTGTAATACAACGATAGAATATATTTGGGTCTTGAATGGTAAAAAATGTTAAAGACTCTGTCAAATTAACTTGATCCTGGTGGATAGGTCTGTGTACAGTGTTTTTTTTGGCAACAATATAGACGTGTCTCCTACTGGGTTTCTTTTTTTTATTTCCCAGTCTACATAAAGCCATGAGATTTCTTGATGGTCTTTCATCCAATTACTATCCAGATCCACCCTTAGGCTTCCGGTTTGCTGCTGGCCGCCGCCAGACGTTCCTTTGGGATCGTCTTCTTCCATTGCCTGTTAGAGCCGCCTTCACAGCGGAATGGCGGCTCGAAAAAACTCCGTTTCCAAGAGGAAACGGAGATAGAGCCGGCAGGGGTGGGTAGAACTCTCTGCAGAGTCCCAAAAGTTTTTTTTTTACTTTTGGGACGGAGCGGATGAGAAGCCCCATATCCCCTGCCGCTGCTCCGGGCTTTGGGAGACCTCTGCCTATGCAGAGCCAGGCGTCAAGGGCAAGCCTGCGAACTGAACAGAATAATTAAAGAAAAGAAGCCATGAGATTTCTTGATGGTCTTTCATCCAATTACTATCCAGATCCACCCTTAGCTTTTGAGATCGCCAAGGTTAGACAGAGGCTGCCTCCTAGAGTTAATATGAGTGAGATCAAATTCTGGTTTTGTGTGTGTTTTTGTGTGTGTGTGTTTCTAATGTGCGGCATTAAATTAGAGAAATGGTTTTCAGTGCATTCTTTCCATTTACACAATGGATTGCACAAGTGCACGATGGATTAAAAACTTCTCAGTGGCTTAAATCAAACAATAGGGGGATTAATTTGTTAAATAAATATGGAACAAAATCCTTGTTTATTAGCTAGCAAGGCTATGGGGCACGTAAAGGCAGAAAAGGTACTTTAGAGAATGCAAGGACACTCACATAGCAACTACCAGCAGCTCCTTAAAATAGCTAAATCTTTTCCTCAAATTGTAGGGCTGCCCTTTGAAGCTGCAGTGTAATCCAAGGAAAATATACAGTATGTCTGGTTTAAGGAGCAATAGACAGGTGCTACGTGACTCACCATTTTTTTTAGCTTTTAACCTGGAATCCTGCATGGTCCTATAGGTAAACATAACTATCAAATGATAATTTGATAATTGGTAGTACAGTGGTTTAATGCACCCTGTTATTAACACAGCTGCCTGCAATTTCTGCAGGTTCAAATCTCCCCAGGCTCAAGGTTGACTCAGCCTTCCATCCTTTCTAAGGTAGGTTAAATGAGGACCCAGTTTGTGGGGGCAATAAGCTGACTTTGTATAAATATACAAAAGAATGAAGGCTATTGCTTAACGCATTGTAAGCCGCCCTGAGTCTTCGGAGAAGGGCGGCATATAAATCAAATTAAAAAATTTTTTTTAAAAAAATGCATAAAGTAGGCTCAAATATCTTCCATATGCAATGCTGTTTGCTAAACACACATTTTTGAAAAACTGCTTTAGATGTGTGTGCAATGAATATATTGTAGTGAATAGCGTTTGCCTTCTAGGATCAACTATTAACAAATAAAAAAACCACCAGTCAAGAAATATGCTTTAGACTAGCACTTAATAATAATAATAATGAATAATATAATAATAACGATGATGATGATGATGATGATGATTTAAATATGGCATGGATTGATTACAAGAAGGCATTTGATTCATTACCCCACAGCTGGATTAACACCTGTCTGGAAAACTTTGGAATCAGCAAAAATATTTGTACATTTTTGAAAACAAATATGCAAAAATGGAAAGCAGTTCTAACAGCAAATGGGAAGAACATTGGTGAAGTCAGCATCAGACGAGGAATCTTCCAGAGGGACTCAATTTCACCACTACTGTTCAATGTCGCATTAATTCCACTGACAATAATCCTACGGAACACAAAACTGGTATACCAAATCTCAATCCAACATGGCAAGATAAACCATCTACTATACATGGATGACTTAAAAATGTATGCAAAAAGCCCCACTGAACTTGAATCAATACTCAACACAGTTCAACTGTTCAGCAGCGACATCAGAATAAACTTTGGATTTGAAAAATGTGCTATACTATCCATGTAGCGAGGAAAAATGGAAAAAATAGAAGGAATAGAACTGGGAAATGGAAACATCGTGAAAGCATTAGCATAGGATGATGGTTACAAATACCTAAGCATATTGGAAGCAGATAACATCTTGAATGGAAAACTCAAAGAGTCAACACAATAGGAATACATCAGGAGGGTCTGAAAAATATTAAAATCAAAACTGAATGCTGGAAACATAATTAAAACCATTAATACATGGACAGTTCCAGTGATATCCTACCCAGCTGGAATCATCAACTGGACTGTGAGTGAACTGGAAAACCTGGACCGGAAAAATGTGTAAACCATACTCTTTGAACAGGTATTTGTGTAAAGAGAAAACAGAAATATACAAGAGAGTATATAGGAGACCCTTTCAGAACAGCTATAAAGGTACTGTAAATAGGTTGTTCTGGAAGATTTCAGCTTATGAAGTATATTGAAAAAATGTTTAAAAAATTACTTCACAAAAAATAAAACAAAAGCTCACTCTTAAAACATAAATGAGATAAGACCTTGGCATACAGGTAAAGAAAGAAATAGAAGATGTGATAATAACAAGTTTGGACTGGCCAAGTCTTGTTTAAGTTATAACAATGGATAGGATCGCTTGTACTTCGGAACCATCTTAGATGTCAGTCTTCACACAGATCATTATTGATCCCAGATCTTGAAGACTAATAGAGACTGAAGGATCTAGCTTTCTGATATTACTAAAAGAGTTGCAGTACAGCAGAAAATCAACTGCTGTTGGCTATAAATCTCAAGCCGTATATTCAAAGCATAAAGAAAAAAAGTACAATTTTAAGGGATATGAAACATAGATGTGTACTGATAACAAAAAGCCAATATAAGCTATAAAATATGGGCAACAACAAATCTTAAATATCATATGGCTAATATATTCTAATACACAATGGACAAATACTTGCAGTTTTCTTGGCAAACTTTTTCAGAACTGATTTGTCCTTGCCTCCTTCCCAGGTTTGAGGGTGACTGGTCCAAGGTCACCCACCTGGCTATGTGTCTAAAGCAGGACTCCTAGTCTCTCATTTTCTAGCATGGTGCCTTAACCACCATGCCCAATTGACTTTCCTCAGGCACAGGTGAGCGGAGGCTGGTATTGGAAGAAATATCCATCTGGTTCAGTTCCAAGCTGGGAGAAAGACACTGGAAACATGGATGCTGATTGGAAAGATGGTTTAATGATGAAGCAGAACCACCAAGCACATGGTTCTCATGTAGCTGACCACATGGAGTTGAACGTGAGGGGTTTTTATACCTTCTCTTGGGCTTTGAACTTGAGCTTCCTGTTCCTGTGCAAGAACATGTATTCTGTTGGTTGTGTATTCCCATGGGGTCATGTAGGGGTCATGTTTGTCTGAGCTAAATTTGGTTGAAGCTTGGATTACTGATGCAATGATGGGGCGTTGGGCAATTCCTATTGTGGCTAATAGGGCTGAGGGCTAATCCTACCTTTGTTCAGACCTTGCTGCAGGGAATTTTTGCCTATGAATAGAGCTACCTAGATACTTGGCTTTTTTTCAATAAGCTCTTTATCTCTCAAGTGCTGCCATCTGCTGAGGGCTATTAAGAAAGGTGGGGGTTGCTTTCTCCCTCTAAAAAAAACTATGTTTCTCAATTTTTCATCCAGGGAAATATAATATTTTGCCTTTTTAAATATTTCTCAAAATATTTCATTCTTCTAGGAGAGGGGTGGGGTGCTAACTATCTACACTGATTTTCCCGCTGCTGGTGAACCAGGCGAGACACAAAAAGCTGACTGATAAAATTAGAAATTGCTGCCTAGAAGTTACTCTGCAATCAATTGTGTGAAAGCAGCAACGACCAGGCCTTGTTTCTGAGTGGAAGTAAAGATTGGTGGTGAAGTTTATATCATATGAACTTTCATTCCCCCATTACGCTCAGGAGCTTTGCTGGCTAGGGAATTCTGGGAGTTGAAGTCCACCAGGCTTAAAGTTGCCAAGGTTGGAGATCCCTGTTCAGGAGGGACCTTTAGCCTATGAAGCAGGTGCTCTGCCACCAGCACTTTCCTTAAAATGTAGACAGTAACTGAGGAGTCTGTCACAAACATTAAAAAACAATAACAACAACAAAGAAAATTCTAGTGGGAGATTAAATCCTCTCCTGGTTGACATTTTTTGCTATTAGTTGTGTGACTGCTGGCTGTTGTGACCTTACACCATCCCAGCTGTTAAGTCTGTAGAGATTCTCAGTCATCCAGGTCAAAAAAAAAAGCACCTTTGAGACATCCCAGCTGTGAAGAGGGCCAGAGGGGTGTAAAGTCAAGACACCCATCTCCCATTTCCCCTTCTGCAGAGGAGACAGGTCCCTCTGCATTATCGACGCTGACTCCAGTGGACTTGCGGCATCAGGGTTATATATAGCCAATGGTGGCCAAGGGAGGCTGCGTGCTGCTCCAGGAGCCGATCCGGCACAGGAGCCCATGGAAAGAAAGCCAGAAGGGAAGGGACGGTGGGAGGGGGGTGGCCGAGATTGATGGGCTCGGAGGCTCTGCCTACCGCACTACCACGGGACGGGTGGGAGGCCGCAGCAAGAGCCCGCAGCCAGCCTGGCAGAAGAACCTACCCATCCTCTTTTAGGGCAGGCGGGCAGGCGCGAGTTCAGAAGAGGCGACGGCGGGCATCGCGGGGAGAGAAGGAGGCGGGCAGGGGAAGGAAGGGAGAAGACGAAACCCGCCACATTCATTGCAACCGAGGCAGCAGCTAAACAGCATCGATAGCCGTCCGGGGGAATCTGGGCAAATATGGTGGCTGTTCACACTTCTCATTCTTCCTCCTCCACCGAGTGGATCGCTTGCTTGGATAAAAGGTACCGGCACCTCTGCGGATGCAGCTGGGTGGCGTGTGTGTGTGTGTGGTGGTGGGGAAGCTGGAGGGAGGGGCTGGCAGCCCAGCAGCATGTGCTCGCATCCTCACCCCACCCCATGCATACACACATCACATCATCCATAAAATGAAAGTGCCGCTACAATTATTTCATCTACCACGCGCCACGCATGATCTGGAAATTCGGAATCGGTGTGTGTGTGAGAGAGAGAGATGGGGTGGGGTGGGGTGGAGCGCTCGGCATGGGAGAAGACGGCGGCGGAGGACAAGGGCTTTTTCTTTGGGTGTCCAGAGGAGAGTTGCTTTATTGCCCTCTCGAGCATAATAAAAACCCCACGGAAGTCTGGTGGCTCTAAAATAGTGCACCTTTAAAGACAGGCGAAGGAGCCCTCCCCGGTTCTGCACAGGCCCGCCCTTGCCTGCTGCAGGTACCCTCCAGGGCTGCTGTGGGGAGGCCTCATGCACCAATAGTAGAAGAAACGGGCGGGTCATTTAAGATCTCTCCCAAGGCCGAACATCTCCCCCAAAAGCCACAACAATAGGTAGACTTGCCCACTGGGTATTAATGAGAGGAAGGTGAGGCCGGGCACTGAGACCAGGAAAGTTAAGTAAATACTAAGCTAAGAAAACTGGAATATTTCTCAAGGTTTTGGCATCAATGTCTCTGATGCTATTTCCTCAGTGATTTGAAGCACCTGACAGCCTCATCCAGACGCTTATAGGAAGCCATAGAAAGCCATACAGTCGGCTTCTTGAATGTCATGTTGCCAGGTGGTGTTGGCATGGCCTGCATTATTATATTAATAGGGAGTAAACATGATAAACCTGGGTAACATTTTCAGATTTATATTTAAAGGGCAGGAAAACAGAGTTGACCATAGCGAGATCAGTCCAGGCTATATACATCTGCCTAGTCAGCACTTATTTAATCGGCAGTAGATCTCTCAAGATTTCAGGTACATTCTTCTCCCATTATCCAGATCTCTGGCTTGAGGCCCTGGAGAAGCTTCGTTTTTTGGGAAAGTCTTACATGGAAACAGACACTTAACAGCTCAATTTTTATTTTATTTTTTTGGAAATGCCCAGGAGGTGTGGATGACCTGCGGCCTATGAAGTGTGGTTGAACTATGAATCTCAGAATTGGTGAATTGGAATCTAACCATATAAGGAAGGGTACAGGCTCTTCACTGTATTATTAGAAAGATGTACCATATGTGAATAACCTGCCTTCCAATTCCTCTTTTGGGTCGAGATCCTGTATCTGGCGTCTTAACCAAATGCATGTACAAAGATGTGGCAGTATAAAGAAACTTCCCCAAATTGAGTGCCTTCCATTGAATTTTACCTCTGCTAATTCCCAGATGGCATAATTATGGGAATTAGGGTGTTATGGTATATATAGAAGGCATCAAGCTGGGGAGGGTTGGTATAAGCTAATATTTATTTATGAAATTGATAACTATATATAAACTACAGTGGTACCTTGGTTCTCAACTGCTTTGAAACTCATCAAATTTAGTACTCGGGGCATTTTGATGTGAAAAGTTTGTCCCAGTGTACTCATCCTTTAACAGAACTTTGGTGTTGTCTGCCTTATGACATTAGTCCTTATGGGAAAAATTTGTTTAGTACTTATTATTTTTGGTACTCATTGCGCCTCCCAGAACCAATTAATGATGAGTGCTGAAGTACCACTGTAATATGGCAAAATAATCCCTATACTCTTCCCTAGCCTAAAGGCTGTTTAATGATACCTTTACAACCATGGATCATAATTGTAGTTGCCTTTGGATGCTGACAGTACATTCATGAATCAGTTTATAAACTTACTAATGAACAGTCTCCAAGTATGGGTGTTAGTTATTTTTGTTCACCAGCTGTTAGTCATTTTTGTTCCTGAATATTGAAAAGTAAAAAGAGTAGTAAAAAAGATAGTTTTTTTAAAAAATGAACAATTATTTTTTAAGTTGCAAATGAGACGAATGAGTTATAGTTTCAGTCGGTCACCAGCAATTATCACTTGTTAGGCTTATTACATATATGCTGTCATTGTTTTTTGTGGTTAATGTCAGCAAACATCCCTTAACTTTCCCCCCTAACTTCAAATGTTGATAGTAGCATCCATAGGTAGAAATCCCAATGGCAAGGATGACCTTGCTTGATATTAGAAGTTAATTAAATCAGCTCTAGTTAGTACTTGGAATAGGCACTATCTGGGAATTCTCAGGCTATGATCTAAAATGTGAAGTTGATAATAGCTTCTTTGATACTACCCAGAACATTATAAGACACTTAATGGATGCAATCCACAAGAGTCAAGTTTAACTAGAGGGCATCTTTACTATGGAAGTGGCTTATAGGACTGCAGATAAGAAAGCAATAGTTCAATTTTGAAGGTGGGCTTCTAAATTGAACTAATGATGCCAAATAAGCCCTCTTTATCATCATTAACCCTTCAATTTACTTAATATGTAATATTTGTTATATCATGTCTGTTGCATATATAAAGGTTTGCCTTTATATATATGCACTTGGAGACTGATGTGTTCAATATGAGTACAGTAAAACAATAGTATTGCTATGTGGCTTATGTATATAGGATATACAGGAGAAACTAGGCATTACAGATGGCTACTAAAAATGTGAGGCATTCATATCATTGTTGGATATAAAAAGCCAGAGCACCACATGATAAAAAGCCTAGATGTTGTTCCTGTTACATGGGAAAACCAGGCTGATGTTAGGCATACGCATCCTATGAACGTACATCAGAATAAAGTAGAAACTAGGAGGTAGAGTTTTGCAATGATAGAGTGGGTCTGATTGTATGTGTCAGATAATAGTTTGGAAAAACTTGCTATTGTAGAGCATTATTAGAGTAAGGGACAGTGATGAGCAGAAAATTCTCAGTGATTTTCAGGTATTGTAGCACTCCTTGTGCTCAGGAGTGTTTTAAACGGGAAGCATTTACCTTCATATCTAAAGAATATCTTAGTTTGGCCTTGCTGAAAGTAGATCTTTTTGGAATTACCTTTTCCAAGAAACCCAATCGATACTTAATCACATGTTGTTAAGTGCTAGGTGAGATCTTGGACTTCAGCATGCTTTTTATATCTGCTTTTCTTGTTATTGACCTGGTTTGCTTTCTTACTTAAGCTGCTTTCAATGTTTGACATTGTATTATTTTTTTTAAAAAAATTCATAATTGTGAGATTATATTATTATAGTTCATCTGCTTCCCTGAAAGTCTTTTAGATTGAGATGTACTGTTTAAATAAATGGTTTGCACATTACCCATTGAAAAATAAATGGGTGAATGCACAAATGGTAACTTGGGGACCTTGTATCTGAGGAACAATGTATATGATTATATTGTTGGTTGAACAATTCCCTTTGGTAGTGAGGCAAATTAACAATAGCATGAATTAGTCTGGATCTAATTCTTAAAAATGAATAAATAAATGCGTATAATTCAAAGTGATGCCAGTTATGTTATCCTTTCTCAACTCTCATTGGCTAGGTCCATGTAGCACATAACATTCAGTTGAGAGGGCAACAAAACTGTTTTCTATTTGCTTTCTTTAGTATAAGATTTAAACCTCATGCATTGGCCTGCTGGGAAAAAGATCCGGGATGTATATATGTCACAAGAGTACTGCCATATTTACTTGAGAAATGGTGCTTAATGAAATGGGACAGAGAATAAACAGCAATCTGGAAGCAAAGAATTTTGCTGGTGTGGTTTGCGTAATTGCTGCTGTGTCTTATTTTACTCTTTCTATTGAAATCCCCATCATTTCAAAAGATCATTGCCCAGCTTCTGCTTCCCTTCATTTTTAAAAATAGTGGTCCTCTTTCTCATTACTTAAACTTCGTTTTGAAACTGACTATATGAATCTTATGCCATTATAATATCAAGAAATTAATTTAACGTGACTACCTGAAGTAAATATCACCATGGTCCATCTAGCACAAGGCTGTCAAACCCGTGGCCCAGATGCGTCACATGCTGGCCCCACTCCCGCCTGGTTTAGTGAAGAGGAGAAAAAGTCCCAATACATCGCGTGACGCTGCCGTGACGACGCGAGTTTGACACCCCTGATCTAGCATTAGGATACCTGAAAGCCTTCCCCCCACACTCAGTATTAGAAAATTAATTTCTAATATTGAATTTTAGCTACCCTTGTCTCTTATTTAAAGTTTTTATATGTTTACTATTTCAGTTGTACGCTGCCCAGAGCCCCTCTGTGAAGGAGATGGGTGGTTTCTAAATTTGATAAATAAATAATTAAATACCAGATAGCAAATTTTATTTTCTATTTATTCCCATAGAATGCATCTCCCACTAAGCTTGCAGCTATGCATAGATGATAAAAATTAAAGAGAAGGATGAAAACATTAGTATTTCTTTCTAGCTTGTTGGGCCATTTCCAAAGTGGCCCTCTTGCTTCATTTGTCATCAAAGGGATTGTCGCATATGTCAATAATTATGTCCAAAGACTGCAACCAAATTGAGAGCCCAAGGATTAGAATTTTATGCATGATGTGTACATTAATTTTTACATAAGACAGAGCCCATGGTGCCATACTTGACAGTTGTCCTTGACTGCAGGAGTTGATCGCAGAACAAACCATGTCATGTCACTGTCCTGAGGTGTCAGGAGTGTTATGATCTTTGATGAGGTTTTGATGAATTATTTAAAAATGAAGGGTTGTTTTGAAGTCATAGTTCTTTTGCACTTTTTTTTCTGCTGTTCTTTTCCAGCTTGATCTGAACTAATTATATGACTGTATATTTTAAAATATGAATATATGAATTAATAATAAAACAAAGCTATTGTGAAAGCAAAATGCCTATATAATATAGCCATTCAAAGAAACTTTGTAATGGTGTCCATAGGAATTTTGATAAATACAACTATCTCTTAGATTATGTTGTGTTGCATTGTAAAAAGAACGTAGGAATAGTCTTATCACATCAAGACCAAACTTAGTCTACCATTTTGTTGCTCATAGATGCCTTTCAAATGCATACAAATTTCGTGAGTAGTGCTCCTGGTTCCTGTAGTCTGCAATTTTTCTTCTGGAAATCCATTCCTACTTCCACACCATTCAAAGGGTGTTCATCCCAAATCGTATAGCTAAAAGTCTGTAGAGGTTCTCAGTCATCCAGGAACCTGAGGACACAGATAAACCTCCAAGAGCTTCAATGACCCTCTAAAAGGATGCAAATGACCAGCTGTCTGCAAGGAATATAAATCCTTCCATTCCCCACTATCCCATCAGAGCTGAAGAAGCTTCTTGGATGAAAAGCAAAACGTCTTTAAAAGAAAAAAATCAAAAGAAAAAAAAAGTCAAATTGCCTCCTGAAAAAAGCACCTTTGGGATTTAGAATTTTAGAATTTCACCATCTCAAGATCATCTTCAGGTTTTTGATCAGGAAAGAAAGCATATACCTAAATCTGATCTATATTTCTAATAAGAAATAACCGTATCTCATTATCTCTCCTCTTTTCATAGGTTACTGTTACATCCCGTGTATTTATGTTTTGTTTGCAATCAAGCTCATAATTTCTCCTACCTTGGTTCAGAGACTTCTAATACTGGGATAGCCGTATCTATATTGTGTGCTATGAAATGAATTGTTTACATGGATTTTGTTTCCTGTTTCACCTCCTGATTATATCTATGCAATGCTGCTTTTCCAAAGTTGGTCTTATCCCATATAATTATTTTTGAAACATCAGTTCTCTTCGGAATGGGATGCTGTCCAACACTTGTTGACTTTCCCCCAGGAGTCAATCCAAAGACTTTTTGGGTACCTTTTTGATACTTTATGCCAGCAGTCAGACTCTTTTTAAAATTCTGAATATAGTCCAGACACTAAGTCTCATTCAATTATTTAAAAATTAGGCAATTGTATAATGGAATATCTTCATGTTAGTAGCAATAGCAACAGCACTTAGACTTATATACCGCTTCACAGTGCTTTACAACACTCTCTAAGTAGTTTTACACAATCAGCATATTGCCCCCAACAATCTGTGTCCTCATTTTACCCACCTTGGAAGGATGGAAGGCCGAGTCAACCTTGAGCTTGGTGAGATTTCAACTGCCAAATTGCAGTCAGCTGGCAGTTAGGAGAGGTAGGCTGCAGTACTGCGCTCTAACCACTGCGCCACCACAGCTGTAGTAGCTATAATGTAATACAGAACTAGGTATGTTTAAACATCTTAAAGCCTATTGATTTCAGTGGATTTATGTATATCTAATATTTATCTGAATTATAGCTAGTGTTTAATATCGGCAAGATCAAGGGTCCTCAACCCTCAGGCCATGGACCAGTACCGGTCTGTGGCCTGTTAAAGAACCAGATCGCATAGCTGGAAGTAAGTGGCGGGCAAGTGAGTAAAACCAAAACATCCTCCCTCCCCATTTTGTGGAAAAATTGTCTTCCAAGAAACTGGTCCATGGTGCCAAAATGTTGGGGACCACTGTGCTAGATAACAAGAGTATCTAATTGAGTTCTAGTGAACTCAAAAATTTAGTCCAGGAATAATTTCATTTGTTAATTTCATGTTGTTCCTATATGCAAGAAGAGATATTGTGTCCTGCTTTCCCTCAGCAGTTTCAAGCCTGGAAGTGAAGAAAATAAAATATATTACTCCTAAAATAGTTTTGGGATTCAAAGGTGCCAGGTGAACCCTGACAGCCCAGCAAAATTGAGATGAAAATCTTTTTTATCTTCCTGCTGGAAAGAAAGCCTGTCTTTTGTTCTGGCAATGGGCTGCTAAGTTTCCCTCAGTGGGTATGAGCAGCTTGGTGCTTAAAAAGGGAAGCTTGAGATTGTATGCCTGGAACTAAGAAGGAAGCTTTCTGCTTGCTTTATATGCTGAATTGTTGAGGACTTTGAGGTTAAGAGCCAACATTATGTTTGGGAAGGATGGATTAATTCATCCACTTGGACATATAATGCAGATTGAGCAACAATCCTCATTATCAGAGGTGGTATTCAGCCGGTTCATACCGGTTCGGGCAAATTGGTAGCGGCTACTGCAGATGGGCCCGCCCACCCGCTCTGGTTTAATGCCGCCCTATTTAGCTACGTTTTCAAGGCCGGGCTCATGTGTGGAAGGTGCGTACGTGAGCAAAGCGCGTGTGCGGAAGGTGTGTGCATGCGCGAAGCGAGCATGCGCACACAGGGTGAACTGGTGGTAAGAATATGTGAAACCCGCCGCTGCTCATTATCCTTTCTCATTTCCAAGAGCAAAGGGAGAACTAAGACTACTCTTGGCAATGAGCTGCTTTCCATGAAAAGTGTGGATAACAGAATAAAAGTATACTTTCTCTCAAGCAAGCTTTCCAATCTGAGACCTCTAATCCAGTGGTGGGTTGTCACCGGTTTGCACCGGGGTAGTATAATCGGTGGGAGGTTCCGCCCCCGCCCCCGACGTCATCAAAATGTTTCTGCGCTTGTGCAGAAGTATGCACGAGCAAAGCAAGTGCGCGCACGTGGCCCTGTTGCAGACCCGTAGTAAAGGTAAGTAGAACCCACCACTGCTCTAATCATAATGTAATGTACAGTTGTTGTTGTTGTTGTTACTGTTACCTGTTGTGTTAATATAAACCATGATTTCAGAAAGGTACTCAGTGATTCATTGCTGGATTCATACATAATGAACTGGTAGCACAGTGGTTAGAAAGTAGTACTGCAGGCTACTTCTGCTGATGACTGGCTGCCAGCAGTTTGGCAGATCGAATCTCACCAGGCTCAAGGTTGACTCAGCCTTCCATCCTTCCGAGGTCGGTAGAATGAGGAGCCAGATTGTTGGGGGCAATAGGCTGACTCTGTAAACCACTTAGAGAGAGCTGTAAAGTACTGTGAAGAGGTATATAAGTTTAAATGCTATTGCTATTGCTAATCTGGTCTGAGATATGTTACAAATGGGCTTATCTTTTTTGTTATATGGAGTCCCTTTATTTGATCTAAATATTGGATTTGGTTTTTTGCCTCTGTCTTGCCTTTGCAATATGGTTTTATTTACATTTTTCAATGTTATAGATCTCCCCCCACCCCCCACCCCCATTACAACTATATTATTGCGGTTTATTTGAATTAGAGTTTGCACTTGTGTTCTAGCCTGTGAATCTTAAATTCTTTCTGCTTTCATTTCCTGAATTCATCCATGTGTTTCCTTTTTGTGTTCTCATTCAGGCAAGATTTCCATTACATGAAAGAAGAGACATATGCTCTAATAGCTGTCTTGACTCTGGCTTCCTTGGTTTGCTTTTGTATTACGGGACTTATAGAACTATTGGATAATATGTATGAATATTGATAAATGAAAAGTCACATGTCTGTGCTCATGATGCAAGAAAGAATTGATTTTTTAAAAATCTATGCTGTGGCAGAGCACATTCTCAGAATATAACACTGGATAGCATCACAACTAGATTGTTATAATTATCTGCACAAGGATAAGGATAATATTTTGTTGAATTCAGTTTATTGCGGTCATAGACCAGTACAAGCAGAGTGTTTGGTGAATGAATAAATGAATGAATATACGTACGTATATTTATGTATGCATTCAACCTATATTAAAGTATAATGTAAACAGAAAAATTATATTAAATATGATAACATTTAAAATTATAACAAAATAATATCTAAAATTTAAACGAGTTATAGTTACATAGAATGCATTGAAGGATAATATTCAAAATATGAGTTGGCAAAATATGATGGAACCTGCGTTTCTGGCCTTTGAAGAAATAATTAAGTGTATTATTCATTAGCTGTTAAATAAGCATTATAGCTTCTAGCTGTTCCTTTTACAGTTAATTCAAGAGTTGCAATTCAAAAACAATTAAGCATAAAGAGCTTCATTGGTTAATATCAGGCCCAAGTCCAGAGATGACACAACCAAATTCAATTGAGTTCAATCCCTTAATTGCTTATAGCTAACTAAAAGAATTTTGCAGAACTAAAGTTATAATCTTCTAACCTACAAGATATATCCTGAGAGGTTCTAGGATGTGGATACTCTAAATCTCCGATGCATTCGCTAGTCAAATACGCAGGTCGTTAAATGCACATGAGGTATCGCAGGGTGGGGAAAACCATGGGAGACCTAGTATTTCCAACCACCCAAGGCTTCTCCTGACCCACTGAGGTATCTCATGCTTCCCCCTCCCCCATCCTGCCCCACCGAGTCTCCACGGGCACTATGGAGGCTCACTTACCTTTTGAAAATCTCAATGATTAAGCTAGCTGTCTCCTCTCCAGCCTCTCTGCCACAGTTTTCTTTACCTGCTTCTGGTATTCCAAAAGTGGAGCGGTGAGAATAGAGGCAGAGCGGGATGAGCGTGCCCAGCTCAACTTGGCTGATTCACCGAGGCTGCCTAACCTGGGTACCCGATCTGCTTTTGGAGCGCCAGGCAGCCTCGATGAGTCTGAATGAGTGTGAAATAGTGCTCCTGAAGGCCTTTGTCCTTTTGCAAAAGCTTTTGGATGGAGGACAGAGGCCTGACAGAGAGCGAGATTGTACCCCCAAATGCTTCTGTAAAGGGACGGAAGGCTTGGGGGGTACGATCTCACATTGCTTCAGGCTTCCATCCCTTTGCAAAAGCTTGCAAAGGCTTCAGGGGTGTGATCTCACACTCCTTCAGGCCTTTGTCCTTCATGCCAAAAGCTTTTGCAAAGGGACAGAGGCCTTCGGGAGCACTCTTTCCCACTCCTTCAGACTCACTGAGGCTGCCCAGCACTCCAAAAGTAGATTGGGTGTCCTGCACAGGCAGCCTCAGTGTGTGCTTGTCCCGCTCTGCCTCTGCTCTCACCATTCCGCTTTTGGAGTGCCGGGAGCAGGTTGCTGAGGAAACCCTGCAGCAGAGAGGCTGGAGAGGAGACAGCTCATTTGAGGAGAGAGAAGGAACCATCAGCCTGTTCTGGAACTCTGAATCTTCAGAAGGTAAGTGAGTGATCGGTAATGGGGTGGGGAGGAGCTGGTGGGCTAGCATAGCAGGTGCAGTACCTGTTAGGTCTCTCTGGGGTGGAGGATAGGCAGGGGGAATGTTGCAGTTTGTCTGTGGTCAGTCGTAAGGGTGAACAATTGCCGCGGTACTGCAATATTCGTAACTTTGGGACTGTGTCATAAGTACTTTTGGTATGGTGTCATAACTTTGAACCATCATTAAGTGAACTGTCGTAACTCATGGACTAACTGTATGGGTGTTAGGATACATCCCCTAATACAGGGGTGTCAAATTCAAGGCCCACAGGCCGAATCCAGCCTGCAATGTGGTTAGATCTGGCCCACGGGGCTGCCCTGGAAACAGTGAAGGACCAGCCCCTGGTGCCTCAGCCCCAGCCCAGGCCAGCTGGGCACTAATCTACAACCATCCAGACTGTAATGCAGTCAGCTTTAGATCCGCAGGTCTGCTCTGGAGTCAGCGAGGGGCACCCCCTTCCTACCCCCCAGCCCTGCCGAGGCCACTTTAGGCGTCCCCTGACATGAGCAACATTGAGCTGGTCATGCCCACCCTGGCCACACCCACCCAGTCGGCTGTGACCACCCGGGCATGCCCCTCCCCCCGCTCCCCGAGGTCAACCATAACCCCATAACCCTCAGTGAAATTGAGTGACACAGTTTTTAAAAACTACCCAACCCTTTTCCAATGTAAGGATCCTATGCTTCAGGTAGTTCTTGACTTACAACAATTCATTTAGTGACCATTCAAGGTTTCAAGAGCAATGAAAAGCATGACTTATGACTATTTTTCACATTTATTCAACTATTGCAGCATCCCCATGGTCACATGATCAAAATTCAGATGCTTGCCAACTGATTCATATTAATCCCTACTCATGGTCACTCATCCCTAGTCCAGTGATGGTTAATCTTTTTGACACCGAGTGCCGAAATGAGTGCGTGTGTTCTGTCCCGTCTCACACACGCACACAAACAGCCAGCCGGGAGTTAATAAAACCAGCAGTCAGGAATTCCTTTGAGATAACAGAATTGGCAGCAACCCAGTAGCTGCCTGCCAAAGACTTTACTCACAAAGGGAGGTTTTTCTCCTCTGTCCGATACACCAAAATAAGTCCACAAAGCCAAAGAATTGTCAAGTTCATTCCATAATAAATCCAAGGAGGGCATATAACGAAGTTCCAGAAATGCAGTATGGCTTGCTAGCCTTTCAGTTTTGTCCTGAATGGCCACCACACCCCCTTTTATCCCCTGTGGGGTGTGGTCCAGTGACTCAGCTTAATCTCTGGCACCCCTCTTTCTCTGCTGCGCGCGCTTATCTTTCCGATGCTGTTGGGGATCTAGCCAAGACTCACCTCCGTCGCTGTCTAATTGCGGCTGCTCGGAAGTGCCTGGCTCCTGGTCTATCTCTTGGCCTTTGGAGGACACCTGAGGCATTGCCAGAGAGGAGGGTCTTGGAGAGGGAGGCCTTGCCAACTCCTCTCCTTCACTTTCGAAGTCTTCTCCCTCTGATAATATGGGCTTGGGGGTCAGAGTCACAACAGCGTGTGCGTGTGTGTATGCGCATGTGCCAGAGCACCAGAGTTGGAAGAGAGAAGCTGGCTGGTGCACAACCAGCTGCTCTTCCGGGTTCCATCGCGCGCATGTGCCCCGGCCAGCTGCTCTGGCGTGCATGCGCACTGGCCAGTTGCTTTCTTCTGGGTTCCGGAGAGCAGCTGGATGGTGTGCGATGGAACCCAGAAGACCAGCTGGCGACGGTATGCGTGCCCCCAGAGAGGGCTCTGCGTGCCACCTCTGGCACACGTGCCATAGGTTCGCCATTCCAGCCCTAGGGCAGCGATGGCAAACCTCTTAGGCACAGAGTGCCCAAACAGGAAGGCCTGTGTATGCCAGAGTGCCAGAAACCCAATAACCAACTGGCCGGCACATGTGTGCCCCGGAAACCCGATGACCAGCTGGTTGTTGGGTTTCCAGCGCTATCCCCACAGAGAGGGTTCTGCTATAGATTCACCATCACATCACAGGAGATACACCTGGTGGGATCCAGAAGAAGGCCTTCTCCGTGGTGTCTCCCTCTCTCTGGAACATCATTCCCCCGGGAGATTAGACTGGCTGCGACTCTAACACTCTTTAGGAAGGTGCTGAAGAGCTGGTTCTGCCAGCAGGCCTGGGGTAACCCCGAGCGGGATGGAGCCCCTTGTGTGATGGGTTGTTGCCAGGCTGGAGGGTTATTATTTTATTATTTTCTTCCATTAGTTTTATTTTTTTATATATGATATTTTTATATTTGTGTAAGATGCCTTGAATTGCCATATGTGAATAGGCAGCAATATAAATTTTCTTAAACAAACAAACAAGCAAACAAATGATGGTTACAATGTGCCGTGGTCACATGACCACCTTTTGTGACCTTTTAATGAGCAATGTCAATGGGGAATCCAGATTCGCTTAACAACTGTGGCAAGAAAAATAATAAAATGGTGGCAAAATTCACTTAACGGTTGTCTTTTAGCAATAGAAATTTTGAGCTCAATTGTGGTGGTAAGTTAAGGATTACTTGTACAGGGACTATATATTATAGTGCTCTGTAATATTTTGAGGGTGCATACTAACTTCAATCTCGGGTCATACTCTGGAAGTACAGTATCTTAAAAAGGTTAATGTTATTTAAAAATTATCTTTAATAAATAATTTTTATTTATTTATTTATTTATTTATTTATTTATTTATTTATTTATTTGGATCTTGAAAGTTACTCTACCTTGTCATTTTACTACACTGTAACAACAATCTAAAGGCAGTTCCAGCATAAAAATGACATCATAAACATTATAAAATCAATGCGTATAATGAATGAAATCAGCCCTGGTAATAGAATAAGCAGAATAAATCAGTAGCATTAATAAGATCAGACTCTCTACTGATTAAAAACAGAAGCAAATATAGTGGCAGGGAAAAACATTAAAGGATTGTCAGTTGGACATTTCAAGAATGGCATCTAGAACTTCACATCAGGAAAGGCCCAGTGGTGGGATTCTGCCGGTTCTAGGCAGTTCGGCCAACCGTTTGTTAAATTGCTGGCTCACCCCGCCCCTTGCCCCGCCCCTCTGCACCATATTTATTGCCAATAAATAGTGGTGGGCGAGGGGCAGGCGAGCCAGCAATTTAACAAACGGTTCTGTGTATTTTTGTAATTTTATTGGCCCGCAGAGCTTCAGCATAGTCTAATTAGCCCATTGATTAGATCGGCCTCCCGACTCTCAGCGATTTGCTCTCAGCTGTTTTGCTCAGGGCTCTGCTGCTTGCTTGCAAAGAGTTCTGGAGCAGATTTTTTTCCCCCTAGCTATGCTGAAAAATGAAACTGAAAGTAAAGCAGGCTGTTGGCTTTGCTGTTTGCTGCAATGTTGGAAAATTAGGCAGGCAGATTTCTTTTTCCTCACCAAAAAAGGTAGGTGCAAACAATGGGAAATTTAGGGAAAAAGAGGAGAGTTCAAGATTTTAAAACACAAAAGAAAAAAAGCTCTATTTAACTAGGGAATTGTAATAATTGAGATACTATTAATTGTATATTGTGTTGAAAGCAGAAATGGTTAAGTTGTGGTTTGGAGGAATATATGGGGGAAATTATTTGGTTTATTATTATTGGTAAATATAATTAATTGATTTGTAAGAAATTGGATTGCATGGAAATAATTGGAATAATATACAAAAAAGGTAGTTATATAACTAATTGATTTATATTAAAATGTTGAATTCATATTAAACAACTGTAATATTACATAATTAACCAATGTGAGGATGGATATAAAAATAGATGACAATGGGAAGGGGTATAATATAGAATAGAAGGGAAAAACTGAATTTGATTAAGATTAGAGATGAGGATGAAGGGTAATATTGTTTTTTTACAAAAATAGATGAGGAATAAATATGGCAAAAAGGAAATATAGAAATTGTAAATTTAATTGAAATGACTAAACACTGTTTAAATTTATGAACCGGCCAAGTACTCTGTTTAAAGAAAATACATTGTATGTTTGTATGTGTGTTTCTAATTATTGTTATTTATTCATATTTGTTCTCTTTTATTCTTTAAAGTTTAACAATTCATTCTTTATCTTAATATCTTTATATTTGTTTGGGGTTGGGTTTCTTCCCTTTCATCTTTTTTATTGTACAGCAATCTTTCAAACCTACCACCTCTCTCTTTTCTTTCCTTCTTACTTTCTCTTCCTTACCCTCTTCTTCTCCTCCCTACTTCCTCTTCCTTTCTCCTTCTCCTCCTCTCTTCCTCCCTCTCTTAACCGTCACTCCTACTCTAATTTCCCTTCCCTTCCTTCATCCCTCTCTATTGCTGTATCCTTTTGTGCATATGGATTACTCAGAGGGCTGAAAAAGTTATTTTTGACTGGTCCTCGCACTTTTGACCACTCCTCGAACTTACGACTGTCCTCACATTTTATGTTTTTCACCCTATCTTGTCACCATGGTGAAGAGAAGCAGTTGTGAAATGAGTGACACGGTTGTTAAGAATGCTACAATGGGCATAAATGATGACCAGTCATAAGGGTGAGGACCGGTAAAAGTGCAAAGACCTGTCAGAAATCACTTTTTTCAGCCCTCTGGGTAGTCTTTTTGTGCATATGGACTACTCAGAGGGCCGAAAAGGTTATTTTTGACTGGTCCTCGCACTTTTGACCACTCCTCGAACTTACGACTGTCCTCACATTTTACGTTTTGCGCCCTATCTTGTCACCGTGACTACTTGAAGACAAGTAGTGGTGAAATGACTGACACAGTTGTTAAGAATGCCGCAACGGGCATAAATGTGAGGAAGGTCATAAGTGCGAGGACCGGTCAAAAATGTGGGGACCAGTCAGAAATGACTTTTTTCAGCCCTCTGAATAGTCCCTATGTGCATATGGACTAGTCAGAAGGCTGAAAAAGTTATTTTTGACCGTTCCTCGCAATTTTGACCAGTCCTTGAATTTACGACTGTCCTCACATTTTATGTTTTGCGCCCTATCTTGTCACTGTGGTGAAGAGAAGTAGTGGTGAAATGACTGACATGGTTGTTAAGAATGCCGCAATGGGCATAAATGTGAGGATGGTCATAAGTGCGAGGACCAGTCAGAAATGACTTTTTTCTGCCCTCTGAGTAGTCCCTATGCACATAGCCACGCCCACTTGGTCACATGACCAGCTAGCCATGCCCACTTGGTCACATAACCACCAAGCCACACCCCCAACTAAGCCATGCCCACAGAACCGGTTGTTAAAAAAAATTGAATCCGCTTCCGGGTTTGACTGCCACCGGCGAAGACGGTCGCTTTTGAACGGCCGCCAGCCCCGCCGCCTGTAGAGCCGCCCCGAGTGAGGGAAGCGGCTTGAAAACTCCAGAATCCTGAGGATTTGAGGAGAAGAGCAAAGCAAGAAGCAGGTTGAGCCCCCGTGAACCTCCAGAAGTTTGCTACTGGGGAGGAAACGGGTGTGGCTCCCTTTTAACTTGCGGAGACTCCGGACGGCGTGGGACGACTCTGCTCGTCAGAGCAAGCCGGCTGCAGCAAACATTTAAACTGATGGGAAGATAACTTTGTTATAAAACAACCTCAACCCCCAAACCAAGAAACTGCAAGTATTTCTTCTCTTTTGAACTTTTGATTTGGGGAAAAGTTGGAGCGAGAGGAAACGGCTTGAAAAAATGGCGCAGTTCCAGCGTTAACGAGCTGAAAGGGAGAGTGATTGCGCAGAACTATTCTAACAAGCTACATTGTAGCAGTGCCTGTTGCAAGCGAACGGAGAAGAGTGGAAAAGAAAAGAAAAATAAATTTGAGCTTGTCTCAATCTATTTAATTCTGGGGGACTTTTTCAAAGGATATTGTGGAGGTGCAAAGGAAAGGAAAAAAAAAGATTTTCTTCTTTCAGAAAAGTTAATTTACGTGGCAAAATGGCTTCAAAGAAACAGGAAGGAAAGGTGGCAGGGGAGGGATCTCCCACCCACAAACCAGAACAGCAGCCCCCTCCCAGTCAGCAGAGGGAGGGAAAGGACTTTGATGTGCAAAGTTTAAAAGATTTTATTACCCAGGCTTTGGATGAAAAATTTCAAAAATCACAACAGGAAATGAAGAGGGAAATTAATGAATTTAAAGAGGCAATGAAAGAAAATTATGATAAGGTGTCAGATAAATTGTCAAATGTGGTTTCTGACTTGGCAGAATCCATTACTAAAGTGGACTCCAAACTGGAAGAATTTAAATCAGAAGTCAATGTCAAAATGAAGGATGCTGATATTAAAATTGCAGATGTGGATAACAAAGTGGAGAGAGTCGAAAACGAAATCACAATGATACAGTTCCGATCCATGGAATTTGCTATTAGGCTTCGAGGAATTAAAGAGAATGATAGGCAAGATCTGAGACAGATTTGTTCTGATGCCTTGGCTGTATTGCTAAAAATTGATCCAGCAGATGTGGTCTATAAAATAGATAAAATTTACAGAGTGAATTCATGGGTTGCTAGACAAAGAAAATTGCCCAGAGATGTGGTGATATACTTTACTGATAGAAGAATAAGAAATGATATTTTGCAAAGATCCTTTCTTTCCTCTGTGCAAGTGGAGGGAGCTCAAATTGGAATTTATAAGGAATTACCACCTAAGATGTTAAAAGATCGAAAAGAGTACAGGTTCTTAGTGAATGAATTGCAAAAGCAAGAAATACCATTTCGGTGGGATGCCCCAACTGGTATAATTTTGAAATATAATGGAGAGAGACATCGATTGAATACTTTTCAGAAGGCGGAATATTTTTATTATAATATCCTTAAAGAAAGATCATCATCCCCACGTACATCTACATTGTTGGAGATAAAAAGTGATAAAGAAAAGCAATCTCAGCACGAGAGGGCACAACAGTCTAAGCAGATGGAACCAGTGGAAATGCAGGGTGCTGCACAGGGAGGAGGCCTTTTGGAGGAATCATTGTCAGAACCTTCCCCGATTCTGTCAACTGGTGCTGTTTTGGATGAAGCTGGGATGCCTGAAGTTAAAGACCAGCGTATAACTCGTGCAATTTCCAAGCAGATAAAAGAAAAACGTGAAGCCATGGGAGGAGCTAGGCCGAAGACTTCAGAAGAAGTTAGGCAAAGCAGCTCATCGCTTCAGAAAGGTCAAGATGACAATTAGGCTCTTATCTTGGAATGTTAATGGACTGAATTCACCACAAAAAAGGAAGAAATTATTTACATATTTGAGACAATTTAATAATGACATAATTTGTTTACAAGAAACTCATATTCGAACTCAAGATCATAAATATTTGATAAATTCTAAATTAGGAACACACTTTATAGCTTCAACCTCGGAAAAAAAGAATGGTGTGGTTATTTATGTGAATAAAAGACTGTCCGCTAAAATTATAGAAGCAGATGAAGATGGTAGGTTTGTTGCAATTGAATTGCACACAGCAAATGGCCAAATTCTTTTGATTGGAATTTATGCTCCGAACCAACAACAGGATCATTTTTATAAGACTCTACATAATAAAATATTGCAATGGGACTATAGATCTATTCTAATAATGGGAGACTGGAATGGAGTAATTGATTCTAAATTAGATAAAAAAAGTTTGGCGAAATCAAGGATCAGACTGCCACAGACTTTTTTTGATATGAAAGAAGATTTGGAATTAAAGGATATCTGGAGAATATATAACCCAAAAGAACTGGACTATACTTTTTTCTCTGACAGACACAGATCTTTCTCCAGGATTGACTTTATCTTGTTATCAGATGATTTACTTATTAAAACAAAAAGAACAAAGATATTTCCAAGAACTTTAACTGATCATAGCTCTGTATGGATAGAAATCGAGATGGGAAAGTCTGAGAGAAGGTCATGGAGACTAAATGAAAATTTGTTCAGATATGAAAAAAATATAATAGAACTTAAAAAACAGATGAAAGAATTTTTTGAAATGAATTTGAACAAGGGTACCCCAATTGAAATAGTATGGGACGTGAGCAAAGCTTATATGAGAGGGGTACTTATTCATATGAACTTCAAACATAAACAGAATCGACAAAGGAAAAGACTTGAATTGGAAGCAGAAATAAAGAATAAGGAACAGTTACTTATTAAAAACCCAACAGATGAAAGAATATGTGGTGCTATAAAACTTTTGAAAGATCAGTTTCAAATGCTTTTGGCGGAACAAGTTGCAACAAATCTACAATATGCGAAGCATAATACGTTTTGTAATGCTAACAAACCGCGGAGATGGTTGGCTTATACCTTAAGGAAAAAGCAGAGTATACGGACTATTGAGAGTATTGACATTGGGGGGAAAGAAATTTTCCAACAAAAACTGATTAAAGAAGTCTTTGTAGATTACTACGTTAAATTATATGCTAAAGATGACATACAGAATGGACTTATAGAAAAATATCTAGAAGAGAAAAGAGTCTCAAAAATTACTAGCCAACAAAAAGAAAGAATGAATTACCCTATAACAGTTGAGGAAATAATTGCAGCAATTAAACAATTGAAAACAGCTAAAGCTCCTGGAACAGATGGATTGACAGCAGTGTATTATAAAACTTTACAAGCAGAAATGGTGGAACAACTTAGAGACTTATTTTGTAATATACAACAAGGGGGTAAAATACCCCCATCATGGAAATCAGCATATATTACTTTGATACCAAAAGAACAAGCAGGTCCTAAAAAACCGGAAAATTATAGACCAATATCTCTTCTAAATAATGACTATAAAATTTATGCAAAAGTATTAGCCAACAGATTGATGCCAGTAATTCAAGAGGTGATTAATGACAACCAAGCTGGGTTTATAGAGGGTAGATACATGAAGGATAATGTAAGGCAAGTTATAGATTTACTGGAATATCTTGAGAAGAATAAACAGATCTCTGCAGTGCTGGTTTTTTTGGATGCGGAGAAGGCCTTTGATAGAGTGGATTGGAATTTTCTACTAAAGACTTTAAAAAAAATGGGATTTGGAGACCAATTTATACAGGCGGTTTCAGCAATCTACCAAGAGCAAAAGGCACAGATTATTATTAATGGAAGTCTGACATCAGAGTTTAAAATCGAAAAAGGAACAAGACAGGGATGTCCGTTGTCCCCATTGTTGTTTATTTTAACACTAGAAGTCTTGCTAAATACAATAAGGGATTCTAATATCTTGAAAGGTATAATGATAAGGCAAGAGGATTACAGAATAAAGGCATTTGCAGATGATCTGGTCGTTACCCTAACACAGCCAATGGAATCAATAATCCAGATGAAGGACATTATACAAGACTATGGTAAAGTTTCAGGTTTTAGTCTGAACCAGAAAAAAACTAAGATGATAGTCAAAAATATGACACAAGATCGTAAACACGAGCTTGAAAGGAGGGCAGGTTTTGAGATTGTACCAAAGGTAAAATATCTAGGAGTTCAGGTTGCAGAATCAAATATGAAATTGTTTCAAAATAATTATGAGGTGTTGTGGCGAGAGGTGCAAAAAGACATGGAGACTTGGAAAAAACTGCAGCTGTCTTTACTTGGAAGAATAGCAGCAGTTAAGATGAACATTTTGCCAAGATTTCTTTTTTTGTTTCAAATGATTCCGGTGCTTAAAAATGATAAACAACTAAAAGTATGGCAAACTGGAGTGAACAAGTTTGTCTGGAACGAGAAAAAACCAAGAGTAAAATTGAAAATTATGCAAGATGTTCCAGAAAGGGGAGGTCTTAAACTTCCAAACCTACAGTTATATTATGATGCAGCAGCTTTGACTCAAGCAAGTGATTGGTTTGGAAGGAAAAAGACTGGAATACTAAACGCAGAAAGTTTTGATTTGGAATTTGGATGGCATGCTTATTTATTTTATGACAGCAAAGTGGATAAAGTATTTAAAAGCCATATACTTAGAGACTCTTTGTTGAGAGTTTGGAAGAAGCACCGACTCAAATGGGATTATAAAATACCGCTATGGCTGGATCTTGGTCATATTTTGTGGAATACAAATATAACGTCACTCGGGGGGTTTTTATACAAAGAGGTTCTTTTTACAGATGCGGGCAGCTGAAGACATTACAGACACTGTTGGCTGAAGGGATTAATTTAACTTGGTTACAATATAATCAATTGCAATTGAGATGGAAAGAGGACCAAAGAACTGGTATTATGTTGCATGAGGAAGAATTGGTTAGACATATAAAAGAGAAAGGTCCAATGCATATTAAAAGGCTTTATAATGTTTTGTTAGAAAGGGATTCGGAAACTGAATTAGTTAAAGATTGTATGATTAAGTGGGCACAAAATTTTGAAGAACCAGTGATGTTGGAAACATGGGAAAAAATTTGGGTTCAGAATGTTAAATTTACACAGTCGCAGAATTTGAGGGAAAATTTTTACAAAATGTTTTATAGATGGCATTTAGATCCTAAGAAATTGTCGTGTATGTACCCTAATGTTCAGCCAAAATGTTGGAGGTGTGATTGTTTAGATGCTACATATTATCATATTTGGTGGACTTGTAAGAAAGTTAAGGCTTTTTGGATAAAAATTTGGTGGGTCATGCAGAATGTTTTAAAGAAAAAAATCCAATTTTCTCCACAATTGCTTTTATTGGGTATAGTTGAGGGTTTTACAGTGGATGAAATAAAGTTGATTTTGTATATGATTACAGCAGCGAGATTGTTGATAGGTAAATATTGGAAAAATGAAGCTCTGCCCACCGTAGAAGAATGGATTTTGAAGATGGCCAGCTTCGCGGAGATGGCGAAGATTTCAGCATACTTAAAAGATCGCTCACAAGAGACTTATGAATGTGGATGGAAAAAGTGGATAGATTATGTGCAGAACAAATACCAAACTAAGAAGTATCAAATAGCTTTTCATTGATAGTATTAATATTAAGATAGAAATAGTCGAACTATGTGAAGATGAAAAATGACGGGGTCGGGGGGGGTTCAAGGTTTTTGTATAGGGGATAATGATATTCTATGGAAGTCCGGGGGGGAGGGGAGGGTCGGGGGGGGGGGTTAGGAGGGGGGGTTGGGGAGTTTGGGGAGGGTTAGGGGGGTGAAAATGGGGTGAAAATGTAATTGTAAAACTTTTACAATAAAAAAAAAAATTGAATCCCACCACTGGAAAGGCCCTATTTCTTGGTTTAATGTTTGTGAATGGAAGCATCTGCAAATGACTGTAATGGTAAAGCCCAATCAGAAGGGAACAGATGGTCTTTAAGATATGAGGGGCACAGCTTAATGATAAACTCCAAATGAAAAGCCTTGGATTTAATCCCACCTTCTACACTTAGAACCTAAAAAGCTTTTTTAGGATTTTTAAAAAAAATTCTCTATAGAGAGCATTGCTTATCATTATGGACAATAACCATTGAGATTAGCCAATGGTTTATAGAGCCCAAAATTTATGTTGCTCAGTAATACGTTTGTTAAGTGAGTTTTGCCCCATTTTACGACATTTCCTGTTAAACAAATCATTGCAGTTCACTTAATTACATGGTTGTTAAGAGAATCTGACTTTGCTGGTTAGGTCGCAATCATCATAAATATGAGCGAGTTGCCATGCATTGGAATTTGATCATTTAAAGGGATACTGTAATGGTCTTAAATGTGAAAAAAAATCGTCATAATAGTCACTTTTATCAATGCCATTGTAACTGTGAATGGTTATTAAATGAACTGTTGCAAGTCGAGGACTATCTGTAGTGCACACTCAAGATATTTGCAGGCCACTTTGAAAATTTGGGCAGTATCGGGGTGAAAGCCAGCAGGTTCTAGAGAACTGGTAGCGGAAATTTTGAGTAGTTTGGAGAACTGGCAAATACCACCTCTGGCTGGTGGGAGTGAGGTGGGAATGGAGATTTTGCAATATCCTTCCCCCAGGAGTGGGGAGGGAATGGGGATTTTGCAGTATCCTTCCCCTGGAGTGGGATGGGAATGGAGATTTTGCAGTATCCTTCCCCTGCCATGCCCACCAAGACACGCCCACCAAGCCACACCACGCCCACCAAGCCAGACCCACAGAACTGGTAGTAAAAACATACCACTGGGCGGTATGTTTTTCATATGCAGTGTTTGAATTGGGTGGAATTAACACGTCCCAACCTCTTTTCCTTTTGCAGATGCTATTGTTAATTTCTGTTTGGAGAAACCTGTTGATTGATTGATTGATTGATTGATTGATTGATTTTATTTAAATTTGTATACCGCCGTTCTCCTGGTGGACTCAGGGCGGTGCACAGCCAAGTAAAAAACATCCAATACAAAATTTAAAAATTTAAAAGAATTATACCCTTTGGCCGAAAATTAAGAACCTTACGACTAAAACCCATTAAACAATTAAAAAATCTAATATCTCAAAAATGGGGGGGGGGTTTCACGCCAGCCCTGCAGAAAAAAGTTCTTAGGTCGCGGCGAAAAGCCCAGAGATCTGATATCCTCCGTATCTCCGGGGGCAAATCGTTCCAGAGGGCAGGTGCTGCCACAGAGAAGGCCCTCCCCCTGGGGGTCGCCAGCCGACACTGCTTGGCTGACGGCACCCTGAGGAGTCCCTCTCTGTGGGAGCGTACTGGCCGGTGGGAGGCTATTGATGTGTGTACCTCAGCTTAAACTGGGGTGCAGAGACAGATTTATAGATTTCTTTCTCTACTGCTTTTTGCACGTCTAATTTGAAAAGGAAAGGAATTTCCCTCCTGCAATCCTTGCGGTGAGAATCTTCCCGAAGGCTGGATCAAATGATACAAATTTCTGCATAATTACTGCAAAGGTGGAGGGAGGGATACTCATCTGCCAAAGTTAGTTATTCTCTTTGTGAATAACTTAAATAAAAAAGTTCCCATGCAGCTGGCACTGATGACTTACCATTCATGATTTATGAGTACCAAGAACTACTCAGAACTCCTGGTACAGAGCTTCAAAATGATGAAAGAAATAGGGATGTTTTTGGTTGTTGTTGTTTTTTTTGCAAACATCAAGGCTTTGACGTCGAATACAGAAATGTTGATCAGGTGATATCCATAACGTTATATTAGAATAAACTTCCAAGGCAGGGAAAGAATTTTAAGGCCAGAAGTTCTTCGTATCTTTCTGATCGCAGATAGGTTTCACTTACAGGTATTCCTCAATTTATGACCCCAAGAATCAGATTTTCTATTGCTAACTAAGCAAAGACCATTGTTAAGTAAGTTGTGCCAATTTTACAATATTTTTGCCATGGTTGTTAAATGAATTGCTGCAGATGTTTAGGTCACCATAAGGTTGTTAAGCGAATCTGGCTTTCTCCATTAACTTTGCTGGTCAGAAACTTCTGGGAAGGTCACAAAGGTTGCTATTAGATGACCCTGAGATGCTGCGTTGTAAATATAGTATATTTATTTATTTATTTATTTATTTATTTATTTATTTATTTATTTCTATACCGCCCTTCTCCCGAAGGACTCAGGGCGGTGTACAGCCTGATTAAAAGCACAAAGACAGAAAAAATTTAAAATTATTAAAATTATTAAATGATAGGCTCAATTATAAAACCCCCAAATTTAAAATCCCATATTTAAAAACCAATTAAAATCTTTACATTGATAGCCCAGCCTGGCGGAACAACAAGGTTTTGAGGGCACAGCGAAATACACGGAGATCAGAGATTTTACGAATTTCTGGGGGCAGTTCATTCCAAAGGGCAGGGACTCCCACAGAGAAGGCCCTCCCCCTGGGTGTCGCCAGCCGACATAATTTGGCCGATGGCACCCTGAGGAGACCCTCTCTGTGGGAGCGGACTGGCCGGTGGGAGGCTACTGGTGGCAGAAGACGGTCTCGAAGGTATCCAGGTCCAATGCCATGGAGCGCTTTAAAGGTGGTAATCAACACCTTGAATCGCACCCGGAAGACCACTGGGAGCCAGTGCAGCTCACGCTCTCCATTGCGGACACCAGATCAGCCCCCTGCAAGCTCTCGTCTTTCGAGGAACGCTCCCTGAAGTGGTGTGGGAAACTTTGGTCGGGCTCCTCGAGAGACGAGAGCTTGCAGGGGGCCAATCTGGCATCCGCAATGGAGAGCAAAATCCGGCTTCTCCTCGAATCAGACGCTGTTTACCGCTCCGAGTCCCAAGCAGCAGGAGATGAGGGCTGCCTTGCACTGCAAATATACCAAGGTGGAATCCTGATGTCACATTACAGCAGAGAAAAGAAGCCGGATTTTGCTTTCCATTGCAGACACCAGATTGGCCCCCTGCAAGCTCTCGTCTCTTGAGGAGCCCAACCAAAGTTTCCTACGCTGCTTCAGGGAGCACTCCTCGAGAGATGACAGCTTGCAGGGGCCGATCTGGTGTCTGCAATGGAGAGCAAAATCCGGCTTCTTCTCTCTGCTGTAGTGCGGCATCAGGATTCCGCCTTGGTATATTTGCGGCGCAAGGCAGCCCTTGTCTCCTGCTGCTTGGGACTTGGAGCGGTAAACAGCGTCTGGTCTGGGAAGCAGCCAGATTTTGCTCTCCATTGTGGATGCCAGATCAGCCCATGCAAGCTCTCATCTCTTGAGGAGCCCAACCAAAGTTTCCCGTGCCGCTTCAGGGTGTCCACAATGGAGAGCAAAATCTGGCTGCTCACAGACCAGACGCCATTTACCGCTCCAAGTCCCAAGCAGCAGGGGACAAGGGCTGCCTTGCGCCACCAGCTGGCACAAATATACTGAGGCAGAATGCTGTTGCCGCGCAAATGAAAGTAGTGCTTCGCTCCCACAGCTTCCCGCCATCGCAACCACCGCTTCTGACTGCTTGTGCCGCCCCCTCCCCCACCACCGCAACAGTGCCATTATTTCATTCTGGACAGAGAGGGTTGCACTCCTTTTTGTCCAAAGTTGCACATTGCAAGTGCCATCCCAGGGCAGAGATTTGCAGGCCCACCATGGCCAGTCCCATATTCCAGAGCTGTAGTAGTTTCACTCACAGGACTGGCCTGTTGGTCATCCCAGAGCAGCTCCTCCACCCAGGTTCACCAGCCTGCCGGGGAGTACGCAGCTCCCCGGCAGGCCAGTGCACCCAGATGGAGGAGCTGCTTTGGGATGACCAACCAGCTAGTCCTGTGACTACTACAGTCCCACCCAGAGGCCTTGCAGAAAGAGAGGTGTAGGCCCGAAAGGTGGCTGAACGTTCCCCCCACCCCAAACAGTCACTTGGCTGAGTGCGGTGAACTCTTGGTCTTACCTTCCAGTTCCAATTTGTGTGGCTCGCACCACTCTACTCAAGGTGAGTTTTGTGCTCGGCCTTAAGAGAGGGGACTGGCGTGTGGGTGGGGTGATGTGGGCGGTGCAGCCATGTGTTCCCGTGCGCGGGCCAGATTAATTGCTCTCGGGCCATATCTGGCCCAGGGGCCATACCGTGAGGATGAGTGCAATATAAAAAATGCAAAAATATGAAAATTTCTCCGTGGACCACTGGTTGGTGACCACTGTACTATATGACTTTCCTCTTCAGCCAGGTCTTTTCCCTTTGAGTTAGTTTTAACCAGGGTGGATTTGATTTAAATTGAGTCGATTTAAATCACTAGTAAAAAGACTTGATTTAAATCAACTCGATTTAAATCATAATTTTTAAAGAGCAACTGTCATCTCTGCTACTTCTTTGACCCACTGTTGACTCACTGATAGTCCCAGTGTTGCAGAATATACAGCCTCGTGCTACATAACTAAACTCCATTTCATGCTGAATAAACTAAATTATTTATGTATCTTAAATAGAAAACTATCTTACGATAGATTTTTACCCCAAAAGTTTTTTATTAAAATAAATTCAATAAAGATAAAAAAAAATCTGATTTAAATAAAAAAATCTGATTTAAATAAAAAAAAAATCCGATTTAAATAAAAAAAAATCTGATTTTTTTGATTTTTTTAAAAAAATCATTAATTTTTATCCACCCTGGTTTTAACAGTAGTTTTAACAATTTTTGTTGTATTTGGTTAATTTTTGAATTTTAGCCATTGTCAATGCTCTGAAATTAAGCACATAAAAATAATTGCTGGTCAGTGACCAAAGTAAATTTATTGATTGACCCACTGATTAAATAAATAAATTAGCTATGAAGAAAGAGACATATGGCACAGTGGTTAGAATGCAGTACTGCAGGCTACTTCTGCTGACTGCCTGCAATTTGGCAGTTTGAATCTCACCAGGCTCAAGGTTGACTCAGCCTTCCATCCTTCCGAGGTTGGTAAAATGAGGACCCAGATTGTTGGGGGCAATAGGCTGACTCTGTAAACCGCTTAGAGAGGGCTGAAAAGCACTGTGAAGCTTTATATAAGTCTAAGTGCTATTGCTGTTGCTATATGACTGTCTATTTAAAAAATCCAGTACTCGACTCAAAATTTTGGAATCATTAATTAAGATTTGGTGATTTCTTTGTTATCAATTTCCATGGAATTTCTTGAAGGCTAGAAGGAACATCCCTAAAATAAAGCAGAATAAAATAAAAACAATAGCTATTAAAACTCTGCATAAAGTAATGCTATGCCAGACTAAATAAAGTCTCATTATAGTTGAGTTTGACTTTTGGATTAATTTGTATAGTTGCCTTAATTAGCTAATTTACATAATGGTTCTCCATTGCTGCCTACTGAGATTCTCCCCCCCTCCCCGAGTTTCCTAATTTAATTTACAGCTTGGGTTTCTATGATGGTATTTCAGTCAAGTACAGTACTTGTACTTCAATCCAACCCTACTTGATCAGCCAAGTTCAGCTACATTTGCTCGCTAGTCCTATGCAGTATCAACTATCCGTCAATACACAGTTTCCTTTCAATCAAGACAGGAACATAGAGGTACATTGTTAACTTTTTTTCCATTCAGAAAGCTATGTTTCTGAAGATAATGCATAGTTTAGGCTGATGGTTTCAGAAGAGCGTAGCTTGATATATTTTTTTTCCTGCATTGCTGCTCTTTATTATGTTGCAGATGAAAAGTAAGAACTTTTCCTTTACACTTTAGCCGTGATTTGACCTCAAGCTAATTTTTGTAAATCAAAGAGACAGAACAGTTTGGTGTCTGAAAATATGTTCCCCCTTCTTGTCAGCCCTTATGCCAGTCACCTTTATGATACTTGTTTCATGGCTGACTTGGTTTCCTCGTCCTTATTGTACTAAGTAGTATTTTTTTTTCTATCTGAATAGAAAAATATTATAGTAATGTAAGCCTGATTTTTTTTAAAAAAGTAGCTCAAGGGCTCACAGTCACTGAATACTTATTTCTTCATTTCATTTAATCTCTACAGTTTATTTGTTAGTTGTTTCCTCCCGGAGCTCAAGGCAATATACATAGTACTCCCTTCCTCCAGTTCTGTGCCCACAGTATTTCAGTTAAATAGATTGAGCTGAGACAAGAAGACTGACACAAAATTATCCGATGAGCTTCCATGAGTTCGATTTGAAATCATAATTGACAATCCTAATCCCTTCTAACCATGAGATCATACAGGCTGTCTCACAGCAATGTATATTAAAATACAGGTAGTCCTTGATTTACAACAGTTCATTTAGGAACTGTTCAAAGTTACAACAGCACAGAAAAAAGTGATTTATTACTATTTTTCACACTTATGATCATGACAGCATCACCATGGTCATGTGGTTTATATTCGGATGTTTGACAACTGGTTCATATTTATGACGGTTGCAGTGACTCAGGATTACGTGATCCTCTTTTGCAACCTTCTGACAAGCGAAGTCAATGGGGAAGCCAGATTCACTTTAACAACCATGTTACTTGGGTATCATATTAGCAAGAACATATTTCAGATTACTAGAAGCACTTGCATGTCTGGCAGCAAAAATGATACATGTTGAATCCTTGGTTCCCAAGAGGTGTGCGGCCGCCCTGCTACCGTAGGCAGTCAACAAGGTCATGGTGAGCACCGACCCCAAAGTGGTGTGATGGTGGCGAAAGGGAAAGCAGAAGCTGCCCTCGGAAAAAAAAGGGGGGGAACAGACAGGTCTTGGAGGCGGGCAGAAAAGCAGGCGGCGAAGACCGGGAAAAAGGGGAGGGAGGGTGGTGCAAGGGAGAAAGACAAGCAGGCTGTGCCGGGTTCTGGCAGCGCCTGGACGGAGCAAACCAACCATGTTACTGATTTAACAGCTGCAGTGGTTCCCTTAACTGTGGCAAGAAAAGTCGTAAAATGGGGCAAAGCTCATTTGACAAATCTCTCACTTAGCAAAATAAATTTTGGGCTCAATTGTGGCCGTAAAATGGGGACTACCTGTATGTAACACTGGGAGTTACTCCTGTATCATTTATCATCTTTTCACAAGAGACACCTAATAAAAATATGCTTTTGAGAGTCACTCGGCTATTATAGAATTCTAATATTCTGATTTTAATGAGATAAAATAATTTCTTAAAGATGATCCTAATTTTCTAAGAGGTCTACAATCAAGGTTAGGTTGTTGCTGTGGTTATTGTTGCTGCTGGTTGATTATATTTAGGATTTTGGCTGGCTTTAGCTGCATGCAATTTTGACTCCTGTATTTAGCCAACAGTTTGGTTTTATTTCTACAGTACAGTTATTATCATCTTTGAATATTGTGACTCAAAAAGCGAAAGATGATAAACTAATGTCATTCCTATTTTTGCAGACCTTTGGAGCGTTCAAGTGAAGATGTGGATATTATATTTACTCGCCTAAAAGAAGTAAAAGCTTTTGAGAAATTTCATCCCAATCTTCTCCAGCAAATATGTCTCTGCGGCTATTATGAAAACTTGGAAAAGGGTATTACATGTAAGTTGTTTTTAAAGATTAAAATAATGTAGAAAAATAAACCAGGAATTGACTTGTACAAGGTTCACTTCTTTAAACACTTTTGGATATAGTTAATTTATAACTTTACTAAAAATGTACAACTTATTTCTTCCAACTAGCAGGAAAGAATAAGACACTTGGTGAGTTGCCTTCTTTTTAGAATTAAGAAGAGAGGGGGGAAAAGAGCTCTATCTTAAAGGATTTTGACTTAACATGAAAAGCTTAATAGATTGTGATTTAAGAAAGTTTTAAACAGATAAGCGGGGGATAGTAATTTTAGGAAAATAATATCTTGAGGAAAATGCCTTTGAAGCAGGGTGGATAAAAAATCAATGATTTTTTTTAAAAAAATAAAAAAATCAGATTTTTTTTTATTTAAATCGGATTTTTTTTATTTTTATCGAATTTATTTTAATAAAAAACTTTTGGGGTAAAAATCTATCGTAAGATAGTTTTCTATTTAAGATACATAAATAATTTAGCTTATTCAGCATGAAATGGAGCTTAGTTATGTAGCATGAGGCTGTATATTCTGCAACACTGGGACTATCGGGGAGTCAACAATGGGTCAAAGAAGTAGCAGAGATGACAGTTGTTCTTTAAAAATTATGATTTAAATCGAGTTGATTTAAATCAAGCCTTTTTACTAGTGATTTAAATCATGATTTAAATTGTGATTTAAATCAACTCGATTTAAATCAAATCCGCCCTGCTTTGAAGATAATAAAATTAAGTAGACAAGCAGGATCTTTGTGGGAATGTTGATTATTTTCTATTAAGGAAAGTATATAATTGGTGGATTGTACAAAATAAGGTAAGGGTAACTTGAGAGTTTGGTCTAGTGGCTTGGTCTGGTGGTTTACGGATCAGGCTAGAAAGTGGGAGACTCTCGTGCCGCCTTACGCATCAAAGCCAGTTGGGTGACCTTGTGCCAGTCTCTCTCTTTCAGCTCAATTCACCTCACAGGGTTATTGTGGGGACAGTAGTAGTAGGAAGATTATTGGATATGTGTTGCCTTGAATTATTTGTAAAAATAATAAAGGTGGGATACAAATAAATAAAATGAATGAATGACCCAGATTGAGTGATTTATCTATGGAGAGCAAATTGGGATTAGAGTGTTAAGGAAAGAGAAAAGCAAAACAGGAAAATAAAAAAGTAGAAGCTTGACTAGTAGAAGCTTTTCACCCTAGTTAACTGGTATATTTTCACTTTGGAGCCATAATACAACAAGAAAAACAGCAAAAATAAGAGAAGGAAAGAGATTCACCAGAGCATCTTGCAGACAATGGCACTACATTAGGTTTCTTGCAGAAAACCTTTGAGGAATTTAGGAGGAGAAACAGTTGCCAATAGTTTGGCTGCTTTAAAAAAAAAGAAATGGAAGACGGATTTATACAGATAAAAAAACATATGAAAGAAGAAAAAGATTGAAAAATCTATAGGAAACATGCAAAAAGTGTTTCATTAGTATTATTCTACTTTATATAAAGATCGAGATTACCAAAGATTACAGAGAATCAGAGATAAATTATGAATATACCAATAATAATAATGGAAGTTTGTGAAGTTTTTAAAAAGTCTAAAACAGGTCCAAATCAGTGGTGAGTTGCTCCCGATTCAGTCCCGTTCAATAGAACCAGTAGTAAAACTGGCGGGAGGCTGTGCCCACCTGCCACGACGTCATTATGGGTAATCTGCGCATGTGCAGAAGCGCACGTCTGCGCGCACTCCTATTACGAACTGGTAGTAAAGGTAAGTAGAACCCACCCCTGGTTCAGATGGTTTGCTGGCCTCTTACTATAAATGTTTGGAGGATGAACGTTTGTAATCTTTACAAGTGATGTATATTATTTTACATAAATGGAAGATTCCTGACAACTGGAAAGAGGTCAGTACAGCACTATTACCTAAGGATGGATAGATTCGGTTCTACCCACCATAGAGGAATGGTTGACAAAATTGACAGAACTTTCTGAGATGGCCAAACTGACTTGTTTGATTAAAGGCATGATTGAAATTCATCACTGACTGGAAAGTCACTTTATGGACTTTTTGCATAAAAAATATTTTGTGATTTACGGATTCGATGATTGGAAAGAATAGGTTATAGAAAGAAAGGAATCATGGTGTAATCTTACAGAGAGTTTTGATTGTATAACTGCTGAGAGGAAGATTGAAGCTACTTATATTACTTTTATGTTTTTTATTTCTTTATTTTCATTTTTTCTATTTTATTTTTCTTTGTGTTTTTTCTTTGCTTGCTTTTCTCTTCCATGTTTAATACATCTTTTTCTTCGAGTGTGTTTCATATTATCTATGTAAAATCTTTTAATAAAAATATTTGTTTTTTTAAAAAAAGCCTTACAAAGTCCAATTGTACCAGGTAGTACTCAGTAATGATGTACACAATTAACTTGTATGTTTTCCATCCACTTAAGCGCAACATCATGTTTTATAGCTGCTTCTGCACAAACAAAAGACAATTTGCCAATCTGCTTGTGTGAAGTTTTCACTTAACTTCTGACAATCACCATAGCAATGACAGGCATAAACTGTACTTTGCTTCTCTTGCCCTCATGTGAAGATCTATTTTTGTCGTAGAACTTGGTAATGCATTACAGAAATGCAGAGAGAGTGAGAGAGACTGCCACCCAAATGGGTAAAAAAACATTTTTAAAAAATGCCCTGTGAGTACTCAGTAGTGTCCACAAAGGATTGATTAGCTTTGGAGAAACAGAATGAATTTTAGAATAGAAGAAACAAAGCAATTATGAAAGGTAGATTTATATACTGTGTATAAAAGTTTATACCACATGACCTGACCTTCCATATTTTGATCATGTGTGATGTAGACCTAAGGAGCATCTCTGAGGGTTTCTTTATATTAAAACATTTTGCAGCATAATAGTATTAGAATTTAAGGGTGTCGAGATGAGGGAATTGATTATGATATGATGTGAGTAGAAAGCAATAAAGGCAGATCCATGAGCAGTGATGTCAAACGTGTCATGATGTCATTGCAGATATGGTGGAATTATTTATTTTATGTCCTTGGTGTAACTACCACATTTTATCATACAGGTAATCCTCGACATACAACCATTCATTTAGTGACTGTTAAAATTATAATGGCACTGAAAAATGTGACTTATGACCAGCATGTATTGCAACCAGCATGTTTTTACTACAATTGGAATATCCCGGGGGTCATGTGATCCCCATTTGTAACCTTCCCAGCTGGCTTCTGACAAGCAAAGTCAATGGGGGAAGCCAGATTCATTTAACGACTGCATGATTCAGTTAACAACTGTGACAAAAAAAGTTTGTACAAAGGGGCAAAACTCATTTAACAACTATGTGGCTTAGCAATGGAAATTTTAGGCTCAGTTGTGGTTGTAAGTCGAGGACTACCTGAAATTATCATAATTTACATGATTTACAAAATGATGAGATTTTGAAATGCATGATATCATCATGTTTCTTAATGAACATGGAAGGGAGAAATACACAAAAATAAACCAACCCATTTTAACCCATGTAATCAGCAAATTCCGAAGAATATTAGGAATTTCAGTCTGAAGGATTCTACTGACAACTGCAGATGTCAAAAATTCTCGTTGAAAATATAATCATTGCTGATGCAAATATCCTTATTTAATCAAAAGTTATTATAATTAAGTTATATTAACCATATAGTTACTATAAATATAATGTATCTTTGATTATCTCCCTCTCTCTTTTGGCAGTATTTCGTCAAGGTGATATTGGAACAAATTGGTATGCTGTGTTGACAGGATCCTTGGATGTTAAAGTTTCTGATACGAGCAACCATCAGGTAAAATTGCATTTCTAATGCAGTACAATTTTCTCAGGAAAATATTGCCTACCTATAGACTACTAACCATTTTGTTCCTGTAACCTTTAATTCGGCAATATGGTACATCATAGGGAAACAAACACTTTTACTGAACAAGAGGATTGAACAATGCTTTTCCAGGCCTGATTCCAAAAAGTCTGCTTATGTAGCATGGCTTTTATTCCATAATTGCTAACAAGGAACCAGCAGGGTCCACAGGGGAGAATATGATGAAAGTGGTATCGTGTAAGGTTTGCTCCTTTAGAATATGTGCTGTGATATTGGACACACATAGGAAAGAGGCTAAGTCTTCATCACAGTTCTTCATCACACACTCCATTGGAGACCGTACAGTTGATTCTGCAAGGACCATTCACAGACATGCTTTCGGGATGCAGCTCTACTTCTGTGGGTTTTCTTTTCTATTTTTCTGCCTTCATTATAAACTACTTTTCTAACCAGACCTCTTTGGAATTTTAATGTCATGAGGGCTGTGTGACACCTACAAAGGAGCACTCGGTCAGGCATCTGGTCAACTTTGAAAAGTGAATCTATTGCTTGAAGCACATGTATATGGTTTCTTCAAACGACTTTCTCGGTCATTTGAGTTGGTGTGCGTACGCACAACTATAACACCACTGAATGGAAGCTCTTTTTCTGTTTAGAAGAAACATGCTAACTCTTTTTCTTCAGATGGACCTTTTTATTTGCCATGGTGGCTCAGTGGCTAAGACGCTGAGCTTGTCGATCGAAAGGTCGGCAGTTCAGCAGTTCAAATCCCTAGTGCCGCATAATGGGGTGCGCTCCCGTTACTTGTCCCAGCTTCTGCCAACCTAGCAGTTCGAAAGCACGTAAAAAATGCAAGTAGAAAAATAGGGACCACCTTTGATGGGAAGATAACAGTGTTCTGTGCACTTTTGGCCTTTAGTCATGCTGGCCAAACAACCACAGAAACGTCTTCGGACAGCGCTGGCTCTTCGCTTTGAAACAGAGATGAGCACCGCCCCCTAGAGTCGGGAACGACTAGCACATATGTGCGAGGATAACCTTTACCTTTAGCTAGTTAATAAGGACTTTGCATAACCATATCCTTATTATTAGGATTTCCACTGCTCTTTCTAATTTAAATGTGTTTTAGTGAGTAATTTCCAAATAGACCTGCTCTGTCTTGAATTTGACTAACCTTCTTTGGGCAGTCTCAGAAAGTTAAGGAACTGGATTATACGGAGTTCCACGTTTACATTTATATTTATAATAAAAATAACGCCAAACTATCGTTCCTAATAGTACCTACCTGCAGGGTGGATTTGATTTAAATCGAGTTGATTTAAATCACAATTTAAATCATGATTTAAATCATTAATAAAAAGGCTTGATTTAAATCAACTCGATTTAAATCATAATTTTTAAAGAGCAGCTGTCATCTCTGCTACTCCTTTGACCCACTGTTGACTCACCGATAGTCCCAGTGTTGCAGAATATACAGCCTCATGCTACATAACTAAGCTCCATTTCATGCTGAATAAACTAAATTATTTATGTATCTTAAATAGAAAACTATCTTACGATAGATTTTTACCCCAAAAGTTTTTTATTAAAATAAATTCAATAAAAATCAAAAAAATCCGATTTAAATAAAAAAAATCCGATTTAAATTAAAAAAAAATCTGATTTTTTTGGTTTTTTTTAAAAAAATCATTGATTTTTATCCACCTTGCCTACCTATCCCTTCCCTGACCAAATGTCAAGGAATTGGGGATAGCTGTGGAGGCTGTCCAGACACCTCTTAAGCATGAGGAGACTCATGGAACAATTGAAGGGAAAGTTTCTAGGGAAGGCGGCACAGACCACCCTTCCCCCAAGATAAGGGCTATTTTTTTGCTTTAGGATTATTGTCTCTGAGCTTCTCAAAACTCCTAGGTTTTCCGAAACTACTCTGTTCTTCTCCATTTCCTACATGTTATGCTTTGAATTCTCAAATTCTCAAATTCTCAACATTTATGACAATTCCATTTTCAGTGAAGCCTACTGTACAATGCTTAGTCTGAATCCCTTGAATTAGACTAAACAAAGGCTATATTATTCAGGATCAGTTCTGTTACTTCTAAATCTCCTTTAGGGTTATATTGTATATTGTTTTTCTTTCCCTTTTACTTTTTCCACTCTGTGAAAAATCTAGAATATAAGATCCGTGGCCCATCCAGGGATAGTTGTCTAATTCTGAGATGAGACTATAATTCAGCAATAGAAGCACCTGCTTTCTATGTATAAAATTCCAGATACAGATTCTGACATCTCCAGATGGGAATTTTCTGTGCTTTAGCCAATTTTGCCATTTTCTTATCTATTTTTCACTTGTGGCCTATCTAGATTGTTTTTTGGTTTGTTTCTTTCCTTACTCGTATTGTATTATGTTTGTTCTGTTGTGTGCCTCCCAAATTTGGTGGTGCCTAAATCTGTTCAATTCAATTAATTTAAATTAAATTAAATTAAGACCTCTTCCAATAAAATATGTCTATATTTTATAATTCTACAAAATATGATCTTCATTAATTTTGCGAAACAAACAATGAAACAATAAAAGAAATAAACTATTCAAATTTAAAATGTGAAAACCCAGGTTTCATTTTGTTGTCTCTTCAAAGTTATTTGATTTATTTGTATAGAAGCAGCAACTATTGAAGTAACTGGTCAATCCAGGTATTACTGACACTTGTATTTCATGTGAATAATAAACATGGGAAAATTAGAAAATTAAATTAATTTGCTGTTTTATGCTGGATTGTGTTAATATCTGCAGAATTCTATACCACAAGAGGGCAGTGGTAGAATGAATAAAGTTTTTTTTTCTTTCCTACATTAAGCAGACTTAGAGCCCTTGCAGTATTAAGTATTATCATTTTTTTTTCTTCATTGGATGGGTTGATTTGGTTACTGAAACCACTCAACTAAAGTGCAGAAATAGAAACCTAGATTCTTGGTTTCTTGTGAGTTTGAGAGTAACTAATGCAATTGAATATGGTAATTCACTGTTTTTAGTTACTAATTTACCGGTGGTACAATGAGAGTAGTTTGTCTATATGTGAAAACCTAATTCTAGAGTCTGACTTCAAAGGCCTTTATTTAAGCAATTTTAAAAAGCAAAAGAAGAAATAAAGAATTACGAAAGGGGTATTTGACAGCATTTCTGATTTTTCCATGATTTATATTAACCATACAGTAACATAACTGGGCTATAAAATATAGATGACACTTAGAAGGCAACCAAGATTTAAAGTAAGCAGGATGGGATATGCCTTTCTCAAGGAGTAGTGATGGATCCTGCATTTGCTCACCAGAGAAAAATAAAATAAATAGAAACAGAACACAGCTACATCCACATGTGAATTCATTTTTAATATTTAAGTAGCCTTGAAGAAAACTACCCAAGCATTGTTTTTTGGGAGAAAGACTTTCAATCAATAAAGGGACTTTTCTCAAAAGTTGGGCCTTTTGTATTTTTAAAGTAGATCTTTCATGTTCCTTCTTAGTTACCTCTTTCTACTTGGCAGAGAGAAGATAGGATGGAGAGAACAATTAATTTGCAATCATATATCTTTTGATGGTGTTAATTGGTAAATTTGTTCCATTCCTTTACTGCATCAATTCATACACAGGAGAACAAAAATACTTCTGAATATATTTTTCATGCTCCTTTTCTGTGAATTGCTGTTTGAATCTTAAAAATTCAAAGGCATATTTTTTGTATTTTTTCAGGATGAAGAAATACCTGTAGCAATTCCAGGGAGACAAGTGTTGTTTCCTCATTGTTCTTTTTTGAAACCAATTTCTTCAATCTTTTTTTTTTCAAAGACCTGTTTTCCATTTAAAAAGTGCCAGATGTTTTTGAATTAGAACAAAATTTTGGAAATAGAGAAAGCCAGATCTTTATTTCCTAATGTATAGAATATCAACTTTTGTAAAAAAAAATTACCATTCATATATATGCTTTAAAGATATTTTTCACTTGGAGACGTAGAAAATAAGGTCATCAATGAATGAAGATAAGCCAGATATTCAAGACTGTGATATAATTCATTTAATAAATTGAAATATTTTCCTAATGGATGACACTCCAATAGCCTGTAAGATGCCATCTTCATAATGGTGTATATATTTCTGTAGGCTGTTACAATAAAATATATTTAAATAGATATATTAGAAAGCATAAGGATCATGGTGGGCTCATGAGGTTAGGATGCTGGGTTGGAGTTAGCAAGCCTGCGTTTGAGACCTAAACACTGCCATGGGGCAAGGTGAGTTCCCATTCTTCATTCCAGCTCTTGCAGGGGACATGAAAGGAATCTCTAAGTGGTTATCTCCCAGGCAACAGTGATTTCACTGGCTAATCCTTTCAATCTGGAAGCGCTTCGGTGCTTCTAACACGAGTGTGATATGGTTAGAAAGCATTATATTTAGAGTCTCATGGTGCCTGTAGCACATATTTTTCATATATGTTTAAAGCATGTTTGTCTCCCTTTTTTAAAAAACAACTACATGTACATAGTTTGGATTTCTTGAGTCTTCTGACCACCAAGTCTCCCAAAAGCCCATCTTTAACTTCTTGTTTTTAAACAGTCATTCTATTTTGGCAACATCAAATAAGTCATCCTTATTTGGTTTTAAGAATGTGATAGATCCCTTTCCTCAGTCTTCCTGCTTCATCCCTTTCCTGTCCTCTTTGAGCTGGCTCTAGAGGTTGGCATGGAAGAAGGATCACTGTCTTCTAAGTCAAAGCTGAACCTTGAAGTCCAGAAAAGAACATTTGGCCAGTCTTATGGCTGCTGCTTTAATGACTTTAGGACTGCGGTCTTACTGCTTTATATAGATATTAATGCCGACATTGGAAATGTCTTGAAAGAAGATATTTTGAAAATGTTGATGCCAAGTTGGGAAAGGCTAGTTTTCTTTGAGCTTATTTCTTAACCATAGTAGTTTCTCATGGGTAACTTTTGTCTGAGAATATTTGAATATATTGGCAAGACCAACAAAGTATACTGATGTCATTGGACAATTCACAAAGTAGGATTGTTCCCTGATGATAAAAAAAGAAAATTGGTCACTTTAAACTTGTATGTTCCATACCAGGCAAATATAGAATAAGGGAGCAGTACTTTTTTGGGGTAATGCTAGAAGCTGTTATTGAATGCATAGTGACAATAGACCAGGTGTGAGTAAAGTGCAGCTCATAATTTTGTAACCCCCAGAGCCCAGTAGATTGAGCAGGACTACCGTTTTGGGACTTTTAAAAAAAAATCTTAGTGTGCTTAAGGAGGATTAAGTCGCAGAAATATTTCTTGAACTTTACAGAGATTTAAAGCATAGACTAAATAAAAAACAATTCAGTCTTCGTCAAAAAGATGGATTTGTATTGGCTTGCTTTTTGTATTTTAAAGAGTATCCCCCCTCCAATGAACTCCCCAAGCTCACCTGCATTGCTGAAATTCCCTCTTCTGTTTGATTTTCAGTCTGAAAAAAATATAATAGACTGCAGAGTTTTATCAATCAGTAGAGGGCTCTGCAATACTGAGAAAAAAATTCTTAGTGATATCGCACCTTCTACTTAGGCAATCATTGTAGGAGAAGAGCTGTATTACTCTATGGTAGCAAAAAATTTCAAGTCTTGTGTCACCTCTTTTGACAAGCAAATTGTATTAACAGACATAAGCTTTCACGAATTTTGGCTCATTTCATCATATGTGCCTAATGACACCTATCACCTTTGAGGAATAGGGATAGATTGGCTAATAACCAAATTCCAACAAGAAAATAAAATAAAATAAGGAAAAATACAGTAAAATAGAAAAGAATTAAAAATAAATACCGGATTTTGGAAAGCTGTAAAAGTGTAACTAAGATTTAAAAGATGTAAAGGTTGAATAAAAACAATTTTAAAAAATAAAAATAAATACCGGCAAAATACCATCCCACTTTGAAGGTATTTTGGCACGCTATGCAAAGCCCAGAGCAACTGTCAACTCTTTCTTGAAAAAAGTTTTCTGTAAAATCGGAATTTTTTTTTTTTAAGCCCATAAGAATTTCAAATTCTTATGGTCTTAAAGGCACCTACATTTAATTTAACCTGAGTTATATAAACCAGAAATAGGCACATAATCAATTCAGCTCAACTCAAAATTTATTTACAATACAAGACCAATCACAAATAGGTGCAGATATAATACAATTTCATAGACCCTTTTATTATTGTTGTTGTTGTTGTTGTACCTTTGAATCAGATTTTTGGAGAGGTGTCTGTGATTTTCTTGAGAATATTTCAGTAGGGTTTTGCCCTTGTTTTCTTCCTAAGATTGAGATAGAGGGACTGGCCCAAGTCACCCAGTTGGCTTTATCCTAAGCTGGGTTTCTATCCTGATAGACTATACCAAACAGGTTATCCTTTTATTAATTAACTCATAACATTAGAATGTGCCATAAGATCATATTTGGCGTGTATGCCTGTATAATATAACGATTGTGCTAATTTTGATGACTCAAACAAATATCATGGGCAATGGAAAATGAATTGTATGAATATAAATAGCCTCATTTTCCTGCTGCAACAAAGAATTTGCTTGGGAAAAAATCCAGAAGAATTATTTTGGATCAGAACTAATGTCTATTAAGTTTGGCAATAGATCTAAAAAATTTAAACCATGATATGAAGATGACAGCCTCCTCCATTAATCCTCCCACAAGATAGTATTTTAGGTGTTGCTAGAAGATAGAAATTATCTGTCAAATCTGTTAACTATTAATATTCTAATGTTCCATGTATTTGTCTAGTTCCCTTTTAAAATCACCTCGATCAGTAGCCATTACTAATGTTATTAGTTTAGGTATGTGTTATATAAAGAAGCATGCTCCATAGTTAGCTTCATTGGAGAACCTCAAGATGTGAGAGAAAGATTCAAAATATTCAGATACGTGAGAGAAAAATAAAAACTTCCCACTTCCCACAGCTTGGTTTGGGACACAATATATTCTCATTACTTATTTAATATTTAGGTTTCTCCATGAATACTGACATTTTAAACCACAGTTTTACTTGTTATAGATGTCTGAAGTATTTGACTTGTTGTAACATTAATTTGGCTCAGTGGCTAAGATGCTGAGCTTGTCAATCGAAAGGTCGGGGTTCAGCGGTTCGAATCCCTAGTGCCACGTAATGGGGTGAGCTTCTGTTACTTGTCCCAGTTTCTGCCAATCTAGCAGTTCGAAAGCACATAAAAATGCAAGTAGAAAAATAGGGACCACCTCTGGTGGGAAGGTAGCAGCGTTCCGTGCACCTTTGGCATTTAGTCATGCTGGCCACATGACCACGGAGATGTCTTCGGACAGCGCTGGCTCTTCAGCTTTGAAACAGAGATGAGCACCACCCCCTAGAGTCGGGAACAAGCACATATGTGCGAGGGGAACCTTTACCTTTACCTTTACTAATATTAATTTCTGATGTTTCTAATGAACGTTTTGCCCTTACAAGTCACATCAACTCCCATCCTTTGGGCCTTCTGAAAGGCCTTGAAGACATGGCTGTGCCAACTAGTCTGGAGCCCCAATGGGGCTGTGGCACTTTGGAGGTGGATAATGGAGTAGATAGCACCCCAGTCCTCCATGTGCATGTGTTACCAATATATTATTTGAATCTTTATGTCAGAAATAAACCACATGATTTAAGTTTCTGACTCACCTTTTATGTAGAAAACTCAGTGGCTGACCCATCTGCTGTCAGCCAGTAGTGGGATATCTGCTAGTTCTCAGTTTCCAGAGGGAACTCCTCAAGTTTTATCACATTCTCTATCTGATCATGAGAGCAGCAGGAGTTCCTTGAGAGTAGTATTAAAACCATTTAATTGGCTTGAACCATGACTTTGCCATTAAACAATGGGCACCAAAAAGAGATTGGGCCTTTGGCCTCTAAGCTATCAAAAAGCTTAACTGTTCCGCTTCCCATATTGTGCCAAGGCCAAAAGTACATTGCTTAGTGTGATTATGAAAATGGAAATCCTGTGTTTAGTCAACTCATTGCACTTAAGTAAATCATGGCTTAGTGTAGTAAGTGAACCAGCTACTGAATTCAAGTCAACGGGGTTTGGAATTTTCCCTTTCAGAATGAATCGTCTGCAATTAATTATTTTTATTTCCATCTTATGAATTCATCTCTTCAAACAAAAAAAGGGAAGCGAATTCTGGTTTATTCACTGAACAAGCCTGAATATTTAAGAGATTATTACATTGTAATGCCAGCTCCACCATTGTCTATGTGCTCATTGTGATCTTGCCTGTGATAATCATAATCATAATCATAATCATAATAATTTTATTTCTATACCGCCCTTCTCCCGAAGGACTCAGGGCGGTGTACAGCCTATTTAAAAACACAAGACAAAACAGCAGTTAAAAATTAAAATGATTAAATAGATTTGGCTCAATTTAAAACCCCAGAAATTTAAAATACCCCAATTTAAAATTATTATGTTGATAGACCAGCCTGGCGGAACAACAGGGTCTTCAGTGCGCAGCGAAACACCCGGAGGTCGGAGATCTTACGTATTTCCGGGGGCAGTTCATTCCACAGGGCTGGGGCTCCCACAGAGAAGGCCCTCCCCCTGGGTGTTGCCAGCCGACATAACTTGGCCGATGGCACCCTGAGGAGACCCTCTCTGTGGGAGCAGATTGGCCGGTGGGAGGCTATTGGTGGCAAAAGATGGTCTCGAAGGTACCCGGTCCTATGCCATGGAGCGCTTTAAAGGTGGTAACTAACACCTTGAATCGCACCCGGAAGACCACTGGGAGCCAGTGCAGCTCGCGCAGGAGGGGTGTCACGTGGGCACAACGAGTTGCGCCCATGCTCGCGCAGGAGGGGTGTCACGTGGGCACAACGAGTTGGCCGCATTCTGGACCAGTTGGAGCCTCTGAGTGTTCTTCAAGGGGAGCCCCATGTAGAGAGCATTACAATAGTCCAACCGGGAGGTAACAAGGGCATGAGTGACCGTGCTCAGGGCATCCCGGTCCAGAAAGGGCTGCAACTGGCGAATCAGGCAGACCTGATAAAAGGCCCCCCTGACCACGGCCATCATATGCTCTTCTAAAGACAGCCGTGCGTCCAGGAGGACACCCAGATTGCGAGCCCTCTCTGTGGGGGGCAAAGATTCACCCCCAATAGTCAGCGATGGCACCTTCTGACTATATCGGGGCGCTGGAAGCCACAGCCACTCAGTCTTGGAGGGTTTGAGTCTGAGCCTGTTCCTCCCCATCCAGACCCGCACGGCCTCCAGGCAGCGAGACATCACATCAAGGGCATCGTTGGGGTGGTCTGGGGTGGAGATGTACAGCTGAGTATCATCAGCGTACAGATGACACTTCACCCCAAAACCATGGATGATCTCGCCCAGCGGCTTCACATAAATGTTGAACAGGAGGGGCGAGAGGACCGACCCTTGCGGCACTCCCCATGCGAGACGCCTCGAGGTCGACCTCTGCCCCCCTGCCAACACAAACTGCGAGCGGTCGGAGAGGAAGGAGGAGAACCACAGCAGAACGGTGCCCCCTATTCCTAACCCCCTCAACCGCTGCAGCATGATACCATGGTCAATGGTATCAAAAGCCGCTGAGAGATCTAATAGGACTAGGACAGAGAAACAACCCCTGTCCCGAGCCCTCCAGAGATCATCCACCAACGTGACCAATGCTGTTTCTGTGCTGTACCCCTGCCTGAAGCCTGACTGGTATGGGTCTAGATAGATAGCTTCATCCAGGTGCCGGGGAAGTTGTCATGCCACCACGCTCTCAACGACCTTCGCCACAAAATGAAGGTTGGAGACTGGACAATAGTTGGCTAATTCAGCCGGGTCCAGGGAAGGCTTCTTGAGGAGGGGCCTCACTACCGCCTCTTTCAAGGCAGCAGGAAAGGCACCTTCACTCAGAGAAGCACTTATAATTCCCTGGAGCCAGCCTCGTGTAACCTCCCGGGAGGCCAGTACCAACCAGGAGGGACACGGGTCCAATAAACACGTGGCGGCACTAATCTTACCCAGAACCCTGTCCACATCCTCGGGAGTCACAGGATCAAACTCCTCCCAGATAACATTCTCAAGACCTGCCCTCCTCTCCTCCCGTGGACTCATCCAATCGGAGTCCAAGCCATCCCGAATCATGTCCTGTATATGTCCCGTTTTTACAAATGCTCTATTTCTCATGATGACAAAGGGCCTTTGCTCCCTCATATCCATTCAAGTGGGGGTGGGGGTGGCAGGTGACAATACGTACCTCATGAAACCATCACTTGAGTGATACAGTGTATGTAGAAGCGTCAAATGTCGCACTATCATTACATAAGTGTGACATTTGCATGATAACGTTATGACACTTGTGTCATTTTAACCTCAATATGGTTTGTTATGAATTACTTTCTTTGGTCAATGGATAGAGCACAAGGTCTTTTTTGAACAAAAATCATTGGCATCAATAGACAGGGCTTCTTTCTAAAAAAGGTAGAATCAATAGTCTTTCAATATTGGGGATATTACGCTGGAAAGACAGTAGACTTTGAATTAGGCTGTTTTCTGTGTTTCTAAAATGTTAAAGATAATGAGTCATTACAGTACTGTTAATAGAATGAAAGAAAAAGTATGAATCAAAGATGAAATAATTAGGTGATGTCCTGTAACATACAAATAATATTAAAATAAGAACAAAAAGAACATTTTGAATGTAATGCCTTGAATATTGGTAACTACTAAGACTAAACAAGATGCCTACTTCTTGGTCCCATTGTTCACTCATTAAATCCTATTTTTAGTATCATCCTTCCAAACAAACAAGCAAACAAACAAACATTACATGCATACATACATACATACCCTGCTTTTGTCCAGAAATTAAATAAACAAGTAATTGCAGCAAAGCAGAATGTTGAAAAAGTTGTGGAGGTATAATGCCGTACAACATTCAGGCAGGTTCCCAAACACAGTGGATTGGCTTTCTGTAGTCAGAAGTAACTGCACTGGTAAGATCACTTAATAACAATAGTACTTAGACTTATATACTGCTTCATAGTGCTTTATAACCCTCTCTAAGCAGTTTACAGAGTCAGCATATTGCCCCCAACAATCTGGGTTCTCATTTTATTGACTTTGGAAGGATGGAAGGCTGAATCAACCTTCTAAAAGATTGATTCTGATTCCTGAATCCTGAATCAAATCTCAGGATTGAAGGATTTGAACTCCTAGCAATGGGAAGAAGTATTTGTGTATTGGACTGTTCTGTTCATTTTGTATTAAAGGCTGAAAATTGGTTTGCCCATCATCCTAACAAAAGGTTGCCTGCGCCTCTCTTGCAAAACTTCAGTTAACCACTAGATGACAGCAAAGAGACTTTTCTCTATTTGCTGCAGTGTAGTAGATGTTCAGATTTGTTACAGCAGAAATATGGTAACACTACCTAACGTGAACACTAGACTTTGATAATAGACAGCCACTATTTGGAGAACAGATGCCATTCTTTTTTTTAATCATTACTTGATGTAGACTAAACATTCAGAACATATGCATTAATTTGAACTAGGACAAGACTTTCCTAAAGGACAAATACACTATTTGTAGGAAATGAGTTGTCATTTCCTAAGCATTGTTCCCAACTGAAGATAGTGTGTCTTTGGCAAGACAGTGGTTCCTACATCCTTTAACATCCAAAGGCTGAGTGCCTGTCTCTTTAACTCTGCTTCACAGGATGCTGTGACAATATGCACCTTGGGAATAGGGACAGCGTTTGGAGAATCGGTCTTGGATAACACCCCTCGTCATGCTACTATTGTTACAAGAGAAAACAGTGAACTCCTGCGCATTGAGCAGAAAGATTTCAAGGCACTTTGGGAGGTAAGCTCAAAAGACTGATTGATCCAAGCTAACATAGGGAGACGGAACAAAGGTCAAGCCGTCTAAATCATACAGTATATTGCATGGATAGGTTATCTGTACATTCAGTGGAACAGGTTGCAGTTCTTCATAAACTCTGTGACAGTATCTTGCTTCGGTGAAGTATTTTTCAGAATGGTAGCAAAAGAGAAGCCAAAACATTTTCCACAAATTGGCAGATTGTTATTTTTGAGGTGCACATCGATACTTTTGTTTTAATAAAAGGCTCTCCATTCCCTCTTTCTTTTTAAAATTCATTTATGTATGCATCTGTAATCTGACATACTTTTTGTTTTGTCATTTCTTCTATGGAATACTCTATGAAATATTTATTGTATTGAAATGATTTGGCTTTTATTTGATAATCTCATAATTTATTTAGCTACACAGTGTGAAAAGTTTGATGCTGTTGTTGGAGATTTGTGGTGTTTTGGGCAAAGAATGTTGTAAACAGTTTGAAGAATTTTAGAATTAGTAGCAAAGTGATCTTAAATTTGAAAAATAACCTCATTCATTGGCGAATGGGAAATGGAAGCTCTCACTTTTTAATTAGTTGTATCTTCATGCGAAGTAGCCATAGTTCATACTTAACATACTAATCTGCTAGATTTTGGAGAGTAATATTTAAAAACTCGAAAACATGATTTAGGAAGTCTTAACTCACACCAATAAAGTAAGCTGATGTCTCCTGAGCTAGAAGTTCTTTAGGGCATTTGAGCTGTTAGCCTCAGGAATGTACTTATTTTAATCTACTGAATTGATATTCTGTGGTACATGGCCTTTAATTGTCACACTATAAAAATATTATGTTTTCCTGATGTGGAAAACATTTCCCCATGGTTGCAAAGCTTTTGGACAGAAATTTAAAATGTATGGAGCTGGAGACCTTCTTTACATACAATATTAGCATTAATACTAATCCCTTGACAAATTTTTTTTGGCTAAATCATGGACTGGGAGATTTCAACAATATATGGACCGTTCCAGTCATTAAATCATTAAAGAATTTGATGTATATGGTACAATCTTTCCCTTTGTCACTTGTGCATTTTATTTCATAGAAACTGTACAGAGAAATATTATCAGATGGCAGGCAAACATAAGGCAAAGTAAGGCTGTTGCTTCAGATTACCGATGTTGCAGGACAATGAGAAGTTAATGAATGAATTTATGGGTGACAGTTGCCTGCATCTCCAAAGAACCTTTATAATTCAAACCTTTGCCCTGTTGCCAGATTCGTAAGAAGATTCAATTTTATTTATTTTTATTTTATTTTATTTTGAATTTGTATACCGCCCTTCTCCCTGAGGACTCAGGGCGGTGAACAGCCAAGTAAAAACATCAAGTACAAATATTAAAATACAATTAAAAGTATATATAAATTTGGCCCCATTAATTAAAAACGATAAACAAAACAATTAAAAACACTTTAAAAAATTGCCATGTGATCAGTTCATATATGTGGATGGGGAGGTCAAACCGTGGCTTTCTGTGAGATAGGAAGATGCTTTGGGATGAGTCTGGTTTTAATTAGACCCTGGTTCTCCTTCTTTCCATACAACAGTTGTTCTTTTAACACGCCTAGAGAAGTAAACTGTAGTTGTTTTCCAAACCATCCTCACTATCTCGGTAATTGTTCAGTGAAAAGAACAAATATTACCCTGCTTCTGCCAACCCTTCCAAAATGGGCTATTTCCTTTCCCTTTGATGGCTACTGTTTAAATAACATCTTGTCCATGAACATCTGCTCTGCTACATATCATGTTCATCCGTAGAGACATCTAGCTTTACACAGGCAGCTGTGGTAGCAGCTTGCACGAGATAAATGTTCTCCAGGAGGATTAAGATGTCCGATCTCTTATCTGTAAAAAGCAATAACTTCCCTTGGGCTTTTAAGATTTCATTTTTGAAATAGGAAAACTCCAAATCCTCAAATTGCTCTCATGGGCAAATCTCTGAGTTTTGATATTGATTTCTGTGTGTGAGAAACCTCAGCAGCCTATAGTATGGAATGTTACAGTTCTTTTTGTCTCTTGCTAATATCCTTCAATGTGTATGTCCAGCATTAATGAGCAAATTAATTTACTTATAGATATTATAAAATGCAGTACTTATTACGTTTTCAGGTGTTAATCTCCAATTTGGCTGCTGAGATTCAGATAGGAAGAGAATGAATTTTGGGGGGGATTTCACTTATTTTTGGAGCATTATCCTACCGCGATATATAGCTTGAACTTTCTGGGGTGACAAAAGATAAACAAGGATTTTCATTCTTGAGGACTAAAGAAATAGGTATTGAGGAATAAAATAAATACGACAAGAAGGCAAGTATAACATATAAGTACAGTCTTTTCTATATAAGATGCATAAAGATTTTGCTTAATTTGAGCAGAAATGGCAAGCAGTGATTCAATAACCAATAAGATCTTGTCTCATGTTCTTCTGAGCACATGATTCGCATTGGAGTATAAATCTAAAATCTAATTTCCGAGCTACTGGCGTAAAAAAAACTAAGATTATTAAAATCTATTTAAGAAACACCAATTAGGTAAATAACGGTAATGTTGCATAATTATCACATGAATTATTTGAAAGGCTCAAAATGATTTTTAAAAACCAAAATAAATTTAGAAGACCTAATTCAAATGTGTATGTTTAGCCTATTACAACAGTTGTGAGAAAATATGTACTAATGACAATTTTGCACTGATGAAAGCATGTACTTTCACACAAGTATGAGATGGGTAAATACTCACAAATATATATAATTTCTAATGTTAACCAAAGTATTACATTGTAAGAATATTGATCTAACATTAGGCATTTACATTTATTTGTAGTGAAATTGCAATGGAATATAGTCGGGAGTCACAGGAGGGAAGGGCTCTTTCCCAGAGGGCAAAGGGAAAGCAAACCTTGGAATGTCTGGTAGGCAGGAAGAGAATAAGGACATACCCTCCCTAGCAGTTCCCAGATAGAGTATAGCTATAGTTATGCAAATAGTTGCTTTAATCTGGCAAGATCCATCTGTAAATGAACAACAATAAAGAAACCTCTCAGAAGTGTCATTTATGGGAAGATTGGTTGAGAAATAGGAGTAGATTTTTAAAATATTAATAAAAGTATTATTTTAGTAAGCCTAGTTCTTGGAAATTCTTTTGCTGAAGAAATAAACAATTGTGTGGAAGAACATAGTAGTATTTATAAGGAAACAGTTTGACAGTGATACCGTGTTTCCTCGAAAATAAGACATATCCGGATAATAAGCCCAATCGGGCTTTTCAGCGCATGCGAATAATATAAGCCAAGCCCGCAAAATAAGCCCCCCCCAACTACTTATACGCATGCGTAGACGGTTCTGCTATTTCCTCTGATTGCTTGCCGCGCAACCAAAATGAGTTGAGGAGGTGAGGCCGGAGGTGGGGAAGGGGGGGGCATTCCCTCCCCTCCCTGTTCTTCGTACTGGCCGAGCAGCCCAACACGTCCCACCCCAATGGCAACAGCAGCCTGGCTGCTTCCCTTCCCCGCCATCTCTTTATCAAGAGGGGTGGCAGGTGGGGCGGGGGAGAAGCAGGACGCGTGTAGCGAGACGTGGCTCTTCTTCTCTCCCCCCCCTTTATGGTTCTTCGAGTTTGAGAGAAGTAGATATACAAGCGTTTCATGAGGATGGTTAATGATGGAATTGCTGTTCATATGATTAACCCTTTATGGACTTTCTATCAAGACCAAGACTGAAAAGATGATTCATGGATTTCATTTGTAGATATAATATGTGATAAAAAGATAAATGTCTGTAACCTTAGAGGGAGTGAGGAATCACTAAATGTGTTTATACTTGTTATGAGGAAGATTGGAAATCACTTCTTTACATACATATGCGTTTTCTCTTTATTATATTCTTATGTTTCTCTTTTTTCTTTTGCATTTTTATTCCTTTCTATTCTCTTTTTATGTTTAGATAATATAATGTTTACAATAATATAATATTTTATGCACATAAACACATATAAAAGAAAACATTTTCTGCTCTAGGGGAAGCATTTGCTTCCTGAAAGATGAGCTTGATCAGCCTTATGTAAGTCCTGATTCTGAAAATGGATCATGTTCATCATTCTTAAGTGATTTATTTTTATTTATTTTATTAGTCATATTTCTATGCCGCCCACTCTCCGAGGACTCTGGGCGGCTTACACCAAAGGCAGTATACTAAATAGCATATTGCTCCCTAACAATCTGGGTCCTCATTTTACCCACCTCGGAAGGATGGAAGGCTGAGTCAACCTTGAGCAGGTGAGATTTGATCCGCTGATCTGCTGAACTAGCAGTCAGCTGAAGTAGCTGCAGTACTGCACTCTAACCACTGCGCCACCTCGGCTCCTTCCTCGGATTCTTCCTTCTCAAGTCAGGCTACATGAAATATATGCCAGGATGTATTTCATCAAGGTAAAACAATCGCAATTATGAACTTTGCTGTTGATATAGCCTATAAATTTTGTAAATATAAATATTGTAAACAATGAATAAATAATATTAATTAAAAATGAAAACCTATTATTTATAGTGTTAACGTGATGCGTGGAAAACACCTTCCTCCTGGTGTGTAAGCCATGGTTCCAGACCAGAGTTTCTCAACCTTGGCCAAGATGAATGGACCAACTCCCAGAATTCTACACATCTTAAAGTGCCTAAGGTTGAGAAACACCGCCCCAGATTATGAGTACCTGCAGACCAGGGGTGAAATCTACTTACCTTCCTTACCAGTTTGGAAGCGCGCGTGCGCGCATCTCATGCACATGCAGACCTTCTTGTGCATGCGCAAAACCTTCTGCGCATGCCTTTTAAAAGGTTAAAACCAGGAAGTAATAATACCTGGGTGGGTGGGTGGAGCTTCGCTCCACCATTGCTACCAGATTGCCGAACCACCGGCCAAGATCGCTACCGGATCGGGCGATCCTGTCCGATCTAGGAGCATTTCATCCCTGCTGCAGACTATGGTTGCTAAGCATAAAGACTGCTCTGAAGAAAGAGGAGGATGAGTGGGGGGTTTGGAGGAGAAAGGCAGAGGACAACAAAGAGAATCCTGCAGAGAAAGCATCTGCTGGTTTGCTTTCATCAGGCCTATGTAAGCAACCTCTCACACACCCTTCTCTGCTGCTTAGCTCAGCTCATTGCCCAGATAGAGAAAAGAAAAGTGACTCCTCACATTGGAAAGCCTTACTAAGAAGAAACAAAAGGGGACAGGGATTACTTAGGTAAGGAGTTTCCATATGCTTGCAGCCAAGTATATAGAGACTGTGACAGCAAGAGAACAAGCCTCAAATCACTGCTTCCATATCCATTTATTTCCTCAATTAGATTTTGAGAGTTAATTTGACTTCTTTGTTTGGATTTTTGAGGCTCCAAGCAATCTGTTTTTATTGCCAATCTCTCCCTGAATGCTCAAGGGATTGAGGAAGAATAAACTTCACCACGTTTTCTACTTGTTCGGAGACTCCAAATTTGCAATTGTTACTCATTATTCAGTGCTTCACTTTTCTGTCTGAAAGACTGTCTGCGCACCGAACTTAAGGTGAAATAGAATTAAGTCAAGTAGCACAGACCTCTTTTAAAACTCTTTTAAATCTCTTTTAAATAAAGAGATCATGATATACAAGATTGTTCAAGCAACTAATGACAAAATTGCTGTCTGTCAGGCTATGTAGTATTTTAAAACTTTTTTGGGGAGGTGAGGGAAGAGCTCAGATAATCCCACTGCATATAGAATAAAAATTAATTATTCTCCTGCAAGGTCCCAGGAACGGCCAAGAATAGGTTAAATCGTCTGAGACCGAGCTGTCTGTTTCTTTTAGCCACGCCTCCTGCCTCCACATTCCTGCCCCCGTTTCGGCTCGGTCTTAACCTGAACGAGACATTTCAAAGCATTCCTGGTCACTTCTGATCTTCAGGATCATGAGCTTTATAAATTTTTTTTCTCCTTTTCTATTTTTCTGCCTTCCTTTAAGGAGTAGAGGCGGCGGCTGGCTTTTAAAGCTCCTGCTTTAAGGACTTTACAGTCCTTGAGGCCCATTTTCCTAGCTGGAGCGAGAGGGAGTCCCTGCCTAGTTTTGGCTGGGCATACTCAGTGGCAGTGGCCTCAAGAGAGGTGTGGAGTCCCTACTCAGCGGCTGCTGGGCATACCTAAGAGCCACAACCTCAATGGAGGCCATTGTAGTCCCTACTTAGTCTCAGCTAGGCACACTCAGAATTCCCTGCTAGCCTGGTTGACTTTAAGTCCCTGCCTGGTCTCGGGTAGGTATACTGATTGCAGGAGGTTTTGGGCTACAGGAGTCTGCAAACAGTTTGTAACCGCTGCATTTTTCAAATTGCAAAATGGAGGGAAGAGCTACTGGGCATAGAGCCAAGAAGCAAGGTTCCAGTAATTCGAATCTGGTAACTAATGTTGCAATGCCTCCAGAGGCCACTCCCCTAACTGGGGCCCAAGGGAAGCAAAAACATTCTAAAGCTTCTGAAAAAGATGCCAGCAGAAGACATAAGGCATTGGAAAAACAATTTCACAGACAGAGAAAGATCAATCTTAACATGCCCATGCTAGGGTTGAACAGGGTACTTGTCGCCCAGCTTCTTCCTCTTCTTCCTCTGAGAGATTGCTGACTAATCAGCCTGTAATTGCTCCACCCTTGTCACCAGAGGGTGCAAGTGAGGCTTCCTTTAACTTGTCTCCTAATACTAAAGATTCTCTTGTGCGAGATTCTGTTTTCTGCCCAGCTTCTGCGGCTGCTCCTATTGCTACTGCTACTGCTATTGCTGCTGCAACTCAACATTCAGCTCCTCGAAGAGAAGTGTCAACCACCTTCACATCGGCTGCAGCTGGTTTGAGACAATGTGAGACCTATACTTCTGATTTACCTGCTGATCTCAAATTGCTCATTGCGCAAACTGTTTCTCAGGCAATTGCGGATAAATTGAGCAGTATTCCCAGGTCTGTAGCCCCTTCAGTTGAGGCTCTCACCAGTCTTCCCCATGGAGAGCATTTGGCAAGAGATCTGTCTTACAGGCAGGAGTCCCAATCACAGGATGAATCTTCTGATGGCGAAGATTCACTTATACAAGAAGGGAGTCAAGGAGTGGTGGATTTATCGGAGGATGAAGGGTTAACATCCGATGTGCCGGCCTTTTCCAGCCTCTTTCCTCCTGCCATGTTTAAATTTGTTCTGCACAAGGTACGTGTGACAGCAGGGATGGGGTTAGACCCATCTCTCAGTTCACCAGGACCCATAAATCCCAGTGACCTCCTTTTCTCCAAGTCAGCCACTGTACAGGAGGATGTTCCGGCTCCACAGTTGTTCATTGATGTGGTGCAACAACAATGGGCGCTACCAGCATCCTTCCCAATACCAGGCGGTCTTGACCGTCGGTTTTCCCAGCTGGCACCAGCATTGGAAAACCAACTGCTTTTGCCCATGGTAGATTCTCTGTTGGGCTATCCAGGAGCCTGGATAGCTCAACAGACAGAGCTCTGTAATTTAACATCAGCTGTCTGCAATTAAAGTAAGATCGAATCCCGCCAGGCTCAAGGTTGACTCAGCCTTCCATCCTTTCTAAGGTAGGTAAATTGAGGACCCAGTTTGTGGGGGCAATAAGCTGACTTTGTATAAATATACAAAAGTATGAAGGCTATTGCTTAACTCATTGTAAGCCGCCCTGAGTCTCCGGAGAAGGGCGGCATATAAATCAAATTAAAAAAAACAAAAAAAAAACCAAACACAATTTTCTGCAGATGCAACATTAGCTGCAGCTAAGTATGCTTCTCGATCTTTGGCCTCCTCCATCACATCAAGGAGGATGCTCTGGCTGCGCAATTGGCAGGCGGATGCCAAGTCCAAATGGCGGTTGGCCTCGGCCCCTTATACAGCGGGCTCCTTCTTGGAAAGGCTCTGGAGCCTGTATTAGTTGAGAATAAGGACAAGAGGAAGGTCCTGCCATCCTCCCTTAAGAAGGGCGAGAGGCACACAGCTCCTTATTATCGCAGGTCTTCATATCGGCCTGATTCCAGCTCTTCTTTTTAACAGTCTCAATGACCTTTTCCTCAACGTTCTGACCACCAAGCGGATAGGACTATTTTAATAAAGGTGGGTTTATCTAGCATTAGATCTGAGTCAGGGTCCCTCGTACCCCTCCTGGCAAGTTAGAATCAGAAGTTAGTATTTGTCCTTAGTCTCTGATTTTGGCTTGTTAGACAGCCATAAGCCAAGGATCTTAGCTGAGATGTAACATTAAGTGAAACACAGACTCGGGTTCTCTGGTTTGTTAGGCTGCTCCACTTGACAGAAGAGTAAGTAGGAGTGATCAGGCATGGTACACGTGCTCAATACGGATATACCGGAATTTGCAAAAATGTTGTACGCTGTGTGATATTCTTGACAGCTGATCATAATAATTCACAACAGTGATAATGACATTGGATAGCATGTGAAGGCCATTATTGGGGAACTATAAGCAATAGCTGCAGGCCCTAACAATAAACCACTGACAGTGTCCTTGGAGTGTAGTGTACGTGTGTGCATTTTCTAGCTAAGACATTTCTGGAATTGTGCATTTCAAATTGAGGCAGGAACCTTCTCTTTCCATATTGTTGCTTTCCTCATCTCTTTTCATTCCATTAGTAGTGTTGATGTATACATCTTTTATTGTCTTATTCGTTAGCATAGCCGGCATGAGCCAAGACAGCAGCATAGAGTACAGGAGAGAAAGGAAAATATACTTCAGTTGCATAGAAATTCTTCCAATAATGCCTCATCACAAAACATTTACCCCTTCAAATATTCATGACCGGGTGTGTTGACCAGCTCAGGTAGAGTATTGTAAATGTCTGAAATGTTAAAGATACTATCAGGTCCTTAAAAATACAGCAAGAAACTTAAGTATTTATATGGTACGTATCCTCTTTTGTGCAGTTATCCCTTGCTTGCTTAACTGTCTCATTGAATGACAGTTGAAAGATATGATGATGTAAAAAGAAAAAGCTTTGCGACCAATCCTGAGATTTGCAGCTGTTGCAGTCACGTCATCACCTTTTCCATGTTCCTAACTGGATTGTGAGTACATGGAAGTGAAATCGCAAGTCGCAGTCACGTGAGGTTTTGCTTAGCCACCCATAGTGACTTACTTAATGACTAAGTGGGAAGTGATGTTGTAAATCCATCACAGTCAAATGATTGTCCGTTTAGCGACTGCAGCACTTAGCAACAGAGTTGCTGGTTCCAATTATGATTGCCAAGTGAGACTATCTGTAGTGTAGGAGCTAAAATATGCTCAGGTTCTGGGCATTGTATTTATCTTTTGATCTGAGTCGGTAATTCATTTTATTTTGCAAACTGCTAAAAAAAACAATACCCTAAAGCGGGGGTGGGCAAATGTGGCTCTTTTACAACCTGTGGACTTCAACTCCCAGAATTCCTGAGACAGCCAAGTTGGCTGTCTCAGGAATTCTGGGAGTTGAAGTCCACAGGTTGTAAAAGAGCCACATTTGCCCACCCCTGCCCTAAAGAATTAGGGTCAGAGTCTAATTATGTGCTTCATTGATTAAATAAAAATTAAATAATACATACTCCATTGCTAAAGGAGCTTGCTTTTTGGGAAGCCTTGATCATGCAAATTCTGTCTTGAATCATCAGCTATTCATTTAACTCAAGGGGGGTATCATATTGAGCTAGTTCAGAGACTGGATGAGAAAATTGTTTAGATCTCAAGTGCTTCTCCTTCCAAGACAGATCAATTTCTCAGATTATATATAGACTTCCCTTGTGATAGCTCGTGCTTTGCATTTCCATAGTTATTTAACTTCCAGGAAATCAGTTTTAATTCTACCTCTCTGAGCCTTCATTTCATTCCAAGGAATCATGTGAATGATTTCTTTCTTACTTAAGTAGTATGTCAAAACTGTAATGTGATGTGCTTTTTGTTTCCAGCTCAACTGACTTCCAAGTTCCACTGCTGTATCTTCTCATTCTACATCAGCAGCTCAGCACATTCATACGTTTTAGTGTTGCGCTAACATCAACTTGGCCTTCAAAATTATTATTTGTACTTCTTTAGCAACAGTATACTGGTTTCACTCTTGTACCCAGTTCTCTTTTATGGGGAAAGAGTAAGCTGCCTCTTTTCTTGAAGAAACCTTGTTGTTTTGAAGTTTTGAAACCTAGTGAGAAAAGGGTTGCTTCTAATAAATTATCCACAGTATTCAAGTTTTTATGTATCATGACATAACTTCTGAACACCATAAGCCCCCCCCTATTTGGGGGGGGGAATGCCTTTTTTAAAAATTAGATTGCTGGTTTTTATGGTTTTTATGATTTGCAGTCCAGTAATAAATTCAGAGCATTTGGAAGGTTAATTCAAATTAATTAAAAAAATTGAACCAGATCCAATTACTTTCTTAACTATTTTTTTACATCTGTTTCAAATGCATAATACAAAACATGGTGCAAGAGGGTATAATATGACCATGGTATTTGTCTTTTTCTCTCTCTCTCTTATCTGGAAGTGAAATTGTTTACACCCTTACTGTTCTCAAACAAGATAATAATTTTTATAGTAGGTTATGCTCTCTTTCTTTGCCATCTGTGGTCTAATAAATTTACCTGTGCTTCAGATGTCCCTGTGTACACTAACCCTGCCCTACCTTTTCAATTACCTGCCTTATATCTCAAGGTGATGTACGTGGAGGCTGCCTCTCTTTTTATCGCCACAGAACTGAGCCTGGGAGCCTGGGATGAAAGAGAGCAGAAGACACATAATCACCCAGTAAGCTTCGAGACTGAGTGGGGACTAAAAGTTGGAATACAGCAAACTCTGACTTCCCAAATTGTTGACTGTCTCTATATTATAAATATCAAAAATCCCTTTCATTTGAGCTCATTCTGGGTGACTGAATTGACTTGTCAGTGATCATTCTTTGGGGAGACGTTTTCTGAACAACAGAGTGAATGTAGGTTGACAGTGATTTCTTTCAATTCCTGGGATTTTTTTCCTTTCAATTTCCCAATCTAGCCGATAGCTGTAGATGGCCCTTTATTCAAGGTACTAGCCTGGCCTGGGTCTGCTTAACATTTTGAGAGCAACCAAATATTATTTTATTTATTTTATCTACACTACCCATCTTGCCTAGTGACTAGGTTTGAAAACAATATACTGATTGAAGGCTGGAAAATGGATGTTAAAACAATAAAGTTTATATTCAAGGAGCTCAGTGATTGGTTGAGTTATTATTCACCTTGCTATTGGATATTCATTCACTGTCCTGTTAAAATATAAAACTGCTATCCAAATTACAAAATATGAAACCTATTGATGATTCTACAGACTAAAATTCTGTGTTTCTAAAAAGTTAAACAAGTTGATCCATGGCAGAAGGACATTATCATCACACAGTAAAGGTTGATGATTTCCCGCATTGTTTGTATAACTCCAATTAATGGCAACAGTGCCTAGATAGAACATGCCCAGCCAGTAAATCCTGCTAGCATGTTTGTTCCCTTGCTCCACACATCAAGTTGCTAGTCTCCTCAGAGAGTGCTTCAGAAGACGATAATTAAATTAGTGCATGTTGATTAAATGCCCAGGACACCCAACAAGATGATAAAAGCAAATTCCTGCTTCAGTATCATTGTCCTAGAATAAATACAGTGTTCAAAGACTGCAGGTAGTCCTTGACTTATGACCAGAATTCAGCCCAAAATTTCTGTTGCTGAGTGAAACATTTGTTAAGTGAGTTTTGCCTCATTTTACGGCTTTTCTTGCCATAGTTGTTAAGTGAATCACTGTAGTTGTTAAGTCAGTTATTAATATGGTTGTTAAGTGAATCTGGCATTCCCATTGACTTTGCTTGTCAGAAGTTCCCATAAGGTCCCACATGACCCTGGGACAATGCAACCATCATAAATGAGTCAGTTGCCAAACATCTGAATTTTGATCTCATGACCATGGGAATGCTTCAATGGTCATAAATGAAAAACTTACAAGCCATTTTTTTTTCAGTGCCATAACTTTGAATAGTTACTAAATGAACTGTTGTAAGTCGAGGACTACCTGAATTCTGGATCTGTGATTACGTTGTCACTATTTAGCAAAGAGAATCACTTCATAATTGTATGTAGTATGGAGAGTGGCAGTACTGAGAAGGACCTGGAGCAGTTGAAACCACAGTTGCTCTGCGAGGCCTGAAAAGATAGGATATTTAATAGTGTCATATTATGGAGAGTAAGCACACTATACAGTGGTGCTTGAAAGTTTGTGGATACTTTTGAATTTTTAATATCAATTTCAAAGTTGCTCTGTGACAGTGATGGGCAGACTCCATATATAATACACACACACACTCCTTGATGTAATACAATGTCGACTGGCGGCCCCTAGGGGGAGAGCCTTCTCTGTGGGGGCACCTACGATCTGGAACGAGCTCCCCCCGGAGATACGGAGGATCCCGGATCTGCGCACCTTCCGTCGCGCGCTTAAGACTTTTTTATTTCATCAAGCTGGCCTGGCCTAAATCTTCTCCCCTTTTTAAATGTAAATTTTAATTTGTTTTTAAATTATGGGGTATTTTAAATTCAGCCAAATTATTTAATTCGTTATTATTCTATTTTAAAATTTTGTATTTATGTGTTTCATCCTGTGGCCGTTCATCGCCCTGAGTCCTTCGGGAGTAGGGCGGTATAGAAATTTAAATAAATAAATAAATAAATAAATAAATTAATTAATTATTAATAATAATAATAATAATAATAATAATAATAATAATAATAATAATACAGCCATGTTTTGTAAAATCAGATATTTAAGCAAAACCTCTGTCTGGACATCCCCACAAAACATTGGACAACCTATTATATGTGAGTTCGTTAAATTTACTTTGATTTCATATCATTCATGGCGGTGTTCATAATAATGCCATTTTGTGACACAGATTGCCATGAATAGTACAATTTACGATTTAGTGCACATTTGAGGATAACAGAGCCCCTTTTCTCCAGTTGATCCATTACACTTAGGTCACTTAGAGTATTTAGGCAGAATTCAACTAGCTATTACTGTCCAGTAGTAATGAGTTTGCAAACTTCTATCTATACTATAATAATAGAACTTCACAAACATAGAGTTTCCAGAAGTGTAACTATGAGTCTGTGATGTGAGTCAACTTGGAAATTGATTCAGGGACATCTATAAGAACAGTAAAAAAAAAAAAAAAAAAAGATGGTGATTTTAGCCATGTGATTGAAGCCCCCATTCCTTTTGTACATGCATCAAAATCATGGCTGCACACAAAGTGGTGAGGTTCTGATGATAATTTATTTCACTTGCATGCTGCCTGATTCTCAATTACCCTGGCCGGGTGACTCATAATAATCAAGTAAAGAAATTACAATAAAACAAATAACATTAAAAATAAAGATAAAGATGGCAGGTGCAATAAAGCGAAGTATGTCATCAGTGGTGGGTTTCAATTTTTTTTTACTACCAGTTCTGTGGGCGTGGCTTGGTGGGCATGGCAGGGGAAGGATACTGTAAAATCTCCATTCCCTCCCCTATCCAGGGGGGAGGTTACTGCAAAATCCCCATTTCCTCCTGATCAGCTGGGACCTGGGAGGCAGAGAATAGATGGGGGAGGGGCCAGTCAGAATTTTTACTACCGGTTCTCCAAATTACTCAAAATTTCCGCTACCGGTTCTCCAGAACTGGTCAGAATCTGCTGAAACCCACCTCTGTATTTCATTCTATCTTGCCAAGGATCTGAGTGAGCAGCCAGGTTTTCATGGCTCTTCTACCACCGTCTTCATTTTTTTTTTTAAACCATCACCTCCAACCCTCAAAAATCTTTGCATCTACTTTAGATATGTCTACGTGTGATCAGCATTTGATATTCAAATAATGGAAGTTGAAGCATATTTTTCTTTCTCTCAGAAGTAATAATGCCATTATTGTGTATTGAAAATAGTTTAGCCAGATCCATTTATACTGTACTCATGCACAAAGCTGAGCTGTCATTGGTTTCTCCATTGACAATATAATTATGTCTCTTCCTAAGTAGTGAGGATTAATGTTTTATTTCTGCTCGCTAAAATGTTTGTCTCTACCCGGTATCACTAATGTTCAGCCTAATTTAGAGAGTTAAGATGTGTATCTTGCTTTATCTCAGTATTGATGGACAGATATATCAATTACAGAACCAGGAAAACTGAACTTCTCCATCTTTAGCAAGGAAGCCATGCAGCTGAACAACAAGACACGGGAAAGTGTGTCATTGGGTATATGCTGTACCCAAACTTCTAATACTAAAACCAATCTTCAGATGGACTGTGACATAATAATATCTTCTTACTGATTTACAGACATTCATGTCCTTTGACACTTCAAGTGCAAGAGTAGAAATGACTATCCCCCTCCATTTCTTGGCAACTTAGATAACAAGTCTATTGTTGGGAAACTATCAGCCAGGCCAGTTGTTCTGACCCAGCCTTATCAGAAGCAAAAAACAGACCCCCTTGTCCTGAAAAACTCTTCTTTATTTCTCTCCTGTGAATTAATGGCATTCACACACGAAAAGTCCAGGCAATAATCCTTCAAAGAGTTAACTGCAGTAACAGACCTTATCGGTTCCTTGAGATAATTGCCAGGCCGGCAGCTTCTGACCACAAAGCTGTAAATTAACTTCTGGCAAGCAGTCTCTGAGGCATGAAACATGATGAGCGAAATCTTCCAAAATACGAACGGTAGTCTCCTACAACTACCACTACCACTCCCCTTTCCTTCTATTTATTCCCCAGCCAGGGAGAGGCCATTCAGGGTCTTGCTTCCTGAGTCGACTCCTTGTCCTCAGTTGTTCTCCTCTCCTAACAGCTCTGTGCATACGCACCTCTGGAACAGGCCCCAGCTCCCCACTTATCTCAGCTTCCAAAGGCAGCTGCCTCTCTGGTGGTTAGGAAATGTTGGACGGCCCTGGCTCTATCTCTGTTTCCAATGCAGAGCATCCATCAGAGACTTCCTCAGACTCTAGAACTGGCCCAAGTTCCTCCCCAACCTCCTCATCGTCCATGTCTGCTGCCAGTTCTGCTGGCAACTGGCGGGCCAGAACACAAGAGAGTTAGTCTCGAGTTGTTGCACAGCCACAAATGACCTGGGACTGATCCTCGCCCCCTTAAGTTTCACCTATTTGTTTCCAAGAGAAGGTAAAAAGTCTGGGAAGATGTATTATAGATACGGTAGGATACAGTAAAGTAATCAACTTGAACCCTTCACATCTGGATGTGATAGCTTGAGCCTGTTGCGTCCCTCAACTAATATGGTTCATTCAGTTTAAGCTGGTTACATTATTTTGCAATAGGATCATGTCTTGTTGTTTGTCCCAATCAGTGGTTAAGTAAAGATGCTAGAATTTAAGGAAAACAAAGAATTCATTCTCTATATTTACTAAGTGCTTCCAGTTCTAAAATAAAAGATTCTAATTTTTTTATGACTCTGATTTGGAGGAGTTAAGTAATTTTTCCAAATTAATTTATATTTGAGAAGCATTTGATGTAATGGTTAAGCGTCAGGCTAGAAACTGTGAGACTGTGAGTTCTAGTCCCTTCTAAGTACTGCATTATAACTAACCACTGTGCCAGAGCCGTGGTGGCACAGTGGTTAGATAGAATCCAGTACTGCAGGCTAATTCTGCCAACTGCCAGCAGTTCAGCTGTTCGATCCTGACCGGTTCAAGGTTGACTCAGCCTTCCATTCTTCCAAGGTGGGCAAAATGAGGACCCAGATTGTTGGGGGCAATACGCGGACTCTGTTAACCTCTTAGAGAGGGCTATAAAGCACTGTGAAGCAGTATATAAGTCTAAGTGCTATTGCTAAGACACAAAGCTGGCTGGGTGACCTTGGGTCAGTAATTCTCTCAGCCCTAAGAAGGAGGCAATTGCAAACAACTTCTGAAAAACTTTGCCAAAAAAACCACAGGGACTTGTTCAGGCAGTCTCTGAGAATTGGACCCAATTGGATATAGGAATATATAAATAAGCCTGCAGATCAGTGGTGGGTTGCCCCCGATTCGCACCGGTTCTATAGAACCGGTAGTAAAACTGGTGGGAGGCTCCGCCCACTGACCCCAACCTCATCAAAATGCTTCTGTGCATGTGTAGCGAGCGCGTGACCGCGGCCACATTGCGAACCGGTAGTAAAGGTAGATAGAACCCACCCTTGCTGCAGATGCTTCCAATTAGTAAATCTGCACATAGTAGCTATTTTATATCACTTTCTATTTGTAAAATAAATTATTGTCAATTGTACAACATCTATGAATCTGTTTCCAATACTTATGAGGGCTTAAATATTATGTCAGCTGGACATTTACTGTATTCAACGAAGAGGTTTATTTCCTAGGATTAAAGCTAATAACAGTTGTCAGTCAGGGGTGGGTGGGTTTTGAGGGCATCACATTGGCAGAAGCATGACTGGGAAAACTTGTCAGGCTCTTCTCATTTTTAATGAATTAATGCTCCAGGGCATATTCCATTTTCTTGAGTGCTTATGAAAATTTAAAGTTTTTTTTTTTTAAAGATCTCATGGTGTCTTGGTTTGAAAACATAATGAATAAAATATGGTTTCTTATTACTAAGATAACTCCTTGATTATCGAAAAGCCTGAAATAATAGACTGAAGGAGCTTCAGTTTTTAATCTTTCCAAATGGATAGAACAAAGTTTTTTTTTTTTATGTTTTCAAAGTGCAAAATGTTAATCTGAAAACAATTCCTAAGAGGAGCGATTGACAAATGTTCCCAGTTGTAAAGCATTCCTAACAGAGCAGAAAAGGATAAATGAATAAGGGAACTAGAGTGTAACCGATGTGTGCATGTGATAATGTAATTAAATAATGCTTATTTACGAGAAGGGGTTTATGGTCGCTAATGGATCTTAAATGCATTACAGCCTGCTTGCTTTGCATTTGGTTTCTCAAAACATTATTATGCCGGGGAAATATAATAGTAAATTAACATACACATGCTTGTTGTGGGCTACAGGTAGCAAAAATTCCTGATTTTCAGCGTGTAGGTTGTTTGTCCTGGCAAAATAAATTTCAAGAGAATGAATGGCAAATAGACCTTTGAACAGCAGTTTGATTTTGCAGACAGCTACTTATCTTAGCTATTCTTCCCAGCGAAGAAATTAGAGGAGAGAGTCAATATATGTAAACGATGTTATTTCTTGTAGGGGCAGCAAGCTGCCTAGCAGTTGTTTTATTTGTGTCTGCCTGTGTGTGCGTGCAGGTGGAAAGATTATTGGCCTTGCTTTCGCTGTTAATTTGGATTGCCAGCGATAAGGCTATTCGGTTAGGATGCAGATGCAGAAGCGTTACTCCTATACAGCTGGAAAAAGCCTAGATAAATCAGCAGAGCTCGCCTCTTTCCTACATCACTAAGGAGAAGCTGAGTAGAACTTGACCATGTGCCTGAATGGTCACATTGCTAAGAAGAATGCAGTATGGATAAAAAATGTAAAACAGACTCGTGCGGCTGTTTGCTGGCTTAGACTGACGAGAACCCAACACTGTGAGTTTTAAAAGCTTTTTAAAACATGCTATTCCATGCCTGGAGATGATGATGCTTCTTTTTAATGCATATTATTACTTTTACTTTTCGGGGTGGTGGTGGTGGGGATGGAAACAGGAGATATGCTTGAGCTCATGCCCTGTATGATTATAATTATACCACTAATTAATGATAATTCTCCTTTTTAACATTTGTGTGTACTTTAGTGTAAGAGTCAGGGTGTTTTGCATTAGCTTTCTTAGTTTGTTATGCTTCAAATGAAGAAAAGAATTCTTGAAGATCAAAAACATATCTCTGTGTACTGTTTGACTTGCAAAGATTGTAATTATTTAATTCTGAGTTAGAAAACACGAAGAATAAAAATACGTTTTAATAGTTTAGGTTAAGGGGATTGAATAGGGATGGTAATTTTCCTGACATTAGAAAAATTGAGCAGTTGTTGAATTTAATATTGCTTCGGCATCTCCCAAAGAAAGGACTTAGAAAAACAGCATATAATTTGGCAGCACAGCACCAAGTAAGATTAACACCTGCACCCACACACAATTTTTGTACCGATCTACTCAAAAGCAAATTCTATTTAATTCAATGGAACTTACCCTTAAGTAATTGTGCTTAGAATTAGAAGTTTCAATCACCCAGTAGTGTAGGGGAAATAAATATATTTTAAATGCCTCAAAACTGTTTTCCTGAATAATAGTACAATGCTGCTTTAACACTTGCTTCAAAAGCCTGTTGTAGTTGCTCAGATCGAAATGCTTTTGTAATATATGCACAGTTGCAAAAGACAACACACGATGTTTTGCTATTCAAGTTTGGGTTCCAGATCAAATGTTGAACTTTAGAGGAGGGAATTCAAAAGGGAACGTGGCTTTTGTGGAAGTAGGAAAGAGGTTAAAAAAAGCTGTGCATGTAGAAAAAAGGAGTACCAATTTCACCATAGTTATTAGTTAGGGCTACCAATAAAAATCCGGTCAAAACTAACAAAAATCCGGCCAAACACATGATGGCAACAAAGAAATATAGACAGTTGCAACTCACTATGAGTCTGGGCATTGATTATCTCAGAGTTCAGTTTTCTGTCTGTTAATATAATGGTATTGGGAAAGACCTTAGGAGTTGGGGGGGAAGAGATGCTGACTAGGGAATAGTCAGCTAAGAGAGAGAGCATAAGTTGCAGTTGAATAGTGCAGGGGTGGGTTCTAATTTTTTTTACTACCGGTTCTGTGGGCATGGCTTATTTTGTGGGTGTGGCTTAGAGGTCATGTGACTAGGTGGGCGTGGCTAGCTGGTCAGAGTCATTTCTGGAAGGTCCTCACACTTACGACCAGTCCTCACACTTACGACTCAACTCATTTGTTTGCTTTTAACACTGATCAGCTGTAGGACGGCCCTTTGAAGCCCCGCGGCAAGAGTTTAAACAGTTTTTTTCCCTCTAGTCATCAGCTGGGACTCAGGAGGCAGCAATAGATTGGGGGTGGGATCAAATAAAAGGTAAGAATAACGTGGGGGTGGGTGGGAGGGTGGGAGGGTAGTGGGGGGGAGAACCGGTTCGGTGACGTCATATCGTCACCGCTACCGGCTCAGCTGAACCGGACCGAACCAGGAGGAACCCACCACTGGAATAGTGGCTGGGCAAGAAGATGTGAAGGGACCCTCCCTAGTTTCTTCTGCTGCAAAGGAGATGGAGAGGAGAACTGTACTTTCAAACTTGCAACATGCTGTTAATGTAACTTTAGCATTAGCTTATCTGGCCATGTTTCCTGTCTGCTCTACCTGATAAGGCTGATATCAATCTATCGAGTCTCATACTCTCTTCCAAGGAGAGGAATTACAGGAATGGCCTCTGATCCACAAGGAACTCCCCTGCTACCTGCTGAGCACCCGGCAGTTAGTAGATGTGCAGATGACCAATTTGCAGAATGCCATGATACAACTAATGCAATGACTGGGGCAGAATTTGCCACAATCTGCACAACAAATTTCTTAGCCAAAACTCCTAGAGCTTGCTAGAATTGTTTAATCAGGTCCATAAACATTAACCCTAGCTATTGCAGTTCCTGCTCTTTTAGCACATAAAATGAAATAATGCTCATTTACATCAGTAATAACCAATATAAACTAGGTGTGCTTCCTAACTTCCTGTTCTCATAGGCATGAATACTTATTTTTACTGTCTCTGAGATTTCTTATATTTTCATGAGAAAATATATGAGACCTCAAGTTCATCCAGGGCAGTTCTACATTTATTCTTCCCTTCCCCGTAGTGATGAGCTGTAGCAGAAAGCCTGAAGAGATTCATTTTCTGTGCTTAATTCCTCCTGGTATTTCAAGTGGTGACTTTCTGAACAACAAGAGAATTATTACATAATATTTAAAGAACAATTTAAAGTTAAACAGGGCAGGCTTCCTTCTTCCTCATGCCTTTTTTTTTTTTTTTTGTTGCAGAGACCAGTTTTTCAAGTGTGGTAGGTCTATGGAATAGATATGAGTAACAACAAAAACAAAATGTTGAAACTCTGAGTTTGATCAATCTGAATGAAAGCAAACAATGCCCAGTCTATAATTTTGTTAGGCTAGCTAAGTGAAAAAGGAATAGAGCTCTAACATCATTTATAATTGTGTAGCAAAGGGGATTTTAGCAATAAACCCCTTTTTAAAAGTTTAGAGGAGTTCGAGTAGGATTTCTTCAGTAAGCCAGTGTGACTTCACAATTATCCTTAGGTTCAACTAATTTCATCTTCTAGTGTGCACATTGGTAATTTGGTCATTAAATTGACCAAATCAATGTTTACTTATTGTGTTAGAGAATATGAGAATCTTTCTTCATGGGTAGATCAACCAATTGAACTGTTGTATATTTCCCCCCCCCCTTTTTTTTTAAGAAGAATGTCTTTTGTCTTTACATGCAAAGTTTAAGGAACATTGGTTGCAGCTAATAAATCAATAAAAAGTGTGAAATCAGATATCATTAAAGTTCAGAATAGGATCAGGAATCAAGAGAAAATCTCCAATTTACTGAAAACAGGATCTCTGGAGAGCAGGATTGAATAGACTAGTTAAATGTTTGGAATAATTACAAGTAGGAGAGATACCAGATTAGAAATAGATAAACTTGTTCAAGATAGTTAGTTTAGTTTAGTTTAGTTTTATTAAATTTGTATACCGCCCTACTCCCGAAGAACTCAGGGCGGTAAACAGGCACAAGATAAAATACAGAAATACAAAAGTTAAAAACAATTTAAAACCAAATTAAATAATATTGGCCCACGACAATTTAAATCCCAATAAATTTAAAACAAATTGAAATTTCAATTTAAAATTTAAAATTTAAAAGAAAGGGGAGAAAAATTAGGCCAGGCCGACTTGCTGGAATAAGAGGGTCTTAAGAGCATGGTGGAAAGTGCGCAGATCCGGGATCCTCCCTATCTCCGAGGGGAGCTCTTTCCAGATAGTGGCTGCCCCCACAGAGAAGACCTTCCCCCTGGGATAAAATCTCATAGATAAATAAATTATATTTACCTTGTCTTTTAGATTGAGGAGGTCTTCTCAGGCCAATAGCAAGATATTAGCAGGGTTGCATTCATGGGTTCAATACCTTCTGGCTTTTAAGACTGATAGATATTAATAATATCCAACAAGTCTAGGTATTAATAATGTATGTAGCTAGTTATCATGCTGACAAGTGTGCCTTGCTTAAAAGATCCTACAGGTTGCATACATTTTTCAACTGGTCTTAAATAACCAAAATGAGGACGATAATAATGATGGTCATCATCATCATCACCACCACCTGGTTCTGGAATCAGAATTGAAATCTGATTTCCTTTTTGAAATTAATGTGATGTTAGTGTCACCAGGGATGAGATGTTACAAAGTTCTTCCAAAGTACCACTTCCAAACTAGATCTGAATGCCTTTATACCAATCATAGTACTTCCATATACCATAATTTATCTTCCACGCTGAAATTCTTAAAATGGTCCTTAAAGCTGTAAGAATGATGTCTGATATGGGGAGAGCAAGTGTTAGATTTCACCAAGTGAGTGTATTTTCAATATGAAATTTTAGTCATGCAAAGGAGATTGCATCAACAAAGATGACATCATCCAAGTTGACAACAGTGATATTTGCCCCCAAATAAGTGTAGGATAATACTTTAGGAATATTAGGAATAAGTACTTATGCAGGAGCAAATCTGGGTCTGTCACCGGGACCAGAGGTTTTGTCTTCCGAACTTTCAGACTTGTGCTGAAGGTTATCTTCGGGGAACTTCTCTCTAGCCCAGCACAAGTCTGAAAGACAAAACCTCTAGTCCCAGTTTTGGATCCTACAGCATTATCTTGGGCTATATATATTCACCTTCTTTCATAAGTACGTATATTTAAATATTTAAATTCCTACACTAGTATGTAGAATGTTAAAAAATGACAATAGAACCAATAATTTGTGGGAAAGGAACTGCATTAACTTATTCACACATGTTTTGTAAGCCACTTAGAATCGTTGAAAGAGTTAGATAGTTTTGAAATTTCATAAATAATAAATAAACTTGCTGAGTTAGGTTTTCCAACCCTTTGGCATAATAAATGGAACTTTTTTTTCTGAGCTGAGAAACCCCCAATCTTTAACCCATGATTAAATTGTGAATAAGTTATATTTTATTGTGCTCATGTTTTATTACAATTTTATTATATGCTATATATTTGATATCTGGAAGAAAGAAGGCAGGGAGAAGCTCAATAGTTCAGCCATCGAGTCTTCTGTCTAAAAATAGGATTCATGCAAATATTCCAAATTCAGTTAAAAAAACAGATTATATATTTTCATACAAGGCAAAAGTATGCAAATTAAGATTCACGGGATATTGAGTATCTTGCCATTGAAAGCTGGCTGTTTTTCAGAACCTGGTTGAAAATGCACAGATACCTGTTATTAAATAGCTAAGGACAGCTAGCAGAATTTGTGCCAATAACATCAAGATTAAGTTCTGGTAGCTTATTCAAGGTCCCTTTGAATAAGAAAATCACTCATTTGTTTGAATGATGGGAATTATGTACGACACAGGCTTTTAGTGTAGAAAGATGCAACTTGCAGGCTGCTGGTTCCTATAATTTACTTCTTTTGGGGAAGGAAGGAATAATCCTGTGTGGTGGGTCATTACAAACAAAAGGAGGCCTGCTGAGCATTGCCTATTATTCTAGCTGTGTTGTGACAGTCAAGATGAAATAGCTGGATAGATCTGGTAAGCATGTGACTGAGCTGAATGCTGTCTTACATAAAAGTACCGTTTGCATTTCAGAGGTTTATGACCTCTCTTAATCTTGAGATTGTAAATTCCTAATGAACTTTGTCTCCCGACAGTTATTCTTTTCCTCAATTGTGCATCACCCCCAACCATACTGAGATTTTTTAAGAAAGCTAAATTAATATTAATACTGATAACCTCATATGGAGTTTTAAAATCAGGAGTGTTAGAAAAAGAAACTGAAGGCTTTATTTTAGCAACTCAAGAACAAGCTTTGCCAAGCAATTGCATGAAGGCAAAAATTCAACATGTAACAAACAACACTAAATGTTGCCTTTGTAGAGAAAAGAATGAAATAATTAACCATTTGATCAATGGCTGCAGCAAAATTTCATAACCTGTCTATAAACTGTATTGCCAAGTTGCCAGAATTATTCATTAAAATTTTTGCCAGAGGTTTGGATTTAAATGTAGCAAAATTACTGGGACCATCTGTCTAACTTTCGGCTGCGTGTCTGGAGACGTCGGGAAGGAAAAACGCTGCAAAGGCTTGATAGTTGTAAGCGGTTTATTCCAACGGTCGTCAGCACCGTCAGCGTTAAAGAAAACAATCAATGCAAAGGCATACAAAGTCGGCGTTGGGAGCGGGCGCCTCCCAACGCTTTAAATAACGCGCCCAATAATTACAACAGCCCACCCGCCCTTCCGGCTTAGCGTAGCCCAGCCCCTGCATGAGTCAGCAAAACAAAACAAACCCTGGCTCCGACCGCATCGTGACCGACCGCCTATCACTTATGCTAATCACCTACCACCACCTGTGCAAATGACCCCGCCCAACGCCCCTTCCGCCGATCCAGGTCTGGGAAGCGCCGGGAACCAACTCCACAGTCACGGCGCCAGGATCCGCGGCTACCGCCCTAGCGCTGAGTGTCGAGGGGATCTCGACAGGTGGCTCCCCCTACCAGGTGTCCTCCTGGAATACACAACACATGAATGTTAACCTCCTATTAGGGTTTTATATCAGCACCCCGGGGCCCGGGTTTATGTGGATACTTTTTATGAAACCGATCAAGTAATCGACTAGCCCTCAAATTCGTAGCCGTAACCCATGAGGATTCCTCGAATGGATACCCCTTCCATTTGATTAAATACTTTAGTACTCCCCTGCTAAGTTTTGAGTCTAATATATTTTCGACCTCATAGTGATCCCCTTCCACTGGGCCTGGTCCTATTGTTTGTTCCCGAATGACAGCTATTGGTTTTAGGAGGCTACTATGGAACACAGGATGGACTTTCCCCAATAGCGGAGGTAGTCTTAATTCCACTGTAACGGGATTAATCACCTTTATAACAGGAAAGGGCCCTAGGTATTTGGGCCCCAGTTTACGACTGGGGGTTCGTAGTTTTAGATATTTCGTAGACAAATAGACTAAATCCCCAACTACAAATGGTTTGTGGTCTGCTCTTTTCTTATTGGCTTGGTATTTATAAGTGTCAGTTGCTTTGTCCAACGCCTCTTTTATTCGGGGCCATAGACCTTTAATACGAGCAGCCCAACTATCTGGTAACACACTATTCTGGTCCTGGAGAGCCAATTCGGGGATCGCAGGAAAATCCTTACCCGAAACAACTTGGAATGGCGTAACCCCCGTACTCCCATGAACGGTATTATTATATGCCATTTCCGCAAAAGGGAGTAATTCAGACCAATCTGATTGTTGGTACGATACGTAACAGCGTAAGTACCTTTCCACCATGGCGTTTGTTCTTTCTGCTGCTCCATTAGTACTGGGATGGAACCCAGAACTTAGACCTTGTGACGAGCCTAACATCTTTATGAAATTGCGCCAGAACATTGAGGTAAACTGTACGCCCCTGTCGGAAATAATACGCCGGGGTGTACCATGCAGCCGGTATATATGCCATAGAAAAAGTTTCGCCAACTTCCTAGCTGACGGCAAACCATGACACGGGATAAAATGAGCCTGCTTGGAGAAAAGATCGACTACAGTCCATATCACCGTGTTGCCACTACTCTCCGGGAGGTCTACAATAAAATCCATACCTATCTCTTCCCAGGGACTATTTGGTTCTGCTACTGTCTGTAAAAGGCCGAGAGGCTTTCCCGGTCGAGGTTTAGTCCTTGCACACACTTTACACCCTTTTACATAATGTTCAACTTCTTTCCTTATACGCGGCCACCAGAATTGGCGTCTTACTAGGTGTAATGTTTTCAGGAACCCGAAGCGCCCTGCTGTTTTTGCATCGTGACACCTCTGTAATACTGACTGTCTTAACGACTCAGGGATATACAGCTTGGTTCCTATCCAAGCAAATCCGTTTCGGTGGGTCACTTTATCTCCATGTTCTTTCAACCAGGCATCCGTAAGCACTTCTCGACGTAAATCGTCTTCCCATGAAGGTGAGGACTTGTTATGCGCCGTTCGAGCCCACTGTTGATGATCAGGGATCATGGCTTGTACGACCTCTTCTCTTTTACTTTCAAATTGAGGAAGTCGCGACAGAGCGTCTGCCAAGAAGTTTTTCCCTCCTGGCACGTATTTTAACTCAAAATCGAACCTTTGGAAATACTGTGCCCAACGTACCTGTTTTGGTGACAGGCGTCTGGGGCTTTGGAGTGCTTCTAGATTTTTATGATCCGTCCATACCTCGAATTTGGTACCACTGCCCTCTAACAAATGCCTCCAGGTAAGCAGCGCCCACCGCACAGCAAATGCCTCCTTTTCCCAAATAGCCCACCGTCGTTCTGTAGTTGTCAGTTTGCGGGACGTATAAGCGCATGGGTGCAACACCCCGTCACTAGTCCTTTGCAACAACACAGCCCCCACTGCAACATCACTAGCGTCGGCTTGTACAATAAATGGTAAGGTCGAATCAGGATGTCGTAATATCGGTGCCTGGGAAAATAGGGTCTTTAAACTGTCAAAAGCTTTTTGACAGGCAGGAGTCCACACTACTATTTGTCCTGGTCTTGCTTTCAGACCTAATTCTTTTGTACGAAGTAAATCGGTCAAAGGGAGAGCTATCTGCGCAAATGCGGGGATGAACTGTCTATAAAAATTTGCAAAGCCAAGGAAGCTTTGCAGCTGTTTTCGTGTTGTAGGCGCCTGCCATTCTAGTACTGTTTCCACTTTCTTGGGATCCATCCCCAACCCGTTCTCTGAGATACGATACCCCAAATAGTCCAACTGTGTGCAGTGGAACTCGCACTTCGATAGTTTGACGAACAGTTTTGCCTGTAACAATTTACTCAAGACCTGTCTCACCAAGGCTGTATGTTCTTCCATCGTTCTGGTATAGATTAGAATATCGTCCAGATATACCAGGACACCTCGATATAAGTGCTCATGCAATACCTCGTTTATCACTTGCATGAAAACAGCGGGAGCACCTTGCAGACCAAACGGCATTACTTTAAATTTATAGCTACCTAAAGGGCAGTTGAACGTGGTCTTCCACTCATCGCCTGGCTTTATACGTACTCTGTAGTACGCCTCTCGTAAGTCTAACTTTGTGAACACTCGTCCGGTTGATAAGGTAGCCAGTAGATCTTTCATTAATGGAAGAGGGTACAGGTGTTCGACACATACCGCATTCAACCCCCGAAAGTCCACACACAAACGTAAACCGCCGTCCTTCTTTTCGCGAAATAAAACGGGGGCGGCCATATGTGACCGACTGGGTTGGATGAAGCCCCTGGCTAAGTTTTTATCAATATATCGTCTGAGTTCTTCCAACTCTAGTTTTGTCATAGCATACATTCTTGGCTTTGGCAACCGAACACCCGGTTTTAGTTCTATAGCGCAATCAGTCGCTCTGTGAGGGGGTAGTACCTCACACTCCTCTTCGTTAAACACTTCTGCTAAGTCTCTATATATAGCAGGATATCCTAATTGTGATGAGTCAGCTGAAATATCTCTCTGCAACCCCGCCTGCCCGACTCTGGCCTCTGGTTCTGGCTCTGGTCCGACACTTAATCTCAGGTTTCCCACCATATGTTGGGCCTCCATTTATCTAACCACGCTAGACCTAAAATAATAGGTTCCACTATTGTGTCCACAATAACAAAACGAATGTTCTCCCAATGTTCCCCCATTTCCATGCGTACTAACTCGGTAACCCGAGTTGCAGCCGTGCCACCCAGGAGAGAGCCATCCATCTGCTCAAAACGAATGGGATTTTGTAATTTGGCTGATTGCAACCCCAACTCTATGGCTACGCTTTTCCGGATGAGACACCGGGTACACCCCGAATCTATCAGGGCATCTCGTTGGACTGCCCTTGTAGTCAGAAGGTTTCTCAGAGTAATCGGAATGACAAACGGATGTATAGGATCACTCACCATAGGATCAACTAGCGCCTCCTCATAGCTGCTGTCCGGAACCAGCGAGACACTGTCCCGGTGGAGGGGCCCGTCTGACCCTCCATTCGTCCCTCGAGTACCTCGTAACGCCATGGGGGTAACCACTCTGGACCTCTCTGACGACGAACGTGCCCGTTCACGGCCTCTCCCAGTTGACTGTGGTGGACCTCGTGTAGTGGTGAGCGGAACAGGAGGTATGGGACAGTCGGCTACACGATGGCCCAACTGGTTACACCTGAAACAACGATTCGTCCCCCTCCCCACAGGGACTAGAGAACGAGGTGTGGAGGTGTCCACTCCTTTTGGGCTCACTGGTCGTCCTATGGGCCGACGAGGGGGAAAAGGAAGGCTACTCACTCCCTGAGTACGAAATTCTCGTAGGCCGACATCTAAATCGACCGCTGCGCTGAACCATTCCGACAGCTTAGGTGGCAGTCCTCGATAAACACATGCTTGCCGCAATTCTCTGTCCAATCCTAGACGGAATTGGTGCACTAGGAGACGTTCAGGCCATGTACGGAGCCGACCAGCCACAGTGCAGAATTCTTTTACATACTGTCTTGCCGGTCGACCCCCCTGCTTAATGGCTACCAAGTCGCTTTCAAGCAACTGTGTCCTGGACTGGTCTTCAAACCGGCAGCGTAATGCCTCTAGGAAAAGTCCCACACTAGCCAGTTCTTTTGCATGGTCGCTATGCAGATCAGCGACCCAATCTGCTGCCTCACCTGTCAAGACAGCGGTGATAGCAACCACCATAGCCCATTGGGACGGATAGAGACGGCCATAAAGATCCATATAACTTAGTATTTGGCTCAAAAATAAGGAAACCCTATCTGCACTACCATCAAATGTGGCCTGTATGGGGGGTGGGCCCCAGTACTGTGGTTGAGGGGTGCCCACCCCCGGCAGCCAAAACGGGGCTGGGGCCCCCGGCTGGGCATCCTGAAAAACCTCTCTTTGCTGAGGGGTAGGACCACGGGGCCCCCCTTGGCCCTGTTGAGACCCAGACCGTCGCAAAGCGTATTGGTCTTGATCCACCCCTCGTAAGGACCCCCCTACCGGGGGTGTGGGACCAGAGGGGAGGGGGTCTCTTTTGCCGGGTCTGTACCCCCCCCTTTCAATGCGCAGTTTCGGACTTGCCAACTGGAAACGGGTTCCGGAGCTGCTGCGGGTCTCCCCATGACTCTGCCACGATTCTTGACTTGGCGCCCATGGTTGCCAGGAGGGGGCATCTCTGAAGCTCCCCTCTCCAAACTTTTCACGTAAGACATCCAGGGTGGAAGCTCCTAGTCCCGTGGAATGGCTCCAATCACACTCCTCGTCGTCCAGCCATCTGCGCTCCCTCCACCCCTGGAAGGACGTTTCCCCCAACTGGGGAGAGAGGGGCTTCGAACCGGTGAGTGCAGAACTCTGCCACCATTCCCCCATATCAGGTTTCACTGTACTAGGACCGGGAGCCTTGTCTTCTACAGAGGCTGCCTCTCCCCGCACCAGTTTCTCCTTAGGGCGAACCACTGGCAGCTCCCCCTTCTCAGCTACCTGAACACCTGGAACAGCCTCCACCACGGTGTCATCTGCCGTTTCCTCCTCTATCGCCAGCGAGCCGACCGTCGTGCCTTCTGCCATCCCAGGCTCAGCCCCGACGGGATAGACCAGCGTAAAGGATGCAAAACGCCGACTTTCTGTCTAACTTTCTGCTGCGTGTCTGGAGACGTCGGGAAGGAAAAACGCTGCAAAGGCTTGATAGTTGTAAGCGGTTTATTCCAACGGTCGTCAGCACCGTCAGCGTTAAAGAAAACAATCAATGCAAAGGCATACAAAGTCGGCGTTGGGAGCGGGCGCCTCCCAACGCTTTAAATAACGCGCCCAATAATTACAACAGCCCACCCGCCCTTCCGGCTTAGCGTAGCCCAGCCCCTGCATGAGTCAGCAAAACAAAACAAACCCTGGCTCCGACCGCATCGTGACCGACCGCCTATCACTTATGCTAATCACCTACCACCACCTGTGCAAATGACCCCGCCCAACGCCCCTTCCGCCGATCCAGGTCTGGGAAGCGCCGGGAACCAACTCCACAGTCACGGCGCCAGGATCCGTGGCTACCGCCCTAGCGCTGAGTGTCGAGGGGATCTCGACACCATCTAGATTTTGGAAAATGAGTGGATTAAGATTTTATGAGTTTTAAGATCCAAACAGACAGGCATCTTATTCATGACACATCAGTGGTGGGTTGTTACCGGTTCGCCCCGGATCCGCCCACCCGCCCGGACGTCTCTGTGCGCACCCACAAGCGAACCGGTAACGGCTGAAATTGAAACCCACTTCTGAGACCCATCTGATATAACAGTTACTGAAATGAAGAAAATCTGGTTCATTGATGATGTTATTTTGGGTAATGCTTGCATTGAGGAAAAAACAATTAGAAAAAATTATGAAATACTGGGATTTGCAGATCAAAGCTGAACACTTATGAAAAAAGAAATCTGTTATTATACCCATTGTGATTGGAGCTCTTGGAACAATACCTAAAGGACTTCCTGGATATCTGGAAACATTGAATTTATCAGACGAACACCTAATTTTACAAAAAAAAATCTCACCTTGCTAGGAGCTGCCTATATTCTTAAATGTTACCTTAGTAATTCTTGAATTATTTAGTTTCCACCAGCTTAGACTGTGAATCGAACAGTAGATTACCCACACATAGTAATGTGGTCCCAGTGGTTATCAGCACATTGGGTACCATACTAAAACATCTTGGCTAATATTTAGAAAATATGTCCATTGATGAAATTTCCATCTGTCATTTACAAAAGGACAAAAGATCACAATGCTCAGATCCACACATATACTACACCAATGCTTTACATAACACAATATTTACAGTTATGACAGCGATGAAAAAAGTGAACTTGCATTTACAACCTTCGCAAGTCTGTAAAACAAAGGAAAACTGAAGTAAGATCATAAGAACTTTGCTTAATTATTGAGTTGCTGATCCCAGTTGTAGTCACTTGGAGCATATTTTTTACTAATAAGCATTTTTATAACAAATAAAGATGCAGGATTATCAGAGGTGGGTTTCAGCAGGTTCTGACCAGTTCTGGAGAACCGGTAGTGGAAATTTTGAGTTCGGAGAACCGGTAAATACTATCTCTGACTGGCCCTGCCCCCATCTATTCTCTGCCTCCTGAGTCCCAGCTGATCGGGAGGAAATGGAGATTTTTCAGTAACCTTCCCCTGAATTGGGGAGGGAATGGAGATCTTACAGTATCCTTTCCCTGGAGTGGGGTGGGAATGGAAATTTTACAGTATCCTTCCCCTGCCATGCCCACCAAGCCATGCCACGCCCTCCAAGCCACATCCACAGAACCGGTAGTAAAAAAATTTGAAACCCACCACTGAGAATTATTCTTTATGCATTACTAGAGCTTTTCCCCTCATAAACTTTGCACCTACTTTAACATCATTGCTCAAATCTCCTCATTCCTTTCCTCCGTCTTCCCACTGAATTGGCCATAGGAAGGTGAAAAAACAACAATCAGCCAACACCCCACCAGCTGTTGTTCCTCCCTCAGCATTTTTTTTAATTTTTGGATGGGGAAAAATAAACAGAATCAACCCCTAATTAGCCACTGTGTAAGGGAAATGGCACTGAAGAATGATGGCCTAACAACACCACAACACTGAATTGGATAAGCTTCTTACCACCTATGGTATATATAGTGGTGTGGTTCCCATATTGGGTTGATCCAATGCTTATAGCACTCTCCTCAGTACTTTGTACTGCTATATGTCAATCAGAACACATGACTTTTGAATATTCTGATAGAAAGAATATCAGAATATTCTTTTGAATACTTTTCTCGAATCCTCCAGGCTTAATTTGAAATTTATGCAGAAACCCAACAATAAAGCATGAGATACATTTAGTTCTTCATTCTTTAGGGGTAATAATTTCCATGCTGGGCAATCCTATATAGCATATCTATTTTCCTTATATTTAAAAGAGATAAGTGGATATTGTTTTTAAAAATAAAAAGATGTGCAAACATCAGTCCAAAACAACATTAACTTCCCATTATTCTAGCAACATAATTATGACATCAGATAAATAAAATCCATCAAGCTGAAGTTAAAGTAATACATTAGCTACAAGTTGAAGGCTTCCTATGAGTATTTACTAGGAGAAAACACTGAATTCAATGGGATTTACTCTGGTATGTTTGCGGCTAGTATTCCTGCTTTAACATTTGCCTTCAGTGCCAAATAATTTGGTAGCGTTATAGTTCTGGCTTTTTCAATGCACTGACTTTTGAGGGTGCAGATAGAGAATTAAGGAGTTTGTATTCCCTCTTTGACATTTGGCTTCTCTTTGTCTAAAAAGCTGGTAATCTGTGATCACTTTCTGCTGCTTTTCTTCTCAGGCATGCTTGCACAGAGCACATGTTCTTTGATTCTTCTTCTGCTAGGTTGTACCTAACAAGGTCCTTGGCTTTGCCTGTCCCTCTGATGTGATTCCTGAAATAGATCTCCTTTGTGTTATAGTTATAAACCTGTTTTACTAATCATTGCTCAAGTGAGCTTCCTGCAGTCAGGAAAGCTGGCATGGCTTCCACCTCCGATACCTGGCACACTCCAAATGTTTTGGACTAATTTCCACAGTTCCCTAGGCAAAATTGATTTTGGTATTTGACACATTTTGGGATTAAAATCTTGGCGGTCTCGCTGAGCAAATAAATTCTTTTGTTTTTCATTTCCTCTCACAGTACAGGTAGAAAATTTGACAAGCAGGTCATATTTTGATTATTACTGAACTGAAAGCCATTATAGAAATGTGAAAGCAACTTCTTGAATTTTGGATGATGGATGCTGAGAAGATACATATTCTAAGGATCGGTATCTGTCGTTATTCCCTACACATGTGTCTGAAATATGAAATACAAGAAAAAGATATCTAGTTCAGAGGGTTATGCATTGATTTTTTGCTTTTGTTTTTTGCCATTCTTTATGTTTCAGGCACAAATGAAATCACAATGTCTGACATAAATTTAACAGAACAATAAAATTTAACCTGAAGGTCAGCAATATTTTCAGCCATGGTCCCCAAAGCTCACAAGATCGTGTGGTGCTTCATTAAAGTCTTGTGCAGTTTGGTATTCTTACCAAACTGCACAATGGACACTATTCTGGCCATTAAAATTATTTTATTATTTTTAGTTTCCTTTGATTTTTTTCACTTAAATCGGTTTGGTGATCTTTTTGGCCTCAATGAATACTTAAGCCAACTCCTAGTTTGTTTGGGGAAAAAACATTTTCTATGATTCGAAGTCATTCTGTTTTGGATGTGCTTCAATTCTCCAAATACTGCAGGTTTTATTTTTTTACTTAGAAAATTTATATCAGTATTTTCTCATTCATCTTGACAGCTTCATGCTTTGCTCATATCCCTCAGGATCCAAACTAAATAACACTTTAATATTTTATTTCTACTCTGTTCCACTACTGGCTGCAGGTTTCTTAGCGAATGAGGAATGATTCCAGCAACTATGTTTGCAAATTGAAAATTGGGAGCGAATTTGTGTAGTTTGTGTATCATGCTTTTGCTTCGCAGTAACATAGCTTGTGCACCATTTTCATCATCCGGCAAAGTCTACAGTGATCCTCCTAATCTACATCTGTAGTCATAGATCATGTGCACTGACCTATGAAAGAATTCTTCAAGCAGTGTCCTACAGCGATGGTAGAATGTATAAATGAGGCTTTCCTAAAATTACAGAAATAGTAGACAACTGCAGGTAAGACTCATTAAATAGTCAGTATTGTTGAATTTCTCCTATGTTTAGGCACACATTATGAACAGACACACATTTCATTTATCTGACACCACAGACAAACATGAAGATTGATATAGTAATGTCTGTCTATAGTATGCATCACAAATCATATCTAGTTCAGCAGCAATATAAGCTAAATAAATAGATAACAGAGAATAGCTATTAATCCTGATATTTATAGTATAAAAACATGCAATTGCATTAGTATTTTTTGATAAATAATTTGTAGCATTTTATTTCATGGTGATTTTTCTTAAAATAATTTTCTGTTTCAGAAATATACATATTTATATATTTAAAAAATTTCCTTCCTCATGTTTGTTTCTTACAGATTCCAAAATTAGAACAAAGCCCAATTCCTTATGGGACTTCTGGTGCGAAGAGGCATTGAACTTTTGCATTCTCTTAGCCTGAAGGCAGTTGTGCCAGTGGATAACCTGCTTTTCTATGCTAATTATGCCTAAATTTGACAATATTGTACTTTTGATTCTGTGCTGCGTAAACTCTGTTTGTATATTTTGAAGTTTGTTCAGTTCATAAAATTTGCCTCAAAAGCTACTGGAGTCAACTCTGCCTTGTTTTTTACTTATTCAGAATGTCAACACAATAAAAATCAAAATTGCTAATGATTTTGTCAAAATTGAGTCTCTTTTCCACTTGTTTTTCTTTTTTTAAGTCTGATTAAAACTGGTGGTAATATTAAAGCTGATACTCTGCACAGCTTTGTAAGCTCTTGTTTTAGTGACTCTAAACGCAGAACTGATAGTTAACATGAACTAGTTTTAACTTACTCTTAAATTTCTTGATCTATAAACAAGCAGTATTTCAGGAATAAGAAACCTTTGGAATCTCCAAATATTGTTGATGCCATGCTGACAGATAGTTCTGGAAGCAGTAGTTTAATTACATCTGACAATATAATGTTATCTGAAAGAGGGGGAATTTGGGCTTGATCCGTTTCCCCATTTGGTTTTCTTAAACCACTTTTTTTCATCCTTTCAGCTAGATTTTGGTAAACTGCTTGGAAGTGTGGGCTCCCAGGGCTGCAAAAAGAAGCTTTCCAGGGAATTCATGCATCTACTTTAGGAATTCCCATTAGTTTTGCCAATTTTCTTGTCTGGTCATTAAGACGAAGTGTAGCATACAAGTAGATCTGTATCAAATACCTATATCCTTAATGTGCATGTTGAGTAGCCTTTCTCCATAGACTTCGTGCTTACAAATGAGCATTTTTTTGGGTTCCACACAAAAAGTCTATAAAGGAATTTCCAGATAGTAATAAATATATATTTTGCCTTTTCTCTGATCAAAATCAATTTAGCCATTTCAACAAGTTCCGTAGTCCTCATCAGTTATTCTTCCATTGTGGATAGTGTCAAATCTTTCTATCTTTGTGCATACAATTATCCCGTTGCAGTTACTATATATAAAAACAAAGTTCCATGACTTTTTTTTCCAACTATTTTTCGATCAGTGCCCAAAAGAAATATCTCTGATTTCAATTGTGCATTAATCTTTAAAATCTTCTGGCTCAGTGTATGTATTTCAATTCAGACTATTCTAGCTTTTTTACACATTCACCAAACATGATGAAATATCCCTTGTTGTTCACATTTCCAACATAAATTTGAAGTGCCTTTTTACATTCTAGACAATTTCTCTGGAAATATGTACCAATGGTACATCATTTTATAAAAGTTTAAAATTATAACTTAATGTAAATCAATCCTTTCAACCACATATTTTCCCATTGCCCCATGTGTACATTATAAATTAAAATTTAACATACATTCTTTTACTTGCTCTTCTGCTGGTTCAAATTTCAATAAAAGTTTGTACATTGTAGCAATTACATTTTTATCATTTATACACAATTCTATTTCAAATTCAGTCTTACAATGTTCAAAATCATGCATTTTTTTGGTCTATCTTAAATCTTTCTTTTTTTTTTTAATTGAAAAAGTTTTTCAAATACAAATTTTTCCCCCTTTTTTCCCCCCTCCTCCCTAACCCCCCCTCCCCCCTTCCCTCCCCCTGTGGCTTCTTCAAAAAAACCCTAAATTCATAACAGATTATATAACACTTTACCATCCCCTTACACCATTCCCCATATACTGACCCTTTCTTTCTAATAATATTATTATATCCCCCTTATACTATACATTTCAAAATAACATTCTATTATAACATTATATAATAACTCCTAATTTAGCATAATAATATTATTATATCTCCCAGTTTAGCAATTTCTGCTCATAATCTACCCTTTTTCTGCCCCCCCATACATGTATCTCTTAAATCAAATCTTTTATGTATATTAATATAACATTTCAAAGCAACCTTCCACTATAAGACTATATAATATCTTAAATCTTTCTAATAATTGTAAATAACAGAACCATTGACAGCTGTATCCCTCTGTCACTAGTCTCCTCTTGATTTTATTTTACATTCTCTTTGACAAAATTTTAATATGATAAGTTAACCATTTCTGTTTGTCTATTGTTTTTTGTCTATAAAATGCTTTTGATGCTGAGATCCACAAATGTGTTTTTGGGCACAACCTGGGTTTGCATCAATTCTGTATTCTCAATATTGCGTGTCTAACACAATGTTTTTAAAATTCCACATTAACCTTGACTTTATCCTACCACAAATATTCATGGCACACCATCTCGGGTTGGGTCCTTTTAACTCCAAAAGCTTTCTGTTTCTCAGCAACATCCATTCTTTCATCCAAATTTTTTTTAAAAGCTGCAAAATACTATTTCAGGTTAGATAAACCCAATCCTTCCTTTCCATTGCCTCTTGTAAAACTTTATATTTAAGTCGTAGTTTTTTGTGTTTTTTTACCTTGCCACATAAATTTAGTTGTATCCTTCTGCCACTGTTTAAATGGTGCCAAATGAGTTGTCAAAACAGGCATTGTCTGGAACAGAAACATTGATAGCTCTGGAAAGAAATTTAGACCAACTGAACCCAGTGCTTTATGCTACTCATTAATTTCACCTCCTGGAAGCTTATCAGCCTTCCTTTTATTTTTCTGTGTAAGATTCAATCCATACATGGCTGTAGAAACTTTCTTGTTGCATTTACACTGGGAAATTTTGAAAGGAAGTTATACACCATTTATTTATTTATTTTTATTTATTTTTCAAACTTCTATAAAGCCCTTCGCCTTTCGGACTCAGGGTGGTGAACAGCCAAGATAAAAAACATTTATACATAAAGTTAAAAATAGATTTAAAATAATTAAATAAATTTGGCCCGTAATTTAAAACTTATCAATTTAAAATCTGTATCAAATTTTAAAACCAACCATAAAATCAGGACAGTCCGGCTAACTGAAAAAAATAGGTTTTTAGGGCCCGACAAAAAGTCTGGAGGTCGGAGATCACTCATATCTCTGGGGATAGATTGTTCCAAAGGGTAGGTGCCACCACAGAGAAAGCTCTCCCCCTGGGGGTCGCCAGCCGACATTGTCTGGCCGACGGCACCCTGAGGAGGCCCTCTCTGTGGGAGCAAACTGGCCGGTGGGAGGCAATTGGTGGCAGAAGGCGGTCCCGTAAGTACACCGGCCCTAAACCATGGAGCGCTTTAAAGGTGATCACCAACACCTTGAAGCGCACCCGGAAGTCCACCGGAAGCCAATGCAACTCGCGCAGGAGAGGAGTCACATGGGAGCACCCTGTCACTCCCATAATCCCCCACGCGGCTGCATTCTGCACCAGTTGGAGCCTCCAGGTGTAACCCAAGGGGAGTCCCATGTAGAGAGTGTTACAATAGTCCAGACGAGAAGTGACGAGTGCTTGAGTGAGCATGCGCAGGGAGTCCCGATCCAGAAAGGGGCGCAACTGGCATATCAGGCGAATCTGATAGAAAGCCCCCCTGGCCACGGCCGTCATATGCTCTTCTAAAGACAGCTGTGCGTCCAGGAGGACACCCAAGTTGCGGGCCCTTTCCGTGGGGGCCAATGATTCACCCCCAATAACCAGCGATGGCATCAGCTGGCTATACTGGGACGCCGGCAGCCACAGCCACTCGGTCTTGGAAGGGTTGAGTCGAAGCCTGTTTCTCCCCATCCAGACCCGCACGGTCTCCAGACACTGGGACATCACTTCCAAGGCATCGTTGGGATGGTCTGGGGTGGAGATGTACATCATGTAAACCCAGTTCCTATGCATGAAGATGTGGGTCAGCAATGATTCTATTGTACATTAACTGCATGTTGTCAATGTGTATCAGCACTACAAACAGGAAAGTGGTCTTTCATGTCATGATGTGGACATAGTCATGGCTTTATGTAGATTTATGTCACCTAGCAGAAGAATATGGGTTCATTGACTCCTATGTTTAAGTTTAAGTTTACTTTATTATCATTGCACCTTGTACAATGAAATTTAATGCCGTCTTCAGTGTACATCATACATAAGAAAACTATAAAAAATAAAAAACACACATCCTTCACATTCTGCACAATTGAATTGAAAACCTCTGATACTGCATTAATATTGCACTATACAGTAGAATTCAACATAGTTACTGCTCTGGGATAGAAGCTGTTTTTCAGCCTATTTGTCCTTGTTTTTATTGTCCTGTACCGTCTGCCAGATGCCAATAGTTAAAAAAAAAGGGTGCCTAGGATGAGATGGATCTTTAAGAATGTTTTGAACTTTCTTAAGGCCGTGGGAGCTATAAAGCTCTTCCAAAGGAGGGGAGAGGGCAACCAGTGATCCTCTGGGCAATGATTTTAACCCTCTGGAGTGCTGTCCTATTTGCCACTGTGCAATTAACAAACCATACACAGGTGCAGTAAATTAGGATACTCTCTATAGTGCAGCGGTAGAAGGTATGTACATTTATATCTAACTTTATGACACCAAAACAGGCTACACTTAATTTCATGTCATTAGAATTTGGACATTAATATGTATAGGTAAGGAGGTTTATTTTGAAGAAGCTGATAAGAAAAAAAATGGGAAGGATTGCACATCCTTTAGTATTGTGCAACAGAAATGCCTGGATATGCATATGTGGAGACAGTCATGAGAAATTTAGGAAGCAGCTGTGCAAGCCTGGTAAAAGACATAGCTGGCTTATGGGGAATTTTTCATACATGTCTCACAGAAAACACTTCAAAAGTATTTTAATAGCTCTTATATATAGTTAAACATTGAAAATAATGAACTGGATAACTAGAATAAGGACTTATTCAGCACCCTGGACAGATCCCAAGAACTACATGTTTATGTATGTCTCTGGACCCAAATGACCCTTATTTTTTTCTAAGCTTAATTGACCTCTCGGATCCCTTATAAAATAGTGGAAACACGTGCAAGAGGAATGTTTTTGCCTGGAAGCTAGTATTCCATTCCTTTCTCTTAACTCTCTGTGGGTAATAAAAGATCAAAATCTTTAACAACAAGATGGATACCCCAAAGATGCTTTTTCAAGAGGCAACTGGACTTTCTGGTTTTTCTTTGAAGACCTTTTGCTTCTCATCCAAGAACAAGAACATGACATGGTGCCAGAGTAAAGGCTGTCAGGTTGTTTGATACTTCGAGTTTAATTAAGTTGTCATAGGGTAGGCAGAAGGGTGGGTTCACTGGCAATAAAGGTTGGGGAACTAGCTAGTTCAATATTCCTCTGTGTCTGCTATGTACTGTTTAATGAATGCTTCGGCCTGATCATATCCCATGCTGAGTAGAAGACCTGGAGAAAAAACCAACTTTGAGATTTTAGTTATCACAGTTTTTTCCCACGTGGACTGAAAATCATTCCTCACAATTGGTGGTGGCTCAAGGCCAAGGGGAAAGAAGGGTAGTCTGAGCCAGTAGTTGAGCAGTGCCAATCTTAGCAGTTTAGACTGAACAAGTTCTAATGGTGCAAAATTGGAGAATAGTCCCAGCTGGGCACTATAAACTGGCTTGGCTTCAAATAACTTGAGTGCTGCAGGAATGTCGTAGCTACATCTTGTCTTAAAGAATTTAAGGATGGCAGATGAGCTCTTTTGTGTATTTTCAGTGACATAGTCCCCATGGGGACATTCCTTGTTGATAGAATGTAGGACTTCTCCCAGGTATTTGAAACAAGATTCCTGCTCAATCTTGTAGCCATCTATCATCCAGGAGTAGTTTTGGGGCTTTTTGGCAAGTGCCAGGATTTTGATTTTCTGATAATTGAGTTCTACTTGATCTTCCTTTGTGTTGGTATTCTTGGTGCTCTTTAATATCATATTCTCCTTAATATCATATACATTACATGTTTTTATGTGCAGAACTTCCAATTTTTTATTTATGTTTTAATCATTTGCTTTCCCCTCTGACTTTTTTATTTTTAATTCAGCACATTAAAAAGGCATTTAAAAATAAAACGTTCAAAGTTAAAAAAAACTTTTCAACTGCATTATAAAATTAGGAACTTTACTTATGTAAAATTTTGAAAATACTATCCTGTGACAAACTAGACAAAGGACAATGCCTGAAGATTGTCTTAATGAAGACAAAGGATATGATGATATATCAAATGAGCTGGAAAAAGTTCCTAGTTTGGAGGAAAAAAAGTGAAAATTATTTCTCAGACTCAACCCCCTCTTTCAAATCTTTATGGAATCAAAAGAAAATACCACGCAGTGTGTAACGCCGTATTTTAAAACTAAAGGCTCTTAATCAAGCATTCATTAAAAGGCCCTCTTAGAATCTCTTAGAAGACTCTGATGCATCTTCTCACATGTAGGTCATTTGATTTTCCTTGTACCTCATTATAAGAACAAAGGCAATACTCTTCAAATATGAATCGTTTTGTTGCGAATTTTACTTCAACCCCTCTCTTTAAAAATTGCCTTTTTTCAGTTCTTGAATCAAAATGTTATCAATGTCTAGTTTAAGAAATAAGAGTAACTGGTACCCCTCCAGATATTTTTGGATTGGTGTTTCTAACAACCTTTGACTGTGCTGAGTAGAGCTGAAGGGAGTGAAAGTTTAAGAATACCGGTACATCTTTGCACTGAAAAAAAAGCATTTATTACAAAGAACTACAGTTTATATTAAGGTACTCCTTTAATAAATGGTCAGTGTTTATTCTTATGTGTGCTTTATATCACCTAGTACAAAGAAGTAGCAACAAAGAAAATAATGTTTTCTCTGTGAAGTCTCTCTCTTTCTAATTTACATGTGATGTCCTCCAGCTGTGTCAAGTTGACAATCCCCTAAATCTCCAATAAACATTGTAGACATTGCTGGTTAGGAAAAGTGGAAGCTGTAGCCTGAATACATGCAGAGAGCGCTAGATCACCTCTCAGAAATATAAATCTAAGAAAATGAGAGAGATTCACCTTCAGGTACAAAATACTTCATGCTTATCTTGGGCTTCAGATTGTAAGAAGCAGGACCTTTTTAAAGTGATGCAACTTTATTGAGGAATGTCAGTGCCAATAAAACACTTCAAACATTATTTTTCTGTTGTATACTAGCCAGAGTTTTTTGGAATAGGGCCAGACTATAAATATTGCAAATAAAGAACATACACAGGGCCAATAATATTTTTATATCTTGTAGTTTTATTCTCAAAAGAATGCCAGCATGTGTCCCATTCTTAATTATTTTAAAATTTACAGTCTTAACAAGGAACTTGCATTTGAATTAGCATGCTTAATATCATTTATATCTTATCTATCTATTCTTTTGCAGGGGTTATCCGTGTCCATAACTTGTCTCTGACTTCTACACTTAACATTGGAAGTTCTAATCTAAAAGGTGCTTCTATTGAGAGGTCCTTGGTGCTCTCTAAGCTTGGTTGTTTTCTTACAGACCTAGGTAACATCATCAGTGCTAGCAAGGAGTGGGGTTTCTCTCAGTTTATATTCTAGTGGCTTGCCCTGTCTGTGTTGATGAAAATGGTCTTAGAGATCCTTTGGTTGGGCTGTTAACTGTTGGCTTGCTTGGCAGTTTCTTGCCTTGGTTACTTCTTGATTGTTGGTCTGATGTTAACCTTGGAGTTAATCTATGCTCAAACCCCATCCCTTACTAATCTGATTATGTTACCTAGTTAAAGCAATGAAATATCTGCAAGAAAAGAACCAAACTCATAGAGCACCCCCTCATTTCAACCCTTAGCTGCAAATATTCCCCTTTATTGGGACTTCTACATCTGCTTCCTTAAACACAGGTTGGAAGCTCACACAACTAGAATCTTTATCTTGGAAACGTATAGAGGAGCATGTTCAGACTATACTTTAGGAAAGAAAAGTGGCAGAGATAGGAATGTTTTGATATCTCCCTAATTTTTTTAAAATAATGTTTGCTGTCTTCTTTTGATGTATAAGAACAGTGTTCTGTTTTTTATTTTTCTTTAGTCTATTGTTTTTTATCTGTATGGAGATGACATAAGTTTAAGAAAATGATTATTTTATACTTACTAAATTGAAGACCATCACAATCTCTCTGTACAACAAAATATTTATGTCCTCAACACATGCAGCTGGATTAATCAAAACCAATGTTGCCATTCTGTTAGTTATTATTCATTTTCCTCCTGACAACATTTAAAATATAAATGTTGTTTGTTGAACTGTCATGCTGTTCTGTTTTAAATATACTTTTCACATTTTCCTTAACACGTTTTACAGCTTCCCTTACTGCTCTGGGCCACCTGCTTATCTGAAAATATCTGAGCAGATTGTCATGAGTAACAAGATTGCCTTATCAGAAGGTGATGGAAGGATGATCCATACGAGGAGTTATATAATATACCATGAAAGAAATCTATTCTGATTTTCTGTCCTATTGCATCAGATGCTTCATTTGCAGATGACTTCTCAATGTGTCTGGAAATAATATGGCTAAAAAGAGATAATGGATTGGATCCAAATTCTGTCAGATTTCAGATTCATTGAAATAATCAGATTTCACTAATTTAAACTCCATTCATTTCAGTACTTCTTCCTTTTTTGTCAGTACACAACCTAGTTGCTTAACTTTTGATCTGTAAAATAATAATCTCCTCCTCCTCCCTCCCTCCCTCCCTCTCTCCCCTATTCCTCCTCCTCCTCCCTCCCTCCCTTCCTCTCTATTCCTCGTCCTCCTCCTCTTCCTCCTCCTCCCTCTTGAGCATTTGCTACCACATTGTTTTAACCCTATTGAGATTACCAGTGTTTTGAAGAATCTGTTCCCTTCTTGTCTTCTTCATGCTTTGCTAGTTCCAGACAAGATTTGAAAATCATCCTGCTTGATTTCCCCCGCTTCCCCCGCTCCTCTAAATATCATGCATTTTCCCTTCCTAGCGTCATAAATCAAACTGATAGGGCTGCCACACTGAAACATATTGTACTCAGGAAAGGAAGCCACAATTGCCCTAAAGAACTATCTTGAAAGCAGGCAGGAAAAAAAAAAGATTTTTAAGACAGAATGGCCTCCCAGAATGAGGCAGCTGACACATGGATAGGATATAGTGCCAGGGTAAATTCCCCTCCCTGCCACTACTGGTTGTGTTTATTGCTATAACAGAGGCTTTGTGAAGTTATATAAAATTCTGCCTGTAATCCATTTTGGGGGCGGGGAACTCACTTGGAAAAGGTACTATTTGTTATCAGCCATTTGAGTAAAGTTCCTCTAAGAAACAATTTCAGCATGTTTAATACTTAGACCAGGGATGGCAAACTTTTTCGGCACCAAGTGGCCAAACTGGAATGCATGCATGTGCGTGCATGTGCATGCACTGGAGCACCGGAAACCCGAAGACCAGCTGGCCGATGCACATGCACACGCTGGCCAGCTGGTCTTCGCACGTGCCAGAGCACTGCAAACCCGAAGACCAGCTGGGTGGCATGTGCATGCCTGTTTCTTGGCCGTTTTCGGGGCTGTTTTCAGGCCATTTTCTGGTGCCCGCGAAGACCAGTTGGAAACCAGAAGAGCAGCTGGCGATGGCGCACATGCCCACGAAGAGGGCTCTGCATGCCATAGGTTTGCCATCCCTAACTTAGACGATTGATTCTTCATGTGTTTCAAAATCCACAATTTCTATGCATGTTTACCAATTGCTTTTAAGATATTGGGAACTGAAATATATGCTTCAGTTAAATACACAAGAACAAAACTGTTCTTTGGACAGAAAGTTAACAAAAGGAAAGGGCTTTGTTTTGAATTTAATCGCAACGGAAACTGGGTTCTCTTTAAGGGATTAGCAATCAAAAGAACTGATAGAATATTAAAAAGGCATCCCGGGTTCTTTTGGCAAACAGCTTTTTTGAGAAGTATCATGTGAGGACAACACAAGGCCTGATGAATTCAGGATTTGTCAGCAGTTTCAAAGAGAATGAGTTAGAGATTCAATTTCCTTCCAGATAAATTTCAATTAAATTATGGAAATAGGCGTTTCAGGCTAGAGTTCTTTAAGCTTGTTTGATAAGTAAATAATCTGAAGGCAAGTACTCGACTTTTAAAGGAAATTTAGCAGAATTTGAGCCTTAGTAAGACGAGTATTTTAAGGATTTATATGATTCGAGTTGTAATAGTTTACCCATTTATTGGAGGGGTAAGTCGTATTAAACTCATTGAGGCTACATTAAATTAGACTTCCATATGGGTTACACTGCCAGAGACTTTTGGTATGGTTCCGCAACATTTTCCTCTTTAATGGTAACAATACTTTATAGTAAACAAAACTCTTATGTGTAATGGTAAAGTACTGGATCCCCACACCTGTGCTCACAGGCTTTATGGGTTAATCAGCACTTTTGCAGAGAGAGGGATGGAGGGACGGAGCGGAGGGAGAGAGCGCAGTGTGGTAAGGGAGGCCTAAAATCAAGTCCATCCTTCCCCATCAGGTGATTTTTAATCACTTGTCTTTTTTGCCCCAGCCTGTTTCATTGGGGGAAAATTGAAAGAAGGAATGGCAAAATATAAATTAACAAATTTATGGTGTTTGGCCTAGGTTGACTGATTTTCTCTTCTGAAGGAGTGCAATAAATCAGAGATCTGATTGCCAATTAATGGTTGTTCCATGTGTTTTAGCTGGTATTATTTTATTTTTCTATTTTTCTTCTTTGGTTTAATGTACCGTATTTTCCGGTGTATAAGACGACTTTTTAGCACATGAAAATCTTCTCAAAAGTCGGGGGTCGTCTTATACACCGGGTGTCGTTCTCCTGTAACCAGGCAGACCAGCCTGAAAGGCTCTGACGAGCCTTAAATGGCTCTGACGGTCCCAGCTCTGACGGGCGATCCCAGCACTGACGATCCCAGCTGAGTTCCCTGCAACTCAGCTGGGATCGCCAGAAACCATGTAAAAGGAAAAAAGTTTTTTCCCTTTTACTCTGATGATCCCAGCTCTGACGATCCCAGCTGAGTTCCCTGCAACTCAGCTGGAATCGCCAGAACCATGGCTCTGACGGTCCCAGCTCTGACGGTCGATCCCATCCCAGCTGAGTTCCCTGCAACTCAGCTGGGATGCCAGAAACCATGTAAAAGGAAAAAAGTTTTTTCCCTTTTACTCTGACGATCCAAGCTCTGACCATCCCAGCTGAGTTCCCTGCAACTCAGCTGGGATCGCCAGAAACCATGTAAAAGGAAAAAGGTTTTCCCCCTCCAGCTTGCTTACCTCAGCTGCTAGTCGCAACGCTTGCTTCGCTTCGCTTGCCTGAATCTATTCCATCAGCAAGCAACTCCCTGCCTGCAATCAAGCAAGCAGGGAGTTGTGGACTTCAACTCCTCAGCCAGCAAAGCAAAGCTGGCTGAGGAATTCTGGGAGTTGAAGTCTACAAGTCTTAAAGTTGCCAAGGTTGGAGACCCCTGTTCTATTGGGTAAGTTTTTTTCCCCTTTGGGAGCTTTAAAAAAAATAGTCAATTGGGGTTTTTTTAGTTATTCTTTTTTAGACCTAGCCATTTAAAGTTTAGGAAGTTTTAAATTTAGCTTTCATATAAAAATAAAAATAAAATAAAATAATATTTGTGCAGCTTTCTGAGATTTAGTGTGTTTCTGTAGTATTTCACTCTAACTACACAAACACACAAAATCTCACAAAGCTGTATGTGAAATTTTGTGTGTGTAAAGTGTGAAAGTTGGTTTTTTGGACTTTTTGTGGCTGTGTGAGGTTCCTGCTTGTTGCAGGGGCCATTTTGGGTCTAGCACAGCTGCTTTTACATTGTGGGTGAGCCAGTTCTGTTGTGTTGTGTGTGTTTAGAGTGTGAAAGTTTTTTGGGGGGGCTTTTTGTGGCTGTGTGAGGTTCCTGCTTGTTGCAGGGGCCATTTTGGGTCTAGCACAGCTGCTTTTACATTGTGGGTGAGCCAGTTGATGTTTTTTAATTTTTATTTGGTGTGCATTGGAAGAGGGGTAGTCTTATATGGCGAGTATAGCCCAAACCCTATATTTTAACAGGAAAAGTTGGGGGTCGTCTTATACGCCCAGTCGTCTTATACGCCGGAAAATACAGTACATAACCAAAATCACATTGTTCAAGTTGGGTGGCCATATGAATTCTATAAACCAGAGGCCCCAAACCCTCGGTCCATGGATTGGCACAGGTCTGTGGCTTGCTAGAAACCGGGCCGTGCAAACAAGTAAAGCCCCATCCGTGGTATGCAGGCAGCATGCAAAACCACGTCCCTTCTGGTCCACGAAAAAACCATTCTCCATGGAATCGGTCCCTGATGCCCAAAAGTTTGGGGCCCACTTTGTTATAAACAAAGAAACAAATATGCATTTTCTAGTACTTATAATTTTTATGTGAATGTGTCTAAAGCTTATACATATTCAAGATTCATTAGGCTTTTTCCAAGTTGGAAGCATTTTTTTGGTTATATACAGGACAGGATAGTCATATGAAGAGGTTGACAGTCTTTGGGTGGGCAGGAATATGTTATGGAATATGAATCAGTCTTATTTCCACTCCTTCATAGAACCATCTCTTTTTAAGGGCGCGGGGGTGGGTGGGTTATAGTTCCTTTTTTTCATTTCTCCTGATCTTTTTTTGGGGGGGAGAGAATAGTTGCACGTCTCCTTTCTCCTTATTCCTGTTCTACTAACTAAATAATTCCCACAAGTTATCGTTCTGTGCTAATGGATCCCTGATAAGTACTGTGCAGAAAATTTATATCTACTTATGATTTTTGGTGAAGCAATTGGCCTCAGTCTGCTTCTGTCAAATGTGATAGTATTATATAAATTAGGCAACAATTGGTTGCTGTGCCATTCTTCCACTCCCTAATGCTTTCCTCAAACTTGCACTTGCATGCATCATTAAACAAAGTCAGTCCCCTTCTCATTCATCTCAACCCCAAGCAGACAAGACCAGCAATAGTGCTTAGTTTTTCCCACAATATCTAATGGAACTGCAACCTCCCTAGCAAGCAAATAAAGCACAATTACTTCAAATTTCACAGAACACTGGTTTGTCATGAATTATCCTTCTGCAAAAAGCAGTGTAGGAGGCACACTGTTTGGCTTGCCAGGAGCAGGTGGGCATAGGTAGCATCAGGAACCTTTGTGATGCTTCTCAGGAAGAAACCAAAGGAGACCTGCAAAAAAATGAATAGTCCATTTGCACAAACCAGATGGATCTGCTAGGTCCAAACCTATGGCATACCATAGTGGGCTCTGCATGCCATTGCCCCAGCTCAGATCTTTGTTGGGTTTCTTTTGTGAGCTTCTGTTTCCCTGCAAACAACGAAACAGAAGCTCACGAAAGAAAAAGATCTTACCTGTTGCCGAGCTGCCGGTGTTGGGATGCCCCGCCTCCTGCCAGCCAGCTGGTCTTTGGACCTCTGCTGCGTATGCGTGATTGTGTGTGCATGTGCAAACTGCTCGCGGGCAGATGGTTTGAGCACTCAGCGTCCAAAAGGTTTGCCATTACTGTGCTAGGTAATACTCATGGTTCCATTACATAGGGCAAGGGTCCCCAACCCCTGGTCCATGGACTGGTCGCACAAACAAACGAACTCCCATCCATGGGATGCAGGCAGCGTGTGAAACTACACCCCCTCTGATCCACAGAAAAACCTCTCTCCACAGAACTGGTCCCTGATGCTCAAAAGGTTGGGGGCTGATGACATATGAGATATCACTCATGTTTATTTGGCTCAAAGGGCCCCAAGCTATTTTTTTTATATAACATTGAGTCTTATGACAGATAATCTCCTTCATCTTCTTCTTTCAAGTTGATTAGTTTCTTTCCACAAACTAAAACAACACAAGTCAAATCTAATGGCAGCAAGAATTCTTGATACGTGTTTACAATTTTGATCAATTTATTATTTTTCTGTAGTCTGTGTGCATTAAAAAAAATCCTGATTTAAGTTTAGTGCTACAAGATATAGTGTTGATTAGTTAATTGTTGAGATACTGAGTAAACCAAAGCACTTTTGTCATTTGGGGACTATTGATGATTCTCTTAATCCCAATTAAGGCTAAACCACATTTAGCATAGCCTGCATTTAGTATATCCTTTATTAGGAAAGAAATGCTGTGAAATACTCTCTGTGTGAAAAATGTTTTCATTATTGATGCTATGTCCTTCTATTAATGCAAGATCCAAGCGATCTCTAAGCAATCCTCACACATATTTATGCTTGTGCATGCATCAACAGAGCATCGCTCCCACAGAGAGGGCCTCCTCAGCGTGCCGTCGGCCAGACAATGCCGGCTGGCGACCCCCAGGGGGAAAGCCTTCTCTGTGGTGGCACCTATCCTCTGGAACAATCTACCCCCAGAGATACGAGTGATCCCAGACCTCCGGACTTTTCGTCGGGCCCTTAAAACCTACTTTTTTCAGTTAGCCGGGCTGTCCTGATTTTATGGTTGGTTTTTAAAATTTGATGTTGATTTTAATTGAAATGTTTTAAATTATGGGCCAAACTTTATTTAATTATTTTAAATCTATTTTAACTTTTGTGTACAAATGTTTTATTTTGGCTGTTCACCGCCCTGAGTCCAAAAGGAGAAGGGCGGTATAGAAATCTGAAAAATAAAATAAAAATAATAATAATAAAAAACAGAGGGTCTAGCCCAGTGACTTGGCTGTCTGTATATTTTCAAGTCAACAACACTGCGAAATAGTTTTGCAACTGTGTGATAGCTTGAAGAAGCATCAGAGGAATATTCTCCTGCTGTTTATATCATCCCCACAATTTCCTGCTATTTTATGATTGCAGAATCTCTACAACAGAGATAATGGAGAAGCCGAAAGCGCTCAGCTTGACTTCTGAGGTTATGAGTTACTTTTCAGGATAGTCACTTAGATCATTTATCATAATTCATATGATAAAACAAAAAGCCAGCAACTTCCTAATGTGGTTTTAATAGTGCATTTTTTCTAACTTTACTTGCATATAAAAATTCTGGACCTAAAGAGTAAGTCTTGGTTTTTACAAACAATTTGCATTGGAATGAATCAGTCTTAATATAGATTTTTTTAAAAAAAAATCAAACACTACAGATGGCTCACTTTCCTCAATACCTTCCATTTCTCTCTGTTTTATTCTCTTCTGAGTATTAATATTGCCCAGCTATTAAATGCATCTCCTGACTAGACGCCTCTAGGAAACTCAGTTAGATTCTTCCTGAATTTTGAGCTAGAGGACTACATGACTGATTTCAGCCATAAATTAAATGAAGCAGAATAATACAAAAGAATTTGTTGTTTTCTTATTATTCATGCATTAATTCCCTTGGAGATGCTTTTATAGAACCTGCACTTTTCTGTTAGCAAACATGTCTCCCTGGGAAAGGCCCTATCTCATTTGGCATAATTTCATTGAACAAAGCATGAATTGTTATGGCAGTTGGGTGAGATTCTGTACTCTGTGAATGGTTCTTTTTTTCAAGTATACTAAAAACTACATAGAAAACTCAAGCTAAATATTAATCACTTGTATTTGGAATTTCCCATGGACGATTATCTGTAATGGGGGTACATCTATCTTTGATAAAATCTTATCAAATTTATCACTGATTTTTTTTTTTTTGATAATTTTAAAATTTTTTTAAAACACACAGACAAACATACAATGCATCTTTTCTGAAGAGAATATTGGCCCGGTCATAAATTTATACAAATTTTTGTTCATCTTTAACCCAATTTTATATATTTGTTTTTTACCATAGTATTTATTCTTTCTAATTTTAATAAATCAATATTACCCTTCATCCTAACCTCTAATCTTGGTATAATTCAATTTTTCTTTTTCCTCCCTAAGTTTGAACCCCTAAATTTAAATTGTCACAACATAATACAGTTCCCAATTATTTCCTTAAATTCCCTTATTCTGATCACAAAACCAATTAAGCATAAATCTTAACTCACTGTTTTTCACTGGATTAATCTTCCCCATCAAAATTCTCTCGAATGTCTATTCATAGGTCTCATCTGAGTCTCTACCTGGAGAAGCTTGTTCCAAGATGAGCTGTTTATGACATCAGGGGCAGTGGTGGGATTCAATTTTTTTTACTACCAGTTCTGTGGGTGTGGCTTGGTGGGCGTGACTTGGTGGGCATGGCAGGGGAAGGTTACTGCAAAATCCCCATTTCCTCCCAATCAGCTGGGATTCGGGAGGCAGAGAATAGATGGGGATTGGACCAGTCAGAGGTGGTATTTGCCAATTCTCCAAACTACTAAAAATTTCCATTATTGGTTCTCCAGAACTAGTCAGAACCTGCTGAATACCACCTCTGATCAGGGGTACTATGATTTCGGTAGATGATGCCATCATTTATTATGATTATGGGCGCAGCTCGTTACGCCCATGTAACACCTCTCCTACGCGAGCTGCACTGACTCCCGGTGGTCTTCCGGGTGCGATTCAAGGTGTTAGTTATCACCTTTAAAGCGCTCCATGGCTTAGGACCTGGGTACCTACGAGACCGTCTTTTGCCACCAATAGCCTCCCACCGACCAGTTCGTTCTCACAGGGAGGGACTACTCAGCGTACCGTCAGTCAAATTATGTCGACTGGCGACTCCCAGGGGGAGGGCCTTCTCTGTGAGGGCTCCAACCCTTTGGAATGAACTGCCCCCAGAGATACGGAATATCCCTGATCTCCGTGCTTTCCGCCGTGCCCTCAAGACCCTGATGTTCCAACAGGTGGGGCTAAACATATGAACATGTGAATGATTTTTTAAATGTTATCTAATTCTGGGTTTTATTTAATTGACCAAACTAAGTAATAATTTTAATTAGCAATTTTATGATGTTTGTGTGTCTATATTTTTCTTGACTGTACACCGCCTTGCGTCCTACGGGAGAAAGGCAGTATAGAAATATAATAAATAAATAAATAAATAAATAAATAAATAAATAAATAAATAAATAAATAAATTTATTCTAGCATCTTGATTAGGCATTTACGAAAAGCCAGAAAAACAGTTCCTTGGACTTCTTAATCTCTTATTAATAGCACTGGAATAAGGAAAATATTCTATAAAAGGACACGGTGGTTTTGAGCACCAAGTTCTGGTCCAAAACAAAGATTTAACCTGAAAAAAACTATTGGAAAAGTTGTATCATGTTTCACATTTTTCTTAGCACTGTATCGAGCAAAGCAGTGGTGGGTTGCTCCCGGTTCGGCCCGTTTTGGCCGAGCCGGTAGCAGTGACGCTATTATGTCACCGAACCGGTTCTCTTTCTTCGGGAGCTGGCCCTCCCGCCTGCCCCCGCGTTATTCTGACCTTATATTTCTTCTTTTTTTGCCCAGCTGAGAGGTGCGGTAGAGCACAAAGCGCGCGACCGAAGAGGCGATCGCGTGCAAAGCACGTGCACAAAGAGAACCGGTAGTAAAGCCGGTTAGAACCCACCCCTGAAGCAAAGTATGTAAAGTCCATTATCTCATAGTACATAGATAATAGGTCATTTCAGGAAAAATTCACATTATATTTTCTTCTTGTTATCCCAGTACAATATGTTCTATTGCTTGGTGAAATACAGTTCTTTGTAGCATTCTTTCATACAGAATGGCAGTGTTTCAAGGTAAGGAAAAGCTCCTTATCAGAATCATGCCGCTGAATTTCAGTGGCACATTTTGGGAGAATTTCAGGGGCCACAAAAATGGGTAGCTAAATGTAAATCCATTGTTTTATGTGGTCTTGGAAACTTGTGGTACAAAGGGTGGAATGCCAAGTGGTGGCATTCACCCTTGGTGAATTCTGTTGCTTATTTTGCCCAAGGTAGCACATAGCTCTGGGTGTTCAAGCTATAGCAGCGGTTCTCAACCTGGGGGTCGCGACCCCTTTGGGGGTCGAATGGCCATTTCACAGGGGTCGCCAAAGCCCTCTCTTGCCCTTGCCCTCCCCCCACGCCTTCACTCCCCCTCCCCCTCTGCCTCTGTTGGATCGCCCGGTCGCCGTTCGCTTACCCTGCCCACTCCCAATCTATTGCTGTCTCCGGAGTCCCAGCTGGTGGCTTGAGGGAAAAAAAACTTTAAATTCTTGCCGCGGGGCTTCAAAGAGTTAGCTGCAAAGAGGTAAATTCCTGGAGTAAATTTTTTTCCCCCTAGCTATGCTGAGAAGGGAAATTGAAACTAACGTGACAAAATGAGGCAGAGAGATTTCTTTTTCTTTTTCCTCACCAAAAAAGGTAGGTGCAAAACTGCAAACAATGAGAAATTTAGGGCAAGATTTTAGGGCAAGGTTTTAAAACACAAAAGAAAAAAAGCTCTATTTAGGGAATTGTAATAATTGAGATACTATTAATTGGATATTATGTTGAAAGCAGAAATGGTTGTGGTTTGGAGGAATATATGGGGGAAATTATTTGGTTTATTAGTATTGGTAAATATAATTAATTGATTTGTAAGAAATTGGATTGCATGGAAATAATTGGAATATTCATGTTCATATTGATTAATATACAAAAAAGATAGTTATATAACTAATTGATTTATATTAAAATGTTGAATTTGTATTAAACAACTGTATTACATAATTAACCAATGTGAGGATGGATATAAAAATAGATGACAATGGGAAGGGGTATAATATAGAATAGAAGGGAAAAATTGAATTTGATTAAGATTAGAGATGAGGATGAAGGGTAATATTGGTTTTTTAAAAAAATAGATGAGGAATAAATATGGTAAAAAGGAAATATAGAAATTGTAAATTTAATTGAAATGACTAAATACTGTGTTGGAAGAAATATCCTTCTGGGTTCTGCTCCAAGTGGGGAAAAAGACACTGGAAACATGGAGACTGCTTGGAAAGATGGTTTAATGGTGGACAGGATCACATGGTTTGATGGGGCCCATTGTGTTAGTTTCTGTTGCTATTGTGTTGCAAATGTCCTTTGACAAAGGCTTGACTTTCTGCCTCTGGCCCATTAACAAAGGGTGGGGGGAAGGAAGGTGGGAGCTGCTTTGTCTGTAAAATATGCTTCTCCATTTATCATCCAGGGAAATATAATATTCTGCCTTTTTAATATTTCCCAAAATATTTCATTCTTCTAGGAAAGGGGTGGGTGCTAACCTCCTACAACTGTTTAAATTTGTGAACCAGCCAAATACTCTGTTCAAAGAAAATACGTTGTATGTTTGTATGTGTGTTTCTAATTATTGCTATTTATTCCTATTTGTTCTCTTTTATTCTTTAAAGTTTAACAATTCATTCTTTATCTTAATATCTTAATATTTGTTTGGGGTTGGCTTTCTTCCCTTTCATCTTTTTTATTGTACAGCAATCTTTCTCCTCAAACCTACCACCTCTGTCTTTTCTTACTTTTTCTTTCCCCCCTCTTCTTCTTCTCCCTACTTCCTCTTTCTTTCTCCTTCTCCTCCTCTCTTCCTCCCTCTCTTACCTTCACTCCTCTAATTTCCCTTCCCTTCTTTCATCCCTCTCTATTGCTGTATCCTTTTATGCATATGGACTACTCAGAGGGCTGAAAAAGTTATTTTTGACTGGTCCTCGCACTTTTGACGAGTCCTCGAACTTACGACTGTCCTCACAATTTATGTTTTTGCCCTATCTTGTCACCATGGTGAAGAGAAGCAGTTGTGAAATGAGTGACACGGTTGTTAAGAATGGTACAATGGGCATAAATGATGGCCAGTCATAACTGCGAAGACCGGTCAAAAGTGTGAGGACCTGTCAGAAATCACTTTTTTCAGCCCTCTGGGTAGTCCTTTTGTGCACAGGGACTACTCAGAGGGCTAAAAAAGTTATTTTTGACTGGTCCTCGCACTTTTGACCACTCCTCGAATTTACGACTGTCCTCACATTTTACGTTTTTTGCCCTATCTTATACCATGTTGAAGAGAAGCAGTTGTGAAATGAGTGACATAGTTGTTAAGAATGCTGCACAGGCATAAATGTGAGGATGGTCATAAGTGTGAGGACCAGTCAAAAGTGCGAGGACCTGTCAGAAATGACTTTTTTCAGCCCTCTGAGTAGTCCCTATACACATAGCCATGGCCATCCGGTCACATGACCAGCTAGCCACGGCCACCCAGTCATATGACCTCCAAGCCACGCTCACAAAATAAGCCACGCCCACAGAACCGGTAGTAAAAAAAATTTAGAACCCACCCCTGGTTGGGGGTCACCACAACATGAGGAACTGTATTAAAGGGTCGCGGCATTAGGAAGGTTGAGAACCACTGAGCTATAGGATGATTGATTGATTATGTGCCATCAAGTATTGACTCTTAGCAACCACATAGATAGGTTTTGTCTATGAGTAGGATTACAGGTAGTCCTTGATTTACAACAGTTCGCTTAGTGACCGTTCAAAGTTACAGCGGCACTGAAAAAAAGTGACTATGACCATTTTTCACATTTATTTATTTATTTATTTATTTTATTTATTATTTAAATTTGTATACCGCCCTTCTCCCGAAGGACTCAGGGCGGTGAACAGCCAAAATTAAAATACATACAATATAAAATTTAAAATGATTTAAAAGCAGAATTAAATCGAATTGTCTTCCCAAAAATTAAAACCCATTACCCTTAAAATAACCCATTAAAATTTTAAGCCAGCCCAGCTTGCTGAAATAGGAAGGTCTTCAAAGCTCGACGGAAGGTCCGGAGGTCCGGGATTAGTCGTATTCCTGGGGGTAGCTCGTTCCAGAGGGCGGGTGCAACCATTGCAGCTTCCCCGTGGTCACATGATGTGCATTCAGATGCTTGACAACTGACTCGCCTTTATGACGGTTGCAGTGTCCCGGAGTGATGTGATCCCCTTTTGCAACTTTCTGATGAGCAAAATCAATGAGAAAGCCAGATTCACTTAACCTGGTTACTAATTTAACAACTGCAGTGATTCACTTAAAAAATGTGGCAAGAAAAATTGTAAAATTGGGCAAAACTCACTTAACAGATTTCTCACTTAACAACATAAATTTTGGGCTCAATTGGGTTGTAAGTTGAAGGCTACCTGTATTATCTGACTGCTATAGTTCTTAGTGTAATCAAGGTTATATCAAGCTTTGAAGAATTCTTGCATTTTCCATAAGGAGGGTAGAATATTCCCATGACAGAGGCTCTGTGATCAGTACTATGACTGAAGGAAAACTGCATACATGCAGGAGAACAATCAGGGAACCTCCATATAATTAATCTTGCTCTTCCCGGTCATTAAAAATAAATTTATCCAGATAGTAAGACAATCATTTTTGGTTTTTTTTTTTAACTTCCAAAGAAGAATCAGTTAGTTGGATAATTTCTGTAAATGTATTCACCAAAACTCGTAGCAAATCTCTTATGGCAATTGAGCACCATAAGAAGCACTGTAAATGCTCTTCAGTTCAAATTATTAGGACATGAAAATTTCAGAAAGAGGAATCTGGTCATTAGGAAAATAGTCTATAGCGTAAAGGCAGACAATAAAGTTCTAAGTCTGATTTTTAAAAGTCTTAAGGAAGAATTGATATTATGCTTTGTATAAACAGTAGCATTTTCTTGGATGTATTAGCATTAGCATTTAGGCTTATATACTGCCCCATACCTCCTTACAGTACTCTCTGGATGGTTTATAATGCAGAAACATTTGCATATTGCCCCAAACAATCTCTTTAGTTTCCTACACAGTTAGGACTATGACTCATGATTTCTACTCTTAACTGCTATCCCAAACTGGCTTTTGCTGAATCGTACCAACCCGGAATTGTGATTTGTTTGGTTGTTTAAACACTTTAATTGTGTGGTTTGTTGAAGGTTTAAATTAATCAACTTTAGTTAGCAACTTGAATTTGACTTCAGTAAAAGTTATTATTATAACTTGCAAGTATCTCCTGAGCCAAAGTTAATCAGAAGAAGCAAAGGCTTTTAATGTCTTCTGAAGAGACAAGTCATAGTTTATCTAGCTACCCCCCTCTATATATATACTCTGCTAATCATTTATGCCTGCCTGTACTATTATGGGAAGTGCATTAATATAAATGTTATAATAACAAAGTGAACAACAAAATACGGTGAAATAAGATGAATCTGATAACTGGATTTTCAGTACTGTCATGGTGGCAGCCATTTCCCCTTCTCCTCCATCTCCTCCTCCATTATATTTGCCCTAATTCATATTCATTTCATTATTTTTAAAATCTAGTAGCTTAATGTTTTTGCTATTATCCCCCTTTTTTATTTCCCCTTGAAAGCTTCAGAAAACAAGATATGGAATTTATTTTGCATCAAAACATGGTATTAATAAATATCCACTAAGCTGCTTATTGAAGAGGATTTTTTTTTAATGGAGAGTTGACAAATCAAATTTGCTACTTTCTAAAAAATGTAAGTGATTAGTTTCTACAGTGTTTTTGTTGCGACTCCAATTTCGGTTTTACCATCCATTGAATCCAGAAGGCAGGTTTTTTTAATCACATTCAGTTGACAATCAACTTCCATACATCAATAGTGCATTTATTGTTTGTATTCCTTTCAGCCCTGCACCCCACGTCCTATCTGAATAAGCCTTGAAGAAGTGCTTACTAATTACTCTGACATACTGAGCAGACAGTATTTTAAATTAGAATAATATCAGTAAGTCTTTTACAGATCTCGGAACATAATATTTTATTAATGCAAATATGCTATAAGCTGCTGCTTCTGAAACATGCAGTAAGCAATAAATGTATTGATAAAAATCCTTCAGTAACCATTTTTGCACGCTGGAACTCTTCACAAGCATTAGTTGGTGATGTTGCAGAAAGTGAGCCCAGTGCAGTCTGGAAGCTGATGCATGGACCTTTTTAGCTTTTTCAACAGAAGAATTGAATACGACAGTTATAACTTTTGGTTAGAGGGTCACTGTGATTCAGGGGTTAGGCTAGGATTGAAGTAGGCAGCTTTAAATCCATTTTTTCCCAGAGATCGAAGGACAGTTTTTAACTAGGAAGAGCATTGGTTGTCCAGTTTGTTCAAAATTCCAAAAATGGTTCATTAAATTTGGGGTGGTCAGAAGAACGCTCATGTTTAACAAAGAACAGAAAGGATGGACATCATGATATGCTTATGTCATAATTCGACATAACAACACTGGTCTGTGCAGGTTTGTTGAATACACATCTAACATTACTTTTTATCATTATTAGGTTTTTTTTTAAAGTTGGTGGTGTATTTAGTTGTGGAAAAAAAATTCTCATCATTGTTCTCCTTTCTTAGGTTGTTTTAATGGCAATCCCAACATAGAGCTCTGAAGACCATTCTCTGTGTCTCTCTGTCTCTGTCTCTGTCTCTTTCTTAAATGAATTCCAATTGTTGAGATAAAATTTGAACAGACTGCAATATCTGCCAGGGTTGTTGGGAGTTGGGTAGCAATAGCAATAGCACTTAGACTTATATACTACTTCACAGTGCTTTACAGCCCTCTCTAAGCAGTTTACAGAGTCAGCATATTGCCCCCAACAATCTGGGTCCTCATTTTACCGACCTCGGAAGGATTGAAGGCTGAGTCAACCTTGAGCCTGGTGAGAGTTGAACTGCCAAATTGCAGTCAGCAGAAGTAGCCTGCAGTACTACACTCTAATCACTGCGCCACCGTGGCTCATATAAATACTATATAAGTTTCTTAAATCATCATTGTCATCATCAGCGAAGTTTATTTATTTAGAAGATTTATAGACTCTGGGTGGCATACATTAAATAACCCCAACAAGCAATATTGGAAATAAAAATCATACAATATCAACAAAAAAATGAAATTCATAATTGAACTCAGCAGCAAAAGGCTCATCATTGATGACCATTGACCTCCATAAAATGGCTTATCTGTTTTCCCAGCCCAATGCCTGTGGAAAAGCCAAATTTTTAAAGCTTTCCTGAAGGGTAACAGCGGCCAGGAGCAGATGGAGATAATTACAAAGGGCAGGGAGTACAACTAAAAAAGCTTCAGAGAAAAGGAGGGATACAAGAGGTGGGTTTCAGCAGGTTCTGATCAGTTCTGGAGAACCGGTAGCAGAAATTTTGAGTAGTTCGGAGAACCTGTAGTAAAAATTCTGACTGGCCCCGCCCCCATCTATTTTCTGCCTCCCAAGTCCCAACTGATCGGGAGAAAATGGGGATTTTGCAGTAACCTTCCCCTGCAGTGGGGAGGGAGATTTTACAGTTATCCTTGCCCTGCCATGCCCACCAAGCCACGCCCACCAAGCCATGCCACACCCACCAAGCCACACCCACAGAACCGGTAGTAAAAAATTTTGTAACCCACCACTGAGGGATACATATGTAATATGTAACAAATTTATACATATACATATACATATACATATACATATACATATATATATATACAGTATATATATATGCATTTTAAAACATAAATAAATTGCTTTTTAAAGCAATTCAGTTACGCTCTCTTTTATTCAGGCTGTAAGCGGAGTTTATTGTATTTGAAATGAAAGTGATAGGTTCCTGACTGTGGCTTTAATATCTGCTGTCATGCCAGATTTACACCTTTTTAGGGGCTGACTATAATACACATGTTCTTGGTGATTGACAGTTTGGCATAAGTGCACGGTTTGAAAATCACCTTTATAAATATGCAAAGTGTTAATCAGCGGGATTGTTTTAATATCTCCGCGTGGAGGGTTCTTTTCTATTATACATTAGTGTTATAGCAAGAGACAACAGAGCATGCATAAATATTGTCAGATCAAACTCAGGTTGGCATATTAGAATAAAATGGGAAGAATTGTTGAAAATAATATTTTCATTAGAAACAAACTATAGTTCTTTTCAAACGGTGTGATCTTTTGAATTTGCACCTTTTAAAAATGATTTGGGAATTATGGATTGTAGGTAACGATAATAACATTAGCATTGTTGGAAGCCAGTGCAAGTCTGCTGATCAACTGCCTGTGTCAGTGGAACATTCTCATTCTCCCCCAAAGCAGCCCCACATTCCTGTTCTGGGGTATTTCCTAATTCCTTACTCATGAGCATTAAGGCAGAAGCTAATCATGAACTGAATAGTTGTATTAAATATTGATTGAAATTTAGAAGAGTCTTTTGGAATGGGCGGCCATTGCACATCAAATCAATCAATAAAGAATGCTGCAGACGTTTCAACCATTCCAAATTACTGTCTGGCCTAAATGTTAAACTATAGTTTGCTCTTATTATTCAAATCACAAGGAGTCTAACGGCATCTTTTCCAACTAAAATGATTTTTCTTATTTCAATTCATGAGAGCTTAGGCCTTTGCTATTGGTTTGTTAGTTGGAAAAGATGCTATCAGATAATGGATTTTTGACTAGTGTACATTTTCCCTATAATCTTATATGGACAGTACATCTCATATTCTTGGTCTTTCTCCACTACTTCTACTTCTCTAGCACTATATCAAAGGGGGAACAAAGATTAGCAGAACTTTGGAAGAAAATGGTTTCAACATCTATCTTCTGGTTCATTTAAATCTGTGAATTTTGTTTCAAAAAGAAGTCTAGATTTAGTCTTGGAGAGACCTCCTGGGGACTTCACTCCAACAGATAGGTGGAGCCATGAGAATAATTTAATTTAATTATATTTTATTTGCATTTAAAATAAATTGAATGAAATCAATATTATTTTCGGTGATTTAAAATGGTGGTGGTAGCTTTGGAGGAGTACAAAGGCACAATATGAACAATGTCTGGCCCTGATTAATAATTATTATTTCATTTCTATACCATTAATTCATCATGGTTTGTAGGCATGAAATCATAACATCAGAATTTTCAAAAGCCATAGTATAAGGCTTAACAAAGCAATGATTTAAACTGATACGGTAGGGAGAATTTTTATGATAAAGTATCTTGCCTAAAATAATGTGTTTGTTTTAGATAAAAATTGATGCATCTTTTAAACGGGGGCAAAAGGATACATCTGAATTTGTGTGGCAGGAAAAAAAATCCAGAAGTTAAAAAGAAGATGTTAACAAGATGCAAATGAAAGTGGAGGGTTGGATTTGAATTGGAATTTTGCAACTTGCTGTTTGGCTTGGATGACAAGAGTTGATACTGCTGAGTAATAGAAGACTTTTAGAGTTAGAAGGATATGATCTGAGATTGCGTGCCATGGATATTTGTGATATGATAAAGTTTAGGTTAACATGGATTTTAAAAAACCATTCTGTTAGATATGCCATAGTTAGTATATGGATTAGTGCACACTCGGACTAGATGCATTGTACTTACCTGGCTCTGCAGTATTTTCTTGGAATCTCGTGATGATGGATGGATGGATGGATGGATGGATGGATGGATGGATGGAATTTATGGATGGATGGATGTTTTAAAATAACTTCATTAAATCTTAATAAACTGGATATCAACAAAATTATGATTAATTCTAAGTGATCACTTACAAATGTAATTCTTTACATACAGTATCATTTTATCTGAGGGTTTAATATCTCTGTTTTTTTCCAGTGAACTTGGAGTGAAAAAAGGAAAAAGCACATGAACATATTGTGTAACTCCAGAAATTAGTTTTTTTTTTTAAAAAAAAGTAACACGTGGTTATAAAATATTTCAATCAAAATGATGTTATCATGTATTTTCGCCCCCAGAAATATCGACAGTATATGTCTGGACTTCTGGCTCCTCCATATGGTGCTATGGAAACTGGCTCCAACAATGATAGTAAGTACACAAAAACTACAAGAAATGCAAACATAAAAATCTATTTGTGTCTTCCAGTGACTACATTTGACAATAAAGATAAACGAAAAGGAGCCCCTGCAGATTTTACTTGGCTAATGGTATATATAATCTCTGTTAATTATGGTGAAACTGGATATATATATGATGACATATATAGAAGAGGACAGGGTTGTGAGCCTGTCGAAACGTTGCTATAAGAAAAACTTTTAAGGTACTAGGAGGATTTTAGCTAAGGTTTTAAAGGACCTTGCAGAGTGCTCTGTAAGGATTTTTAGAAGATTTTAAGCTAGGATTTAACCAGAATTTTAAACATTTTAAGTAACTTATTTAACATGATGCGGGAAAACACCCGAGATTTTAATTTTTTGCATATATATATATATATAAAAGAGAGAGAGCGAGAGAGAGAGATAAATGGTCAGTTTAATTCATGATGAATGATCATCATTCATGCTAAAAGTTTTGGAAATCAGTGAAACCCATGTTATTCATTATTAAGAAGAGGATCATTGATCAAGGCAATCCCTACCATAAGGCAGATTGGAGTGGTTCTTTCAGGCAGCTGAAAAAAGTGCCATGAAAAAACTTAATAATTTAATTAGTAACAGTTAAAATTAATAATAATTGTTCTTGTCAGGGAGGGAGAAGAGTGTTTATAGGTTTTTGTATATCATGTAGAAAGAAGTTGACTAGCTGTGGATATTGAATATAACTTGAATACCAGTTATTAGGAGTAAACACTGTTTACTGCTTCATTTCAGCAGTACAAAGCCTTGATATTTTCTGTGTTTATTTATTGATTTTATTTGTACTTCACTGCCATCAAAAAGACTCTCAATGATTCATATACATCAATAATATAATAAAATATTCATGGTAAAAGAATACAAAAATAATTTAAAACAATCTATAGTGAGTCTAGAGAATGGCCTTGAAGGACAGAGGGAAAATCTGTTGCTAAGGCAACGATCAGATAAATAACACTTGAGCCTTGATCAGAAAAGTGATTCACAAAAACATCTTAGCTCTTTCCTCCTGCCTTCTAATTAACATGAAGAAAAAAAAGAGAAATGAAGAGAAGCACATTCAGACTTGCAAGCTTGATGTTAGCCCTATCAGGTAGACAAGATTAAGAATGACCTAAAACTATTTTTAACAGAAGAGCTATAGTAATCAAATCAAGACCATCTATTATATTGACTACATGGGATAATGATATATAGTTGGGCATCACCAATACTGATGATACCACATCGTGACCCAATGGTTATCCTATCCCAGCATTTTCGTGTAAATATTAAACAGCAGGGGAGAAAGCACTGAACTCTGTAGTATCCCACAAATGAGCAACTGCTTGACTAATATCTCTTGTCCAGCGGTGAAATCTAATTTTTTTTACTACCAGTTCTGTGCGCGTGGCTTGGTGGGCATGGCAGGGGAAGGATACTGCAAAATCTCCATTCCCTCCCCACTCCTGGGGGAAGGATATTGCAAAATTTCCATTCCCACCCCACTCTGGGGCTAGCCAGAGATGATATTGCTGGTTCTCCGAAATGCTCAAAATTTCCGCTACCAGTTCTCTAGAACCTGTTAGAACCTGCTGGATTTCACCCCTGCTCTTCTCCATCCCCCTCTAAAGAAAGAGTTAAACCACTCCAGGCTTCAACACATGGACCCTAGTCAAGTATACTCAAGATTTTGGTGAAGTAAAATAGCAAAGTGCTAGAATAACTAGTCAAAGTAGCCAGACATGGGATCTACCTGTTGTCCTTTCCTTAAAAGTAAATAAGTTACCCTAAACAGGGTTACTAGACAACACTCTTCCAATATATAAAAAAAGAGTAGTAATGATACTTTCCCTCCATTATCCCACTAGTTTAATATGTTCAAACCTGAACATATATCCATTGTCAGTCAACTTATATTGTGTGTTTCTCCACTGGTGCTTAAGGAAATTCATCCCTTTTCAAGGATTCAAAAGTTGATGAATGGGAAGAAGGAAATTCTTCAGGGTTTACTTCCCCATTGCACGGTGATAAGTTACTTGCATATATGTCTTAAATTGCAAGTATATCTTACGTTGCAACATATACAGTATATGCAATGTACAAAACATCTGCAATGAAAAAAATTGCAAATGGTTTATCCAGTCTTTACACAGAAGTAAAGAAGATTCCATGAGAAGACTTGAGAGAATTCCTCACACTTTCTCTTCCTTCTGATTTATTTACTTTTCTCACCCAGAGAAAATAAGAATCTAATTCTCAGAGTAGAAACGTATATGGTTAAAAGGAATAAGGAGCCTTCAGCCAAATCAGTAGCCTTGTAGGCAGCATTCAGACAAGCATCTGGTACAGTTCCAGGATATAAAAGGTTAGGTAAAACATCAGCTTTTCTTACCTCTGATTGAAATAAATGATCTTGGGCAAGTTGCCACCTCTTAAGAGCCTATGACCACTAAAAAGGTATAATTTGTTACTTATCAACCTCAGAAAGATTCAGTTGACTTGCTTCAGTATTGGGTGGAATATCAGATAGAATTTCCATTGCGATTCATTATAATGTTCTTTTTTACAATTGCTACAAGCACCTACTGAATATTATTGGGAAGATATTATCCTGCTGCCAGACAAGGTCAATTTTTTTTTTAATTTAGCAAGAGAATTCCTGTACCTAGTTGAATGGGAGACTTCTGGGAAATACCAGAATTGTAATCTAAATTGGGAAATTAAAAAAGCATCTCACAGGAAGACAGTTGCAAATTACCCCTGTTTTGTTGCCAAGAAAATACACAGACATGGATATGAAGTGACTAGGAGTCAAAATTAACTCAAAGGAGGCTTCATGTTTACTTTTATCATTCAAGAGTAAAATGTTTGTATGCTTAAGAAACATGTTTCCATGGACTTACGAAAACATGTTTCCATGGACTTACGAAAACTCCTTTTACAGGTTTTCCCTTTTTGTTTTAAAAATGTTTAATCTAGTCACACTTACTCCCATTTATTAGATTTTTTTCTGAAGACTGTATCAATCTTGTTCCATTGCTTTTTTTAAAGGCCACCCTCAGATATCAATCATTATGTTCCTCAACCATTTGTTCAGTGACCGTGGGGATTTTCAATGATTTAATCAAGTTTATTTGAAACATATCCTGTTTTTTTTTCCCTTGAAAAAGTAAAAGGCTTAAGGATACAGTACATAGTATTTCAACTCAGTGGTGAAATCCAACAGGTTCTGACAGGTGCTGGAGAACCGGTAGCAGAAATTTTAAGCAGTTGGGAGAACCGGCAAATACCACCTCTGGCTAGCCCCAGAGTGGGGTGGGAATGGAGATTTTGCAATATCCTTCCCCCAGGAGTGGGGAGGGAATGGGGATTTTGCAGTATCCTTTCCCTGGTGTGGAGTGGGAATGGGGATTTTGCAGTATCCTTCCCCAGGAGTGGGGAGGGAATGGAGATTTTGCAGTATCCTTCCCCTGCCACACCCACCAAGCCACACCCACCAAGCCACGCCCACAGAACCGGTAGTAAAAAAATTTGGATTTCACCAGTGTTTCAACTGCTGGAGTAGTTGGACAGGATCCTTAGCCTCAGGAAACAACCCATACTATGAGGACCTTGTTTTGCTTAACTAAGGTTCATGGTATTAGTGAACAGATACGCTCAACCAGAATAGGAATTGTTAATCCACAAGAAATAAATTTTAATATATTCCCTATTTTCACAGGGATGCCTGACAAGGAGAATATGTCTAATAGCAGCCTGTGTTCAATCGCTAAAAACAGCAATAAGGTAAATAATGTTGTCCATTTTGTTTCGGGGGGAGGAGAAGAAACGCTAGGCATCACTATGCAGCTAACTAAATTTATTTCTTGAGAAAGCAATAATACGGGTAGTCCTTGGTTTACAACAGAACGTTTAGTGACCATTGGAAGTTACAACGTCACTGAAAAGAGTGATTTATGACCATTTCCCACACTTATGATCATTGCTATGGTCACGTGATCAAAATTCAGCCACTTGGCAACTGACTCAGAGTTGTGACAATTGCAGTGTCCCCCGGGTCATGTGATCACCTTTTGCGACCTTCTGGCAAGCAAAGACAATGGGTAAGCCAAATTCACTTAACAACCGTGTTACTAAATTAACAACTGAAGTGATTCACATAACCATAAATATGGTTGTAAAATGGGTCAAAATTCACTTAACAAATGTTTCACTTAGCAACAGAAATTTTGGGCTCAATTGTGGTCATAAATCAAGGACTACCTCTAGCCAAAGCGTAGAAATGCATCACTTTATATTTGTACAGTTGTGTGTATTTTGATAAGGCAAAAGTCTACACGTTTTCACCCATGGCAGATTAAATACATCAAACCACAGGAAATACCAGTGTCACTATGGTTAATGTGGGGAATAAAAATAGACTAAGAGGAAAATACTCATTTCTGAGACTGAACTTGCAGAAGCATTCTGTTTATATACAATTGATTGGAAAAATACAACTAAGCCAGTGATGATTAATTTTGACAGGATAAGCAACTTCCTTACTCTGTGGTAATAAGATATTTGGAGATAGAAAATATAAATTGTTTAGTTATATCAAAAGGTTCAGAATCTGATAAGCATACATTCTGCATGTCTAAACACCTAATCCCTCTTGTAGTAAAAACAACAGCAACAGCACACTTATCTAGAGATCCAGCCCTATTATTAGATAGAGATCTAGCTCTGTTATTAGTTATTAGAGATGATGACCACATCAGACAACAGAATTGATGTCAAGGAAGAAAAATTGATACTGAAAGAAAATTGTCCTGGTCTTTGCCGTCAAGTATAGTTGTGGATACTTTTCTTGTACCAATATTAAAGTAAAACTCAATTGGTAGCATAGCTCTCGTATCAGAAGCAACAAGGCACTACCAGGTTTACAGGATTAGCCTGTGACATTACCTTTGCCCAGGAGACGCCCATTTGGGGGTTCCTTTCATGTCCCCGGCGGAAGGTAGAGCCAAAGACAGGAGCTCAACCCTGCCCCACTGCAGCACTCAGGTTTCAAACATGGGCTTGTTAACCTCCTACCCAGCGACCACACGAGCCATCGTGCTTCTTAACTCCATTGATGTCCAGTTGGCTTTTATATGTAGAACAGGGGGAAGAGGCCAATATTTCAGCTCAGGCAGCGGAATATTTCAAATTAGGTTTGCACTTTTAAGATTCGATTTATATTTTTTGAACTAACTCAGCTAATGAGACTGGTTCCGTATCACTCCACATTGTTCAGAATCTTTGTGAGTTTATACCTCCATCAAACAGTCAAGCAAACAGAATGCCAAATGTAATCACACTGGGTACTGCAACTGCCTAGATAGAAATTGTAAATGTTGGTGGAAGCAGAGCAAAGCTGGGAGTTTGAAAGTTGTTTCAACTGTGGAAACTTTAGTTTTAAAAAAATCCTGGAAACTCTGATCATCTGGCCATGCTCTAGTGATGGAAAAATGGTTCTGTTCAAGTGAACCTTTCCCCCCCATATTTTCTCTCTCACAGGTTCTCATGGAATCCTAGCGTTCCATTGAACACCATTTGAAAAACCCTGATGTAAGCATGGCAATACACAGCTGGGCCATTCCAGAAAATATCTAAATGGGATTTAAAGGAGGAAACACCCCAAAAACATAACCAAACATCTGCAAAAGTTTTCTGGAGTAATTTCACTTTTTTAAAAAAGCATGGAATTCTAAATTAATCAAGAACCACCACTGAAGTGCAGTGGCCATAGAAATCTGTATGCTATCCATCCTGAGAACAATATTTCACTTTCTATTTTAGATTGAAAGACATATGTAGTTGAGCCGGTGTTAGGTCTATATGTTATGTTCTTTGTTGCAGTGCCTGCCTCTAGAATAATATTCTTGAAAAGATCCAGATAAAATCCGGATGATTTTCAGGATGCTATTAAAGACTAGCTATTATCCCAGATTCTGGGTTAGAATGAACACCGAGCTTCTGCTGTACGGATTTTTTGGGGAAGGGGAGGGGTTAATATATTTATCTCCGAGGCACTAATTATTTTGCTTTCTTTTATTGTAATGTAAGCTACCCAGAATCTTTTAGAGCCAGACAGCTGTTAAAATGTCTGTCTGTCTGTCTGAATAAATGGATGAACAAATAAATAACTGTCTTCATCATCATGAAAAAATCATGGGCTCTACTTTTTGGTCTTCAGAAGTTAAAGATAAAATTATGAATTTGATAGCATGATGTTTTGCTGCTGTAGCCCAAACAAAGGAGGAAGTTTATGTGTTAAGCCTTTCCCTGGCAGAACACAACTATTTAGAGCCTTCCCTTCCTCAAAAATTGTAAACAAAGATCCAAAATATTTCATCCCCTTGGGATATTACTTGACTATTAAGGCCTGCGCCTTTCCATAGAAAGACATGACCTCTCATTAAAACTGAAATTAGAAAACAGCCCAATAAAACTAGGTTTATTTTTATTTATACCTAAAGATACTGTATTGTAGCAGCTTTTTTTTAGTTCATCTATTTTTATTTCCTAAGATTAAAGAATTAACAGATCTCAAGAAGGAATGGTTTAGGTACAAGATAATCGAGAGACAATAACTGTTCCATTAAATATAAATACACACACACAAACTTTTTTCTTCATATGCAAATCCACCGTTTCCTATCTCTTCTATTTCCTTAGACAGACTGATCGTTTTAAAACATCTTTTAAATCTTTAATATCTTTGCTAACATTGTTGCATCTCCTCGCTTTTCCTTCTGCCTTAGAATGTACTTCCCGCCTTACTCTCATCCTGCATGAAAATAAACACTTTTGGGTGGAATGAACATCTGACACTTTGATAGCGATTTCCATTGTTATAACAAAGGAAAAAAGATCAGGGCCCCCAAATATTTCTTTAAATCCAGGATGGGAGGTTCCTTAGGAAAATTATAGCATCCTAAACTTATTAGTGGGGGAACTAAAGTAAACTTACTTCAGAATAAATTCTACTGGAATCGTTGTGACTTTTTTTCCTAAGCATACATGCTTAGAATTGCATTGTAAGTATATTTTTATTACATCCTTTGAGAAAAGGACGATAGCAAACTACATCAATTACTATTCAATATAAAAAGAAGCTAATGCTTTTCTAGCAACAACAGGGAAGTTTGTGAAATATTATTGAATAATTCAAAAAAAATCAATAGAATAGGAAACAAATTCTATCTCATACATAAGATAATGGCAATAAGAAATTTAGACAAGATGAAATGGGGCTATTGAAAGGATGAAAGGTAGTGAAGCTATGAATGCACTGGAGGCAGGAGGTTGAGTAATGCTGCCATATTAAATAAACAAACAAACAAACAAACAAACAAACATGATGGTCTCAAGATGCAGAATGCATGGTAGAGAAAGCTTTGCTGTGTTTACGGAATGGATTGGGGCACATCCCAGGCCATATTGTTCCGTGCCAAGCTTAACATTGGAGGTGTTTAGCTATCACTGATTGTGCTTCAATGCTGATTAGAGTTGGTATATTGGAAGGTCAAAATAATTTTCTTTTCAGTTTTTAGATTCTCGGTATTCTGGGGATAGGATCACAAATAGTTAGAGTTTGGGGGGGTGTCACTATTAAAACAGATGAAATACAATTAAAAATATTATCCAGTTTATGGCTCCCCATTCTTTCTACTCAGGACTTTGATATAGCTAGCAAAGCTAGATGGAAATGATCAAAATTGTGATGTAGCACATCTGGCATTGTGAAATCTGAAACAACTTAATTTATAATATATGGCATAACCATAGTAGTGAGAAAATGCATTTTACTAGTATGAATATTCATATTAGATGTTAGAGAGAGTGGTAGAAAAAACAACATAAAATTTGGCTATAGCTAGTGGGGACAAAGTTTTGGGTTTGGTCTGGTTTCTTTCCACATCAGCGTCAAAAAGCATTTCATTATTTTTCAAAATTGATGGTTTTGGCAGGCTAGGTTATCATTTTGTATCAGGATGCACTTGCATATAAGTGTTAGAAAAATAATAGGGTGGAAAAAAGGTCCATCATACTGACTCTCAGGAATGCAGGAAATGGAATGTTACAAATATTTTTAGATTAGACTGCATCACTTTTTTGAGCAAGCATTTTTTTCTTGTGTATCAGAAGAAACTATTTTTGGATTGTCTCTTCCTTAATTCCAGTGTTTTCAGAGAAAAGGATATGATGGTTGTTTTTAAAAGCCCACAATGGCTTACTGATTTCTACTTTGATTATTGGTAGGCCCAGGGGTGGGTTCTAACATTTTTACTACCAGTTCTATGGATGTGGCTTATTTTGTGGATGTGGCTTGATGGTCATGTGACAATTCTTTAGGATTTAGCAGAGGTACTGGTCTACCAGGCTTTTAACTGCTTGCAGAGCTGTACCGGTCTACTCATTTGTTTCTGGAGGCACCGGTCTACCCATTTGTTTTTGGAGGCACCGGTCTACTCATTTATTTTTGCAGGCACTGGTCTACCCATTTATTTTTGCAGGCACTGGTCTACTCCTTTGTTTTCTTTTAACACTGATCAGCTGTAGGGCGGTCCTTTGAAGCCCCGCGGCAAGAGTTTAAATAGTTTTTTTCCCTCTAGCCAATCAGCTGGGACTCAGGAGGCAGCAATAGATTGGGGTGTGGGGCTAAATAAAAGATAAGAATAATGCAGGGGGGGCGGAAGGGGGAGGGGGGGCAGAACTGGTTCGGTGATGTCATATCGTCACCTCTACCGGCTGGGCGGAACCAGGAGGAACCCACCACTGGGTAGGCCATTAAATAGAAAGATCTGGCCAAATTTCAGTTCTGGATTTTTCCAATGACTTGAGATCTTCCAACTGAATGTAAGGAAGCTAGCAATACTCTACATCCTGATACCATCCAGATATGATGCATAGGTAATTTTGTTAATAGCATATTCTTTGTCAGCCTTTCAAGGAAGAGAAATGGAAAGAGATGAGTAATTCTCAGATTATATCACTTTATAGCTGTGTTTTCATGGAAAGGGACTCAGCTATTGTGCTTTTTTCTTTGGCTTCCATTTAGCTCTTCCATTTGGCTAGACAAACCGCAGATTGTATAGAGAGTCTTCCAAATCTTGAATCATGATTTGTTCCTTTTCAACAAACCAAATTTTGGAAGCCAGCGGTTGATCTTGGGTTACAGCTATTGACTTGCTCAAGAGTTTAACAGCCAAAGGGCAGGATTCAGATGATGTGCTTAGCAAACAATGTCTGTTTTCCTTAGTCAAAGAAGTCAAGCAAGAGAGAAAAGATGATGTGCTTCAGTGGGCCAAGGTTCACCAGATGCTAGCTTACTGTTTCAAGGGAGCATTATTTGGTTCTAAGGGTCTGGAGGAGTTGTATCATGTACTTTGATGATCTCTTGTAGCTGTATGATAGCCTGAGCATTGGCAGCCACAGAGCCTACTGCAAGTTCCACCCTTTGTGTAGGTGGGTGTGATATCATGACACAAGTATAGAAAAGGTGGTCCTTGTGTTGCAATAGCCCAATGTTGTTTTCTTCACTCTATCCCTTATTTCCCATGGAGGTCACTGAATGGTGAATGAACAGGAATTGAGTTCTGCTTTTCTCTCTCTGCCTATCTCTATCCCATATCAAAAAGATGCTTTGCATCCCACCCTGTGAAAAGATTTTTAATGTTTTCCAATGTTTTTCTACATTTCATTTATGTACCCTGTTTCCCCCAAAATAAGACATCCCCTGATAATTAGCCCAATCGAGCTTTTGAGCGCATGGCAATAAGGCCAAGCGCTTATTTCAGGGTTCAAAAAGATATAAGACAGGGTCTTATTTTCAGGGAAACACGGTAGCTGTTGATTACATATATTTTGTGTATAACTTGGTTTGACCTTGTTTTAATTTCATGACATTTGGTTTCTTTTTATGTGTCTTTTGCTGCTATTAGAGTGAATAAATATAGGTGGCAGCCACTGAACAACCATTTGTTTAGTGACTGCTCAAAATCACAGCGGCACTGAAAAAGTGACTTATAATTGTTCCTTGCACTCCCAGCCTCTTCATGGACACATAATCAAAATTAGGACACTTGGCAACTGACATGTATTTATGATGGTTGTGTGTCTTGGGGTCATGTGATCATCATTTGTGACTTTCCTAACCGGCTTCTGACAAGGAAGTCAAAGGAGAAAGCCAAATTCACTAAATAACCATGTGATTCACTGAACAACTATGACAATATGCTTAACAACAGCAACAAAAAGGTTGTAAAATTGGGTTCAATTCACTTAACAATTGCCTCACTTAACAACAGAAGTTCTGGTCCCAATTGTGATTGAAGTTGATACCTGTTATCACGAAAATGTGTCTACCTTAAAATATTAGAAATATCTTGAGTGCCTGGGACTGAATCATATTATGTAAGAAAGAATAAAAGAGCATGTCACTCTGAGAAGCAGTGAGTGGAAGAGTATGTGCCAGACAGCTTTGTGATCACTTAAGATAAAGTGATCACAAAGCTGTCTGGCACATACTCTTCCATTTACTCTGACATTTATGTTCAGATCATCAGTTTGTCAGTTCTCTTATATAAGTTGAAGTACTGAAACATGTTGGTTTTATACAAGCTGTTATACAACCTGAGTTTGTGAAACGCATTGCATTGCCATTTGAATCATTCTTTCCTGAACATAACCAGTATGTGTGGTGACTTGAGGTAATCCAAATTTATCATTTAATACGAAGGTTCAACATTAGGACACATTGGTTGCAAAGCAACTGAATTAGTTTAGTCATATATTAGATATTGAGCAGATTCAAGTTGATATTCTTATTTTCTCCAGCAATGCACATATGAAAATACTGTACTGAAATTACTCTCATCCGAAAGCCAAAATGGCACACAGAATCCAATTAGGCTACAGTATGTAAATAACTTCTGAATTCTGCTTGCATTAGAAATATGATTGCTGATCTTTTGGAGTGCTATTTTTTTTTATTTTCTATAATACTTTTCTTCCTTCAGAATATTTAACTAATGATCCCCCCCCCAAATGGATGGGGAACAACAGAGTTTGATTCGACATTAATTAGTAAGACTTGGTGATACCTACCTGTCCTATGAGATCAGGTAGGAAATGCATGCTCCAGGTCCCATCGGCGAAAGAATGCCAACTAGAAAGACTCAGGAGGAAGATATTTTCTACTGTTGACCCTTCCCCTTGGAACATTCACGCCCCCCCTGAAATCAGACTTGCCCCAACCCTGCTGGCCTTTCACAAAATATTAAAACTTCACTTTGCAATCAAGCATGGAGCCTTGATAGTGTGAGTCAGCCCATTTTGTTTGGTTATATTGACTGTGAGGGGTTCTGTTATACTTGGTTACTATTTTATGCTGCATAATGTTTACGTTTTTAATAATTGGTTGTGCTTTTATGCAGATTTTATTTTGTTTTAATTGTGAGCTATCCAGAGTCATGTATAACAGATGGACAGCCACATAAATATATTAAGTAACTAATAACTAAAAAATAATGGTAGCCTATGATTTAGGAACAAAGATAGTTCTCAGTATCTTAGTTTACAAGAAAAACCAGTATCTTAGTTTACAAGAAAAATCAGTATCTTAGTTTACAAGAAAAATCAGTATCTTAGTTTACAAGAAAAATCACAATCTGATCCGATTCTGGGGTTTAGATGGATTTTGATGGATGGGTCCCTGTTCCACCTGTCAATTATAACTTATGCAGTAGCAGTAGTATCCAGTGCAGAATTGTTGTGATATATTGGAGAAAAATGCTTAACACCAGAAAATGGTTGCCCTGAAGCTAGTGGTTGCTCCAAAATGCTGGATGCTGTATTTCCCCTTAAATACTGTACATAGTATGGATGTTTTCCCCATTTTAAGTTTTGAAACAAGTTTTGTAGCATTCCAAAAACCTAACAAACATATTTGACCAGAGACCTCACTTGGACAAATTAAATATCTTAGATACTAAAAGAAATAAAATTGCTCACAAAGCATTTTTAGATCTTTCAGAAATAATGTTCTGTCTCAGGACACTTTTTTTTTTTTGAATTACTACTTTCTGATTAGAGAAGTTGTAGGCTTGACTGCTGTCTTAAATATTGGAAAACATGAGTTTATACTGCTCTAGGGGGTGGTACGTTTTCTATATGTGGTCCTTTGAGCCTGGGATGATTTTACCTGCAGAATGATGAACTAGAAAGCAGGTGTCTAGACAGCATTGTAATAACTACAAGCCCAGGTTTTTTTCTGCTTCTACTTGTGAATGTTCCCTGTGTTTTTGTGGCTCTCCAGCTATTAATCTGGTATGGGGAAAAAGCTTTACCTGCCATCGAATATGGGAGCTTTACTTGTGAATCTGATTGAAATGACTGGAATATTATCCAAAGGAGACAACTGAGCATTTGTACAGCATCTCAGGAATTTCTTCAGATTTTACTTAAGGATGTTGAAGACAAGAAGAATGCTGAACATGGTAGTAAAATACCCTTGATTATTTGTTCTTAAGATTTTGCCTAGCAAAATATCTATTGCCAGCTCTGCTCTGACCTCTAGAAAATTGGCAAGAACTTGTTTATTCCAGGAAAGGCTAAAGAAATAGAGAAAGCTGATGTAGATTCAGGAGTTCATTTGTGTAAAATTTTGTGTCAGTGGCTAAGATGCTGAGCTTGTTGATTGAAAGGTCGGCAGTTCAGCGGTTCGAATCCCTAGTGCCGCATAACGGGGTAAGCTCCAATAGTAGGTTGCTACCGGTTCACCCCGGATTGGGAGAATCGGTAGCGGCGGCGGGAGGCTCCACCCACCCACCCACACTTAAGCGTTGTGCACGCACGCAAGCATGTGCATGTCCACAAGCAAACCAGTAGCGACAGAATTTGAAACCCACTACTGGTGAGCTCCTATTACTTGTCCCAGCTTCTGCCAACTAGCATTTTGAAAGCACATAAAAAATGCAAGTAGAAAAATAGGGACTACCTTTGGTGGGAAAGAAACAGCATTCCGTGCACCTTTGGTGTTTAGTCATACCGGCCACATGACCACGGAGACATCTTCGGACTCTTCGGCTTTGAAACGGAGATGAGCACTGCCTCCTAGAGTCGGGAACAACTAGCACATATGTGCAAGGGGAACCTTTACCTTTTATAAGTCCCAATATTAATTAACATCTGATTTGCATTTTTTTTCTTCTACTTAAAATCTTTAGTCCTGTCTACTGTCCAGTTTCTAAAATCATCGTTTATCTTTTGTTCTGACTTGCAATTATCAGGATAACCAAATTAGTCTGCTTCCCACAAGGTTGTTTTTATAGTTAATTCCAAAATCTTATAGTAAAAGTCAATACAGTATTACAAATTTATCTGGACTCTTAATCTATTTATATCCTTCTTAGGCAAAAACCTATTTAGCTTTTTGCTGCTTATTTCAAATTCTATAAGTTCTTAAGCTTGTAATTTTTTAAAAAAATTCAAGTTGAACATAAATGCACCTTCAAACCTAAGGTTTCTAATAGGTTTAGAATAATCAATCTCCGAAAGTGATTAGAAAGTGAGTTTTGCAAACTGATAATCATCTCCTACATCTCAAATCCATGGAAAAGTATTATCTGTAGTCTCCTCACGAGGAGCAGCCATCCAAAGCACAAGTGAGACACTTCCTATCTATCCAATCCCCACTGAAGAGGTTCCAAGGAACTGGTCTACTCACTGGTTCCTTAGTCTTTGTCACAGTCATCAGTTTGCCATACTTGCACCGGAAGGCTCTATAACTTATTTTTTAAGTGTGACATGCTATGTTTTAAAGAAATCTGATTTGCAGAACAAGAGATATCAAAACGGGAATGGCAATTTAGAATGAATTGTATATATGTTTTCCTATTGAGATGACTAGGGTGGTTATTGTGCAGCAATTTCTACTAATAAATAAGAGACAGAATACAAAACCCACAAAAAAGATCCCATCAGGTGGATTATGGCAGGGGTGTCAAACTCAAGGATCGCAGGCGAGATCTAGCCTAGGGGTGCTTAGATCTGGCTCATGGGGCTGCCCTGGAAACAGCAAAGGACCGGCCCAGGGTGCCTCTGCCAGCAAAAAGAGGCTTCATTTTTGGCCGCAATGGCCTCCTGCAGCCCTCTGACAGTGAAAACGGAGCTTGGGAGGGCTGCACACACCCTTTGGGCTCTGTTTTTGCTGGCAGTGGACTAGCAAACCAAACTAAAAACAAAACAAAAATTTCCCCTTTTGCATTTGAGCATCCAAGAAGGGACAGGAAAGGAGAAAGGGAAAGAGGAAAGACAAAGAAAAAGAAGAAAAGATGGGAAGAGAGCAAGGAAGGAAAAAGAAGGAAAGAGGGGAAGGAAGAAGAAAGGACAACGGAAGAGGGAAGGAGAAGGAAGGAAGGAAGGAAGGAAGGGAGGGAGGGAGGGAGGGAGGGGATTATAATGAGAGGGAGGGAGGGTCTGAGAGAAGTCCTGCTTTAGCATTTGGCCACCACAGGTGCCCCCGACACGAGTGATGTCGAGCTGGCCATGTCCCCTGGCCACACACACCGCCCCCCGCCCCCAAGGTCAAACCTGATCCGGCCCTCAATGAAATCAAGTTTGACACTCCTGGATTACAGGATCACACTAAGTGTAATAAAACAGGATCTTGTCCTCTTGTTCTCATATAATTTGTTCTGTGTGATTTGTTCTGTATTCTCTTAGTTTTTAAAATTGGATGTTTTCAGGGTAGGAAAAAAAAGTAAAATGTAATATGGCTTTTTTCAATGTTCAGTACTTCATGCAATCAATGCATTTGGCAACTGTATTTGAAACATGCCTCTGAATCTTAAAATGATTCAGTTTTGAAAAACTTATTAAATGTAAATTTGTATTAAATGAATTGTGACTACCTGTCTTTCAAACAATTCTAGACATTGGTGTTATAGTATGAAAACATAACGTGAAGCTAATGGAATAATCAGTAAAAGCACAGAACAACTCTGGAAGCCCTTTTTAATGTAGGAAAGACAACGATGGTGCCAATGCTATCATAATTTAAAGAGAAAGGAATCGATAAAGATAAAATGATTTACTGTCCACCTGATAATCTATTCGGAACAGATGTTTAATATTTTAGTAATTTAGTTTACTCATTTTCCACTTTGGAAAGATTTTCCAGTCAAGAACAATTTAGAATTGGTATTCCTGAGCTGTAAAAATTGCATTTCCAAGCCTCCTGTAGAGAATGTTCCCATTGTTTGTATTGTAGTATAAAAATATTGAACAATTATATAAAAACATATGATTTATTACTTTAAAAAAAAAATCAGAAGCAAGTTCCGTGGAGTTCAGGAAAACTTACTCCAGTACACAATTATTCTCTTAAATTGCTTAATGTCCTCCTGTTAAGCAAGTTGTTTGCACCTAAAGTTTAGGGCAGGAGATTCAATTTGCTTTTACACTTCTGGATTGAGTGGGTCAGATTGCTCATTATCTTATCAGGTTACCAATTTAAATATAAAGAAAGGCTATATAACCTTCTTAGAACAAGGTGCTTTTCACTTGTTCTATTTATCCATGCAAAGATTTACAATTTAACAATTTTGGTGGAAAGCTAGCTATGATTTTAGCAAGCAGCCTATTTAGGTATTCTCTAAAATTCTCCTGAATACCCTTTTTTACTATTTTAAAATAAATAAATGGGGAATAAATTAAGAAAGACCCACTGTGCTTTCTTTCTCTCCTATAAAATTCAACAGAGTAGCAACCTGAAAATCAAATGCAACTTCCAAATACCTTTATTTCTCGGAGGGAGGGAGAGGGTGGGAGGGAGAGAGAGAGAGAGAGAAAGAGAGAGAGAGAGACTGCTGAGTCACCTCAGGAAATCTGCTGCACAGGATGAGCAAATAGTACTCTGAGCCAAGCGCATTATTTTGTGTCTGACTATGGCAAAGATATTTTCCCTTCTTATTTAAATAGGGATGTTTTATTCCAGCTAAAGAGGTTGCCAATTCACCTCTCTTACTTAGATTAAAACATTTATGGCAAGCAATTTCTTTCTTCCAACTGAGAATGACCATGGCAATGGCAGGCTTAGATTGAACTATACACATGCTAGTTTTGCCTTTTGAAGCAATTTATTCAATTCATGCAAAGCAGTTAAAGCACCTGTTCGGCAGTAGTTGGAAGAGCACAAAAATGACAGGAAAATGAGGCATCATTAGTTGCGTTCCGGTTGTTCAGCGTGTGTTTGTATGCAGACCCTTTTCTGGTTCACATTCCTTTTCTTTTTCTTGGCAAAGAATTACTACTGACATTGGCAGTAATGTGTCATTTTGGTAATGGCTTGGTCATTTTGTGGTAAGGCGATGTGTGTGTTTCTGGAAAGACGCTTGTAGTTTAAAGCAGCCCACGGCAAAATGTTAAATAATGTGCATCTGACATTGTGCTTTGAGCTACGTTGGCTTTAACTATTGCACTATGAAATGTTAAAAAGACTTTTTTTTTCCAATAGCAACCTGAATTAACTGGGCACTAAAATAGAAATAATATTTAATTCGTTCTTCTTAAATAAACGCAGTGTGTTATTTTTGCCTGAGTTCCTAAGGAATTCCTGCATTAAGTTGTCATCAATGTTTGTTTTACATCCTGTTATTTTGCTAAACATCATATGCTGGACATCTAACAATAAAATACAGATAAAATTATTAGGGGTGCTTTCATAGGAAGTTTTTATAATTGCCCCATCTCATTCATGAAATCATAGCTGTTTTATTAAACTTGTATTGCCAACTATCAGGGTGTTTTGATGGCTTGTAAAAAAAGATTATGAATCCTGGACAATTTTATATCCTCAATTTTTTTCTCAATTTTTTGAGAAAAAAATATATCTCAATTTTTTTTTATCTCAATAAAATTTCTATTAAGAAAAAAAAACTGGAATTACCGTATTGGATTTTAGACAGTTAGCATTAGGTTATCTCTAGCTCGAAATACTAAAAATTATAATTAGGACATAAAATCCTACTTTAAAAAATCCCTGTCAAATTCAACAGATTAATATTAGGCACCAGGTCAGCCAATGCTGAAAGCCTATCTAAATATATAAAAATATATTTTCCTGCAGAGGAAGGGCATCCAAGATGGAGCCCCCAAAACATGGGAAAAGCTTGCTAAATTTGAGTCTGGATGTGGCTCGCTACAGAGAAGATATCAACCCCCCCCCCTTTGTGGATCTTAAATGTGGTATTTTAAATATAGTAGAGTGAGACCATATTGTACAAGACTGTAAAATACAAGCCAATAATCAAAGAAGTTGCTGGGATAAGGTAGGCTTGGTTTTTCTGCACTAATTCAAGCCAATAATTGAGTGCAGCATTATACTATCTTAAATTTCCGAATGTTTCTGAAAGAGAGATCTCTGTAGAGCACATTTAAATTAAATGGAATGAAGGTAAGGCATATATCACCATGACCAGGTTTGATATCTCCTGGCATAGGAATGGTAGCCTTTGCTACACAAATTCATTCCTGAGTAATTTCGGTGCCAGAGGATACAGGTTCAGGGTTGGATGCTGGAGGATACCCTGTCTCTAAACTTGAGTCTTCAGAAGTTATGTAAGCCCATCTAACATAGGTTAAGTCCTTGTTCCATGATTTAACTGGGTAGAAACACCAATGTCTTCTCCTGAGTTATGCTTCAATTCTGAGAACTCTTTTGTCCACATCTACTCCATTACTGTGATCAAGCCTGCAGAAAACTCTCCATGTTCAGGTTGAAAAAACATGAGGCTTAAAAGCAAGATGGAATTCTGAAGGAAACCATGGGCCAGCAGCCACTGTGGCAAATAAATTCTCCTTGTATCATTTTCTGAATTTGTCCTCTTAAAATAATTGGAACCAATGGATAATAGTGTAGTGGCTTAGTTAGTCTTGAACACAGAGCTCTTGGATGACTTTAGGCCTTTCATTCAGTCTCAGTCCACTCTCCCTCACTATATTAGATGAAATTAGGGAAGGGAAGATGCCCTGTAAGCCCTTTGAACTCTCTGAGAAAGGGTGAAATCTAATGAATATGTGTACTTCTTTGAAAGTGAATACCTAAAATCATGTACATTTGAAAAGATGGGAAGGGGGTGTAAGAAAGTATTCAAAAGTGTACACATTATACTGCTATGCTTATTATTTGTGTGAATTGACATCATGTTCCCAGTCGACTGCAAATGTTTTGTGCCCATTCCGAATAATGATATAAAAAAGTGTGAAACTGAAGGCTAAACAAATATTAAATAATTGTACACCTTCATTTATTCTAGGAATGAAGGCAGTGTCTTTCTACTTTTCAAAACTGTGTGATTTAGTGATTTCTATTTTACTGAAGTATTATATAAAACAGCTTCTGCCCTAGCTATTAATTCCTCAAACTACCCAAGCTATCTAAAAATATATGAAAAGCAAGCCAAATTAAAACCAACCAAAGAAATCATGAAAGCTGATGCTGTACTGTATAATCAGAAATAGTAATGCCAAATTGTTGTAAATCTTTAATCTTTTTTTTAATTAATTATGTGTAAAAACTCTAACCTCTGGATTTTTTGTTTTTATATCCAGAGGGATGATTCTAGGTTTCATATTCAGAGTAATTATCTTGGTATGGCACCAGAAATCAAACCAATGAATTTTGATTATTTCTAAGACTTTTTGAAATTGATTGAATCTGTCAGAAAGAAAGTTGGCTGGAAATAATTAAACAAAAGGTGGATTATTTATGTAGTGAGAAGAGAAGAAGCCAATAAAGTCACCAGAAGACAAACTTGATACTTTATAGTTTGCATTTGTATAACTGGACAGTTATTGGGTGGACAGAAAATAATGCCCTGGAACTCTGCTGTAACACATCCCAGCATGCTTAGAACCAGGTTAAATTTCTAATATGACTAGTGGAGGAGAAGCTTCAAACTGTGTTTAGAACAGACTTCCCAAACATCATGTCATTTAGCATGTGTTGGAGTAGAGTTACATCTGAACGGCTCTGGTGGAAGTTGCTGTAAAGCAACATAGTTGGTGAAAGTGGGGGGAAAAAATCTGTTTCAGCATTTTGTTCCAGAATTGCCATCCAGAATGGCTTCATTCATTTGAATATTTATGCTCTTAATGGAAACTGGGAAGTGTAATCGTTTTATGGAAATGCCAATCTGCAGGTGAATATCTAGTATAGTATAGAACCATGCACTCTGGTTTCAAGGAAATTTCTAGGTGTGGATTTATTTGCTCCATATTAAAACTTACACTTTTATGATAATGAAGCTTACGTTTTTTATGTTTCTTGGTTTTGTCACATGTGCTAGGTTTTTCCTATGTAAGAATGAAAGGGATGTTAATGTTTTTCAAGGGAATGTGAAATAGCTTTACTGCCTTCATATCTTCCTCATCCTTCAGGTACCATCAGAAAAAATCCTCCGAGCTGGAAAGGTATTACGGAATACTATCCTCTCCCGTGCTCCTCACATGATAAGAGACCGGAAGTACCACCTGAAGACCTACAGGTATCATGAGGGAAATATCATATTATTATTATTATTATTGCTTGAGTATCATCTTGTGATTTTTAATAATAATTTTGGGTCCTTTCAGGTTTTCAAATATTGGAATTATTGGCAATTTTGTAGATTTCAAGCATGCTTTAGCCATTTGAATCCCATGGCTTACAGCACATTGAATTCTGGGCTGTTTGAAGATTTAATGCTACAAACATCATTCAGGCATCTTGAGTCAAAGAAGACTGACTCTGAAGTACCAAATCAAGTAGGCTATCTTTAAATTGGGCCTTTCTCTTCAAACTTAGCCTCAAACAACAGTCCTAATTACCAAGACAGGATGTCCAGCCAGAATTGCTAATGGCTGGAGATAATGGGAACTAATGTCTAACAATATGTGGAAGGGTACCAGTTCCCAGTTGTTATTGGGAGAGTCATTTTAACTTGGTGGGCTTACTTTTGAACAGGGTGGATTTGATTTAAATCGAGTTGATTTAAATCACAATTTAAATCATGATTTAAATCATTAGTAAAAAGGCTTGATTTAAATCAAGTTGCTTTAAATCATAATTTTTAAAGAGCAATTGTCATCTCTGCTACTCCTTTGACCCACTGTTGACTCACCGATAGTCCCAGTGTTGCAGAATATACAGCCTCATGCTACATAACTAAGCTCCATTTCATGCTGAATAAACTAAATTATTTATGTATCTTAAATAGAAAACTATCGTATGATAGATTTTTACCCCAAAAGTTTTTTATTAAAATAAATTTGATAAAAATAAAAAAAATCCGATTTAAATCAAAAAACTCCAATTTAAATAAAAAAAATCTGATTTTTTAAAATTTTTTTTAAAAAAATCATTGATTTTTATCCACCCTGCTTTTGAATAGACACAATGTAGAGTTGCATTGTCAGTCTTTTGTGCATATTTCCATATAGACTGCAATGTAAAACACATGCATTGTACATATTAAACATGCAACGGGCAATAATTTTACTGTCTGTTGGGTATTTGAGAAACTATGCATATGTAACATTGTTCTTTTATGGATCCTGCTGGTGGCAGCAGTGCCTTGCTAAAAAGTTTATTTTTGGCAGAATAAGAATTAAACACAGATTTATTTCCTTTCTTCTACTAAGACTAGTGACTTCTAGCTTCCTCAGAGCACTGAAAAACTGAATTAAATATTAGTTGGGGTCCTTTTTCTACTTTGGAGAGTAAATATATTTTAGGAGTTATTAATTGTCAGAGGTTTTTTTTAAAAAAAAATAGAATCAAGGTACACAATCTAGATTTTGTTTAATCAACCTTTCATTCAACATGTGAACTGTCATCAGACTAGCAGACTGGAAATGACTGGTCATCAGGCATTATTCGTTGTATTCTCTATGCCTGCATTTTTTTATAAGCTCATCAACATATCAGTCACATTCTCTCTCTAAAATGTTTTCCAAATTTAAAAATAAGTAACCATCACCTTTATTTGATAATTAATGGCTATATCAAAACTGCTGAACAAATTCAGTGTCTTTCCAAGAGATTACAGGTAATCTTTGATTTATGATCATTCATTTAGTGACTGTTTAAAGTTACGACAGCACTAAAAAGTAACAGAATAACAAAAAAATAGAGTTGAAAGAGACCTTGGATCAGAGGTGGTTTCAGCAGGTCCTGACCAGTTCTGGAGAACCGGTAGCGGAAATTTTGAGTAGTTCGGAGAACCAGTAAATACCACCTCTGACTGGCCCCGCCCCCATCTATTCTCTGCCTCCCGAGTCCCAGCTGATCGGGAGGAAATGGGGATTTTGCAGTATCCTTCCCCTGCCATCCCAACCAAGCCACGCCCACAGAACCAGTAGTAAAATTTTTTGAATCCCACCACTGCCTTGGATGTCTTCTAGACCATCTCTCTCTTCATGCAGGAAATCTTATATCATTTCAGACAAGTGATTCTCCAATCTCTTCTTAAAATCCTTCCCTGTTGGATAACCTACAACTACTAGGGGCAAGTCATTCCACTGATTAATTGTTGTAACTGTCGGGAAATGACTTATGACTGGTTCTCACACTTACAACCCTCACATGATGTCCCTGCAATTATATGATCATGATTTGCAACCTTCCCAGGAGGCTTTCAACAAACAAAATCAGTGGAGGAAGCTAGATTTGCTTTAACAACCATGTGATTTGCTTAACAACCATGGCAAAAACAATCATAAAATTGGGCAAGGTCATGTGATGATTCACTTAACAGTTGCATTGCTTAGTAATGGAAGTTCCAGTCCCAATGTGTCCCAGTCCCAGAAGTCAAGGACTACCTGTAGTGAAGCTTACAGAAAGCATTCGGTCTTATTTTAATTCTTGGGTACGTTTTCATAAATTGAAGTACAGGCTTCGGTTGCCATGTCATTTCAGCAATGTCAACATATTCTTATTTTCTTTGTCTCTCTCACTGAAATGGTAGATTACGTGTGATGAGGCTATTGTCTGAGAAACAAGATGATTATATTTGCATTGTTAAATAAGCTTGCTTTCCCTATACATAGCAATGAATCACAATCCTTTTGAAACTGTGTCAGATTTGGTTTAAGTAAACAAAACCTCTAGTTTCCTGGGACAATGGATGTTTATAAATAGAAAAGTTGTTATTCCTTAGAAGTTATATTAACCAGATTTTTGTGTTACATTTTTCTGAAAGGAGCCTAGAATATTAATAAAATATTCTAATATATTTGTACCATATGTCATAGTTATCATTTATGTTTTAAATCAAAACTTTACTGCCCAACCAAGGCCAGGTGAAGTTCCCCTCACCATAGTTTTTAATGCATCTCCTTGAACTTCTCAACAGCTATTAGAACCTTAATTAAGTTAAAATAAAAATAAATGCATTTTTTTTCTTGGATAAATCCAATCACCGGTATCCAGGGGATGTGGGTGGTAGTGGTCAAAAAAGGCAAAACAATGGTTGTGGCAGCATGATCAAAGCTCCACCCTTTTTAAAATCTACACTGAAGTTGTATTCACAAAGGGTTGGGCTTCAATTACAGTGCTGTAATGGAAAAAGGAGGCTTGGGAAGGTAAGTACAACAGCAAGGGGATTAGCTGTGCCACATGATTTAGATTCACTAGAAAGCAGGATTTCCTACTTTCTAGGGATTTTAAATCGCGTGGCATAGCTGATCATTGGAAATACCTGTTCAGAGCAACCGGTAGCTTTTTTTTACTACTGGTTCACCTGAACTGGTGCGAACCGATAGCATTTCACCCTGGTTTGGGGCCATTCTAGTCCTCTTTCTTATCTGAGGAGAGCTTTTGAAGTCAGGCCATGACATTTTGGATTCCTGCAGCCAGGAATACACTGAGGCTTTCTGTTGGTTTGTTATTCACAGTGTGCACAATTATAACAGCCGACAATTTCTTTACAAGATCCTCATTGTTTGCCAATTTCAAAGGTTCGCAGCTAGGGTTAGCACATATCTAACAAGCAAAGCAGGATAAAGACAATTGAAAAGGAGAAGAAATGGAACAAAAATAGGATATAGTGATTGTTTATCATTTAGTTGGAAAGAGTTTCCAATCCAGTTGTTAAGCAAGAACTAACTGTATGTTTCTGAGTCTGGAACTCATAGAGATCATTGATCAATCATTGTTCCATCTGGTATTCTAACAACAAAGTATAGAGAATGCCAGCCAATCACTGGTTATCTTCTTGGTTTCAAGCTATCCAGTCATTGAATATACTGTCTTAAATGTTTCTAGTGCTTCTTGTGCAAGGAATGAAGTTGATAACTTTGAAACCAAACAGTTTTAAGCCTAATCAGAGCCATTAGTTCACCTTTGTGCAGGTGCCTCTTGATCCCAAGGCTGTAATTACCCAAATTTCCATTCATTTGAAAAGATGGAAAGAGAAGGCCTAGAAGTTAAATCCAAGACTACAGACCTATTTTGAGGTACACGTTGCTATGTCTAGCGTGAAACTAGATACTCTAAAGTAACAAACATCCTTTCACTATCCTTTCATAAAAATGAGAGGCAAATTAGTTTCTAGAATTTTCATATATCTATTGTCCATGTGTTTATCTGCCTGCATTTATGTATATTTGTTTGACAGTTTTAAAGACAGTCTTCTCCACAGACTGCTGTGGGTGGCTGCATGGAAGATTAATGTTTAAAATTTGTAACAACCAGATTCAGAAATCTCAACACATTTTGTTTATTATGGTGTAAAATCTGCACAGCAGAAGAAAACCCTGCCGGGGGTATGGGTTGCAAAGCTAAATGAAATGTGTTCAGCAAACCCTGCAAAGGCAGCATTTCAGCAAAACTGAATCAAAACTTTTCCCAAATAAGAAATAAATCACAGTCTAATCCTATGAAACTGGGCTATGTGAAACCCTTCCTAGGTGCTAGGAAGAAGGAAGAACTCTGCTGGGAAAACAGAAATCTGTAAGTACAGAATGAACTCAATCAATACATGTAGTCTCTATTGACAACTATAATGGAGTCTGCGCATTACAATCATAAATTGTGATAGTTATAAAACAGGTTATCATGTGATTAACATTTATGCCTTTTTTGCAGCAGTTTTTAAGTAAAGCAAACCCATTGTTCGCTGTGATGTGATTTGCCAAAAACCAAAAGTAAACTTTTGGGGAAAATGTCATAAATTGCAATCATGTGACAAGGGGATGCTACAAACAACCATAAATGTGGCTAGTTGCTGAGTGCCCCAAACACAGTCACATGATTATGAGGGGGGGGCAGCTATCAGACTTTTGGGTGGGTCTGTCATAACTTTTGAACATTCATTGAGTCAGGGACTACCTGTAGTAGGTTTCATCCATTTCTGAGTGGAGATAGCTGTCTGGCACTCTTGAGAAAAGGTTAGTCTATAAATCTATCAACAACAGCAGCAACAACAACAAAGGTAACTAAATATTTTGTGCCTGAAACTGCTGATATTGTTCCCATCTTTCAGACAATGCTGTGTAGGAACAGAACTGGTAGACTGGATAATGCAGCAGAGTTCCTGCGTTCATTTACGGACACAAGCTGTGGGCATGTGGCAAGTATTGCTGGAGGAAGGTGTTCTCAATCATGGTAAGAGGACCTTAGAATTGGGAAATCCAGAACATAGGCTCCTTAGTACAGTAATTCTAACAGGAGGCAATGGAAAATTATGATGCTTGAGAGATATAATTATTCCAGTGTCTAGCGATACAGTCTGTTCCTAGGAGAATCACTGTCAATAGAGGATAAGCTAAGCAAGCATGTTAAAGAGGGACCAATAGACAGATCTAAGATGTTTCCTCCTCCAAATGGACTCTAAGTTGGAATATCTTTTTACTCCCTCTAGCAGGGCCTCCTCCTTTTCATTTGGTGGTTCCATCACGGAGCCACTTCTACATCAGATCATATTCTTAGAGAGCCTTCAGACACCCAAACTGGATTTTTAAAAAGCACTGAACAGTGCTAGATCCAGTCAGAGCTGAAGCAGCTTCTTGGATGAGAAGTGAAACATCTTCAAAGAAAAACAAGAAAGTCCAATTGCTTCCTGAAAAAGCGCCTTTGGGTGAACAGTGCTAGATCGCAAAAATGGCTTCCTTTCTAAAACTTCCTGTGAAGAAGCCACACTCTGGCTTGTAAATCCTACTTGAAACATGAAAACTTTTTATAGAAATTTGGTTGGTATGGATACTGAATTTAAAATTTGGATTAAGCTAAAAATTGTTCTTTCATGCAAATAGCATGTCAGTAATCTAGCCATTCCTGAAAAATCTTGCAGTAGAAGAGAGATACTTAAAGCTCACATAGTGGAGATGTGGTGGAGTCAGATACGAGGAAGAGTCATAGATATTTCATGACTGACATCCAACACAAAGTAATGAGCATGTTGTCTGTTAATGTATTGAATCACCAGCATTGACATTCTCTTCTGGCGCAGGTGAGCCATTGTTGGCAGAGATCTATGAGAAGTCCAGCAGTCTTCTGGCAACTGGCTGGACTTCCATAAAGAGCCCTGCCTTGCCTGCTGAGAACTGCAGGTCTTGTATCATTTAATGGTGTGGAAGATAATAAAGCCTTCTACCATCAATCTTTTATATTCTATTGCTGCTTTCAGTGGACCAAGAGCAGTACTTCCAGGACAAATATTTATTTTATCGATTTTTGGACGATGAGCATGAAGATGCCCCTGTGATGCCAACTGAGGAAGAAAAGAAGGAATGTGACGAAGAGCTACAAGACACCATCCTCCTGCTTGCTCAGATTGGACCCGATGCTCATATGAGGATGATTCTTAGGAAGCCGTAAGATGGTTAATGGATTATTGTTTTTGGGACCCTGATTTAAATCTTTCACCTGTATGTATGCTTGGCAGGGCATGTGCAGTTTTGGTATTTAGCTATAAGAAGCAGTGCACAAAAACCTGATTGAAATGATAACTCAGATATGCTTTCTTTGATAGAAACTAAATCAGGTATTTTCATGGGCTTGGTTGCCAAGAACCTAGAATTACACTGTACCTTTTAACATGCCCTATAGTAATGTGATGGAAATTTCTGCTGTACAAATATTATCTGGGTGAAAATTTATTTTTTTGGCAGAAAGAGTCTAGTCTAATCTTCATTGAATACTAACTTTCCAGGTGCAAAAAGTTTTCCATCAAGTTAGCAGTGATTTTCATTCTGTGGAGTAGTCCAGATACATATTTATTATCCCACTTATCATGATCCTATTATTAAAGTTCACAGGAAGTGTAGGATATTGGCTCTGGTTTGATTTGAAAAATATCCTCTGCTTGTAAATTACCACAGCTGCTGCCTTTGACTTGCAATTCTTCAAGAGGTTGCAAAATTCATATAATTACCAAGAAAGAAATAATGTATTTTTTTTTATTTTTAAAAAATGCTGAAAAGATTACTTTGAGCATTTGATTGTATAATGGCACTGCTGCTTTAAAAGGTGCTTTCTATTGTTTTGAATTTGAAACTCACTTGCAAAATGTGTCACTTGTTTTGACAGGGAACTTTAAAAATTCTTTATTTATTACACTGCAACATTTTAACTGTCAAATGATGAAAGAATGTCTGTAGTGTTAAAAAAAATAGAATAAAACGGCAAGGAGAAAATTGGCAGACTCTGGTTGGCAGACTCTGGTGCCCCCTCTCCTTTTTATTAAAAAACATACATTGCTCTAAATATAAAATTAGCATTTAAAAAAATGCTACAAATAAAGCTTTCTGGTTCTAATGATGTATGTATTAATAAATACAAATCTGTTACATGCACTGAAAAACGGTTTGAAAAATGTGACTTCTATTTTAAAAATTAAGGTACGATTCAGAAGTGACAACCAAAATGGACTTTTTATTTTTTAATATGTATTTGATTTAGCTGTTTAGCAAAAATGTTGGTTCACTGGAACCTGTTAGACGTATAAATCAAAAATGGCATTTAATTTGAAATTAAATTAAAAGTATTATTGAAATAGGCAGTTGTTGTATGATGATGGCTTCTACCTCGCTTGCTACCCATTTGATTTTCTAAGAGCCAAGCTAGAATGTCACTGTATCTGTAGTGGTTTGTTTGTTCTTAAATTACGAATAGTCATTCTGAGCAGTGGCATTTGTGCCAAAACACAGTATGCCAGAATAACAACACACGCATGGTGATGTCATCACACATATGTTGCCATTTCGTACTTACATCCCAACGCCTGATGCAAATACATAACTCATGGCCTTTGCATGATGATAACTTGACATCATGTCTTCACCTCCCCTTCCCATTGACACACACTTATGTGGGAGTTATGGATCTGATTCAGATTATTTGGGGGAGGGAGTGTCCATTGTATGGACGACAAGATGGCTACCTCAAGAGAACTGTGTGAAGGGACAGAGGACATGCAACAAATAACTCCTGAATTTTAAAGAGCAGCCCTACTTTCTCCAAACGTTATCATCTGTGATTCTCAAATAAATAAATCTCCGGCAAGCAGAGTATGAAGGAAGGAACTTTTTAAATTCTGTGTCCAGGAAAAGCTGCCCAGCTCAGAGAACCATGTTCTGAAACACAACTTCATCATATTTGTAAGCTGTGTCTGGTGAGAAGCCTGATTGTGTATGGGTGTGTTACATCCTTTGAGTCAACCCTGATTCCTAGTGACTACATACACAGGTCTGTGCTGTTTTCTTGGCAACATTTTTCAGAAATGGTTTGGCCATGGCCTTCTTCCTAAGATTGTCAGGGCAAGCAACCAGATCCAAATGTGTAGAGTTCAAGCTAACTACTTTAGTATACATTCTGCCTATAATACAGGAATTTCCCCAGGACTGCTAGCCTTTCCTTGGGAAAGATAGATAAGGTTCCAGGGAGCTTGGGGGGGGTGGGGGGGGTGCAGTGTCAGTCCTGGATCTCTTGTAGCTGCACAACAATTCAAGGCTAATTCCCTACTTGATTCTTCCTTCCTGCCTGCCTGCCTGGCTGGACGTTGCCCAGCAAAACCTGAAATGAGTAGCCCAAAAATATTCAAATGGCTTCATGTCTAAGGGATTATTCCTCCCAAGTACGGTATATCCCTGAATGTCACATCATCAAGTGAGATATGCTTCACATGTATATTGTGTATATATTGTGTATAATTAACTTTTTTTTATGTTATAGAACATAACTTAGAATTTGTGGTTTGGAAGGCAAAGCAGTTTTCACAAATTTATTTTGTGACTACACAAAAGAAAGTGTTGCTTACTACCAGATTGAATTGGAATTTAATTTAGTAGATGAACATTTTTAGTATCCTGCAACCTTTGCTTTCTTCCTAGTGACTTTATTATTATGGCTATGTAGTTCCCTGAAAGAGGCTTGTCCTGCCTTCCTCTCAGATTTTTTTTTTTAAATTTCTAGTTTAGCATACAGTCTTGGCATTCCTTGGAGATCTTTTCTGTCTTAGCAGGTTGCTGTCCTGGATGATCTTATTTGGATATGGATATGAAGCAAGATTGGGTCTGGTTCATATTAGGCTGAAAGATCTCCAAGTTTTTTTCTATATTTTTTTTTCTCTATAAAAGACATTCTTTTCCTATGTCCATAGGATGAATGCACTCCTGCATCTCTTTCAAAATTGGAAGATGTAAGACTATTATACGAGTGAAGACTGTCAGATTAGCTTAGATAACTATAGTGATAGTGAGAAGTATTTTTTTTTTTTTGGCTAACTCAAGTCTGATAGATGCTCAGTCTGCTACTCTTGGCTCACGAAAATAATGCTTTACTTATTGTTAGGGTTGCTACCCAGTCAAATGAAGTATTATTGATCAGTTCCATACACTGAAATAAATTAATGAATTTCAAATAAATTCAATTTAATTAAAAACAATTATTCACAATCCATATCATAAAATGTCTATAGAAAAGGGGGGAAATAGCAGTAAAACACATTAACTTGTTATTTTATTGTATTCTGGAGCAGGGGTGGGTTCTACTTACCTTACTATCAGTTCACATCATGCCCGCGCGCGCGCTCTTCTGCGCATGCGCAGATCACCTATGATGATGTCTGGCTCAGTGGGCGGAGCCTCCCACCAGTTTTACTACTGGTTCTTGCAAACCGGTCCGAACTGGGGGCAACCCACCACTTTTTGGAGGTTAAATGTACAAATAGATAAATACTAAGTGGAATCCATTTAGTTTTTCTGCAGCTGGAATTGCTTCCATGAACTCCTGGAATTTACTTTGAAAAGTTAGGAGACTCTCAGATCCAGTTAGAAGGATATGAAATTTCAGGGAAGAACAAAGGAGGGAAACCACATGTTCTATCTACGTTGTTTGTGCCTGTTTCTACTGTTCACCATATGACTCTGCATCTGTCCTAATAGTAAATGAAGTGCAGGAGGCAAGTATAGAAATCAGGTGTGCTGTGAAACCCTGAATTGCAGACTTTGCAAACCCTGAATTGCAGAAACCCTGAACACTTGCAGACTTTATGTATTTATTTATGAAATTCCTAGGCAACCCAGCTCCAAAAGGACTCTGTGCAGCTTCACAAAGTTAAAAGGAACAGTCATCTGAGGGAACAACATTCAACATACTTGGGCCCAATTAAAAGGGGTTAATCAGAAACATCCTATCCCAAGGACTAGGGAAAAACAAGGTTTTTTTAAATTGTTTGAAGCTGGGCATGTGGGGGGCCTAGGGCACTTAGGGGGTGGGTAGGCTGTTCCAAAGGGATGGGGCAGCGACAGAGACCTCCTGGGTCTCTGTTAATTGACAAGGCCCAAAGCCTTGTTAGTACTACAGTAGATTGCAGAATATTGTCTATGGTAGCACTTTGATTGAAAATCAAACCATTTATAATGTAACATAATGGGTGTGTATTTATCTTTTATAATAGACCTGGCCAGAGAACTGTGGATGATCTCGAAATTATTTATGAAGAACTTTTGCACATTAAAGCTTTATCTCATCTTTCAACAACAGTGAGTTTTAAAAAATATTTTATTAACTTAAGATAGACAGGCAGGCAGGCAGGCAAGCAGCCTAAGGCTGATTAGTGACTAGCTATTTATAAATATGGGCTGCATATAGTAACATCCCAATCTTTTCCCTGCCTTCTACTTCTTTAAGATGGCCATAAAAGTGTAAACTCCATACAGATGAATAGAGATGAAGATTTGGAAAGGGTTATTGTTTATTATATCAAAATCTCTGGGGGGAAATGATAACCATTAGAGCTGCAGGCTTGCTCATTCTCTGGTCCAGTTCCAGGCTATTAAAGGCTCTTCTTTCGGATGGATTTAATTGTTAAGATTGCTATTTGGACTCAGCAGTTCTGCTTATAGAAAATATCTTTCAGGAGGGAACTTCCCTCCCTAAAGTATGATACATACATTCATCTTGTTCTGCCCAATATTATTGGCCAATACACACAGATATTCCATGGCTGGTTTTGGACAGGGAAGAGACACTTAATAAGCTCAGTTATTCCACTGCTCTTTCTCACATGGGAGAGAAGACTGTGAGAACACAGGCGTTCATAATACTCATGTGAATGTGAATATATTTTGTGCCCTTATATTGTTCATTAATGCAAGTGATTATGTCTGCTGTTCAAATATATGATGGTACCAATGCATTGCCATAGTTTACTACCATCAAACAGTCAATCTGGGATGTTTTTTTCAGACTCTTGTGCATTCTGTATAATTTTCTCTTTCAGTCCACAATAAATATAGTGAAGTTTCAGAGTCCTGGTAGCAGGTATACTCCAGTCTGATGTGCGGGAAACATTAGACAAGATGGCAGGAATGCAGAGAATGTAAAACATACAGCTTTCTTCAGGAAGAGTGAGAAAGTATAGCTCAAGGCTTGTCTTCTTAGGAGGCAGTATTGTAAAAGAACATGAATTATTTGAAATATAACTGGATATAGATTTTGTTCTCTCTCTCCCACCTACTCAAAGCTTGTCAACTTGTCAACTATGGTATGGCTGCCATAACCTCTAAACAATAAAGAATGATTGTCTAGCATATTGGTGTCAAACTCAAGGCCTAGGAGCCAGATCCAGGGTGCTTAGATCCTGCCCATGGGGCCACCCTGGAAACAGCGAAGACTGGCCCTCCCAAGCTCCATTTTCACTAGCAGAGGATTGCAAGAGGCCATCGCAGCCAAAAGCGGAGCTTGGAAGCCATTTTCTTGGGCAGAGCGCTTGGGTCACCACAGTCGCCCCCAAATGGGTGACATCAAGCTGGCCACGCCCACCCTGGCCACCCCCCACCCCCACGAGGTCAAACACAATCTTGATGGGCCTTCAATCGAGTTTGACACCCCTGGTCTAGCATGTGACAACAGTGGCATATATTATGGATTATATGAATGAATGTATTTCCTTGTCATGCAATTCTAGCCTCGTCTATGAGAGGAGCTTTATATCATGAATTTATGTCTTGAGGATTCTCTTGTTGATTTCAGGAGACATGAGATTTTTGCCTAACATCTTTTGAAATATTTTGGTGCTTCTTTCCTTCCTTCCTTCCTTCCTTCCTTCCTTCCTTCCTTCCTTCCTTCCTTCTTTCCTTTCTTTCTTTCCTCCCTCCCTCCCTCCCTCTCTCCCTTCCCACTCCCTTCCCCTTTTGAGTTTACAGATAGCCATGCAGTTCAAGGATATAAAAATTTATATGTAATGCTTATGTGTATTTCTTCAAGGTAAAACGAGAACTAGCAGGTGTTCTGGTGTTTGAATCACATCCCAAAGCAGGGACAGTTTGTAAGTAAACCTTTTTTTAATGGTAGTTTTAGGCTTATCTGCAATTGAGCAAATTGTATTTTCTGTGCAATTTGAAAAGCCCCAGAATGTAAATGCACAAAATGTACTGGGCTATTTTTATTAGGAGGAAATTGAAGAAACTGAAACTTGGATTTTAATCTGGGAAACAATTAGCTCTAAGGGGATTGGAGTGTAATATCTAATTTTCATAACTTTATGCATTTTATAATTCTACTTATTTGGCCGTAAGCTCCAATGATCTCTCAAATAAATTTGACAGATAATTGAGTGAAATAAATTTGTTATAGCAGACTATAGTTGTGGAATCCAGAGTCAGTTGAATTGATTATCATGTGAAACCAAATTTGATTAGTGTTAATGACAATGATGAAGTTGTCAGAATATGGCGAAAGGAATATACAGAAGGAATTCTTTGTGCTGTGCTTTGTGCCTAGTAGAACATTTTTGCCATCAAGGCAAAAATAAAAAAACAAAACAAAACCATTTTGGCTAGAGAATGTCAATTAATCTGAAATGAAAATGAGACTGGTTTTTTTTTTTTTTTGGTTTGGTTTTTTTGCTTTAATTTATATGCCGCCCTTCTCCGGAGACTCAGGGCGGCTTACAATGTGCTAAGCAATAGCCTTCATCCTTTTGTATATTTATACAAAGTCAGCTTATTGCCCCCACAACTGGGTCCTCAATTTACCTACCTTAGAAAGGATGGAAGGCTGAGTAAACCTTGAGCCTGGCGAGATTCGAACCTGCAGTAATTGCAGGCAGCTGGTCTTAATAACAGGGTGCTTTAGACCACTGTACTACCAAGGCTCCTTTTATTACATGTTGATCATGTAATAAAATCCCATAGACAGATTACCATAGAAAGGCATGATCAAATATATTTTTATTTATTTTGTCAAATTTAAGAACCGCCCATCTTCATCCCATATTACATTGGGAGGGATGAAAAAGTACAGGTTCATTGTAAAAAAAAACAATTAGTAGAAATGTAAAATCGCAGATAAAATCATTGAAAATGACAAAGCAAAACTTTAATGGGATCTGAAATTTGACTGTTCAATGACCACCAGACACACCATTGCAAAGAACCGTGTTTGATTTATTGTTGTAGCCATTCCAAGAGTTAGTAATATAAAAGGTGAGGAATTAGAAAAGATTGCAAAATACTGTGATTTTCAAGTAGAGATTGCAAAAACATGGAAAAAGTCAAAGAGTACCAATCATTCATTTGAGCCTTAAGTGCCATTGCACAAGGACTTAGAATTCAGATTGTCTAAATTTGGAACACATCGGTTCAGCTACAAACAACGGCACTGCTGGGCACATCATGAATAATTAAACAATCAGATTTCCGCGCCCTTGGGTAGGGCTTGAATCATGAAGAAGAAAACAAGCCAAAATTAGTTCTGACAACTGTTAATGGATAAGAATAATAATTCTTATAAAGACAAAAAAAGCTAATTGCTATAATGCTACAGTAATAATGTTGCTAAAGAAATACTGCTGGTTTTCTTGCAATACGTTTTGCCATCTGTAAAAATATTAAAATGTGATTTTACTCATAGTCAAATAGATTTGTTTGCTTTCAGTCTCAGAACTCTGCAATCTCATTTTGCTACTTAGAAAGTTGAGCTTTAGATGGGATTTTAGTTCTATCGTAATTGTTAAAAGCAACAACAGAAGCTTCTTTTCGTATATAGTACTTCACATACAAGTAACACTTGACTTTTGATTCTAAACTTTTAAATGAAATGGTTGTCTTTTGCAAGATAGTTGTGTTAAAAAGGCCAAAACCAGGCCAGTGCAGAAGGAGATCATTGCTTCAAGCCTGCTGATTCTGGATGTCATGGAGAGGCAAGAAAGTTGTCAGTTATTTGATTTAGTCCCATTGCATTTTTGCTAATGAGTGAAAAAAAGTAGCTGTAGATTTACTACCAATAGCAAAATAGCATGACTGGTCTAAGGCACCCTACATCTTTCCTGGAGGAACAATGAAGTACAGATTGGCACTTTTGCTTCAGGTGCATCTTTCAGATGCATTATTGTATCACAATAATGTCAATAATCCAATAGGTTTTAATGTAGAATTTGCAAGATCTTGGACAATTAAAAGTTGCTTTGCTCTAACTACTTTTTCTTTCTTTCGCAGTATTTAATCAGGGAGAAGAGGGGACATCTTGGTATATTATTCTGAAGGGTTCAGTCAACGTAGTAATTTATGGAAAGGTATTGTCCTGTACAATTTCTTAATATTATTTTATTTCCTACATGTATGTATCCATGTGTTTTCCATAGGAGCTGTCTCCTTTCTGTTGTGGAAGCAATAGGCTAAGTCCATGGGTGGCAGTGATGAAAAAACAATTTGGCTTGTACAAAACAAGTCACAGGGTTTTCACCAGTTCCTCCCCCAAAGTCCTATATTGTTCTTGTGAATCCTGCAAGGCTATAGTGGATATGAGGAAGCCAGTGAAAATTGTGTTCTAAAATGAACTTCTAGTGTCACGTGCCTTCATTACCATTGGGTGCAACTATGGTGTCTTTATAGATCATGATTCCAGGGGGGGAAAGGGGAGTTTCTAAATTTTATTGTAAATGGCCATTTAAACTATATATAAATAGAAGTAGATTAATATCTAATGTGGTATGAAAACAAAGCCTGGGTTTGCAGGTGCTCTTTCTTCCATTTTTGTACAAGTAAGACCCTGCTCACCGAATCTCCCATATCCTGTCCCATAAATGGCCCCTGGATATAAACATGAGAAACTTTACTTGAATTGGTGGAGCACGTGCACATATTTGGATCACCTTCTGGCATCCCTAGATAAAATAATGAGAATCAGATTATGTAACCCCTTAGGAGTAAATGTAAATGTAAATAACTCCTTGGGAGTCCATGCCAACCAGAGGAAAGAGTACCAATTTGGGTCAGGGAAGGGCAAACAGGTATCTTTTAGATGTATTCAGCTTCAAATCTCATCCCATCTATATGGCCTATTATTTCATATGTGCAAAGGACATAATATTCTATTTCCATTTAGAAAAATAAAATATTTTGTAATCACATCATACAATTGCGCGTATTGCTTGTCAGTTATAAACTATTCTGATTGCAAGTCTTTTTATTTTTATTTTTTTTCATTTTAAAAACAAACTTTATTAAACATAAAAAGATAAAATATCATATCAAATACATACAAAATGCATTTATATACAGAACAATAAAATAGAAAAAACAATACAAAACCAAACAAACAAACTAAATATAGATAGATAGATAGATAGATAGATAGATAGATAGATAGATAGATAGATCAAGTCTTTTTAAATGGGCCAGAAGAACTGAAAGTAAAATATATTTTCTGAAAGATGTGATTGATCAATTGGGCTTTGAGTTTCTTTTCAAGCTTGAGGATAACTAGAAGTTCTCCAAGGTCCCTTCCAACTCTGTTATTCTATTCTATAAAGACTTTACAAAGAAAGACAAAATGCAAACTTGGTTTCATTTTATAGAGCTAGAAGTCTGTCTATTTCTGAACCCAGTTTCAGAGGATAAACTCCATTTTTTTTTTTTTTTGCCCTTTTCTTTCCAGTATTCAAAATGACCAGCTGCCATGCTTTGTTCCCTGCCAGTGTATTGGCTGTTGATATTATGCCAGATGCATTTGTTATACTTTTTGGGGTAGAAATCCATTGTGTGTATATAAAGTGTCAATAAAATAAGATGTAAATTATGGTTTTTCCTTGTGAATATATTTTTGTTGCTATTTCTGTTGTCTTCTTTAGGGTGTGGTATGTACTCTACATGAAGGTGATGATTTTGGCAAGTTAGCATTAGTGAATGATGCTCCCAGAGCAGCTTCCATCGTTTTACGGGAAGAGAACTGCCACTTCTTGAGAGTAGATAAAGAAGACTTTAATAGGATACTCCGGGTGAGTGTGCAGAAAATAACCTTGAGTCATTTATCCCAAATAAGGGATTGTTTTTGAATGCTAAAAATATTAAATATCATTTCTCCCAAGCCTTTGCATGTTGCGGTTTCTTGCATTTATTTATGGTTGGCAGAAATTGTGTGATCTAGAAATTTTTGGTGTCATCTCTCTAAGTGAGAAGTTCTACTGAATGTTGCAATGACATCATAGTTATGTTTGATCATGAATGAATTGATTCAGGTAGTCTTCAACATACAACAGCTTGTTTAGTGACCATTCAAACTTAACAACAGCATTGAAAAAAGTGTCTAATGACTGTTTTCACACTTACGACCGTTGCAGCATCCCCATGGTCACATAATCAAAATTTGTAGGAAAATTGGTAAGAAAGTCCTAAAATAGAGAAAAATTCACTTAAAAGCTGTCTCGCTTAGCAACAGAAATTTTGGGCTCAGTTGTGGTCGTATGTTGAGGACTACCTGTATTACAACTAACATAAAACATAAACTTATCCTTAAATTTATCCTTAAGTTTATGTGAGTTTCAGTCACACAGGTTTATTTGGCAATAGGTTTCTATTTTTTTCCCCCAGAATGGTTTTTCACTTTCTCAGTTTAACTAATAGCCCTGGAATCTCCAACTCCTCATATAACTACTTATTCCTCGTTAGCTTCAGAAATCAGCCAAGTCAGCTAGAAGCTACTGAGGTGTTCCTTCTTAGAGGCCAAGAGAAACTGAATTTTAATAGTTATCAGGAATGCTTCAGGCATAGGATTTTCATCAGTCTATCTTTCCCTTTCCAGCTATAGTCTGGTATCAAAATCTGGGGTTTCCACTGTGGAAAGTGGAAGCAATGTATTCATTCATTCATTCGTTCGTTCATTCATTCAATTTTATTAGTTTAAGTAAGGGACTGCCCAACTCCAAATTGACTGGGCAGCTCACAATAGAATGGTGGAGAGGGCTGAAGGGGAAAATTGGAATGGGTGAATGTTGCTTTCTCTTTCTCTTCTTCCTATAAAATTTCTGCTGGATCTGCCTATAGAGAATTGGTATTAGGATCCAAGCCACTCTTGACATTTAACACCTACCATGTTGACAATTCAAATCCTTTTTCAGGACGTTGAAGCAAACACAGTAAGATTGAAGGAACATGATCAAGATGTCCTGGTGTTAGAGAAGGTCCCAGCAGGAAACAGGCCTTTTAATCAAGGAAACGCACAGCCTCTGCAGCACAAGTATGTTTTCATTCATGATTGTCAACATCACGTTATGTTTAATAATTCCAACTCTATGAAGGAATGAGTTGTGTCACATTTCAAAAGAAATAATCAACTGTTCCCTTGCCATACAGAAATCATGATTTATCATTGCCCAAGCATGCTAATTGAGACCCTTAATTTTCCAAACCCATTCTATGCAGTTCTCGGTGAGAATACTCATCAAATATTGCAGCTCTTTTTTTAAAAAAAATAAATCACAAACCGTAAGGAAAGTTATTACAAAGATTTTAGTTAACTGGATTTTCATTTCTAATGTTATTTTATATGTCCTTATCTCTTTCCAAATTGTTAGGTCATTATTATTCTTGTTTGTACTTATATTGCTACCTCTGCTTGGGCCACAAACTTATATTGATCCTTCCTCTTGCTGTATGTCCTACGTTCTTTTCATTATGACTTAGATTATAAGTGTGACACCATTGCTGCTTTATTTTCCCTGTAATTCAGCTTTTCTCCTGCACAGTTTCTTGTCAAATGCAAAAAGTTCAGGTAGCTTAAAATGAATATAAAGGTTTATTGCAAGCTCATGCTCTCTACAACAGTCTGAACTACTAACGGTCAAAACAAATTGGCAGTAGATAAGAGTCAATGGAATTCAATGTGGGCTGGACTCAGATCTCTCATGGACACAAAGCGACTTGAGACTAATGATGCATTTGACCCATCCCTCAGGCTCACCCTGGTCATCTCCTACATTTCCCTTGCCATATCAGATAGGGTTCTGAAGATAGGATATCATTCAATATGCTTTTTTTTCTCCTTCTGGTCTTTTTGATTGGGATTTCACACTTACTTAAAACTCTTCTCTAGTGTAGATCCCAGGACAAAATGTGAAAGTAGGATATTTTCCCATTAGCTTCTGTGCCATTTCTCTATAGAACCAAGAAAACAAATTTCTAATATATGACTTCAGTGTTTAATATGAGTTACAGCTTTACATGCATAAGTCATTCACTTACATAATTCCCTCTCTTAGGTATTAATGGTAATTTATACAGTATATCTTGTTACCGGTGATTACTGAATTTTCTTTTATTTGATATCTTAGTCTTAATGTTATAATCTGTTATGGTTAAGTTTAATGAATAGAAATTCTGAAAATAAAATAAGCAAAACTTAGCAGGAATAGAGAAGAAGCCAAACTGGAAGTAGCCCAGCTGAGTTTTCTGTTTGTTTTCCTCAGTTTAAATTATTTCTAATAGTTGAGGTGTGTACAATGGAATATCATCACTATAAATTATTCAGTATAGACAACAAGATATAGAAGCAAAATTGAACTCAAGAGACATAGAAGACTGACATTAATGACAGATTTAACAAATTAACAAGTACAGCATCAGAATAAGGAGATAAAAGAATAATCTCAAAGGCGCTTCTTTAAAACACAATTGGACAAACACATTTGAGACAATCATGACCTGGATGACTGAGAATCTCCATAGACATTGAGACAAAAGAATGGCAAGCATGACATTTGGAACTGTTTTCAATTCAGAAGTTTCATGAACAAGAATTAAATTAAATTAGAACTAGCAGAAACAGAACTGCATTAAAATAACGAAGTTCTGAGGTATACTTGAATATTTGAGTAGATAAGGTATATAAAGAGAAATGGAAAACCTATTTAAGACTTAAAGACATCTACATCTGAATGAAATTCAGGAAATCTTCAGAATAAAATCTTGGGAAACAAGAAAGGGAAAATTGCCATGAGATATACTTGTACAATTTGCATAACAACTAAAGACACATTACTGAAACAAAATGAAATGAAACTACTCTGATTGGGAGGGGGGAATAATTAAAATTTTACTAGATGTGCTTTTATATATATTTGGGAGGATGAGAAATCTTGAGATTTTTACAACTATTCTTCAAGATAAAAAGATCAAATACAGATGGACTACTCCATTTTATCTGGTGGTTGTTTGGGATGCTATGAAATACTTTCCATACTTTATTTAATGCTAATCTTGATGCTAATAGAATGTTTCAGTCCTTATCTGTAATACAGCAGGGAAATAAAGACTTAGAAGAACAAAAACTGAACCAAGTAGCAGGTACCTGTTCATAAATTAACTTAAACATTGTTATTATGCATTAAATTAAAATGTTCTCAACCATCATTAATGGGCTGAATAATCCATGTAAAAGCGGGGGGGGGGGGGGAAACAATTTTTCTAAGTTAAAAACAAAAAAAATCTTTTCTAAGTTAAAAAGGAAAAACAGTTATTATATGTCTTCCAGAGAAATTCATTAAAAAGGACAACCTATACCTGTTGGATTGTAAAAATCTCAGTCAATCGTTATGGCCTTGGACAGATAGGAAATAATGAAGTAGCTATATGTGACGTAACTGCCCCTATAAGTTACTACCCCCTGAATCCACTTACAGTGGATTCTAGAAAATTAAATCAAAGATGAAGAAAATCCGTAATATTATGGAATTATCAGGCATGAGAAATCAGGAGCCGGGATACGGTTCAAAAGCACTATGAGTTTACTTCATGCTACATATGCACAAGAATCTGATCTACTGATGTGGCACTGGATAAGAGGCAAAGGAGGCTACATTTAGATCTCTTAAGAGCACATAGCTACTCCAAACTGATGATGCGTTTGACCCCTCCATCAGGCTTTGCCTGGTCATCTCCTACAGGAACACTGTATTTTACAGTTTTAATGTTAATTAAAATTAATATTTATATTGAAATGAGTACGTATAAAATAATACTACATTTCTACACTGGATCTGGAGAAATAACACCTTCCCTATTTAAGCTCTGAACGATCAAATAAAACTCTGTGAAATATTTTTTCAATTACTCCTTGAAATCATAAAAGGACATACGGTATCTTAATCCTTGGCAAAATGAATGAGGTTTCCCCCACATATCAATAAAACTATTTTGCCAAAAGAAATATCATGAACTCTCCCCACAAATCTCAGTCTAGTATGTTGTTATTATTATTTTTCTCTTGCATGCATAGAGATACAAACATCCTACACAGAGAGTGAAAACTTAGAACTTTTCAGTTCATAAAACTCGTAGACTTGTGCTAGATTTCTGACTCATTGTTATCCAAGTTTATAGACATGGAAGCCACAGCTTCTAGTTATACAGCTCATAATCCAATAATTGTAAAACTAAATAGAGGAAGTTATTGATCAAAAAGGTAGAGATTCAATGAACTTTTATTATTACAAGAGGATATTAAACTGCAAGTATTATCAAGAACTAAAAGCTTTTGCCAAATCAATTTAGCCTTTATTTCTTTGTCTGCAAGATTTCTGAGAGGTTTGTTTTATCCCTCTGGCATCAAACAGAAAGAAAACTTTGCAAAATTAGAAGGGTATATATTGTTGAGTGATATGAAACAACTAGAATCAAGGCATAAACAGTTTTGGATTTGGAAAACAGATAAAATCAATATGAAACTAACTAGATTTAATTGAAATAAGCAAGACTTACAATAAACTGAATTTTATTAAACATAAGTACTATTTAAAAAGCAGTAAATCAGGTAAATTGCTGGTCTATCATTTGTGAAAGGAACAGGATTGGGGTGGAAATAAACATAGTTCTACAAGGAAACAGTTGATGGAACAATTTCTTAAATATTATTCCAGATTATGTGTCTAACAGAATCTCAACTGGAAGAAATGGGAGAATATCAGAATAAAACATTCCTTATAAAATTTACAGATCAAGAAAAAGAAGTCCTTAACCATAACTGATAATGACATTTAAGCGGTAATAAAAAAAAATCAACCTGAAACTGAATAAACTCGACTGTAAGAACAATCTTAAGGAACAAGAGGAAGAACTGCAAACGAGACAATAATCAAACAAAAGATATTTAAGTTCAAGGCTGATATATAAATCTCAACAATTCTGGAAAATAATTCTATAATTAAACCATCTGAAAAATTGAATTTTCTTTTCAATTTGTAATATATACTAAACCATATATTCCTTCAAAATATGTTAAATTAGCTTTCATGCCAACTACTATAAAGATATTACATGGTTCTTACTAGAAAAATTGTTTAATCTTGCCATATAAATGAGGAGAGATTTACTGATATGGATAGAATTTATAATCTCATGCTTTCATTTGGTGTCTTATGATTTAATTAATTTAATTTAATGTAATTAATTCAATTTATATGCCGCCCCTCTCTGAAGACTCAGGGCGGCTCACAATACATTTAAAAAATCATTATAAAAAAAAAACATTTAAAAATTAAAAACATTAAAAACTCATTCACGCCATTCATGGCCGGATCTCACCAGTTCACAAGAGCGAGATCAACAGCCCCAGGCCTGCCGGAAAAGCCAGGTCTTCACCGCTTTTCGGAAGGCCAATAGGGTGGGGATGGTCCGGACCTCAGGAGATAACTGGTTCCAGAGAGCTGGGGAAGCCACAGAGAAGGCCCTCCCCCGCAGGCCCACCAGCTGGCATTATTTAACTGACGGGACCCGGAATGATGTGTTGTCCATTGTTCCTGGTATTCATAGTTTGATTAATCATCCGTGGTTTTGGGGTGGAATTCCATCAGTACGCTGATGACACCCAGCTGTACATCTCCACCCCAGACCACCCCAATGATGCCCTTGAAGTGATGTCCCAGTGTCTGGAGGCCGTGCGGGCCTGGATGGGGAGAAACAGGCTCCGACTCAACCCCTCCAAGACCGAGTGGCTGTGGCTTCCGGCGTCCCGATATAGCCAGCTGATGCCATCGCTGGCTATTGGGGGTGAATCACTCGCCCCCACGGAGAGGGCTCGCAACTTGGGCGTCCTCCTGGATGCACGGCTGTCTTTGGAAGATCATTTGGCGGCCGTGGCCAGGGGGGCTTTTTATCAGGTTCGCCTGATACGCCAGTTACGCCCCTTTCTAGATCGGGACTCCCTACGCACAGTCACTCAAGCACTCGTCACTTCCCGCCTGGACTACTGTAATGCTCTCTACATGGGGCTCCCCCTGGGGTGCACCCGGAGACTTCAGCTGGTCCAGAACGCGGCCGCGTGGGGGATTATGGGGGCGACGAGGCGCTCCCATGTGACACCTCTCCTGCGCGAGCTGCACTGGCTTCCGGTGGTCTTCCGGGTGCGCTTCAAGGTGTTGGTGACCACCTTTAAAGCGCTCCATGGCTTAGGGCCGGGGTATCTACGAGACCGCCTTCTGCCACCAATAGCCTCCCACCGGCCAGTACGCTCGCACAGAGTGGGCCTCCTCAGGGTGCCGTCCGCCAGACAATGTCGGCTGGCGACCCCCAGGGGGAGAGCCTTCTCTGTGGTGGCGCCCACCCTTTGGAACAACTCCCCCCAGAGTTACGTACAATAACAGACCTCCGGATTTTTCGTCGGGCCCTGAAAACCCATTTATTCCAACTAGCTGGGCTGGCTTGAGTCAAACTTTTAAACTATTTTAAATTGGAACTGTTTTTAATTATGGCCAAATTATTTAATTATTTTAATCAGTTTTTTAATCTTTCTGTGTCTGGATTTTACTTTGGCTGTGCACCGCCCTGAGTCCTATATTGGAGAAGGGCGGTATAGAAATTAAAACAAATAAATAAATAAATAAATTAAAGCTTAATAGCATTCCAGTCTCATGAGTGTTGGACTGTGTGTGTGTGTGTGTGTGTAAAATATTGTACATAGGTCTTCGGATTGGAATCAACTTGTCATAGAGTAGAAATAACAATATGTTAGGTTCACAGAAAATGGTTGCTGTATTCCTTCTTAGCCTAAGTAACACTTGAATTTAATCTTTACATCACAGTCACTCACACCTTAGCCAGTTCTCTTTTGAACCCACTGCACCACACTCTGTATGTACTGTAGCTGCCTTTGAGCATTCAGAAGCTTGAATAAAAGAGTGCTGAATTTAAAATGCTCAGAAGAATAAGTGTTTCACATCCCCGTTGACCCATGAGTTGCATTGCCTAATGTAGTGTTGTTAATATAATACTTTTTAGAAATTTCTGATGACAGATGCTTATTTGTTGTATCTCATCAATCTTACTTTCCTCAGCACCACATTGAAATTGTGACAGTTCAGTTCTTTTCCTCCCTTTCACTTTACCTCTTTTGTAACAATCTGGATTTATTGCCTTTTTATCTCTGAATATATTTGTGGTGTATCTGAAAAAGAGTTAATAAAATTAAGCAATGCAGTAGTGCAAGAAATGGCTCCTGGGGAAAATGTGTTCTTGGTAGAGCTGGTCCCCCTTCTTCACCTATGGGATATCACCTGTAGGAGATGACCAGGCTGAGCCCGAGGGAGGGGTCAAACACATCATAAGCCACGAGTCCCTGCACGCCTGCAAGAGATCTAAGTCCAGCCCACCCTTGAATGTCTTTCTTATTTCCCACTCATTTCCCTTGACCGCTAGTGGTCTGATTCTTGTAGAGAGTTTAAGCTTGCAATAGATCTTTATACTAATTTGAACCATCTGAATCTCCAGATTTCCCAGCAGTTGACATCACCTATCTAGTGAGTTCACCCTATATGTGAAAATATCAGGCTAAGTCCTTTATCAGCATGTGACTTTAAATTGCTTTAGTTATGGCTTTTTAACATTATTGTATTGCTGTGATCATGTCAATTACTACATTTATAAAGAGTTCCAAGGACATTATCCCTTTGGATGGTGCAGAGACAAATTTCTTTCTTTCTTTTTTTTCTTTTTTCTTTTTTCTTCGTTCTTTTTTTTTTCCTTGCTCAGATATATTGTAATGTCAGGAACTCCAGAAAAAATTTTAGAACACTTTCTAGAAACGATGCGACTAGAATCAACGCTGAATGAAGGAATGGGTAGGCTAATTTAATAAAACTCTTATTTGTAACTTCAATTTATCTAAGAAATAAAAATTGCAGTCCTGCATACCTAAGTTCTTAAATGAAGTTCTTACATTTATTTCTTAAATTCCACTTTATTCAAGTGGAGTTCACTTTATTCAAGTTCTGTATAGACTTTTGACTAAAGTTGATATCCATACTGTATGTAATTGTTGTATTTGTACTTGTGCTATAAAATCTGGGCAATGGGATTGCTTGGAATTATTTGATAGAAAGTCTCAAATGTCTGTTTGATATGTTTGGGGTTTATTTTACATTTTTAAGAACTTTCCAATGGACTATTTTTGAAATTATTTCAAAATGGCAGTGTGTTCACTGCCATTAATAACTTTATTGCCCTGCAAAGTGTGGTTTACTTCTACCACTCTCTCAATATAAAAGAAAGACAATAAGTAAAATCCTGCAAATTCTATGCCCAATTTTTGTATCTTAAACTTTTAGATTGGATGTATTTAGAGAATATTCTGGCTTCCGAACAAGCAGGTTTTAGATCAGAATGTTCCATCTTGGATCAATGTGCAATTTTATTCCATTTAGCTGAACAATATTCTAGCCTTACCAAAGATATCTATTAAGTTGCCTTTATTGATTGAAAGGGAGCCGTCAGCTCAATTATCAATGACAGACTATGGAGGAAATTAGCTGCAACGTCCATTCATTGTTGTCTTCTCAAGAGGATAATGTTGTGATATCAGAATACTACAATGCTGGTTAAAGGCAATTTTAATAGGGATCTAACCACCCACATCCCTCTCCTCAGAGGAGTCAAACAGGGCTGCATTCTTGCCCTTTAAATATTCAATGATTGTAGTCCTTTCAAACCACAAATTTCGCCCGCCAACTCTTGTCCTTCCTCTGATTTTGATTCTCTTGTATGCAGATTTTCACATACACAGCCACTTTATCTGTAATCAAGTGGACCGTTGCAGTGGCCTAGCTGCCTTAGACCCATGCATTTCTAGGGAATTTCTTAATATTAATTATTCAAAAACTAAGGCTCTAGTTTTCTCTAGAAAGCATTTTAATCCCCTATTAAATAGGAAATAGCTTCTACATTTAAGAAAATGAATTACACAGTTCTACCTTACATGTTGTAATCTGTGTAAATTATGCTAATTAAATACCTTTTCATGGCTTAAATTTTCATAATTTGCTCATTTGCTGCTAGTCAAGTCAGTAAATAAAAATTTTGCAGGACGTTGGGTTCCAACCTGCGGTAATCAGGCTTGTTATTCTGGCACTGCCTACACATTTGCAAATTCTGAATCATCGAAAGGATTAGAAAATTGTTCTGAAAACATAAAAAGAAGGCTAAGATCCTCAGGAAGTGATACTGTGAGCAATGGCACACTTCAAATTTTTGTCTTGATATGGAAATCAATTTATTTACTGCAAAATCTTCATGGAATGAAGCCTCATTGTGTTCAGAGTGACGTATTCCTTAATCATGGAAAACAATATTTCAATGATAGCATTCTTTTTTTTTTAATTGCTTAAAGTAATTTGTATGCTTTTATAACTTTTAATGGATGAGTACTGAAGGTCATGCAAGCCAGTGCTTTCATGTAATGTCAATAGAAATTGATAATTTAAATCTGCTGCTCCTGTTAGCCAGACCTTGCATGTACGACTTGCATGATAAAACTTTATAAAATGCAATAAAGCACTTCTGCCTATGGAATAGAAGATCTGGGTTTCCACTAGTTCTCCTTCCATCTTTGCAGTTTTGATTACTATTCCTGTGCTGGCTTGATTACCAGCAGAAGCATTCTGACACAGGGACAGTTAGATCTCCAGCCAAAAGTGAAGGCCCCAAGATCCTATCTTTATTATGTCAAATTTTGATATTATATGGTAATACCCAACTATTTATTTAATTTATTTATTTAATTAATTTTTATACCGCTCTTCTCCCGAAGGACTCAGGGCGGTGAACAGTTAAAAATAACATACATATAAAATGTGAATATAAGATGATTAAGCCAATTTGATTCATTGGTTAAGAATCTTCAGCATAAAGATTTAGAACAATTAGAAGAGATTTATGCCAGCCCGGCTTGGTGAAATAGAAAGGTCGTAAGTGCACGACGGAAAGTACAAAGTTTCTTTTTTCTTTTTTCTATTGAAAAATAGGTCTGTCGTTTTGTGCTGTTTTAATTTATCTTACTTCTGCTCTTGATTTTATTTTCACAGATGCCGGTGTGAATGATTTTGTTACAATGCATTGTGTATTCATGCCAAATAATCAACTTTGTCCAGCTCTGATGGCTCAATATCCTTTTTTAAGACTTATAGACCACAGACACACTAAGTCATTTTTTTTCAGCACCATCCTACCTTTGAATGTGGGATCCAATCTGGCTTGGTCACCGAGACCAAAGGTTTAGTCTTCCAAGCTTTCGGACTCATACTGGAGCCCATCCTCAGGGAACTTCTCTGTCACCAGAATGTGTGAGGGAGAGAATGTGTCCTCTCACCAGGACACACATTCTGGTGAGAGAGAAGTTCCCTGAGGATGGGCTCCAACATGAGTCTGAAAGCTCGGAAGACTAAACTTCTGGTCCCGGTGACTGAACCAGATTGGATCCCACAACATTACCCTGGGATACATTTATTTGCCTTCATTTGTAATTTTGAATGGTTGTTAAACAAATTTCTGTAATCAAGGATTATCTGCAGCTGGTACCCCAAGGATTCTTCAGATCGTTTTGCAATGTCTTGTTATTTTTTGCTTCTTCTCCAACTCTAACTCTACTCCAGTGTATCCATTTTTTCTACTGGAAAGTCAGATTTTATCATTTAAAATAATACAGGAATATTGTTTTCCCGCCTATTATCAAATTTTTATTTCAGCATATATAATCATAAGTGGGTACTGTTCAGCTACCATAATAAGCAAATAATATTTTAAAAAATTGATAAATGTTAATAAGCAAAATGAGGGATCCTATTTAGGTGCATTCCAACTCACTTTATACAGTAAAGTGTATTCCAGTATAGACTGGAATAAAATCCTTTTTCTGCCAAAAAGTAAAGATCTGCTATTTTAACTTCATTTTTATTAGTTCTCCCCAACTGAGTTTGCAATTAAAATGACAGGTAATATTGACCCTTTTAATAGAGTCATTAATAAGGATCAGAACATTCAGATAGCTGTGAAGCTTTGCAAACTTGCACATAAGTGCTGAGTATTATTATCACTGCTGTATTATTAACATTTTACATGAACCTCTGTATTTCCCTTCTCCCAAAATGAACACTGAGGTTGGGTTTAAGCATCTGAAAGGAAATAAATCAGTGATTACACAGAGGGCAGAACAGACTGCATAGTTAGTAACAGTTCTTAAAGCACAAAATATGAAATCAGTATTCAGTCACAACATCATTGTTGATTAATACCTTAGAAATTATAGCCTCTCTAGAATATTATTTATACATAACACTATTATTCTGATAGAAATGCAGCATGAAATTTAGGAAGGGAGGGCTCCACCTTTTCCTATGATAGAATTTGCATGGGAGGAATTATTAGTAGAATTAGAAATAAGTAGATGAGCAATGGAAAAATGGAAAAGAAATTGCTAGTGCCTGTGGTGAGTCACTTAATCAGCAGGTAAAAGGATATTGAATAATTACAGGGCTTGCATGGAAGAAACGGCATGGGAAAGCAGGAGAAACTCAGTAAAACGTTGTTTGATTTTGAAAGGCTATAGGGACTGACGCCTCCACTGTCAAACTTCTTCATCGGGTTCTCCTACTATAAAACCACTTGTTAACTTCTGATCTTGGTTTGGTGTTTTTCAGATTAGATTAAGTGCTCCAAATCCCAGCTGTCAAACTTCAGTAGCCATTTCCAAGGTTTCATTTTAACTGAAAGGAAATGGTGGCTGTGTGAGGAATTCATCAATGTTTTCATAAATCACCCCCTTAATTATTTCATGTACACGTGGCTGTATCTTGAGGAGAAAAAAAATAGAATATTTCCTGGTGAGGAACTTAAAGTTTTTGACTTATATTGGAGACTGCACTGTAAAGGTCTTCAGGTTTTGATTTAAAGAAAACAATTTATTTTAACAATTGCCTTCACCACGTCTTCTTGCTTGACAGAACTGTCATTTGCAGAGGATAATCTGGGCTATTAGTTTCACCTTGTAGTCTTGTTCTGTGAATATCTGTTGCTGTCTAGCTGTCTGACTTGTCAAATCTAACTATCCCTATGTATCTTAACAAGGCAGGACTAAGCAGAATTTTAGAATTTAAGCCAATTGAGTCCTGGCTTATTACTTAGTCTTCCATTTGGTTATGCTTGATGCTTGGTTGATGGTTAGATAATGAAATGGAAGTAAAGGTTTCATGAAGGGGAGGAGGGTCGAGGCAGGCATGAGTCTGTGTGTAGAGATGCACTAGCTGGTTTTCTGCAAGGAAGAGAGCTACACAGCACAAAATGGTTTATATTATGTTAATTGAAAAGAATACTGCTTGCCTGCCTTAGAGAGATTTACTTCCCTGAGAGGAAGCAGCACAAAATCCAGCAGTATTTAAAGTCCCACTCTACTACCACCAGATCAGGCCTTTGGCTGCTTCATTCCACATAATATCTAAGAACAGTTCTGGTTTGCCTTACCCACAAAAACATAAGTGCCATCACATGCTGCTGTCTTTCCTGCGATGGCAGGAAGCAAATCACAAAAGTTTGGTACATTGAGACAAACTACATCCATCCCTCACAAACAAAATCCCTTTATTGTTGTGAAAATACAGAGTGGAAATACAGAGTGAAACACCAAATAAACTCTGCCAGCAATACGTTCTGTCTATAATATACTTAAAAAAAATAGATAAATTGAAGTTGTAAGATGCAAAAAAATAAAAATAAAATGTAAGCACAATTTAAATAAAGCATTGGTTCAACTTAGGAAGAGACAGAAAGAGAGAGAGAGAGAGGGAGAAAGAGGATGAAAGAGAAATGCTAAAACAAACAGAATAACTCTTAAAAGAAGTGGGATTGGAGTGGTTTGTTGTGATAAAAACATATGGAATTGAGTGGATGGATTGGAAATGAATCAATGAACTTAATCTTAGTAGTGCAGTACTTCCTTTGCTAAACTGGCTAATAGATCTAAGCAGGTACTCTGATCCATTACGGTGACATTTGTGATAGAAAAAAAAAAGAATCTTCCATGGGATTGATCTGCTGGATCAACAGAGGCTAGCTGTTTTCTTTGCTGATTCAGAAACTTTATGTTGGGTTCAAATAGTGCAAATCACAAGCACTGCTACTGTTAGTATGGGACTTTAGAAATATGTGGTAGAGTTATACAGAGCAAAAGAAATTGTGTAGTATCTTAGCCTGCTTTTCTTGTTACGTCTACATCCATCTTTGCCTTGCGATAAAAGCACAGCTATTATCCCCATCCCCTGACATTTCACTTTCTGAGAATTTGACCAAGGTCAAATTCCAGATTTAGTGTATGAATCCAAACTTAGTGTATGGGAAAGCTCCATTTCTTTTACAGTGCAAAGAAAAATCCACTATGTTCACACTTAACACAAACTATCCTGTTTTATTGGGAAATTCTTTGGGTTCACTTGTGCTTTCTTTTCCTGCTACTCATGGCAAGTGATCAAGTGTCATGATCATCTTTTAAACTGGAAACTCGTGAAAGCCCTGTTGGACTGGCCACTGTATTGCCTCATGGCCAAGAAAGTCAATTTCCGGAAAGTCCACAGTTATGAGGAAGTGATAGGGAATTCAGAGGAAGTGATAGTGATGGGGAATGGCAAAATGACTGTTTGCCTTGACATCCTGGCACTTACCATGCCCAGCCTTCTCAAGGCACAGAGCAAGAAAAACTGGATTATGCGCTGAATAATAAAAGGCGAGTTGTTCGTTTAGTTCTACTGTGGGCTGCTTTTTACGGTGATGTTTTGCCAGAAGAGGAAGCAGCCGTGGCGTTTCTGGAGGTAAGGCCCATTATTACAACAACTGTTGTCTCTTTGCAGTGAGAGTATTCATTGTAACATGGGCAAAGCCTGTTTTCAGTCTTCCAAGGATGTTACAAAAAGACCCATGGAGATATTTCAGGCTTTCATGAAAAAATGTCTTTATGGGTGTCTCCTCCACATAATTTTAGGGATGGTCCATTTAGTTAAGCTTTGTAATAATAATGGAATTCACTTTTTATAATACCTGAGGTGGCCATCTCGCTGTGCTACTTGGCATGGCTAATCTCAATGTTCCTTTTGAGCACCAAATGAGGAAAACTTTGAAAAGCTATTTTATTGTTGCTGGTGATAGATTGTTTTTCTTTTGTTTAATAATTAAAACCGAATTGAAACGCTGCATTTTTTTTAAAAGGAAAAACAACAGCTGAGATAGATAGCAAAAGATGAAAGGAACCTAAAATAAATAAATTAAAATACAACCAAACACAGATCACAATTTTCAATATGGTAATGAGAGAAATATATTACTCTTAGAATGAAGATCAAGGGTTTATCCACATCTAAATATTTGGAGTAAATTATTATAACTAATACTTATTTATTATGTACATAAAGTATCCTTATTTGAAATCAGCATACAGATTTTGTTAAATCAGCTGGACTTTTTATGCCATTTGAAGAGTGTGTTTATCATTTAACAGGAATTTTATGTATCTGTATCGGATGATGCAAGGGTAATTACAGTACTCAAAGAGCAACTCCCAGAGCTAGAGAAGACTATGAAACAAATGTAAGTATCCGATTGAGCTCATTGCTCCAAACTGATCTCTGCCAGTGCCTAGCATTAGATCTAAAGCATTATCATCATTAGACCAGTCTTCAGCAAAAAATTCTGCTAGTATTTTTTTTTAAATAAAAATGCACATGCCACAGTTGAAGCTTTTGGGTTGTTTTCAAGAGCAGCTTCATGTAGAGTGCAGTGCAATAGTCTACTGTAACTGAGTTGATGAGAGCAGAGTTCCTGTTGTTGGGCGCACAAAAATGGATGCATCAGCTGAAGCTGTGCAAAAGGCACTCCAGCCATGGACCTTAACTGTTTGAGGCATTTGAGCGTTGTTTGAGCGTGACCCTATTGAAACTCAGTGTTGGAATCAGAATCAAGCAAAAGAGCAACTTCATTGTGCAAGGATCTAACCTGAGCTTGTTTTGACTCATCCAATTCCTCATAAACTCTAGGCATTGGGTCAACCCATTCTCCAAAGCAGCTGAAGGCAGGACAAGAAGCAATGGATGGAAACTAATTGAGTACCCTAGAACTAAGGAGAAATTTCCTGACAGTGAGAACAATAAACCACTGGAATGGCTTTCTTCCAGAAGTTGTGGGCACTCCATCACTGGAGGCTTTTAAGAAGAGATTGTACAGCCATTTGCCCAGAATGATATAGGGTCTCCTGCCTGTATAAGGGGGACCTCCATCCCTTCCAATTCTGTTATTCTATTGAACAGGCCCAACAAGAATGGTCATCAGCATAGCAAAGCGTGGTCCCAATGGTTTTCGGTACTGTAAATGTTGAGTGATATACATTTTGTTTCAAAAAATGCAACAGCGTATATCATGTACTTTTGTTTTTAGTGGACATTGTATTTATATGAGGAATAGGGTTAATTTGCCATATTTGTTAACATATTGCTTTAAATATGGAAACTACTCAATGTATTCATGAATGAACAAGCTGGGTTGGAATAATAAAACCAAGTCATGTCTAACAAATATGGTTACCAGAGTAGGATTAATTTGCAGAATCAAAATCTCAATTCTGTATTGCTTAAGAGTCTAAAAGTATTTATGGCAAAATCTCTAAAATATAAATTTATTTTAAAAACTCTTCAAATGCATTTGTATTTTTGTTAATTAGTTTAGCATACAGTACGTAACAAAAAATATTGTTTCATTTGCATTTGATAGATCAGAAGAAGCTAAGGGACCTCAGAAAAAGGTAAATATTTTGGATACATATGCCACAAAAATAAGTTATTTACAAATATTCTATGTTACATACTACCATGTTTCCATGGTACTTACTACCATATTTCCCTTATTAATTCTCGTCCATGTATCCATATCATATAAGTTTCAGGTAAGACATTTGCCTGCAGTTAAAAAATGGCTTTGTATTCAGATGTTAAGATGCTATATGTTAAAAATTTACAAAAGAGAGTACTTGCAGATTTAGGTCTCCAAAGTCGTAACATCAGATGGGTACTATAAAATATTTTCAAAATACATAATTAACTTTGGAGGTTTTTTTCTCTTCTAAATTCAACTGCCTTTAATAATAGATCATAAATTAGAGGATTTGTTTTTCTCTTGTATCTGTGATGATGAAGTTTTCTTTTTCCTCCCGCAGCACAAAGTCCTTTTGCAGCACTTTAACATGAGTGATGAAAGAACACAAAAACGCCAGCCCATCAGGGGAAGTGATGAAAGTAAGTCAGTGCACTGGACCACCCGAGTTTCACTGCCAAAAGAAAATAAAGCTCCATTGGTCCACACACTGAAATAATTACCATATTTTTCCGTCTGTAAGATGCCCCCATGTATAGGATGCTCCCCACTTTTCTTACCCAAAATTCAGAAATCAGTACTTTAAACATTAAATAGAAGACATTTATTTTGCAGAGTAAGACATTTGCTTACTGGTATCGGTATTTATTTTTTTGTTTTCTGACATTTTTATCGGCTCAGAATGCTACGACATTACCGCTTCCTGTCGCATCTGGGCACTGCTACACGCTCTCCGCAGCATCAGCTGACGTCAATTACATAAGGGTCATGATTGGAGGAGACCTGTTAGCTTGTCTCTGCAGTCAGAAGTTTCACTTGTGAGGCTAGTTTGCAGTTTCACAACAGCTGTTCTCCTCTTGGCCCCCCCGTGTATAAAACAGCTCTCCATTTTTAGGTAAATATTTTAAAGAGAAAGTATCATCTTATACATGGAAAAATATGGTACATCACAAGTTCATTAACTTCTCAGCCTGGTTGTAATGAGAAGGTAAGTCCTTGACTTACAACCACAATTGGGACCAGAATTTCCATTGCTAATCAAGGTGGTTGTTAAGTGAGTCTCACCTGATTTTACATCCTTTTTTTTTTGCTGGTTGTTAAGTGAATCAGTGCAGTTGTTAAGGGAAGCATGCCGTTGTTTGGTGAATCTGGATTCCCCCCATTGATGTTGCTTGTCACAAACCAGCTGGGTAGATTGCAAATGGCCCCACAGCAACTGTTGCAAATACATGCTGATTGTTGCCCAACTTCCAGATTTGGATCATGTGACTGTTGGAATTCTGTGACTGTTGTAAGTGCGAGAACTGGTTGTAAGTCACTTTTTTCAGTGCTGTTGTAACTTTGAACAGTCTCTAAATTAATGGTTATAAGTCGAGGTCTAGCTATAATACTAAAATGGAAACATCTTGATAAACTATCATATGTTAAGAGATGGCCTCCGAAGAACAGAGACTTTTTTTTTATTAAGATGCATTATGAGACTGCCAATGTCAGTCAGGTTGGATGTATATCCAAAATCTTTAACCCTCTAAAGATTTTCAACACTTAATTTGTTCTTCTTGGTGGTTTCCCAACATATATTATAAACCCATTTCAGGCACATTTAGGGAGGGAGACCATGTGGGAAGAAATATAGTTTTCAGGTCATCAAAGGAGAGAGATTACAAGAATGCTAAAAGTAGTAATCTTATTTGTCCACAACACAGCCAAAAATATAGCTAAACTAGACAGGGAGAAGTACCATATTTTTCGGAGTATAAGACACACTTTTTTCCCTCCTAAAAGAGGCTGAAATTTTGGGTGCGCCTTATACTCCGAATGTGGCTTTTTCTAAGCTTTTTTTTCAGCCCTAATGAGACACTAGCAACGCTAGCAAGTGAATTGATCTCCGTGCTAAGCTCTTTTTTAGTAAAGCGATTTTTCCATGCTTTGCCTGCTCCCTCCAACTCTCAGCTGTGAAGTTTTTTTTCAGCCCTAACGAGGTGCTAACAAGTGAAGCAATCTCCGTGGTTTGCCTGTTTTTCTCTCCAAAGATCAGTTGTGCCTTAGAAGCTGCTTTTTATCCCCAGGCAGGGGATAAAAACCAGCAAACTAATGTGCTGAAGCTGACCAGACTAAGGATGCTAGCCAAATGAATACCTGGTAGGCAGATATTTTTTTTCCTATTTTCCTCCCCAAAAACTAAGCTGCATCTTATACTCCAGTGTGTCTTATACTCTGAAAAATATGGTAAATGCTTCACTAGTGATATACAGCATCTTCCAAACACATGGTTATGACCCAGGTGGTCAGGGCAAGGCAGGCCTCTAGAGAGTCCTTTATTTCTCTCAACAAATGTTCCAGCAAACGGCCCTCCAAAGACCAGTAAGGCTCCACCACGCTACCTTAAAGACAGCCACCCTCTGTCCCTCCCAAAAAACAGCCTCTATAGTACAAATAATGTCTCCGGAGTAGGAGCACGCTCACAGGGCAAGGTCCAGGGTTCCAAGTCCAGTCCACAAGGCAGAGTCAAGGCACAAGACAAATGCAGTCTTCAGATTGAAAAAAAATCCAAGGCAAGAAACAGTTCCAGAGGCACAGAGAAGCGAAGGCCAAAAGCAGACCACAAGAGAAGGGCTACGGGCAAGGCAAGACAAAAGGCCAAGAGCAGTCTTCCAAGCGAAATAAGGCAAGCTGCAACAGGCTCGAATCAAAACCAGGGGAGTATAAGCCAAAGCAAACAATTGTTCTCGGCAAAGACTAACTCCCCATGGCTTCCTCTTAAGTTAGTCCACTCCAGGTTCTCCTTGTGAGGAAGGGTGAGGCAATTTCTCATGTAGCCTTGCAGCCCTTCTCTGGGTTTGCGTACACTCTGCTCTCTGTGCCCTTAGAACAAGTGGGGGAGGCAGCTGTCCAGTGGGGGATCTGCTTCCTTTCAGCACCATTGCCTGTCAGCAACCAATCCTCTCCTGTGTTTGTGAGGGCAGGCAGCTCTCTGTCCAGTCCACCCTCCCCCCCCCCCCAATGCCTGAGGGGCTCGGGCAGAGGTGGGTTTCAGCAGGTTCTGACCAGTTCTGGAGAACTGGTCGCAGAAATTTTGAGTAGTTTGGAGAACCGGTAAATACCACCTCTGACTGGCCTCACCCCCATCTATTCTCTGCCTCCTGAGTCCCAGCTGATTAGGAGGAAATGGGGATTTTGCAGTAACCTTCCCCTGGAGTGGGGTGGGAATGGAGATTTTACAGTATCCTTGCCATGCCAAGCCCACCAAGCCACACTCACAGAACTGGTAGAAAAAATCTTGAAACCCACCACTGGGCTCAGGACAGCATCGTCCTCAGCCTCTGGCCTCTCCAAACATGCCAAGGGAGATGTGCCATCCCAATCAGACGATCCTCATTCCAACTTTTCCTCTTCCGAACCAGGCTCCAATGGGGCCATGACACACATTAACAGTAATGGAAACATGTCAACAGTATCTTGGAAGGCACTTAAAAACAATAGTGGGAAGATAGCTGTTGACATGTAGATGGGATATGAGTAGATAGACTTAAACTGAGAATTGAGACCTAAACATTTCATGTCCCAGTTCTCAGTGATGTCAATCCCTATTAACAGTCCAAAAATGTAAGCTCGTATTGTTTTAAGTTTCAAAGTTGGTATCTTCATTTCTTATCCACTTTCTTAAGAACTCAGGACCCTTAAGGCAGGCCTACAGTAGAAGCCATAATGATGTCACAATGCACATGCTAATGACTTGAATTAAGCCAATTGTGTAATTTATGTCATTTGCATGATGATATCATGACTCAGTTAATAATTACCCACCTTTCCTGTGGACACTCTTCTATGCACACAAAGACAGAAACAAATTAATCATGTTAAGAGAGAAGAGGAAATAATGAATAAGCCTGAGGAGAGCATTTTGGTCTACTATCCATCATTCTAAAGAACTGTCACTGCTAGGTTGGATATAATACCTAAAGATTTTACAACTAAGATATTAATTCTAATTTAAATAGTAGACCTAGATTTAGAATTAGTCATAGAACTAATGAGTAATTTCCTAACAGTTAGAATAATTAATTGGTGGAATGACTTGCCTCCAGAAGTTGTAGGTGCTCCAATGCTGGAGGTTGTTAAGAAAAGTTTGGACAACCACTTGTCTGAAATGGTGTAGAGCTTCCTGCCCGAGCATGAAGTTGGACTAGAAGACCTCCAAGGTCCCTTCCAACTCTGTTATTCTTAATGAGAGAGCGATTATAAAATGAAACTGCAGTATAACAGTATCTTGTTCCACAGAATGAGGCAGGTTTTTAGGGGCTCTTTCATAATGTGTTGTTTTTGTCTCAAGTTTTATTCAAGGTATACTGTGTGGATCACACATACACCACCATCCGCATTCCAGTTTTGTCATCTGTTAAAGAAGTCCTCTCTGCAATAGCCGACAAACTGGGCTCTGGAGACGGCTTGATATTGGTCAAGATGAGTTCAGCAGGAGGTAAAGCATCTGGATAACTTGCCTGAATATATCCTGAGGTGGCAAATCATGGTGGAATGAATATACTGATTTCCCCAATATTTGTCAAATTGAAAATAACAGGAATTGCTGCTCATTATCTCTGAAGGCACCAGGGAAAAGCTGACCTTAAAAGTTGATCTATTAGTAAGGTGACCAGATTTTAACATTGGTAAAGAGGGACATTGTGGGCGTGGCTTATTTTGTGGGCGTGTCTAGCTGGTCATGTGACTGGGTGGGTGTGGCTAGCTGGTCATGTGACTGGGTGGGTGTGGCTAGCTGGTCATGTGACCGGGTGGCCATGGCTATGCGTATAGGGTAAGGGGAACAGATTTTAACATTGGTAAGAAGGACACCATTGTGGGCGTGACTTATTGTGTGGGCATGGCTTGGAGGCCATGTGACTGGGTGGGCGTGGCTAGCTGGTCATGTGACCGGGTGGCCATGGCTATGTGTATAGGGACTACTCAGAGGGCTGAAAAAAGTCATTTCTGACAGGTCCTCGCACTTTTGACTGGTCCTCACACTTATGACCATCCTCACATTTATGCCCGTGCAGCATTCTTAACAACCATGTCACTCATTTCACAACTGCTTCTCTTCACCATGATGACAAGATAGGGCAAAAATGTAAAATGTGAGGACAGTCATAAATTCGAGGACTGGTCAAAAGTGTGAGGACCAGTCAAAAATAACTTTTTCAGCCCTCTGAGTAGTCCATATGCATTAAAGGATACAGCAATAGAGAGGGATGAAGGAATGGAAATTAGAGTAGGAGTGAGGGTAAGAGAGGGAGGAAGAGAGGAGGAGAAGGAGAAAGGAAGAGGAAGTAGGGAGGAGAAAAAGAGGGTGGGGGGAAGAGAAAGTAAGAAGGAAAGAAAAGAGAGTGGTGGTAGGTTTGAGGAGAAAGATTGCTGTACAATAAAAAAGATGAAAGGGAAGAAAGCCAACCCCAAGCAAATATAAAGATATTAAGATTAAGAATGAATTGTTAAACTTTAAAGAATAAAAGAGAACAAATATGAATAAATAGCAATAATTAGAAACACACATACAAACATGCAGTGTATTTTCTTTGAACAGAATATTTGGCTGGTTCACAAATTTAAACAGCGTTTAGTCATTTCAATTAAATTTACAATTTCTATATTTCCTTTTTGCCATATTTATTCCTCATCTATTTTTTTAAAAAAACAATATTACCCTTCATCCTCATCTCTAATCTTAATCAAATTCAATTTTTCCCTTCTATTCTATATTATACCCCTTCCCATTGTCATCTATTTTTATATCTATCCTCACATTGGTTAATTATGTAATTATGTAATACAGTTGTTTAATACAAATTCATCATTTTAATATAAATCAATTAGTTATATAACTATCTTTTTTGTATATTAATCAATATGAACATGAATATTCCAATTATTTCCATGCAATCCAATTTCTTACAAATCAATTAATTATATTTACCAATAATAATAAACCAAATAATTTCCCCCATATATTCCTCCAAACCACAACTTAACCATTTCTGCTTTCAACACAATATACAATTATTAATAGTATCTCAATTATTACAATTCCCTAGTTAAATAGAGCTTTTTTTCTTTTGTGTTTTAAAATCTTGAACTCTCCTCTTTTGCCCAAAATTTCCCATTGTTTGCAGTTTTGTACCTACCTTTTTTGGTGAGGAAAAAGAAAAAGAAAAAGAAAGAAATCTCTCTCTGCCTCATTTTGTCATGTTGCAGGTTTAGTTTCGCTTTCGCCTTTGTTTTCAGTATAGCTAGGGCGGGGGGAGGAAATCTGCTCCAGGAACTTTTTGCAGCTTTTTGCAGCTAATTAACCTAGCGGAAGCTGTTAACAGGGGCTGTTTTTTCTATTTTTGCAGGCATGGGTCTATTCATTTTTTTTTTAACACTGATCAGCTGTAGGTCGGCCCTTTGAAGCCCCGCGGCAAGAGTTTAAAGAGTTTTTTTTCCCTCTAGCCATCAGCGGGGATTCAGGAGGCAGAATGAAAAATCGGGACTTTTTTAAAACGCCGCGGGACGCGGGACAAATTGCTCAAAAGCGGGACTGTCCCGCCAAAAGCGGGACGTCTGGTCACCTTATCTATTAGTAAAGGTGTGACCAAGTATATATTCGTTCTTTTTAAGGCCTCTATGGTATCTGCTGCATTGCTCTTGTCAAAATAGGTATAGAAAATATGAAAGAAACTTTAGCAACCTTAAGTGATATCTGTTAAATAAAAGATAAAGACTTTGCTGAGGAGCTAACTCCTTGAGGCAATATGGACACATCCAGGCAGATTTCTTAGCGTTAAAGAAAAGGCTGACCGTTTTATTGTCACCGTGATGATTTTCCAGCTATCCAATTTGCCTGCAACCACAGGATTTCCAATGTCTCCCATTCACATTTTAACCAAGACTGACCCTCGTTAGTTTTTTGTGTTCTTTAGAGTCAAATAGCAGGTGATGCCAACTGCTATCAATTATATATTACGTTACTTCACTTCTGTTACATTAGTATTCTGTTTCCCTATTAAAATTCCACACCCAAAACATATCCATAGTGTTATAATCCATTCTTTAAAATGTGAATCTGTTAAAAGCTGTACATTTAGGACACAATTAAGTTTCTTGTTATAATTTGAGCTCTTCTCCACATTTGAAGGGATGGCCCTTGTATCTGTGATTTTCTTATCCTTGATCTGTGAATTTAAATTTACAAAATGCACATCAGATCTTGTTATCTGTGCTCAAAGATTTTATATCAATTCAACTTGGGAAGAGATTTGTGTGTGTGTGTGTGTGTATGTATGTATTCTACACATGTTCAACATATTAACAGAATGTGATGCATTTTTTTCTTTTTGTTTTATGCCTTCAAATCAGTGTTGACTCTTGGCAACTGCCTGGGCTAGGCCCTATATTTTTCTTGGTAAGATTTTCAGAGGTAGTTTGCTTCTGCTTTCTAGGGTTGATAGTGAGGGACTGTCCCAAAATCAGCTAGCTGACTTTATGACTACGGTAATACTAGAACTCCCTGTCACCTGGTTTTTAGCCTGGTGCCTTAACCGCTGCACCAAACTGTCTCTTTGGTGCAAGCATAAAGTATGCTGTTTCAGGGACTTGTTATTCACATTTTTTTTTTTGCTAGAGTAGATTTCCTATATATAACAAGCACCACTGGTATGTCTATAAAATTATATTAACATTATCAGACAGAAAACAGGGGTGCACATTTAACAAATAAATAAATAGTGAGAAGTATTTCCAATTTCGTTATGTAGCCTGGAAAGTTCTATCTTATTTAAAGATAGAATCTTATTTAAAACTATTGTCAGGGACAAATTCATTTGGAAATACATTGATTCCAGAGGCATGTTTTTTTTGTCATTTCATTGACAAAAGTGGAGGACAGGTAGTCCTCAACATACAACCACAATTGAGCCCAAAATTTAAGTTTTTAAATGAAACATTTGTTAAGTGAGTTTTGCCCCATTTTACGACCTATCTGGTCACAGTTGTTAAGTGAATCACTGCAGTTGCTAAGTTAATAACCCAGTTGTTAAATGAATCTGGTTTCCCCATTGACTTTGCTGGTTAGAAGGTCGCAAAAGCTGATCACATGACCTCAGGACACAGCAACGGTCATAAATATGAACCAGTTGCCTAGCATCTGAATTTTGATCACGTGATCATGGGGATGCTGCAAAGATTCTTACTGTGAAAAATGGCCACAAGTCACTTTTTTTCAGTGCCATTGTAACTTTGACTAAATGAACTTTCACTAAATGAACAGTTGTAAGTTGAGGACTATCTGTACTTGCTCAGGGTGACAGGACAGAGGGCACCCAAAATCTGAAATGGCAGCCACAACCATGCAATTGAAGGCCTGGAATTTTTGTGTTCATTGTGATATATACAGTATAGAAAAGGAGCAGGACTTAAAGTGCATGGTTATGGCTGCCATGTTGACTTTTTTTGAGCATCCCTGCTCAAAATCGCTAATATATTACATTGTGACTTGAGAACTTTACAACTTTCTAGGACAGGGGTTCAAACTCAAGGCCCGTGGGCCGGCTCTGGCTCACAGGGTGCTTAGATCTGGCCCACGGGGCCACCCTGGAAACAGCAAAGGACCAGCCCCCAGTGCATCTGCCAGTAAAAATGGAGCTCGGGAGGGCCGCCCTCCCGAGCTCCATTTTTGCTGGCAGAGGGTTGCATAGTCGGAGCCAAAAATGGAGGTTGCGAGAGTCATGGGTGGCACTCCCGAGCTCTGTTTTCACTGGCCATCACAATGAAAACATGTGGGACATGAGTGATGTCCCACTGGCCATGTCCACCTTGACCCCCCAAAATCAAACACAACCCTGATGCGGCCCTCAATGAAATTGAATTTGATACCCCTGTTCTAGGATAACCTAATCAATTTCTTTTATACAGTACATAGTGGCAGGGTGGATTTGATTTAAATCAAGTCGATTTAAATCACTGGTAAAAAGGTTTGATTTAAATCAACTTAATTTAAATCATAATTTTTAAAGAGCAACTGTCATCTCTGTCCTGCAGAGGCGCCTCCTCTGACCTGCTCTTGACTCACTGACAGTCCCATTCACTTTAATGGGACGGCTGGTGATGCGGTACTGACACAACAAGGTGAGGGACATGGCAGGCAGCAGGTGAGTGGATGCCCACTAACAGGGACTGCCATGGTGGATCTAAAATAAGAGGTGATCTTTAAATGTAAGGATTCATTCTTGCTGGTAGTTAGAATCTTTAATATTATTATTTGCAAACAAAATGAAGGCTTCCTATTTAGCTTGCAGAGCTTGGATACATTGAATGAGTTTACCAAAAATGTAAATATTGCAGAATATACAGCCTCATGCTACATAACCAAGCTCTAGTTCACGCAGAATAAACTAAATTATTAATGTATCTTAAATAAAATCTATAGATAGATTTTTACTCCAAAAGTATTTTATTAAAATAAATTTGATAAAAATAAAAAAAATCCAATTTAAATTTTAAAAAATCCAATTTAAATAAAAAAAAATCTGATTTTTAAATTGTTTTTTAAAAAATTGTCGATTTTTATCCACCCTGCATAGTGGCTATTACATCTTTAACAAATATTAAACAGTAGGTTTCCTGCATTATAAATTGTAACATTTTAGATGTTATTTTTATCTTCGGGGATAAAACATGAAAAGGCTTTGAAAGTGCTTCTGATATTTTATGGAAGCATATGGGAGTTTGCCTAGACCTTAATTAAAAATAAAAACTTGAAATGCAGGATATCTGTGGATTAACATTCCTCCAGAATAATGGTAGAGTTCACCAAGCAATTCTGGGTCGTCCTTGAAGAAGTTGTAGACTGCGGTGAGCATATAGAAACAAAACTGGAATGACTTATCTACTTTTCCCAAGCAAAGAATTTCGCTTAATTTGGTGTCATGAATATAAACAACAGACTTGGAACCTGAATGGGAACCAGCTCTGCATCTGCGATTCTGAATGTACCAAACTTGCTAAGAGTATAATAGTTTGTCATGTAAATAGGTACGTATTCGGTCTGTTCATGATACTAGATTGCACACTTGTTTACACAAAGAGTTGATTTCAGTAGAGAGAAATCCATTCTGTAATGTTCTGATAACATACCTGCTAGTTTAATTTTCTTCTGCTTTTCATTTTTACAGAGAAGGCGGTTCTCAAACCTCATGATGTTTCAGTGTTTACGACACTCAGTGTTAATGGACGCCTCTTTGCTTGTCCTCGTGACCAGTTTGACTCCCTGGTATGTATCTTTGCTCAGTTCCAAACATTTCTCAAATGAGAGCCATTTTTTTCAAGTTACCTTTACACTAAATAAGATAAGCATCTCTGATTCTGCAAATTTTGCTGTAGCTTTGCAATAAAATATCATTTTGAGGCTTTGAAGAAACTGTAACTGTGCAAAAGGAGAGCAGATTTTAAAAAATTAAGTAGATTATAAATATTTACTGATTTCATAGTAGCTATCCAAACCTATTTTCTCTGAATACATGGGAATAGAAGTGACTAGTTAGTGACTTATACTAAAGATTGACTTGATTTGATAAAGGTATAAAATATGATAGTGAGATATACTTTTACATTTATTATACAAAAATTATTATTATATGACCAATATTATATTGGTCATATAATAATTATTAAAAAATCATGTTAGTTATGACTTAGCAGTACCGTATAGACTGGATTCTAATAAACTATAGGAATACAATAAATAAATATTTTGAAATAGTGCCACAGGACTTATTATTAAAATTGACCACAATTGAAATATCTTTCTTAAATATTAAAAACGTTTACAAGAACTTTCCAGTAAAGTAATTCTACCATCTTCCACTGGGTTGCATTTTTGTAGATGTACATTTTTTAAAATGTATTTTGTGGTTCTTTTTTTTTTTAATTGAAAAAGTTTTTCAAATACAGATTTTTCCCCCTTTCCCCCCCACTCCCTAACCCCTCCTCCCCCTCCCCTCCCCCCATGGCTTCTCCAAGATGAAATCCAAATTGATACCACATTATATAATACTTTACCACCCTTATACACCACCCCCTATGCGCTAAACATTTCTTTCTAACATTATTATTATATCCCCCGTATACTATACATTTCAAAACAGCATTCGGCTATAAAACTATATAATAGATTCTAATTTGGCATTTATTCTACTCATAATCTACCCATTTCCTCCACCCCCATACATATATCTCTTAATTCAGATCTTTTAAGTATATTAATATCTAAACATAACATCCGTTTTCCTAAACTAAGCAATCAGTAACCTAACCTAACTCCTTGTACCATATCAATTTTGTTTCACCCACTTTCCTGCAGGTCTACCATACATAATATATTTAATATCTTTATTCTTCTGCCCGTATCATTAAAAGATATTTCCATATATATATAAAATCCTCAAATAACTTTAAATTTGTATTCCATATAGTATCTTCTGTAATGTCTTTCAACTAGATTGTTAATTCCATCGACCATGTTCGGGTAACATCAAATCCTGCTTCCAACAGTGTATTTAGTATCTTCAATTATCATCTGCCCCCATCATTGATAAGTATTTCTGTATATAAAAAAACTCCCCGAGTGACTTTATATTTATATTCCATATGGTATCTTCTGTAATGTCTTTTATCTAGATTATTAATTCCAACAACCACGTTAGGGTAACAACCAGATCATCTGCATGCCCCTATCCCATAGTTCTCTTGCCTTGTAGCTCGACATATGCGTAGTCCATCTTTCATAGAGTCCATAATAGAAAGTTCCCGTCCACTCAATCACAGGCCATCTTTCCACATCCCAAAGACACCAGCACTGCAGAGATCTGTTATTCTTCTCAAAATAGTATAAGTCTGTAATTTGCCTCCATTATGTTTTCATGTATCTGCCTTCTATAAGTCCCGCTTATTATATTAAATCGTCTCTAAATAACTGGCATTAGTCTGTTGGGTAAAAAAGTTTTTTTAGTTAAAAATTTTTATGTTTTGTAGAACCTGCTTCTTCGGGGATCCCCACCATGGTTGCTTTTTTAAGACTTGTATGTTAACTGATTGAATTACATGCTGGTCTTTAACTTGACAAGACATCAAATCGAGATCCAAAGCCGCCTCTCTTATATTTATAGATGATCCCACTATAACCTCTGAGGGTGAATCCAAAAGCGGCTCATCCAAAAAGCCCTCTGTAACTTGTTGTTTTTCCATTACCTCCATCTCCATCTGCTTACCCTGAGCTGCAATCTCTTGTTCATTTTGCTTTTCTTTGTCACCCTCCTGTAATCCTGACACTGATGACATACGTGGAGATGTTGGGCCCATTTTAAAAACCTTGTAGTAAAATTCTTCCGCTTTTTCAACAGTGTTTAATTGATATCTTTCTCCTTGATATCTCAATATTATACCAACTGGAGCATCCCACCTAAATGGGATGTTTTGTTTCTTTAGCTCAGTCACCAAAAATCCAAAGTCTTTTCTGTCTTTTAACATCTTAGACGGCAGCTCTTTATATATCCGGATCTTTATTCCATTCACTTCTAGAGTGGAGTTATAAGACTTTTGCACAATATCATTTCTTATTCCTTTATCAGTAAAATAAATCACCACATCTCTAGGCAATTGCCTTTGCTTTGCCACCCAAGAATTTACTCTGTAGACCTTATCAATTTTACAGAATACTTCTTCAGAGCTGACCTTTAAAATCACAGCCAGAGCTTCAGCAGACATCTTTCTCAAATCCTCTCTGCTATTTTCCTTTATTCCCCTCAGTCTGATCGCAAATTCCATGGATCTGAATTGCATCATTGTAACTTCATTTTCAATCCTTTGCGTTATATTATCAACATTGTAAGTCTTATGATCAGCTTCCTTCATTTTTAACTCTACTTCTAAACTATTTTCTTGAATCATTGTCAAATCATTTTCAATTCTTTGCATTTTATTATCCAAATTATAAATCTTATAATCAGCTTCCTTCATTTTAGACTCTATTTCTAAATTGATTTCTTCCAATTTTTTATCCATTTGTACAATTACTTCTGAAAAGCCTTTCAAAGCTGTTACAATATATCGCTTCAAGTTATCATACTTTTGTTGAACCAACTCTTTAATTTCCTGTCTAAATTTCTCAAAATTCTGGTTCATAATCTCATCATGTCTTGCCAACGTCTCCACAACAAATTCCTTTAAGTCTTTAAAACCATTCTTCTGCGTCTGTAAGTTCAAGAATTGCTCTTGTGATTTATAAATGGGGGAGCCCCCCCCCGCAGCTTTGTTGTCTGGCTTTGTCAGCTTTAGCGCCATCCTGCCACGCAAACAGACTCTTTTTAAAGAAAAAGTCTTCTCTCCACACAATATCAATATCAAGTCTCTAAGAAAGGAGAAGCATGAAGCAGAAGTTTTTCCCCTTCTCTTCTAGCCAGCGCTATTACTTCAGATACTTTGTAGCATATTAAGCCATTCAGACGGAAGGACTTTCGCTTTCAGCTTTCTTCTCAAGCCTCTAAAGCCATTTTAAACTTTTTTTTTCCCCTTTCACTCTTTCTTCATTCTTAAAATCAGTCATAGGGTTGTTATACTTGCAGTTTAGAGTCCCAAATCCGGATTTCATCCTGCTTATTTAAACAATCTGTTAGTTTTCACTGATTAGGTTGGTCACATTGTCTAGCTCTGCAAAGCGCAGAGTTTCCCTGAAGCCCGGAGCAGCGGCGAGCTGGATAGGGAGCCTCATCCTGCTTCCTCCCCAAGAGTAAAAAAAAAACTCTGGGGATTTCGCAGAGGGCTCTACCTGTTCTCGCCAGCTCTCCTCACATTTCCTTAAAGAAATGGAGTTTTTCGAGCTGCCTCTCAGCTGTAAAGGCGGCTCTTTACGGGCGGCGGGGCTGGCGGTCCCAAAAGACCATCTAGCGACGATGGAAGCCAAACCGGAAGCCTATTTTGTGGTTCTTATGGTTCATTAAAAATACTTCTCATTGCCAATCTATGTCAGCAGAAATGTTATGGCTGCAAGCTTTAATACTGGTTCCTGTTTTACTTTTAATGAGTCACCTGATATATTGATGTCTTTCATAAGTAACTGTAAAATAGAAGTATTCCCACTACTTAAAAGACGATGAGTTTTTCAAATCCCAAATACTTTAAAATAAAAGCAAAAATGTAAATATTTGCACATTGCAAATACATTTAGATGTATTTCATTTCTGACCAGCTCCATATTATATAAAAGATGCTAATATTTCTAAAGAGAGTTTTGAGGTGTGTATCAGAGGTGGGTTTCAGCAGGTTCTGACTAGTTTGGGAGAACCGGTAGCGGAAATTTTGAGTAGTTCAGAGAACCGGTAAATACCACCTCTGACTGGCCCCACCCCCATCTATTCTCTGCCTCCCGAGTCCCAGCTGATTGGGAGGGAATGGGAATTTTGCACTAACCTTCCCCCAGGAGTGGGGAGAGAATGGGGATTTTGCAGTATCCTTCCCCTGCCACGCCCACCAAGCCATGCCATACCCATCAAGCCAGGCCCACAGAACCAGTAGTAAAAATTTTGGATTTCATCACTGGCTATGACTATAGTTCAAGGAAAACCAAGCATGAGTGTATTCATAGAGGTTTTTCAGTCTAGAAGAAATAATTGGTATTAATGACTAGAGTTTTTATTTTCTATTATTACATCTGCCTACTTTGAGACATAGTCTTAGCCTTCCCACCTTAACTGGGCCATTTAGAGATAATCCTTGTTTAGTGACCATAACTGGGACTGGCAAATCAGTTGTTAAACAAAGAGGCCACTAAGTGAAACTGCGGCTGTGCTTATGATCCTATTTCAACTGTCCTTTATAGACCTTTACAGACCTATAAAATGCAAGGATTGTTCATAAAGTTACTTTTTCATCCTCCATCATAACTGCGAACGATTGCTAAATGAGATAGTCACTAAACAAGGACTACCTGTATGATAAGGCAGCTTTCAGCTCTATTGCCTCATCTTTGCCTCTAAGCAAGCAAAAACACCCTGCAGGGAAGATGCTGGGCTCATTCAAATATTCTATTGAAATGAAGTATTGAACAAAATAATTGCATATTATTCTGCCTACTCCTCTGGGCACCTGATAGCAATGAATGGTGCACAAAGGTTCCTTTGTACCCTACCTTTGTGAGGGCTGTCTAACACTTTGCCCTTAGAAAATAGAGTAGTAACATTAGATGCAATACAGTATATGGTATATATTTCTTAGGACTGTCCACTGTTGGATTCAAAGGTAAGACAGTTCTTTGCAGTACCCAAGTGGCTTTAGTAGTACCTGTCTATGGCTCTTGAAGCCAAGAACATCTTTAGGCAGAATTGAACTGCAGGTTTGAATACAATTCTGGGAAAAGATATGGCTGGTTTAAGGAGTTGCTGATGGGTGCTGTGTCAGTTTCCTGCAGACACCAAAGTACCTTTTCCCCTTGGCACCTAAAGTGTGGTACATCCCCAATGTTTATAGTCTAAATAATTCAAGGTATCCCATTTAATTTTGAACTAGAAATACAAACAAGAATATCTGAAAAGCTCAGGAGGATCTTCAGCCAACACAACACACGTGCAAACTTTATACCCAAGAATACACTAAGGTAGAAGTTTGTCCACCCAAGGATAAAACACCCAGACACAAACTAAGCAACGTGGTATATGCAGTACAATGCAGTGAGACTTGTGCAGATCTGTACATTGGGGAAACAAAACAACCACTTCATAAACGCATGGCACAGCATAGGAGAACAAACCCGTCAGGACAACATTCAGCAGTCCATCTGCATTTAAAAGACAAAGGCCATTCTTTTGAAGACAGCAAAGTCCAGATTTTGGACAGAGGGGACCACTAGTTTGAAATAGGGGTCAAAGAGGCCATCTGTGTCAAAATTGAACAGCCCTCTCTCAACAGAGGAGGAGGGATACAACATCATTTATTTCCAATCTACAACACAGTTCTTTCAGCAGTTCCACTCATTTGTGCTACTCAGATGATCCTGAGGACACAGATAAACTTCCAAGTGGCCTTAATGACTCTCTAAAAGAATGAAAATGACCAGCTGTCTGCAAGGAATATAAATCTTTGCAGATTCCCCACCGTCCAATCAGAGCTGAAGAAGCTTCTTGGTTGAGAAACGAAACATCTTCAAAGAAAAACAAGAAAGTCCTCTTAAAAACTTGAATGAGAATCTCCATAGATACAAACAAGAAGTTTCCATCTTTTCTCTATGACACAGCTAGGAAAAGAGAGGAGAGAAGAAATGCAGTCTGGTCTGTGCTAGCATTCAGTTGCATCCTTCCAAATATATTCTAAGATTGTTTCTACTGAGCTGCTGGATAGCAACAGCCCATTTTTCAGTACTAGTTTAAAGTAACATAAAGAAGAGGAAGAAAACAAACGTGAATGGATTGTACTGCCCTCTGGTGAAATAAAAAGAAACTAGACATGTAGCTGCCTCTAGAATTAAGGAACTAAGTGGAACTATTGAAAGAAAAGTGAAAATGAGAAGAGTACAGAAACATTTTTACATTCAGTTTCAAAAGGAAAGTCATTCTGGAAGAAATATAATCCCAGAAAAGTAAAACTTCTTGTAAACCTCCATATTTTAAAACTACCGCAACTAAAATGTCAGGAATAAATTACTCTTTAAGACTTGTCTAATGTTATATTCATGGTAGTCACAGAAACATGAAGAACTCCAAAATACCAACTGTTCCATCTTCCTTCCTTTCCCCTCAGAAATCCCTTATAAGTACAGTGACCGTACGTCTTTTGTTATAAAAGAAGGTCCTTTATTTCAGAAAGCTGTACTTGTTTTTTAGCCTTATGAAGCTTGTTCAGATTTCAGGTTGTCCTTTATTTTTCCAAGAAAATATGGTCACTGTACTTATATGTGAAGTACTGTCGTGTGACTATGTGCAATTCACAAGCCAAAAAGAATCAGAAATGCTGCTTCTCATCAGCTGTTGCTATTGTAAGCAAAAGCAATATTAAGCAATAGGAAAAAAAGGAAATCGAGCATCTATACAACATATTCCAAGAAAATGGATATCCATGCCACTTTATCAAAAAGTCCCTGACCACTCAACCCAATACAGCACAGCCAACATAAACCCTAAAAAGAAACTACACCACCTTACATCAAGAATATCTCAGAAATCACCAACTGACTACTGGAACCACATGAAATCAGCATAGCCCACAAGCCAACTAAAGGTCTATGGAGATTCTCAGTCAACCAGGTCATGGTGTGACACAGGTGCTTTTTCAAGAGGCAAATGGACTTTTTCTTTGAAGACATTTCATTGAAGACATTTTGAAGAAGCTTTTGGATGAGAAGTGAAGAGTCTTCAAAGAAAAGCCAGAAAAGCCAGTTGCCTTTTGTAAAAGCACCTTTGGGACAGGCCTTTCTAAACATCCTAAGCAAACTAAGCAAAAATTCAGCAACCCCAAAAGAAAAAACAGGAGTCATCTACAATATACAATGTAATGACTGCAAAAACCACTAATGTAGAACAAACAGGCAGGAGAAATGGCAGAACGCATCCATGAACACCAATTGTCAGAAGACATAATGAAAACTCTTTAATTTCTCAACATGTAGACAGACTTAACCATAGTTTCAATTGGAAAAATGTGACAGTCTTAGACCAAGCCAAGTCCAAAAATTTCTAGAAATTCCAGGGAATTTCTAGAAGCCCGGCACTCTGACAAATCAGCCATCAATAGACATATAGACATTAACAACATCTATTGACTATGCAAAAGAGACTCACCCAGCCCAAAAAGGAACAAAAAGACCCAAGCACCTCTCCACCAGCAATCAGCATCCAGGTCACCATTGAATAATTCCAAGGTTAACATCAGAGCAATAATCAAGTAAACAATACCCCAATCAAGGAACTGCCAAAGAAGCCAACAGTAAACAGCCCACCAAAGAATCTCTAAGACTGCCCCTACCAACATTGTCAGGGAAAGCTACTAGAATATAAACTGACAGCAAATCATACTCCTTACTAGCACTGATAATGTTACATAGGTTGGGTAATGAAACGTCTGCAAGAAAACAAGCAAACTCAGAAAGCACCAAGGACCTCTCAAGAGGAATATTTAGTATGTGTGTAGTCTTTCATAGACCAAAAAGGCTTTAGACCACAATGGCGAACATTTTGTGTGCGTTTCCACTTTTCTAATATTTGTCAAAAAATTGCTTTTTCTTTCCTTTTTTTCCAATGGGTAAGATCATTTTGGAAATATTTTCAAGGGCAAGATGTTAATTCTTACATTTGGCTTAATTACAAAGGAGCTGAGAATCCATGTGATGTGCCTCCTTTTTTTCATTCTATAATCATCATTCTCCAGCAGTCCTTGGCTTCCTATGTTTCTGTTAAACCCCAAAGGAATCTTTTCAAATTAAGAATCAGAAGCATCCAGAAAGGTAGCAAAGCAATAGAAAAATAAAAGAAGGGAAAAGGAGGGGAAAAAAACACCACCTTCTGCTTTAATACATCAACAAAAGGAAATGTTTCAACAAGTGCTGAGAATGACAGAAAAATGGAAGCCTTATTTGCAGAGGAGGAAGATCTGGGGGGAAATTAAAGACAGATTTTAGCATGTTTTTAATTTTTCATGCATTGAGCTTCGTAATCCTTGCAACAGCAGCGTGCAATATTTTTCCTCTATTAAAGAGAGGATTGAGGCTGAAGTGGCATTCCTCAATCAGTCTAATGGTTTAAAACTGAGCAGAAGATATTGATTTACGTTCATTCCCATGAGCACTGGCAATGCTTTCTACAATGCTTCCATTAGGTAATTGTTTTAAATATAGTTTTAAACTTAGGTAACAAATAGAAATTAGATTTCTTTTTTATTTATGTATGAAAATGTTGTGTACCTAAAAGTATGTGTATGCTTTTGTTGTACTGTATATAGATATACATGCCCCTAAATCAGAGTGAAATTCACTTAGCTTTCCCTACCGGCTTGCAAATGTCAGTAGGCGCACCTTCTACATGCATGCGCAGAAACTTCTGCGCATGTGCAGAGGATAAAAAACGGGACATGATGACAGCTGGGTGGGCAGAGGCTCCCGCTGCCGGCGCTACTGGATTGCACGATCGGGATAGATCCAGCTGAATTTCACCCCTGCCCTAAATGTATGTTATGTTGTGTATATGAATATATGAATATATATATTCATATATCCATATATAAGCATATATATATATATATATATATATATATATATATATATATATATATATATATATATATATTCATATATATATATAAGCAGAGTGTTTGCTGGCTGCCAGAAAAAAAAAGCCTAGAAACTAGTGGATTGTGATTTCACTGAACTAGGGCTGCATAAAAATCTTGATTTACGTAGGAAGAACCTGGCTAAAGAGAAATACATATATATATACATATACATATACATATACATATACATATACATATACATACATACATACATACATACATACATACATATATATATATATATATATATTCGTGTGTGTGTGTGTATACATGTGTGTGTGTACACACACACACATACACACAAGACATGAATCAGGTTTACCAGATTTGTTATGCAGCAAAATAAGTTGTGTATTTCTGTGTTGTAGTATAGTCATGTTTTTCTACCATCTTTGAAGAAATTATTTCCTCCAAAGAAAGTCTTGCATTTCAGTTCTTTGGTGTGGTGACTGATGGTCACATATTAAACTAGGAGTCTCAAAAGGAGCATGAATTCCGATGAACAGCAAAGTTCTCTAGTTCTTAGAATTACATTCTTACTTGTCCTAGGTACCACTACAGGAACAAGAAGGCCCATCGACGGGGACGATGGGAACTTTTGAACTCATGAGCTCTAAAGACCTAGCATACCAAATGACCATTTTTGAATGGGAACTTTTCAACTGTGTTCATGAGGTAAAAAGATTGAATGTCCATAAGCTTTTAAATTGTCTACATTTATATCAAAAAGTGGTAGGATAGATTGAAGATTTGTACATTTTCTGCCCGTTATTAAGCTGGGGGGGAAGGAATCTATGGAAAAAACCCACAAGTGAAATATATACAAATCATTTATCTTGAAATTCAATTGACTTTGTGCCTTTTTAATCATAAAAATCATGTATAGAGAAGAAGCAGATTTTATATTATGCTGGAAGTTTTTGGAATATAGGAATTCTACTTTATTTAACAATAGTCACTCATTTATGTTGTGTTATAGGAAGAAATAAGTGCATTATAATAAACAAGTTTATTAAGTTATGAAATATTTATCTTGATTGAGAATGTGAGTGAGGGAATAAAGACAAAACTACAAGCAAACCTATATTTTAGAGCAGAAGCTTCACTTTGCAACTCACACAGTATGAAATAACTATAGTTTGTTTTAACCTCCATGTTAATGTAAACCAAAATGCAGTCCACACCTTAATTGGCCAATGCCTTTGAAGTCATGGCTTCAAATCATGGTTTGAATACAATTCTGCACTTTTGCTAATCAAGGTTTGTCCAGTTCAGTCATAATGGTAAACCCTATTTATTTCAAATCAAGAAGGAAAGAACCAAAACCTTCCAGAGGGAAGACAACCGAAAAATATTCAATTCAGCCATTTTCAGTCAAAACACAACATTATGAAAGGTAATTATTGCTTTTTGTTTATTTTTAATGACTTCCATTTTTCCCTTCCCTTCTGTTTTCTAGCTGGAACTGATTTACCATACATTTGGGCGGCACAATTTTAAAAAGACAACTGCCAATCTGGATTTATTTTTACGAAGATTTAATGAAATCCAGTTTTGGGTCGTGACAGAGATTTGTCTTTGCTCCCAGCTCAGCAAGCGTGTTCAACTCTTGAAGAAATTTATTAAAATAGCAGCTCAGTGAGTAGACTCCAACTCCAATAGATTGCAGTAGGCCTAGTAGCTCTCTTCCACTGATGACAGAGCCTTCACCATAGAAAGGGCATCAAAGCGCAATAAATTTGACAAGCATGGATTATTTTTCTTTCGTAGGAAGCTATTAAGCTAAATCTACTTGAGGGAAAATGTCTTCCTGTGTTTATGTTAACATATGAACTGCTTTGAGGTTAGGATGGATTTGCCCAGAACACTAATTATTACACAAATGTTTTACACAACTCAGTGCTTTAATTTTACATATCTAAGCGTTCTAGAAAACTGTTCTCAATCTTATATCTTCTAGATCAGGGATGTCAAACACACAGCCCACTGTCCAGATGTGTCACATGCTGGCCATGCCCACCCCCAGTTTAGCAAAGGGGGTGGGCATATGAATGAAACCAATATTTTCTTTTTGAATTATGTTTTGTTAGTTGAAAGGGGAGTTAAAGAGCAAGAGGGAGTTTGGAGACTACAGAAAGTTAGATTATTTTAGTTTCTGTTTGTTATGCTATACCCTGTTTTTGCTCTGGGAAGTCTGGGTGGGGGGGTGGGGGGAGGGGGGTTGCAGGGAGAGGGGGGATGGGGGGGAGGAGGGAAGGGGGGGAAGAGGGATGGGAAAAATTGTTGTAATACTTGTTAAAACTTTTTAATTAAAAAAAAAGTTAGAAAAGTTGCAATACATCATGTGACAACAATGTGACCCCACAAATTTGACACCCCTGTTCTAAATGAATTGGGCTACAAATCTCATTATCCACAGCTAACAATTCAAGGGACTTGGATTGATGATCTGTGGGAGAACACATCTGGAGATATTAGGATGAGGAAGGTTGCACTGGTACAGTGTTTCTCAACCTTTGCAACTTTAAGATGTGTGGACCAACTCCCAGAATTTGTCAGGTGGTATACATAGAAATAGGGACACAGTGGCTCAGTGGCTAAGACACTGAGCTTGTCGATCAGAAGGTTGGCAGTTCAGCGGTTTGAATCCCTAGCGCTGCGTAACGGAGTGAGCTCCCATTACTTGTCCCAGTTTCTGCCAACCTAGCAGTTCGAAAGCACATAAAAAATGCAAGTAGAAAAAATAGGGACCATTTTGGTGGGAAGGTAACAGCGCTCGGTGTGCCTTCGGCGTTTAGTCATGCTGGCCACATGACCACGGAGATGTCTTTGGAAAGCACTGGCTCTTCAGCTTAGAAATGGAGATGAGCACCGTCCCTAGAGCTGGAAACGACTAGCACACATGTGCGGGGGAACCTTTACCTTTTATACAGGGATGAAATTTACTTAACTTCCCTACCGGTTCGCCAATGTCTGTGTGCCGTCGTCTGCGCATGTGCAGAGGCTTAAAATGTCGCAAAAAAGCAATGTCATGACGTCCGCATGGGTGGGTGGAGCCTCCTGCAGCTGCTACTACCGGTTTGTCCAAGCCGGATAGAATCGGCTGGATTTCACCCCTGCTTTTATACATAGAAATGGAAGTCTGGGAGTTGAAGTCCACACATCTTAAAGTTGGAAAGATTGAGAAACACTGCACTAGTCATTAGGTTGACCTTAATTATCTTAATAGTTTAGGATGGAATGTGTATAGCGGCACATGTCCTTTTAAATTTTAATTTAATAGTGGTTTAAGTAAATCACAAAAGGCAAGTTTATAAATTCTCATTTGGACATTAGTTTCATTGGTTCATGTGTTGCTAATGATCATAACTGTGGCAGGCTGCCTCTCAATTCTGTTCAAATCTATACATAATGAATACATATCCAACATGCTAGAGGGTGTCTTTAGTCCTTCTGAGCAGGGGGAGTAGTTAGCACAATAGAAACAAAATATATATTTTTTACTGTATACATCTTGATCTTCTCTATTATATCCAGTAGAGGGCAGTAGCGTATACCGAAAAGAAAAAAAACAAATTCCTTTTCTTAATAATTAGCGCAAAAAAGGAGAAAATGTTATACAACTGAACCGTTTGTACAACTTCCATCTGCCGATATATCCGTGTGTTTTTAATAAGAAAAAATAATAGAAAATACATTATTATTGAGACAATCAGCTATAGTTAGTCTATCAGTCTTGGTGTTTTGGAATTCAATTTTCTGTTTGCTTCTATGTTTTTTTTTTAATATTTTTGCCTTGGCAAATTGAATAGCTCAAATGCTCTGCCCCCAGAAGTTCCTGCACTCACAAAAGCTTGCCTAGAGTTCTGGGTCAGCTCCTAGGTTCTTTCACAGGGTGGGATGAAGGGAAAGACAAGGCCAAAGTTGCTTGGCTGCTATTTCAGCTCCTTTCCTACCAAAATGTGGGGAGAAATAGCCGTAGGTTCTTCTTCACCTCCATTTCAGCTTCTCCAGTCTGAGATTCTAGACAGGCAAGCTGATTTGGCTCAATCTAGGTGTCCTGGTCGGACTGCTCCTTTGTAAATTGCACAGCTATAAGATTGTCTTATTTCATGAAGAACGGTAATATATTCAAGACCCTCATCATTTGCTCATTAGGTTGACGAGGTACACTGGCAAACCCCTTCTCTTTTCTCATTTAGGCCTGCATTGTTCATATTCAAATCGTAAAGGTTATTTTTACTACGCAGATTAATGTAGTAAATGTAATCTCTTAAACTTAGAGGAGCAGTGTAAAATACAGGGTTGTGCATTTTGGAATGTTAAGAAGAGCCCTGCAGGATTAGACACAAAGCCAATGGAATCTAGCATCTAATGTGCGAACAAGTTGCCTCAGGGAGGTGCCATCCTGACCTGTTGTGCTAAATGCACTCCAACAATGCTAAGGCGGCTGTAGTGAAGATAGAATAGAATAGAATAGAATTCTTTATTGGCCAAGTGTGATTAGACACACTAGGAATTTGACTTGGTGCATAAGCTCTCGGTGTACATAAAAGAAAAGATACGTTCATCAAGAATCATAGGGTACAACACTTAATGATAGTCATAGGGAACAAATAAACAATCAAATCATATTAGGAAACAGTCAATATAAATCTTAAGGATACCAGCAACAAGGTTACAGTCATACAATCATAAGTGGGAGTAGATGGGTGATAGGAACGAAGAGAAGATTAATAGTAATGCAGACTTAGTAACTAGTTTGACAGTGTTGAGGGAATTATTTGTTTAGCAGAGTGATGGCATTCAGGAAAAAAATGTCCTTGTGTCTAGTTGTTCTGGTGTGCAGTGCTCTATAGCATCGTTTTGAGGGTAGGAGTTGAAACGGTTTATGTCCAGGATGTGAGGGGTCTGTAAATATTTTCACAGCCCTCTTTTTGACAGGTCCTCAGTGAAAGGCAGGTTGGTAGCAATTGTTTTTTCTGCAGTTCTAATTATCCTCTGAAGTCTGTGTCTGTCTTGTTGGGTTGCAGAACCAAACCAGACCGTTATAGAGGTGCAGATGACAGACTCCATAATTCCTCTGTAGAACTGGATCAGCAGCTCCTAATGAGGAGAGAGAACAGGAAATCCACTCTGGGAACCTGTTTGCTCTCTGCCTAGGTGCTTAAACATTGAGAGAAAGGAACTTGGGGTGTGGGGTTTATCTTGGGAGTCACCTGGCACAAAGTGGAAGCAGTTGGAGGGAGATGGTATGATGGGTCTGCAGGTGGTTGAAGGTCCCGGAAGGACAACATCCCAGGGGTGATTTTTTTTTAAAGTCCATTATTAGACTTCTCTGTATTTTTGTGGATGAAAATAGTAGTGGGACCCCCCCCCCCCCCTCTGGAGGCAAACTATTTTTATTTCCCTACATAAACATTTTCCAAACTTGTCCAGATTTGGCAGCAAAGGTTCAAATGTTTGGGGAGGGTGGAGATTGGTTTTAAGCCAGAAAGGGGAATGTTTGACTCCCAAATCATTCTGCATCCATTTCCACCTTTATTGAAATGAAACAAAACAAAAATTGTGCTGCTAAACAACGTCTACAACAAATTGCCCATCCCTGTTCTGATGCAGGCAGGGGGAAATGAGCGCCATGCCTAAAAAAGTAAGGTTCATATTAGGCCATTGTCTAAAATATCCTTAATTGAAAACAGAACTTTTTTTTCCAAATGAGAATCTGTGTGATTGTAGACTGAGTTTTAATAATATAACAGAATAATCATTATTGACTGAAACAGAATAACTAAATCATTAGAATATAGATAAAAAGATGTGTCTGCATTGCTCGAACCTTTCTTAGTTCAGGATTTCTGGCTGTTTAATTTGAAGAACTTGCTTACACCAAAAGGCCTAATTTAAATAGTTATTTCCTGGCAATTCCAAATGGCCTTTCCATCTGTGTAAATATGCTTGGAATTGTTACCTAATTTAATAAACTGCAATGACAACTATTTATTGTTGCCATAACAAAAAGTGTTTTATATTCTCAGACTGAGTTCAAGTATGTTTAAATGTGTACGTTATTAAGATTGATGTAGAAGAACACAGTCCAAAGTCAAACACATTTGCAGAACAGAAGGGAAGCTTCCTATGATCTTTTTCTCATGTCAAATTCTTCCTTTTCTCAAATTGTGTTCTTCTTTTCTTCCAGCTGTAAGGAATATAAAAACCTGAATTCTTTCTTTGCTTTGATTATGGGACTAAGCAACGTTGCAGTGAGTCGCCTCACAATGACCTGGGAGGTGAGTGCAGTTCTTCAAGGATTTGATTTTGATTTCTTCATCTGACTTGTGTGTTACTGTTTTTTTAGAATAGCAAAGGAGACTAGGCTGGCAGGACTGAATGGGTACCGTATTTTTCAGAGTATAAAACGCACCTTAGTTTTTGGGGAGGAAAATAAGAAAAAAGCTGATTGGCAGATGGATCAGCCTCCCGGAATACCCCCAATCAGCTGTTCCCAGAGGTGAATTTTAGCAACAGGTTCCTTGGTTGTGAGCTCTGTGCCTTGCTTTTTTTTTTTTTTTTTTTTTTGCTTTTTTTTCTGCCTCTGAAAGCCTCCAAAACAGAGCTTCAGAAAAAAAGCCTCTGAAGCTCTGTTTAGAGGCTTTTCTGAAGCTTCGTTTCTGATGCTTTTTTCAGCCTCTGAAACCTCCGTTTGAGAAGCTGGGCAGTGCTACATTCGGAGTATAAGACGTACCCAGATATTCACCCTCTTTTTTGGGGGAAAAGGTGCGTCTTATACTCCGAAAAATACGATTCTTACACTTATGGTGTTAGAGAAAAGGTACAGTAGGTTTGAGTCCGCTTGTGGATCTTTCAGTGGATCATTCAAGAGATGTAGTTTTCAGTTGCAAGCAGCAACAAAATGATTCTTTTCTTCTCTTCCCACATATCCAAATGAATGACATTTGTCAGCTTGGAGAGCGATTTTTCCACAGATGCCTTTTGTATAAGGATCCTAACCGTGAGTCCTGACGTTTCAGTAGGGAAAAATCAAAATCATTCCAGCCTATTCAGATCTCAAATCCAGTGACTTTTTCTGTGTTGGATGTTGGACAATTTCCCCCCACATATTGGCAACCTTTGCTAAACCCCTCAGTATCAAAAACAAATTTCCATGAGGCCAGGCAGAGAACTTGCCCCTTATAAAAATAAATCTACATTCCTTTCTAGGTGGGGTTGTTCCTGTTTTCTGCATATCTGTTTAGAAGTTAGTTCTACTCCTCTCAGGGAGCTTAATTAAGCTTAGGCATTGATTTATAGCATGGCTAACTTGCATGTTCCTGCTAATCTAGCAGTTTGAAAGTATGTAAATGCAAGTAGATAAATAGGTACCACTTCGGTGGGAAGGTAACAGTATACTGTGTTTCTCTGTATGCTATGTGCTGTGGCGTGGTCTCATGCTGGCCACATTACCATGGAAATATCTTTGGACAGCATTGGCTCAATGGCTTAAAGAAACAGAGATGAATTGTTGTTGTTAGTTGCGAAGTCGTGTCCGACCCATTGCGACTCCATGGACAGCATTCCTCCAGGCCTTCCTGTACCATCCTCTGGAGTCCATTTAAGCTCACGCCAACTGTTTCAGGGACTCCATCCAGCCACCTCGTTCTCTGTCGTCCCTTCTTTTGCCCTCAATCCTTCCCAGCATTAGGCTCTTCTCCAGTGAGTCCTTCCTTCTCATTAGGTGGGCAAAATATTTGAGTTTCATCTTCAGGATCTGGCCTTCTAAAGAGCAGTCAGGGTTGATCTCCTCTAGGATGACCGGTTTGATCGCCTTGCTGTCCAAGGGATGAATACCGCCCCCTCAAGGCGGCTATGACTAGCAGAATAAAACCTGCATGGTTTCCTTTATCTACCTTTCCTGTAACCTTCCCTTGAGGATTACATCTGACAAGCATGAAAGTGTCAATGCCGTTTAGTGGTAACCTGCCTTGTTTTCCTATGACTTCTTCCAACCTGTTTTCTTAATCGCAAATAATCAACCAACAAGAGAAATAGCTGGAAAACTGTTCAGTACTGTTCTGTCAGTATGGGGCGTGAGTGTGGGTGTGTTATATGGTTGTTGTGGTGGTTTTTTATTGCCTTTGAGTCAGTCTTGACTTTTGGTGACTGTCAGGACATGTCCTGCAGTTTTCTTGGTAGTGTTCTCCTGATTAAGAAATGTTTTGCCCTTTCTGGGCCTGAAAGAGGATTCCAGGCCCAAAGTAAGCCTTCTGACTTAAGGCAGGATTAGCATTCATACTCTCCTGATTTCTGGCCTGGCACTTTCATCCACTATTCCAAATTGGTCCTATGCATTGCTGTAGAACTTATTATTGGAAAGTGACACCATAACATAAATCTGAGCATTATATGATAGACTTGGACTCTGCAGTATCTCTAGGAACCATGTGCCCTTGGTAAACAGTAGGCCTGTAAATGTTACAAAGATCTGTGAATGATGTTGCTAGATTATTGTACGGGGGGGCGGGGGGGATGTGGTTAAAAATGGAAGCAACAAGAACATGGAAAGAGGCTCTTTCCTCAGAAGGCTGATGGGAAAATACAGATTGGAATTTAATTTCCTTTGCGTCTGTTTAACTTCTGTGAACTAAGGAGCAAAGCGCTCTCTATTTCCCAGGATATTTTGGGGTCTGCAACTAAATCTGCTCCAAGTTTCAGAGTTCTCTATTTATAATCTGGTTGCTAGGAAACTTGCTGTATTTTTCACTGCTGCTTTGTTGTAAATGAGCGGTGGAAGAACAAGATTTTCTGCCATCTCAGACCTGTTAGAGAACTAGGAACAAGTCACTCTGCCCCTTCATGTGAAGATGGGCAGAGTCACTCTACACACCTACCAAAGGGCCTGGTGGAAGGCATGCTGTCTGTTGGTATAGACAATATGAACCAACAACTGAACTGTCCTGTGCTTTCAGAAAAATCAAGCAATCTATATTTGATACAGGATTCCATGTTTTCTTTGTTTTTACTTGGCAGAAACTTCCAAGCAAGTTCAAGAAGATCTATGCAGAGTTTGAAAGCTTAATGGTAAATGGCAATACAGATTTAATTCTATGCATGGCACATTCTGGATACATTTTATTTCCGAACTTGATTCTAAATTCCTCTACTTTCTACATTTTATGTGTCCTTGTGTGACTTTAAAGAATTTATGACCCCATTACAGTGCTGATAAAACAAGCATATATGACTAATAAATTACACTCTCAGGGAACCTCTTCTGAGAAAATGTCTGTCCTACTTACAGTTGATCTGGGAAATCTAAAAAACTTTTATCATCCTTAGATATCCCAACTTTAGATTTGTTCATGCGCTATTTTTTACAGAATCCTAGTTTTATAGCTTATAGAGATGAATCAGCAAATGCACGAAGAAGGAAAAAAACAGAGAATTAAGCATGTTACATTATAACCACAGAGCCACTTTTGCTGCAGATAGATGGTTAGCCTTTTTTTTTAAATTAAAGAAAAATGTACTTCAGACTATAATCCTCCTTTCAAAAAAGGTGGCTGTAATTTACATATATTTGAATTTGTCCAATACCTCTTTCTTTTGTTTTGTTTTTTTAGGACCCTTCAAGAAACCATAGGCCCTACAGACTCACAGTTGCTAAACTGGAGCCGCCTATTATTCCCTTTATGCCTTTGCTCATCAAAGGTAACGAGCTAAAGGCGGTGTGGGGGGGGGAGATGAATTAAAAAATGAGATATTTAAATTAGACATGTGATCCTGTCTGTGTAGTTTCCTAACTCATAAAGATGGAAACTTTATGAAAAATATCTTCATATATCTAAACATTAACTTATCTAGCAAATAAGGCTTATGAAAATGTGTTAAACATTACTGTTTTTTTACAAGAAAATACTTCAAGTAGCTGTATTAGGGTCAAAAAGTTTTATATATATATATATATATATATATATATATATATATATATATATATATATAATTAAATTTCTGCTGTTTATATGGATTTATTTATATTGCAGACATGACATTTACATATGAAGGTAACAAGACCTTTATTGACAATCTGGTGAACTTTGAAAAAATGGTAGGTAATGCGTATTCCCAAAGCAAATGTGTTGATGAGTGACATCCTTATTGTGCCAAAATCAGTGGAAAAATAATAGCTTTGATTTTGGAATGTGGGTTTCTATTGCTGTGCAAAAAGGCCCTTAGTGGGCAGGCATTGGAGCAAGAAGCTATCAGATGTTAAATTAATTCAAAGTTGCAAAAGATCCCATTGCCAAGAAAACTTTATCGTTATCAATCAACCAGTAATTTTAGTTCAATGGATCCAGAATAATGTCTTTTTGACACTTCATTTCCTCTTGCAGGTTAGCTTTATTCATTGAATGAATGAAGCTGAGGCAATTTCCCTTCCATGATTATGCATCACTCTTAATTTTCCTCTGTCACCAATTTGTGTCCAAGATTTAACCAGAGTACTGTAGGTTTCATCTTTTTCAAAAGCAGCAAATATTCAAGGCTGTACCACGTCATAATGCTGATGACTAAATTTTTTTCCTATTACTATTTTTTTTTAAATTCAAGATATAAAACACATTCTCAATCTCACTAAATGTTGATGAAGAATTTTTGAAACTAGCCTATATGGCAAATTCTGTAGGTAGAGAGTATCGCATAATATAATTTTCATCTTCATCATTATAGTCTGGAAAGATTCAGGTACAGGTTTACCACATTGTTATTGTTGATTATGGTTAGATTTTATGCAATGTCTTATAGTATTTCTTATGTCAAAATCTGATGCTCTCTATTGTAATGTGTCTTGTATCAAAGCCCTGTGCATTGTGTTACATCTGTGGTGGGCTTGTATATTGGGAGACACTGCCCCACTTAAATCATAAGGTTGTTTTCCATTGATCAAATGATTAAATACTTTGGCCTTTCTTTGACTTAAGACCATACCTGTCAAGGGCAAACACTGCAGGAGGAATGATGCCATTTCAAGGCTGAGGAGAGAAGTTCTCTGTGTTGTGATTCTTGACAGATATGTGAAAGCACACCAACAAATCTTTTTGACCCAGTGGGAAAATAAATGCACTTCAAATTTGTGCCACTTCCATGGACTGGGTAATCCAGATATCCCTAGGCAGCAGCACAGATGAAAGGAGGGATGACATGTCTAGAAATGGCTGGAACAGTGAGAGACATCTTGAGGTGACAGAAAAGGGGCACAAATATTCCCCAAATTGCTCCCCAACTGACACAGTATGTCTCAGTTCAGGGCTTCCCCCAAAAATGTGCCATACTCCTTTGCAGAAAACAGCCACAAGCCATCCCAGGGCACTTTTACTGCAGAAATTCCTCCAACTGGCAATTCAGAACGGTGCTGTCAAACTGCTGGTTCTCCTATTTACTGGGGCCCTTCACCCTTGAGGTGTGAAATGAGGATTAGCGAAGGTGCGCATATTAGTGTTCAGGCTTTATGGATCTAAACAAAAGGAATTCACACACTGATCCTTATAGGGAGAAAAGAAGGGGCAAGTATGCTTTCATTTTTGGAACATAGAGATTATGCAAAAAGTGTGACTTAAACAGCAGTTTTTGTATGATATGTATGAATATTTATAACAATATTGAAGCCTGGTCCGGAAACAGATTAGCAGGTAATGTGGCTGGCCTGCTGCCATGATTCTAGGCTGCAGATTTTGACTGGAACTGTGGGTGGAGGGCTAGATGATTGGAGGGGAAAGCAAACCCAGAATCACCATGGCTTTATCTATCTGTTCTGTTTTGGAGGAGTCCAGATCTTCAGTTTTCCCTCATATGACTTCCAAAACACACTGCATAAAAGTAAATGAATGTTCAGTGGATATACAATGTTGTACTTGGCTGCTCTTTCAGAAATGCCTCCATTATTATTATCTTGTCCCTTATATGCATGACATATCATAAGACCCACTATCATTTCAGGATAAATCAATATCAAGAACTACCCCTGCATCATCAAATTACTGTTTCAGAAACAGCCTTATAATTAAAATAGAGTTGAGAGGCACCGTTATATTTGTTATGGTGTGCAATGGTTATGTGAATTCGGCTTTCTTAAAGTTAACATTTGCTTGAGTTGCTTTACTGATAGGAAGGAATTATCAAAATTCTTCCTTGATATTAAGGAGGAAGACTGAGGAGGAAGGCAAGTGAAATGACAATAAATTTAAATTCCATTGATTTAAATGGATTTACTACAAGGACGGCTAAATCTGGATTTAACGCAATTTGCTTCTTAGTAGATGCTATTAGAAGGTTGTTCTTGTGTTTACTTGAATTCAGCACAGTTTTCAGAACTGCCTTGGGTTAACATGGGAATAAGAAACCTGTTCAGTATTGAGATAAAGAAAGCATTTTACTGAAGGTATTCATGGAAGATAGGATCCCATTTTGCATGGCCTGTGGGGTGCTCCTAAATTAGTCCCTTCCTGTGCTTTGAAAGGAATTGTCTCATTACAAGTAGTAGGGCAACCTGATCAGCTCACGGAATATAAGGGAACACCATATTGTCCTTCTTCTTAGCCATCAAATGTTTAGGATAGAGCAAAATCCTTTATTTTCATATCTATGAATTCCCAGAAACATTGATGTATCTATCACTATAGGATAATGCTGGGTAAAATGGATTTGCATCCAAAGGATTTTAAAAATATTCCTAGAAATATATTTTTACCAGCATTCTCCATGCTAATTTGAATTTAGAATGAAGAGAATGAGGGAGAAGTGGATATTACATACAATATAAATGCATTCAAGAATGATGGACTCATTAAGAGAATTGCACATAAAGAACTAAACCAATTAGAGAAAGCTTAGGTTAATGATATATGAATAATGTCTTCCTTATCAAACAAAGTTCCCAAACATTTGGAGCTGGTGATGGGTATATGGACTTTTGAAAAAGATGTAGTATGTGCTTTTAAAAATTGTTACCTTGGGAAATTGGACTAATTTCAAAATTGTTATATCAGAAGACAAGATATGAAATGGCTTTGTGCATGCTTATTGTCCCTCAAATTTCTTATCACTTATCCCTAGTTTAATCTTCGGGATTTTTCTTCTGGGTAGGTATCAAGTGGAGCGAAGACTGTGATAGATAATAGTGGAAATGTCCACAGACACAATGGTGCCAATGAGCTCCAGCTTAGGAATCCAGGATGTAATAGAATTGGCGCTTAAATTTTCTTTCTTTGGTGATTTTCCCCTCTCTATTTTCAGCGCATGATTTCAAATACTATTAAGACAGTGAGATTTTGTCGGAGCCTGCCTTTCAGTAAGTATTGCAATACTGTCATAATGACAATTTTTCATCAGTTTCATCAGTGGTATACTGTCATAGATTGGAAACAATGAGTAAATCTAGAAGTAGAATCAAATGCTACTGAAATCAGCTTTTCTAGGTTTTTAGAAGAGAAAGGTTTGAAATTATGGGGGTCATTTTTGTCAGATCATAAATATTATCTCTGCTAATAAAATTATATTGCATAATTCTCCAGTATCAGTCAAAATATTGTTAAATGTTTAAATTTTAATGTAATTTTAAGGTAAAGTAACTCACTGCCTTGAGTCTCAGTGGAAATATAAGTCTGATAAATAGTAACTTACAGGTAGTCCTCAATTTACAACAATTGAGCCCAAAATTTCTGTTCTTAAGTGAAACATTTGTTACATGAGTTTTGTCCTAATTTACAAGCTTCCTTGCCACAGTTGTTAAGTGAATTACAGCAGTTGATTAGTTAGTAACCCAGTTATTAAGTGAATCTGGCTTCCCCATTGACGTTGCTTGTCAGAAGATCACAAAAAGTGATCACACGACCTCGTGACACAGCAGTGGTTATAAATGTGGACCAGTTGCCAAGCATCGGAATTTTGATCACATGATTCATGCTACAAAGCTCGTAAGTGTGAAAAGCAGTCATAAGTCATATTTTTCAGTGCTGTTGTAACTTTGAATGGTCACTAGATGAACGGTTGGAAGTCGAGGACTACCTGTAATAAATTGCTTGCATTTGACTTTGACTAAGCATCCCAATAGCTCTTCATTCCTGTTTCATCAGGTCCTGATGCATCTCAAGCAAATAAGAACCATCAGGATCTCCGGGGTTATGTCCGTCAATTAAATGTGATTGATAACCAGAGGACTTTATCACAGATGTCACACCGTCTTGAGCCACGGCGTACTTAAGCATCGGGGATTATACCCTCCCTCTTTTTCCAATACAAGGTCGTTCCTAAGAACAATCCCTCTTTTTGCTACTGCACTGCCACTGCAGAGAGAAGCAACAAGGAATTCTACCGTAAGATCTTTGGTCACTAATGCACAATGTTCCTACCACCCAGGAAACCTCAGAGATGTTTGGCTGATGAAGAGGACATGATCCGTAGCTGAGTGGTTGCCAAGATTGTATACTCTACATTCATGTAAAAAGTTTTGTACATAATAGAAGTCTTTATTTAAAAATGGAGAGAATTCCAAAACCTTGGTGAAATGAGTATTTAAGAAAAAAAAGTATGGCTGTATTCCTTGGCTAATAGAAGAAATTAAATGTCTGATCCACTACAAAATTAAACGCCCTATGGATTTGCATGTTCAGCTTACATGGTTTCAGTAGCAAAAATCATTAGTAGCAGGGAAAAAAATACAGTAACATCCTATGCCATGTTTTTCATATTTAGAGAATAGTTAAAAGCCTTTTTTCCCTGCAAGAGAAATATATTTTTTAAACGTCAACTCTAACCACATTTGCCTTACAGCAGTTGAGCATTATGGCCTCCTCAGAAGCCCCAAGACTGGCCGAGTCCTTAATACGTTGGTATCTATCATGTAGATTTCACTATGGGGTTTTTTTTGTGTTCTTTTTAATTGCCAATCAGGATTTTACCCATTGTCAGAACAAAGTAATGTGGTTTTGAAAAACAGAATTGAAAGCAGGTGGGAAGATACAAATTTGAAAAGAGCACAATCTGCACAATATTTTCCTGGATATAGGAAATCTTTAAACTCAGCTGCCCTGTTGGCTGATTTAAGTGATATTTCTAGACTAAACTTTACAAAATATCTTCTAATTTTCAGGAATCATTTTGCACTTTTCAACAGGCAGTATCTGCAAGTGTTAATTTATTTCTTTATGTGTTAGGCATTGTCCCATGAAAAAATATTTTATCTATTTTATTTAGCATGTAATTGAAGTACAGGTTTCTGTTTATATTTGGTCTGTATTTCATGCTAAAAGGAGATGGTTTATGATTTATGTAAATAAAATGCACTAATTAAATGTAATTGCCAAATAAAATACATTCCTTGTTTATTTAAAAAGAGGACACTTGCCACTTTTATCTTAATCCTTTTTAATTTGTTGTCATAGGTACTATCTTTTGCCATTGGACTTTGCTATTAGTGTTAAATATTTTCAGTGACAGGCTTCAGCTAGAAAATAACTGGATTTGATTTAGTTTATATATCATAGGCTGCCCAATTTACTTAAAATACAAATCTAAAGGGAGATTCAACATTCTTGAAGCACAAATGACCAGGCTTAAATTATTCTATTTCAGACACATTATGCAAGGTGGACAACGAGCTCTCGGGAGGAGGCTCTGATTCTGAGAAAGGTGGAAGGAAAGAGAAGAAGACTGGTAGCAAGGTGGAAGGTGTCAGTTACTGTGGCAGTGAATGCACCTTTGGAAAGCCCAGGTTAGAGTCAGATCATAATGGAGAAAATCTATATGGTTGCTAGGAATCGACACTGATCTGATGGCACATAATCAATCAAAAAATTAAGTAGAAAACTAGAAAGGGATGTTATTTAAAAAAAAAATTGAACAAAATCAGGTGATATAGGCAAGAATAGTAGGGCTGTTCCTGAAAGACTGAACAAAGTTTGATTTCAAATAAACTGGTGCATGGTATTTTTTAGACCAGATTTCTTTTATTAATTGTGTTCTTAAAGGGAAGGAGCAGACACTTTCTTTCTTTCTTTTCATGCCCAATTAAGATCACATTTGCAGACAACACCCTCCAGTTGGAATAAAATGTCAAGTTTGTTGGGGTTTCATCGTGCAAGCAGCATTTTTAGGAAATAGTTGAGAAGACAGCTGGTGCATAATTTCCACCTATGGCTGAATAGAACCAGGTCATCTGTGGCTGCCCTTCGCAAGAATAAATGCGCCGTTTGCATTTTACTCTGAGAAAAAGAACTTGGGTTAAGAAAAAATGTCACTTCACATTTCCCGGCAATCTCCGAGAATGCCTGTGTTCCCTCCTTAATGGTATTAATTGCCTTTGCATGAATAATCTAGGCGCACAGCTGGTGTACAGGAATTTATACATTATCAAACTAATACTGCTTTTGAAGCAGAGTATTTTCCTCCATGCTACTTAAGCTACCCCCCATTGTCTCAAGGGAGGTAGATGTTGATGATAAAATAAACAGCTCAAATTAACACTTATGACAATTGATATCCTCATTAGGTTTCATGTCAACATTCACTATTGAAGATGGGGGCAATTTTCATCTCTTAAAGCAGATTTTAAGTGTGCTTCTTGGCTTAAAAAAAAGAGTGACATCAAGATCTTATTCCACATTAAAGAAATTCTGGTTAACAATAGATGGTGGAGCAAATGACACAATATGCAAACAAGTGGAAATAAGGCAGTAAGGAATAATCAATCTGTAAGATAAATTTAAGGTGTCAGGCCTGGAAACCATCTTTTGCATTGGGCCTGCCACATTTAATACTGTGGGAAACGGAGGGGGGATGCAATTAAAGATAGGATTTGGGGGTCAGTCCAGACAAAGTTGTCCTTTTTAAACACTATCTTCCCATGACTATTTTCTATATTTTCTAAATACACTTCTGCCCAAAACAAATCAGTTGAAACAAAAAAGGTAGAATAACACCAGTGAGTTCCAGTCCATGATGACGGTAGAGAAAGATTAAATCGATGATTACTCAGTAATTGGATGCTAAAGAGCTTGACTTCTCTCTTCCTTTTACTTTATATCCATATGAAGCTCTGGGGAGAGATTATAAGTGAAGAATCATTCATTTATATATTATATCCAGTTAAATATTCCCACCCTCCGCAGAACAGGTGATATAGTAAAGGTATTGACTTAGTGCCTAGAGCAGTTACAGTCTCACATCCTGGATATAAACTGTTTCAATTCCTATTCTCAAAAAGTCGCTATAGAGCACTGCACACCAGAACAACTAGACACAAGAACAGCTTTTCCCCGAATGCCATCACTCTGCTAAACAAATAATTCCCTCAACACTGTCAAACTAGTTACTAAGTCTGCATTACTATTAATCTTCTCATCATTCCTATCACCCATCTCCTCCCACTTATGACTGTATGACTGTAACCTTGTTGCTGGTATCCTTAAGATTTATATTGACTGTTTCCCTATGACAGGGGTGGGCAACTATGGCCCTTTTATGACTTGTGGACTTCAACACCCAGAATTCCTGAGCCAGCCATGTTAGCTCAGGAATTCTAGGAATTGAAGTCCACAAGTCATAAAAGGGCCATAGTTGCCCACCTATGACTATCATAGTTGCCCACCTATGACTATCATTAAGTGTTGTATCTTATGACTCTTGACGAATGTATCTTTTCTTTTATGTACTCCGAGCGCGTATGCACCAAGACAAAGTCCTTGTGTGTCCTATCACACTTGGCCAATAAAGAATTCTATTCTATTCTTGATAGGGAGGAATTGGTTTAGACTGAATCCTAGCTAGATAGAATGGGTGTGGTACAGACATCATCCAACTTCAGAGATACACTATTTATGGTTCTGTTGGGGTTGGGCTTCCCTTAAAAAAGATGTAGCTTGGAGATGTGAAGATTCTCCTGTAGACACAACTACATCTGGTGTACCAGCTACAATGCTTCCAGGGCCAGGGAGCATTGAGCATAGTTACTCAGGTTCTTGTAATCTCAAAGTAGAGCTACCGCAATTCACTGTATGAAGCTGCTCTGAAGTTAAAACTGATGAGGCAAGAAGCAGATGAGAACTCCACTTTTTCTGTCAAAACTTTCCCTTGAGCTTGCAAGCACAATTCAAGGTCCTGACTATCAACATACAGCCTACATAGCCCAAGGCCTTGTTATCTCCAAGACTCTCTACTCAAAAGTGAATCTACCTATCTGGTAAGATTTGGAAGAGAAGTGTTACCATTTACATGGCAATCAGCATGCCAGGTGGGGCCAGGAAGGGGTTTGCACTAAGAAAGCAAAGCCTACAAGGCTTTAGCCCTGGGGGAGGGGGGAAAAGAACAAAACTATCTATTGTCAGTTCTTTGTCTGGCGATCTTATCTATAAATGCAGATTTTTTCAGATGGGTTTAGCAGATTTGACTTTTGGACTTTGTTTCAGTTGAGTCAGTACACACTTCATCCTCAATAGGAACCTAATATAAATTTTGCTCTATTTGTCAGTCTGGACAGCTCATCAAGGAACAGAGTTTGAATGTTCATTACGTTGAAGGCAGTGACTGACATTGGCATGTCAAGTGTCACCTTCCAAAAAGTGGGCAGGACTGGGAGGTGAAGTTTGTTTCATTTTACCAAAATGCTTGCAGCAGGCTCTGTGCTACACTTTTTGCTCCTTGCAATAGGAAATGGTGTTGAATGTCACTATGGCATTTAGGAGAGCCAGGAGTTACCCTACCTTATTATTGTACCGTATTTCTGAAAGACCTCAAAATCAATCAAGGTGGGTTCAAACTATCAAAAAAATGCTTGGATGGTATTACAGGGCCACAATATTTAACTAGAATAAAGACTTACTAAAGGGCAGAAATACAGAGAAATAATTGTCTATGGAGATACTGTCTCCATAATACTTCTCTATCCCAAAGGTGCTTTTTCAAGAGGCAACTGGACTTTCTGGTTTTCCTTTGAAGACATTTCGCTTCTCAGCTTCTTGGATGAAAAGCAAAATGTTTTCAAAGAAAAACCAGACAGTCCAGTTGCCGCTTGAAAAAGCACCTTTAGGATAGATAAGTATTACTTTCTTCCTGAACTAGCCAGTCAGACATTCTTACTATAAGTACTGATCCCAGAATTCAGCCTTGGCATGATAGCCCAAGCATATCCAATAACCAAAACTCATCCATCAGTACAGAATTACAGTGGAGTTTAAAGGTTTGTGAATCCCTTTGAAATTTTCAATTAAAAAAAAATTCAGTTCCAACCCAACTGCAGTGTCAAAGAAAATACACGTTTGGAGATTCCACCACTTCTTCAGATAAAGTTTGGAATGCAACCCTCTCCATCACAACCCAAACAAGCTTTTCCGGATGATAATGAGAAGCACAGCTCCTTTGCCAAAAGGAAATTCTAAAAAATTGCTTTAATGTGTTGAGTCATAGAGCCAGTTTCTACCAGGTGCTTTCCCATATAGATCAGCAGAATAGAGGAACCTATTTAAATGTTTCATGAAATCTGCATACTGGTTATTCCGTAAAGAGAGTTGGATCCGTGGGGTTTCTGGAGATCAGTAAGAGTTTAGAAACACCATAAAGCATTTTTAAAACCATGCCACAAAATAGTAGCACAATAGTAATTGATGAAGAGAGAAAACTGCCAATTGATATACAAGAAGAACTCATTTTCTTCCTTATCAATCTACACATCATTTCAAAAAATACTAATTGCTGTAAAATGTGTCTTGGTCGTATCTGTTGTCTTGCTGTTTTCTCAAAGAAAGTTCCAACATCAAGAGAAATGGTCCAACTTTGATTGTTCTAAGAAGGTTGTAAGATTTTTAGTTGAGACCTGGAGATGATTTTTTTAAGGAATCCTGAAAAGAAAAGAAAAAAAACATGTCAGTATAACAGGATTTGCTCTGCGACTAGCTTCTTGCAATAAAAATAGATAAAAAGACAAAGCAAAATAATTCCCTTGACTGGAAGGGGAAAGGCCAGAGCAATTCTGTACAAGTCAAATAACTTTTAATATAATTTTTAATGCCATTTAAAAATCTAGCCAAACAAGTTAAGCGAAATCAAAGCATTTAACCTGCAGGGGTACCTAGAGCAGATAATGAGTTTTGCTATGAAAAAAAAAAAGAAAAGAAGAAAAAAAAAGAGAAAAGAAATGTTTTAACAAAAAGTAACTGGAGAAAATTATAAGCCTAAATTGTTAACGTAGCTTCTTAGTAAGGTCAACTGCATAATATACGGTACCTTAACCTCTTCCAGCAATTTTTAAACACCATGCAGCTTAAATAGCCTTCTTCTGAATTCAGACTTATTTCTTCTGGGAGACTGGAATGCAAATCAAGAGGTAATAGTGGAAGGAAATTAAAAGATGTGCTTTTCTCATTTCATTTTTTTCCCCTACTGATAATAAGAAAAGCAGCATAGAGTGTGGTATAGTAAAGTGAACCTCTGGCTCTCTGAATAGCTTTTCTTCTACTGTTAATCTGAAATGCATTACACCCTGCTTTTTCAAATAACCACCATGCTCTGTACTGTGATCAGCATTAAGGTTCAGCAGGCACCAGCAGCAGAGGTCACCAAAGGTCATCATATTAGCTATCAAAAGAATAATAGCCAGATTTAAAAAGTGTTATTTAAAAAATAATATATCAGAAACTTTCAGATTCAACTTTCAGGGTAAACATTCCAGGTATAGATTTCAAAGTCTGGAGCTCAAATGAACTGAAAAGCTGTAGAGAATTCCTTCTATGGAAATCCTGCGTTAGTGTTTTAACAAATTGAAAGCATGTAAAAAATGCAAGTAGAAAAATAGGCACCACCTTTGGTGGGAAGGTAAGAGCGTTCTGTGCGCCTTTGGCATTTAGTCATGCTGGTCACATGATCACGGAGACGTCTTCAGACAGCGCTGGCTCTTCGGCTTTGAAACGGACATGAGCACCGCCCCCTAAAGTCAGGAATGACTAGCACATATGTGCGAGGGGAACCTTTACCTTTACCTATGTAGCTACATTTCTATGTAAGAATAACCTTCCCATGCATTCACAACTAGATAGGATCCCCACAGCATGGGTATCCTTCTAACCCTGATCTTCTGAGCATTTTAGCACTCTCCTTTTTCCTGGAGGGAGGGGATTTATTCATTCTTCTCTCTCTGTCTCTTTCTCCCAGATAATGAGATGCCTCTGAAGCCAGTTCTGCATCCAGAGCAGAAGACACAAGGGCATACATCTAGGGATTCACTCAGGAATGGGAGTAAGGGGGAGGGCTCCTAGATTCACATCTGGCTTACTGGATTCCAAAGTACACAAATAACATATGTTCCCATCTAAAGAACTCTTTCCTAATTGAACACATCATTGCTGAATCTCCAGTTGAGAGCCACATTGGTGCAATGGTTAAAAACATCAGGCTAGAACCAGGGGTGAAATGCTCCCGGTTTGGACCGGATCACCCAATCCAGTAGCGATGGCAGCAGGTGGTTCAGAGAACCGGTATCAAAAATCCCTGCCCCCCCTCCATGCCCAGCTGAGCTGTGCGATCATCAGAGGCTTTTAAAAAAATGTTTAAAATAATTTTTTCTACAATCTCTTCGGCCGAAAAAATGCTTTTAAAAGTAAAAAAAAAAGCCTCTGATGATTGCGCAGCTCAGCTGGGATTGTCAGAGGCTTTTAAAAGCATTTTTTTACAACCTCTTCGGCCGAAAAAATGCTTTTAAAAGTAAAAAAAAAAAAAAATCCATGTAGAATAAATTGAAAATTAAGCAGTGTTAAAAGCCACTTTACCCCACTGAAAAACTGCTCTGAAATTTAAACAGGGATTATTGCATCACAAAATTTAATATAAAAATTATAATGAGTGCTTTACATATAAGATTTGGAATACTGAATGTTTGCAAACACTGACTGTGGGAGTAAGTGTCGGTCATCTGAATAAAGGGATCTCAAACTTTCATGCTGTAGCAGAAATAGTAAACAATAAAATGGTTAAACTTCAATATGACCTGAAGGCAGTAGAAACTATATACAGCATCTTAAAATATTTATGCTCAAGTCTGCAGATAAGAGTAGATATTGGTGATTATTGATCTTATCTATTCTTGTCTTCACACTGAAAGTTAAATCTATTGTTCTCACACTCTGAAATAGAGTAGCAAATAAGCTTTCTTTCCAACAAGAATGTGCATCATTAGGGCTTAAGGCAGGGGTGGGATTCAGCCGGTTCGGACTGGTTTGAGCAAACCAATAGTTACGGCCAGAGGCTGGGCCTGCCCACCCGCCCCAGCGCTATCCCGTCTTATATAATTGCCATGTTTTTGACGCAGAGTGCAAGCAAAGCTATCCCATCCTATACAAGCGACGTGTTTTTGACGCAGCGTGCGTGTGCACAAGGCATGCACACACACACATTTTCAATTCTGGGCAAACTGGTTGTTAAATTATGTGAAGCCCACCTCTGGCTCAAGTATAGTCAGGCTAGAAACCCCTAATTATGATGAAAAAATTTAAAGCCAGTTATGGGTCATGCTTGAGGATGATTATGTATGCTTATTTTCTTGGACATCTCACTAGATTATCCTGATTTAATTTAATTATCCTCATCTAATTGTATCTCTGGCAGATGAGATGGCAAATGAGAAGCACTGCTAGGACAAGAAGTAATCTTTCTCTACTAACTGGCCTCCCTGTAGAACAGATAAAGCTTCTATAGAAAACTCTAAATTTTGTCACCAGGAAAATACACATAAGGGCAATCCTGAAGCTTTTGGAACCTCAGGTGGTGCCCAAAACACCTTGTTTGTAGCCCCCTGGATTTTCCTAGAAGTTATTGTTGAATGGGGTGCACGCAAAGATTTAATACAGAGATTCCATTTAAAGATAGCTCCACTGCATCTGGACTGGAATCAGGTTTCCTCAATCAAATTGGCACGTCCATTTAAACATTGCTATATCATTGCTTGCCTCCAAATCCATTGAGATTATTTGGGTGACTTGTGTATGTATATGCAGCAATATTTCCTCCAAATTGATTCCAAAGTCTGGCTGATTTGATTTCAGACATCCAAACCAAACAAACTGCAAATCTCAACTGAAATTATTGTAATTAAAACTGGATTTTGCCTTCACGCATCCACATTGCTGCGCTAATTTTTCATCTAGCAAATGGGAGAAATTATTAAGCACATGGCCATAGGAAAGAGAGACAAGAGTGGGATCTAGCATCATAATTTCTGATGATGCCCTTGATGTTGGGAGTTGGCAATCCTTTTGTTACTGAGGGTTTACAAACCTCAGGATATGTAAAGAAACATTACTCCTAATGATTGTATTATAATTTAGAGCACAACAAACTGAAAGTGCCCTGTGAACTAATTATTCTTGATATATGTCTGGATGCCTGTCCAGATATGTTTGAGAGTCTGTCCAGCTTTGTTAATTTTTCTAAAACCATCCAGTTTGTAATACAACATGAGGCTTACATGCAAACAATGAACATATCCTGATATGGTTTCAATTCCTGTGATTCATATCCTGTGATATACACACTTTCATCTTTCAGTGGGTCACAAGCACAAAGGGTGGGGATTGTGTTGGGATGTCCCCATTTGCGTTGCCATTTCTTCATCATCACAGTTGGCAGCAAATGACAATGATGTTACATGTTGATATTCATAGGATACTACTGGGTGGATCTGATTAAGGGATCCTGTCCAGTTTCAAGGTCTTGGAAAGACAATTTTATTTTAAAAGAACACTGAAACAGAGACAGTTAGTCAGAATGTTCTATTTAGATATCTCTCCAAGTAATTTGAATAATTCAGAGACATGGGTGAGATAATAAAATTAGTCATCGATAATCACATAGCATCTCCCATCTGCAGGAATATGCATACTATGTGACATGCACAGGTGAGTCAAAGGGATACTAAAATTAGCACCATTCAAAAATATCCAGCAGTGGGGTGGGGATGTGGGAGATACATCTATAATGGAAGTCTCTGAATGCTATACTAACCTATCTTGCCATGTTCTGTCAACAGAAGGATTTGGTTTTTTAACATTCTCAAAATCCAAGCATGAGTCCCCAGCGGTATCCCTCAAACCACAGAAGGATCCCACACCTGATTGCATTCCAGATGTTTGATTTTCATCTCCAAAAATTCCCCAGCTAAGATGAGCACTACTGAGAAGTGCAAGAACTGGGGCCCACATAACTGAAGGGCACTGACATTAGACAGATCTGCTTTAAAGAGCACAGCCAACTCCATCAAGGACAAAGGAGAAGTTACAAACAACAAGATATTTTTGTCAGGTGTTCCTGTTTCTTGAGATTGATTGGAATGAGATTTTGCTGGAAGAGATTTCTGTGAGATAACTACCATTGCCCTCCAAATCTAACAAAACAATGTTAAAAATAAAACAAAAGAACATTTTTACTACAATGTTGTTAAAAAAAATTGTAATCCCCCAATCCCCTCAAATTTGGAGAAATTGAAATGGTTTTAAAAGGCCACTCTGGAATGTTTCTGCAATTCTCCAGTCTAGTCTGCAACCCTGAGATTTCTGGTAATCTCCTTTCCAAGTGATAAATAGATTTGACTTGCTTGACTTATCTAGATCAGGGGTGTCAAACTCGATTTCATTGAGGGCCACATCAGGGTTGTGTTTGATCTTGGGGGCCGGGGGCTGTGGCTAGGGTGGGCGTGGCCAGCTTGACGTCACTTGTGTTGGGGGCACCTGTAGTGTCCCAAGTGCTCTGTCAGCGAAAATGGGCTCCCAAGCTCCATTTTCGGCTGCGATAGCCTCCTGCAACCCTCTGCCAGCGAAAACAGAGTTTAGGAGGCCACCTGAGCCCTCCTGAGCTCTGTTTTTGCTGCAAAAGGCATCACGGGCCAATGCTTCACTGTTTCCAGGACAGCCCTGTGGGCCAGATCTAAGCACCTCGTGGGCCGGATCCGCCTCCCGGGCCTTGAGTTTGACACCCCTGATCTAGATTATTTAATCTTAGCTAAAAGAACTTTCCTCAACACTAAAAATATATTAAAAGGCACACCATGCATCTGTTTGTAGATGCCAAACATTTTGAAGGAGTCTCACAAAGAGAGATTGAGGTAGCAATTTTGAGTGTTCAACTCTTTATATGCTCCAGCCACAAAGAACCTTGAAGATCAAACCATCAGTAATTGCCTTGGAACCAATAAAAATAATAAAGTCTGGTCATAAAACCCAGTCCCAATTAATAATGTTTTCATCATAAACTGATCCAGTTTGTAGAGAAGTATGAGACTGACCCCCACACAAAGCATTGCAGGAATCCAAATGTGTGAATGTGTACCTCTGAAACAAGACACGCCTGTTCAGGTAGGTAAACTTGCAACTGGCAGACAGGATGCATCAATTAGCACACAGAGTCTCATCTTTAGGATAAACATCTAGTAAAACAATGAGTTTACTTTGGTAAGGATTACATTTGGGGAAAAAAAATCAGAGATCCCAAGAGACTTCTGGGATGTTCTGCCAGGTTGTGATGCAGGTTTTGTGAGTTACACCCCAACCTACATAATGATTATATGGTATGGGAGAAAAAGACAGAAGCAGCAGCAGCTGTCTTTTAGCCTCTCAGAGCAAGAGGCATCCAGATGAGGAGATGGCCTGCAGAGGAAACTCTCTGGGTTTTCCAGGCTGGACCAAGATGGCATTCCTGATTGTGCCTTTTGAGGACATATTTTCTTCCAACTAAAAATGGCCAATGTTAATGTTCCTTAAAAATTTAGATAAATAATTACTTATGGTATTCATTTGTTAGATGTACATCCTGTCTTTTCTCCAGCACAAAATGGTGCACATGGCATCAACATCCATTCTATGAGCTGTGGTGGCGCAGTGGTTAGAATGCAGTATTGCAGGCCACTTCTGCTGACTGCCAGGTGCCTGCAGTTCGATTCTCACTAGCTCAAGGTTGACTCAGCTTTTCATCTTTCCAAGCTGGGTAAAAGTAGAACCCAGATTGTTGGGGGCAATATGCTGACTCTGTAAACCACTTAGAGAAGGTTGTAAAGCACTGTGAAGTGGTATATAAGTCTAAGTGCTATTGCTATTTCCCACCTGAAAGGAAGGCTGGAGTGAGTGGAAGTGACTGACCCAAGCCATTCAGTGACTTCCTGCGACTGAACATGACTTCCTAGAGTCAGTTAACAGGAATAAAAAGACAAGGCAATTCAAGCCATCCCTCTTCCTTAACTTCCCTTGATATTTAACTGTAGATAGATTGAATCCAGAAATATCCATTTTTAAAATGCCTACGCTTAGGTGAGTCTGCAGCAATATTGTTTGAAACCACTGAGATTTCCTAATGGAAAATAAAGCATCATGCAAGGAAAAAATAAAACACCATGAGACTATACATCAGCTTTTTTTGGTCAAAATGCTTAATTTATTAACAAACTAACAAAAATATTGTGCTGTTCTATAGGTTTTTTTAAAATTATATTTTCCTTGTTTTTATATAGTTTTAATTGTTTTGACTGGTTCTGAGTCACACATTTGAGATATGCAGTTCTATAATTGGAATTTTAAAAGTCTTTTAAAAATCAAATCCCTATAAAGACAACTAAAATGACCTTTTTAGGCAGGGGGAATTGCTCTTGTTGAAAAAATTACTGATAAAATTTGAATATTAAGTTTAGAGTGGGATGCATCACAATTTTATCAGGAAGGTAGATTACACACACACACACACAAATCTATATACACATACACACTAACATATACATACATATGCACAGAATTTTAGTATTAAGTATTTTAAGAATTTAAATTATACATAATTAAAGATTAAATATACAGAGTATAAAAACAACAGTGCAATCTTGCGATTATGTGTGAATTTGGATTTATGTTGTTATTGGATGTAAAAGTATCTTAAAAAATGAAAAGCACAACAAAACACCTGATAGTTCTATAAATGAATATGCACAGAATTTTAGCTGTGGTGTTGTGTGTTTACAATAAATCCTGCTGCCTTTTGACACTTAACTTTTGTAAATGTGTCTTGAATGGAAGCGTTATAAAGTATTCTTAAACTGATTTTGAACTCAATCCCCCTTTCTCATTAACCAAAGTAATATTGAATCTCTTTAATACATTTAAATTATAGGAATAATGATCATAATAGTCTGTGATTAATGTGTGTGTATATATATAGTGTACACGTGCATACACACATACACATTTATATATAAATGCACTCAAAAGCCCAGGGGATGTCTTATTTTCGGGGAAACAGGATAGATAGATAATTTCTTTTGAGACCGTGCATCAGAATTTCATTTTTTAATGTGTGCCAGTGTGTTCACAGAAAAAAAGTGACAGTAAAGGTTATCTTATAATGCACAGAAAATATAAAATCCAAAGACTTGGATTTGAGCCTTGGTAGGACAGTGGTCTAAAGCACCCTGTTATTAAGACCAGCTGCCTGCAATTACTGCAGGTTCGAATCTTACCAGGCTCAAGGTTGACTCAGCCTTCCATCCTTTCTAAGGTAGGTTAAATGAGGACCCAGTTTGTGGGGCCAATAAGCTGACTTTGTATAAATATACAAAAGTATGAAGGCTATTGCTTAACGCACTGTAAGCCGCCCTGAGTCTCCGGAGAAGAGCGGCATATAAATCAAATTAAAAAAAAAAAAACTTGTCAGAGTCAACCAAGTTTGCCATTTATTTTTGGAACTCAGTCTGACTCTTTAGTATGGTGTAAAACCCCGTCAAAAGCGATAGTGATACATCCAAAGCCCCTACAAACACTCTTTAATTCGATCTCGATCGCCCGATCTTAGCTGGAGGGAGAGAAAGCAAAGGGTCGGCCCGGCTCACCCACCGCAAAGACCCCAGTCAGAGCTATCGGGAGAGAGTTTCCGAAGAGGCCGCACTCCTCAAGCGAGACACCCGAGAGGCTCACTCGGCCAGGCAAAGAGCCCGGGCGCCCTCGGGGATCTCCCACAATCGCCTGACAGCCGGCCAAGTGGGCGGGTCAGGACTTGTCCCTCCGTTCCCGGCTGGGCTGTGCGCGGGGTGGTGCTTTTCTTCCCAGCTCCGGAGGCACCGAGAGGTTTGCTGTCTTGGCTCCTTTTGACATTAACCGGAAACGAGGGAGGCTCTAGGCGGTCAAGAGACCCGCAAACCAAGCCAAGCCGGCGAGCAAAAGCCTCGCTTCTCCAAAGCGCATCGCTGGAGAGCGGATTTGAGGGCACCGGCGGAGGGGAGGGGGCCGCTTCTCGGTCGGCGGCCGCCGCCAATTGGGTGTCCCCATAGGAAGGTAAGGAAGCTGGCTGGCTGGCTGGCTGGCTGAGGAAAGCGGAGGGCACGCTTTTTAGGGGTGGAGATTAGCCGGGTACTCTTGGTGGGGGGGAGTGGGGGTAACGACGCGATGTGGAGACCCGAGAGACTCTGGTCTCCTGGCATGGCGGGCATGCGCGCCCTCCCTTATTTTGGTCGGATGGGGTGGGTGGTGCGAGCGTAGAGATGGCGTATTCGACCCTTCCTTTGACTCGGTCGGTCTTGGTAAACGGCCGGAGACAACTAGTAAAACCTTCATTTTTATTTTTATTACTCTATTATTTTTATTTTGCGCGCGAGAAAGCACTTTGCGCAACCCGGGACCGGTTTGAGAGCTTCGGCGATGAGAGGGGGGGAAAAAAAGAGAGCTTCTTGTGTGGTGAAACCCCCTCGAAACGGGACGTTGCAATCCCGGCCCTTTTGCTCGTTGGGTGCAACTTTGATATAAATTGGTATTTTTGTTGTTTGTTTGTTGTTCTTCGGCGTGGAAAGACTCGTTTTCTCTCTTTTGCTTTCGACGCAATCGCTTTTTTTTTTTTTTGCACCGTGACCATCTTCCGTGCCTCCCTCGCTCTCTCCCTCCCCCCACCAAACATTATAACAGTCAGCCATAATGGGCCGGCGACATTTTTATTTATTTATTTATTTTGCAAAATTGGGCATGGAGTATACTTGAGTAACCTCAGCCTTGTAGTGAACCTCGGGGTGATTAAGTGCATCTGTCATATCCTGTGGTTTAGGCATTTCCTATCCTCCCGACAGAGTTTCACTTAAAGTTCTTTAAAGTGCTACTGTTTACCACTCCCCCTCTTTTCCCCCCCTGAGAAATGCAGCCAAATTTAAAATAATAATAATAATAACAATAAAAAAAACCTAAGCTAACGAAACTTTTGGTTTCAATTCGAAGGAGAAAAAAAAAATCCAATGTTTTTCTCTCCTCCCCCCTTCTCCTTTTCTTAATGTTGTAAAACGATGTCATGTGATCTTTTACGCAACCTTTTGGAATGCCTTTAGAATAACTGGGGGGACTAGCTGTAAATCTGACAGTCAGATGGTTGGTGTGCTTACTCAGGAGTAAGGCTGGTTGAGTTTAAGCTGTGGCACGAGGACTAGTGACACTGCCCTAGAAAGGGGTAAGGTTCAAATGCAAACATTCCAACCAAGAGAGCCATGCTTTGATGTGGAAAATTAAAAGAGCTGCTTGCTGCTGTCCTTAAGTGCAGGGAACCTGGGCTGTTAGTGCCAGCGTGACTTTAAATGCCTTGTGGTCTGGATCGCAGTTTATATCAGTCTTGTGCAATGATGGATGTCTCTGTATAGGATAGATGACATTTCCTGGCATGGTCATATTGGCTAGGAATTGATCTATTTATCTATTTTTAGAGCTCATGTATAAAGGTTGCAATAAGGCCCCAATCGAATGGTGTCATTTGTGACCTTCTATCGAAATGCATAATTAATGTAATTGTACTTTGCAGTAGTTCATCAAAAAGCAGGAACAATTTTAATTATGGGCGATATTTTTAGAGGACAATATAGTTTTCATGGGGATAAAGATAAATATAGGGCCTGGAGGTCTGTTCTTTATCAAGTTATCTTGAAACGCAAGTGCTTTTAACCTTTCTTCAGTGTCCATGTTGGGGCTGGGTGCTCATGAGGTTCAGAAGTTAACAAGGTGAGCCTTTTTAGTGCTTGGGTTGGAGACAGAGTTGTAGACTAGACTGGGGAAAAAAAAAACCCAACATCCTGGAAAAGACAGTAACAACTCATGATTTCCATATTGCTGTCAAGAAAACAACATGTCCACGTTCTGAAAGTCATCCCAAATCAAACTTGACTGGAACAAGACTTTACTTTTTAAACAATTCTTAGGGTGCAGACAAGCATATGGGAGCTATAAATAGTGCAATTGGATGATTCTGCATGTGTTAATTTTCTCTTTTAATGCTTTTCTACTTTTCCTTTCTTTGAAGGAGGGAAGCCAAAACGCCATAACTGTTTTTTCTAATGTCTATCCAATGAAGTAGATTAGGGAGAGAAATAGTGAATTTCTTAACATCACACGGTGAACTTTCTACAATCTCTGTGGTCAAAGTCTAAATTCTGATAACAATTACTATGCATGGCCATATAGAGGTTATTCTAAGACTGTTGGAGATTCTCTGGTCTTCCACTAATTCCCCCAATACAAACTACCAGCAGTTTGTCTTGTACACAAATAACTTGAACCAAAGAAAAGAGACTTCTGCACATGGCAGCATTAACCACAACAGTGTTATAGCAACAGCTTTGGGGGATTAACTTCTTTTTTTTATTATGTAGCAATCCTGTAAAATGCAGTAACAAAAAGGAAAGACCTCTGATTTCCTTGTCCTTCCTGCACTTTCTTCTCCTCCATACAACGCTGGTGCTGGCAGGCTCCCAAACAGACTTTTGCTCTTGTCAAGCGATTGCATAAAATCATATGGCAGATCTAGAAATGCTGGTATTCAGAAAGCTATCATACTATTACAGATTTCTCTTCAAGAGGTAGAGTGTCCAATTGCTCCATACAGGTAGTCCTTGACTTTCGACCACAATTGAGCCCAACATTTCTGTTGCTAAGTGAGACATTTGGTAAGTGAGTTTTGCTCCATTTTATGATCTTCCTTACCACAGTTAAGTGAATCGCTGCAGTTGATAAATTGGTAACCTGGTTATTAAAGTGAATCTGACTTCCCCATTGACTTTGCTTGTCAGAAGGTCACAAAAGGTGATCACATAATCCCGGGACACTGTGACTCTCATAAGTATGAGTCAGTTGCCAAGCATCTGAATTTTGATCATGTGATCATGGGGATGCTGCAATGGTCATAATTGTGGAAAATGGTCCTATGTCACTTTTTTCAGTACCATTGTAATTAAATGAACTGTTGTAAGTCGAGGACTATCTGTATTAACAGAGTGCTGTTAAAACTACTTTTGAGCGTTGCTTTAGGGAGACCGTCCAGCAGGGCTGGACATGCTGCAATACTTTGAAAGAATAAACTGATGAGAGATCCAGAGATGATGAGACCATACCCAGCTACTGTACATGCAGAGCTTCTTCCTTCCTCTTCCTGAATATCCTTGTCTATAAGCCTCTTCTTAACTAGAATTTCCCTTGCCTGGGCATATCCTATCAGTCTTTGGGGAGGAAGCTTCTGCAGTATTTTTGTTGTTGTTGCTGCATACTCAGCTTCCAGGATGTATCAAAGGGATCTTTAACATAAAAGGAGTGAAAAATTGAATTTTCTTCAAAAGTTAGGTATCCTATCCGTGCTCTGGCCCTGCCTCTAAATAAAATGCAGAGCAGGGATTGCAACACATCCCTTGAAAACTTGGTTTGAAATAGAGGTTTCTCCTTTCTACAGCCAGATTCCTCTCCATGGAGGAGTTGCACACTGGGCATAACCACGAAAGCATGATAACAATTACATTCACCTTGTGTAGGGAAAAAAGAAAAAGTAACTACAGTGCTTGTTTGTGCCTTCTGGATGCTGCAGATCATCAAGAGACCACTAGGAGAAAGAAGTCCTGAATCCCTATGTAGTGCCAAAATATTTCTCTCTCTTCCTTCTCTGAAAGCTCTCAAGCCCAGGAGCTTTCGTAAGTTAATTCAAAGGCTAGGTATGAAAGATGCTTGAATCTCAAAACAGAGAGTATTCCCTGTGAGTCAGAGATGGATCAGGGTGCACTGCTTTATCGCAAAACCAGTTCCCATGGCTGAAATACTGTTCTGTCAAATTTAGTTCTTCATAAAGCAAGACATCAAAGTAAGAATTCTCCAACCAGTTTCCAGTTGAAGAGATAATTTTTGTTGATTAGGACTTGGTATGATAAGGTATCTTAGGTGACTCATAGTGGGTTGCTTTTAGATTCTGGAGGGTTGGAGCTGCTAATTCTTGTCCTGAGCACCTCTGAAGAAAAGTGGTGGAGCTTTCTGGCATAGACTTAAGGAAGGGAAAACTTTATTTGATTCTTTCTATTGTTCAGTAACTACAGTACTGAAGAGACTGGAGAAAAAGGGAAAAAGAGAGAAAATATGTCGCTACTACAATCCTAATGCCTACATCTATCCTATATTTTCAGTGTTACTGTCACTACTATGACAGTAATGACAATAACTATGTCATTACTACATTTGCAAATTATGTTTTCTTATGCTGAAACCATACAATAAAGGGCCAAGTTATAAAATGCTGTATATCCTTTTCTTATTTAATACTTGGGAAGCATTATCAATTTATTTGGTTTCAGGTTATTTGAAAGAGGACAATTCAGAAGCCAAATGCAATATGTATACATAGTTGTCACTCCAAAAATGGTTGGTCAAATTCCTTGAAAGCCATAGAACTATATTTTTTCCCAAATAAGGAAACTTGGCACATTCTGCTATGTTTTAAGCTAGTACAAATGTAGTGCTTACTTTATTGGCAATACATTGGCCTGCTGCCTTTGCATAAAACTGCTGAAAGCTATTTCATCTCTTCCTTTTTATTTTTATTTTAAATTCCAAGTTCAAAGAGATTAGTGAAGAACGATTTAGTTCTAGGACATGTTGCAAATTTAGTGGCTAAAAGTTGCAAGTAATATGTTTTAGGTGTCTAGGTTTGCTGCTCTGTATGGCTTGTGCAATTTTTGGAAACATGCTTTGCTCATTTTAGGCTAAACCCTTTTATGTATTTTAAGCAATAAAACCTCTTTTAAGAACAAGCTTTTCATAATAGGAGAAATTAAGGCTCAGTTTGTGTCATACCAAATCTGGAAATTTTAAATTTTGAATGATTAATATTACTGATATTATTTGACAAGTGGCAAATTCTGTACAGTCTAAGGTTTGAGCAAACAACAAAAATGTGAGAGCTTAGGACAACTTAAAATGTAGGAGGAACAGGCTGAACTTCTCAGTGATGGATATTAATTTATGATTGCTTGATTTCTAACCTCTCTTAGAAAAAAAACAAGGATGATTTGTTGGAATCCTTCATTAAACAATCAGTGTTGGAATTATTAGTATTTAAAAGTGACATTGAGTTTTACGCATACCTTGAAGCCATTTTTAAAAGCAGCAATCTAGTTGTTTTCAAACATGTTGGAATCAATATGTCCATTAAAAAAATGACAGCATGTGGTAGATCTTTATTTATGTACATCCATTTGTATGCTGCCTGTTATGATTCCAGTTTCTTAAACTAAAAACAACCAATACTGATAAAACAAGAAACAGTTACTGTTCATAGGAGAATGATTTTTATCAGCCTCAGAATGAACCCTATGTTTTATGGAAGAACTGTTTTATTAAAACAAAAGGAAAGTATTAAAAGAGTGGCCTGGGAAGAAATGTTCCTTTGGGTAGGAATTAAGATCAATGAATGGGGAGGATTCTTGAATTCATGCCTCTGATCTTTAGGTTAGAAGCCCAGCTTTATTAACAAGCACTCAATATTTTTGGGTTTATGACCCTATGTTTTTAAGTAATTAATTAAAGTCCTCAAAATTAGCTAGCTAACAGTTTTTTTAAAAAATATTTTTATTAAAGATTTTTTTTTTACAAAGTTAAAAGATAAACCCAACAGTGAGAAAAAAAGCTTTAAAAAGGTGGCGAAAATGATAAAAGAGCATAGAGAAATAAAGAAAACAAGACATTCCTCTCGAAGTAACAGAGTTGGAAGGGACCTTGGAGGTCATCTAGTCCAACTCCCCTGCTCACCCAGGAGACCTATAGGAGGGATTCAAACCGCTGACCTTTCTGATTGACAAGCTCAGCGTCTTAGCCACTGAGCCACTTAGGGAGCTGCCAATTCCCAATGTTTTTTTATACCTTATATATACTTGAAAACATTTCTCCCTTCAAAATTACAAAGCATGGTTCCTTTCTGTCCATATCCCACTCATATTAATTGATAAATGTAGATAACATATTTTATTTTTACCCATTTTCAGCAAAAAGTCCATAAAGGATTTCCAGTCTTTTATAAAAGGTATTGTTCTCTCCCTAATCAAACAAACCAATTTGGCCATTTGTAAATATCCTTTCTTATGAGCAAACTTTAAGCTATTTATAGCACATGTACAGTCTTAAAGTGAAGAGAAAACCAGTCCCCTTAGTATTAGCTTTCCTAAATAGCTTATCTAATGACAATTCTTGCTTTCAAAAGGATTTAATCTAATCCAGGCCCATCCATACAAATCAAGCTTCCTTTTTGTTTCATGAAAGGAAAAGTAGAGCAAAGTTTTTATAAAGCTCTTAATTTATATACAATAGTGGCCAAAATTGTGGAAACCTTTTGGGAAAAGTGTATTTTTGAGGTTTGATGGTTAATAACACCACTTTTTTTGGAGTAGTACCATAAAATTATATATCAATGGAAAGAGAATTTAATCAAGAATGTAATGCTTTTCAACCGTTGTTTGAGACATAAAAGTCTTTTTTCATGGAATTCTAGATTTTAGGCCAAATTCCTGCAGTCTGCGCTGAACTTGCATCCAACTTCACATTGCATTGCGTCATTTCATCTTGTATACACCCAGATGATTCTTCTGTCACATAGGCACAGTCTCTTAATTCTTCTATCACCACTTGCTGTTGTGCACCTTTTCCTGCCTTTACCAGTGTGGTTTTGTAGTGACTTGAGTCTCCTTATACAGCTTCAAAAACTTAGAAATGCCACCTTTGGTTAAGTTTCCACCATTTTTTCTTCTAATTTCTTTATAACTGTAGCCTTGTTCACTTAATAATACTATTTTACATCACTTTCTAGGTGACCAGTCAACTCTTTGCACCATTACTTTAATTTTATTACATTTTACAAGCTCACTAAATGAAAGAACACAAAATCCCCCAACCAACTTGATAGAGATCACATAACACACTAACAAATGTCCTTACATGACATCAATAACTGAATCCTACTGCGATCTGATTGGCTCATTGCCAAAACAAGATGACACCTGATTGGCTCTCTAAACACTCATGCTCATTGGCTACAATCAGATGAAGGAAAGCTACCTGATACCAACCTAAACAAGTTGTGCTTCCTTTTTCTGGTTATTTGGCTATAACTTTTCATAAAATACAGAGATAATTGAACAAACTTTGTTGCATTACATTTGGGATTAAATTATCTTTCCATTGATATATAATTTTATGGTACTACTCCAAAAAAAGTGGTGTTATTAGCTATCAAGCCTCAAAAAATACACTTTTCCCAAAAGGTTTCCACAATTTTGGCCACTACTGTAGAACAAAGGACCAGCCAAAGGCAGTTAAAGCTATAACCATCCACAAACCAGTTATTTCTTTTCCTGGAAATGCTAAGTTTGTAAACACTATGGAGCCAGGAGTTAAACTGTAGTTTTTCTACAGAAGGAAGAAAAGGAACCCCATAGGCATCTTTGGCACACCTGACAGTCATGTGCAAAAGTCTATTTCTTTTTCCTAAGTTGCCTTAACACTCACTTTGGAACAAGCAAAGTCTGTTGCTAATGATGAGCAAAAAGGCAAGCTGCCAAATAACAGGAACTCAGCAAGTATCTATTTAACTATATTGAACTGAACACACTGTTGCTAAAGAGGTAGATATCCAAAGCACAAACCACAATAGACAGAAATACAAAACACAACAAAGTGTCTTTTAGATTTTGTTCTCCTTGGTGTTGAAGATGACACTTTCGAAGCTATAAAAATAATTGCCAGCCAGTGAAGAACTCCCTTTCTAACCTCAACAAATCTTTAGAATATAAGTCACTTCTTTGTTGTTGTTGGGTTTTTCTTTCTTTTGGTAAACTCTCAAGGCACATTAAGTTATTTAGATCAAAACCTAAGTTCAGTCCATCCTACAGAGCCATTTCTAAAGTAACTTTCCCCTTATGAAAACAAGGTACTTCCTTTTCATAAGGTGAGCATTACTTTAGAATTGTCCCTGTTTGATGGATAATGACCAAATGATTCCTTCACATGCACATCATGTGTTACTAATATGCTTGCACGCAACAAAGCCAATCATCCTAACCTTCCCCATGGCTATCCTACAATGGTAGCAGGAGCTCCTGATGGTGTTTCTGTAAATGATATGACCAGGGGGTTGAGGAATTACTTCTCTTGTTCCCTTGAAGCAGCAGTTTATATCTAATGAAACTTAAACATACAGTTCTTAGGAAAGGATGAGAGAAATTCTTGGCTTGCAAGGTAAAGCAGAACTTTTAATTTGATCTTTCTTGAAAATACCTCTCCTTGGTTATATAGTTTAGAATCACAAACATTTGTATAACATGTACAGGGGATATGTAACATTCAACATATATGTAGATGTGCATATATATTATGTATTATCTATCTATCTATCTATCTATCTATCTATCTATCTATCTATCTATCTATCTAGCCATCCATCTATCCATACCTACCTACCCTGTTTCCCCTAAAGTAAGACATCCCCTGATAATAAGCCCAATCGGGCTTTTGAGCGCATGCGCTAAAATAAGCCCCCCCTGAAAATAAACCCGCCCCCAAAATATTTAAATGCATGCACAGCTGGTCCCCGCCATTTCCTCTGGTTAGGTTTAGGGAGACAGAGCTGGAAATCAGGTAAGATGGCAAGAGGAGCTCTGTCTTGCTCCATGCACCCCAAAATAATAAGACCTCCCCAAAAATAAAGCCAAGCACTTATTTTGGGGTTCAAAAAAAATATAAGACAGGGTCTTATTTTCAGGGAAACACGGTACCTACCTACTTAAGCATTTACATATAACATTTATATTTGGATCTTTAAAGCATTTGCCAATGGATGATAATGTAGTTACAATATTTTAGGATGAAGCCTTTTGTAGATTGTTACCACTAATGCAGTGTTGTTGCTATATTGAAACAGTTGAGTTAAAAATTGTATGACCTCCCTCTAGAATGCTTGTTGATTTAGATAAGTTATGTTTTAAATCATTTATTGTATGTCTTTGCTTATAATCATTTTTTACACTTATGACCATTGCAGCATCCATGTGGTTCTGGGATCAAAATTCAGGTGCTTGCTTGGCAACTGATTCATACTTATGACAGTTGCAGTGTCCTGGGGTCATGTGATCACCTTTTGCAACCTTCTGACAAGCAAAGCCAGTGGGGAAGCCAGATTCACTTAAACCAACCATGTTACTGACTTAACAACTGCAATGATTCACTTAACAACTGTGGCCAGAAAGGTCATAAAATGAGACAAAACTCACTTAGCAAATGACTCACTTATTAACATAAATTTTGGGCGCAATTGTGTTCATAAGTCGAGGAGTACCTGTAAAAGAAGGCTGGAGGATTCCAGTCTCAGTTCCCATGATTTTGTACTCTGCTCCTTTAATTTTGGCAGTCACTAAAAGAAATACTCTGAATTTAGGCAGTTTGAAGAACTCTTGAGAAGATGGGAAGATCACCAAAAATGGAGGATGATCATGTTTTAATGGCTCTTGTGTACCCAATCAAGGAAGACTCCAAGAAGACCTAAGAAGATCATTGTTTTGCTAGTTGTGCAAGATTGACAACTAAGCATAATTAAAGCCTTAAATTAACTGTGGGAGGAGTTAGTAATACATAACTAACTGTAAACATTTAGATACAGTATACATTAGGCACATACTAATATACTGTAGTAGCAGTAGTGCTACTTTACATGAAATAATTAATCATTGGAGGATAGAAGGAAATAAATCATAAAGTAATTCCTTTACTGCATGCCAAGTTTCTTTGAAATAAAATATAGGAGGAGACGGCGGGAACATTATCTGCTTCTCTATTTAACTTAATTGTGGTTTAATGATTAATCTTTAGATCTGAAAGAGAAACTATGACTTTACTATCTCTTGAATTATGCCACAAATAAAGGCAAATTTTGTTTACAAGAATCTCTTTTGCATGCTAGAATTTTTCTGTTTGGATCCTAAAGGCCTACAAATTATACTGGCTTAAATATTCATATGGCAAAATGAGCCAAGTGTATAAATAAGTGCAACACAATGTATTCCACAGCCTTACAAATGATGTTACTTTTCATTTGTGAATGAATGTGGAATCAACTCACTCCCTCTCTCCCTGTCTCCCTCCCTCTCTCTCTCTCCCCCCTCTTTTTTGGTAGAGCAGTTAGTTCTGCATTAATGTGTTAGATAAGACCAAACAAAGGTGCATAGAACTTCATTTGGTTATCTGCTCCAGCCTCTTTCCTCTAGCGCAGGCCTTGGTGGTTTCCCTAAAATGCTGTTGAGGGATTTCATAGGATATGCTTGCAAGTGAATTGGATGGGCTCAGGCAACAAAGAATTAAAGATAATTTATCAGAACAGTCTTATCAATGTGCTGTGCTACTTGAACAAGTTATTTGTAGATCCAGCCCACTGTGCATTGCTTTCTAGACTTTATTAATACAATAGCAGCGCAAGGGATATAGTATTTATGTATTTGCATATGGGTACATAGCACTTATATTGCACCATTTATAAAAATTCCAAGGCAATGTAAAGCAATCATCAACAAACCTTAATAAAAAAGCCATGGAAGGGAGAAAACCAAACACCCAGAGAGGTACCCCTTAAGTATACCATGCATTTCATAGGAGCTACAAATAATTTATAAATACCTGGCAGAACAGTAGGCTTTAGACAGGATTAAAAAAATCAATAAAGTTGGCTTGGTGTATTTCTTTGGGTTACCAATTCCATATTTAGAATTCCCTGTCACCATCACGTATAGTTTCTACAATGGTTTTTTTGTTCTCCAGAATTAAGAATGCATGTATGTGGTTATCAGGACTGAGCCAGGTGTGCCATTTCTCCAAACCTTTGCATTATTTATTTTAAACATCCTGGCTGGTGAGAATTTTTGTTTTAAGTTCATTTGGCGTAGTGTCCTTTTTGGTTCTGCTTGAGAACAGCACTCAGTTCTGTCCACAACTGTACAGAAATACATTTAGAAAATGATCTAAGGTACTTTATTATCTATATTAATGTAATGCTTGTTGTGAAAGGGTTTTTAAGATCTTATTTTGAGAAAGGATCACATTTATTCAGAGATCCAGTCCCAAACTGTTAGAATTATTTTTTTAAAAAAAATTAGCAGCTGATTTTTTAATTTATGATTTTAATCAATAATGTTATGTCCTGTTGGTGAACAACATGATATGATCCAATTTAAGTATAAAACCAAACTAAACTCTGACATGTATTCATGTACGGGGGGAGGGGGGAAGGAAGGAAGGAGGGAGGGAGGGAGAGAGAGAAAGACTGAATATATCATTGCTCCCTTTTTCTGCAACTACAATTAAGCCATGAATGAAGGGGAAAAATGTATTTTGGCCAGTTACACTTAAAACTCCAAATCAAGTATTTATTCTTTAGCAAAGATTTGCAGGCAGGGTGCTCGGTCTGGAAAGATGAATGTTGTGTCAGATTATTCAGGGACTTAGGTTGTGTATATTTCTTCAAGTGATTCAACAAAGATTCATGGCATTGCCTAGATTCCAAAGCTCCTAGGCAAGCTGACAGTTGCAAATATCCTTTCCTTTTGACAGCATATGTCACTGTAAGGGAATTGGTCTCTCTTTCGATATGTGCAGGCACACATACAGGAACCTTTTCCGGTAGTGCTGTAGGATCCGAACATAGGAGGAAATGTGCTTTATGTTCTAGTTGCTCCTGTAGAAAAAAATTATTTGGGGACTTTGGACTGAAGGTATGCAATGTGAGTCTCACAGCTTTTTGTGTCAATAAGAACTTATTTGCATTGTGGTATAAAGGAAAGTTAAGAATTCAGTGATTCATGAGATCAGAAATCTAATATTTTTCCCCCCACCTTTTCCTTACAGATTTTTTGGTGGTATATATTGTCATTATGAGATGTTGTCTCTCGGTGCTTCATTTGTGCAAATTAAATTCGATGATCTGCAGTTCTTTGAAAACTGTGGCGGCGGAAGTTTTGGGAGTGTATATCGAGCCCGATGGGTATCTCAGGACAAGGAGGTGGCTGTGAAGAAGCTGCTAAAAATAGAAAAAGAGGTAAGACCGTGAACATTACATTTACGCTTTGAACTGGAAGTTATAGTCCCAGCTCTTTGTTTTCAGTGTTTCTGAATTCTGGGATGTGTTTTCTCCTTCAATTCTCAAGAATATAATACTGGGAAACTGTACTATTAACAAAAACCAGAAAACCATTTTACAGTTGGAACGTGGATAGTACAATACTTTGGACAGAATAAATTAATTAAACCTCAAATAAAGTTAACATAGTGAGAATGTATTAAACTGTAAATATAGAAAACAATATGTTAAAGAATAGAGTAGAATCAAATCATTTTTACTTCCTGATTTTTAAGCAGGTAAATAAGATGCTCTATCTTTTGTTAAAATAGGTGCTGCTCCAGGATTGGATTTTGGTACTCAGATATCAAGTTACTTGTCATGTTGGTTTTCCTGGGAATCACATGCTTTTTATTGGGACAAGGTTGCAGGCTTGGTGTGCAACATCGTATTCCAGTCAGACTTGTATTTTTGGAAATGTGTTGTAATACTAATAGGCATTCTCAATAAGAATCTGTCCTTCCATTCTAAAGCAAGGCAGTGCTGTTAACAATCCTGAATTTGATTGTCCTGAAAGAGGAGGAAATTGTAGTAGTGAATATTTCTTGACTTGGATGGGGCGGTGATGGGGCTCTGTGCATGTGTGTGGAAAGGGGTATCAAAGTTCCTCCTTAGAAATAATATATGTAGGGCTAGTTCCTAATACAGAGATAATACTTCCACACTATGAAGAAAGTGGCTTTAGTAGAAAGAATATGAACATACAATATCAATAACAATAGCAATAGCACTTACTTATATACCACTTCATAGTGCTTTACAGCCCTCTCTAAGCAGTTTACAAAGTCAGCATATTGTCCCCCAACAATCTGGGTCCTCATTTTACCCAACTCGGAAGGATGGAAAGCTGAGTCAGTCAACAATACTTTTAACATCTCGATCTTTCTATATTTATTTCATGGCAGAGAAATAGTACCGTAGTAGTAGTAATAATAGTAGTAGCAATAGTAGTCTTGTCAGAAAAGGTTTTCATATTATGGACAGCATTAAATCCACATTTCAATGATTAGCCAGAGTAGTAGGCCCCAATTCAATATGGATTAACCAGAGATTAAATCAAATTGATTTGTTTGAAGAGAATAAACCTTTTATTTAGTTCGTAGTTACCACAGCACTGGAAAAAGTGACTCAGGACTGTTTTTGTATTGTTTTTCACAATTGTTGCAGCTTCCCCATGGTCATGTGATTAGAATTTAGGTGCTTGGCAATTGGCAAGTTCTTATGACGGTTGCACTGTTCCAGGGTCATGTGATCATCATTTGTTCCTTCCCAGCCAACAAGCAGAATGAATGGGGGAAGCCAGATTCATTTAACAACCACATGATTCACTTAACAAATGCCATTATTCCCTTAACAACTGTGGCAAAAAGGTTGTAAAATGGGGCAAAATTCAGTTACCATATTTTTTCGGAGTATAAGATGCACTTTTGCCCCCCTAAAAGAGGCTGAAAATTTGGGTGCGTCTTATACTCTGAATGCAGCTTTTTTGAAGCTTTTTCTTCAGCTCTAGGGAGTGAAGCAATCTTCCTTGGGCTTTGCCTGCTCCCTCTGACTCTCAGCTGTGTTTTAGAAACCCTAACGAGGCGCTAGCAATCTTCCACTTTGCCTGCTCCCTCCGACTCTCAGCTGTGCTTTAGAAGCTTTTTTTCAGCCCTAACGAGGCTCTAGCGAGTGAAGCGATCTTCTGAGCTTTGCCTGCTTTTCTCATTGCTGCTCCCTCTCAGCTGTGCTTTAGAAGCTGGTTTTTATCCCCAAGTAGGGGATAAAAAGCACTCGCAAGCACTCAAAACCAGTAAACTAATGTGCTGAAACTAACCAGACTAAGGAGGCTAGCCAGATGAATACCCGGTAGGCAGATTCTTTTTTCTTATTTTCCTCCCCAAAAACTAAGTTGCGTCTTATACTCCGAAAAATATGGTAACAACTGTCTTGCTTAGCAACATACATTTTGGGTTTGATCGTGTTTGTTAATCGAACACTGCCTGTTGCAAACCAAATTACAACATTCTTATGAAATGTTCTCATTAAATCAACATTCCCTTGGTTGTCTTGGAGAATTTAAAGAAAAAACAACAAAGTGGTAAACACAGAAAATCAGATAAAATACAACGAAGTCAAGCTTTAAGTAGTCTTAATATCTGTTTTGCAACCTGTATAACAGCCAGTGCGAGACTCATCTTTATTTCTTCTTTATTTATAATTTATTTCTTTATTGAAAAAATTGATATATTTGAAACTGAGAACTGAACAAGTATTTGAAATGTGAACTGCATGCTGAAGAAAGTTCCTTTAAAGTTTATATCAGCAATCAATTTCAGTTTTTATGAAACAGTTGCATAATAGTCTAAATAGTTATAAATAGTATAAATAGTTACTGTAGTAATAATCATCATAATAATTGTTATTATGATTATTTGTATTTCTCAGGATCAAAGGGCCACTTTGCTTGATACTTTGTTTTTATTATTTATTCATTGTTAATTTGTCTCCTGACTTTCTATCTATTCAATGCATCTTAAATAATTAAAAATGCAAATTCCAAAGATTAAGAATAAAAACAGTACAGTTAAATTCAGAGCAGTATTAGTAAATCCAATTCAATAGTGTCAAAAATTGCTTCTAGAGAGGTCTACTCGAGAGTAGGTTTAACTGAATTCAATGGAGCTTCCTAACTGAGTGGAATAGAACTTTACCCAAAAGAATTAAAGGACCTTTATTTAATATTCCAGATTTTTTTTTTCTTTTAACGACCCTTGCATTGAGCTGGAGTTGAGGCAACTAAATGGAGCTGAACATTTACTGGTCGGATGCCCTGCCTGATGCCTATGAGTTCGCGGCAGGTATTTTCTCTTTACGCCCAGAGAGAGAAATATCTGCCGCTACCTAGGATTGAACTCACAACCTCCTGATTGTGAGGTGACAGCTCTATCTCTAGGCCACCACACTCACCTGATATTCTTGTATTAATTAAACCAAAATTTCTGTGCTGTATTGCAGCAATCCCCAACTTTTCCAGTTTGGCAGCCCGGCGCAGCGCGTGAGTGCGCGTGTGAGTGGCAGATGCACATGCAGAGCATTTGTGTGAGCATTGCGTGCATGTGCCCTCCGCTTGCACAAGTGGAGCTTCACACTCACCTGCCTGGCCATTTCTCCCACAGCCCAGTTTCGAACAGGCCACGGCCCGGGGGTTGGGGACCCCTGCTCTATTATGTGTTATGCAAGTAGACATCTGCTTGCACATTCTGGCTTGTTTTTACTTTGCTTTCTCCTCTCCTTCCAAAATCTGCTTTAAGGTGGTCCCACATTCAGTTGAAGGAGTCATGCAGTCTAGCACAAGGACAACTATTTTACACTTTGAAGCATGTTTCTAAAAATATCTCAAAATAAAATAGAACTATAATTTTCATTGCCTAGAGTAAGCCATGTCTTTTCCTCCTTAATTCGTAAATTAAGGGCCTTCACATAGCCTCTTCTTGCTAATGTCAATAAAGATGGAGAGTCATATAGAAGACCACCAGGAAATCTGAGGATTGTAAATTAGACAATCATTAGACAATTAGATGGGGAAACTGGAAAATATATATAAAAAGAAGTAGTAACAAACTTTGTCTGTGTTGCTGCTAAGAAATGTACATGAATATGCCCATTAGGTATCAAGACCAACCCAAGTAAATTCTTAGCATTTCCATTTTAATTTAATTCAGATTACAAACGTCTATGTCCCTCGCAGATCTAAATATCCCCAAATTACTTGTGAAATTCAGCCTTAATATAACTCCATTATTAGATGAAGGTTAATAATTTCATTATGGTTGAAACTTTTTATTTTAAAATCATCAAGATGCCATTGCAGTTCCTTTCCATAAATATACTTTTGGCAGTCAGTTTGGAGCCTGTTTCATTCTTGGAAATTTTTAATTAAAATACTTTGCTTGTTGTTGTTTGTACCAGCAAATATAAGACTTATATGCGTCATGGGAAATTCATGTGCTAATAGAAAAATTTTACATTTTTAGATAAATTGAGCAGTTTTGTAATTTGAGAGTAGGGTAGTTGTATATACTGTCTAGGTTCTTGGAAGTGTTAGAATTATATGCGTCTGGCAAGTTTAATTTAATTTATAGCACACTGTCAAGAGATTCACACTAGCAGTTTATTTTGTTTATACAGTAGATTTGCAACAAGAAATTACAACCTCAGTATCCCACTATAGGAGAAAAGCTGTCTTAGTCTATGGTGGCAAAAAAAATCAGGAATCTGGCAGTAATTTTTCCAACTAACTGATTAAAAGGTATAAGCTTTTGTGAGTTGCAGCTAACTTCATCACATATGCAGAGTGACTAGACTGATGTAGGATTTAAACTGGGGGGAGATGTGGGCAAGAAAAAGCAAAAAGAAAAAGGTGTGGAGGACAGATCAGGGAAGAGAGGTTGGTTGTATAGAAAAAGGCTATATGTGACCCATATTACTAGCACCTTATTGGTTAACAATTTTAATATGTTAAAAACCTATTGCATTTGTTGAGACCTTCTGAGATTGCCTGAAACAATTATGCATGGCAGTTCAACAACTGCTTACTTAATGGTGCTGTTAAAGTCCAGCTTTCCCAAAACAATAACAGAAATTACTGTTTTGGGAAAGCTGGACTTTTAACAGCATCATTAAGTAAGCAGTTGTTGAAGTGCCATACATAAATAATCGTTTCAGGCAATCTCAGAAGGTCTGAACAAATACAATAGGTGTTCTGGGAGGTTAAAATGCTTTGATATTACTTCAATCTTGCTTGATTACTGATGCCAGACTTGTGTCCATTCTGTACAAAGTTTGTTCTATTTCTCCGATATAGAAGCCATGTGGGCATTGCTGCAGATGATGATTTATTACACAAAGTGGAGGAAGAGCTTCTAATCTTATGGGTGCACTAATTGTGGTTTGTCACGGGAACCGTTTGGTGTAGATTTGGGGGCACAGTAGACATGTATATTTGTTGGAGAGGGAGAGCAGATCTTATGGTGAGAAATATCTGAGTTAACTTTTAACTAGATAACCTGAGACAGGGGTGTCAAACGTGTGGCCCGTGGGCGAGATGCATCATCTGCTGGCCATGCTCTCCCCCGGTTTAGTGAAGGGGGAAAAAAGTCACGATATGTCACATGACAACATAACACCATGAGTTTGACACCTCTGCCCTATGAGATTTTTGTGCAGGTCGAAAAAGTGATGGCAAGTACTAATGATAGCTGAATGAATACAGGATGAAATGTATGAGTAAAAATGCAGAATGAGTAAAAATGCAGTAATGATAGAGTTGAAAGGCCATTGGGTCCCCAAATGCTCCTCCTATTTCTATTTCCTTGATTATATCTTCTCTGTTGGGTTGTGTTAGGTCAAGAATATCTCATTCTCTTACACCCTTTTCCACTCACCGAAAGAGAAAGTTACTGGAAAGGCAACTGAGGAATTTCCTGGAAGCACAATGCTTGGCAATGTTTCTCCCCTAACAAATGTTGGGATAATTGAAGTCCCCATCAATGCTTTATCATGTCTTGATCAAAGATTTGCAATTTGTTTTTGGAAGCATTTTCTCCATAGTTTTATGGATGTAAGTAAATATCAAAAACAGCAGTCCTGCATCCTTCCATTCCGGCATCCTTCCATTCATTTTAATCCACATTTTTTTAGCACGGTGAAGTTAATTCATTTACAAGTAAAGTATATTTCCTCCTTTTATTGCTTCTGTTTCTTTTGAACAAATTGCTACATTCCATTTTTGGGTTCATTCCACCAAGTCTCCATAATACCTTTTAATTTCTATATTGAAAAGTTATTTCAATACATTTTAATAAAGTCATTTTAATTTTATTTATTTTCTATATTCTGGGTATTGGTACTGCATATATAGACAATGAAGCGATGAAGCTTATGAGCTAAAGTTTCTTCCTTACTGATTTTTGTTTTGTTTTAATAAATCCCGTTACCACAAGAATCCACCTTTCTTCTATAGTTCACAAGGAATTTCTAAAGAATTTAGTTTAAATCCCTCCTGATCACGTTTTCCCATATTTCAGTGAAATATGTGTTTGTGATCCTTGTGAGATGAGGAAATCCATCACTGTACAGGTAGTCCTTGAGTTACAACCAGAATAGAACCTTTCCCATTATGGTTGTGAATCATAATGGTTGTAAAACAGGTAAGTTAGATGACCAGCCCGATTTTATGATATTTTTTGCAGCAGTCGTTAAGTCAATATGGCAGTTGTAAGTATAAACCCATTGTTTGCTATTGGCATGAAAACTGGAAATAAGTGCTGATTTTCTGCAAAACCATTGTAAAACGCGGTCACTTGATGGAAGGACATTGCAAATGGCCCTAAATGAGGTCATATTGTTCAGTGCTTGAAGTCTGGACACATGGCTTCAGGCTGGGGTTTGCCCAGAACCAATTTGCCCAAATCAATTTGCTACCGGTTCGCTGCCAAACGCACTTTGCATGTGTATGCACAGTGCGTGCCAAAAGGGGGCTTGGGAAGGTAAGTAGAAGCGAGGAGGGGATCAGCTGTGGTGCGCGATTTAGCTTCGCTAGAAAGCAGGATTTCCTGCTTTCTAGCAAAACTAAACCCTGCGCCACAGCTGATCATCAGAAATACGGGTTCGGAGGAATCGGTAGCTTTTTTTTACTACCGGTTCGCCCAAACCGGTAGTTTTTATCACTACCGGTTCTCCCCTGGTCATAAGTCCTCCTTTTCAGGTAGTTTGTAACTTTGAACAGTTGCTAAATGACCAGTCATAAATTGAGGACTACCTCTAAAGGAAATAAGACAGGAGGAAGACAGCAGTCAGATAACAGGACCAAGAAATTAATTTGACTAAATGTCTTGGACAAGCCCTTCCACAGTTCCCAGAAGATAACATGATGGAGGGAAGCAAATTCAGACTTGCAACCTATATATAGCTTTATAGAGCTATAGAGCTAAAGAAGCTTCTTGGATGAGAAGCGAAATGTCTTCAAAGAAAAACCAGAAAGACCAGTTTGCCTCATGAAAAAGCACCCTTGGGACTTTAGCTTTGGTTTTTAGTCTCGTCTACCTTGTTGGGTTGACAATCATTCAAATCCAGAAACCAAATCTCCTACGGATACCTCTAATTCATATAATTCAAGTTGTGTTCTTACAGTCCAAAAGAAATACATATTTTAAAGCTAATATAAGCGGGAAGAATTTGTCTCATAACACAATAAAAAAAATAAATAGATGAAGATCCTACACTTTCAAAGGTAGATGCTGGTTACACAGAGAGATAAGGTGTTGAAATAATGGATAGCTTGTAAGAAATGTAAAAAAAAAAAAAGAGAGAGAGAAGGTAAAAAGAGTTTGTAGTTTAGCTTGATCCCTGAAGAACACTTCACAATAGTAGAGGTTCCGGTGATGTCTCATATAAGTAGAAACTTCTGAGGTCTTGGTGGGTCAGAGAGCAATCAGGTTTGGCTAAGCTCCAGAGGATTTTAGGATTTAACTGGCTGAGGAATAAGTGCTTATAACCATTAGTATGAATGGAGCAATCTGTGTTAGCCAGTGAAGATTGCTGGGACTGAGTGATATTTATTGGTTCGATTTATATGCCACCCTTCTCCGGAGACTCAGGGTGGCTTACAATGCGTTAAGCAATAGCCTTCATACTTTTGTATATACCTGCTTAGTAGGGCTTTCGCCCTCCCCCCAAGCGGTGTTGTTCTATACAAAGTTGGCTTATTGCCCCCACAATCTGGGTCCTCAATTTACCTACCTTGAAAGGATGGAAGGCTGAGTCAACCTTGAGCCTGGTGAGATTTGAACTTGCAGTAATTGCAGGCAGCTGGTGCTATTTAACAGCACTTTAGTCTGCTGCACCACCAAGGCTCTTAAAATGCAGTCTAATAGTCATTTGGGGGAGAGATTATGCCAAATGTACATAATTCCCTCCCTCCAGCTTACTTTTTCCTTTCCAGAAAGACAATAAGCTGCCAGATAAATCACAAAACATTTGTTTACAACATCTAAGGCTAAGGAATATAGCTATGTGATTAAATGGTTGAAGTTGCTGAAGTTTTCTCCACAACCGCTTCCTCCCAAAGATACTGGAGGCTAGAGCAACTGATAGTACTCTGATTTAAAAATCACACTTAATTGCCCTCCGCTTCTTCTCCAAAGAACTTTATAATATTAGCTAGCACCAATAAGTAATTCTAAAAACTCTGGTCACCTTTTTAACGGACAAAGTCTGTAAATCAGATTAAAACATTTTACATAGGCTGGAATTTTACAGCAGCAGATAACCCAGTTAATAAGTTTTTGCATGCCTTTGTCTGATGTGCTCATAAAACATTGCAGGGTTCTCTATTACATTTATATGACAGAATGTTTTAGACTGTACATGAGGCTCTTACTGGAACATGAGTAGAGTGAGAACAATTAATCAGTGGAACAGTTTGCCTCCCAGAGTTGTGGATGCTCCATTGTTGGAGATTTTCAAGAAAAGATAGGGCAACCATTTGTCCAGGATGCAATAAGGTCTCCTGCCTTGGGCAGGGGGTTGGACTAGAAGACCTCCAAGGTCCTTTCCAGCCCTATGATTCTAAATTTTAACACATTTAACTAAGGGAAAGAGACAGAAAAAAGATCCTAATAAAGCAGGGGTGAAATGCTCCCGGTTTGGACCGGATTGCTCAATCCGGTAGTGATGGAGGCAGGTGGTTCGGAGAACTGGTAGCAAAAAATCTCTGCCCCCCCCCCACGAGCCATGCAATCATCAGAGGCTTTTTTTTATTTTTAAAAGCATTTTTCTATAACCTCTTTGGCCAAAAAAAATGCTTTTAAAAGTTAAAAAAAAGCCTCTTGATGATCACGCGGCTCAGCTGGGATCATCAGAGGCTTTTAAAAACATTTTTTCTACAACCTCTTTGGCCAAAGAGGTTATAGAAAACATGTTTTTAAAGGGGAAAAAAGCCTTTGCCGATCAGGCAAGTCAGCTGGGATCGTCAGAGGCTTTTAAAGCATTTTTTTACAACCTCTTCAGCCGAAGAGATAGTAGAAAAAATGGTTTTAAAAGTAAAAAAAAAAAAAAGTTGGCCACGCCCACTCAGTCATATTACTACCACCACCACCAAGCCATGCCCACAGAACCGGTAGTGACAAATTTTACATTTCACCACTGTAATAAAGTAAACACAAAATAAACTGATGAAGTAAGTCATATGGCTGTAGCTAATTTATAAGTGTGTTGTGGCTAATTGAAATCCCTTTGGGTTTCCTCTAAAGATGAAACGTAAAAAAAAACACTGGGTTATCTGAGTATTTTGTGTGTGTGTGTGTGTGTGTATGTACTGTATGTGTATACTCACACATATACATATATACATGCATACATACACATACACACATCTTCGTATGCAGTATATGCAGTATGTAAAGAGCCAGTATGGCACAGTGGTTAAGGCACCAGGTTAGGAATCATGACTTCTAGTCCCACCTTAGACACAAAAACAACCAGCTGGCAGATCAAAATCAGCCATAGGAAGAAGGAAATGGTAAACCACTTCCGAAATCTTGCCCCCAAAGTTTGTTAGGATTAGTCCTAGCAGTCATCAGGAGTCAGTATGGATTTGAAGGCACACAACAAAGTGTGGTCTGTAAGACTATTTAAGCTCCATTACTTGACTGCCATACCACCGGGTGCCTTACTTTAGGGAACAAATCTGATTATCCATTTAATGGATTATATTATCCAATTCTGTTTATCTTCTTACCAAGAATTTAGATCAGGCATGTCCAGCCTGTGGCCTACAGGCTGAATATGGCCCTGGACAGCTAGTAATGCGGCCTACAAGATTGTTAAAAAAAAATATTAAAGGATATTCTAATGGTCATTCTTTGTAAATATTTAGAAAGTGATTATTCTTTGCTAATAAAAGCTAGGAACTAGACAAAATATTTTTTATCTGGAGCTAAATGTGTAGGGAAAACATTAAATGGAATAATAAAGTAATGCAGTTGCGGACTCATGAATTTCCTTTGTGCTTATACTTTCTGCCATTTAAGATGTGTCTGAAGAAAGTTTCTTTTTTAAGAGGGCAGCATAAACAGTTGTAAGGAAACATTGAGCACCTGTTTATATTAACTGCGCAGTGAACAGATACAGAAAAAGGCTACCGCTTCGGTCACTCTTGTATAAATATACAATCGCAGGAATTGCTTCACAGGAACACGAATTTTTAGGAATGATATAATGCAGTTCTATATAGGATTACTGAAGTGAGATTATAGAGATGGAAAGATTTGATGATACCACTATGGAGGAATGGTTGGTAAAACTGACAGATAAAATAGCAGATACAGGTAATCCTCTATTTACAACAGTTGATTTAGTGACCATTCAAGGTTACAACCGCACTGAAAAAAAATTACTTATGGCCATTTTTCACACTAATGAGAATTGCAGCATCCCCATGGTCACGTGATTTACATTCTGATCAGTAATGGGTTTCAATTTCGTTCACTACCGGTTCACTCACGGGTGCACGGGTGCTTGGGTGCGATGCTTCTGTGCATGCACAGAGATGTCTGGCCGGGTGGGCAGAGCCTCCTGCCACCGCTGCTACTAGTTTGCCCGATCCGGGGCGAACCGGTAACAACCCACCACTGATTCTGATGCTTGACAACTGATTCACATTTATGACTATTGCAGTGTCACAGAGTCATGTGATCTCCTTTTGCAACTTTCTGACAAGCAAAGTCAATGGGGAAACCAGATTCACTTAACAACCATGTTACTCATTTAAGAACTGCATTGATTCACTTAAAAACTGGGGCGAGAAAAATAATAAAATGGGGCAAAATTCACTTAACCAATTTCTCACTTTACAACATAAATTTTGGGCTCAAATGTGGTCGCAAGTCGAGGATTACCTGTATTGTCAGGGAAAAAACAAAATGTACATTGATTGGTGACTGGAAAATTCTTACAGACATTTTGCATAAAGATGAAAAAAATGAACTAATCATAGCTTAGATGATTACGTAGGGTAGATGATAGTAAGAAGAATATTATAATGTCATTTTAGAGAAACAGGTGAAAATATGTTCACCTTCTATGAAGAATATTGGAAGCCACTTTTTCATATATTTTTCCCTTTCTTTTCTATTTGTATCTTTTTTTAAACTTTTTTTCTTTTCTTGCACTTTATGCTTTCTGCTTGACTTCTTTTCCTTTTTTTCTCTTACTCTATATTAGTTTGTCCTAATTTTTATTTTCTGTTTTTGAAAGTTTTAGTAAAAATGATGTAGAATAAATTAAAGGAATGATCTAATGCAGGAATAGCCATACGCTAATGTAGATTAGTGTAAATATGATGCTTCTGTTTTTGAAGAGATGCTATAAAACTTAGGTAGGATAATTACACTGATGGAGGCAGATTCTCTGACAGCTTTTCAGTTTATTCTACTTTCTGTGGATTCATTTCTGTTATTCCTTCATACTTGCTGTTCTTAGAATGAAAGGGTTGTATCATACACTTCTTTAAGAATTTAGATTAATTCAAGATTAATTCAAAAAATTAGGTTAATTAATTCAGACACTCCAGATACAATTATTCTAAAGAGAGTAGTGGAACTCAACTTGAGATGGATTCTGGAGCAGCAAGATTTTAGTTTCAGCAAAACATATTGCTAAATAACCATGATGAATGTGTATCTTAATACAATAGTGCGCATTCAACATCAAAGAAAGGAAGAGCAATGGACAGGAAAATGAGAAGCATAAGACTGCCTCAGGAATTAGTAAAGTCCATTTATTTTCATATAGCACGTGCATTTTCATTAAAAAAAATCAAAGCAGTGTATTGTATAGCAACAGAGTATGAATTATGGTACAGCTTGTGCTACCATCTTGAATTAAGTTCAGCAGCGTATGAACAAAATAAGCATAAATAACTGCATTTGCTACATCAAATAACCTATGATATTAAATGGTTACTTTTTTATTAATGCGATTGACAATGTAATCTAAATTATTTAGATGTACACATCCAATACTGCCATTATATTAATTTTTAACTTTAATTGACCTTATATATTACTGTATCAAACTGCTGCATCTTCTTATAACCACATTTTCATCTTTCTGACTTAGATAAAGTGGGAAGGGTATAGAAACACATACAGTATTTATATATTAGGTTGAGAATTTGCCAAGTTACTAATGTTTCACATTAGTACAGGTAGTCCTTATTTAATAACTGCTCATTCAGCAACTGTTCAAACTTACAATGGTGTTGAATGAATGGTAATTACAACTAGTCTTCATACTTACAGGTATTGCAATGTTCCTGCAATCATTTGATCATGATTTGTGACCTTTCTCATCAGCTTCTGGCAAGAAAAGTCAATGGGGAAGCTGGTCAAAGGATTGCCCAGTAGTCCCAGGGCTATATTTGGCACTACCTTGGTTTATGGAAATACAACAGCAACAGTTTTCAAAAATATTTGTTCTCTGTGCTAAAATAATAGAATCCAAGAAAAAGTTTAAATCAGTTTCACGATAGTTACTTGCTTTACCTGGTGCCTCCATAATTCCCTCCAGCATGGCAAGAGTGTGCAATCCCAACACACTTGGGAGAGGTAATGGGCTGGGGAAGGCTGAAGCATAGTGAGTTTATCTTGGATGATAGCCAAGGAGGAGGAAAGATGCCTGAGAGCTTAAATTGTTTTACACATTACGTGGATGGTCTGTGCGATCATTTTTATTTTTAATTGTAAGAGAGATGCTATGGAAAGAGGATCTGCTCTGCAAATGAGAGTGGCTGGTTGGAGGGAAAAAGTCTTTTGGAATAAATGGCGCTTCATCTGATCACAGCTTTAACACTCATTTTTAAACACAATGACTTTTTCCCCTGGTTAATTAATCCCCCCTTTTTTAAAGAAAGGGAGAGAGAGGGAGGGAGGGAGGGAGGGAGAGAGAGAGAGAGAGTTACTGATAGCTATTCTCAAAAGCAAAGCTAATATTATTCTTTATCATCTTTTACAGATCTGGATTTTTTTCTTCTTTTTCAGCTCAATGTTCAGAACTGCTAAAAGACGTCAGGGTAGAGAGGGCGCCACATTACCGTTTCTGCCCCTTTCCAATTATACATTCATCCCCAAAAGTACAAAGCAAAAATACAATTCCATTTTTTATGAATCATAAACTAGGTTTCTTTTGCCCTTAAATTGGCATTTTGAACTCTGTTCACTCGTGGAGACCTTGAGGGTAAAGGAAGGAGCCAAAGGATGGGGGGGAAAAAGGTAGCTCTCAAACGAGTGATCTTTTGAATAGCCCAAGTTCAATCTTTAAAACAAAAACTGATATATATATATATCAGTTTTATATATAATATATATATATATATATTTGCTCACTAATGTGCTCCCACAGCCACTTACTTCTTATCCTGGAAAACTTGAAAGAGGAAGTAAAAAGAGGTGACCCAAATCACAGTTCTTTCGACAGAAGAAATTCAGCTGTTTTGAACACTTACAATCAAAGGAAGTGGTTTCCCTAATTATATGAACTATGTGAAAGCTCTCAGAATAGCTTTTCCGCCCCAGGATTCTTTGCACTTTAGAAGTTTGCATAAAAGCTCACATGGAGACTTGGATGCAAAGTGTTTGATTCAATTTTATTAGGCAGAAGTGTACCTACATTCTTAATGCTCGCCTTAACAGTTGGTTAGATTTGGACCACAATCAGATTTAGATGATATATTTCTGTCCCATGCCTTTTAAACATTTCAGCACTTCGCTTTATTTCCAAATACCTCTTTGAAACGAGCTGTGGAGAGAAGGGGTTTAAGCTCTTTGTCAGCTTTTCAGTAAAGTTTCCATCCTTTTGGCTTGATTTGATAATAGGGAATTCTGTGAAATAAAATTTGTTATTTCCACTGCTTCTTAAGAGAAGGAGAAAAAAGAAATCTTAATTTTTTTTCCAGAGTAAAAAAAAAAGCAACGATAACTATACATTGTAAATTTATAGGGTTTGAACACAGCAATTTATTTGTCTGAAAATGTTGAGATTATTTTCACAAAGACACTACTAATTTATTTGTTCTTTTTTTTTTATTCATAGACATTCTTTTTTTCTGTACATGAAAAATACTTTGGGAAAGAACACCAAATGATCAGAACAGTTTTGAAAATCATACTCTAAAGTAAAATAATGAAAACTATCATCCTGATTAAAACTGTTGTATTCATTGTATCCAGGGGTGGGTTCTACTTACCTTTACTACCGGTTCGCAACAGGGCCGCGGACACTCTTCTGCGCATGCACAGAAGTGTTCTGATGATGTCGGGGTTGGTGGGCAGAGCCTCCCACCGGTTTTACTACCAGTTCTATAGAGCCGGTGCGAACTGGGGGCAACCCACCACTGATTGTATCCTTATTTATTTATTTGCTCCATTTCTATTCTATCCATTTTCCCCCAAATTTCACAGTAACTGATCACACTATAAGATACATTTTTAAAAAGCTTCAGTAAGAATGGTCAGTAAAAATATTTTTTCTTCTTAAAACAATACTGATATGAGACTGTAGGAATCTTATTTATTCTGCAATCCTGTTTCCATTTACCTGAGTATAAAGCTCATTGGATTCAATGGGAATTCCCAATGATCATGTAAAGGATTTCATTCTTCAAGTTTGACATTTCTGCACAATGACATCATAGAGAACTTATGCAAGCTGTATGGAAATAGATTTTGAACATATGTGATATTCTGTTGTATTCCTCATGTTGCAATTTATTTTTTCACATCAGTCTAAAGATACACACAATGGTGTTGATATATCTGAACATATGCAGGGTATAGAACATAATGTGTTATGACTCTATATAGCTATCTGTAAAATATGACCATTCTCCATAAAAGTGGGACCAGCAGCCAGGAATGGGTTAACTCTGTCTGTTATCTGATAGGATTGAGTCTGCAAATTGTTAAGCTCCAACCCTTCCTCTTGCTTCCCAGCTTTTAGACTCAGTCTGACTTTGACAGACTTGTTTTTCTGAGCTAAGCATTCCTGACTGCTTTAATTCTAACAACACCAACCAACTTCAATGTGGGCTACCAGTTCTCTGGTTGAGCCTGCTGATTACCAGCGTGAAGAGCAATCCAGCCTGACTCCTCTGAAGGCCACTTCTCGGCAGAACATCACTGAAGGCTGCCAGCTGGCAGTTCTTCAGGGAGGCGCTCATGGGCCTGGCCCCGAACCACCTATCCCAGGACTGAAGGGCTTTTCACAATGGTGTTGATATATCTGAACATACTGTGTGCAGGGTATAGAACAGAATGTGTTATGGCTCTATATAACTATTTGTAAAATATGACCATTTACTTGGATTGACTTAAAATAAATTAATAAATATATATTCAGTTGAATTCTGTGCTGAAGGGAAAGTAGGGAAAATACTTCTACCTCTTCTCTCATCTTCTCTTCCTGATGCTTGTTGTTGCTGAATTTGACATCTGTACGTTTTAGAAGTAACGGGCGTGCATATAATGGTGTGTGAGAATGACCACAGGAGACAAGGCAATGGGACACAATCAGAGGAACAGTCAGATAAAAGGCAGCTTAGCTCACAGCAGAAATGTGGGTAGGGCAAGAGGCTCAGCAGAGATCTTCCCTAGTTTTTGGCTGTAAAGGGGAGGGGATAACTAATTTGAGACTTCCATGATTCATGCCAGCTTTATGAGGTAGACCGGATAGGAAATGCAACCAGATGAGCTAATTCTACTTTTTTGTAAGGTTACATTAGTCTCACAGATCTGATAGTATTATCTCCAAAAAGCCCTGTGATCATAAACTGTAGTATGTAACTACAAACAGATCTTGATTTTGAGCAGTTTAGACAATTTAAACCTCCACTACTTGAGCCAACAGTACTTCTTAAAATTCCTTGCTAGTGAGATTTTATAATTGTCAGGAATGATTGATTGACCCTTTATGCATGGATTGTCAAAAATAATTATTGTGAAATATTTGACAGGTAACTCCTCACCTGATTTGCAGCCATGTTTCTTGATAGTTGCTGTTTGACAAAAAAAAAAAAAAAAGACTTCTGAGTTTCTTTGTCTGTGATACAAACTTCAAGACATATTCGCGTTTTCTCATATTTTACATGAATTATTTATACCTTTAATTCAAAGGTGATTGTTAATATTGCATTACACTAAATATGTATTTAGTAATTATATTTTCCCATTATTATATTGCTACAAGTATTTCAATGAAATAAAAATATCAGTTATAAAAATGTTGTAATGAATTGTTCTATCCCTTGCTAATGAAGCCTGCAAATATTTTGCACGCGACCATGTACTAAGGACCTAAAGTCATGAATACATTGCATTGTGTCAAAGAATGAGAGGAAGCTACACTCACAGAATTAAGATAAATTATATGTGCACCAACAGTTCATGCTATTGGTAAAAGTTTTACCAATAAGGTAGCCCTTATGGAAGAAAATCTGAAATAAGTTCAAATGATTGTCAATAGTATTTTACTAATACAGACGATTCTGATCAAAACTATAGCAAAAACCCACATATCACAGGATCTTTGAGCCTCTACCAGAAATATAATCTCAGACCAAAATATGTATTTATTTATTTATTTGTTTGTTTCCATTTCTATACCGCCCTTCTCCAAATAGGACTCAGGGCGGTGAACAGCCAAAGTAAAAAACAGAGCATACAAAATTTAAAAAACAGTTTAAAATAATTAAATATTTCGGCCGTAAATTAAAACAACCCAATTTAAAATCAATTTAAAATTTAACTCAAGCCAGCCCAGCTAGTTGAAATAAATAGGTTTTCAGGGCCCGACAAAAAATCCGGAGGTCTGTTATTGTACGTAACTCTGGGGGGAGGTTGTTCCAGAGGGTGGGCGCCGCCACAGAGAAGGCTCTCCCCCTGGGGGTCGCCAGCCGACATTGTCTGGCGGACGGCACCCTGAGGAGGCCCACTCTGTGCGAGCGTACTGGCCGGTGGGAGGCTATTGGTGGCAGAGGGTGGTCTCGTAAGTACCCTGGTCCTAAGCCATGGAGCGCTTTAAAGGTGGTCACCAACACCTTGAAGCGCACCCGGAAGACCACTGGGAGCCAGTGCAGCTCGCGCAGGAGAGGTGTCACATGGGAGTGCCTCGTCGCCCCCATAATCCCCTGCGCGGCCGCGTTCTGGACCAGCTGGAGCCTCCGGGTGCACCCCAGGGGAAGCCCCATGTAGAGAGCGTAGAATGGATTTAAATCATTGCACCGTCTGCTTTCCACAGATCATGCAAAAGCTGTAGTAAACTGAATCAAACATTGATTTTTCAACATCTTAATTCCCTTTTAGTAATCCTTCTGGATAATACATTTCATACACATGCAAGATCCCACTGTGTACCCTATACAATATGGGGAAAATCTGTATATACTTAACCCCCACCCCCACCCCCAAACAGAATGTATTAGTGGTTTATGTTTTTTTTTTAAGAACAAAGTAATAGATTCCACGGTTGCAGATTAGATTGGGATTTAAAACAAAAAACAAAAATCCTTAAACATTGACAAATTACTTTCAAATTACTGCCAAAGAAGTCCCGTGGTCGTGTCTGCAAAATCATTTTGCAAAACCACTTTGCTTCAGCAGATAGCCGATCTGATTGACCACCTCTGAACTAACATGGGATGGGCCTGTTTGATACTTGAGTGGAGATCATCTGAAATTCCAGGGCTGTAGTTTAGTCTGGGAACATGAAAACATCATGGAAGAAGGAATGAGCAAGCCCTTTCATTAAGTGTTGTCAGAAAACAACATGGATTTGTCCATTAAGCCACCCTGAAGCATGACTTGAAGGAAACATCTTTTTAGATACAAGAAGGGGTGGATGCTGAGTGCTAGGATGTGACTATTGGACATAAACTAACAATTACTGTATAAGAATTACATGTTCCTTTGTTAGCGTGTGTCTGTTGATCTGTATTATGCGATAAAAATTAAAGGAAGAAGTGCTTTTTATAAAACATTGCAGGAGAACAGCTGTTGTGTGACAACTTTCCCTGGATTTTACTTCAATAGAACTTTAAAATACTGTAGAACACTTGGGTGATTTTTTTTATCTTCCAGCAGTCATTTCTAAACAATATTGCTATTCCTATAATACTGAGGAGTCCTTGGTGTTCTCTGAGCTTAATTGTTTGCTTGCCGATGCTCCATTACCCGATTAGGTAAGATCTTCAGTGCTGGTGGGTGTGCGGTTTGCTCTTTGTTTATACTGTATACAATAGCTTGTCCTGCTAGTGTTAGTGTAGAGTGGTTTTCTCCTACCTAATCCTTGAAGGACATTGTTTTCTGATTGATTGTTTGTCAGTTTGATTATGTGTCTCCTTGGTAGTTGTTTGATTAGAATATTGTTTTTCCCTTGGTTGTTTGTCTGCTATTAAGCCCTGCTTCTTTGGATATAGGCTACTGAAGAGGATGTGTTCTGGGTTTTTTGTTTCCTTCTTAATTTTTTAAGAAGGAATCTCTACATGTCAGCCTCCTCTGGAACCACCTGTGCTCCGCCAAACTACATGTCTATTGGTGGCTGATGTGTCGGAGTGCCAGATTTTCAGGAATTCCCTAGTGTTTTTGGATTTAGCTTGGTCTAGGATGCTCACAGTTGCCCAGTTTAAACTATGGTTAAGTCTGTCCACATGCTGTGAGATTAAGATGTGCCTTCTTACTGTGTTCATGGATGTGCTCTGCTAGTATCTGCTTGATGGTCCTACATAGTAGCTGTTACAGTCCTTATGTTGTGGCATGCAGTAGGCAAGAACAGACAGCTTAGACACAACAGCATTTATTGACTCAACTGGAACTGAACAACAACAGGCAGATTCCTGTAATTTTATACTCTGGGCCCATAGTGCCTCAACCAATCATAATACTTGAAAAAGCCTGTCCAAATATGAATGTTGTAAGTTTCCCTCCAAAACAGTTGAAGTTAACAGTTAGGGTCATCTAAAGGTTAGTTTGACTTTAGCAGAGCTTAACACAACTGTATATGTACTCAATACATAACAGTCCTTACACTGTATGTTGTAGATGACTACTGTTTTTTTCTTCCTAGGCTATTAGGTGTTTTGATTTACTTAGGATGTTTTGGAGGATTTTAGTTGGTTTGCATGCTACAGTGATATCATGTGGTTGTGATAGTCTGTTGGTTGTTTTTGCGATGTTTCTGATGCATGGTAGCACTATCGTTTTCATAGTTTGTGTTGGCTGTGCTGTAGTGCATTGAATGGTCAGGCACTTTTTGATGAAGTTGAGAGGGTATCCATTTTGTTGGAAAATGTTGTGTAGGCAGTCTGTTGTCTTTTTTAATGTTCTGGGTTGCTACAGTGCATTTGTGCTTGTCTGAGTAATGTTCTTACACAGCTCCTCTTGCGGGAGATTGGGTTATTACTTTGGTAATGGAGCACTTGATTAATGTGACTTTTTGTTATTCCTATAATAAGACATGGTAAATATTCTTGCCATGATAACACTAATGAACTCTCATGAAATAACGATAAATATTAGTAATCATTTAGTGATGTTCTGCAGCGCAGAATGCTACAGTAGTTAAGCACATCTAACCCTGTAATTTTGTCTCATGAAAGAGTACCTCATGCTGGGAAATTTAGCTGATTTTTTAAATATGGTGTGAATTAGTTGATTTGATAGCAAATGGAATGTATTTTCTAGATATGATCTTGAGAATTAATCTCAACCTGAAGAAAATGCACTCTGTGTTGTGACAAATAGATAAGCAGATATTAAATATAAATTGTCAGCATGTTGATCTTTAAGAAAAATCCATAACTGGTCATATCTTTATTGGGGCCAACCAGTGAAGCTTTTATTTGGTAGTTGGTCCCAGTGAAATTTTTATTCAGCTACGGATTTGAGATTTAAATTAAATCTTTTCTTTGCATGTTCTTGAAATGGGGTTAGAACAAACTGTTCTTTTGCCTTTGGATGGATCTTGTGTCGTTCATAACCTGCTGTGTTTGATAGAAAAAATGGGATTTGCATCAAGGTAAGATTTTGAAGTAGTGACAAACGTTTTTCTCAATGAATCAATTTCTTCAAAATAAATACATAAATAAAAACTAGACATTCCAATATACTCAGTTCCTGACTTGTTCAATTTTCTCTTTTGGAACCTACTTGAAAATTACTTTACTTGCAACAGGCACAGGGACCTTTGGACCCCTAGCTAAATATTTCTAACAATTTAACAAACAAAGTTTTCTCCAAAACATTCTAGAATTAGTAATTTGCTGTAAAACTCCCTAATCATATCACTCTTCCTTTTCTCCTCCTGTCCTCAGGCTTTACTTCACATTAAAGCCATTACGTCTACAATGGATTCCTCCAGCTTTATTGACAGTGATAATGAGCAACAAAAGATAACTATTTCTATGTGTTAGAGAACCAGAAAAATAGAGCAAAACATGAGGCAGCAAAAATAGTTATATAAAATACCCTGTCCTATCCTTGTTTGATTGTAGCCAGTGATGGAAGTTATATTTATGATTAACATAAGGGTAAGAGAGTTATCTGTCAATATAATCATGGAAAATAGGACAAGGTTAGAGTGACAACTGTTCTGTAAATGAGCTTTCTGGTTGTTGTTTTTCCTTTTTAAAAAGACATGTGAGGACTTCCACTGGAAGAAAAGTGGAGAAATCTTAGGAACCTAAAACTATGATAAACCTTTCTTTCTTATTCCAGGCCTTTCCGTTAACTGTTCCAGGCCTTTCCGTTAACTGTTCTGGGATGAATGCGGAATCCATTCTTTCCCTTTGTTCCTTCAACCATAATTACAAAAGACAGAAGAATGCAATCAAAATTATACCAGTCATTTAATGGGCACTACGCTTCCATGGGATCTGTAGATCTTGATGACAAAATCAAGATTTGAGGGGATTCCAGAAAATCAGCAGGGTTGGGGCCAACCTCACCTCTGATGTTTAATTGATAAAATGGAGCCTGTACCTCTGATAGTTCTAATGTTAACAATTTCTAAATTTTGGGTGCAATTTTCTAGAACTGCTAAATTAGAAAGCCACTGATTTGTGACATTCCTATCCTTTGTAAAAGGTGCCTCTTCTTACAGATACCTTTGAAAGATTGAAGACAATCTCTGATAAGCAGAGGCTTCTACCTTGTATCTTGATTGTCTTCAGGTACAAAAGGAAGCAAATAGTATGGATTGGTGAATCTGCCGTGTGCTGTAGCTTCATTTTCAGTGGTTGTGACAACTAAAAAAAAAGTATTATCACAAGCTAGAAGCATTGCGTTTATCATTACTTTTATCTATGTGATTTCTTTGCCTCAACATACTTCAGCATAAAAGCTGTTTTGTGAGCAAGCCTCTATGTCTCTCAATTGGCTGTCTTGTCAACATTTTATTGGTAGCCAGGAGCACATTTGAAAATATTGTATCTAATCCTATATCTACATGTCTTCATTATTTATTACCTAATTATTTTTTAGATTTATATCCTAGCATTCCTCTAGGAAATTTGTGGCTTATATGGGAATTCCCTTCTGCTATTATTAGATTGCTGTTTGGCGGTAAAAGATGCTGAGTTTGTCAGCTGGAAAGCTGACAGTCTGGGTTTGAGACCTGAGCATTTCATGATAGGGTGAGCTCCCGTTCCTGCTCCCGTTCCTGCCCACCCACCAGGTCAAAAGATTGCAAATGCAAGTAGATTAACAGGTACCACTTCGGTGGGAAGGTAACAGCATTCCATGCGCCTTTAGCGTATAATCATGCTGGCCACATGACAATGGAAAATGTCTTTGAACAACGCTGGCTCCCTTGACCAAGAAACAGAGATGAGCACTGTGCCTTAGAGTCGGACACGGATGGACAGGGGAAACCAGTGGTGAAATCCGGCCGGATCTATCTGGATCACGTGAATTGATAGTGCCGGTGGCGGGAGGCTCCGCCCACCCACCAGGACATCATTATGTCCCGTTTTTGACCCTCTGCGCATGTGCAGAAGAGGCGCACGCTCACATTCCCGAACCGGTAGCAAAGGAAAATGCATTTCACCGCTGACCTTTATCTTTACTATATATGGTGATGCCTTAGGAGGAACCCAGGTTTCTGTGGTTAAAGATAGATGTGAATCTAGTTCAGGACATTTATCACCCTGGTCTCTATTCTAACTTTTGATTAATAGTTTATAGTTAGACAGTCTTGGAAGTATGTTCAGAAATTTCAGTTAATCCAGGATGCCACAGGAAAAGTTCCAGAGAGCACATGTCCTTCATTTTAAACTATTTAATGTAGTGTGTTTCTTTAAACCTATATAGGATTTTAAACTAGGCTATATATATAAAAAAAATCTCATTCTCCCATATAAATCTTCTCAAACTTTGAGTTCTTCACGAATTGCTCTTTCAGTAGTGATCCCACCACTACTGGAAACAATTTTTAGTAGCTGCTTTTCCAAAGTGCCAAGGAATGTTGTGTACTTTCCAAATAATAATAATAGTTATCATTGTGTCAGCAAATATAAACATGTTTATTTTAGCAGGGTTTTGATAAGGAAGCTCTAAACCGGTTTGTCTGTCAAGGTGAGTTTTGATGAATTGTTAGATGTTATTTGTTTCTTTGTCTTAACATTTGTTTTTAAGCCATCAGCTCTTTTTTCGTATATTTGTTTTTAAAGATGCTTTAATTGCTTTAATTAGACAAATGTTAGTCTGTATAATCTGTAGGTTTAATGGTGATTTCCGAATTTCTGTTCTTGCTAGCTACCTTGAGCACAACTATTGATACAGATAATGATTCAGAGGTTTTGTGTTAATTATAGAATTATGTCGTTTTGTATTCACATCTGGTGTTTTTGTTGCATTTTGAACAGGCAGAAATACTCAGCGTGTTGAGCCACAGAAATATCATTCAGTTTTATGGTGCTGTTATTGAACCCCCAAACTATGGCATAGTTACAGGTAAACTACAGATCTTCCTGCGTTTATGATATGTGGGTGATGTTTCTGAAGCACTGGATTTTTTCAGTAGATGGCTGTATACTTATGTTTTTTAAAAAATAACTTTCCTTTCTTTTCAAGTTGAAAGATATGTTAATATAATTTGAAAAAACGAAGTGCTTTACTCCTGCAAATATTATTTAATTGTAAGGTCTGGAGTGTTTTCTGTGAAACCAAAACTGGCACATTGTAGGAGTTGGTATTTCCTTTGGTTAAACGATACAGGCATTTTTGCAAATGGATAGAGAACAATATGTACGTTATGCCTATGTAGTCTTCTGTCAAGATGGAAGAAAATAAGAGTGATATAAGAAACAGCAATTTTGCCATTATATTCTACCAACAGAAAGAGAACTGGGGGGCAAATCCTACAGGTTAGTCTTCAATTGGCAGTGAGGCACACTTACAGAGCCAAAATGGATCTGCTATAACCCTGCCTCTTATGCAGGGGGTGGGTGGGTATGTCTCTATAAAAATCTTAAGCCAATGTTACAAAAATCTAGGCCTATTAGAAATATGGCCAAGTGAGCTATATGAACTGAAAACATACTTCAGTCTTACTTCTTCTGTCAACAGACTAGACTTACAAATTGACCTGAGCCTGGCAGGAAAGGCCCACCTTTCTCACTGTGGGAACCACTAAAAAACTGAGCTGTCCATTGGGACTTTACTTTATATACTCCATATACTTTAGCCTTTTTATTTACTCTATATGGAGTATATGGAGTTTATTTACTCCATATACTTTAGCCTTTATGAAGCAGCTAGAAACTCTGTTTTTGATTAAGTAGAAATGCTGGTGGGAGGCAAAAATATTTAAGTCTTCTTTTTCTTCTTCTGGCATGCATCCTCCCATTCCTGATTCTTCTAGTCTTCTCTGATTAGAAAATACCAGTGATCGGTATTGCTTGAACACAACGCAACATATACTGTATATTCTATATAAGATTCTGTTTCAGATCATGTGTCTTTCTGTGTGTTGAGATATTAATATGAATACATTTCACATATTTAAATGTGCTTATTGTTGTATTCTAAATGCTAGAATAGAATTTCTATTTCCAAGTGAGCTGGGTAGCTTGTTTGGTGTAGTAGCTAAGGCACCAGGCTAGAAACCAGGAGAGGGGGAGTTCTAGTCCTGCCTTTGGCATGAAGTTAGCTGTGGGACCTTGCCTCTCTTAGACCTGAGGAAAAAGTTATGGTAAACCACTTTGAAAATTTTGCTAAGGCAGTTGCCAAGAGTCAAGATTGACTTGAAGACTGTCTGTCTACCTTGAAGAAACATAGTATTTCCAAGGACTCCCTTTTATTTGATAACCTGAAGGATTTGCTAAGGTCAGTAAATTTAAAGCAGATGCAAATTTCTTCTAGCTAAGGTTCCCCGTCCTACCCCAGGGCCAAATGGGTGAGTTTTGGATAAAGTGTAAATGAAAGTACACTTTCATAAAATGAAATGAAATTAATGATAGTTGATATGGGTTAATGTTCAGGAATGTGCTTCGTGCCATCCTTTTGTCACACTGAAAAGTTTTGTTCATTTCAATACATTTTAGTTGTAATAGATTTAACTAATATATAGGTTAATGCAAGATATTTTTGCTAATATCATTTTGTTCTACTAAAAGCCCCCCCACTCCCCGTGCTACACTTTTAGGTTTGTTGCTCCTATGGAAAAAAAGATTTTTTTTATTTTTTTTATTTTTTTTATTTGTACCCCACCTTTATTGTTTTTATAAATAACTCCTTCCTCTTCCTGTTTTCCACACAACAGCAACCCTGAGAGGTGGGTTGGGCTGAAAGAGAGCATGGCCCAAAGTCACCCAGCTGGCTTTCATGCTTGAACTCACAGTCTCCCCTTTTCTAGCCCGGTGCCTTAACCACTAGACTAGACCAAACTGGTACATGCATGCAAATGAGGATGATGAGGATGATGTAATTTCTGGTTGTTGTTCCCAGAGTTATCAAGAATAGTGTCTATGTGTATAATTAATGATTCATGCCACCCTTCTTTTAATAACGTGCAGAGCAAAACTATAGGCTGCATAATTATGATTTAGATTAGTTTCATCAAATTTCTTTATGAATTTCTTTACATTTAATGGGATTGGTATTATTTTCATGGTACACACAATCTGACCCAGAATGTGAAGACTGATTATTTGCATTTTGTAACCCATGAGAAATATCTGTAGTCATCTTTATATTCATTTCATAATGTTAGGGAGAGATTATGCAGTCTCTTAATTTTTGCTGGCTAGTTCTTTTGCTGTTTAATGAGGTATATGTATCGATATGTTTATTTAATATATATTTAGATGTTATTTCATTTATGTGTTTATTTAAATATATTATTTTAAAATTCTTCATATCAATCCCATCAGAATAAAAAAAATCTTATTAATTTTTTGTATTTTTTATTCTCATATTCATTATCTCTGTATTAAAATAATTTGCCTAATATTTGAGAACCAGTATGATGTAATAGTTAAGGTGCTGAACTAGAAGTGGAGAGACCCAGGTTCCTAGACTTCCTTTAGACACTGAAGCCAGCTGGATGACTTTGAGTCTGTCACTTTCTCTAAGGTTAGACTGGAAAGAAATCAACAACAATCCAGAACTTGTCAGTAGCAAATCCCTTCTACAAGATGACCAATGAAAGTGACACACCAAGAGTCAATATTGACTCACAAACCCAAAACAATCCTCACAAACTTTCATTCATCATTAATATTGTACCTTCTTAAAGTTAATGTATTTGGATGATACATTGTTCAGACTAATTGTCATTGCAACTTGATACTGTAGGTAATATCAAATTTGCTAATTTTTAAAATCAAAGATGGTTAATTATTGTGCATCCATTTATGTGCCAAATTAAGTGTATTTTTGCTCTTTTGTAACAGAATATGCTTCTGCTGGGTCATTGTATGACTATATTAATAGCAACAGAAGTGAAGAAATGGATATGGATCATATAATGACCTGGGCAATGGACATTGCTAAAGGTAAGTGAGATTCACTGACAGAGCAAGGGCAATAATTCATAAAGCATTAGAACTCTGTGTTAGTTCCATTTCCTACTCAGTCCATATCTATTCTTAATTATTAATCCGAATTACTCATAGTGCCTAAAGATAATTCCTTAATTATCTGTCCTACGAAATCTTCCAAAACCAATTTGACTTACTAAATAGTTATCATGAGCTTTCCAAAGGTGCTTTCTTTCAAAAGGCAACTGGAATTTCTTGTTTTGCTGGAAGACGTTTCGCTTCAGTTCAGTGAACACGAAGAAGCTTCTTGGATGAGAAGCGAAACATCTTCAAGCAAAGCAAGAAAGTCCAATTGCCTTTTGAAAGAAAGCACATTTGGGACAACCATGACCTGGATGAGTGAGAATAATTTGTATCCATACCGATAAGAATGCATTTCAAGTAGACTTTATTTATTTTTTATGAGTTTGTAGAAACTTAAAACAACACTTGAAGTCATGAGTCCAAAGGATTCGATTTTTAGAAGCTTTTGGTGTTAGTGGAGTATTTCAGTTATGTATATGTATCTTAAGAAATGCTTTATATGTAGAAAGCAAGTGAATGTTTTGATCCCACTACAGACACAAGAAATACTTATACTGATGAACAACATACATATCTTGTATATCAAGAAACTTGATCATACTTCCAGTCAAAACATATGAAATATAAATAACGATTCATTTAAAATATTCTATATTTAGATTCAGATTAGTCATTAGGTTTTAATTCCAGATATATAACTTTAACAATCTTTCTCCCAATTTCAAAAAAATGATCAATTTTTCCTATGTCAAGTTTTGCCTGTGTTATTTAAAACCTCTGTGGGGTTTTTTCATACAGACAAACAAGTAAATACTTTCCAATGATCAAAATTTTATAGTTTGTATTGAGTTTACATTATAAGTTAGTTACACTTTGTGGTATATAGATGATGATGGTAAGGAGGATGGTGATTTACTTGACCTGGACACTGCCCAACTCAGTTCAGCTATGGGTGGGGAACAGAATAAAGAAAAATAACAATATATAATTCCAATTAAAATCTGAACAAGATGGTAATTGCAGCCAACAGCAACATGCATGCACCTTAAAAGTGGTTCCAATTGCCCTAGTTAAAGCCTGGGAGACTGGCCAGATCCTTAAGATCCTCCAGAATGCCACCAGAAGGGCAGACAATCATATCTCTTGGGGTACTCATTCTAGAGGGCAGAAAAATATTTCTCAAGGGCAGATTGTTCTCAGTATAGAGGAATATGTATGTATTTATTTATTTATTTATTTATTTATCTATTTGTTTATCAAATTTATTTGCCACTCATCTGATAGTTCAGGCACAATAATCATTGTATGAGGATGTATGCTGGCCACCAGCTCATTGAAAACTCCATTCTCTCTCTTCCCCGCCACCCCCCCCCTCTCACACACACACCACGATATGCCTAGGAAGCTTAACATTACTAATAATGTACATTCAGATATAGAAACTGCACCACACAGTGGGAAGTCAACCTGGTGATATATTCAATGAGAATCACACTTGAGCACTTCAGCAGCCTGGTCATTGACAAAACAGTATTGAATAAGCCTATACTTATACCCACAGATGTCAATTAATATTTGCTAGTCCCAATGTAGCAAAATAATTTTATAAACTTTTTTTTCATTTTCCTACTTTTAGGAATGCATTATTTGCATATGGAGGCTCCAGTCAAAGTAATCCATAGAGATCTAAAGTCCCGGAATGGTAATTCAGCATAAATTTACAATTTTGTTTATTTTTCCTGCAAATATAACGTTTTAGGGTTGGTACTGAAAAGAGCAGAATTCAGTGCACAAGCCACTTTGATAGGTTTAATATGGGATTATAAAAGTGCTGTACAGGATTTTAAAGAACGTATCCTGCCTAAAATATCAAGGCCAGGGTATATGGCATTACAGTAGCTGATGTATCAAATGAGTATGCGTTGAATATTGCTGATTGAGAGTTGAATATGAGTTGGCATTCTCTTTTTTTCATTTAAAATCTCCTACTCATTTGAGGTTTTGTGTGCAGAATGATATTCCAATTGCTTGATTACTTCTAATTAAGTTCAGCTATTCCTCTTATAACCTTGCAATTAGAGATGGGATTAGAAAGCTCTGGTAAAAATGATATCTTTCTTCATTTCCCTTTCTCTATTAGAAAAATAAAAAAGAATTTTGAAATATTTTCTATTAGTTTTACTTTTTAAAGTAGTTTCACTATTAAACATCTAAAATGCTTAATAGTATTAAACATCTAAAATGCTTAATAGTATTAAACATCTAAAATGTTTAAGAGTGAAATTGGCCCAAATTTAGAAGTGTACCGAATCAAAAAATAACTTAAGTAGTGAAAGAATTTCAGTGTCTGTTTGATATGGTGGTGGTAGGTAGAATCTAGAATACAATTTGGAAAGTTTCTTCTCTTTTCAGGGTCATGTGTGACCTGCCAGCTTAATCTAAGTAGGATGCACTGTTTCTTAGCCATTGGCACTTTTTAATTCCATTTTCAGGAAACATTTAAATATGTTAAAGCAATATTTAATGAAATTCAAAATTATTGCCTGGAGAAATAATATTTTTGTTAGTATACACCAAATATACTTCTATTGAGAAATCAGGAAATCATATCATATCAGCATATCATATATGCATGCATGCATGTATGTATGTATGTATATGTGTGTGTATATATACACATACACACACACACACACCATATCATATCATCTTTATACTGGCTAAATGTGCTAAAAATAACTATTGCATAAATTTCAGTTTTTCCCCAACCCTTTATTTTCATATTATTTATTACATTTATATGCCTCCATTCTACTTCTGTTGGTTTTTTTTTTTATTCCTTTGGTTTCAGAAGATTGGGAAATTTTACAATTGTCTCTGATATTCTTTGTTGCATATTTTAAAGATATATGTGACTGCATTATAAAATTTGACTTTAGTTTTAAATTATTTCCCAGTAATTGCTAATAATACATTTTTCAGCTCCTTTGCTGTAACTCATTAACTTGACATTATTGATGATTTATCTGCCATGATCCTGCATAGAAAGAATCAAGTCAATAATAAAGCCATCTGGTTTTTGATTCATGTCAGCCAGAGAATTTAAGTGGTCTTGCCAGTACATATATACCTATAATATATGGAGTGATTTTTTCTAAAGAAATGCCTATGGTTTCTTCATAGTATTAATATACTTTTCTCTTTTTAAAAAAAATTTCAGTTGTTATAGCTGGTGATGGAGTATTGAAGGTAGGAATATTTCAGTCTTTTTATAAAAATATTTGTTGTGCTGAATTGGGCATGCTGGTTTTTTTTTTTTTAAACCCTCTATATTTTTTTCCTAGATTTGTGATTTTGGGGCTTCAAGATTTCATTCCCATACAACACACATGTCTCTGGTTGGTACTTTTCCCTGGATGGCTCCAGAAGTAATACAGAGTCTTCCAGTATCAGAAACATGTGATACATATTCATATGGTGTGGTGAGTAAACATATTTCTGTCCACGCTTCTGAATGCGTTATATAAATCTGTTTTTAGACAACTGGATATAATTCATGTTCATGATCCATACACATGTTAAATCACAAAAACCAAGTTCTATTTCTGAGGTACTTGTGGGGTTTTATATATCTCCCACCCACATTTTTTGGGATATCATCGTTCTCTAATTTTGTGCAATTTTTAGCACAGAAAAGCTATGGCCATATCCATGTTAACAAGCTTATAGTCAGCAAATGTCTGGAGAACATCTGATTATATGCTACTTCCAAGATTCACACCTTTGCCACAGAAGTCATACCTTGTTTCTTTAAAAACATTTTTACACTTGCTCATGAAATTTATATTAATTAGTTAATTCGTTAATTAAAAATCAGGGTTAAAAGCAATTAAGAAGAACTTGAGTTTTTCTGATTTCAAGGAGAACTATGGTAATTATTGCCTATTTACAGTCAGTCAAACCTGTAAATATCCACTCAGAAGAAAACTAAAGGAAGTTTGATGTGGTTAACTGCCAGACAAGCATATCAAGAATTGCAGCTTGAATCCAGCTCAAGTGTTTTTGGAAAAAATGAACTCCAATAAAAGGAAGCAGTTCAGAAATTGGTTTATGGATAAAATAGTGATCACTGGTTAAAGCAGGCATGTCCAACCTTTACACTTGCCTGGATTGCATTGAGTGAAGAGGAATTGTCTTGGTCCATATGTAAAACATATAATGTATATCTATGTATAAATAATGTTAAAAGCTTACAATCTTGGGGGTGGCATTATAGCTGTCCAGGGCCATATATATCGCAGTTTGGATGCACCAGGGTTAAAATAAAGGAGTTGAGTAACAGTTATATGTTTCAGGCACATATACACAGTTTCAAAGCCTGTAATACCCCCCCCCCCCCCGCCCCCGCTTGGTGTTCTGCATCTTAAATAGCAAAAAGAGCTTGAAACATTTAGGGAGAGAATGAAATTTGGAAATAATTGCAGTTTGGCTCAGAGTTAAATGTTTATAAATAAATAATAATCTAATTAAGTTGTTCCCTTGCTACTCCCAATGGGACAGAAATGAGCAAATTCCCAGTCCTTTGTGCAATCTCAAAATCTGTTTCTTCTAAAGCACAATTTTTAGAAGGGGAGGGTAGATTCGGAGGGAATTTAGGAGGAGAAAGCCCTGTCAGACGTGTGTTTTTACTTCTGCACATTTTAAATTCTACTCTTGAAATCTGTTCAAGTAAACTTAAGAGCATTAGTATTGATTCTCCTCACTGTTGATTCCTATCAAGATTTTTTTTCCTGTAGGCTTTCAACTTCTAATCAAGCAGACTAACAATGTGCTCCAGAGATAATGAGTCCATGAAAAATGTGGCACTTTTTGATTTAAAACAATCTCATCCGTAAATAAAAGTTTTGAATGGTCGAGTAACACAATCTAGATCACTAACAAATGGCTTTTGTGCTGCACAGACATCTGCTTTTCATCATTTGAAACACAGCTGAAATTGTGATAACAAAGAGCAGAATCCTTTTCACATGTAAACCACTAAGATGTTGAGAAATATTGTTCTGTTGGCAGAATCCATAGCGTTTCTTTTATTTATTATTTTCTCCGCCAGAATGGATTGTATTCATTAAACTATTACATTGCTTACAATGTACCATGAAGCATTTTTCCACTTCAGTCTGCTGTCTACCTAAAAGTCCCAGTTTTCTTGGTCAAGTTGAACTTGTCTTTTGTGAAGAAGTCACAAGAACATGAGGAAAGGCGATTGTGATACGCATCTATAATTTTCTGACCTTTACAAATTATTTCATGAAGCTGGAATAGAGTGTCTCAGGTTCCATATCTCTTTATTTGGAAGTAAGCCACAGGCTCCTGAAATAAATCAAGTTTTAAAAAGTAAACATGCTTTTAGTCAGAATCTTGTTATATGAAAATGACCCAAAACTGAATTCAGATTTAAGATTTATAATCTATCTAATTATAAATATCTGTTGCCTCCCAAAATAATGTTTAATATAATCTAACTTACTGTTTTATTGTACTAGATATGGAACTTTATAGTAGGAGGAAGGTAGCATGGTCTTTTACTGATCTGAGGGTTATGCAGTTGAAATGTAAGCCCAGTAAAATTTCCACCAACACATATATCTGTTCCAATAAATTTAAATAAATAAACACAATGTGTACAGCATATGTTTAATACAGCAGGCTTCAAGTTTGGAAATAACAGTCAATTGAAAATGCATCATGACACTGAGTAATAATGTACATATGTCACCTTGGGTATGATGAAAACTTCTTTAATGTGGTGCACTTCTTTTAAACCCAAGTGTTAGGTTTGTCTTTTAAACCCAAGTGTTAGGTTTGTTATTTAGTTGTGCAAAATGTCTGTATTTCTTAATGATTATAGTTAGCAGCTGTGATTGCGAGTGACAGTAAGGTTTGGGACATTCCAGCTATGCTGGCCAAAAATTCTGAGAAACATATTCTTGTGAACCATATAGAGATTTTTTAAAAAATGACTTTACTGTGGCTGAATTTGAAGCAAGTTCGTAACTAGATACGTGTAGTTTTCTTTATTCGATCTGTCATAGCTGTCCCTTTCAGAAATGGTTTAATCGTCCTACTGCAATTGCATTCCCATATTATTTATGTAATTGTAAAACTGCTCCCTCCATCCCATAACAGCAAAATAGGTAGCCGTGAGTTAGCTGTATAAAATCAAGGTGGGATATATATATATATCTAAACCTAATAAATAAATAATAGTTACATGTAAACAGACTTAGTCAATCTGGACATTTTTGTATGTGTGTGACAGAAGAAAAAGGATAAAGCTAAGATGATGAAGAGAAAGGTCCTTCCTGAGCCTAGCCAGATAATCACAACAGAGAAGAATTTACTTCACACAACAATTCTTTAAAACAGGATACAGTAGTCCCTGTCTCCATTGTTACGTCCTCAGCATAATGTTGTCTTAAGTAATAAACTTTTATAGTTTTATGACTTAATCAGGTCTATTTAATCCCTAAGATGCTGTGGTACCTCCTGCGATTGAAAACCTGCTTCAACATCAAGGGTTGTTTCCCTCATATAAATGAGCAACAACTGGCAATAAGTTATTAATTACCTTTTTAAAAAGGTAGTTGGCCCAACTAAACCCAAATGTAAACCACAAGTTAAGAATTTTAAATACTTAATGGAGAATATTGATCTCTGGAATTCTTAGCCAGATGGTTACTTTATTAGAAAATATCAATAGGATATCAATCAATATTAAATAAAAAATATAAATATTTACTTTAGCTAAATAATGTATTTTCCAACACAGATCAACAGAAGTATGTCTCCCTTGTGAAGTCAAGAGAGGCAGTTACTTTTGTAAATATGACTGCTTGCCTGGAAAAAAGAGATTATTGCTCTCTGACATAACCAGTTATATTATTGTTTGATATAATTGTGGAATATCATCCAAATAAAATTAGCTGAGGTCATACTGTACTGTAAAGTAAATTTATATGTTTGTTATTTGACTAAGTATGAAATGGAATTAAGTATAAAATATTTCTAGAAAGTTGGTATTAATACTGAAATATTTGAAAGATGGAAGCTGTTTTGTTGCTTACAAATCTGTTTGCTATAATAACTATTCTTTAAATTTTAGACTTCACTTTAGAAAGAACAAACCCAAGGTCTCTAGTTTAAAGTACAAGTCAGAGTATGTTCCAGAAACATTTTCTAGTATTTGTAGTTGAAAACAAGAACTCTATTTCTTGACTATCTCAACCATCGAACAGTGGAGGTACAAAACAATATTCACAAAATCTAGTTCCCAGCTCTCTCTCAGTATTTGTTAAATAAGGGTTCATTATTAAAAATAAGAAATATTTAATGTCGACTTTGTATAGCTCTCTTAAGCACAAACATATATCCAGGTTTTAGCTATTGGGCTTCGATTGCCTAGTAATTGGATACAGATCACAGTGCATCAAGGTTTAATAATACATTTAAAATACAAAATACAGTAATAAAAAATCCTTTTTCTTTTTCTTTTTCCATTCCAGGTTCTCTGGGAGATGCTAACAAGGGAAGTCCCCTTTAAAGGCTTGGAAGGATTACAAGTAGCTTGGCTTGTAGTGGAAAAAAACGAGGTAAGACTACGTTTCTACATTCAGGTACATAGATCAGAAAACAGTGTTGGGTTTTGCAAAAGACTTTTTCATCTTCCTCAAATTGAAAGTAAGTTCACGCGTATGGAAAGATTAGCAGTAGGAGCTAACACAAAGGGTCAAAGTGATGTTATTCCTCATGAATGGACCCTTTACATCTAATTGTTGCAGCTTCACGTCGTGATGCTGTAGATCAAAAATTATACCAGTACTGTACTAGCTTCTCAGTCTCAATTGTAAAACCTGGGGGTTTGTTCTTAGGGATGAAAGAAGCCATTGCGTCCAAGGTAGGAGAACAGTTTAACTCCATCTCCTGCATTTAGGACATCTTTATACTGGCCGGGAGTTGATCTATCTGTAAGAGACCTTCAGCTACTTCAACTTAACTCTCCCAGCAGGAGTCACTATAATACAAGAAACTGCCACTTAGATGAGGATTTCAAAAATAAAAGAAGATAAAAATAGTTTAAAAAGAAGAAAATTACAGTTTTGCCACCCACGTTCCTCAGTCCATTGAAGATGAGCTCCTCACTGGAACTGGTAAGGCTATGCCATAGTTGCAAGCCTCCTCATGCCGTGTCTTTCCACTTCAAAAGAACTTCAGTGGCGTAAACACCCTTTGTACGTGTCCCCAGTGTTGCTTTTCTTCTGGCTACAAATTGAGGCTTTTAGATAGTTGAACATGGGAGTGCATATTTGAACACATGGTCTCTTTAGTATCAAAGACAGGAAGTGTCGTTTTAAAGAAGAAATGTAGTGTGGCGGCTTTATTTCATGCAGACAACATTTAGGATTCCTCCTCTGTTTAAGTTGGCTGGAAGGTTGGGTACCATTATAAAATAACTTAGGCAATTTTTGTAGTATGACTTCTCGCTTTCTTTGTTTTATTGCTGGCTCCCTAAAATATTGTTAAAGTCTTTACATATAATAGATTTAATTATCATGTTTAAAAAAAACCAGGAAGGAATTAATGTAAAACATGACATTCTCACTTTTAAATATTCTTTCTGAAGTATAGAAGGCCTGTGATATCTGTGAATCAATGTGTAATAACCAATTTAGTTTGGATGTTCTGTCACTCACTCTAAATTTATATCTGTGATTCTTACAAATTTAATATTGAAATAATAAGATGTAGCAAGTATCATTTTTTAAGCATGAGGAAAGTTTTAATTGATTTCATCAAAATCGTCTCATCCCATCCAATAGACAAGCATTAAGCAAGAACTTCTCCATCTAGATCAACACTCTGATCTTATAGTTGGATACAAGATTTTGGTATGTAACAAATGTATAAATACTAGGTCAGTTCTGCCACTTCATGTTAGTTTCCTTAAACTGGGTACAATCCCACCCAAATTAAGCATATTAGTTGGTCATCAATACATTGAAAAAGTCAAAAACATTAATAGTAGTGGCTACAATTGAAGCGCTCATAGTTTCAATAGAATAATACAGTAAATATAGAAATAGTATCATAGCAAAAAGTGTGTGCTTTAAAAAATGATTTCAGTTTTTCCTGTTGCAAAAAAATTGAAATATCTACATTATATGTTCTTAGTGATATTAAAATAACCCCTAATAAAGTGGTTGAATGTCTGAGGCGCTAGCCTCCCAGTGAATTGTCGCTCTTCAAAGTATGTGTTCAATTCTAAAGCAAGTTAGTCATGCTTTAGTCCCATTGAAATCAAGGGTACCTAAATTCACTATAATTAACTTGACCCACTGATTTTAATGGTCCTAAAACATGACTTATGACATCCACCACCTCATAATTATTGCACTGAATTTTATACTGTAGGGAAAAACAATGAATCTCATATTTAGTCCTTGGAAGAATTCTATTCTTTAGAAACTTAGAGCAGATGTAACATATAAGACACTTAAAGGCAATGGAAGGTCCACCCTTATTCCAAAAATGTGCAGAAGAATCTGAAAGATACGTAGGACTGTCTATAGAGACTTCTATTCTGTCAAAGATTTATTTAGAGTCCAGATGACATTCATAGTCAGAGATTTGAACAAAGAGTTTTGGTTCAGTGTGTTTCCATTTAAATTATACTAGCTTTTAAATGAGGGATCAGTGACAGACTCATTAGGTCTGCAGGTACTACTCATATATAAGTCACACGGTATAGTACTGGATAAGAATTATTCCTGAGTAGAGAATTACATCTCCTATACCACGCCCATATCTTTTATTATTGTTTCCTTGATAATCTCAGGTTCTTTATTAGAGGTGTAAATTCTGTTAAAGGATATTTTATTTAATATCAAATAAAATTAATATCACATTATTAAGATATGCCACTTTTATTAGAATATGACTGTCTTGAGGGTCTACCCGATGAATAACATTCTATTCCAGCAAGTTATATGTAAGTAATGAGTTTAGTAACTCATTTTCCGTCCTGGAACTGTGAGGGTGAGAGACAAATGCCATGGCTAGATTGTCAGGTGTATTTTTAGGGAAATGACCTACTTGAATATCAAATGTCAATGCTACTTTGTTTATGCCAAAAGTTTTGACTTCTGATAGCTTTATTCTTTGCATTTATAATATTCATGATTTACGGATTTCTAATCAGATTACATGACTACTATGTACATTTCTTCTTTCCTATTTTCCATTTTCTTATCTTCTTGGTTTTGTTTTTTAAAATAACACAACAGCTATAAGGTTTTGCAAGTCCTAGTATGTATACTCATACAGTGATATATTTTATTTAACTTAGTCTATATGCCTCTTTGAAAAGTGTCATTTTAACCACTAAGCAGAGTTGTGAGAAACTCAGATATAACTGCTTTTTATAATTATATACTTCTGTTAATCCACAGAATTAGCTGTAATTTTTCCTGTCTTGCTATAGATGAGGATATTAACAGTTATCTTTTTCTATCAGCAACAATGATACCATTATTCTTTTTATCGTGGCATTTCCTTTATTATCAATAGCATAGTAACAAACACGCAGACATTCTAGTTATAAGAAAACTGTAATTAACACACTAATATATTCTTCTTAAGGTTTAGTTTTAAATAACAAGTTGCGTCTCTCCTTACTCCAATAGAAATCAAGTAAATAGATAAGTACTATTAAATGTTTTAGATTTAAATGTTTACTTTTAATAGAATGTCTAGCATCTTCAAAGTATTAAATGTTTGTCTGAATATTTTTGAAGTATGAATGATAAAATATGCGACTTACAAATACTTTTTTGCAGAAGGCTGGATAGGATTCTGATAGGGAGTTGGGGGTTTATCTCCAATAAACAAATTCTATTATTTTGTTATTTACCATCCGTTTTTTTAGTTAATACTTGCCTTTTTTTTTATCACAGTCTTTTCTAATCTTATACTCTGTTGGCCAGTATACACTGGATTTTTATGACATCAGTTCATCATTAAAATGCTAGAATGCTTTCTGGTTAACGTGACATGATAATTACTATACATATTTAAATTTGAATGATTATTTTAAGTAGGATGTAGAAGATCATAAGACCTCTTAACATCATTTAACACTTATTTTAAATAACTAATAGGGCTATGCATTCTTTGAAAATGATTCAGAAAAGCTCTTTAGAATTTATGTGAGCATGGCATCTTACTAGTCTTCATTAAAGCAGGCTGCTGTTTTCAGTCTTCTGTGGAAACCAGAAAAAGGATGCTGCTACTTTAAGGAGCTGGCTCATTGTACTCTCAAAGCATCTGTATCTTTATGTGGAGACATGAAAAACTGTAGGCTGTTTTTTTGAATAACAGACACACTTTGGCTTGTACTGTATAATCTAGGGATGTCAAACTCACATTGTCACAGCGGCTTTACATGACATATTGAGACTAAAAAAATTTCCCTTCGCTAAACCGGGTGGGGGCGGAACCAGCACATGACGCATCTGGCCCACAGGCTGTGAGTTTGGCACCCCTGGTATAGTCTAAAGCGCACCATCTCATTCGTTTTCAAAGCAGTGTGGAAAATAACCAATGAGGAAATATGTATAAGTATTTAATGTGCTCCAGCAAAAGAAAGATGGATTTAATGTGAATCAAAGTAAACAAGAGTATTTCAGGAGTGATTCAGAAATTTAGATCCTTTAAAACCTTGGGAAATAGCTTTGCATACTTCATGCTATATTGGGTATATATAGAAAGCTATATTGGGTATGAAAGCAAGAGAAATGTAATGTAATTTTAAAAGATTTGTAGACATTACAGGGATATAGTTCTAAAAACCTTTCCCTCCAAAAAAGTTATACAGTATTATTTTTCCCACAATGGTAATAGATTTAGGAAGGTTTTCCCCAGTAATATAACCGTAGGATCAAGTTTTTTGGAGTGCATCCATATTTTCAACATTTGAAAACTGAGTTTTACAAAGACCGAAATTGCTGCTGTTTATTTATTCATTCGGTTTATATACCTCTTCTCATATCTAGAAAAAATACCTTGCATCAATGGTGCAGTTAAACTTGGCTATGTACATATGTCATTTCACACAAAACCCAAAGTATACAATGCAGCATGTGTAGCATTTATCTACACGAAGATCTTCATATTTTAGATCTTCTAAAATTTGAAAGTCTATGGATTGATGATAAATTCTTCATTTATGTCATGGGTGTCAAACTCGCTACATCATGTTGCCGTCACGTGATATTTCGCAATGTTTTTCCCATTTGCAGAGGTGGAGTGGGCATGACCTACGCATGATGCATCTGGCCCAAGGGCTGCCAGTTTGACACCCTTGATTTATGTTCACTACTTTCTTCTGTCTATTTCAGAGACTGACCATTCCAAGCAGCTGTCCTGGAAGCTTTGCAGAATTGATGCTCCAATGTTGGGAAGCAGACCCAAAGGTATTTCTTTGGCTGATATACCATTATATTAAGTTTATCATTAAGTTTATCAAGAGCCTTGGTGGTGCAGTGGTTAGAATGCAGTATTGCAGGCTAATTTACTGCTCACTGCCAACAGTTCTATCCTGACTGGCTCAAGGTTGACTCAGCCTTCCATGGATAAAATGATGACTCAGATTGTTGGGGGCAATATGCTGACTCTGTAAACCGCTTAGAGAGGGCTGTAAAGCACTGTGAAGCAATATATAAGTCTAAGTGCTATTGCTATTGCTATCATTGTTTACTGCTTTAATTGCACTGTCAGGAAATAGGCTGAACATTGGAGACTTAGAGACCCTTAGCTTATCTATGGTTTAAACATGCTGGTTGTTGGCTTTTCTGATACAGAATTATTTATGAAAGGAAGCAGAATGTAATATTCATTTGTCAATTAATATCCTGTCTTCTTACTAATGAATGGAACTTCTTGAATATAATTTATATATTGTTACAAAATTGTTTGAATTGTATTTATTTATTTAATCACATCAACTTAAGGCAAAGGTGTCAAACTGGCAGCCCGCAGGCCAGATGCATCACTTTTAGGCCACGCCCACCCCAGCTTCGCGAATGGGAAAAACGTCACGAAACATATGATGGCAGCGTAATGCAGCGACTTTGACACCTGTGGCTTAAGAACTGCTCCATTTCTAAATATTTTATACAATACAGTGAATTAACGTAACAGCTATCCAACATTAATGAAAATTATTGTTCATTACTCTTGACAATCCCGTTGCCTGTTTTTGTTCTACCACATATATGAAGTACTTACAAGGAAGTGGTTGGATTCCAACTCTGCCCAAGAACTGTAATCATGTGTTGTAGCACAACACAATTGGAGCACAACAGACTGCAAAAAGCTGTGGGCTGGAAAAATACAGTTATGACATTCATTCTTCATGTGCACAATATTGCACAAGAGTTGCCGTATATCATGAACACAGTAATCCTCTTCAGTCCTTGAAGTGAAGAATGTGACATCATAGAATCATACAATGTAAAGGTCAGAAAGGATCTTGTTGATCACTACGTAAATAATATAAGTGCAGATAAAAAGAAAGGATACCAAATTAGGTCTTTTTGCAATCTCAGAAATTAGTGGGCAATAGCTTGTGTTTCCTCCTGGATTAGCATGTGTACAACTGAATCCAGCACTCTTAGCAGAATCAGTGATAGGCCAAGGAAAATTGAGAGTTGAATTTTTAGATGTCACTTTTTTTTGCATTTGAAAAAAGCCCTCATTTTATTTGATCACTATTGCCTTTTACATCCTATAAACTGGCAGAACAGCTTTCAATGCTTTATTCCTCTAAATTCTCAAAAGGTGGTTATTTACAGAATCTAAAAAGCACAGTCAGGCTGAGCCACCCACATTAAGTGCTGCATAAAGTCCACTAAGCTTAAATTGAAATAAAATGACCATACTCCTTCAGTATTTATGAGCATTAAAGCACATTTTTATCAATTGACAAGTCTGAAGCTAGGATAATCCATAATTTAATTAGCACCAATGAGATATATTCCATTTTGGTATTTCTTGCATCTATTACTGTGATGGTTTAGTTCAGAAGTGTGTATAAATTTGAGTGGTGTCAAAAGTTACATCCAAAATTGGGCCGGGCATTGACATTTTTGTGAAGGAAATTTTGAGAGTTCTTTAGCTATTATAAAAGAATAATAACAATTTATTAAATTTGTATAACCCCCATCCTCAACCTGTCCCAAAGTTTGAAAATTTGGTCCCTGCCAAATGCTGCTGCCTATCCTGAACTCTTATGCTCCTGCTACATCCATGTCTGATTGGAAGGAAGATATGATGCAGAATGAAGAAACACACTCTTCACGGTGTGTGTCTGCATCTAGATTATGCTTCTACTATTCCTAAAAGCATTATACACTAAAGTAGTCTTCCCCAATCCTTCTTCTCCCGTGCAACTTGACTGGCAAAAACCAGGTAGCTACATTTATGTCCTACTGCAAAGGTTTGGGTAAAATAGTGTGTATGAATCTGTCATAAAATGAACAGAACAGCAACTGTTCTGAGCCGAGGTGGCACAGTGCAGTACTGCAGCTACTTCAGCTGACTGCTAGTTCAGCAGATCAGCAGATCAAATCTTACCAGCTCAAGGTGGACTCAGCCTTCCATCCTTCCGAGGTAGCTAAAATGAGGACCCAGATTGTTGGGGGCAATATGCTATTTAGTATACTGTCTTTGGTGTAAGCCGCCCAGAGTCCTCGGAGAGTGGGCGGCATAGAAATATGAATAATAATAAAAAACTGTTTATTGCTGGGTTATAATCCAATACAGATGGACCAAAAATGACAAGACAGAACAGAAAATCAGAAAAAGAAATACCTTCACTTAATAGGCAGTTCTTACAGAGAAGAACACTTGTCTCTTTTTGTTACACACACACACACATGCACACACATATATATAATGTTGTTTGACATTTGAAATAAAGAAATTGTCTCTCTTTTATAATGTGAAAATCACTTGGATCTGCCTGGGAGAGACACCTCAGCATTGTTCCTAATTGTTTTTGTGCACCCAAATTAAAATGCACGTTTTAATTGCCGCATCTGTAATTTTAGCAGAAATGGTATAATTACAGGCGTGATGCAGAGAGAGTGTGCCTCATCCCTTTATTATGTATCCACGTTTTGGTTTCCACCTTTTGTCTTAACCTTGTCTGGGGTCTGTCAAACAGACTAGCGGAGGCAATGCACTTTTGAGAAGCATTTTGCTAAGACTTTTTCAGTTTTCAACAATTATCCCACTTTTTGCACTGTAACAAAAGAAGCTTTAAATTCAGACGAGAATGCGGGGAAATTATGACTGCTTTGTCTGAGTCCATTCAGATTGGCTTGGGCTGTGCATAGCCCCATCTTCCTCTGCTTCGTCACTGGACTTCAGGATGACCTGACTTCCCATATTAAAAAATTCTATTGAAAAAGTATAGAAAATTCATATTATGCATTGTTATGTAATTCTTATGATTTACACAGGATTCTCCCAGATTTTTAGAGGAGTTGATTTTAAGTTATATTTTATTATCAAACTATAAGTGGAAATTTCACACACTTTTGAAAAATGTCTGTATAGACTAATAGGTTGTGCTTGGCATAGACCAAAAATCTCACATTGCAGAAATAAAACATGGGCATTTATATCATGTTCAAAATGTCATGATGCTGTATGAAATAGGAACTGCCAAATCTTTCCAAATTTTATCATTTAATTGGGTTAGACTCAGACTTTAGGAAAATGATCTTCCTCTCTTTCTATTTTAATTGCAGGTTTCAATCTTCTTTATAAATATTTTTTCCTTTAATTACTTTTTTTTTTTTAAAGAAAAAACAGTTTCACTTTTCCAGGTTGATCCAACATTTTTATTCTGGTCTCTATATTAGAAAAATGGAAGAGTAATTACGGTACTAACTGTACAGGCATATAAACTTCTACTTGTGTGAGTGAATCAAATTGTATTAAGGCAAAACAAGCGCAGAAGCCTGATGAAAGTTATTTTTTTTATTTTCAGGAGACAAATAATTTGCAGAACTAATGGGTAATTTTATGTTTTAATATGACACTCTTCCTGTTAAACAAAATCAGAACAGTTTGTGACTTCCACATCAAATCACATGCCATCATAAAAAGTGCAATACCAATAACTATCAGTTTATAAAACACCAACAAAAGTTTTGTAATATTTTAAACCCATACTAAAGCCAGAATGGCCAAAAACACTTTGTTAAAAATTGAAGCATTAAAATTAGGGACTATATATGAAAAATTGCCAAAATAGTAATTTCTGGTAAAAGTTACCCCAAATGGAAATTACAAGAATATTTCATCAACTTTTCATCAAATGGAAATTACAAGAATATTTTTATCAAAGTAGGAAATTCCTACTAGTATGTAATAGTGGTTTTTCCATTATAAGATGCAGATGAAATTATAATTCCATTATAATGGGGAAGGGCCAGGGGGAGGGCCTTCTCTGTGGCAGCTCCTGCCCTCTGGAACAATTTGCCCCCGGAGATACGAAGGATATCGGATCTCCGGGTCTTTCGCCGTGCCCTGAAAACTTTTCTTTTCCATCAAGCAGGATGAACCCCCCCCCTTTTTTTAGTTTTTTAGTTTTTTAGCTTTTAATTTGTCAATAGGTTTTAATTTGAATTGTTTTAAATTTGGGCCAAAGTATGTAATTCTTTTAATAATTTTAAATTTTGTATTGGTATGTGTTTTAGTTTTGGCTGTGCACCGCCCTGAGTCTACTAGGAGAAGGGCGGTATACAAATTGAATAAAATAAAATAAAATAAATAAATAAAAATAAATAATTTACTTTTTGGGGTATAAATTCTGTGAAGCTCTGTCCATCTTCCTGAATTGGATGTAGCTGTGCAGTCAGATCAAGCATTATTCTTTCTCCTCCTTGTTCCCCAAAATTGGAATTACCATTATTAATTAATTGCTTTATGTTTTAGTTTCTTTCTACCACACAATGCCTTCACCAGTAGCTTTGCAATTCATGTTGTAGGTTTAAAACTTTTTTTTTTAAAAAAAAACATAAAATAATAGCAGATTTCTAATAAAAATATAGAACAATTGTAAGGAAAACACTAGCATATTTTGCTTATTTTAACAGAAAAGAAGAATTAACTTGCCTTCCACTTCACTAAGTGGGAATACAATAGATTGGGATGCTGCTATGCATTGAATAGAGAGTGCTCACTTCTGAACCTCTTCTTGCTGTGAGGAATGAGTTTCTTAACTTATTTTGCAGGATGGTTCTTTTATTTACCTGCTGACTCCAACATCAAAGTGAACTTGATTTTAACAAAACTGTAATTTAAAACAGCCATGGATTCAAGGAGATTTTAGGAGTTTATTGGTACTGCGGTTTCAGGGAGAGGCTTCAGTCTTTTCTGATGCCTCCAGTAATATACGGTACCTTAATATGGCTGAAAAATTGGTTTCCACTCCCTCTCAAAATAAGGTATCTGGTGCTTTGAGTTGATAGTGAAAAGAAACCTGAGCCCTGTAATGCTCTTTCATCTTGCACAGTTCTTGCATAATTTTGTTTTATCAGAGTTACACTACTAAAAGCCTACTAGAAAATAAACACGACCGCAAAACAAGCATTACATTCAGTGGCTGAACATTGATGGAGGAGGATGCATTCCAATAGGGACCTAATAATGGAAGAAATTGAGTTGCTTGTAACTCAATTTCAGCGAAAGACTATTGAATGTGTATTAAAAAGGTTAAGGTACTAAGGTTATAAAATCAAAGGGTACAGAACAAAAAATCAAGAAGTGCTAGCAACACAGAAATTACCATTACCTTCAACCTTCCATTTTCATTCACTAAGGCAGTGCTTCTCAGTCCTGGGTAAATTGGTAAAAGTGTTCTTTCTCTGGGTATCAATACCCAATCATAACAGGAACATTTAAATCGACATATTTTGCCTAGACTGGGTGGAAAGGACTTTCTGATAAGCAGTTTTGGGTAATGAAGGGGAAAGTTTGGAAAGCCCTGCTAGAGGACATCCTCTGCGCTGCACCCCCATTCTATGGTTTTCTGGTCATACTCCAGAGCAGTATTTCTCAATCTTGGTAACTTTAAGATGGGTGGAATTCAAACCCCAGAATTCCCCAGTCCAGCACGGTGGCTGGAGAATTCTGGGAGTTGAAGTCCATCCATTTTAAAGTTGTCCAGATTGAGAAACATAGCTTCAGAAAGATTGTGCTGGCATTTTTCTGCTTAATACAGGGGAGGGCAACTGTGGTCCTTTTACAACCTGTGGACTTCATCTCCCAGAATTCTTGAGCCAGCTTGGCTGTCTCAGGAATTCTGGGAGTTGAAATCCACAGGTTGTAAAAGGACCACAGTTGCCCACCCCTGGCTTAATAGATTTCCTGGGTCAAGAAAAAGAGCAGAATACAGAGAGTGATAAGGACAGCCGAGAAGATTATAGGAATCTAAGCGCTATGTTCTTAGAACCTGAAGCATTGTTAGAGACCTCACACACCCACTTCACGGTCTGTTTCTGTTCCTCCCCTCTTGAAGGAGGTTTTGAAGTATCTATAGCAGGACTACTAGATTCTGTAACAGCTTTGTTCCTTATGCCATCTGTTTTGTAAACTCTCAGGATTCTTTTTTTTCCCCATGCATATTTATACATTTGAACTAGACTGTGATGCTTCTCTATGTCATATATGTGGGTATATGTATAATGGTTATACTTCGAGAGCTGAATGCAACGAAATTTCATTTTAATGTATGCTGTTTAGTGTATGTTTAAAGTGACAATAAAGTTCTGTTCTATTCTATTCTATTCTATTCTATTCCTACTCCTACTCCTACTCCTACTCCTACTCCTACTCCTACTCTACTCTACTCTACTCTACTCTACTCTACTCTACTCTACTCAAGCCAATACCGAACCTAGGAACGGACTAATTTGTGAATGCCAGAGAGGCAAGTTAATAAAAATATTTTGGAATAGGAAATACAGCTCATAAAACTAATTCCCCCCCCTCTTTAAATTATGGGCTTCTCTGGGCAACCTTGATTCAGGAGCGTTTCCCATGACAGGGTTGTATAATTTTCATTGAGGGCTACCAGCAGTAGTGGGTTTCAATTTAGTTTGCTTGTGCGCTTGCGAACGCGCATGTGTGACACTTCTGCACATGTGCAGAAACATCTGGGCAGGTGGGTGGAGCTCCTGCCACTGCCACCGGTTCGCCCAATCCAGGGTGAACCAGTAGCAACCCACCACTGGGCTACAGATCCAACTTATAGCCCTTGTGGAATGGTGATTACATACCCTGGGCCAGCAGCCTGGACAGTAGTCAAGTAGTCTTTGTCCAAGAAGATGTTCCACACCCATACAATGGAATCCCTGGACAGGGGAAAGGTCACACTGCTTGATGTGGAAAATAGGGGGAAAGGTGTCATAAATGGAGAACAGGGTACAATTTCAACACCTTTGCAACACTATGCAAAGTGCAGGAGATCCTAGAGGAAACAATGGAGGACAGGGGAGTCTGGCATGCTGTGGTCCATGGATTTATGAAGAATCAGAATCAACTTAGTGACTGAACAACAACAACAATCCCAGACATCCTGAACCAAGATATCCTTCTGTTTATATTTGCGTTGCATCCCTGGCTAGGAAAACTGAGAATTGTCTACATATCTGTTTCCTACATGTGTGGTACAACCATACTAAGACCAGTAAGTTCAAGTAGATATGCAGTATATTTCTACTGCACATCTGCCTGAAAGATTACAACCTTTCCAGAGCCATCACTGAGAACAGGAAACAAAGATAGATTTTTGATTCTATCCAGTTGATAAAAATTACGAAGTGGATTAAGGATACTGTAACTCTTTTATTGTATTATTTTACTTGAGTAATCTGGAAGGTCCATTCAGGTCAGCGTCTTGTTATATTACAATTTTAAGATATTTTTCTATTGAAATTTAAAAGCAGCAAGTTCTGCATTTATAGCTATAATAATTTACAGCTCTGTGTTGTTTACCTAATAATTATCTAGTCAGCATCCCAGTATGAGTTCCATTGCAGTTTCAGACTTGCTGCTTTCATTGGAAAATGTTATTAATTCTGCAAATAGTGTAATATTAAAATGTAGGTTTACAGAATGTACGTGTGTAATAATGTGCATAATGATGTACGTATTTCTTTGTGTGTCTTCAGAAGAGACCCTCTTTCAAGCAGATCATTTCGATTTTGGACTCCATGTCAAATGATAGCAACCTTCCAGACCAATGCAATTCATTCCTGCATAACAAGGCAGAATGGCGGTGAGTGCTCATAGTTCCCACCAATAATTATCACATTACCTGTGGGGAGGAATGAAGTATTTTCCCAGAAAAATACACAGCCAAAATTAGACATCCAGTATTTGAATTTTCAAAATTGTGCAACTCCCACCCAAAGCCATCATTGTTTTACTGTCAGGTGGGAAAAATTGTGTTTCCCATGAGTTATTCCATGTTGGTACTTTTTCTGCATAATGATGATCAGAAACAAGTTTGCAAATTGTGTTTGGTATATTTAGAAGCAACGAGTTGGTTTAAATCAGATGTACAGCAAAATAGCCAATTCAGCCACACACACCCAATTAAATTTGTAAGCGTTAAGAATGATAGTAAGGAATAGCAAACAACTATGAATCAAGGGACCAGAATTAAGTTGCAAAATTTGGGAAGAAAATGTTCTTGTCCATAATTTATTAGTCATCCAGAGCCAGAAAAGCAGGATAATCAGCATGAAGGAAGCAGATGTAGTATTTGCCATCTTAAAAAATTTCAGTCATTATTTAGTCATTTTCATAGATACGTTATTGCAAAACTCTCTTTTGTTTTTCACTGATCCTTGAAAAATTCTCCAGAGAATTGTCTAGGCTGGATTTATGAAGCAGTATGTATCCTGGCTACCTGTTTTTGGTATCTCTTGTTCTTTCCCAGGTTACACAGCTATAAGATTATGTGTGCAAGTGGTTACTAAATTGAAAGAGATTGGGTGGGATCCAATTTTAATCATTTGTACTTAAATTAGTCTTTGTTGTTTCCATTGATCTAGGTGAGTGTTCTCTAAGTATATGTGACTTTCCATCCACTATTAACATCCTTCATTTGTGGTACTTCTGTGCTAAAAGTCTTTCTTTACTGGATAAATTTGAGCATGCTTTTTTCAGACATAAAACCTGTGATATTCAGCTGGTGATATCCAGAGAAATAGTGTTATGTCCAATCTTTAAACCACTCCAATCAGATGTGTGCATAAATATAGGAATAAAATATATTGATACATTTAAAACAGCTCTGCTTAGAGTGCTGTGAAGGCAGATCAAAAAGGATCTGTACAAGAAGAGGATAATACAAACCAATTTTGCTGTAGTCTAAATTAAGAAACCTTGGCCATTCTCCAGGTAATGCAGAGCACAATTTAGTAGTCTACTTGATGGTTATATGCCTGCCTCATTTGGAGACTGGCAAAGATAGCCCATGCAAGAAAGATTAGAGATATCTCAGCATGCAAATAATATTTAAAATCCCAGGATGAATAAGGATTTGCCAATACAAAACATCCTAAACTTTAAGGGGGGAAATAGTGGTGAACTGATAAGCAAGAGAATTTTACTGCAGGGATGGAAAATGTGAGCACAGATGGGAGGTTTGAGCCAAGTCACATGATGCAAGTATAAATAGCTTGTTTTAGAACTGAGATTCTTCTTGCACTGACTCAGCAGTGTGGCAATAATCCACACTAGCACAGCCCTCTGAAGACCAGGATGTATTGTGCCATCTACTGGTGCAAACTGCAAACTGCACTGGAGATAAAGCTTCAAGCTTCCTATAATTCTTCGTGATGAATCCTTCCCATAGAATATTAAACACGTGTACGTACTCAAGAGCAGTCCCACTTATTTTCTACAAAGTGTATTTAGGATTACAGAATTTCTAGATATGTTTAGGTTTTCCAATTGAAGCCAGGCAACCTGTATGGCTTTTTTACAGGTTGCTAAACTGGGAAATGGTTCCTAATGTTATTACGAACTTGAAATAGCTAGCTAGGGCCTGCCTTTTGTTTTTAAAAAAGGATGATTGTTTAGATTTGTGAGGGAGCAATACAATATAAAGCTGTTGCATAGATCAATGCAAGTATATAACTATATTTTTAAAAGTACAGTCTTGGTAACAATTTTTGAGATCTCTAGGAGTCACACCCAAGTATTTCTGGAGGACTTATGTACTCCAGGATCTCAACTTGTGCATATCTGTTCTAGAGATTTAAATCTTATTCTATTTAGAAACTTAAATGAAAATAATAAAGAGGAGGAGACATAAAATAAAACTTGGGCAGAACAGGAATTGTGCCATGTTCTATTAGTTATGTTTGGACAGCCTGTCCTGTTTCATAATATAGTTCAGGTACCAAAAACTAGTACGTTGTAATGAGCTTCCTAATCTTGGAAGTAACATTAAAAACCAAGGCCCAAGTTGCTTTAATGGACATTGTTAAAACAGTATTGACCACAGATATAATATATTTAATATATTTAGGAAACTAGGATTTTCTCCTGGTTTATTTTTTGGTTGAAAATGTTACCAAGATGGCTCCAGTAATTATAGGAAGCGTCCAGAACATTATAAAATGTAGCACAGGGATAATTGGTGAAATTCCCTCCATTCATCTCAGCATGTCTGGCTAGGGAATTCTGGGAATTGAAGTCCGCAGGTCTTAAAGTTGGCAGGATTGCCCTTGGTTTAAACCAGCTGGCTCCTTCTGTTTGCAGAAGGACACAATTAGTTACTGTCTATTTTGAATATGCTAATTCAATTTAAAACAATTTCCCTCAAATTATTAATGAAGCTATTATTACATTTTATTTCAGTTTTTATTTCATGTAACACTAAGACAGCAGGCAATGTTAATTTGTAGGAATATTAAAATAGATACAACATACATAATCACCAATGCTCACTGTAAATTAATAAATTTGTAGAATGAGATATATTAATTGAGCAATGTATAGAAGCATTCTGATCAATTACACTTTTATTATATATTTTTAAAGAATGCTTTTAGAGAATCTAACCTTTCGCTACAAAATGCTTTATATTGTAATATATATATATACAATATAATTTTGACATTTAGAAAATTTATTAAGGACAAAGACATTAAAAGTTGGATAACAGTTTGATACATTTTAAAATAAACAAATAAGCAGTGCAAATGAAGCAGTACAAGTATTTTTTTATTTACGATTCTCTCTGTGCCAATGCATCAGGTGTCCTTCAGGTTTGAATCAAAACAAATATGGTTTAGCGTGATGTCTGATTCAAACAAACAGTAAAATAGCATCCTTAGATTATACAGGGTTTCACTGGCATTGTGGCTTCAGACGTTTCACATACATTGTCCCAAAAAATGACAAAGAAATAAAAAACATCAGTTTTATGTTTCTCATTGTGTCTGGTTAAGCCTGCAAAATTGGATTTAGATCAAGGCTGCACCACCAATTATTAAATAGATTATATTATTAGGCAAAACTGAGTCTTGGGTCTTATTCCTAGGGCCCTGTTGTACTTCATCCCTGACAATTATTTGCCTTATGCCACACCAGTTGACAGTTAGGGTCATTTTGGGGTCAGGCACGTAATTTAGGCAAAAGAATTGGTAGTAAGATTCACAGGGACCCTTGGATCACAGTTCTAAGGATCTTTTTTAACCAGACAATAGCAAGCACAGGAAAAAAAAAATCCGGGTGCTTTGAACTCTGAAGAGTTTTAAGTGAGAGGAAAACCATGCTTCAAATCAGGAATGGAAACTGTTTTGGTTAATTTAAAGAAAACCTAGCAAAAGGGCTTAGCTACCGAACTGTAAATCTGAATGATAGAAACAATATAATATGAAGCTTACACTCCATCCTTCATATTTTAGAGGAAATCAATGATTCCTCAAATAGAATTTTCTTTTGTACCTTAAAGTTTATTCCTCTCAATAAAACAATTTTACAGTGCAATCTCCATTTATTCATTTAGTTAGTTTTTATGGTCACCCAATCAAAAACAGCTCTGAGCAACCTTAAAAAATAACACCGTGATAAATAAGGTTTACTTAAACTGATGAGTCAGTATGTTTGGGGCTGACTTCTGAACTTCTACAACTATGCTGTAAAACTCCTTCCTCAGTTCAACTTAAAAGTTACCTTGATCATCATGCATACACTTTTCTGGGATGTTGACATGTTATGGATAATTAAAATGTTAATTACTATTATTTCAAATGCAGTAGGAATTCTGTTTCTTTAAAACGCAAATGGTAATAGCTGATCTATTAAACTAGGTTTAAGCCACTATACCAATGAAACCCTGTATAATCTAAGTATGCTATCTTACTAAGTGACTAAGTTTAATAAAGCTATTAATAGATAGTATTAATAGATTAATACCATTAATAGATCTATGATTTATTAAACCGGGCTGGACTATCAGACTTCCAAGGTCCCTGCCAACTCTATTATTCTATGTTCCATGAACTGCTACCTAAAGTAATTTAAGTCAGCTTATACATCATAGGCCTGTAAAAGCTTTGCCACTCTTGCAGCAAAATACAGTGGGGCTGAGATGGATACATTTCTAAGCTCGGAAAATGGATCATCACGCTTCAGACTTCAAGAGTGGAGGAGTCCTTTTCCTTATGAAAAAAAGAAAAGTAGCCAATAGGAAAAAAGCTAGGAATGAAACATTTTCCTCAGATATGCTACTGATTTTATATAGAAGCAAAAAAATATTGTGTTAGTGAGACTTATTGGAAAGTGTATTTCAAAGCAGTGGAAAAGACTAAAATTCACTTTCAGCTCATCTTCACATCCGGAGATGCCTCATTAATTATTTTTAAAGGGCATGCCTACATGATTCATAAAAAAGGTAAAGGTTCCCCTTGCACATATGTGCTAGTCGTTCCCGACTCTAGGGGGCGGTGCTCATCTCCGTTTCAAAGCCGAAGAGCCAGTGCTGTTTGAAGACATCTCATGTGGCCGGCATGACTAAACACCAAAGGCACACGGAATGCTGTTATCTTTCCACCAAAAGTGGTCCCTATTTTTCTACTTGCATTTTTACATGCTTTCTAACTGCTAGGTTTGGCAGAAGCTGGGAAAAGTAACAGGAGCTCATCCTGTTAAACAGCACTAGGGATTCAAACCGCTGAACTGTTTCAAAAATACTTGTAAATAAATTGCATAATAAAAACAGCCTTGGTCCAAGCCTATAGAAAAGTATCTTTAATCATATTTCTCTGCTTCAATTTTAAAGTAGAATTATCCCCCCCCCCCCCCCTGTTTTTCCAACAAAAAGTCTTGCTACGGACTTGGTCTTCATTGGACTGGATGAAGATTTCTAATCATATTGGGGCATTTCCAGATATTGTTGTCAAATGGCACACTTAATTGTACTTATATGTTGACTCAGTCTCATTGTTTCATACTAAAATATGAAGAGAACAAATGACAAATTCAAGGACTTAACTGTTCAGAATGAAGCTCCTCTGTGTTTGAAGAAGGGATCCTCTTGGTTTACTTTCAGAAACACTTATGTTTGACCCTTTCCCTTTCTTTGATGGGTCGAGGCTGGGAGATAGTGAGTGGAAAAAGGGGACTTGAGAAGGTGTCCGAGCTGGATGATTGAAGTAGCAACACATGGAGCCTGGCAAGCCTCAACTTGTATCAGGCTTCAAAAAGAGGACCTCTTCTTTTTGTTTAGGGTTCAAACAAATCTCTACTCTGCTAATTAAATGTCCTACTTCAAACAGCACTATACTTTTCATTCTTTCACATTTCATCAACATTTGTATGGAACAATATTTATGAACAATTGTTCCTGCCAAGGGAAGGTACAATTTATCAAATTTCTCTCTATTTAGATGTGAAATCGAGGCCACCTTAGAAAGGCTGAAGAGATTGGAACGTGATCTGAGCTTTAAGGAACAGGAACTAAAGGAAAGGGAAAAACGCTTGAGAATGTGGGAGCAGAAGCTAACTGAACAATCCAACACACCGGTAAGTACTGTTATATTGCTTTTGTTTAAAAATGGAATCAGAAAATCCAACAAAAACTTGAATCTAAGAAATGTCTTGAGCCACACTTGCACTCATATGGTAGAAGGGTCACATTTTCCTGCTTTGAACTGTTAAGTGGCCATGTTTTGTTAGACATGTCTTTTGAAACTGATTTCATTTAAAACTGTTGGGAAGTATAGGTGAAGAATTTGAGAAATAAAGCAACCTTATTATAATGCTTTATTATAGTCCGAGTAAATTATTGTTAAATTTGCATTGAAAGTAAGGTATCATCCATCTAAATTAATTTAGCATATGGTAAATTTCAACGCAATAATCTGGAGTTTATTCTCAGATAAGCCAATGTTGGATTGCAGTCTATAGTAAATGCCATTATTCTCTGGGTCTTGTCTTACAACTAGCTGTATATATTTTTAGAGCTACACAGAGATCCATATTTAAAATTATGTGGAACTATTCACAAAGAAATACAGGAAATGGCAACATGAATGCCCACATAACTCCAAAAACAGTTTCCCTTTTGAATCTGGATTGCTACACATATTGATAGAATTTTAGCATAATTGTTTATCTCTTGGCTAACCAACTGAAAAAAAAAGACTTAAATGAATCATAGATGAAATCTACAAAATTCAAAGGGCTTAATCAAAGATGTACTAGGTCTTTGATCCAATTTAATGTCCCCAAAAAATCAAAGTATAATTGGAGCTCTTGCCAAAGTTAAAAAGCAGAAATCCCCTGCAATCCCATGGGAAGAAATAGTCAGTTTCATCTACATTGATGCCTCTGTTATGGAGGCATATCAGATCTCTCAACCCTGTAGCTTAATTCTGAATCACTGTATTGTGAAACTGTCATAATATTAAGAACTTGGGTCAATTGGGATGGTTTTTTTTTAAAAAAAAAAATACCAGTAGTTATTACACTCATGTCCCACTTTTCCTTCGAGAAGTACAGAGCATCTGATTGGGGGAGAATCTGGGATCTCCACGTAAGAACTGAACAGACTGTGATCTGCTTTGCTTTGTGCCTTCAGGCTGCTTCATGGATTGCACATTTTCAGAAGCAAATGGATATGTTTCAGGCATTGGATTCTGTTACGGAAATGACAAATCTTGTTGCTGTAAGATATATTGAGATTAGAGCATGGCTGTATAATTAGTGCAGCACAGGAAGGAGGTTCAGATTTTTCTTCCCATTAATATAATGCAATCCATAAAAGTAGTGATTTTAGACAGAATCAGGTGGGAGAGGCATAGAAATTGCACCGGGAATATTTGCATTCATGTCTAAATGACTGTTTTGCTGTATAAAGGGCAAAACATAAATAACATTTTATATCTAAATCTGAATCTTGCTTCCTAAAGGAGTCATCATCGCTTAATTTCATATGCAGTGAAATGATATCTATATGCCCAAGTAATGGCTGAATAAAAACCGGTATATATAGAAGTAGCTTTCAAGCAGAACACGATTACCTTAACATCTTATGACATCTGTTGGAAGCAGACAGCCAAGCTTCTATTTGCATTATTTAATTACTGTATGTTGCATTTTACTTCTGCCCAAACTGATGAGCTAATAGTCTTCATCCACTACTGCCTCTTGATCCAGCATTCATTTGCAATGTTTATCAAACCTGCAGATGTTGCAGAGTGTTGTCCTTCTGTGCTTCTTTTTGCAGAGTGCATTGTACTTACCATTTAATCTAAGTTGGGATTTTGGCCTGTTCACTCTCCCTGCACCTTCTTTCTGAGGCACAGCTTAATGGCATCCGTATGAATGACACTGCATGTGTATTCCAGCTGTGAACATGGAGTAGCCTATAATGATGAAGCATGAGTGTTTCCCAGAAGCAAGATGTTCTCTGTTCTCTCTAGGTAGCCCATAGGCTTCCTTTAATGTCTGCAAAGATTGAGTAGCTAAGATATAGGCCATCACCTATGTGGTTCACAGCATGAAACATAGCTGTAATGAGCTGATCTTTTCCCTGAGTGAGGCTAAGGGATTTTTATCCTGCACTATTGCTTTTTGCTGCGACTTTTTACTGGCTGGCTTTACTGAAGGAAAGTGTTGTGCTCAAGTCTATTGTACTCAGCGTAAACTTCTTTTCTATAGGATATTAATACAGCCCTTCTATGGCAAGCAAATGCTGTTTTTTCAAAAGGGAAGGCTAAAATGATATTGAAAGTGAAGTACTTTTAAGCCCTGGGACCTATAGCTGAAAAGGCTTCTGTCAGATTTTTGAATAATGAAAAGCCTTGCCGCTTCCAAACCACCTTTCCCTCCCCTTTTCCTTCGCTTCTTAAAAAATTAACTTCAGAATTCATCTACATATAAAAACAAATTGCAGATGTTTTGTGAGTCTTGTCAAACAGTGGCCTGTATTTGAGAGAATGGAAGCAGGAGCAAATACATATCTGGATAAAAGAGGAAGAAAGAGCTGAACTGATATGCATATTTTTCTTCTTTTTCTGGAGAATTCAAATCCCAGTGAATAAAGGCTCATGATTTGGTTCCATAAAGGACATTTGAAAAGGATATTATATTGCTGGCCCATCTTTAAAATGCTTCTGTTGCTATAAAAAAAAAAAAAGTTGACCTGTGGGAGTCATTAGCATTTGTAAACCATCTCAAGTCTTTGGCCTCTTCAGGAGGTTTGAAGGAGCAAAAATGAGACATTGGCCCCATAGTTACACACTGAGGCAATAGATCCCATGAAGGCCGCATCTTCCTAGATTGCAGGCAAAGGGTCACATGACTGGAAGCTCATATTTGCAGCTTTTAAAAATACATTTCTCACATGTAAAGTGGCATGACTAATAAAAGGCCAGCGGTAGGATTAGTTGCACCTTAGATTAGCACCCAGTTTAGCATCCTGTCAATGAGATCTTGCTCTCCCTTGATCAAGAAACAGAGCTCGACATGGATAAAGATTAAAAGCTACAGATTTGTATAAACCAGAGCAAAACCATCTGTGGTCTAAGAAGGATAACAAAAAAATCCAAACTCTGTTTTTCAGGTGAAAAACAAGAGTAGGGTGTTTATAAAAATAAAAATGACAATACGGCCCTATTGTTTGGGCTTGCTTCATGTCATTGGTTTGAAATGATTTCTCCCGCAGGAATTTTATCTAAACTAAACCCCATTGCTAGAGAAATTAACCTAAAGACGCAGTGGATAGTATGGGTTGCGATATTGCAGAATTATTTTGAAGCATGCTCCAGCTTTATAGCAGAGAGTTATGCTACAATCAAGGTCAAAACAGACAAGAGGTTAGCTGCTTCAGTCTAGTTGATGTGCCCATTTTGTTATGTAGATAGCTGCTCGACTCTTTCTTCCCTCTTGCTAGCTCCTGACAAGAGATGCCCTTTCAGAAGCTGCTATTTTCATCTCAAGACAAGCTTCAAGCTCAGCAGAGCGAAGGATTGCCTTGATATACAAATAACAACTTGCAACAGGCAGGGCAAGGAAGTTCTCTTCTCTGCCCTCAATAATCTTGAGGCAGCTCAGGGTTTACATAATCGAAATGTAATCCCGTTGCACCGATTTTTATTTTATTTTTTTGGCCTCCAAGGCAAAAAAAATTAATCTGGGATTACTGCTTTTGAAAATTCACTTCAGATGAAACATAGGTGAATAAATACTGAAGTACAGTTCCTTTAATACTGAGTAACTACACTCGGCCCTGTCACTCCAAGAAATTAGGACAAAAGTAGGGAGTAGTTTAAAGGCAAGATTAAGGTGCTTGCCTTTTTCTCCTTTTTTTAAAGTAAACATTCTTTATTCATGTCAAGGCTGCTGTTTCTAACAGTTCAGGTGTAACATGAGATGGTAAAATAGCATACAGGTAAAAAGGCAAGTTTTGTGAGCTTGTTTTTTCACTGTTCCAGTAAGAACAGGAACTATTTACACTCCTTCTACAGGGACATCCTTTACTGCAAAAGTGATTCAATCTTTTTAAGCCGGGAAGCTCAGCTCATTGTCAGTTTGGGGAAGAAATTCTCGTTTTTATTTATTTATTTTTTAAAAAGAAAAGCTTAATTAATATGCAAGAATTAGCGTATAGAACTTATGTCAGGAATTGGAAGCAGATGGAGACACATGCTAAGCAGAGAGTTTTCAAGTTTAGGGACTAAGCAGCAGCTGCTCAGCACCTGCTCTGTCATTGTCAAACATCGTGGTGACATTGACATGGAATTGAAAGGAGGACAAATTGAGCAGTTTTGTGGATATATTATGGAAACTCATCCCTCTTAGTCCTGATTTACGTATCCAAATACTGACTACTTGTAATGTAACTCAAGAGTGTTCAGTGTAGCAAGCCATCAGTATGAAGCAGCCTTATTATTTATTTGGGGTTTTTTTTTAATGCACTGATGCAAATACACACAGATCTTTCTTTTTTTCCACAATATGCAATTTGGAGCTGTAGAGACAAGTGATAATAAACTTGAATGGAATAGGAAGGTGTTTTAAACAAATGGCCAGTTGCAGGGCTCAAATCACATCTGCTGCAGCGTGAGGCAATTTTCTGCTGCTCTTTGTAAAAATCAACTAGGATTAGGATTCTAATCTTCATTCAAGAACATTTATACTAAAATCAGTGCAGTAGGATTATTCTGAGTTTAGTGTGTTTAGCTTTCCAGGTATCTTAAAGCTCCATAATATACTAAGCCGCCCATTTTCTGTATGACATGAACAAACCATAGTTTGCCCTCCACTGAGCTTTGCTTCTTGATCCCAATTCTTTTGGGAACCACAGCAAAGCCTGTGTCAAACTTTCAATATGTGGTTGCAGGAGAATCAGAAGCGCAACATCTATAGTAGGTTTTCCAGGTGATCTTGGCTGCTTTCGGAGTCTCTTTGGGCACCAGGGACCATTTGCGTAGAGAGAGGTTTTTCCGCGGACTGGAGGGGTGTGGTTTCAAGTGTTGCCTGCATCCCTTGGATGGGGCTTCACTTGTTTGCGTGGCCCTGTTTCTGGCATGCTGTGGCCCGATGTCAGTCCATGGACCGGGGGTTGGGGACCCTGCTCTAGACAAAAGACCCAACATATAAACTTTGTCTCATTTTGGACTATTCTAAAGAACTTCCACATTTTGAAATAGTTTATTATTGGCTAAACGGAGATGTTGAAAAAATATCCCGAGAGAAGGCAGTGGCAAGCATTTTTATATTTCCTTAGTAGACTACATGGATGTATCTGTAAAGCAGAGGTGGGGAACTATGGCCCCTTTATGATTTGTGGACTTCAACTTCCAGAATTCCTGATCCAGCCATGCTGGCTCAGGAGTTGAAGTCCACAAGTCATCAAAGGGCCATAGTTCCCCACCCCTGCTGTAAAGGAATCAGGCATTGAGCTAAAGCTGAAGTAGAGTATTATTTTATTTATCTAAAAGGAGGTCTGTGTGGCAGATAGCAAAGCCAAACATTTAAAGTATTCTTCTAATAGAGGCCTTTTATTCATTCAGAGGTATGTCCTGTTTGTATAGCTCACTTAACCTTTTCCTTATCCCACATGGATTGGAGCACACTTGCATTGATTCTCCACTTCATCAATTGTTTTTGGTTTTTTGTTTTTTTTTTTTGCAACAAATTAATAGGTTACATAATACTGAGCCAGACTGATTAACTCAAGACTACTATGGCTGGTGTTTTGAGGTTTGGATCCTGTGATTCTACTCCAACTTCTTATAGCTCTGTCATGCTAGCCTTCAAAACTACAAAGTATATTTAAGCATTGTTCTGGCCTGAGTTTGAACATGCATTTCTTTGTATGATTAGGCTGAGAAGAAATAAATTATATGAAGAAAGAAACAGCTTAGCCCAATCACTGGGAATGGCTGCAATTTTAAGCTTCACATCAAATACATTATCAGGAACCTTAAAAAGCCAGAAAGCTCTATCAGAATGGCCATGTAATATCTGCCCTATTAGTTGTTGCAAAAACACAGCTGGTGGGTGCAGTATCCGTACATTAATGCAGAGTCTTTCACTTTTTTTTTTCCCAGGAAGTAGGTTGTCAAGGGGACAGCCAAAAAGTCTCATTCAGGCAGTAGCTAATAGTTTGTATAGACAAAAGAAATGTCCAGCAATTGCCAATGAAGTGGAAAGGAATAAAATATGACATAATACATTTTTTTACCCCCACAAATGCCTCTGCTTGGTTAGATCACAACTTGCCTATTTTCTTTTATGCATAGCCATATAGTAGAATGCATATACTGTAGACTTCTGTTTGCATAGATAGAAAGTCTCCCATCCTCCGTGTCTCCAGGCAGATCCCCAAAACTCTTGAACAAGCAAGCATAAGAAGGTAGCAGAGAGTAGGAATATAAAAGCATTCCCTGACAGAAAGGGGCCCATCAGCAAAAGGGATTAATTGAATGCCATCCCCTTCGAGAGTATGAAGCTTTTTAGAGTTCCTTAGGATTCTCTCAGAATAAGTATTTATCTTGTCTTCTGGAATCTTTTCAAGTAGTGTAGCCTGCATGTGGGGACGTATTTATGTCATACAGCTGTAACATACAGACTGCTTTATTTTTTTTTTTAAATCTCTGTGTGGCAATAAGCCACTTCTATGTATTCTTGGCAGCCACTGTCCAGGAGATGGAGGTACTTGTGTCCATCATAACTTGTGGCATGAAATATTATCCTACAGGAAATAATGGGAAATTATTTTTGTATTAAGGAGCTGTCATAAAATATCACAGCATGTGCGTTGCTCTAGAGCTGAAATCTTGTATCTATTAATTATTATTTTCCAGTAAAAAAAAAAAGTATGAATTGTTTATTAATTCTGATGAGTCAGAATTTTATTTATTTCTCCAGAATTAATTTGATTATCAACCACTGGTGGCTTTTGATTCCAATTAAAAAATGGGCACATAAAGCAGACATAAGCCATATACAGTTTTGCAGAGGCACACTTTTTGTCTGTCAAAAATATTTCTTCCCCGTATGAGACTCTGGAATATTTTATACACACACACACACATATATACACACACTGACACACAGACTAATTTTGAAAACAAAATATGTTTTGATTGTTTTTCCTTTTGCTTTGTTAAAATTATTCTCAGACTAGATTGTACTACCAAAAAGAAACAAAACCCCCAGTCTTCTAATGATACACAAAATTTGTATCTTATAATACCTTATATATATGGCTTAGGTTTCTGATATTTTTATAGAGTTACAATAACCAAGTCCTTAAAAAAATAAATCCTGACTTGGCATTTTGTATTAAAATTCACTAATCATTTTACTTTCTGTTTACTGCTAACTAATCTGGTGGTATCTTTTGCTGGGATTTTAATTGGTTTCTAATTTTCCTTTCCCCTCCCCCTCTATCTTTCCTTTCCATTTTCATTAGTTTTGCTTCCCTTTTGCTGCCAGAATGTCTGAGGCATCTTACTTTGAATCTAAAACAGAGGAATCAAACAGTGCAGAGATGTCATGTCAGATTACCGCCGCAAGTAATGGGGAGGTAGCTGGCATGAACCAGAGTCTGAAGGCCTTGATGATGCAAGGTTTTGGGGATGTCTTCTCTATGAATGAAGCGGGATCCACCCTGCATTCTGGAATGCAGATCAATATGAAAGCCAAAAAGAATTCTTCCAAAACCACTTCTATGAGAAAAGGGAAGAAAGTCAACCTGGCGCTGGGGTTCCATGAATTCGACTTATCTGATGAGGATGATGAGGATGATGATACCGATGAGGAGATCGATTTTGAGGATGACAGTGATTAGCAGTAAAGGAAAGCTGTAAGGACTCTAGTCTCACGTCTGTTACAAAAGGGAGAGAAAGAAGAACATTGAGAAAAAAGTATCCTATGTTTTTAATTTCTGAGTAAGAACAGAGCACCATTTTGTTGCACAGAACCATTTTGTTTTCTTATTTGTGAGAAATCATGTTCCTTCTGTTTATACCCTTTATGTGGTTTCTTTTTTTTTTTTTTTTGCTTTCAAATTTAAAATTAATTTAAACAATTTTGGGTTGTTTGTTTATTTAAGTTTTTTTGTTTATGTTGACCTATTGTTGACATCGTTATGGCTCAACACTAAACTAATGCTGAAACTGCTGGAGTTTTCTTTTAAGTATACATCTATCATTGTTCCTTCCTCTTGTAGGTCTCTTGAGCAGGTTAACAGATAAAATTATAATTCCATTTGGGGTTTCCCTGCATGTTTTATAGCTGTAATTCCAAAGATTCATACATATAGCAGTGGGCTGTATTCTAGAGTCAGTTTGGTATAGTGGTTAAGGCACCAGGCTAGAAACCAGAAGATTATGAGTTCTAGTCCCATCTTGGCCACAAAACAGGATGAGTAACCTTGGGCCTGTCAGTTTCCCTCAGCCCTAGGAAGGAGGCAAGGGTAAATCACTTCTGAAAAACCTTGCCAAGTTTTACTGTAGTGCTGAATATTCTGGATTAACTATTAGGACATTACTAAAACTTCATTTTGGATGCTGCGTTACAGAATGCAATTGTGCTACTGCATATTCCAATCAGATCTTAACATTTCTAAGTTTGGATATACAAGCAGTATTATTTCGATAACACTGAAAGTCCTAATCTAGTATATACAGTATAATAGTTTATTGTTGTATGAGAAAGCATGACAATTACGCTTTAAAATAGTTAAACAGAATTTACTGAGTTTTGGACAACTATTAAAAGCCTGTTGGATCTGAAATCATACTATAACTTTCCTCACTGTGGATGTATTGGCATTATTACCTTCGGCATTCCCCAGCAACATAGCCAATGAGAATTTTGGAAGCTACAGCTACAGCCTCTTCCATCTGGAGAGGAACTGTGTGGAAATTGTGTCATATAGAAGTTCCATGGATATATTCTAAGGGAAATCTGAACCTGATATGAGTACTGAGTACATAGTAAAGGTTACCTAGAAGAGAGGAGCCTATCTCACATAAAAAGTTGCTACTTGGTCCCGTGTTCTCCTCCTTTCCACCAAATCAAAATATGGATTGTGCAGAAGACCAAGGATGAATCCAGGTAGACCAGTGGTTCTCAATCTATGGTCCTTGGGGGGGCCACAGTGTCATCACAGGGAGTCCGTGAAGGCTTGAAAAGTTATTATTTAAAGCTTGAGCTAAGTCTGTGGCCACAAAAGGTTTTTAAAAGGAGTCTGTGATGAAGAAAAGGTTGAGTACCACTGAAGTAGACTATAATATACTTTGGCATAATGCATTCAGAAGTCTCTTTGGAGCTATTCTATTTTTTCCCTCTTTCATAAATTTTTTTCCCTAAAAGAAAAGATCAATGTGTCATGTAAATTAATAATAGAATACAGTGTTTTTGTCACCCTATGTAATATCCATTGATCACCTAAGGTTATAAAAATCTTCTCCCCTGGTGTATTAAGTTGTGATAGATCAGAGGAATAATGGATTAATAGGGACAGTGAAATTTGCTATTTTAGCATCACAATATCTTCTATACAGTTTAATAAATCTGTTACTTGAGCAACGTTTGGTTTGGTAATTCCCCTGAAATCATTGCATTTTTTCCATTTTTGTTTTAATAAAATAGCACGAGGAGCAGTAATGGCTTCCAGTCCTAAGTATCTGCTCTATTTTTAGATGCTAGTAAAAAAACATCCTTATTTTCTTTTCAAAACTTGAATCTAATCTATTTTTATTGAAAAACCTGCCTAAAGCTTACTTGATAGGTAAAGGATAATTCCAGAAACATTACAGAGACAAACTATCATAAACACTTTCATGTTATTTCAGAAATTTGTAAAACCTCTCTGTTGAAATATGATCAAGCATATTATCATTTGGGGGGTGGGGGTGTTGTTGTTTTTTGTTTTTGTTTTTTTGCTTTTTACACTTTTGAAATGTTTTATATTGATTAATGAGGAGATAATGTTATTTGTATTCCAAATTTGTATGAAAATGTAAATGGAAAGTATTTCAACCATGTTTAGAAAAGTTGAGACATGTTTTCTGCTGTGCTGTGATAACTCTGTGCCAAAACTACTAGTGTGTGAACAGAATATAAAATTTGTATGGAATGTGAAATGTTCCACTTCTGCATGGCAAGACCTTTTTTTGTTATAGTATTTACTTTTTTCATTATAGTATTTAATTATGTGATGTCTTGCTTCATTCATTTAATGGTTTGCATTTTTAATTATTCACAGGACACCAAAATGTAATCAGCTTTTTTTTTTTACAATTTGGTGTCATAAATCCTAATTTGTTGTGAACTGTTTTTCTTTGCTTCTCTTTGTTTCCATTTTTGACTTTACAATAAAGGTGATGACACTAAAAAAAAAAATTATACACAAAAAGCCTGTGGCCCTGATTAAAAACATGATGTTTACATGGGGTACCTAATGATATATCTGCACCAACTTTTAATCTGAGCTTTGTCACCAAATGCATCACAAATGTCCCTTATTACAGTTATTTCCCTTCAGTGTTAATTCATGCATAAGAAGGATGTCATAATCATTCCTACATTAAAACAATTTAGAAACAATTCAAATAAATATATACAGACATGTGCACAAAAAGCTGAAAAGGCTATAACAATATAAATGCATCATGGGGAGATAACTATGGTTATATGGGTAATTCATTTATGACTGTTTAAAGTTACAATGAACTTCACTTAATTACCATGTGACTTGCTTAACAACCACATGATTTGCTTAATGACCACAGTGACTTGATTTATGACTCATAAAAATGGATGTAAAATCAAGTCTGTTCATATGGTCCCTTGACTTGTGACCACAACAACTTTTGATTAAAATTCCGGTCCCAATTATGACCTTAAGGTCTATCTATATTGAAAATAATTCTCAACAGATTCACCCTGTATCAGTGGTGGGTTCCTCCTGGTTCGGCTGAGCCAGTAGCAGTGACAATATGACATCATCGAACCGGTTCTCCCCCCCTGCCCTCCCACCCCCCACCCCCCCCCACATTATTCTTACCTTTTATTTGGTTCCACCCACAATCTATTGCTGCCTCCTGAGTCCCAGCTGATGACTACAGGGAAAAAAACTGTTTAAACTCTTGCCGCGGGGCTTCAAAGGGGCGTGCGACAGCTGATCAGTGTTAAAAGCAAACAAATGAGTCGGGTCGTAAGTGCGAGGACTGGTTGTAAGTGCGAGGACCTTCCAGAAATGACTCTGACCAGCTAGCCACGCCCACCTAGTCACATGACCACTAAGCCACACCCACAAAATAAGCCACACCCACAGAACCGGTAGTAAAAAAAATTAGAACCCACTCCTGCCCTGTATGGCCAATAGTGAAGGATGCCAGGAATTGTAATTCTGCAACATGAATACTCTGAATACTCTGAAGTAATAACGTTGAATTTATAAGAAATATATAGAGTGGGCAATGTATTTTTGTAACCACTCTACATTGCTCTAAGCAATCAACTACTGTGTATAATTGATATGGAAAGGCATACAAATCATGATTGGGCCTACTATTTGTTACAGGCATCTGTCTGCTGCATTTCAGATTGAAAGACAGCACATCTTCTAAACATGTTATAGATTTTTTTTACACACGAGGCTGAGGAAGGCTATAATATAGAAGCTATGTCAGCCTACAGAAGTGTTTGGGGACCTCACCTCCTTTCTAAAGTGATTGTTCTGAGTGAAGAGAATTTGCAGGCAAGGTCTTCTAGAAACTTTAAGGAAGTTTAAACTTCAACTTGGAACTTACAAATGTATAAATATTCTCCAAAGAATTTTCCATGATGTACAAACCATATGATATAGTGGTTAAGATACTGGAGGTTTTAAAGTCACCACTTGATTCTAACTTGACTATGAAAATGATTTGGATAATTTTGGGCCTTTTCCCTAATTTTTAAATCTTTGTATACCTTACTGATTATACTTTTAAATACCAAACCCACTAACAATGAAGAAATCACCATGTTAATAATAAGTCCATTTTACTTAAGCTAATAAGCAGTAGTAATTCATGGCTTCTTTCAGAATAACCTGTTGTATTGCCATCCCATGGTTTTCTGCGTTTCTTCATCATTTTGTTGAATATATTAAGTATTAATTGACTAATTTGAGTTTAGTCCATCCCCTCTCAAGTTTGTTTCTGTACTTCTGCAGACTGTTTCCCCTATACCCTGAGGTGGTGCTGGTTTCCTATCAAATGAATTCACTCCAGGATACATAATCTATGGGCAAATTTGTATACCACACAGAACTATAATGTCTTGGCACTTACACAGGTAGTCCTCGACATACAAACACAACTGAGGCCAAAATTTCTATTGTTAAGTGAGAATTTGTTAAGTGAGTTTTGCTTCTTTTTACAACCTTTCTTGCCCCAGTTGTTAAGTGAATCACTGCAGTTGATAAGTTAGTAACCTGGTTGTTAAGTGAATCTGGCATCCCCATTGACTTTGCTTGTCAGAAGGTTGCAAAAGGTGATCACATGATCCCGGGACGCTACAACGGTCATAAGTATGAATCAGTTGCCAAGCATCTGAATTTTGATCACGTGATCATGGGGTTGCTGCAAAGGTTGTAACCGTGAAAAATTGTCATAAGTCACTTTTTTGAGTGCCATTGTAACTTTGAATGGTCACTAAATGAACTGTTGTAAGTCAAGGACTACCTGTTTTACATTTACCATGGATTAGTTCACAACCAGGAAACCAGTAAAATCAGTAAAAGCCAACTTTTTTTCTCTATTGATTCAGTCTCAGCTTATTTAACAATCTGTTGTTGTAAACTATCCAGACTTAAACTTAGGTAAGATGGACAGTGTAAACATTTAATAAATAAAAACAAATTAATAACTCAGTGACACATTCTTTCTGTTCCCCACCATATCACTAGTGTGCGGTAGTTTTCAGAACTGAGTCTCAAGTCTTAAGTGTTCATTTCTTTTGAATGACGTTCTCCATCATTGCAGGATATTTAACAGGCAATCAACTAACCATTCATTACAATTTACATAACTCGCACAAAATTGAAAAGCGAATCTCAAACAGCCTCCTCAATACTAAGTTTTGCAAACCTAAATTAGAATTTGTCTAAGTTTAAAGTTCAAATTAGAACTTCACATATTAAAAGCTAACTTACGATAATTTGGTTTACTCCACTTTGAGGTTCTTATGCACACAGAGTAGCATCCATTAAAGTTCTGATCTGGCAAATAAATGTAAAAAAATAAAACAAAACGGTGGCCTTGTTAATACCGTAAGTCACCCAAAATGAGTCAGAATATAAATAACTTGGCTCAATGGAGAAGGGTTTTGTTTCAAAAAAGGGGACATGTCATCTTTTTAGCGGGAATGTATCAGTTCAGTCTTCAAAATTTGCAAAGAACCTGCTAAATAAAAACCGTATATTAAGAGAAGATGAAGAAATAGAGATAAAAAAAGAAAAAGAAACTGCACTTTTAAATGCATATTTCTTACACAGTTGCTGCCATCATTTGATATCGGTGCATGGACTGAAGAAGACGTGGTAAGCAGCCTTTATTAATTAAATCAATATTTTTCCATCTAGCTAAGACATCTTTCATTAAGCAAAGGCCTAAGCCATGGTGGGAAATCTGTCCCTCCCCTATTACTGATGCACTACAAGTCTGTTTATTTCTTATCAAGAGTGTTGGCTATGAGTAACAGGAGTTGCAGTGTAACCACGTCTGACCACAATCTCTCGATCCTTGGGCTAAAACTTTACTTCTGCTTTGTGCAACATTTGCCTGTGGCACCTTCTTTCCTGCAATTTAATCTTAAAATGAACAATGAGGAATGGACTGTGAACTTTTTTTTCTTTAAATGTTCACAATGATAGATGTCCAAGTCTACTAGATACGTGGAAGTTCAGAATACTGGCAGGGAGAAAACAATGTAAAGGGAGTCTTAGAAGAAAAAAAAGGTGGCCCAGAAAAAGTGTTTGCATAGCATCACTGGAAAAGAGATGTTGGGATGCAAAATCCTATCTAATTTAATTGATATTACTTATTATGTAAAACTTATATGCCATCTGTAGACTCTAGGTGGCTTACAATGTATAGAATAAAGCACAAATTCTGAGGTGAACTGTGGGGTCCTTGGTGTTCTCTGAGCTTGGTTGCGTTTTTGCAGATGTTTTATTACCAAGCTAGGTAACATCATCAGTGCTACAAGGGACTAGTCTTGTAGATTCCTTGATTGGTCTGTTGTTTACTGTCAGCTGTTTACCAATTCAGATAAATAAGCTAACAGTAAATAGCCCAATCAAGGAACCATCAAGGCCACTGCCACCAACATTGACAGGGCAAGTCAGTAGCATATAAAATAAGAGCAAACCCCATTCCCTATTCGCACTGATGAGGTTACCTAGTTTGGTAATGAAACACCTGCAATAAAATAACCAAGCATGGAGAGTACCAAGGACCCTGCAAAGTACAAATTAAAATAATAAATATCATTTCAACTATGGACAATTGGACCCCTTCGGGTTAGGTGACATGCCCTGCATCAACATTCTTTGCAATGGCATAGCTGTAACTCATTCCCATAATGAAAATTGGAAGGAGCCAACTTGAACTTAGGGACAGGGTATTCTGCAGTGATGGGACTACAATCAAGGAGACCTGTCATGTCCACATTATATTCTGAAGGGGGTGATCTGCATGCTGGCCTCCCACCTGGAATATTGTATATAGGAAGAGTTTTGCTAGAACAGGTAGTCCTGAAGTTAACAAAGGTGCAAGCCATGAAGTAGGCCATAACCAGCACCTTGGATTAGATCTGGAAGACTACAGGCAGCCACTGCAACTCCGATAGAAATGGTGTTACTCTAGTAAAGTTATTTTTCCCCATCAACATAGGTTGCAGCATTTGGTGTTGGCTGAAGCTTCTGAATCAGGGCAGCCTCATATACAGCAAATTACATTAATCTAAACAGTGGTGGGATTCAAGTAATTTAACAACCGGTTCTCTGCCCTAATGATTTCTTCCAACAGCGAGTTTGCCAAACTGCTCAGAATGTTAACAACCGGTTCTCCCGAAGTGGTGCGAACTGGCTGAATCCCACCACTGAATCTAAAATATCCTGTGCAATCTAACTAAGGATCTTAGTAATATGTGCATTGGTAATAATTTAGAAATTAGCATTTTAGTTTTTCTTATATTTATGGACCTACACAGTGGGATTATTTTGTCTTCAGGCCTACCATTAATATCTTAATGCAAGTTTAAACATATGCTTCATAAACAACAGTGGGACATCTTTGCACAGGAAACATTACTCTTAAATTACACATGACTGTGCAAAACATACATATATATTTCAAAGAAGAAATAATCGTTTGGTAATTTCTTCCTTACATTATAACTCCTAGAAAGTTTCTTGATTTTTTTATTAAATAAATGGTAATGAGGGCTGCAAACCTCAAGCATATTAAAATGGGGATATTCTATGGAGAGTGTAAGTGATAGTTGTCTTGGCCAACAACTACCTTTACTCAAGGATCATTTTGGAGACACAATGTGGACTCAAGGGCAAGATCTGATCTATCTCTCATGTTAGATTGCCAATTCATCTTTCTGCTTTAGTCACCATCAGTCTACATCTTCCTTTGAATTGGCAACTGATGAGAGGAGCTGGATTTGGCCCTGGTTGCAAATTTTTAATCTCAGATGTAAGATTAAAGTATGTTATTGTGTTTTTTTACACAATCACTATTCATTTAAACAGCTTTCAGAACCACGTTTTTTTCCTCTCAACATGTTTTCTGATTAGATGTTCCATACAAAGCTTTTCATGCCTCAGATCATAAAATCAATGTCCTTTTTTCACAGTATTTTTGGATGCAACAGCTCGTTAGAAAAGGTAAGATTCTACATATGTCTAGTTCACAAAAGCTGAATGAATAAATGTATTGTGGTGATAGACTAAGCAAGGTTAAAAGCTTTAATACAACTAGGAAAAGCATATAAAAACCCTTTGAGTTGTCTTAAGTTGTCTTAAGATTCAAAGAAATTTACCTAACTTTTTCAGTAAAGTGAAGAGAACAAACCCCTCAACTGGAATATAGGAATACTAAGATATCTTTCTTTGATAGATATTACTCAATTTACATCCTCCTTGAGTTGACAGCATGTAATAGAGGAAGCCAATAAAAATTTCAGTTAATATTTTCAATGTAAACTTTTAGAGAAGCAAAGGTTGCAATGGAAACTGTGTGTAAAATGACTTCTGCTTCCCTGAGTCAGGAAGGAAAACATTTCATTTAGTGGGATTTTGTTGAAACAGCACATTGGCAAAGCAGGGGCACCAAATTAAGGCAAGAATAAAATTTTATAGAGTTGAAATGGGGTGTGTGTGTTCCTTGATGCTCTCTAAGCTTGGTTGTTTTCTTGGAGATGTTTCTTTAACCAAATTGGGTAATATCATCGGTGCTAGTAGAACCCAAAGCCCCTTGAAAGAGAAATGCAGCTCACAAAACTTGATCTTTCTATGTCCAGATTTCTGAACAATGTTTTATGATCTTAAGGTGATTCATCTGGCGATATGAGTATATACGCTAGCTTGTTTAAAGAGCATCACATCACAGGAAAACGTTTACTTCTTCTGGAAGAAGATGATTTGAAGGACATGGGAATTGTTTCCAAAGGACACATCATTCATTTGAAGGTACCTAAATTGCAAACTTGGGGTGATCATCAAGCTATGAAAAAGACAGCTTGTTTCTAGTATTAAAGTCTAAAACTGACAATCTGTGACAAATATAATTCCAGATTTACTAAAATAAAAATGACTACATACAAAAATATTTCATGAGATGCTGAGATTTCAAGCATGTATTTATGACCATTAATAAATATAACCATAAGTCTTTTTCTTGTATTATTTTGCACAACACATGTGCAACTTGTCATCACAGAATTGCAAATACATGCAAAAGTAGTTGTGTGTGCAAATTGTAACCTTGATCATGTTTTAAAATCTGAGGGGAAGCAAAGTGTTGGTGAATCAGAGTTCAAACGCCAATCACTTTGGGCAGTGTTATAAAACTACTTCTATTAAATTTCTGTAGACACCGTGCAGCAAGACCATAGCTTAACAGATAATGCCTGTCCTCAGCATCATCCATCTTATTTAACCAGAAGATTTGCCATTTTATAGTCTGCCTGTAAAACTGCTTTCACTCAGAATCGGTACCACTCTAGTCCAGTCTGGCCATTTCTAAGATATTTGCATCTTGATAAGACCCAACCAGGTTTGGATGCTTGGCTCTAACAGCTAGTCTGCATTTCAGTCACCACTGCAAAACTTCACCCACCACTTAAGGCTGATCACGTATCTGCTCTCCAACACCAGCAAGTAAGATTGCTGAGCAACAGAAAGAATAAAATGGTGCTCTAGGACAGGGGTCCACAAACTTTTTAAACAGGGGGCCAATTCACGGTCTCTCACACTGTTGGGAGGGAGGAACTGCTGGGTGGGTGTGGCTAGGTGGTCAGGTGACTGGGTGGGTGTGGCCAATTTAGCAGTCCATTAAACAATACACACAAACTTTAATTTGTTATGCTTCTGGGGGTGGAAAGCAGGTTAGTAAAGGGATGTGGCTCCCTTGGGGGAGAGGGGGAGGGACTTCTGTTTGTGTGGGTGTGGGTGTCTCTCTTTCCCTCCCTCCCTCTCTCTGGAGGCTGGAGTGGCCAAAAATGGGCCCGTTTTTGGCCTCTTGAGGCCTCTGTGTGTCCCGTTTTTGGTCTCCTCGGCCTCCAGAAGGTAGGTGGGGGTCAGCAGATAGGTGGGGCAATGTGGGCGGGGCATCCTCGTAGCCCCGCGTGGGCTGGATTAATGGCTTTGGTGAGCCGTATCCGGCCCACAAGCCATAGTTTGAGTACCCCTCCTCTAGGAAAAGACTGTCCAGAAAGTGCTTTGTTGCCCCCCTCAAAAAAAGTTGAATATTTTATGAGATCTCTACATGAGAAATTGTTTGCAGCCAAGTCCTGTATTTAACTTTCTATGTTCTTTCCTTCTTAGACTGCCATTGAGAAGCTATGTCAGGATTTCTTCAATATGTTTCATTTTCCACCCCTTATTAAGGTAAGTAGGGTGTGTCCTTGTGTGTCTAATCAGTATTCTATTTTGATTAAATGGGAAATGCATGGGAAAAATTTATATAATATTTGCTAATACTATCAGCCAAATGTAAAAGACTATCTGGGCTTAACTATCTTGAGAAGAGTCTGCATTTGGTTGCAGCTATTAGAAAACTCTAAATCATTCTATGCTCTTGTTTCATTGGAAAGAAAATATCAATACTGGCAGAAAAGTGGACAATTGATCCAGCTGGGTCAGAGAGTGCCAGGCCCATCGATCTAGACTAGGACCCAATACCATATTACAGAAATTTATTATTAAATTTTCATATAACTTTCAACAACGCTGTATCATTTACCAATTAAACAATCAGCATTCATGCTCAGAATTCTGCAGGGATCTCTATCGCCTACAATTTCTTCCAGATGTTTGCTAGGTTCTTAGAGAACACCAAGCCATAGTACAATCAATTTGATTCTGGCTGAAGGCAGTATGTGAACCCATCCATTCCAGTTTAGCATTGATTATGAGCCATGTAAATTAATATATATCCTTTTAATTGTTTTTTAATGTTTGTATTGTATGTTTTTATCTGGCTGTACACCGCCCTGAGTCTTTCAAGAGAAGGTGCGGTATATAAATTTGAAATAAAATAAAAATAAATAAAAAAATGTAATTTACCTTGCTGAATAAGCAGTTCTTTAAAAAAAAAAAAAACACACACACACAACCAAACCCAGTATTGTGAATTAATTTGATGACCCACTATTGTTGCATGATAGAAAAATAAAATCATGCAATAGGTCACCCTTTTTCTTGCCATATGACTGGAAGTTTGGAGTCAATTACAATATTTTATGAATTATGATGTACTGGCTGTAGGGAGGAATTGCTTGAATCAGGTGAGGGAAACTTGCATTGCTAGCTTATAGTTCCAGGTTTTGACAATTTGGTTCAACTGTTACCCACTGATATGCAGATGCAGTACATAATGTTTTGTAGAACTTCTCAACTTCTTAAGATTTTTTTAGGCAAACAAAAAAATTCCCTATGAGAAAAGGGGAAGATCAAGATTTAATGCATCAGGTGCCTTCCAGGTGCACAATTCTGGATTTCCCTGTTGGGATTCCTGATCACTTTTGGCCCTGCTGCACAGGGAATATCTGACACTTCCCTTAGAGTTTTACAGGCTTGCTTTACAGCCTGAATAACTCAACATTATTTCTTACGCTCAGGATTTAAATTGAGCCAGACTGCTTCAATCATGTGCAAAATGGTGAAATATTCAACTCAAATGATAGCATTGTCTTGAATTTAAAACAACAACGGACATTTAAGGTGAACCAGAATGACTAATTGTTCTTTCTTGTGGCAGGATCCTGCCAGTGAAAATGAGGCCAGTGAGGAGAAAGTGCTGAATCTGGAGCTTGTTTTTGGCTACCATTTAAAACCTGGAAAGGGTCCTCAGGTAAATAAATGAATATTTCCTTTTGTTTATTTCCTTCTGAAGCAGAATTATTCTGTCCTTAAAATCTTCACAAGATACTTCTTCATTGTAACACGACTCCTCTTTCTGTTCATTTTGTGGTAAAAATGTAATCACAATGCAGCAAGGTACAAAACTTGTTCTGTCAGACTCACACAGAGCTTTTCCTGTGTAGGCACTTTGGTACAAAAACAAAAATCCTCAGTGTGCAGAACTTGCCTAATTTCGTAGAGATGTCAATAAGTTGAAATTCGAAATAACTCATTCTATTGTTTCTGCCTCTCTTTCTCAGAGCTTATCTGTGACTTTATAAAATTGGAAATAGTTGATATATCTAAAGTGAAGAACTGTGATTTAATGTCAGTTTAGGAGCCAGAATGTTAAAATAATTTCAAGCTATGGTTAAGGTTTTGATTAAAAATCTTGATATTAAATGATGTTAAATGATGCTGATGTTAAATTGTAATTCTCCATTACAGACATAACATTTAACTGGGCTTTGTAAGAAAGATAATTTTGTTTTCACATTGTGATACTGATCAGGGTTGTGGGATGTTGTTGTCGTGCTTTCTGGAACTACAGCATACTGCCCACACGCCATAAGATGGGCCTACATCCCAAAGATAGATAGATAGATAGATAGATAGATAGATAGATAGATAGGTAGATAGGTAGGTAGGTAGGTAGATAGGTAGGAAGATAGGAAGATAGATAGAAAGACAGACAGGCAGACAGGCAGAGACAGACAGACAGACAGAGAGCTTGCAGTTCACTTTGCTTACACGATCAGTTTATCTTTATAATACAACTTTAGCATTACAGGTACACCTTTTTACAGGTAAACCCTTGTTTAGCAACTATCTTGTTTAGCAACCATGCACAGTTACGACAGTGATGAAAAAGCAAGTTGGTGACAAATCTTGGCATTTATTTCTTTTATAGATCAGTAAAGCAAAGGCAAGCAGCCATGGCTTCACTTAGCAATTGCCTTGCTTAGCAACCACAATTGTTGGTCCCAATTGTGGTTGTTATATTAAGATTGCCTGTTCTGGAATTCTGAACTACAAAAATGTATTTTGGCATGTTTGCTTATAGAGCTTGAAATTTTGTGTTTGGTTACATAATTACTTGAATAATAAAGTCCCGATGATGCCAATTTTACTATTTCTGATTGTTTGGTGATGAGCAATTTGAGATCAAATCTATCAAGATAGATAGACCTCAGCTGAGACATTTGCACCAGGAAACCTGGGATACATTCAATATACGCCGATCTGTGATTAAAATTCTACTTAGATGGATGTTGAAAACTTAATCCAGATACAGGCACTTTAAGGTAAAGCAAAACTCTTAACGTGAATTAATTTTGAAGGCTCAGATTTGCTGTTTGGATTATTCCTGGAATAAGCTTTAAATCTGAATATTTAAATTTTAGTGGTGATAAGAAGAATGTCTGTAAAGAGAAGAGTACCATGCAAGCTCTATCCATTCCTAAGTACTATATTTTTCAGAGTATAAGACGCACCTTAGTTTTTGGGGAGGAAAATAAGAAAAAAGCTGATTGGCAGGTAGATCAGCCTCCTGGAATACCCCAATCAGCTGTTCCCAGAGGTGAATTTTAGCAACGGATTCCTTGGTTGTGAGCTCTGTGTCTTGCTTTTTTTTTTGCTTTTCTTTCTGCCTCTGAAACTTCTGAAATTCCGTTTCAGAAAAAACTTTTTCCTGCTTCTGAAAGCCTCTGAAACAGGTTCAGAAAAAAAGCCTCCGAAGCTCTGTTTGGGGGCTTCTTTTCTGAATCTTCGTTTCTGATGCTTTTTTCAGCCTCTGAAACCTCCATTTGAGAAGCTGGGCAGGGCTACATTTGGAGTATAAGACGCACCCAGTTTTCCACCCTCTTTTTGGGGGGTAAAAGGTGTGTCTTAAATTCTGAAAAATACGGTATATCAGATTTGGTCATGGTGATAAATCCCTTAATGTATTTTATGTAAGACTAACTTGTTTCAGGAAAGCTCAGTTCACCCACTTAATGAACAAAGCAGGTTTTATGAGACTGGTGTATGTGACTCCCTTTTTAGTGCATTTCCACTGATGGCTATTTGTATTTCTTGGCAAAACTCAAGGAATGAAAGTGAATTTGGTATAATGATTAAGCTGTTGGCCTTGAATTTGGGAAAGTACATAAGAGTGAATATAGATCTATAAATCAATGAATAAAAAAATGATGAACCACAGACAGTAACAAAATATGCTTGAGACCAATCTGTTTGAAAGACTCTGCAGGACTGAAGATTTAGTTCCAAAAAAATATGCAGGAGTAGAAATGCAGCAATTGTTTGCAACTTTTTAAAGTGATTGCATCTTTTTCTAGCATCACATAGATTCTGGGAAAAGACTTGGCTTGTTTAAAGCAATATTTAAAGTGTTGCTGTGTTTTCACATGGTCTAAAGAATCATTTTGGAATTGAATTTGAAGAATTGCAGAGTTCTATCTTTTATGATAGATTTTAATTACTCTATATTTTAATTATGATCTTGTAGATTATATTTTTCCTGTATGTTTGTTAGGCTCATCTTATACTGCTTTGGAGAGAGATGCACAAAATAAATCCAATAAATTGTTACTGGAGTTTATTCCCCCGGCTTCACTTCAATTCTGTAAGGGATCATAGGTTCATTATTGAGTTCTGCTATACAAGCAATATAGAACATAATCAGATAACTTTAAAGTTATTTGATTATGAGATAAGAACTAGGTTCTTTAAATAATAATTTCTGAGCAGTTGCATGATTTATTGCTTCAGTTCCTAAATTTATGGAGAGATGGGTAGGGGTAGGGGGAGAGGTGGAGAGGGGGAGAGAGAGAAAGAGAGAGAGAGAGAGAGAGAAAGAAAGAAAGAGAAAGAAAGAAAGAAAGAAAGAAAGAAAGAAAGAAAGAAAGAAAGAAAGAGAGAGAAATGAACATATGTTTCAGCTTCCTTCCTATAATCAGGCCATCTTCTACATGAGAGCAAACAATGATGTAGAATGGTACTAGCTTAAACATTATTCAAGTTTATTTTATTTATTTTATTTTATTATTGAATTTCTATACCGCCCTTCTCCCTGAGGACTCAGGGCAGTGTACAGCCAGAATTAAAAAGACATGCAAGACAAATATTAAAAAACAATTAAAAGGTATATAAATTTGGCCCAATTAAAACTCATTACCAATTAAAACGTTTAAAACATTTAAAACAGTTAAAAATTTCATCTTAAGCCAGCCCGGCTTGTTTAAATAAATGGGTTTTAAGGGCACGACGGAAGGCACTGAGGTCCTGGATTCTCCTTATCTCTGGGGGGAGCTGATTCCAGAGGGTAGGTGCCCCCACAGAGAAGGCTGTCCCCCTGGGGGTCACCAGCCTACACTGTCTGGCTGATGGCACCCTGAGGAGGCCCTCTCTGTGGGAGCGCACGGGTCGATGGGAGGTCGTCGGTAGCAGCAGTTCCTGTTTATTCAGTACTGTCTCAAACCCTGACTGGAAAACATTTTGGGAAAACACCTCTGCTGGTAACTTTAGTCCAAATCCCAATAAAATAAGAACATTCAGATTGAGAACTAAAACTCATTTACCTAGAGATAGAGCAAAAAAACAACAACAACCATTGAACTCTTTCTACTTGTTCCTTTCAGCCAATTATTGAGAATTCTGAGATAGGAGTCCAGTTTTGTTCACCAGAATCTTTTCATTTGTAGGGGGGATTGAGATTCAAGAGAGGCTGTCTGCTTGGGGTGGATGGGGGTGGGGCTTGAGGCAATAATTTGCATACATTCTTCCCACTCCCTACAACTTTAGGGTTGCTTCCCTTGATCAACAGTATTTTCAGTTCAGCTAGAGAAACTTTTCACAGCAGAGAAAGGAGGAGGAATCAGTGAAAATTTCTGTTATATGATCTTCCACTAGCTCCACTGGAAGTCCCTTGAGAATAATGGAGCATACAGGATTCCACTCAACTCATTCTAATTGAAAAATCTACTCCAATGTAGAAGAACCTGCCTAGAGGAACATTATGAAAATGTCTACCATGAGTTTTACAAAGGAAAAAGAATAGTTTCAGAAGACCATAGACCACCCTATTCTTCAGCAAATAGTTGAAACTGTATTATTTCTAGATTGTTCACAATGGACAGTTTTACGAAGAGGGCTAAGAGAAATAATAATGAAAAAATAAGAGAAATTGTTGTTAAAAATAAACAATATTTAGAACATTCTACAATCTACATGATGAATTTATAGAGATCTCTACAAAATGTTTGAACTGAATAAAAACAAAACTTTGGCAACTTGAAAAATGCACCTTTTAAACCCTTGAGATAGTATCTCAAATATATTAGAAAGATAAAATGGGACTCTATAAACACAATCATCTTAAATTAGGCATTCAAATTGGAAGCCCATCATGACAACATCGCTATACAGTATAGCATAATCCCAACCTTCTAACTTTTCCTGTTCTTCACAGAAGCTGCATCCGTGCAAGCAGTAAGATTTTTAAATATATCTTCTTGCAGTCACTTAGGCGATGGAAAATCCTGAAAATCATGGGTGTTTCTCTTTAAACAATAATTTTCCTTCATAGAATTTCTCCATCTAACCCACTGAAACCTGCTGTTTTAAAAGGGCTTGAGACACACAGCTATTCCTAGCACCTAAACAAGTCATTATTATGCATAAATTCCACCTTACAATACTCAAAATAAAGAGAACAGCAAGCAAAGCATTTTTCTTTTATTTAAAAAAAAACTACAGCCTGTTTTAATTGCATTCAAGGACTTAATTCTGCCATTCTCAGCCAAAATTGCATTAGATTTGGGATGCTTTCCGACATCTGGTAAAAGTCCCTGCAGTACAAAAAACCCACAACTTAAATATACTGATGCTTCACTCTATTTGTTTATTACTTTTAATGAAAATCTTTTCCCTGATACTATTAAAAATGGGAATCAATAACAATAACAACAACAACATCAACCTGCTGTTTAGCAATCTTTTCCTGTATTGGTGAATACTTGGCAGCAGTCTCCCTCGACCCAAGACAGAGGCCATTGTTAAGGCTATAACACATTTACATATTTTGCAATAAAACATCAGTTATTTGCATTACTGTGTCAAGTTTTATTTGATTCTTTCACCTAAAAATGATTCATTTTCCTTTCTTGTATTTTTTTTTTAAAAAGCCAAACTACTCTAAGCTTGTTTGAGAATAATCAAAAATTGCCCATTTAGCTAGAAGTCATTTTCTTTTCAAAAGGCAAATGTTATTTAATCTTTCAGCTGCTCATTGTGCCATCATAAATACTTTCTTTTCAGCACAGTTGTGGGGACTGAAATGAGCCCACTAATTGCCTCCCATTTCGACTGACATGTGGTGGTTTAGTGGAAAGGGAGCACAGCAGGGAGAAGGAAATAGGAGCCTGAGAAAATGAGAGCTAATTATTTTCCCTGCCTCGTGTCAGGCTCTGTGTCAGCCTTGTTTTTACAAACTGGAAGGTTTAGCACTAAATAAAACAAACTGGCGTCATGTTTTTATGTACTGGCAGTGTCATGGAAGCAGCTGCACATCTCAAAAGACAATATAATGCCTGCGTTCGCATGGACACCATCTGACAGCCACCGTGAGCCACGGCTAATGAGGATATCGTAGTGGTGCCAAGTGAAAGGTGCTGAATTATGTATGATTCTTCATCAGGACGGCAAGCGTCCTGTACATCATTATGAGACATTGTTTTGCTGAAAGAGATTAAAACATTCTTAGTGCCAGACCTGCAACCTAAACAGGCGCTGAGAGGTTATTAATGGAATTTTGAGGGAGAGTTTCTTACAGATTTCTTTTGAGTTGTGGTTTTTTTTTTTAATCTCTTCTCTCTTCTCTCTCTCTCTCTCTCTCTCTCTCTCTCTCTCTCGCTCTCTCCCCCCCTCCTCACGCCCCCCCCTCTCATGGGACAAAGCAGTGGTGGGTCATGACACTATATATAAAGAAGAGAAGCAAATTAACCATACTTGTGTTCACTTTTTTTTAATCTGGCATATAAAATGTAGTGTAGCAGCGTTCGCTTTAATGATAAATAACCCAGGTGCTAAGACTATAGATGCTCCTGTTCTTATCGCCTTTAAAACAGCAGGCTTCGGCAACTGAGATACCTCATCACAAAGAATGCAAGGAACAACTGGGGGTTCAAATTATTAACGCGCTACTACTTTTGCACCAACATGACCAGGCCTCCTTGTTTAGGGCCATATGCCTCTGAGGTTGCATTTTGCAATGCCCATTTGCCAACAGTTCAATTCCTCCCCCTGTATTTTTTTAAGTTTACCACAATATAAATCTGAATTATACTATCATGCCTTCTAAATAAAATCTTCTGAAAGAACTCATTCCTCGTTCAAGTTATAAATGTATTGTAGCACAAACTGTAGAAGAGTTCTGTGAACCTCGACTACATTCATAGTAGAGTTCAGCATCTGGACAAATGTTGCTGGTGGCTAACATTAAAAAAACAGCTACTTTTAAAAAATGGGTTGTCACTATTTGACAGAGACAAAATAAGTACAGTGGCTACCCACAATCACCTGAGGAACAATGGAAAATCCATGGATTCCACTCAAAGGTCACCATACTCATGGCTGGATGGTCATTTCTGGAACCTGAAAGAGGACTCCTCTCAGAAAAGTTTCTTCCTCTGGCAATGAAAATAAGATGATCGCAATGATGATAATAATAATCCAAATAACTAATAATTTGCTGGCCTTGCTTGTCTGCTGGAGTTGGGCATCTCACTCAGCTTAAAGATCAGATTTGCCTTGCCTTGCCTTTAAGCTTTGTTTCCTTCTTGCATCATCCTTCAATAGCCATTTGCAAAATCTGCAGAATGATTGGATTCACTCCATGTGATTCAAAGCTTTGTTTTGCTTTTCAGTGGGAATACACTTGTCTCACTTATATAGGATGTATCCAGTTCATTTGTATTTTAAAGAGCATCATTCTTACCCCCAGTGCTATGAGCTGCTCTTCAGAGCATTAAATCACAGGATAAGGATTGGTGATTACAATTAGAATGGCGCACCCCTCCAAAAGGATTCAGAAGTACTTCCGATCATGCATGAGCTATTCATTAAAGCAGCTTTGTCTTCTTCTGAGTGAGCCCAATAATAGATGCCACTGCTTTAAGTACCTCTCAAATGAGTTGACTCTCAGCAGAGAGGTCCATGTTCATGTAAGATCCAAGGCACTTCTTCCCAATATTTGCAAAGCATGTACAGTTCTACTTATATTAAATTATTGAAATACAATTTATAGTAAATTCCTAAATATTAATGTATTTTCTCAGTAATATTTAATATATGGTATCACTATCATGTTCTTCAGGGTTACTTTGCCTTTTCTATCTTGTGACTTATAGATGACAAAGCCATGATGGATCAAAGATTGCTTAAAACATGGAACAGCTTCAGGCCAGTAGACAAGTTCTGTATTCCCAGAAGAAAAATGTACTTATTCCAAGGCAGTATTAATAGGATATGATCAATGACCATAATGACCAGAGTCACCAAATTCAGTGAATTATGGAAGACTGGAACTCCCTAAAATGCAATTTGGTTATCAACATGCTAGTAATGAAATGTTATTTGTAGTTATTTTCGTTAACCTAAATTAGCAAACAATGGGGGGAGGGGGAGGAGAGAGAAGGAGAGAGAGAGAGAGAGAGAGAGAGAGAGAGAGAGAGAGAGAGAGAGAGAGAGAGAGAATGAAAGCTTATGTTTCACTTCCTTGAATTTTTTGTAAAAATAATCAAGGCAGGATACAAGTAAACAAATAAATAAAAATAAATAAATTAGAGACATGGAACCTTTATAAGCTATTTTCCATTTATATAGAGTAGCAGTGTTTCCTATAAGATCATTATGTTTCAACCACCAGAAGCTATTGCTGGATT